>CM074718.1:134207761-136607761 GCA_037306005.1 Rhinophrynus dorsalis
ATTACTTGTCCCTGTGGATTGACCTATGTAGGCAAGACAATGACTTCATTTAAAGAAAGGATGAGCAACCATAGGTCAGCTATTAAAGCTGCTTTGGAAGCCACAAACAACCCTAATACGAAACAACAATCTAAAATTAAGGATCAACCTGTAGCATCACATTTTGCTATGTTCAAACATACCTTGCCCTCTTTGAGGTACATGATTATTGATTGGATACCCCCCTACCCAGAGGAGGAGATAGGGGAAGAAGATTGTTACAAAAGGAGACCCAATGGATCCATTTTTTGGATACAGTTACCCCTAGAGGTTTGAATGAAAAACTGTCATAAAGTTGTTTTTTGTAATGCTTTTTTACTTCTGAGTATGTTTTTATTATACATACAACTTGTAAAATGCCTCATGAATGAGAATCTACTGAGAGTAGATGTTGTTCTATCTAAGCCAAAAGTGACTAGGTCACCAGATACGTGTATGTATGTATCTCACAGTGGGTGATCTGAGAGCCGCGAGTGGCGGTCCTGGGGATTGGTGAGTTGTTAACTCCTCATCCTCCGGGGCCGGTGAGTCCCGGCACACATACACCTATTGTTGGATTTATAAGTTTGGTTGCATATCCCTATAGAGATTGCAGGTTGCGAATTTGTAGATGAGTGTGTTTTGCCCAATGTGGTACTAGACTGATAATATTGCACTCTGAATTAGGATACAATTTGATTGGTAGGGTTTATTACTGACCATTACTTTATTTTCTTTTTGCCTCTTACACACTGATTAATCCATCCAGAGAACATAGATTAGTTTCGATCATCTAAAGATCTTTCCACATTAATGTTACATGACGCTGCCTGTTATGGAATCATTATTGTTAATTGAGTCCAGTTTCAGGGAGATTTCGTTTTCATCTTGAATGGAGCCATTATTTGGATCGCTTTGTGTTACAACTTTCTCTTCCTTCTTGTTGGATTGGCACGGAGGCCATGGACAATATTTGGTATTATGGTATAGAGTATAGTTTTACTGTCCCATACTAGGCCATTGACGAATCATTCGGGATGCGGCTTTGGTGCAGGATTTTGATCCAATATATGTTTTGATGGTATTTTTCCATTATAATAAACTAAGAGGATTGCTAGATCTAATATATACTCTGACAGGATGAACTGTTAAGACAACTATTGACTATGATTATGTTTGTGTGAAGTACCAACTCCACCGGGTGGTGGATGCATATTATTTGGATCCTGGACATAGTAGAGTCCTAAGATAGGTCTCCGCAATGTCTGCTATAAGGCAGCACGTGTAAGGGCCAAGGACTCCTATGTGGTGGACTGCACGACAGTGTGAACACCGAGTATATTTATTTCGGATGGATTAAGTTATGCGGATTATTTGCTCCACCGGATGATGGATGAATGCCACCTTAAACTTGGACGCGATAGGGTCCCATTATCGGTCTTCACGATGTCTGCCTAGTGGTAGTCACGTGTAGAGCCAGGGACCCCTACATAATGGATTGTGTGAGCACTTAATTAGCAACTACTATCTTTTTGCGGACACACAAACTTAAGTCTTTTGGTCTGTACAGATAGAAGTGAAGTCTGGTTATGATCTTCCATAGCTTCTGCCTTTACGGTAATACACATGGAACTGTGGTCTTTTGAACCAATTGATGAATGATACTTTTGTTACAATATTTGATAGTTTGTTATACATTGTATCAATACATTATCCAAGTTAACAGTGGTGACACATTGGATAGACCATTCTTCGTTGGCTGTAGGACCCGATTGAGGTAGCTGACGGCCGGTTGCAATATGGGCACGAGATATGATTATAGTATTTATTCTAACAGTTAAGGATCCATGCCTTCCGATGCCAATCCTCTATTGATTCCCCATGAATCATCATGTATATGTGTAAATATCCCTGCCCCATTGTTTTATTACTTGTTCACCAACATATTGGTAGCACTTAATCCAGATGTGGGTCACAACTCCCAGGATGCTCAGCTGGATTCACAGTTGTTCGTTGTTCGTGTTTGTGACGTAACCTGGGGATCACAAATGAGCAAGTTTGGCGGTTCTTTTGCACAGTATCACTGTATAAATGGTCACTTAGGTGTTATGTTACTTGTCTTGATAAAGACCCTCCAGGGGGTCAAAACGTTGACAGAATAAAAATCACTTTTTTCACAAGTCCTGTGAGTGCACTGGCTTCATGGTATGTTACCATTTCTTTTTTTATACTTATTTATACCAGTAGCACCCAGGCAGTTGATATACTTTTGTTTTGTAAGGAGTGCCCAAATTTGCATTTGATATACACACACAATATATATAAATATATAAATATATATAAATATATAAATACATAAATGTCCTGTAGTCCAAAGACTAACAAGTAGGAGCACTCCAGGGACTTTATATAATTACAAAAAATGTTTATTGAATATCATATATAAATATATATAAATATATATATATATATATAAAAAAAAAAAAAAATATATATATATATATATATATATATATATATATAAATATATATATATATATATATATATATATATATATATATAAATATATAAATATATATATAAATATATAATATATATATATATACACATTACTGCTGGTGGTATTGGTGATGTCCACCCCTATTTGCATCAAATTTTCCAATTGCCAATTGCTTTCCATCAAAAATGCTCTCATACTCTCCTCCACACTGGCTTTTCCACCACCAAACACAGTCTCATCATCACCACCACCAGTCTCTTGCTGCTCTATGGGAGTGGGACTGGTTGGTCAGGATGAGAAATGTGACCCCTACTGTCACACTTGCCATCTCCTCCTCAGAAGGCGGCACTGATGTGTGCTGCTCATATTGATAGCCAGTTCTGCCTTCAATATTTTTCCTCCATATCCCAAGGGACAACTTTGGGCGACTGGGAACCATTGGGTCTGAGGAATGTGGACTCCCTTTGGCACTGATACTGCTAACTTTCTTCTCCATATCATTAACATCAGGGTCTATCCAGCTTCTCTTTTCTGGCACTGGAGGTCATAATGCTAGCCAGCACTTGAAGCAACTTTATATTTATTTTACATGCGTTTTCCTCTCTCGGTCTCCTTCCTTTTTCCACTCTGCATGGCGGAAAACACAATTTTTTTTTTATTTTTTTTTGTAGTATGGGGGCAGGAAGTTTCTCTGCCATTGAAACACTTAGGTGGGAAATTGAACCCTTCTTGCAGGAAATTCTGTGGTGTCAGCAAAAGTCATGCATTTTCCCAAAAATTCCCCATGGACTTTTTGCCCCCCCACTAATAAATAAGGGAAATATAGGTTATAATTATGGTAAACAAATAAATAGCACATTAGAAAACACACACACACAATCCAGTTCAATGAAACTCTAATCTCCAAACAGTTTCTTTATGGTTTTATCAGTTTTCACAACTCTCACAACAACATGTATCCACTTTTTGGGTTCTTTCTCAGGTGTGATTTTGAAGCAACTGAAAATGTTGGTGACTTTTTAATGCAGCAGTATTGAAAGTTTTACCAGAATTCTAGTGTCAGTAGAAACAAAAATGACCAAATTGCAGGGAAAACACTGATATCCAAAAAATTAGTTCAATTTCAATACAATTCCAGTGAAATGAACAGTACAAATGTGAAGCGATAAAGCAGCGATGAATTCTCCAGGATGTCACTTCTCCAATTCTTATGTTATTCTATGGAGCCCATATACTAAGATTTCTCAAGTTTTTCAAAGATTTATCTCCTCTTTATCACCCCTTATCCTCCTGTCATAGGAAAGTTTTAGCATGTAACAATTACTTTACATGTTTACTGTGTGAAATGTCCCATGCATGCAATGGTTCACAATTCGTTTTCTGACAATGTTATGACACTGTGACAATTTTCCCCATGTGAAGGGTTTTAGACTAGTAGTTCACAATATATTATTTGATAGAAGCCTTTTATTTTTTGGTGTTAATGTTCCCTTAAATGTCTGGATTCAGCTGCAGTTGATAAAGTTAAAAGGGGTTTTATCTTGATAGTTTAAGAGATATTTTAGATCTGTCAGTGTATGCCAGTACTTCCTTGCAGCAAGTGGCAGTTGGGAGGAAGAATGGAATGTTAGTATAGGACTCACTAGACTGTGCCAGGTAGTACTGCCTAATTTGGATAAACTGACAAATAAATCTAAAGCTCTCTTAAAGGGATAGTAATACTTAATTTATACAATCTTTAATATTGTACCTATTACATAAACAAATCAAAAGGATCGAAGTGTGGTTGCTATAAGTTTTATAGTTTCATTGTAATATCGTTGTAAAGTTTTCCCCTCCCGCCCCTTTTAGCTATGTCAGTGCTGTAGCTGACAAACTTAGAATCTGGTCCCAAGACCGGATGCTTGTCTGGAAAGCCGAAATAGCATTGTATGCAAAGAAAATCTTCATTAGAACAGTCTACTGCCTCAAACTAGGCACACTTTGTAGTTTGCAAAGCCAATTCATGCCATGATCAAAACAAATTAACACCTCCTGAAAATAGTTGTTGATGCGTATCAGTCTGATAAGGTTTACAAAGCCATTTCTCTGAGGCTCCACCGAACCACAGGCAGAGCCATATTGACCAAATGGAGAAGGCTGTAGTGAATCTTCCCAAGAGTGGCCATCCTACCAAAATATATTCAAGAGCAAGGCTTAGGGTCATCCAGGAAGACACAATGTACCCTAGAACAACATCCAGGCATCTGCAGGCCCCTTTCACCTCCGCTAAGGTCAGTGTTCATGACTCCACCATCAGAAAGATGTGCAAATATAGGATTCATAGCAGAAACCTTTGCTCACCAAGAAGAACATGAGTGTTCATCGAGAGTTTGCCATAAAGTACCTAGATGATCCTCAAAAGTTCTGGAACAATGTTCTAGGAGTCAAAAGTAGAACTTTTGGGGTGAAGTGAGCCCCAATATGTCTGGCAAAAAACATATGCTTCATTCCACAGTAAGAACCTCATACCAACAGTCAAGTATGGTGGTGGCAGTGTCATGATTTTGGGATGCCTTGCTGCAGCAGGACCTGGAAGACTTGCCATCATTGAAAGAACGTAATTCTACTTTGTATCAGAATTCTAAAGGAGAATATCAGGCCATCCATTTGTGAGCTGAAGCTGAAGTACAGGTGGGTCATTCAGCAAGGCAATGATCCAAAACACACACGCAAGTCTACATCAGAATGGTTTAAGATCAAGAAATTCAAAGTTTTGGAATTACCTAGTCAAACTCCATGCATAAACCCAACTGAGACAAGACCTGAAATGAGCAGTTCATACTCTTCTATTAATATTAGCTGCATGGATTAAGATAGGGCTTAAAAGAGCATCTCCTTCTCAAGGGGTATTATTGGAAAGTGGAGACATCTGGCCCCCACCATGATGAGCTGTTACATTACACTTACCATGTTATGCTGTCATAATATGGCACCGGGTATCCCAGTTTAGGAGTAAGGAGGAGGTTCTGTCATTGCCCATGATATCTTGGGAGTGATTATCCACAGTCTGAAAATATCCTGCTATCTCCAAAGGGGTCATTAGCATTAAAGATGTTAAAGTAAATATAAAATCAGCACACCAGGGTGCCACATTTTGACACAGGGTCCCATGCATTGTGAAGTTGCAGGAGCCTTCTAGATGCCCTAGGAAGCAGCTAAAAATAAGTTAAACTCTCACTGGCCCTGTTCCTTGTTCCCTTAATAAATAGAGTTACATAGGAAATTTCGTTGGTAAAATTACTTCTCCCTGTGTTCAAGTTGTATTCAATTTCATGTCATTTAGAAGTGCTTAAAAAGAAAAAAAAAATGGGTGTATACACTGGTAAGTTGAATAAATGTTTACATCAAGATAACATTGAGCTTTGTTTGAATTATATTTATGGCTTTATTTTTTGCTTTTACAGAACTAAAGGAGCATGCAGATTTCCTTGCCAATATGTCTACATTTCTCATGGAACAAATGTCTAGAGCTAAGTGAGTATTCTATAAACACAGTTCAAAAACATTTATTAGCCTCGAGGACCAAAGGCATATGCAAAGCATTGCAAAGCATAGCATTGCGCACCCTTCTGGTCCTGAAGGGGTTAACCTTTTGAATGCAAGAAGGATACGCAACCCATTGCAAAGCAATGCATTGCATACCCCTCTGGCACACAAGGTTAAGCCTATACACGTCAAGAAATTATTATATATGGTGAAATGCCCTGGGTGCCACACAGTACTAACAGACATGTAGGATGGCATAGAATTAGACACTCATACTCTCTTAGTATATAAGAAGGAACAGGTTTTTTTGTTTTTTTTAGGTATTCTGTGCAACTAACTAACTGATTTCTGGCTATGTAAATGGTGCATCTAGTAGTGAATCCTGGTAGTGCCTGGATAACTATTAGAGTGGACTAATTATAATATGACCACCTCAGAGTTGATCAAGGACAACAGAACAGTGAATAACACAGCTGTTTAGCGTTCAATTAAAAATCCTGAACATGTTGAACGCATAGCAGATTCATGGCGATGACGATGGATTGACGGGGATATGTTGGCAAAGACCTGTTAGTGCATATTGAGATGCGTCTTTGACACAGATCTGGCACATTGCCATCCTGAGATTTAGTGAATCTTCACCGGGCCTCTGGGTGAAGGAACAGATTCTCAGGGTGAAACAGTCCATTGTTACCTACCTTATGATCTGTACCAATTAACCATTTCTTTAGTTTTTAAGTTGGTACAATTTCAACCAGAAGAGTATATAGCGAATTCATGTTCCTGTTATGTATGTATCACCGGGCCCTGGTGTGAAAATTGTCATGGGACCCCCGACCCAACCATGCAACTCCACCCCAGAAATTCTGTTTATACATTGTCCACCTCCAAAATTCCCCCATTGCCCACCTACACATTGTACGCCCCATTGTCCATTTAAAATTCCCCCATTGTCCACTTCCACATTGCCCCCACTGTCCACTCCACTACTTCATTGCCCCCACTGTCCACTTCTGTCCATTTCCACTTCATTGCCCCCTCTGTCGCCTCCCACTTCATTGCCTCCACTGCCTACCTCCAGTTTCCTTTTCTTTCAATTCCATCACTGCTGTTGTGCAGAGGAGCAGCGCTGCACTTGCACGCTTTTCTGTTTCCTGTGCCCGGCGCATGTGCAGTCATGGAGCTCACTTCATTGAGTTCCCTGGCTGTGCATGTGTGCGCACAGAAGAATTTTTGAATTAGTGAATTTTTTGACATGGATATTGATGCCAAATATAATTGATAAGACAGCCAATGTCATAGTTACATAGTAGTTTAGGTTGGAAAAAAAAAAAACTTGTGTCTATCAAATTCAACCCTTTTCCTATTCCTGTTTACCATTGTTGATCCAAAAGAAGGCAACCCCCCCATACAGCAATTTCAGATTCTGCTTTGAATGAGGGAAAAATGTCCTTCTTGATCAGATTTCACCTTGGATCAACAAGCACTAAATAAATATTAATCCCAATACTAAATTTAAATAGCCCTCTATGTTCTGCTCTTTTAAAAAGTATCCAGTCCCCTTTCAAAGGCTTCTAATGTATTCGATAGCACTACCTCCTCAGGCAATGAATTCCATACCTTTATTGTCCTTACCATAAAGAATCCCTTCCGTTGTTGAAGACAAAATCTCCTTTTCTCAAGTCTAAGTGGGTGAACCCTTGTCCTTTGTACTGTTCTGTTAATGAACAGGGGTCAATGTTTTCAGGCAAAGGAGGACAGACACAAATATAAAATATAAATCCACCTTTATTTAATAAGTGCAGTAATAGTAGTATAGCCCACACAACTCCAGAACACAGGATGATAGGACCAAGGCTCCTACCCGGAGCTGCATACTGTTCTGCGCACTGCACTACTGCAAGATACCGGAGACTAGGACCGTGGTGCTGGTGGAAAACCAGAGGGAATGGTAACTGAGGCACAAGTCTCCACCCTGGGTCACGCAACCAGAGGCAACATGGAGCAAGAGCAGACCTGATGGTCAGGCAAGTTCGGAGAGTATAGAGCCAGTAGTCAGCCAGAGCCACAGGTCAGACAAGCCGGGTACTAGACAGAGCGATAGGAAGCAAGAACCAGAGGTGAGACAAACTGGAGACTACACAGAGTAAGTCAGCCTGAGCCACAGGTCAGAACCAATGTGGGTAGTCAGGCAGGCTTGGGTCATACACAGAACGGATTCTCAGGAGAGCACAAGTCACAATGGAGCACAAGAGACAATATCAGAAACACCACAAAAGGGCAATGACTCCCAGTCCTAGGGAGGTTTATAAAGGAGAAGGAGGGACCCAATTAGGCCACACAGAATAGGCCCATAAACAGCCGCAACTATGTTGGCTGACACCACAGAGGAAGGAAGCACAGGATAACGAGGTGTCTAAGGTAGACTGTGATAACAAGTCTTTGGAAAGCACTTTGTATGGGCCCTTAACATATTTATATAATGTTATCACATATGCCGTTTCTCTAGTGTGTACAAGTTTAACTTTTATAGCCATTCTTCATAACCAAAACTTTCCATTGCCCTTAGTTTTGTAGCCCTCCTCTGTACTATCTCTGGTTCCATGTCCTTTTTCTGAAAAGGCACCCAGAATTGAACAGAATATTGTAAAGGTTTTGTTGAGCTGCTTGGGTTTCCTCGGATTTGCAAAATACTATAGGAAACATATCCGTAATTTTTCCTCTATTGTAAAACCCCTTACCGACATGACAAAAAAAAAAAAAAAAAAGACGGTAACTCCACTCACTGGTCCCCGGAAGCCATCAGGGCATTTGAGTCACTAAAAGCTGCTTTTGCTGCAGAACCTATTTTGGCACACCCGAAACCAGAGCTTCCATTCATACTTGAGGTCGATGCGCCTGAGACAGGAGTAGGCGCCCTCCTGTCTCAACGTCCTACTCCTGAGAGCCAGTTGCACCCATGTGGGTAATTCTCAAAGAAGTCCTGCGGAGTGCAATTTTGAAATTGGTGACCATGAGCTTCTGGCAATAATACTGGCCATCAAAGAATGGAGACATTTGCTCGAGTGAACTTCCACTCATAAAAACCTTACCTACTTATCTGAAACTAAGCGCTGGTCTCCAAGGCAGGCCAGGGGGGCCTTATTTTTGTCTTGTTTTAATTATGTGGTCTCATACCTGCCAGGTACCAAAAATGTCCGGGCTGATGCCCTATCCAGACAGTTCTCGGGCGCTAAAGAGGAGAGTCCTACTAGTCCTATTATTCTTCAGGACAAAGTATTGGCCACCATACGTACCAGGATAACACCTCCCCTTGGGGAGAAAATACGGGCCGCCCAAGTAGATGCACCTGCTGAGACTCCCTCTGGGTGCTGTTTTGTACCTATTAACCTCCTTATTAAGATACTTTCTACCTCCCATAATACTAAGTCAGCAGGTCATCCTGGAAAGAACCAGCATCTCTGGTTGGTTTTCCGTCTCTTTTGGTGGCCAGAACTTAGCAAAGATATTGCTGCCTTTGTCACTGCCTGTCCAGTCTATGCGCAGACTAAAATCACCC
Organism: Rhinophrynus dorsalis; assembly: GCA_037306005.1. NCBI lineage: Eukaryota > Metazoa > Chordata > Amphibia > Anura > Rhinophrynidae > Rhinophrynus > Rhinophrynus dorsalis. Next base: position 134,217,368 of record CM074718.1, read on the forward strand.
CGTCACCTTCCAGTGGACCTTCTCCAACCTAAACCCAATGGGGAGAAGCCATGGTCACATCTTGCCATGAACTTCATTGCTGACCTTCCTTTGTCTAATGATAACACAGTCATCCTCATGCTTGTTGACAGTTTTTCTAAAATGTTTCATTGCATACAATTCAAAAAACTCCCATCCGCTAAAGAGTTGGCTATGATTTTCATCATTGAGGTCTATTGGCTTCACAGGGTTCCTAAAGTCATAGTTTCCGATTGGGGTAGCCAGTTTGTCTCGAGATTCCGGAAGGCCTTCTGTGCGCATCTAGTTATCCAACTTTCCTTTCTCATCGGCCTATCACCCGCAATCTAATGGAACAAAGGAAAGGGCTAATCATGCCTTGGAGCAATTCCTGCATTGTTATATCGCAGACCATCAGAACAATTGGTTGGACAGGCTAACTTGGGCGGAATTTGCTCATAACAGTGCTGTCTCGGCTTCTCCCCTTTCATGGTGAATTATGGGTATCAGCCCTCCATGATTCCAGATTAGTTTGCTCCCCAAGGGATCCTGGCATTGGAGGATCATCTCCAGTGAATCTGTTCCACATGGGTGCAGGTCCAAGTCGTTGCAACGCTCACAACAGTCCAAGGAGCTCCAGGCCAATCGTAAACGCCTACCAGGATGGGGAAAGGGTCTGGATGTCTTCCAGAAATCTTCACCTCTGAGTGCCCTCTCAGAAACTGGCTCCCCGTTTTGTAGGGCCTTTCTGTATCCTCCGACGTGTGAGCCCTGTGGCCTATGCCCTAGACCTTCCTCCCAATATGCGGATACACAATGTGTTCCATGTCTCGCTGCTGAAACCTCTGGTATGTAATCATTTCACTACGGTCACTCCACGACCTCATTCAGTGCCCGTTGATGGCCATGAGGAGTCTGATCTGATCCATAGTTGACTCTCGTAGGTTCCGAGGGAGGCTTTACTATTTGGTCCATTGGAAGGGTTACGGTCCAGAAGAGCGCTCATGGGTTTCAGCTGTAGACGTGCATGCCCCTGCTCTCCTCCATGCTTTCCATATAAAGGCGGTCCTGCCCCGCTGGGGGGGGGGGGCGTTGAGGGGGGGTACCATCAAGGTTTTGCTGAGCTGGTCCCATTCTGCCTATTGATTCTGCTGTTTGAGCTAATCTAATGCTCTGCTATCCACATTGCCGAGTTTCTGGCTCAGGCTGAATCAGCTGACCTCTCTGATTACTCACCTGACTTATCAGCCAACCCTCCCAGGGTATTTATAGCAGCTTGCTCACTTCCCCATTGTCCTTGAGTTTGTTTGCTGACCGGTTGCTGCTGTGGATTGTCTTGTGTTCCAGTCCCCTTGGCTTGTTCCAGACATTGTGGACTTCTGTGCTTCTGACCCTTGGCTTGTTCCTGACTTCGCAGACTTCTGGTTTCCTGACTCCGGCTTGACTGACTACCAGTCTTGGTTCCTGACTCTAGCGGGTCTTTTGGTTTATGCTTTTGGATCATGCTTCTATTTTTGTTGCACTAATAAAGTTATATTGCATTTTACCTTTTTTGTGTTCTGTCTGGATCCTGGTCCCTATCAAATATTCAAGGTGGAGTCTTACCATGGACCTGTAAAGAGGCAGAATAATATCTTCTTCCCGTGAGTCAATACCCCATGTAATACATGCCAATATCTTATTGGCCTTTGCAGCTGCCAGCTGGTACTGCGCTCTACTGCTAAGTCTATTGTCTACCATTACTCCCAAATCCTTTTCATTAGTAGATTTCCCCAAAGAAAACACAATTTAAACTATATGTTGCATTTTTATTATACCCAAAATGCACAACTTTTCACTTGTCTATATTGTATCTCATTTGCCTGCCCAATTACCCAATTCGTCCAAATCCTCTTGTAATGAAGATACATCCAGTTCAGACTTTATTAACCTACTTAATTTTGTGTTATTTGCAAACACTGATACATGGCTCCATATGCCGACTGGGAGATCATTAACAAATTAAAAAGAAGAGGTCCCAGAACAGATCCCTGAGGTACTACACTTATCACATTTGTCCAATTGGAGAACTTCCAATTTACCACCACTCTTTGCATTCTTTCAGCCAATTTCCAATCCACGCACAAACGTTTGCCCCTAAGCCTATTTCATGCAATTTGTACAGTAACCTTTATCAAATGCCTTTGCAAAGTCTATATTTTTATTCACGTTTTTCATAAAATGCAATCAACTTAGTTTGACAAGACCTCTCTTTCACAAAGCCATGTTGGCACCTCCTATATTTCTGTTCAAAATGAATTCCTGAATATATTCCCTTAGCAAGCCTTCAAAAAGTTTCCCCAACACAGATTACAGGTCTATAATTTCCTGGCTGGGATTTTGATCCCTTTTTAAATATGGGCACCACATCTGCTTTATGCCAATCCATGGGTAAAATACCTGAAATAAAAGAATCCCTGAAAACCAAAATTAACAGTCTGGCCTGGGCCCGGCTTAGCTCTTTAAGTACCTGTGGATGTATATCATTCGGCCCCAGGGCTTTGTCTACTTTAACACCATACTTGCAAACTACTTTTACAGAACAGTCACAGCAAGTTCTTGTCCATCAGGTCTTCCTTGGTAAAAACAGAAGAAAATGTTTTTAAAATATTTGTTTTCTCTCTGTCTCCACTGACAATCTCACCTGTTTCAAATTACAAAGACCCAACATTATCAGACTTTAATGTTTTGCCATTAATGAATTTAAAGAATTTTTGGGGGTTGTGCTTGCTCTCCTTAGCAATTATTTGTTAATTCTACAATTTAGCCAATCACTTTTTTACAGGTTTGTTGTCATCTTTGTATTTTGAAAATGCCTCTGCTGATCCCTCAGCTTCGTGAATTACTTTACTGGTTAGCCACATTGCTTCTTTTGTATTTGTTTCCAAATGGTATAAATGTATATGTACTTTTTGTAATGTTATTTTGAAGGCATTCCACTCCCCTTCTGTGTTTTTTCCTGAAAATATTCCATCCCAGTCAACAAGACCAAGGGATGCATTAAACCTGCTAAAGTTGGCCTTTTTAAAATTCAGTGTTTTGGTGGAACCCATACCAAATTGCTTTTTTTTAATTAATCTCAAATGATACCATGTTATGGTCAGTATTCCTCAAGTGCTCCCTTACTTGGATGTTAAAGATAAGCTCTTCATTGTTAGTTATTACCAGATCCAGACACTCATCCCCTCTGATTGAGGTCTGTACTAGTTGAGACAAAAATTGTCATTCAACAAGTTAAGAAATGTATTGCTTTTAGCAGAATTAGTTATTCCATTTTTCCAATCTATTTCTGGATAATTAAAATCCCCATAATTATGCATTAATAGCTTTGATTCTTCAAGGTCACCAACGTTTGGTGTTTTGTAACAAATACCCACTAATATTTTCTGGGCAGTTTTACCCCATTGACTATTTCAACCCATGAGGATTCCACATACTCACTACTGTCATCACATAGATCTTCCTGGAAATGAGGCAATAATGCTGGTTTCACATACAGACAGACCCCATCACCTCTTTTGTTTGACCTATCTTTTCTAAACAACATGTAGTCCTCCAAACTGATTGGCCAATCCTGTATGTACTAGTTAAAGAGCCCGTTAAACGGGCCACAGTGCCACTATATAATTATTATATAGGATTCCCACCATGTTTCTGTTATGCCAATCAAGTCATAGTTTTCAATTTCAGCTACCAGCTCCAATTCCCCTGTTTTACCAGTTAAACTTCTGGCATTTGCAAGCATACAATTAATGGCACTGCTTGCGGGAAAGGAGGAGGGGTGGTTCTGGGCTGGTGAGGGGCGGTGCTTGCAACAATAAGAGAGACTGTCAGTGAGAGTTTGAGGGGCATTCTGGAGTGTAACAGTGGATTGATTGATGCGGGGGAGGATGTGACCAGCCAGCCTTCTGAGGCCCAAAATCCATCCAGGCTGCCATGCATAGGCCCAGGAACTTTCTTTTTAAACATCAGGCACCAAATTGATCCACCAAGAGAGAACTGTTCCAGACCAGAGTCTGACCTGACCTCCAGTGGAAGTAGCCCAGTACATTGCCCAAATGTAGCCAGTTCTCCTGGCCTGCCACCCTGTCCTTGTAAGAGTGTCCCAGGATTAGATGAGTATAGAAACTCGCTCTCTCACTGTCTTTGCTTTTTTTTTTTTTTTATACTATATTTCTAGGAAAAACACCCTAAGTAACTAACGTATGGGGATTTTTGCCATAATTGTTGTATAGTGTGTTTTATTTGCACTGCAGTAAGTAATTGTCTAGTTAGTTTATTAGATGTTTAGAATATATTTGATAAAACATACTGTATTGTTCTTAATTATTGTTTGTTATTAAATATTATTGCTTATTGCTAGCACTGGGGTGTTATTGTGCTAATTGTGGTATTGGACATTAGGACAAACTTCTCTGGGTATATCCTAAAATGAATTATTTGGCTTTTGGGGTGTTAGCAAATGCACATTGGTTCCAATTACTGCGCTAGTGTCCTAAGTTGTTAGTGTCTAACTCTAAAGCTACATGGACTGACGCCATCTTGGAACTCCCAACAAAGACTCAATTTTTGGGCAAGCACATGGTATATAGGTTTGAAGTTTTTTCACACTCACATTTAGATTTAACACAGGGGTTAATGTGAAACCTTTTGCTCCAAAATAATGAATCCAAAGCCACGAACCACAAGTCATTATCTGTCACAGCTTACTTTGGCTCCAGCGCCACCACTTCTGCGATGCTCTGCTTCATTCCATGCGTCATCTGCAGGCACGATGGTTTCAGAGTGAAGCAGGCCTCTGTTTTAGGCCATGCTTCCTGTAGTCTCCTCCTACCTACTTCCAGAGGAAGGGTTTAAAGGGCAGTCTGAGTCCTGACTCAGTTGCCCTTGCGTTGTTGTACAAACAGTTCTGTTTAGTTTGGCTCTGTGTATGACCTGGCTTGTCTGACCATCCAGTCTGGTGCTGACCTGTGGCTCAGTCTGACTTCTCTTTTGCCTGCTCCCATTGTGTAGTGGACACCCAATCTGGTGCGGACCAATGGCTCTGGCTGACTACCTGAACTGTGTATGACCCGGGTTGTCTGACTATCCAATCTGGTGCTGACCTGTAAGCTCTGACTATTCTCCTGCCCGCTCCTTGTGTATAGTAGACACCCAATCTGGTGCAGACCTATGGCTCTGGTTGACTACCCGATTTGTGTATTACCCGGCTTGTCTGACTATCCGATCTGGTGCTGACCTGTGGCTCTGTCCGACTATTCTTCTGCTTGCTCCTATTGTGTAGTAGACACACAGTCTGGGGCAGACCTGTGGCTCTGGTTAAGACATTACTCCCTGACTGCAGGCATGAGTCAGGATCACTCTGGTGCCTCTGAGAAAGGAGACGGCCGTCTCCTTACTGACTGCAGGCTTGAGTAGATACTTCTCCCTTACCGTATCATTTTTAGGGAGATCCCTAGATCTACCTGCTGACTGTAGGCGTGAGTCAGTTAGTCTCTTACTGGGATTCCTAATGGGCCTTTGTTATATAGAGACCCCAGAGGCTTCTGCTGGTCTCTTTAAGAGTGTTCCAACTTTTGACAGACTCCTATTTCTAAGTCGTTGGCCACTAGAAGAACCTCTACTCATTGTTCTGGGATTTACTGTACTTCTATTTATTCAGTAAAGATTGTTTTACTATACCGTACTGACTCCTGGTTTGTTCCTGGGAAACCATGACAGAACGCGAGGGCCAAGAATACGGATGGTAATAGTAATTCAGCTTTTCAAAGCATCCTGGATAGGATGGAGACACAAGATCAACGTGTTGATCAATTGTCTTTTGCCTTACAGACCTTGTTGCAGCGCACCACGCATCTTGAGCGAGCAAACCCACAAACTGTGGCCTCCACCCTTTGCACCGGTGGTTCATACCTTTTCTGATGCAGGCATGATTAAGAGGTTGTCTGGTTCTGCTCAGCCCCCACAGCGGTATGGTGTTGAGGGTTCCGCAACCAAATTGGCATATATTTTGAGATGCCTCATGCCTTTCCAACTGAGCGCAGTAAGGTCGGCTTCTTTATTTCTCTCCTCACTGGCAAGGCATTGGCCTGGACCAACCCTTTATGGGAAACAGACAAACCTATTGTGCATAACTTCATGGAGTTTGTGAGGTCGTTCAAAAGTGTGTGACATGCCAGGCCGTGTAGTCTTAGCTTCAAAAACCTAATGACCATTTGCCAGGGCGCTCATACTGTGGCAGACTACGACATTGAGTTTCGCACTCAGGCAGCTGAAGTAGGCTGGAATAATGAGGCCCTGGTATCCGCCTTCTTCCAGGAGCTTAACAATTGCATGAAGGATGAAATTGGAGCCCATGATTTACCTACTATACTGGATGACTTAATTTGTTTGGTATCTTAATAGAGAACGATCCTCATTTAGGGAGCACCTACGGAGGGCTCTGGGCAGACCATCTCCTCATAATACTGGCCCACCTTATCCTTCTTCGCCTCCCATGCCTCCTGAACTTGTCTCTGAAGGGGCAAACCTATGCAGGTGGGTGCGACACGGCTTTCTAAGGAGATAGGGGCCTTCAGAAGGAGGGAAGGACTGTGTCTGTACTGTGGCAAACCAGGACATATGCTCAGGTCCTGCCCAATACGTCCAGGAAACGCCCACGCCTAAGATCTTACATGGGACAGATCTTGGGTGGCATTTCTCAGTCCCCAGAAAATTTTTCAGATAAGCCCACATTGAGGGTGTGCATCTCTTGGGCTGACCAGTCTGTCTCTGTCCCAGCACTACTTGATACGGGTGCTGCGGGATGCTTTATTGATGCAGAATTTGTGGCCAGTAAAGAGGTTTCCTTTGCAATCCTGTTCTTCTCCACTGGCCGTGGAGGCTATTGATGGTAGACCCCTGCTACCATCTCGCATTATGCTTGAAACCACTCTGTTAACCCTGAGGGTGTGAGCCATTCACACTGAAACCCTGAAGTTTCAGGTAATTAACTCCCCCCATTACGCCATCGTGCTGGGATTTCTGTGGTTGCAGATGCACAACCCTAGGATGGATTGGTACATTTGTGATATATCTTGGCCTGGTCTCCTCAGTGTTCTAAATCATGTCTCTCCTGTCCTGTGAGACTGACTAATGCGACCGCGCCAGCATTACCTGAGGAGTAGTTACCATTGAAGGAGGTGTTTAGTGAAAGTCAGGCCGGGGCCTTACCACCACATAGGCCATACGATTGCTCTGTGGAGCTTATGCCTGGCACATCATCTCCTAGGGGTCGTGTCTATCCCCTGTCAGTAGAGGAGAATAGTCATGAAGGAATGTGTTTCTGATGCACTGGCCAGAGGCATCATCCATAAGTCCTCATCCCTGGTAGGGGCAGAATTTTTTTTTTTTTGTTAAAAAGAAGGACGGAGAGCTACGTCCATGTATCGATTTTTGCGGGCTTAATAAAATATTGGTTAAAAACGCTTATCCAATTCCCTTGGTTACCTAACTCTTTGACCGTGTCAAAGGGTCTATGATTTTTACGAAACTATCTAAGAGCTGCTTATAATTTGGTTTGGATAAAGCAGGGCCACAAGTGGATGACAGCTTTTAATACACGAAATGGGCACCATGAGTATTTGGTGATGACATATGGACTCTGCAATGCCCCAGCTGTCTTTCAAGAGTTTATCAATGATGTGCTAAGAGAACTCTTACAGTGCTGTGTTGTGGTATATTTGGATGACATTTTGATTCATTCTCCTTCATTGGAGAGCAATCGGTCAGATGTATCCAAGGTATTGAGCCTATTAAGTAGGAACAACTTGTATTGTAAACTTGAAAAGAGTTCCACAAACCTCAAGTAACCTTTCTGGGTTACATTATTTCTGCATCTGGGTTCGCTATGGACCCCCAGAAATTGTCCGCTGTAGTGGAGTGGCCTTGTCCTGTGGGACTTAAAGTGATTCAGAGATTTCTGGGGTTTGCAAAGTAAACAAGCTGAATTCAGAGTGAAGAAACAGTCATTTCCACCAAGCACTGACATTTGCTTCCTCTACTGAAACTACTGACCACCTGATGCAAGAAACCAGGATTTCCAGGTCTGATTTTACAAACTTCTTATTTAAGCACTAAACCACTGGGGACAACCAAATCTGACTTTGATTTCTTCTCCAACCACCATTAACCATTACAACATCTACCTCTCCTGATCATCAGTGGACTACTTCATTTAACCCTGCACTGATTCCTACCCTCACCAAGTACTTTGCAGTTCTGCTACTGACTCTCCTCACCATCCCTGGCACCTATACTCGCCGCTCCGTGGATTGACCCTTGATTGCCAAGTCATCTGTACTCTCCAGGATTACTGACTGTTGCACATCTCTACTGCCCCATTCATTAACCCCACTATGGGCAAATTAGCTCCTTGCTTTGTGATCGCCATTCTCACCTGCATAAGACTCTCCTCCTCCTGTGTCCACATTAAGTGTCACGCCATTCACATTGCACCCTCAATTCTTCACTCACCACTTCTCTGCTCCCATGAACTTTTCTAATTCCTCCGCTCCCTATCACCACCATCTCCTTCTACCCCTGCAAAAAAGCCCACTGCTTCAAATCTCACTCTCACCTTATGTCCCTGTCCCTTCTCCTCCTACTTGCTGCAGGTGACATCTCACCTAACCCAGGCCCCCCTTCCATTCTCTCTTGGACCACAGAACCCACTCACACGCGCAACACTCACAACCTAATAACCGTACCCCGTCACCTAACCTCCTCCCCCCCCTTTTGTTTTGGTCTCTGGAACGCCCGCTCTGTGTGTAACAAACTAACAGCTGTTCACGATCTGTTCATTTCTCACTCCCTAAACCTCCTTGCCATCACTGAAACTTGGCTCACATCATCAGACACTGCCTCCACTGCCGCACTCTCATATGGAGGCCTTCAATTCACACACACACCGAGGCCTGGCAACAGACATGGAGGGGGAGTACGCATCCTGCTGCCCCCTAACCATATATTTTAGGTACTCCCCACTGTTCCCTCTCTCTCCTTCCCTACATTTGAAGCTCACACACTTCGCCTCTTCTCTCCCTTCCCCCTGCGTGTCGCTGTCATATACAGGCCACCTGGCCCCACTGCACAATTCCTTGATCACTTCACCTCCTGGCTCCCTCACTTCATGTCCTCTGATGTCCCTACTCTCATCATGGGTGACTTCAACATCCCTATAGATAATCACAACACCCCCCCTGCCCTCAAACTCCTCTCCTTAACAACCTCCTTAGGCTTATCGCAGTGGACCAGCTCTCCCACACACAGTGATGGTCACTCCCTCGACTTGATCTTCACTAACCTCTGCTCAGTCTCCAACTTCTCTAATGTCCCCTTTCCCCTCTCTGACCACCACCTCCTCACCAGTAACCTCATCATACCACGCAAACCCATCACCCCCGCCACAATCAAGCGCATGCGGAGAAATCTGCATACTCTTGACAAGCAACAATTTTCCACCTCCCTGCAGCCTCTTCTCAACCCCATCCTCACACTTACTTGCCCAGACAAAACTACTGCTCTCTACAACAGCACTCTCACTTCAGCCCTTGACATCGCTGCACCTGCAACTCCACGCCACCCACGCACAACCCCACTACAACCCTGGCACACAAGACTAACGCGATACCTCCAAAGGTGCTCATGCACTGCTGAAAGGCACTGGAGGAAATCGCGCTCCACAGCTGACTTCACACACTACAAATTCATTCTCCATTCGTATAACTCTGCCCTCTCCCTGGCTAAACAGTCATTCTTGTCCTCTCTAATTTCTAATCTTTCCTCCAACCCCAAACGCCTTTTCTCAACCTTCACATCTCTTCTAAACCCACCAACACAAACACCTTCCACTAACTTCTCTGCCCAAGATCTCGCCAACCACTTCAAGAACAAGATTGAATCTATCAGACATGACATTTCATCACTACCACCCCCACCCAGCCAGCCCAGCCCTGTCGCCTCTCCCACATACACACTAAGCTCCTTCCCACCTGTCACTGAGGATGAAGTCTCCCTTCTCCTCACTCGCTCAAACCTAACCACATGCCCTCTCGACCCAATCCCATCTCAGCTCACCCAAGAACTCTCCCCTCTACTAACTCCAATCCTTACTCACTTATTCAACCTCTCTTTGTCAACCGGCACCTTCCCATCCTCTTTCAAACATGCACTAATCACTCCCATCCTAAAAAAACCCTCCCTGGACCCAAACTCACTGTCAAATTACCGGCCAATTTCCCTACTCCCGTTCACCTCCAAGCTTCTCGAGCGCCTTGCATATAACCAGCTCACTAAATTCCTCTGCTCCCATTCCCTGCTAGATCCCTTGCAATCCGGATTCCGCCCTCATCACTCCACTGAGACTGCCCTCACTAAAGTGGCCAATGACTTGCTCTCAGCCAAGTCAAAAGGCCACTACTCCCTACTTATTCTTTTGGACCTGTCAGCTGCCTTTGACACAGTTGATCACCCACTCCTCCTCCAAGCCCTCCACTCCCTAGGTCTCTGCGACACTGCACTCTCCTGGTTTTCATCTTATCTCTGCGACTGCTCCTTCAGTGTTTCCTACTCCGGCTCCACTTCCCCACCCCTCCCACTGTCTGTTGGTGTGCCTCAAGGATCAGTACTGGGACCCTTGCTCTTCTCAATCTACACTGCTTCCCTTGGAAAACTAATAAACTCCTTTGGGTTTCACCATCATCTCTATGCTGATGACACCCAAATATATCTTTCCTCCCCAGACCTCTCCCCTTCCCTCCTGTCCCGAGTGTCTGACTGTCTGTCTGCTGTGTCTTCCTGGATGTCCTCCCATCAACTCAAACTTAACCTTGGCAAAACTGAACTAATTCTCTTCCCTCCATCTACAACCAGCCTTATCCCAAATATTACCCTCACCGTTAACAACACTTCCATCACACCAACCCCTACAGCACGCTGCCTGGGGGTCACATTTGACTCTGCCCTATCCTTCATTCCTCACATCCAGTCAATCTCCAACTCATGCCGCCTCCACCTCCGCAACATCTCTAGAATCCGACCCTTTCTCACAGAAGACACTACCAAAATTCTAATCCAAACACTCATCATGTCCCGTCTTGACTACTGTAACTCTCTACTAATTGGCCTGCCTCTCACCCGACTAACCCCGCTACAGTCCATAATGAACTCTGCTGCAAGACTAATCTACCTCACTCATCGCTTCTCTAACACCACACCCCTCTGTCAGTCCCTACACTGGCTCCCGTTAGCATACAGAGTAAAATTCAAAACTCTGGTGCTAACTTATAGAGCCCTCACTAACACTGCACCCCCCTATATCTCATCTCTCATTTCCAAATATACTCCCGCCCGCCATCTTCGCTCTGCACATGACCTTCTGCTCTCCACAGCTCTTATCACATCCTCCCACTCCCGCCTACAAGACTTCTCCTGTGCTGCACCTGAGCTGTGGAATTCCCTCCCCCGCCCCATCAGACTCTCCCCCAGCCTTCAAATCTTCAGACGCTCCCTGAAGACTCACCTCTTCAGGGAGGCCTATCAACTGCCTCCATAAACATCATCACCAAGGCACGGACTACTGCACTCAACGGCACTTCTCACTCCCACCCACTGACTGGCAGTTCATGTGGCAGGAGGCACTTAAACGCAATAGCACTTACTCCTTCTGTATCAAACCTACCTTCCTCTAGACTGTAAGCTCTCACGAGCAGGGCCCTCTGATCCTCCTGTTCTCCACATCTGATTGTACTGTTTAATACCTTTGTATGTCTATTCCCAATTGTACAGTGCTGCGGAATTAGTTGGCGCTATATAAATAAAGAATAATAATAAATAATAATAATTACCGGAAATTTATTAGAGATTTCTCCACTATTGTCAAATCTCTGATGGACATGACCTGTAAAGGTGCCAAGACCACTGAGTGATCCCAGATGACCATAATGGCATTCGAAAGACTGAAGGCAGCATTTGCTTCAGCCCTGATTCTGGTACACTCAAATCCCTCCCTGCCCTTTATCCTGGAGGTGGATGCATCAGAGATTGGAGTGGGCGCCCTATTGTCCCAACGCTCAGCTCCTGGTGAAGCTCTACACCCATGTGGCTATTTCTCGAGGAAATTGTTCAAAGCTGAGATGATGTACCAAATCAGTGACAAACAATTATTGTCCGTTATTTTGGCCCTGAAGGAGTGGCGGCATTTACTAGATGGTACTACCTCTCCTATCCTGATACTTACGGATCACAAAAATCTAATTTATCTATCAGAAGCGAAATGCTTGTCTTCTAGGCAAGCTAGATGGGCTCTATTCCTGTCCCGATTTAATTTAGTGGTCTCCTACCTCCTACTTTACTATTGCTATTGCCATCACTGAAATGTTGAACACGTCTAGTGTTAGCGGGGCCTTTACAAATTAATTTAATATACTCCATACAGGTCTTTAAGGCAGCGCTTGGTCTTGTCAATATGATGATATTGATTACAATAATAAAACCAATATAATTTAAAAGCCATGTGCACAAGGACAAAAATGGGGTTTTACAATGCATCGGAGAGGTATCATTCAAGGAGTTAACACACTAAATTTAAATAAATGTTTATTTTTTCCACTATTGTGCAGAACTTTTTAATATGGCTCTCTATTTGGCTTATTGATCTGAAAAGGGCCAGTGCCATATGAATCCTCTTGTCAAGTTGAAAATTTCTTAATTAGGCCAAGATTACATTACAGGAGATGGGTTACCATGGGTTTTATAGTGCAGATTTTTGTTGAAGTCTATGGGGAAATTTGCAGGTAAAACCATTGGTAAAAAGTTAACATCTAAATATAATCCAGGCCCTAGCAGTAATCAAGTCCTAAGCAGGTTGAGAACAACAGCTCTAAATCAACACTGATTGCCATTGCAATGAATTATCTATGGCACTGTTGGTTTGTAAATCTGCAAGAATAGCATTGATTTTATTTATTGATAAATGTGAGTTATAGCTTTCCCGGTATTCAGAAAGATATTTTGTGCAATAAAAAAAATAATTTAAAATTATCTATACAGAAGTTGCAGTTATAGTACTAGTGCTAAGCATTGATAAAGTCAGTGAGAATGCTGGTATTTAAAGGAGCAGTAAACTTTTTTGTGAAAACATATACATTATAGGTCTTTTCCTGTTGTGTAAAACAATGGTGCTCCCACCATGGTCAGTGGTTTTATTCAAACAACAGTTCAGATTGTCAGGAAGTGAATTAGTGTGGTTATGTTTTGAAAGTTCAAACTTACTGCACGACTAATTGGTTTCTATCACGTTCTATGGAAATCTGTTTGTCATTGACACACTTCTGCCCTGGAATGTAACAGAATAAATAACGGACAACTAGAGGGCACAGTGAATGTAAAAAAAACCCCCCCCAAAAAAACCAAAACAAAACAAAAAAAACAACGTTTAAACTGTAATACTTCTGGAAATTTGACTCTAGAAGTAATAGAAACATTCTTTTTCTCAACAGGAAAAGCCCTACAATATATTTTTCTTCATAAAAAAAAACATTGCGTTGCGTACCCCTCTGGCATTCAAAGTATTAAAACAGACAAGGATAGCAGACACGGTAACAGAGTGCAGGTGGATAGGCCTTACTGGCCTACCAGTTCATGTTTTTTTTTTTTTTTTTTTTTTAAATAAACTAACAAAGGCTTTTTTAAGAATCTCAGCTGAACCACACCCTGCGATCAGGCTGGCTGCATTTGGTCCATTAGCTAAATGTTGTATGCCCTTGGTCTGGGCTAATATATAATTTTCCATGGACAAGTCGATATGTGTTGAAGTGGGCCTGTGACCGTAATATAAAAGTTTAGTCAACTTTAAATAGGTTATATATGTTGTACTAGCCATTTGCTTGCAGTATAAAAATAGTTTAGCAATTAAGCTTTATTTGCTTGTGCCACTTTATAACAAGTTGCTTTTGTGCCGGGCCAACTGTACCATACACTGTGCACTGACTGAGGTCTAGCACCTGAGCCCACATGAAGACATTTCCAATGTGAGCAACAAGTTTGGCCTTGAACAAAATGAACTAACATACCTTGCAGGTAAATAGTCTGAAGGGTCACATGGTACATGAAAAACAAGGATTTTTCAAAAGCAGTTTTACAGAGAAATGGCTAGTATAACATATAAACAATTATCTGTAAAATAAACAAGTTATCTTAGGGTAAAAAGGCATACCTTAAGTTTTGTAGCAATTAATTAATTGCAATAGCAAATCAGTCATAGTTTAGAGCTGTTATTCTCAAACTGGTTTTCACGAAACCCTGTGTTTCATTGAAGTAGTACAAGGACTTCCATAAAACAAAAGTTAATTCATGTTGGAACGGAGGTGGTAGGTAGTGGATGAGTGCTTCAATGGCTACCTGTAGATGTGTGAAAGATTGGAATGTATCAAACAGTCCAACTGTATTTTCTGTAAAAGGCACTATAACAAAAAAAAAAACAAAAAAAACAAAACGGTATGTGGTGCTTGTTCCCTTATAAAGTTTAGCCTAATTATTTAGATTTCCTAATGCATTCTGGATACTGTATTAACCCCTTGGGTGCTAGAAATGTCTTCAGTGTATTGCAAAGTAATATGTTGGAGACCTTTCTAGCATCCAAGGGGTAAAGTATTTATACTTAAGAGTCAAAGAAAGACAATTTAAGACTGAAGGGTTAAACACAGAAAAAACTTAGAGTACCACTGCTTTAGTGTTTATGTGACCAACAGAAGTTTCCTTTTATTGGTTTCAGATTCGTCAGCCTACTTAATGATTATGTAGAGTCTGAATTCTTTCTGATTGATGGAGATTCTTTATTAATTACCTGTGCTACAAATGAGTCACTGAAGGCTGGACAAAATCTGCATTTCTTTTATTTGGTAGAGTCATTTTTACTTAATTTATCCAACAAGGGAGCAAAATATGTCATTGTCTTTTTCCAGGTAAGCTCATTTTTTCATAATATGAAATCCACATCTTTGACCCCCTAGGAAGCTAATGAGGTCTCTAAGCATTGCAGAGTCATGTGTTGAGACCTGTAAAGCATCCAGTGGGTTAAATAACATTTATGCAATATAATATTAGTTGCAATTTACTGAGGGCATTGTACTAAGTAAAAATGGACCAATTATGTGGCAAACCAACTGCACTACTGGAGACAATTAAACATGCATGAAACCCAATGATTCAAAGGTCTTAACCCACTGGATACTAGAGAGGCATTTTAAAGTTTGAGACCTCTCTACATTCAAGGGGTTAAAAGCCCAATTTAAATGAATGGGAAATGTGATTGTGCAGTTGCCGTGCTACAGAATTCCTCAACTGAATAACACAAAGTCATATAAAACGAGAAATATTTTAATAAGTCACAAGAGGCTCTGTTGTAGGTGTATTCAATAGTATTGTAATTTTAAGGCCTCATTCATATGGGCAATATGATTACTTTCTGTTTTAGCACAGGCCAAGCCATCTGGCTTACTTAACACAGATCTCTTGGCGACCATCTTGCATATGGATTGTGATAGAGATATGCCAGAATGTTGGTGTCAATCTTACATTATTGGCTGACACATGTGGGTTGGCCAATCATTGGAGATTGTGGACAGCATCTTAGCCTCCAGTGTCACCCCAAAGAATTAATGGCCCATAGACTGCAGATCAGGTAGCTGAAAGATTGATGAGCCTAGAGTATGAATGCATTCAAGATGATATATTGTCTCGGATGTTGTCAGTTCTGGAGTGCTGCATTTTAACAGGAAATCACTTCATTGTAATACATGGGAAACTTCAGAGGTATGGGTGTTTTATTAAAAAACTAGTTACAAGGGCCGTATACACAGGCTCCCCGCTCCGGATGGCTCACAGCCTGTCTGTGCTCCCGGCTCCGGGGCAGCAACGGAGGCGTTGGGTGGCAGTTTGTCGAGCAGCCGTCTCCGCTGCTGCCCTGGAGCACAGACAGACTGTCAGCCTTCCGGAGCTCTCCGCTCCGGATCAGCCCGTTCTGCGAGTCCCCACTGCACATGTGCGGTTACGCACACAGTGAGCGACGCATTCTAGGACTTTATGTTATAGGATGAATAAATAAAGTGGATTCCTGACTCCCCCTAATAAGTTTCCTTCAACATGTTCTAAGCAAACAAGTTACTATAAACTGATTTGCTATTGCAACATCTAGTCACATCTTGCTTCTCTTTTGAAGAAGAATCAGACCTAAAAAAATGTAAGGAGTTTGGAGGTATTATGCAAAAGAATTTAACATTTATAAGTCAACATGTATGTAGATTTACAAGTCCATCTGCTTGGGTGGTTTTACTGTATAAGAAAATTAAATAGGCGATATCAGAGATGGACAACTTGCTGCCCCCAAGCTGGTGAGTGCTACAACTCCCATTATTCCTGTCCAGCTTTTGGCTGGCCAGGGATGATGAGAATTGTAGTCCTTAACAGCTGCAGGGCCTCAGGTCACCCACCCCTAGTCTACACATTCTTGTTTTGAGACAGGATCAATGGGACTGATGTCAATGCATTA
The DNA here is from genome assembly GCA_037306005.1 of Rhinophrynus dorsalis. NCBI lineage: Eukaryota > Metazoa > Chordata > Amphibia > Anura > Rhinophrynidae > Rhinophrynus > Rhinophrynus dorsalis. Next base: position 134,233,992 of record CM074718.1, read on the forward strand.
GTATATAAAACTGGAAGTTTTGAATTACTTGACTATATTGCATCAACTAAATTGTTGACAGTTTGTTCACAGTTCTTCTCCAGGTTCTCTGATGTTTTGATCAAAATGATGATGGATATGATTCACCTTCTAGGTTGTGTATAACTTTTGGCTGTTGCTGCATGCTTCTTAAAAAGCATACCACAACCAATGGATCTTTAAAGGAGAAGTTATAACCGCTAATCTTAATCCCCACTTATCTTACTATGGCCAGAAAATTGTAATGGTCCCTGCGAATTTTGCCCTTATGAATTTGTTCAAAAGATAACATCTTCAGTTTGTCCTGGATGTCATGTCATGGAGGTGTACATGAGTCTTGCTTGCATGCTCACAGGACACAAACTTTGTCCTCAGCATAAGGTAATTGTAACCCTTTAGGGACAAGAGGGGGTGTAAAAGGCATAGCTTCATAATGCTTTGCACTCTCCTTTTGTCCCAGCCTGCTGTGCTATATTCACATCACATACCTCTGGCAAATCTACCAGTTTTTATAAAATCTATGCCACTATTCAACCAAATTCAATGTCATCAACACCTGCCTGACTAAATGTTACAATGAAAAGGCAAATGCCAGTAGTCTGTGAATATGCATCAAAAGTACCTTTTAGCAATCACATGTCCTAGAGATCCAATTAGCATGAAGAGGGATAATAAGGGAGATAGACACTCTTTTACCAGCTCCCCATTGGATGTTGCTGGAGTCCATCAAGATGGTTATTGGACACAGGTGCATGATCTGTATATTTCAGAAGCTGCTCAACTGGAAGTGCTGGTGCTTTTCCATGAGTAGGGATGGGCGAAAAGTTTAATCTCAAACCAAAATTGGTGAAAAATGGCACTGCTTGGTGAAAAGTTTCCTGTGAAAAGTACCATTTTCACACTTTTTCCCACCTAGATCATTGCATTGAAATGAATAGGGAGACAATTTTTCTCCACCACATGAAAGTTTTCTCAACAGCCATATACAAGGGTGTCAGGATCTCACAGCAGCCATTCTGTGTTTGTGAGAGGAGAAAGCAGCATGATTTTGAGCTAGAGAAGATAGGCAAATAAAAGAGAATTGAAGCTTAATTTAGGCAGTATTTTAGGTAGGACATTTGTTTTCTGTAATACCCCCAAATTTGGTGTTACTGACTGCCAAGACACAGGCAGCTAGGGTCCAAAGTTCTTCTTTTTTTTAAATTTTATTGTCTGTATAATATATATAATATATATATCTTTGGACTAACTGTGATAAGATAGGGTGGACAACTTACTTGCTGGAGTAGGTGAAAAGGAAAATTTTGCATTGGAGAAAAGGATAAAACTTTCGCGAAAAAAAAGAAAAATCGTAACTTTTTGCGAAAAGTCATGCAGGAAATTTTTTTCACTTTTCTCTTGACCCTATGCATGAGTATCCACTAGAAAAGTATCTGTGGTGGTAGTTCGTTTGCCTTCTTGATCCTGCTCAGGAGTACCCATCCTGTCCTCCTTTTGTTTTTCTCCATCCAGTTTTTCATGGTGCACCATTAAAAACCTCAGCTTAACCCCTGGGTGAGATTGGAACTGAAGAATTTCACCCAGATATTGGACCTGCTGGTACAAGTATCATGGACATTGCCACCCTCTAGGGAATTTTTAGGGTCTCCCTAAGGTTCCTTTGGCCAACTTGGAGTGCTTCACTTTCTTATTTTAAGCTTTTGAGTTTTTCTGTGGTTTATTTACTGATGCCCAATCTGATTGCAGCAATGTTAGTCATGAAAGATAATTAAACAATATGCCATATAAAGTATTGATGTTCTTTTAGCAATGTGTGTACAAGGTTATTTGCAGAATGTGTTGCATAGAAACTTTGTTTATACTTAGCAAGGGCATGTAGCATTGAGATTGAGAAGGTGAAGATAAAAGAAAAGAAAGAAATAAGTAAGGAGGACAGGAGAGCAAGGGAGGAGCAGGACTGGGAGGGAGGTAGTAGAGAAAGGGAGGACGAGCAGGCGTAATCGAGAAATCCGAGCAGCATGGAAAAAAGGGTGTTTGGGGGGAAGACAGGCCTAAGACAAAGTCAGAACCTCTAGGCTTTCAAAGGGATGTAGATGACTAAACATCAGTGTTCAAATGAGAGTATCGACTGTTGTGTCCCCACACCCACCCCCGTGGCACCCAGCAAGGCAATCCAAGGGCTGTACCCCTCTAGGAATTTAAGCTCACCCCCCCAAGAGCAGAAAGGTGAGTTTTTCATACAGCATGAGGTTATTAACGTTTTAGTGAAAGGTTGGGTGAAGGTGTGCTCCTCCACACAATGGAATGCACATCCTGGCGGCGTTCAGAAGATGAATGAGTAGGGCCTTGCTCTGCCTATTCCTGGAAATATATCCAAGACCAAGGGAAGAGAAATAGTTAGAAAAATGACTTCTTCCCAATATACTGCCACCCTGGGCCATGTCTACCAAAAGAGTGGGGATCGAGGTGCAGAACCACCAGAAGGGAACTAAAAATTTAATGGAGGGCATCATAGGTCTCAGAACTGTGATACTGAGAATTTTGGACTTAGTTATACAAGTGTTAAAGTTGTTAACCTTACTGAACAAATGAAGCAAAGACAAGATCTCCTGTAGTAAACAGGAAGGTCAGTAAGTATAAAAATAATATTTTTCGCAAAACAAGCTACTTTATCTTCATGTTGGTTCAGGCAGATGCCCAAGAGTCTCCATAACATATCGGGGATAAGGGGCATACCTGTTGTGTGCCATTGTACAAAGAGAAGGAAGAGGAGAGAGTTCCATTATCAAAGACCCTAGCCAATGGTTTGCTATAAAGAGCCTGAATGTAAGAAACAAATCTGTTCCCCAAACCAAAACTCTGCTGCATAAAATCCCAATTGACCCTATCAATTGCCTTTTCGTCACCTATAAATAGCAAAAAAAGAGTTGGTATTATTATTATACCTGGCCTCCTTAACTGGGATGATCCTAGCCTGATCAGGATGGATCAATCTGGAAAGAAGTGAACAAAGTCTATTAGGGAGGATTTTAGCAAATATTTTGATATCCACATTAAGAAGTGATATAGGTCTATACTTGGAACAGAGAGGTGGGTCCTTTCCAGGCTTGGGTATAACTTACGTGGACCTCAGAAAAGAAAGGATGGTTGAATATTGTATCCAGTAACTTGTTAAAAGTTTTAGCAAGTAAGGGAACAAGGAGATCACTATATATTCTATAAAATTGTAATGGGAAACCATCAGGCCAGTGCTTTTCCCTATGAACATCTTTTTGATGGCAGTGAAACCTCCTCTATGAGGTCTACCTCAAGGAGATAGAATTAAGCAGGGGTAAGAGAAGGAACATGGGCTTCCTTAACATACAAAGACTAGGTCCCCAACACAGCAGGATTGTGTGACACACACAAAATGATATAAGGCATTATAAAAATCCCTAAAGGTTAAATAAATAGACTGGAGATCCCAAACCTTCTGAGGTTTAGTCTGTTGAATCATGTGAACCTTAGTGGAAGTAAAAGGTGAGAAAGCCATTTCCCACATTTGTTACCCCACTCGTAATGATAATGTTTTGACCAGAGAAAGGATTTATTAACAAGTGACTTAACCTGGTTCCTATAAGAAAGCAAATCATGTAACTGCTGTTAATCCCCAGAGATCTGGTGGTTCTTCTGTATGGAGAAAATCTTTTCCATCAGAGCTTCCATTTGGCCAAATGGTATGTTCCTTATGAATTTAAATCATGATTGTATTATTGATCACCATTTCCCTTGATAAAGTGGGAGGACACCCATGGAACATGTAGGGACCCTTTTTATTTTCTTGCTAATAAATATTTATTTTATATTGTATCCATGGTCCATGTTCCTGTCTACATTCTCTTATTCCGTGACAAAGGGCTTGTATTTGATTTGGCTCATTACATCATTCCATTCCATTCCAGTGAGTAGGGTATTGTTGGCTACAGAGGGGGCTACTTGGTCACTGTGGCAAAACCCTTAGAGGTCCAGTATGCCCTGTGTGTATTGTTTCATAAGATCCATGGAGTTTCTTAGAGACTGGGGAAAGGAGCGAAGTTACCATATTTAATAGGCTCTGTATTGTTTCCCATTAGAAGAATTGATGGCATCCGAATAGTGATACATTTGTTGGACCCATTATCTTCATCTGTGTAGTAAGTACAAACACAATAGAAGGGACTGGATACACTTACAGGATTTGCTCTCAGATTGTTCTGCTCTCTACTCTTGCTTTTTTATACATTATTTTAAACTGGTACACCATCAGGGATGGTGCAGGGAAGGCAGAACCAATGCTAAGCTTGAACATCCACAGCCAGAAACATAGGGGAGAAGGGAAGGAAAGGGAGAAAGCAAAAAGAAATAAAGGGGAGAAGGGGAAGAGGAAATGGGAATAAGAAGATGCCCCCATATACTGGATAACCATGAGTGGGGGTGGAGAGAAATAATAAAAGAAGAAACTGAACTGCAAACAATTCGACATGTTGGCCAAATACGAAACAGTAGCAGAAATCAGGGGGTATCATTAGGTGTCAAAACATTGTCATAGCCCTAAGAGTACATTTCAGGGTGAAGTTATGGGAAGTGGGTAGTAGAAATAAAAAGCTGTGAGGGCTCGGCATGAACAAAGAAGAAAGAAGAGCAGGTTATCCAAGCCATGGTCTCAGGGGGAAAAACAAAACAAAAATGGGTAAGGGACTGCCAACAGTACAAGAATATAATAAAGGAGTAAATTACAATATAAAGAGAATAGAGTAGTTCTGAAAGCTGAGGTAGCTAGCTAGCTATTTCTTTCTTTATTCTATTCTGACATTAGTGCCACCAGCTATACATGGTTAGTAATATACAGTAGCCATAAAGCTGCTAGAGCCAGGCCTCACCAGCAGAGCAGAAGAGGAAAAGAAAATCAAATCAAATCTGTCCCAAGGCCCCAAAGAGGCCGATCACCCACCCTGGGCAAATCTTAGCAAAAAAGTAGAGTCTGCCTGTTGGGTATGTACCCAGTCCCCCAACTTATCCACAAATGATATTCTTATATATTGTACATAAAACACAAAACAAACAACACATGCACAACCCCAGTCCTAAGCCCTATGCAAACAAATTACTGGTAGGCAAATAAACCTTGTTTAGTAATAAACAAAATAGGAAATTACCCATATAAAACAATGATCAGACCTATTTCAAGTAGGTTAGAGCCCCATACTGCACGCCTCCTAACACCACTCCAAGAAAAAAAAGGGGGGGGCATAGCAAGATAAGGAAGGGCCCCCTATACAATGATGACAGGCAATATGCAATAAAACAATAGTACAAAACCAGGCCAGACAGCCAAAATAATATGTTCGCATTCAGAGCAGAGGAACCATATGCCCCTCATCTTATCTGGTATCTGCAGGGTGCAGGGGTTAGGCAGTGCTTCTTTGATAGGTCCAGTATCCACTTCTCTCTCTGCTATTGGGGAGAACTCCTGTTTTCCAGATTGTTGATCTGTGGTAATCAGTGGTATCCTCCTCTAGTAAAAGGCACTGCCCCATATCCTCTTGCATAATAAGGCAGGATTCATTGGCCTCTTCCAGATCCTTAACTCTGGATCCCAGATGGTGTAGGTCAGAATGCAAATTGGCAATGTCTCCTGTAATAGAGTCTCGTACCAAGGTGAGCAGCTGTTCCATGTCAGCCTTAGTAGGCAAATCACCCCAGGAGATCGAACGAGATGTTGCAGGTAATGGGCCACTGTGACATCGCCCACCATCCTGATGTCCAGCAGGGCCTCCATGGGATCTCCTGTCCCTTTCTGCAGCCAGTGCCGACTGGCAGACTTTGTTTTTGCCCTTCATAGAGAGCAACGGTGGAAATGGGAAAGGGGAAAACCAAAAACAGCCCACTTCCTGTGCTTTAGGAGCTGGTAATAGCTTAGAAAATCTGCTAAGGGCTCAGGAGCAGTATGTTCACACGTCTGCCATGCTGGGAATCCTGGAAGGTCCCCCCTCATATCTTATATTTTTTGTTTATAGAACATCTCCTGCCTAATTCACAATGTTATAATAAGTAGGTGTGGGCAAGAAGTGAGAAATTTCCTGCATGACTTTTCGTGAAAAACTTTTCTCCAGTGCAAAATTTTCCTCTTTTTCACCTATTCCATCACATTCTTCTCCTATGTTTAATATGGTGCAACATTTCCCAGAACAATATTACTTATTGTGAGGGCTGTAGTGGAGAAATAAGTAGCTGGAAGTCAAAGTTGTGAGTGATACAGTAACATATACCTTGAAAAATGTGTCAGCACGCAGAGTGCATTTGTCCATTGCCCACAAGACTTACTTCCTGCTTAAATGACTCTGGCACATATTCATGATGATGTCAAGTGATTAAAAAAAAATAATGTACAACCTACAATATGGCAGATGTGCATGGTAGTGGTGGTAGGGAACTGGCGTGATGTGATTGGTGGGACCTTGACAAACTGCATCCACCCTGGGAGGAAAGGGATCATCATCACTTATTGCACATGCTGCAGTAACCATATGAAAAGGTAAAAACACATGCAAACTGTCCTGACTGTAGACAAACTGGGATACACAGTCATACCAAGAAATGGGAAATAATTAGTGCCTTCAGCCCTATCAATGTGCCCTCAATTGTTCAACTCCAAAGCCTTCTAAAGAAAAAAAAAAAGAATATGCAGGTGGTCTAAATCTATAACAGAAAAAACAGTATCACAGGCCCATTAGAGAAACCCAGTACTTTAAGAATTAACTGGATTCATGTCAATTTCAAAACACTAGCCAGCTGTGTATTAACACCGGGGGATATCTGGAATTCCATGAGACTTTTGCGCAGACTTATGGTCGTAAGGACAACCCATAACATCTGCAATCAAAGCAACTGATACTTTGCATCCCCATGGCTTAAATTAAATGTTACATTTTGGGGTACTCATTTAAACATTTATGACATGACTCCAGTTCATTCTTAAAGTACTGAGTTTCTCGAATTGCAATACTTCATATGGACCTGAGATATTGTTTTTTTATGGCTATAGATTTAGACCTTCTCCGTATAATTTTGTTTCTTTAGAAGGCTTTGGAGGTGAACAATTGAGGGCACGTTGATCATTGATAGGTTTGAAGGCATTAATTATTGCCCAATTCCTGGTATGACTGTAGCCCAGTTTACCTACCACCCTGAATGTTTGCACGGGTTACCTTTATATCTTGTTATCCATTTGAATTAACGGGAACTTATAATGTGCATTCTGTACAAGGAGTATCTGAGGTTACCGCAAGCTCAATAACAGGCAATAGGAGTCTTTCGGACTTAGTTGGTGCTCACGTTGCTCTGTAGCGAAATAGGAATACTAAGAGTAGTTCTCTTTTTCTTCTTTTGTTTTCTTGTAGCATTAACTACTTGGCACCTTCACATTATATAAGTGTTATCCCATTAAATTTGTTCTGGATGGTGTCTTTAGTGTCCTGTTTTTTTTTTAACCACCTCTCCATATAACTGTGATCCTAAGAGTCCACTGTCTGCTTACATTAATATAGCCCCTGAAGTGGTGTATATTAGGTTGTATAATTCAACAGATAAAATGTTTATTGCTTTCTTATGTTTACAAGAAAAATTCTTAATGCCATTACCATGTTAAAATCCAGTGATCTTTCCCAGGGTCAAGACATGCATTTGAACATTAGTGGCCACACTAGCTACATTACAGAAAGGGATAGAAAGATAAAAAACCCTTACGCCGATGGATGAAAAGGGGGACCCCTCTTAGAGGATCCACAAATTAATTTTGTACATAAAAAATCTATTACATCATTAGATTATCTACCTTCATCTCATTCAACGGGAATCACAACATCCCAATTATTATATATACACACACATAATATATTTATATTACACTAATAGATCACCTTGTTAATTCTAATAAGGAAGGGGGTTAGTAAATCATCAGGTTCAGGAATAGTTAAAATATTCAAATAACATATCTTTAATAGGGACATGCCATCTACCAATAGGTGACCATTCCTCACAATATGCTGAAATCCAAGCACTCACCTTTGTTTTAAAAGACACCTTGCCTGATAGAGGGCCAATTCTTATTAGAGACTCAACCTATTTGCGTTCTACTGTAGAAGATCTTCCAGTATGGAGGGCCAATGGTTTCCTTAATGCAAAAGGAAACCTCTAAAGCATATTGTTGAGGATAATGCACAAGGGAACAGGAGACCATGCACTGTATACCTTGTATAAAATAAACAATACATAATATATATATATATATATATATATATTACATATTACGCACACATTTGAGATCTTGTACACAATCTAGGTGCGACACTTTTCACAGTGAACAGAATGGATTAAAAAGAATAAATTATTCACATTCGTGAAACAATATATAAATTTTATTTAAGGGTAAATAAAATATGATATAAAAAAATACAATAATAATTGGTAAATAGGGATGTAAAAGTATACAAAATTGACTCCGTAATATATCTTAATGCAACCAAGTCCTAGACTAAGAGATTTTATATATATATATTTTAAAGAAAATATAATACGATAGAATATATCAATGTTTAAAAACAGCAGCATAGAGAAGGTTAATTGTTCCTTACAATTATAGACCGTATCTACACTTGCCCCCACCAGGTATGTACTAAGGCAATTAAGTGGCAGGAAACTTGTCACATGCATTGTGCTCAGTAGGGTACAGGTCAAGTGACAACCCTTTGATAACCACAATGCACAATATTGCAAGAAATAACACTATCTGAAAGACATGAGGTCCCCAGATCTGCCAAATATAGAATTTAGCAGTTTTCAATTATGCATACCTCTGGATGAAATACGGAATAATGAAATACATTTCCCAGTAAAATTTGCATTACCACATTATAATCTTAAGCAATTAAAATAAAGTATTGCTATAGAAACACAAGTATAATATATATACCATAGATATTATAATGACAAAACCACTTCTGCACACCACTCAGCAGCAAGGGTTAATAGAATGATGGACAGTAAGGACCAGCCAATTACTCAGTCCAAGGTTTGGTTTAGATCCACGCCTGTCACAGTTTGTTACGGTTTGTAAAAGAACACTCAGACAGTTAGGCAAGGTTAAAAGCTTTATTGAAAATAATGTACAATAGCCCCAGTCAGGTCCAGATAAAGTCCGTACTGAGTACTTTCCAGATCTGATGAAGGTCAGGGCGAAACTACACACACAGTAGTAGTCAGCAAACAAAAATAATGATCTTGGACTTGTAGGCAGATTCTCAGCAAGGTTCAGGAACAATAATATCCTCGACAGCGCCACACTGCAATAGGTGACACAGGCGATGGGTGACTGAAGGGCAATCCCTAGTGGACTAGGGTTAACGAAGGCAGCACAGCTAGTGTACAGGTGGACACTAGGCCCTAGACTTCTAGGGTTAACAGAGGCAACACTGGCAAAACACTGGCAGAGGACTGACCCTAGGAGAGTAGGGTAAACAGAGGCAACATGGGCAGGACTCTGGCAGTAACTGGACCCTAGAACGCTAGGGTTAATTGAGGCAAAACAGGCAGTACTCTGGCAATGGCTGAACCCTAGAACACTAGGGTTAACGGATGCAACACAGAATGGACTCAGGCAGCGACTAGGCCCTAGCATGTTAGGGTTAACGGAGGCAACACGGACCGAACTCGGGCAGTGATGGGACCTTAGCACGCTAGGGTTAACGGAGGCAACAGACACCAGATGCTGGCGATATAATGACCCTAGGTCACTAGGGTAAACGGAGGCAACACGGGCAACAGTGTGGTATTGGCTTGACTCAGGTATTATAGGGTTACCGGAGGCAACAGACACTAGTGAGTGCAGGGACTCCCACAGGCTCCAGGAGACAATAGCAGTGGCAAGCGAGTGGGAGATAGGTATGTAACGTAACCGGTCCTGGACCAGTGTCTCCCTGTTCGGTATATGGAGGTTATAGGCTAGTCCCGTAAGCGACGGAACTAGCAGCACAACCAGGTCGGCACACACAAACTTCACAGTCAGTCAGGAGGACCACCAACACTAGCCCTGCCAGATCGGTGCAAACGGATAGTCAGCCAGTCCTAGTCAGTAACGGGATCAGATACTCATCCAATCCAGTTCAGTACACAAGGAGTTAGTCAGCCAGTCCAAGGTCAGCAATGGGATCGGATCACAAGAGCGTCAGGCAAGCCGAGTCATACACAGAAACAGGAAACAAGAACAACTAGTTGTTAGATACGGGTACATCACAAAAGGGCACCGGTATAGTGACAGGAGGGCGTATTTAAAGGCAGGCCCTGGGAGGAGCAATAACCCAGAGCCAATAAGAACGCAGCCATTGTAAACCCAGAAGTAACAATGTCACTCAGGGATCACAGGCACCGTGACAATGCCTTGATATCACACACAGACAATGCAAATTTGAAACAGAATCAGCCATAAAGTACCAGAACCAAAGATAAGAGAAACATAAGGAAAAACTTCCCCGACAGCAATGCAAGTGTTAATTTAAAAACACCATATCAATGGAGCACAATGACCATCTCAGAACAACTTATTAGTGGATTTGAACACGCTTGCTGTAGAATTCCACAGCAGTCGTATGCAAAGTCTCACACACACAATAAAGAGTCGGCTCTGCAGTTATAGCACTATCAGCTAAATTGTAACTCCCAATTATCTAAAATTGCTATCAATCTGATCTTACCCTATTACTACTATGATTGGACTGTATAACCTCCACATATTATTCTAACTTTACAGGCAAATGGCTACTGTGATATATTTCTCATTAGGTTGGCCAAATCCATTAAGAAAATATTAGAATAATGTTACCCCAGAATATACTGGGTTATAATAATTTTGGAAGTGTATACAGTGTTATATAAATAAAATTCTACTTTAACAATCTTATATAACAGGGTGTGTTGGTCTTTGGCACAGCACTGTTCTGCTCACTTCAGGAACTAGAAAATTCGGCAAACAAAAGCCCATATTTTCCCCCTGTATACTGCTTATATTACCTTAACCCCCTTAACAGAAAGGTACGCCCATTTATCTCTCATAGATCACCCCTTAGAGAATTAGCATGAGGTAATATAGATTAGCAAATATACACAGAACACTTGAAGTAAATCTACCATACCTATAAGGTGGCAGTCTACTACCAGGAAAAGTCAGGAAAGATCCTAATGATCAGATATAATGAGGAACCCAATTAAAAATTAATGATGCAAGTTTTGAAATAACACCCCCTCTCAAAGATGCATGAAACTAGCCTCCCCAGCCAAAAACACAGATGCAGTTAGAGAACATTTCTATCCTCCTTCAAGGATATTCACGGAGACAAAATCAGTTTCTACAAAACGAAACTAATGTTGCTTAAAGATACAGCCTCATATATACACACAGAAAATGGTTACTGAACAGTCTCTTTAACCATTTCCTTCCAGCAAAGAGCAAACTCTTTGACAATATTGCATAATGGAAAGCCATAGCTGCTTATTTAATGCAAAAGCCTGGTATTGAGATTGTACATGAACCTGCTCATAGAAAGCTAGGTACCTCTGTTCATGCAACCAGCTTGTTGATTCTCTTGCACATGCTGTCGGTCAACAGTTTGCAGTACATACAGTAACTACTTGTTCTAACGCCATAAGAAAGCATACCATTAGTCTTGATGTACAGCTAAATACTTGCTTGGATAAAGCCAGACTTAATCCACCTGCTTGGCCTACTAAATATTCATATGAGATAAGAGATGGGAAATGTATTGTTAATTTTAATAATCACACTTATATTCTTCCCCTATAGAGTTATAAAATCAGGTCATCTCAGAGGCTCATAATTTTAATGGACACCCTCATTTAGAATGAGTCAATACACACTCATCCTCAAAAAAAAATATTGGTGGCATAACATGAAAAAACGGTTACACATGTTATTGGAAATTGTAAGCCATGCTTAACAGTTAACTACCCCAGTCACCAGGTGCCCCCCAAATACTGATCATATTTACCTAGATCGTATAGGACCTTTACCATCATCTCACATCTCATGGGCATGAATATGTTTTGGTCTGTGTTGATGCATGTACTATGTACTAGAATTGGTTTTAGACAACAATTGAAACACACTATATTAGATATCTAATCATCTATCTTCAGGCTGCTAAAGGATGTATGATTACACTACCATCCAAATGTATAAGATACAAAAAAATCCTATCTCCAAAAGAATACAAATTTAAATGATATAATGAAAAGAATGTTTGTTAAATATCAATAATAAAACAAAACATACGAACTAATACCAAAAGGATAAAAAATAAATAAATAATTACCCTCATACTAAATGTATCGACATCTGTAGTCCTGCCGATAAACACAAACCAGGATGTTCAACGAGCCATGTAGCATACAATAAACTAAAGTGTATCTACACTCCAAATAAAGACTCCCAGCGAGTCAACACCTGACACAACCTCAAAAGTAATATATAAACTATGGTATGGAAGGTCTTAAAAAAAAAAAAAAACACTCCAAGTGAGCAGTCCGTTCACAAGAAATGACCCTTATAAGAGATCCCTATTATATGGCAACGGGCACAAAGAACTAAATTGGAGATCCTTAATAAACCTCAGTGCACACAGAGACCTGAACTAAATATCCTAATATATCACAATATGCAAATAGTCATAACATATGCATATAAATATAAAATAGCTAAACGCAGATCTGCATAAAAATGGCCAAAAAATATCAACGCACAGTAAATAGCAAAAATAGTGTTCGTAAAAAACTGATCATCATAATCTATCTATAAATAGTATCGATCACCACTTATATATAAATGTATGTAGGAGAGTAGGCAAGCAGGACTGCACACAGGTGATTTTGGTGTGAGTAGGTATTGCCAGGTGTTCTAATTACCCATGAATTAGAGGCAAGTCAGTAACTAGCAAATATATGTAGCTTGATGAAACATTTACACTCAGTTAGTTCATGGACATGTATACTTGGGACAAAATGTCAATATAAATGTTGTCTCTGATAACAACTCACCACAGCCATCTTCACTTAGTAATGCAATGTTGAAAGGCCAATAATCACCGATCTCCTTTCACCTTCCTCTACTTAGCGTTTGCAAGGAATCTATCTAAGACACACGCTCATGATAGATGAATAGATTATGTGGATGTCAAATATTCTATGAATGACATTCTCAGTATAGAGATATAGATAAAATAAAGTGCTCATTGTAAATACAAATTAGCGGAAGGTGAGGAGGTTCTTTTAAGACATTCCATCCTATATAATAAAACACTAGGATGTTTGTCAGAAGCCATCATGCGCAGTAGAGACTGCCCGCGCTGCATTCATGCATAGTAGAGACTGCCCGAACATGCCAGCCAAGGAAACAAGATGGCGCCATGGTTGATACAGAGCAGGGTGCTGAGAATGCTCCTCCCTTCGCACCTTCCTGGGCTCCTGGCTCTGGGGCACCAGCTGAGGCCGCTGGGTGGCACTGTGGCCCGTGTACACAGGCTTTTACTTTTTACTTTTATAGTTCTGTCAGGTGGTGGCTTGCTGGGGGTCTTTATTTGGAGTGTGGATACACTAAGTTTATTGTACGCTGCACAGTGCAATGGATATCCTGGTGTGGGACCACTGCAGGACTACAGATGTTGATACATTTAGTCTAAGGGTAATTATTTTTTATCCTTTTGGTATTAGTTCTTTTTTTTGTTTTAATTTTATTATTGATATATTTTAATTACTTTATATTTTTTTCATTATTTAATTTACATTTGTATTCTTTTGGTGCTAGGATTTTATATTGTTGCATGTACTTGGTTCACTTGTATATATCCCATACATAGTGCAACTAGCAATACCACACTCAAATTGTCTCAACTCCCTAGCAAGTATTGGTAAACTCACAGCCCTACATTCTGATGGAGGAACTGACTTAATGGCAAAAGAAACCCAAGAGTGGGCAAATACCATAGGTATTAAATGGGAGCTTAGTACACCTAACCATGCCCAAAGTAGTAGGTTTGTGGAAAGGAAAAATGCAGAGGTAAAACAATTATTGACCAAGCAATTGTTCTCTCCCTACACATCATTATCCAGTAACTACATATTAGCGTTTATTGTTTATTAATTATTGTCTTGTCACCCTAAGCAGTGGTATCCGTTAAGAACACAAGTACAAATGGGTATTCACAACATTCCTTCTGCTGTTAATGGTAAAACTCCTTATGACATGTTATATGGTGGACCTATGCATACTGCAGACACTAATGACTCTTTCTGCATCAGGAAAATCAGAACAATTTTACAGGAAATTTGATATTCCTTTTTTCTCGACAGACCCACACACCTGCCCATCACTCTGTGTGGCAGTCTCAAATTGACCAGGAGTGGGTACAGACTACTAAACCCTTCTGGCCAAAATGAAAACCACCTGTATGTATAAAGACAGTTATTAATCCAAAAACTATTCTACTATTGGACAAACAAGGCAGTGAATGTACAGTAATCATTGAGAACTTAAAACCAGCCTCTCATTTTATCCCTATAGTTAAGCATGGGACAGACAAATCCACTGACCTACTCCCTGTGGAAAATGCCGACTGAAGCCCATCTGCTAATGAATAAGAGAAATACTGACTCACTTCATATCCTTTGTCCTAACACAGATACTGATGAAACTGAACTGTTTCCAGCCAATGAAAGGTATTCCACACCACTTGAAATTAAGTCTCATATCAGCATTCATGTCTGTTGGAAACAACTGAGACTGGAGACATGGAAACACTGGCTCACTGATTATTATCATCCTCACCCTCATAGGAGTGACAGTCTTCTGGATACAGTCACATTACATATCAGCCTGGACCCCTCCTAAGATGGAATAACAGCCAATCACACCAAGGAAAGCACCCTGATATACCAACATCAAGGAAGCCATCCATTTTGAAATACAGCCTGTCCTGATTCAACAGGATTACCACAAGGACTCTACTGATAACCATTCCCAAAGCCCATTAAAAAAAAGGAAAAGAAAAGGAGACAAAAGTCTTAAAGGGATAGTAATGTTTCACAAAAACAGCAGTGCCAATTAATTTTCATAGTGTTGGAGCCATAGAGTATGTTATTTTATTACTGTGAGCGTTGTAGTTCTAGAGTAATTGAATAATAAAGTTCCCCCTCCCGCCCCTTTTACCTAGTGTAAGCCTCCACTCCCTAGAGTTGGAATCCAGTCTATAGATAAGACAGCTCACATGAAGGGTCAAAATTCTTACTGAGAGAAAAGTGAAAACCCTGCCCCCCTTGACAGGTTTCAGATTTTTCCCTCATCTTAATTGAAGATTTTCCCTCTCTGCAATCTACCTGAACAACTCCTGCTGCTATAAGCTGAGCAGTGTTACATCAATAAAAGGGGTGGGAGGGGGATGCTTTGTCATTCAATTACTCTTGAACTACAACTCTGACAGAATTGAAACAACATTCTCCAAGGCTCAAATACCATGAAAATTAATTAGAGCTGCTTTTATTATGAAACATTACTATCCCTTTAAGAATATCACACGTTATCCTTTTGGACTCTAACATAATGGAAAGGAGTGCTGGCATTACTACCCTATATGGTAGAAAATTAGTGAGACGGCAGTCCATCAGTTTTGGGCATGCAGATGTCAGTCTATGTAGTTTCTCAGCAGTCTTTATACAGGAGCCCTGAAGCAACACCAAAGCTTGACTATATGACAGCAGTAATGAAGAGCGATGCTCCGGACTCTCTCTCCATCTCTGTGCAAGGAGAGGTAAATGTAGTAAGGAGCAAATTCAAAAATATAAGTGTGTGCCTTGTTACAGGAGAACAAGCCCAAGTGACATTCTTCCAAATTAGCCCTTGGACATGGAGAGAGAGACCGGATCAGCGCTCATCAATACTGCTGTCATACAGTCAAGCCTTGGTGTTGCTTCAAGGCTCCTGCATAACAAGTGCGGCTTGGAGGAGGATGTGGTAGTCGGACATAAAACTGACCCATTTCGGTGAAATAGATCCGTTCGGTCATAGATTTCTATGCTGAACAATGTTTGGACTGCAACAGCTGGAAATTGATTACTGATGCGTTTTTCCCCTTTCTCTGCTAAAACTGAGAGACTGCCAACAACGTTTCATAGTGCGAGCTGACAATCTCACGCTTTCATGCAGTGCAAGATTGTCAGGTCGCCATTTTTATTATTGCAACATCGTGAATGCGATATGTGGTCGCACGCTCTTTTGCAAGTGACCTTTTAAAAGGATACCCACTCCATGAACCCTGGAAACAGAACTTATTGAGAAAAGTTATTATATTGACTTTCAAGCTACACATCAATGGCCTGCAAATTTAACTAATTCTAACCATTGTCCTCATCCAGGTATGACCCAAGACAAGATACAGTACAAGGGATACCCTATATCAGGGCTCAAAATTTCAAGTCCTGAGCTACTAGCCAGGCCTGAAAAGTTACTCGCCACCAGTTTCCACTCCTAGCCCCACCCATGTCCCCGCCTTTAACTCCACCCATATCAGATCCTTCTTTCTCCCCCATATGTACTTCTTTCTCTCCCTTGCGCCTCTCTCTCTTTCTCCCCCATGTACTTCTCCCCCCCATGTACTTCTTTCTCCCCCATGTGTCTCTCGCTTTCTCCCCCCCATGTACTTCTTTCTCCCCCATGTGTCTCTCGCTTTCTCCCCCATGTACTTTCTCCCCCATGTGTCTCTCGCTTTCTCCCCCATGTACTTTCTCCCCCATGTGTCTCTCGCTTTCTCCCCCATGTACTTTCTCCCCCATGTGTCTCTCGCTTTCTCCCCCATGTACTTTCTCCCCCATGTGTCTCTCGCTTTCTCCCCCATGTACTTTCTCCCCCATGTGTCTCTCGCTTACTCCCCCATGTACTTTCTCCCCCATGTTTCTCTCGCTTTCTCCCCCATGAGTCTTTCTCCCCCCTTACACCTCTCTTTATCCCTCCTGCCCGCCTGCATCATCACGCGCCCCTGCGGGCCGTGATAACATACAGACAGAGAAGGGGAAGAGGGCAGAGGCACCGGAAGAGAAGCTCTTGCTTCCAGACAGTAACGATCAGTCTGCTGGCAGCAAGCGCTTCTCTTCCGGTGCCTTTGCCCTCTTCCTCTACTCTGTCGTTATGTCATCACGGCCCGCAGAGGCGCGTGATGATGCGGGAGGATGGAACTTGTCATATTGGCGCTGGCCCGTTGCGAGATTTTCATGTCGCCAAATTGCAGAGTGGAGGAGGGGGGACACTAGCACCGCGAGATTACAGGGAAAGGTTATATTCATATTGAATACAGGGTTCAGTTTCCAGTTTTGAGCCCTGCCCTATATAATATTTGAATATTGGACAATTAGCCTAAAACAGCTTCCTACCAATCAGATGGAATGATACAATTTTGGGAAGGTACAGAAGAAGAAGATGAAGACCACTTCACTGGAGGAGTATGTCTCGATGAAGGAGCTATATTTTGTTCCAATGTGACAGCCACTCAGGAACCCCTCAGTCCATGAAGTCCACAGTATGGAGATACTTCATTCAGGATCCAAAAGCTAAGCATGTTGTCTGTGCAAACAGCATTTGAACAGGGGGAAAAACAGGCTCACATCTCCTCTATGAGATCCCACCTGAAGCACAACAGAGGTCTGACTGGGAGACACATAATCAACAAGTCAGAGGTGTCTCAACTAGCAGCAGCAGAAGCACTCCAAAAAGTTCCCAGGGCTCTGTGGCAGATAAGAGAAGTAGTGATGTATCAGAGTGTGTCACTGCCAAAAGTTAGTTCATTCCAAATAAAACCAATGTCTTCTGCTGCAGGAGAAGTACGATGACTGCCCACACATGCTGCCTCCACCTCCTCCTTTAGTCACGTTATTCAAGTAAAATGTTACAGGGATCTTCTACCATGTAATGCCAACCCAAACTGATTGAATTCCTGGGAAGGAGTCACAATAAACAATCCTAAAGTACACTGGTGGAATGGCAAGGTTGCCAAAATGCTGGAAGTGAACATGGTGCCATATTCCTTGGTAGAAAACAGAGGTTTCAGAGAACTGATGTAATGGGTAGCTCCACGTTGGCATTTCCCAAGCCTCAGTTATCTTTCCAGGATGGCTGTGCTAGAATTGTACAAGCATGTGGTTGGGGGGGGCAAATGGCTGGAAAGTGTGTACAGCAAGAAAATCCACCTGATGACAGATATATGGTCAAGTGGGCAGAGCACAGACTATGATTGTCTGCTCACTGGGTTTCCCTCCCACCACCACCAGTGGACAAAACTAGCTTACAGCATCAGGTGACAGCCAGTAATCATGCCTCTGGTTCTGGGAGTGTGATTAAAAGGCAGCAGCAGGATAGCCAATACCAATGACATGCCACCTTGCGCAAGCAGAGCTTTGAGAGACAGTCCAGCAAAACTGTAGGTGTTTTAAGTAAACTAGAGCAAGTGATAGACAAAATGGTATGTACCCCGCTGGTTTTGTGTCTGCTGATAATAGCTCCAATATAATCACTGCCTTGAGAATAGGTGATATGGTGCATGTACCCTGCTTTGCCCATGTGCTAAATTTTGTTGCGACCAATTTCCTGGCAGAATCTGAAATATGCTTAATATCATCCACAAACTCTATGCCCATTTTTATCTCTCCTAAAGTACACGCAACCCTCTATATTACATACAAGAGCATAAAAACCTGTGCCATCACCAGCTGAAATGGAGGTCCCTACCAGGTGGAATTCTGCACTTTACATGTTTGAGTGTTTATATGAGCAGAATTAGGACATTAGTGAGTACACCACTGAAAACGTAAAGGCTTTGGGGGAAGCCTCTGTCACCTGCCAATTTCAGCTAATATGCGATGTATGTGAGCTGCTGGAACCCTCCTCTGAGGAGGCAACCATGCTGGAGAGTCGCATAAGATCAGGAATTTATGACATTCTAAACAGTGATATATTTATTGCAGAAAAACAAGATAAGCGTGGCTGAGGAATCTTACCATAATGACAACAGACATGCACCAGCTGATCATGGATATGTTTGCATGCTTTGAACAAGATCCTTGCATAGTATATCCATTAACCCCTTAACGACTGGCTGATCGTCACGGCAACGCGACTGAACGACCGTGGAACTTTTTTTTTTCTTTTTCTGGTTCCGGACTCCCTGAACAGCGTGCAGCCATGGGGGGAGCCCGTAACTCCACGACAATCATAGTACATCATGGGTCGTTCAGTCAGATCGACCCTTTATGTTCTAGGACCGTCAAGGGTCGATAAGGGGTTAAAGGAAATTAGGAATACATTCTTACTACTTTGCTGGACTCACTGCTTTAAACACCAAATTTCAGAATTTCTGCCAAAGCACCTTGCCACAATAAGGAGTCATGACAATCAGTAGCATCTCTCGGATGAATTGGATTCGGTCAAGGAATATAGTGATATGCTTATTGATCGAGTGGAGGGTGTGATGTGCTTTGTGTATGATGAGAGGGAGAAAGTTAGGGCACAAAAAACTTCTAGACAGCACAGTGAAAAAGAAGCCAGCAAAGCATTTCAAAGCAGCAGCAGCTATATCATTAACCAGAACATCTCATTCTGAACACAGGCAATTTGTGGGTATCAGCAGGGAGGAAAAAATCCAAGAGTGGTGGTGGCAGCACACCTCTTTGGGACTTGCTCCCTGAGTATGGGTTGGTAATTGACACAGGAACATAGTGTAGCTCCTAGGTGTGGCCCACTGCATGCAGGATGGTTTCTGCATACTTGCAGGATAGCTACGTTCTCAGCAGAAACAATGACCCCATGGGCTACTGTCAACAAAACAGTGTGTGTGTGGGGCCAGTACTGACATGTACTGCAATGGAAACCCTTAGTTGCTCATCAGCAAGCGTTGAGTCTGAGTGGGTTTTCAGTGCAGCTAGTTATATTGCCAATGACTGTAGGACATGGCTATCAAGCAGCAATGTGGGGAGACTAACATTCTTAAAAATGAACAACTCATACCATCCGAGTATCAGGTAGCAGAAACCACAAACGACAGAGAAAGTCAAGGCAAATGTATTAACAGTAGCACAGAGGAGGAAGAGTAGAGATGTGAAGAAGGATTGCAACAATCTACCACACTTGGAACCACTGCTATGATCAATAATCTGAGAAAGATAGCTTACATCTGACACAAACATGATAATGGTAAAAATTGCTGTAGGAATCAATATATACATACACACATCAATCACATCATGCCAGTCCACCACCACTATAATACACATCTGCCACATTGTACGTTGTACCTTTTGTTTATTAATTTCTTGACATCATGCTGCCCTTTGGTTTTGTTGAAAACAGAGGCTTTAAATAACTGATGTCGTGTGTTGCACCCTGCTGGAATATGGTGTTAATTAAGCAGGAAGTTAGTGTTGTAGGAGAAGGACAAAGGCACTCTGCCTGCTAACATTTTTTTCAAGGCATATGTTGTTGTAGGACTCATAACGGACTTATCTACTTATTTCTTCACTACATCCCTCAGAAGTAAGTCAAAAGATGTGAGAGGCTCTGAGCACGAACAAAAGCACAATGGCCTGTTCTCCGGCTAGTCACCACTCAAGAGCATCACATTTTAGCTCTCTAGTGCCATTACAGAGGAGAAATTTCCACATACATATTAGACTAATCCGTCCCATAAGGGCGGTCCAGTACCAAAATGATGGGCAAGTCCCCTCTGCACGAAAAACCAGCTAACCCCAAACGTACGTTTTGGACTTACTTGGGCCTCGTCAGTGAGGTGCAGCTGGCTTCTCTAGGCACTGAGAGCAAGGGGGCCACGTCTGGATTACCCTTTACACTTAGGGAGAGACCCTAAGTGTTTCGCAGAAACAAGTCAAAAGATGTGAGAGGCTCTGAGCACGAACAAAGTGTAAAGAGTAATCCAGACATGGACCCCTTGCTCTCAGTGCCTAGGGAAGACAGCTGCACCTCACTGATGAGGCCCAAATAAGGCTGAAACATACGTCTGGGGTTAGCTGGTTTTTACGTGCAGAGGGGTCTTGCCCATCATGATGGTACTGGACCGCCCTTATGGGCGGGATTAGTCTAGCATGTATGTGGAAATTTCTCCTCTGTAATGGCACTAGAGAGCTAAAATGTGACGCTCTTAAGAGGTAACTAGCCGGAGAACACGCCATTGTGCTTTTGTTCGTGCACTGTGCCTCTCACATCTTTTGGCTTGTTTATCCCTCAGAAGTAGTTATATTGTGGTGGGAAATGTTGGTGTCATAGGAAACTTAATGACAACTGTAGGGAAGCGCATACACTGACCCGCTCAGCATACAACAGCCAGCGTAAGCTCAGAAGATTGATGGTGAAAAAAGCTCCTTATTATGAGAAGAAAAAAAAATAAAAACATCATGAGACACAGTCTGAATGGATCAAGTAAGTTACACAGACAGCAATAAAAGAAAAATATTGACCGCCTAGCGCATTTCGTACTGAAGTTACTTAATCATAGGGCTGATCAAACATAATGTTCACTCTCATTTAAGTGATACGTTGTGAAAGTTCCATGCTACAATTGAAGGGAGAACCAATCATTGTATCAAACGGAGATTTAAAACTAACCAATAGTATACCAACGAACGTTCACAACGTATCACTTAAATGAGAGTGAACATTATGTTTGATCAGCTCTATGATTAAGTACCTTCGGTACGAAACGCGTTAGGCAGTCAATGTTTTTCTTTTATTGCTGTCCATGTCATTTACTTGATCTATTGAGACTGTGTCTCATGATATTTTTAATTTATGTTTTTTTTGCATAATAAAGAGCTTTTTTCACCATTGATCTTCTGAGCTTATCGGAGCTTACGCTGGCTGTTGTATGCTGAGCGGGTTCGTGTATGCGCTCCCCTCCAGTTGTCACCTTGTCAGTTGGAGCCCACTGTGAAGAGAGCACCTGACCTGCAACTTGAACTTTCTTCGGTGACAGTGGCGTAACAATAGGGTCACAGGGGTCGCACCTGCGACTGGGCCCGTCACTCTCAGGGGCCCGGCCGCCCCCTGCGACCCCCTTGCCACCCGCCCACAGCACAGCTGATGTCCCGGCGGCCAGCGCTCAAGTAATGCAGAGCGCTGGGAGATGACAATCTCCCAGCGCTCTGCATTACTAAGGACCGCGCGGGAGCATGTCACACACACCGCTAGACCACCAGGAGGTAGGAGGACGGGAGTCAGTAGGGTCAATGTGGCAATGGGGGCATTGTGGAGATTGGGGGGAAATGTGGAGAATGAGGGGCATTGTGGAGATTGGGGGGAAATGTGGAGCATGAGGGGCATTGTGATGGGGGCATGAGGGGCATTGTGATGGGGGCATTGAGGAGATTGGGGGGAAATGTGGAGAATGAGGGGCATTGTGATGGGGGCATTGTGGAGGGGGCAATGTGGTTGAGGGGGGCCAACGTGGTCGGAGGGGGGCCCGTGGCAATTCTTGCACCAGGGCCCCGTTGCTTCTAGTTACGCCTCTGTTCGGTGAGCTCTATTCTTTATTATTGATTGTTGGCACTGTATGGCTGCAGCGTTCCCATTTTAAAAGAGTATGTGCTGAACTAGTCATAGGAAACATAGGCAAAAGATTTGTTGGAGTGGAGAAAAGGAGAAAACTTTTGCACTGGCGAAAAGGAGAAAGCTTCCTTGAAAAGGTTTTATTTTTCATGAAAAGTCATGCGGGAAACTGTTTCATACTTTTCACCCATGCCTACTCACAAGCTGGATTCTGTAAATCAAAGGAATTTGTGAACAAACGAATGTTGTTATAAGTCCAGATGATGGGAATATGCTACATGTGCTACACAAAATATTGCTGATTTACCTTATTCTGAGCCGATAACACTTAATAATTTAACGTATGTTTCAAACATTGTTATGTTAAAGTATATAAGAAAGATCAAAAAGGTTTTGGTAGAAATAAATTAAGTAATGCTGAAATCTTAAAGGGATAGTAATGTTCCACAAAAGCAGCAGCTCCACTTAATCTTCATAGTATTTGGGTCATGGAGAGTGTTATTTCAATACTGTCAGAGTTGTAGTTCAAAAGTAATTGAATGATAAAGTATCCCCCTCCCGCACCTTTTACCTAGTGTAAGCCACCTCCCCTCAGATGTGGAATATGGTCATTTGATCAGACTGCTCACAGCATGGGACAATCTTCTTACTGTGAAGATAAGGAAAACCCTGCACCCCTTCACACTGCTCACTGAAGATTGTCCCTCTCTGCGATCCATCCAGATAGTCTTCCTGCTCTGAGGGGAGCAGTGTTACATCAGTAAGAGAGGCAGGAGGGGGATATTTTATCATTCAATTACTCTTGAACTACAACTCTGACAGTATTGAAATAACACTCTCCGTGGCCCAAATACTATGAAGATTAATTGGAGCCGCTTTTATTGTGGAACATTACTATCCCTTTAATTACTGCAGGGCACTATTAAGTGATGATGTATCTATTATTAAAACAAACCTGCAGTTTTTCATACAAGTTACCCAAATGCAAACCCTGTGTAAAGCATATATTATACCATTGCGATGATAAATTTCAAAACAATGAAGTTTTTGTTGCATAGTTTGTACAGAACATATTTAAGCTCGTTTAACTCACCAATGTACCTCAATGCAAGCAAGCCCTGCCTAATTCATATTGCTATGACTACTTAAACATGTTGGAATTAAAAGCACCTAATTAAACATGAAATGGTAAAAATATGAACAGACAGACTCACTTTCAAACAGGGTGAGCTTGCAGTTACCAAGTGGGCTGGAGCTCCCTCAGTCTACTTTATAGGTCTCTCCCACCTACGACTACAAGCTACTTGGACCTGTATATTACCTTGATTGCAAATGAACAAGACGGACAGAAAGTCAAACAGGAGGCCACACACTATGCATTTAAGAACCTGTTTTAAAGGGACAGTAATGCCCCCCCAATTTTTTTTTTTTTTTTACAGTTATGTAGAGCTTAAAGTATCAAATTGCTCCAAACCCTATCTCTCAAACCGCTATGGTTTGAGAGATATAGGGATTCAAAGTTCCCCCCTCCCTCCCTTTCTCCTGATGTCAGCGTCTAGCTGGCAGCAGGAGATGCTGGTCCTGGGACCAACAGGTGGCTCTGCAGCAGAGCTGAAATCACTGTACTTAAAAAATAATTAATTCATTGGAAAGATCTACAAAGTGTGCTTGCAAACCAGGCACACTTTTTAGACTTTTCCAATGAATTAATTATTTTTAAGAAACGCGATTCGGGCTCTACTGCAGCGCCTCCTCGAGTCGTATGACTCCATTCTCCTGCTGTCAGCTTTACAGCTGACATCAGGAGTAGGGGAGGGAGGGGAGGAACTTTGAATCCCTATATCTCTCAAACCACAGCAGTTTGATTAATATTTTAAACTCTACATAACTAAAGCATTTTTTGGGACATTACTGCCCCTTTAAAAGACCCAGAGGGGTACACAACGCATTACTTTGCAATGCGTTGCATACCCCTCTGGCATTCAAAAGGTTAAAATACCAACTGTGAAAATTTAGACTAAGTACATTTCATTTTTGTATCAGTTATAACAGTGAAATTAAATGAAATAGTGAAAGCAGAAGAAATATGCAAAAGGAAATCACAGAGCTAGCATACCACATCATATACATATAATATATAAATTCAAAATATGAAACCAAGTGAATAAGGTATGGAAAGCAGCAAGGGTTGAAGTAATTCTCCATTCTAGGCAAATGCTTAAAGCAAAAGCTAAAACAGAAAAACAAACCTGCGCTTCTCCATACAAGTTACCCAGATGTGAACCCTGTAAAAAGCATATGTGATGCCAATGTTTTGCTAAATTTCCAAATAATGGAGGTTTTCATTGCATGGTATGGCCAAAATATGTTTAAGCTTGCTTACCTCTCCAAGATACCTCATTGCAAGAAAGTCGTGCCCAATTTATATTGCTACATGGACATTTATATTACCTTGATTGCAAGAGAAAGAGCAAGTAAAACACAAGCCCACACACTATGCCTTTAAAGGGATAGTAATGTTTAATAAAAGCATCTCTAACTAATCATCATAGTATTTGGGCTATGGAGAGTGTTATTTCAATAATGTCAGAGTTGTAGTTCAAGAGTAATTGAATGATAAAATATCCCTCTCCTTTTACTGATGTCACACTGCTCAGCTCAGGTAGCAGGGAGGTGCCCAGGCAGATTGCAGAGAGGGACAATCTTCAATTAAGATAAGGGAAAATGCTGAAAAATGTCAAGGGGGGCAGGGTTTTTGCTGTGAGCTGGTTTATGGGCCAGATCCCACATCTGAAGGGAGGTGGCTTACACTAGGTAAAGGGGGCAGGAGGGGATACTTTATCATTCAATTACTCTTGAACTACAAATCTGACAGTACCAAAATAATGCTCTGTGTGGCTCAAATACTATGAAGATTAATTGGAGCTGCTGTTTTTGTGAAACATTACTATCCCCTTAAGAACCTCTTAAAACAATACCAAATGTGCAAATTTAGACTTTAAGTGCATTTCATTTTTTAGCATTCATAACAGTGAAATTAAATGAAATATGGCAAAAAAAAGCAGCCAGAACAAGAAGAGCTTAGTGGGGGCACCTTAAACAAGATGTGCAATTGGAGGGCAACAGTTTAGTTTTTAGTTTAAAAAAAAAAAAAAACAAGTCGGGCATAGTTTTAAGAACCCCTGTGGCCCCTCGCAGAATTCTGAATGGAGTCCCCCAAATATTGGTAAACATTTATAAATTATCTTTAGGTTAGTTGTGCACCCAGAACAGCCTCACTCACCGCTGACCATCTGGCCACAGGAGTAAAGTGGTTCCTTTCTGTAAAACTTGGACTGTTTTAAGATTTATAAGCTTTTAAAGTACCCCCCCCCCCGCCGCTCATTTTACTCATGTCAGCACTCTAGCTGACAGATAGAGATTCTGGTCGTTTGACTGGATGGCTCTTCAGCAGAGCCAAAATAGCATGATCTACAAAGAAATATTTCATTAGAACGGTCTAGAAAGTGTGTCTGGCTGCATGACCAGAATCTCTATCTATCAGCTAGAGCGCTGACGTGAGTAAAAGGGGAGGGAGGGGGGACTTTAAAAGCATCTAAATCTTAAAATCTACATATTTAAGCAACAGGATTTACTGCATTTCATTTATTTTTTTTCATATGAACAATATTAAACCTTCTTAAATCCAGGTATTACTGCCCTTTTAAGGAAGCTAGGGTTTAAAGTGTTTGATTGTTAGGGTTCTGCAAGGATTTAATTTGAAACACTTGTTCTGTTACTGCAAAAAAAAAAAAAAAGTTTGACAGCCATTGGCCTAAGGTTGCACAGGTTCTACAGGAGAAGTTATAGCTACCTCCACTCACATCTCCAGGGAAATTATTCTCATTGTTAGTCTTCAGGAGGACAAGCCAATACTTTGTTTCCAAGATATCCTTTCTTGATCACAGGTAGATAATGGTTGCTCAGTTGTTGTGATTGATCCACCTGTGCTTAGTCAGGTATATCCTGAAAATATGATCTGCTACTGCTAGCATCACTGGCCTAGGGTAAGATGAGCAGACCTCTCTTTTATCCCTGAGTGACAAAGGGGTGCCCATGAATTACAAAGCAATGCTTTTGGCACCTGACACTCAAAGGGATAATGCATGCTGCTTCATTCTATAGTGCTTACCAGGAATCAGTGCAGCCCTGCAATATGTGTTCTGCATTAATGGGGAGTTCTGGTCACACAAGTGCTCTGGTTGCTGGTCTCAGCCTGCTGGTATTAAAGTAAACACATATCTCCTTAAAAAACACACTACGAGGTTGAACTGATTTCCTTGTACTCCTGTAGAATTAAGATTTCTTAAGTGTCCCTGATTTAAAGGGATGGTTGGTAGACTACAGTTCACATCATACTCAGGCTGCCATTGACTGGCAGAGGATGATGGGAGTTGTAGTCCATCAACAACTGGAGGGCTAAAGTTTGTCCCCCACTACTTTAGGGCCTGCTTTTCTAATGTTTTGTTTTAACCTCCCTGACTTGTGTTTTCTGGAAAAATGTAGGGAGTGGATTAACCAACTCTGTGTCAGAGTGGTGTGCAATGCATTTGACAATGAGTTGTATACCCCTCTGACACTCATTGGGTTAATCCCTCTCTGCATTCTGGCTTACTGACAGAAGTAATTCAAAGAAACTTGTGTCTCTCTCATACAACCCCTTGAAGATGAGATGGTTGTACAATGAATTGGTCCTCAAGAGTTAAATTATAGCATACTAGTTGTACAGCCCGTTACACGGGCCACCCGGTAGCGGGGCAGTCAGGCACAGTAGAGAGTGCCCGCGCCACAGCTGATACAGAGCCGAGTGGTCCTTCGGAGCGCCCAGCTCTGTATCAGCCGTGGCGCGGGCAGTCTCTACTGCGAATGACTGCAGCACGCGCAGCATTACACATGATTTAGCGAATTATTATATAGGATTGCATTTAAAAATAACACATTCTTTGTTCATTTATCCACAGGATCTAGAATATTTGTATTTCACAAGGCCGGATCTCATGTCTTTACGCACACAACTGAAATTGCACCTGGAAAGAAACACAGATATACTACTACATACTTTTCCAAGCTTTTTATCCAAAAAATGGGACATATTTCTCCATAGCAACCAACCATATTTTTTAATGGTTTCCGAGGAAGGCATTAATCTTTCTCAGACATTCATTTTACATTTGCTGATAATCAACGCTCTTGGACACAAAGTAAATGTTGTACTCACCACGGGACAAGAGTATGATCACCTCCGAGTTTATGGATACCATGTGAATACTCACATAAAACACATAAAATACTTAAGAGAGGTAAGGAGCAAAATCAAAGCTGGGCAACCTGTGGGACTGGCCAGCTGAAGCTGATGTAATCAACCATCAGTTACAGCAGAGGCAATCAACCTTGTCTTCAATCCCCTCAAAAGTGTACATTTTCAAATGACCACTGATTGATCATGAGAGGAAATCCAGAAAACCTGCACTTTTAGGTCTGTGGTTGAGAATATTTGAGTAAGAACAAATTTGTCCTCAAACTTCTACTACAGTGAAAGTTTAAAGATAATTAGATCAATCAGATGCTTAGTCATTCCAACAGATCCTCTGCTAATGATGTAACCAAATGAGCTCAGTAGGTGTTGAATAAGGTGACCGCATACCGCTTTAAACCAGGGATTCTTTAAAATATACTTGTTGCTGAGCTGCCCTGATTCATGTGTATTCCTGCAGAATGACGCCCCCCATTTAAAGGAGAAGTAAACTTTTTTTTTTTTACGAAAACTTTTAAGTTATAGAGCTATTCCTGCCTAGTAAAACAATTGTACTCCTACTGCTGTCAGTTGTATTATTCAAAAACTAGAACATATATAAAGGAAAAGGGGAAAGAAGAGGTCCCTGAACCAAAAAGCCCATATTATTGGCACACTTCTGGTTAAAATTTGAATCTTTATCTATATAATTTGAAAAAGCATGGAAAGTTTGATAAACGTTTTATTTAATCACACGGATTGTCAATATAGATTTACTGGGATTTTATTTGTGTGTCACTGGGTACCCATGGAGCTGCTGCAATCCCATTTCCTGTCTGCATGCCAGCAGCCTCATGGGGACATCAGTATTACCAAATTTCCATATTGTCAGCTTTATCCCTGTTGCTTGAAATCCATGGCTGCGTGTGATAGGGGTACATGGCTCTCTCAGCTATTGGATTCTGCTGCACCACCTGTTCCAGCAGGTGTTACCATCCTGGGAGAGGTCTCATTACTGCCTTCTCCTGATCATTGTCTGCCTTATGGGTAGGCCAGGAGGTCGTGACTACCCTCAAAGCTCTCTCCTGGTCCTTCCTGCTCCATAAGCAGCTCTATGGCCTCCATCTGCTTGGTGCCTCTTTCTCTTCCAACTGAGAGGCCTGTTTCCCAAGCCCCTCTTCAAGACATGGGCATTCCTGATGCCGTTGGGCTGGCAGTGATCATGCTTCTGCATGTCTTTTGGGTGTCTGCCCTTTGCCTGTGGAATCCAGTGTGGTGGGGACTGCAGACTTTGAAAAGGCTGGGCCTGAGCAGATTCATCACTCTGCCTTACAAGATGGCTGCCATGGACATCTCCACAGATCCTAAAATCCTCTTGCAGTTAAGTGGTCCAGGATTCTGTGTCTTGTAAGATTTGGGTGGCCTCAATGAGACTTGCCTATCAGTACCACGGGGACATTTCAAAGGAGTCCCATTTCACATCCAGATGTTTCCTGTCCATCAGGGTTGCATTCAAGTCCCCAGAGGACTCTCTGTGGCAACCAAATCCGCCAGCATTCCATGGAGCTTCAGATCAGTCTAGATCATGTTATGTTATCAGTAGCATCCGGGTCTGGTCTCTCCTCTCACTCAGAGGATGACCATCCCAGTGTGGTGACTTTGCAAATGCTAGGAAATGGATGGGGGCAGGTTTTGTGAGATCATAGCCTTTAACCAATAGGAAAGAAGGAGGGAGGGGCTAGAAAGTGGGTAAAAGTATAGAGAACAGCTGTTCTGGCTGACTTTCTGATCCTGTGCTGTTGTGGGTCAGGATTCTCTCCCTCTCCCATTTCCTTCCTAACACTCATCCCCTATTATGCTGGCCTGGATTCCTACATGTTTTGCTGCTCAGGTAACATTGGGGTGTGTGTGTGTGTAACTTAATGCAATAAGGGGGTAAAAAGGGAAATGGGTTGCCTGGTTTAAAGAAAGGAGGGATTTCACTCTAAAATATAAATCTGTTTTTTCACTTTCTTTATAAATACTGCCTAAAGTAGATGAACCATTTGAATTGTGTTTTATCACATTTAATTGAATTACTACACCCCAGTGGTACAAGACTTTCTTCAATGGCAGTCCCAAGTGAGCTCCCAGGTATCTTGGCTTGGGGGGCAGTGTGTGACAAGGACAGGCTTGTTATTGCCCTGTTATTGTGGGGGATGACAGTGCTGAGATGTTGACAGCGATGCATACAGTTTTAGATAGGCATGCCGTTCCAGGCGTGTTTGATGCCAGAGCTCCACTGCATCAAGATGGCTCGTTGGTGCATACTGTGTCCGGTCAGATTTGTAAGGACTGCTCCTTTGGTTTTCCAAGTCTCCTCCAAGCTGAAGGGCAAGATTTGGTGTGGGCAGTTTGTGTGGGCAGCCTAGCAAAAAAGCGTAGGAAGACAAATGCACTGCATCGAAGTGTCTGAGGAAGAGAAGGGCAAGGTCAGTTGTAGTTTTGGCAATTGGCTTCAGGGATTTTGCATTTTTTCCAGTATCATGTGTGAAAAAAATCCAGAGAAAAGTTCTTTTCTGTTTTGCTATTTGGACTTGATCTGGTGAGCTTAGCTTGCTTTGTTGGTTTCGTTATGATGGGAAGTTTTGTCAACGGATGGTCGTTTGCCACAGCAGACTTTTGACTATCATGATGTAAAATATTTGGCTTTTGTTGATGACCCTTCACAGGCCCTCAACCTGTTTGGGGGTACTGTCTCTGCCACCTCTGCTGGCAGACCGGCATCCTCCAAGAATGTTTTGTGCTGACATTCAACGAGAGCCATTGTCAGTGGTATAACTCCTGCCAATTTAAACAAGAGTGTTCTCACTACAGGGACACCCATCTTGCTGCATGATTTTTTCAAGAAAGGAAAATCCAGCACCAGTAAGCCAAGTGGCAATGAAAAAAAAGTGACAATGCCAGTAAATATGGTAAGGATGGAGTACTGGCTAAGCTGGTATTGCAATAATAGGGAAACAAGCATTATTCCTGATGGTTTTTGTGACTGGTTTTGAATTCCTTTTGTTCCATTTGAAGGAGTCTGATATCTGATAATTTGCATTTAGTTCAGTGTCAGGAGCTCCTTGTCTGGGACAAGTTGTTAGGCGTGGTTCCTTTAGGTAGGATGGAGGGGCCCTTTGGCTCGTTCCCCTGTTTTTGGATTCCTAAACTGAACCCTGGAAAATTCAAACTTATCCACCACCTATCCTACCCAAAAGGCATGTTGGGCAATGATTTCATAGAAAATACTAGTGTTCAGAATGCTTCCTTCAACAGTGCTCTGTCCTTGGTGAGTGCTATAGGGCAGGGTTGCTTGCAAAATTGGACATTGAGTCCGGTTTCTTTTTATTCCCATTTCTCCCTAATTGTTTTCACTTGTTGGGTCGTTATTTGAAAGGTCCATTTTTCTTTGATCAGTGGCTTCTGATGGGCTGTTCAATCTCATGTTACTATTTTGAAGTTTTAGTTCTTTCCTCGATTGGGTCACTAGCCAGGAAATATGGTTGCACTCTATGCTCCACTACCAGCAGGTTTTCAATGGATATCTGAGGGTTTCTGTGTTCCTATTGAGGAGGACAAGACTGTGGGTCCCTAGTGCATTTCTTGGAGTCAAAATTGACTCTGCAGCTTTAGTCAGGACCTTGAATTCTTCATGGCCTCGCCAGGTTTGGTCGGTTTTTGTGCATATTTTTTGGGAATGGCTGGAATGCATTTTCTGGTGTGAGCTGTTTCACAATCTCCAGTCCAGGAACTATTTCTTATCTTGGTGGCAGCGGAACTTTGGAGTGAGCATTTTTGTCATTTTGGACAGACATGAGCACGGATTGCGTTATTAATAGATCTTCATCTAGCTCCCCTCCACTCTTGGCTCAGTTATTTTTCCTGGTGTTGAGATTCTTGCAGTCTAATATGACTTTTAGGGCACGTCATATTCTGAGACTTGATAACTCATTTGTGGATTCTCTTTCCCATTTACTTATGCATGGGCAGAATGGTTGTGCCTTGTACCCCATGAGGGACATCTACAGCATGCATAGGTTAGGGCTCTGGCCATTCCTGCCTATCTTTCTGTGCTTTGTTTGAGAGGTATTTTTGTTAGGAATGTTGGTTGCAATTTGTTAGCTCACACTTTTTCTTTTCCAGTGCTTGGCTGGCGAGATTGTATGAAGAGTTTTTTTGGTGAAGTATATTCTCAAGGGTTGGAGTCACATGGGTGGTCGGGCAGTTGATGAAACATAGAAATTGACATCATATAAAAATTCAGCCCATCTAGTCTGCCCATTTTTCCTACTGTAAAAACCTCAAACCTTATTTGGTCCTTGGTCTTGTCTTATGTTAAGGATAGCTTTATGCCTATCCCATACATGTTTAAATTCAATCACAGTATTAACTTCTACCAATTCTGCTGGTAGGCTATTCCACTTATCTACCACCCTCTCAGTGAAGTAAAATGTTCTTGCATTAAACCTAGAGGGACAAAAGGTTAAATGTAGACTATGGCCCTCTCTCTCTCAAGTTTAGAGTTTTTAGTCTATCCTGATACTTCTTATCCTGTAAACCATTAACCATTTTAGAAGCCCTTCTCTGAATTCCCTCTAGAGTATCTATATCCTTCTGGAGATGGGGTCTCCTTCAGTACTCTACACAATACTGTAGGGGAGGTCTAACCAGAGATATGAAGAGTGACATGACCACTTCCCTTTGTCTGCTACTAATACCCCTAGCTATACAACCCAGCATCCTGCTTGCATTCCCTTCTGCTCTGTTACATTGCCAGCCTACCTTTAAGTCATCAGAAATAATTACTCCCAAATCCATTTCCTCTGTTGACTCTGACAGCACAGCACCCTTAATACTAAATTCTGTCTTTTGGATTTTTACTTCCCAAGTGCATTATTTTCATTTATCAACATTAAACAGCAGCTGCCACACTCTAGTCCATTCTTCTAATTTACCAAAATAATTTGTCTTTTGGCTTACTCCCCAAGGAATGTCTACCCTGCTGGAAATCTTTATATCACCTGCAAAAAGGCATACCTTACTTTGAAGACCTTTTTGCAGTATCACTAATAAAAATATTAAAAAGAATGGCATCAGTACAGTTCCCTGAGGTACCCTACTATTAACATGACCTTCGCCTGAATATTCTCCATTGACCTCAACCTTCTGCTTCCTGTCACTCATCCATTGCCTTATCCATTCAATTATTTGTGCATCCAGACCCAAACACTGCAATTTATGAATGAGTCTTCTATGATGGACAGTGACAAATGCTTTACTGAAATATAGATAAGCTATATCTACTGCTCCCTCCTGGTCTATTATTTTAGTTACCCAGTCAAAAAAAAAAAAAAAATCAGTGAGGTTGTGATCTTGCAAGCCATTTAAATTCAGACATTTAAACAATTCTTTCCATTAATTTTCCTACTACGGATGTAAGACTTACTGGTGTGTTGTTACCAGACTCTTTTCTTCTACCTTTTTTGTGAAACAGTACTACAATTGCTGCTTTCCAACCTTCTGGACCTATTCTGGTGGATAATGACTGATTGAATAATTCTGTTAAAGGTTTGCTAGAACACTCCTAAGTTCTTTTAATAACTAATGTCTGATGACCCTTTTCCTTTCCAATATTGCAAGGGCTGTATCACATTTTGTCTGAAGTGTGCCTTGACAGTTTTGAGGTCATATTGTTTTACTCTTTTTTTGTCATTTCCTTTTTTGCCTTTTTCATTTTGGTGAGGTAGTTTTACTTGAAGTGTCTCATCCTGGGAGCTTCGATAGGGGACATGTCAGACTATGTTAAAAAGTTCAGACTATGTTAAACTTTTTCTTAAATTGATGAAAAAACGATCAGTTGGGAAGGGGAAAAGGTGTAATTTACTCACCGATATTTTGTTTTCCTCTGTGTCCTTCCATGGCAATGGACTGTGGGTGTTAACTCTGCCCTCAAGCTGGTAGGACCAATCAAAACTATAAAACGTCAGTTCCTTCCCCAACTGCTCAGTTATTTCTTTTAACCAAGCTGTAAAATATGCAAGGAACATCGTTAGATACATTTCAAGAGAAATATAGTCTTTCCAAATACTTAATTTTATATATATAATTAGCTCAACATTTTATGCAAAATTGGAACGATACTAGTACCGTATACCCAAGAAGGGAAGGGTTGCCGTGGAAGGACACAAAGGAAAACAAAATATCGGTGAGTAAATTTCACCTTTTCCTCTGTGTCCAATCCACGGCAATGGACTGTGGGACTTACCAAAGCAGTACCCCATTGTCCAGGGAGGGATACTAATCTTCAACAGGAATGGCTGCTTCTAGCACCTTCCTGCCGTATCTTGCATCTGCAGACGCTATCACATCAAGTTTATAATGTTTGATGAAGGTGGACACAGAAGACCAGGTAGCAGCCTTACATATCTCTTCTGGCGTGGCAATCACTTTTTGTGCCCAAGAAGTGGAAATTGCCCTGGTGGAATGTGCTTTAATACTTATAGGAGCAGTAATCTTGGCCGTGTTATAGGCTAAATGAATGCAATCTTTTATCCATCTTGCGATAGAAGCTTTTGAAGCTGCTGTGCCTTTGTATTTTCCCGCAAAGTGCACAAAAAGAGACTGTGTCTTTCAGAAAGACTTTGTTCTTTGTAAATAAATCTGTAAACAGCTGACTAAGTCAAGATTGTGCAATTCTTGTTCCTTTCTATTGGAGGGTCTTGCACAAAAATAAGGAAGAACAATCTCCTGGCTAAGATGGAATGTAGAGACCACCTTGGATCTAAATGATGCCTTAGGATGAAGCACCACTTTGTCCTGGTGGAAAATTAAATATGGAGATACACATAGTAATGCTTGTAACTCACCAACTCTGCGGGCAGAAGTTATAGCGGTGAGAAAAACAGTTTTTAACATTAAATGCTTCAAAGATATGGAATCCAGGGGTTCAAAATATCCATGAGAGGATAGCTGCTGAAGTACCAAGTTTAAATCCCATGGAGGGATAATGTCCCTGATGGTTGGCTTTATCTTAGTGATAGATGTCAAAAATCTTCTAAAGACATACTGCTCAGCAAAAGGATATGCCAGGATAGCCGATATGGCTGATAATTGCACTTTAATGGAAGCAGGTCTGAGACCTTTTTGAAACCCCTCTTGTAGGAAGTCCAGAATACGTCCTGGTGATATATCATGATGATCCAAACCTCTGCTCTTGCACCAATTGTAGAATACTGACCATATTCTATAATAAATTCTTGTAGAAGATTCTTTACGTCCTGCCAGGATAGTTTGTATGACTGCCTCTGAAAGACCTTTCAGTCGTAATGAGTTCCACTCAGCCTCCAAGCCTGAAGCTTCAAGAAAGCCGGGTCTGGATGGAATATAGGACCCTGCGACATTAGGTGCGGAACTACTGGTAGACGAATGGGTGATCGTATGGACATTCTCCTGAGATCCATGTACCATACTTTCCTGGGCCAGTCTGGTTCAATTAATATAACTTCTGCCTTGTCCTGCCTGATCTTTTGAAGGAATTCCGTTAGCAGGGGAATAGGAGGTAAGATATAAGCCAGCTGAAAATTCCATTTCTGGTGAAGTGCATCCTGGCCTACTGCCTTCTTGTTCTTCCATCTGGAGAAGAAATTTTTGCACTTTGCATTCTTTTCTGTTGCCATAAGATCTATCTGAGGTATTCCGTATTCCTGGGTGATACTCTGGAATACCCGATTGTCCAAGGACCATTCCCCTGGTTATGTTTGCTTCCTGCTGAGATAGTCTGCTTGAATGTTCAGGTTCCCCGATAGGTATGTAGCCGTCAGTGACTTTAGATGGGATTCCGCCCACTGTAGGATCTTCAGGGCTAGTAGATTGAGAGATCTGCTTCTTGTGCCGCCCTGGTTCCGTAAATATTGCATTGCCGTCGTATTGTCTGATCTGATAAGAACATGACGGTGTCTGAGGTTCGGCTGCAGATGTCTGAGGTATACCAGGCTGCTTGTAGTTCCAAGATGTTTATGTATAACTTTCTTTCTTTTGGTGTCCATTTTCCCTGAACTGACTTCTGTCTCCACAGACCTCCCCATCCTATCTGACTTGCGTCTGTGGTTACTATTTCCCACTGAGTGGTTTGCAGACTTCTTCCTCTCTGGAGATGTTGAGGGTGACACCACCATCTTAATTCTTTTCTTGTGGCTGGTAGGATAGGAATCCTCAGACTTGAATTGGATGGTTCTTTTTTGTAGTACATCAGGTAATTTAACTGAGACATCCTGCTGTGTGCTCTGGCCCAGGGAACTATCTGTTGGGCTGAGGCTAGATTTCCTAGAAGTTTGGAAAACTCTTGAGCCGTCTGTACCTGGCGCCTC
This sequence comes from Rhinophrynus dorsalis, assembly GCA_037306005.1. Lineage (NCBI taxonomy): Eukaryota > Metazoa > Chordata > Amphibia > Anura > Rhinophrynidae > Rhinophrynus > Rhinophrynus dorsalis. Next base: position 134,270,350 of record CM074718.1, read on the forward strand.
AGAAAACGAGAAGTTCGGGATAGAAGGCGCTCCTGTCTTTCCTGTGATAGAGTTGCCGCTTTTAGTCTGGTATCGAACTGAATCCCTAGGAATATTATCTTCTGGGATGGTTGTAGTTGACTTTTGTCTAGATTTATTAACCATCCTAGTGTCAGTAGGAGCTGTAGACATCTTGCTGTATTCTTGCCTGCTTGTTCTTCTGATTTTTCCACAATCAGCAGATCGTCTAAGTATGGCAGTATCTGAATTCCTTCCTGACGTAAGGCAGCTACTGCCACGGCTAGAATTTTTTGTGAAGACCCTTGGTGCCGATGCCAGGCCGAATGGTAGTACTCTGTATTGGTAATGTTGACGCAAGACATGAAACCTCAGGAATCTCCTGTGGGATGGCTGAACTGGAACATGGTAGTACGCGTCCCTGAGATCTATCCTTGATAGAAAGGTTCCGGGATGAACAATCTTGAGAGCTGTTGCTATGGTTTCCATCTTGAACCTCTGGAGCTTGAGATGTAGATTTAGGTCCTTGAGATCCAAGATGATCCGCAAATTCCCGGAAGGCTTGGGAACTAAGAAAATTGTTGAATAATACCCATGGTATTGTTGTTCCTTTGGGACTTGTTCTATTACCCTGTTGAGGATCAAGTTCTCGATAGCGTGCCTCATTTTGTTCCTCATCATAGGATTCCTGATGTTCGTAGTCTTGAATCTGTGTTTCACTGGGACAGTTTTGAATTCTAAGTTGTATCCCATCCTCAGGATCTGACGAACCCATTTGTCTGGGTTTAGGTCTTCCCATGCGTTCCTGAAATTCTCCAGCCTGCCCCCTACCGGAGAATCCGATGGGATCAACTCTGCTTCATTGTGTGTTTGACGTGAACTTGGACTTCCTCTGGAAATCCCTGCGTCCTCAGATCTGTTACCTTGTGCAGTTCCTCTCTGTCTTTGTTCATATGATCTTCCAGGTCTGTATCTCCTTGCTTCTCGAAAGGACTGTTTCTTGGAAGATGTCATTCTTGGCGAATATGATCTAATTCGTTTCTGTTAAGGAAGAAATGCACTTTTCCCTCCTAATGATTGTTTTATAATGTCTTCCAACTGGCTACCAAATAACTTATTTCCAGTGAATGGAAGACACACTAACTTATTCTTGGAAATTGCATCAGCCTCCCAGGATCTGATCCAGATGGCTCTGCGGCTGGTTATGGATAAAGCAGAGGACTTAGCTAGGCCCTGGATGGTATCCAATGATGCATCACATGAAAAGTTGATTGCGTCTTTAATAGGTGTTAGCTCTTTCAGGAGACGAGATCTAGAAACGGAGGAGTCAAGTTTTTCTTCAAAATCATTAATCCAGATCTTTAAGGTTCTGAAAACACAGGCCATGGCCGTAGCAGTCTTCATATTCTGGGAAATAACTGAAAACTGCTTTTTCAATGCTGCATCAGCTCTCTTATCCATAGAGTCTCTTAGCGTAGTCCCGTCCTCCAGTAATAAGGTAGTGCATTTTGATATCTGAGCCACAGCCGCAGTCTACCTTAGGAGCAGAGACCCAGCTGCTTGTATCTTCCCCCTTAAATGGATACATTCGCTGCATTCTCCTGGTATTCTGAGGACGCTTATCTCCAACCTTCCACTCTGCTGTAATCATTTCTTTGAATGGAGCTGTGAACTGGAAAGGTGGGTGCTTCCTTTTTGTAGCCTATAAAAGCGGTATCCATCACATTCATTTCTTTTTGCGTATCTTCTAATCCTACAGTCTTCCTCATAGAACGTACCAGACTGTCAACTTTATCCAGATTAAACATGCCAGATTCTTCCGTAATTTCACCTTCTTCAGCTGATGAAGCTGACTCTACGTCTTGAATGCTGGGGATATCATCATAGTCCAACATATGGGATGTACCTTCTTCAGGGTCTGAAGTACGGGGTCTCTTCCTTGCTAATGAAGGTCTCCTGCAGAGAAGCTTTCATCCATCCCAGGAATTTTTGAAACTGGGATGGAACTTCAGTGTTGGAGAGCTTCTTTAGGCATTCTGAACACAATTTTGCTGACTCAGCAATTGGTATCTTGGACTCACATCCAGCACAAGCCTTACATTTTGGAGCAGATTTCTCATCTCAGCAGTACTTTTCTGCTTATCCCCTTTACTATCCTTAGCAGACATTGCCAACAATATTACAGAATGTCAAACAATATAATATAAATACTCTGGGCCAAATTAAGCTTATATAGGCAGCATAAGCTACTCAAGAGCCTTATTTAGCACAACTGAACCAGACTTTTGCCCCTTAAATAGGCTTACCCATCCTGTAGATGCTCTCCCCACTCCCCGTTGGCTCTGCAGTGGAGACCGGCCGCTTCCCGCTTCTGCGCTCCACCACTGGAACGCACGCCCGATGACTTCCTGTTCTGCTTTGCTTATGGCGCGCGTCATCACGCTGCGCCTGCCTTAGCCCGCTCGAGTGAAGAAGCTGTCCAGGGATGCATGCAAAGGTGAGTAGGGGATGCATCTTCTGCTTAATTTTGCGTTAACAAGCAACATTTAAGACTTAAGTAGCATAGATTCTGATACCTTAGAAACAACAAGGCCAGGAATCTTTACATGTACATAATCTAACCTGCAGTGTGTGCAGGTTACATGGGGAAAATAAGAAACATTCAGTCAGAATGCAAATGCACTGCTCCAAAGCCGTCTCTCTTGTCTTCTTTATTTTTTTTATAAGGAGGTATCAGACCCGCCGTCCTCCAGCTTGGTAGGACCAAAAATAACTGAGCAGTTGGGGAAGGAACTGACGTTTTATAGTTTTGATTGGTCCTACCAGCTTGAGGGCAGAGTTAACACCCACAGTCCATTCCCGTGGATTGGACACAGAGGAAAAATTATTTCCCTGCGCTCCACTGGTGAGGATATATGTCCCGTTGCTCTGATTCAGTATTTGTGATGTTGTGTACTTCAGGCTGGTTTGCTTTTTATATAATGCTAATTTGGTTCCAGTGTCAAGTTTTCAGTTTCAGGAGGTCTTGTATCATGGTCTTAATCCAAATTAGTTTGCATCATTCAGGATTGTCACGGCTTTGGTTTTTCCGTATAAAAAATTAAGTGCTTAGGTAGTTGGGATTCTAACCATTTTACCAATTATGTTCAGCCTCACTTGTTATGGTTTTAAATCTTTTTTAGGTCACACACCTGTCATTGTTTAGATTGTGGGCCACTCATCTGTATTCTGGGCAGCATTACGAGTGGATTAGAGATCTTATTGCAGGGAACTGCGTTCGTACAAGGGTACCTCTCAACACTAGTGGTCTGAATATTTTCAGTATTGGTTATGACTGTGGGCTCTACTCCCATAAATTGGAAGTTGCAGTGGTGGTAATGGTCCTTGTTAGTGGTAATGAACTATTATCTTGCTGCTTATGGGCTTTCGGGAATTAGTCCTTCACCCACTGGCTAACCACTCATGAGGACAAATATTCTGGTTGTTCATGTGCACTATCCTGCCTCCTGGCTCATGTGAGGATGCTGGCATATTGTTCTTGGTTAGTTAATGGTTAATATATGCTGTGGCCTTCTCTTACACAAGTTGGTTGTCAGTTTTGTTCTTGGGTGGGAAGAGGTTTGATGTGTTTGAATATGTGCTGCCATTAGCAGTCAGGCTGCATTCCTTGGACCAAAGGGGAAAGGGTGAGATGGACTGCTAGGCACATCTCCATCCCCTATGAAAATATTTTAAATTTGGCCCTTAGCCTTTGGTACCCTGTGGCTTGTTTATAAATATTCCCTGTGGGGCTGCTGCCACTATTCTGTTTTCATACTAGCAGTCTCATGAGGACATCTGAATGGTTTCAACCTCCCTCTCCTTTACTCTGTTTTCTCTTTTTGTTGTCACAACACATTCAGATGGTGGTGGAGGTAATGGTCATCGACACTGGTTAATGAACTGTTATCTCTCCCCATGGGCTTTGGAGACTTAATCCATCACCCGCCGATTAACGGCCCAGTTGAGGTTGAAAACTCTGGTTGTTAGTGTACATTATAGTGCCTCCTGGCTCATGCCAAGATGCAGGTATATTGTTCTTGGTTGGTTAACTGTTAACAAATACTGTGGCTTTTTCTTGGATGTCAGTGTCATTCTTGGGCGGGAGAAGTTTTGATGTGTTGGTGTATGCGCTGCCATAAGCAGTCAGTAAATTACAGTTTGATTACTTCCTGAATGTTCAATCTGACAATATGACTCAGAAGTTTCTATCTAATTCTATGGAGAACTGTTTGTCAGGGGCTCACCTCTCCTAGAGGATGCAACAGGACAATTACTTGGAATCTGACCACTAGAAGGTACATTTATTGTAAAAGAAAAGAGTTCAAATGAAAACTCTGAAATTATGAATTTCTCTGCAGTCGGAGTACCCTGCAGTATAAATAATATATATATATTGCCAATTTTCTTAAAACAAGTTTACTGCTTCTTTAAAGAGATATTGATACCCTTAGTTTTGGAACCACTGAGCCTGATATTCACAGATTAGTTGCTATTGTGCAAAAAGTTTGGTTTACTTTGTGTCTATAAAAAAGTATCGAAAGCGACTGAAAATATTTTATTTGCCTTCTACAACCATTAATTACAATAGGTTTTAAAAGGCAACTATCATTAAGGTGACCACATATTCCTTTAAACTAGGGAGGCTTATAAAAATCACACACTACAGGGTTTCACTAAATTCTAGGACGTCCTGCAGAATAAGGTATTAAGTGTCCCTGATTTAAAGGCATATGTGGTTACCATAATTAATACGTAGCTAGCACCCTCTTGGGAATGTGATCAGACTGTCAATTTAATACAGAACGCTAATGAAAAGCACACACTGCAGGATCACACTTGTTCCCTCACTTACCTTACTATGGTCAGAATTACTTTAACCCTTTGAGTGCTAGAGGGGTATGCAACGCATTGCAAAGCAATTCATTGCATACCCCTCTAGCATTCAAAGGGTTACATTTTTCTTTTGAATATTGGGCCCTTAGTTGCACTTTTAAAACAGTACAATCTTCAAATGGACTGCCTTCTGTGATTCAAGTGTACAATATTTGAAAACTTAAAGGGATAGTAAATGTCTGTGTTCCTTAAAATGTAAAATTGTAGCTATTTCAACAATAAAGTAACCAATGTAAGTCCCGTCTCTCAAACCTTATGATTTGAGAGATATACGAAGATAAAGTTCACCCCTTTCTCAGACGTCAGCTGTAAAGCTGACAGCAGAAGATTCTGGTTGCGCGACCGGCCAGCGAGCTGAAATAGCACATAGCGCTATCGCAATAGCGCAATCTAAAAATACTTCATTGGAACGGTCTACAAAGTGTACCCTTAGTGCCAGAGAAAGATATCCAAGTCATTGTGTTGTAATGCGTTTGATACCTCTCTGCCACTAATGCTAGTCCATGCAGTAGCTTGCTCTGTCTAGGACCAATATGGTTTACACATACCCCTACAATATATATAATTTACAGATTGACTTTAACCCCTTAAGGACAAGGGGTGCACAAAGCAATACATTACACTCCACCTTAGCACTTAAGAGGTTTAAGTCTCATTACAGCAGCACTGACAACAATGTCCCTCAGGACGGATAATTAAAATAAGAGTGTTTTAGTCTTACCTGTTAAATCCTTTTCTCTTAGTCTATACAGGTTACTGGTAACTCTGGGTAGTTAGGCAGGAACAATTCTAGAAGTGTATGCAGGGGGTGGAGCCTACCTTCCCTCCTTGGCTGCAGCTAGCCAACCAGCTCCAAAAAGATTTGAGACACTATTGACTAGATAGTGGAAGGGAAAGAAGACTCCTGTGAGCATCACCCCGAAGGACCCCCATGGTCTGCCACAGGAGAGCCAAGCATGGTCCCTTGACAGGGAAGGAGACCAGTAACCTGTATAGACTAAGAGAAAAGGATTTAACAGGTAAGACTAAAATCCTCTTTTCTCAGTCATCCAATACAGGTTCCTGGTAACTCTGGGATGTCCATCCATTAAGCTTCCCAGAGGCGGGAAGAAGGCAAGGACCAGGCGCAAGGCCCCCAAAGTAACCATTGCAGATATGAATCATCAGATCAGAGATAGCCCAACAAAACAAATTAAGTGTCAATGGACACTGAATAGGGGTAACACCACCCCACCCCAGGAACTGTTACACAGAACACTGAAATAGAGCCAACAGGGCTCAAAAGTGAAGGAAGCACCAAGAACCAAAGAAAATCCTAGACAGGCAAAACTGCCTATAGGATCTTCCTACAATGGCTGGCATCAGCCGATGCCAACACATCAACACAGTAAGCTTTCAAGCAGGGACCTCCCACCCAATGTTTCACTCTACAAAGCACCTGTAACCCTGTATTGTTTAAACCCTTAAATTGTAAAGTGCTGTGTACACTTGTGGCGCTATATAAATAAATATATTCATTCATTCATTCAAGGTGTGCACAGATGACCATGTGGCCGCCTTGCACAACTGATCAGAGGAGGCCTGATTCTTCTAAGCCCAAGAGGCCCCAAAAGATTGTGTTGAATGAGCCGTAACCCTGAAGGGGACAGTCTTCTTCCTCAGCTCATAAGCCTTATGAATAGTGGACTTGATCCAAGAAGCAATAGTCACTTTGGATGCAGGTCTTCCTGCCTTAGAACCCTCAGGAAATTGGACGCGCTGTTCGTCATGCCTGACAGACTCAGTGCGATGTACATAAAACTTGAGACAATGTACCATGTCCAGTAAGCGAAGATCATGGTTCTTGTCAGCTGTAGGGTCTGGGCAGAAAGAGGGCACCACAATCTCCTGATTGATGTGGAACTCAGAGAACACCTTAGGTAGAAACTCCTTAGAAGTGCGAAGCACCGCCTTGTCCTTTTGAAACACCATATAGGGTGGTTTAAAGGACAGGGCATGCAACTCCGCGACACGGCGGACAGACACAATCACCAGGAGAAAGGCCATTTTCCACGTCAAGAGGCGTAGAGGAATAGTAGCCAAAGACTCAAAAGGGGGCGTTGAAGAATGCCCAAAACCAAGTTAAGATCCCACTGAGGAGGGAATCTTAAGGCTGGACGAACATGAGCAATGCCCTGGAAGAAAACCTTGACATCAGGAAGGATGGCAACGCACCTCTGAAAGAAAACAGAAAGCTGTCAAAGCTAGCCAGTGAACATCCTCCTTCCACAGGTAACCTTGTAGAAGAAGATCCTGACAGTAAGGGAGCCAAAAGAGCTCCAGAAACCAAGACTGATGAGGCTAGTACGGAGCAATCAGAATAACTGGACAACGCTCCAGTAGAAATTTCCATAATACCCTGGCAACATGGGGACGGGAGGAAAGATGTAGGCCAGAGGAAATAACCAAGGAATGGACATGGCATTTACTGCCAGAGCATCTCTCCACAGAGAGCAGAACCTCAGTACCTTCCTGTTGTGTCTTGTCGCCATCAAGTCGATGTAAGGTGGACCCCATCTCTGAACAATGAGGTTGAACACCTCTAGGTGTAGCTCCCACTCTCCGCTGTCCAGTGTGTGTTGACTGAGGAAGTCTTCCATAACGTTGTCTACGCCAGGAATGTGCACTGCGGCTATAGCAGGAACGTGTTCTTCTGCCCAGGACAAAATAGCCATGACCTCTAACCAAGCAGCGAGACTTCTTGTTCCACCCTGCTTGTTGATGTAAGCCACGGCCGTGGCATTGTCGGACTCCACTCAGACCGAACAGTCGTCCAACTGAGATGTCCAATGTTGAAGGACATGAAATATCGCCTGAAGCTCCAATATCTTGATCAGAAGGAGGGACTCCTCCAGAGACCACTGGCCCTGAGTGCTCAAGCGACCCAGGACAACTCCCCAGCTGGAGAGGCTGGCATCCGTCGTCACCTTGGTCCAGAAGGCTACCAAGAAGGACTTGCCCTTCAGCAAGTTGGAAAGGTCGAGCCACCAGGACAAGCTCAGTTCCACATGAACAGGAAGAGAAACAGACGTCTTCATAAGATCCGGATGACCCTTGCACACCTGGATCACAAACCTCTGGAGCTCCTTGGTGTGCGCCATGGCAAACGGAACCGCTTCTATGGTGGAGATGAATTTTCCCACTAGAGAGGACAACTTCTGGACAGACACTATGGGAGATCTGGTGAGCCACCTCGTCTGTGAGGAACACCATGCTCTTCTGAGTGTCGAAGAGAAGGCCCAGGAAGACCAGATGCTGGGATGGGAAAAGATCTGACTTGTCCAAGTTGATGATTCACCTGTGATGGATGAGAGCATGAAGCATTGCTGAACTTGCTGATGAAGAAGTTCCACAGAGGGGGCTTTCAGAAGCAAGTCGTCCATGTATGGAGTAACTCTGATGTCGTTCCGGTGGAGGATGGATATCAAGGCACCCAGGACACTGTTGAAGACTTGAGGAGCCATCGTCAGACTAAATGGAAGAGTTGAGAACTGAAAATGTCCCCCATTACAGGCAAACCGGAGGTAATGCTGGCTCTCCGGATGAATGGCTATGTGCAAGTACTCATCCTGAAGATCCACAGAAGCAAGAAACTCCCCCGGGGACATGGCAGCGATTACTGTCCGTAGAGACTCCTGGTGATAATGAGTCCAGGTCACAAAGGAAGATCCTTCAAGTCCAAAATAGGGCGACAACTGCCGTCCTTTTTGGCAACCATAAATAGGTTTGAGTAAAAACCCATACCCCTGTCCTGGATTGGTACTGGCTCTAGAATATCCTTGTCCAGAAGAGCCTGAACAGCGCTGTCGAATAGACTGCATTTCTGTGCACCCTGAGGCGTGTGAGAAGGACGAAAGTGAAAGGGATCTCGTACCCTTCTGTCACCACCTGTAAAACCCATGGGTACACCACTGAGTCCTCCCAAATGCTGTGATAGTGTCGCAGATGGCCACCCACAGCAGAATGCAGACCCAGGTTCGGCGAGTCATGCTGAAGAAGGCTTGGAAGCCTTGGGCTTGGAGGAGACCTTGGGCTTCCATTGCTGCTTGGGCTTGGAGGAGGTACGAGGAGCTGAGGGGACCGACTGGTTTGCCAGATGGGTCTCATTCTGAAAGGAACGAAAATACCGGTTACGCTTAAGTGGCAATTTCTTCCTGGGAACTAAGGGTGGAAGAGTACTCTTACCCCCTGATGCCTCATTGATCAGATCCTTAAGATCTGGCCCAAATAAGGACGTACCCTGAAAGGGCAGGGAAAGTAAAGCTTTCTTAGAAGCAGTGTTGGCAGACCAGATCTTGAGCCAAAGCGCTACCACAGGCATGGTGGAAACCCTAGCCACCAAACGGATGGCATCAAATAAGGCAGCAGAAACAGTGCTGTGCCTCAGAAATGTTGGCAAGAAGGCACAACTTATCTGAAGTAGGCACATCCTGACGGACAGCCAGGGTGAGCTGTTCAGTCCAGACAGCAATGTCCCAGTTCACCCATGCTGTGGCAAACGCTGGACGCATAACAGAACCAGCAGTGGCAAAAAGGTGAAATTTACTTACCGATATTTGTTTTTCCTCTGTGTCCTTCCACGGCATTGACAGTGGGTTTTGGCTCCGCCCTCCAGCTGGTAGGACCAAATCAAATCTTTTAAATACTGCTTACTTCCTCCCCTCGATTACAGTTGTCCAAGCGACGAGACAGGTTAGATGTAGATAATATCTAGTATGCATAATACATGTAAAAGTAACATTTTAATTGAAACGATACAATACCAGTAACCTGATTAACAACAGGGAGGGTTGCCGTGGAAGGACACAGAGGAAAAACAAATATCGGTGAGTAAATTTCACCTTTTCCTCTGTGTCCAATCCACGGCATTGACAGTGGGACTTACCAAAGCAGTACACTGTGTAAGGGAGGGGTGGACTCTGGATTATTGAGGAATGGCTGCTTCCAGCACTTTCCTTCCGAACTTGGCATCCTCAGAGGCCTGGACGTCTAGCCTATAATGTTTAATGAACGTGGAGACTGACGTCCAAGTAGCAGCACGGCAAATTTCATCTGGAGTTGCTGCTGCTTTATATTCCCATGATGTAGCCATTGCTCTAGTAGAATGGGCCTTTATACCCCCTCTGCAGGAGGAATGTTAGCTGAGTCGTATGCCAAGTCTATACAGTCCTGGATCCACCTAGAGATGGATGGCTTGGAAGCTGAGGTTCCTTTAAATTTTCCACAAAAGTGAACGAACAGACTGTCCGTCTTCCTGAACAGCTGCGTTCTATCTAGATAAATCTGCAGACAGCGGATAAGATCCAAGTTATGAAGTCTTTTTTCAATTTGATGAGAAGGGTCTTTACAAAAAGATGGCAGAACAATTTCTTGATTCATATCAAATTGGGAGACCTTTGAACGGAATAAAAGCTTAGGCTTTAAGACGACTTTATCCTGATGGAAAACTAAGAAAGGTGGAACTGACACCAAAGTTTGCAATTCACTGACTCTTTTGGCAGATGTAATTGCCATAAGGAACACAACCTTAAGAGTAAGATGTTTCAATGAGACAGATTCTAAAGGCTCAAATATGGATGGGATGCTAATTGCTGTAAAACAATATTCAAATCCCATGGTGGAATAATGTCACAAATTGTTGGTTTTATTTTTGTAATAGAGGCCATATATCTATTGATAAGATAGTTGTCTGCTAGTGGAGTGGCCAATACTGCAGATATGGCTGAGAGTTGGACACATAGGGATGCAGGTTTTAGCCCTTTTTTAAAACCTGTCTGCAAGAAATCCAGGATTCTTGAAGGAGAAAGAGAAGTGCGATCTAAGTTATTAGCAATGCACCATTATAAAATATAGACCATATACGGTAATAGATTTTTGTGGTGGATTTCTTTCTGCCTTGCAAAATTGTATCTATGACTTCCTCAGATGTTCCTCGGTCCTGTAATGACTGCCGCTTAGCCTCCAGGCCTTGAGCTTGAAGAAGCCTGGACTCGGATGAAGTTTGGGACCTTGAGTGAGCAGGTTCCTTACCACTGGTAGAAGAATTGGAGGACTTCCTGATAACTGAAGTAAGTCCATGTACCATGTTCTTCTGGGCCAGTCGGGAGAGATGAGAATCACTTCTGCTTGATCTCTTCTGATCTTTCGAATCACTTCTGGTATGAGAGGAAGAGGGGGGAAAACATAGGCTAGTCCCACGTTATCTTCAATGCATCCTGGGCCCAGGCCTGAGGTTCCTTCCAACGGGATATATATATAGGCTGCATTTCCTGTTTTCCAGTGTTGCCCTCAGATCTATCAAGGGTTCTCCTAGAGACTGAACTACTTGATGGAAAATTTCTTCGTTTAGACTCCATTTTCCTGGGTCTAACACATGGCGACTGAGAAAGTTTGCTTGATGATTCAGATGTCCTGAGAGGAAGGATACTGACAGATTTGTTAGATTCTGTTCCGCCCAGTGCAGAATCTTGAGGGCCAGAGAGTTTAATAACCTGCTTCTGGTGCCCCCCTGGTTCAGGAGATATTGTACCGCAGACACATTGTCTGAACGTACCAGAACCGCTCTGTTCTGCAGGTCATCCCTGAAGTGCTTCAATGTTTTCCACACAGCTAGGAGTTCCTATGCATTTATATGGAGAAGAGACTCTTGACTTGTCCAGGTGCCCTGGACTGAATTCTGTTCCCAGATGCCTCCCCATCCTGTATTGCTGGCATCTGTGTGAATATTGGCCCACTCTGGTTCTAACAGGGGCCTTCCTTTTGATAGGTGATGTGATTTTGTCCACCAAGTTAGTTCTTTTCTGGTTGTTCTGTGGACTGGAAACTTGAGATTGAGATTGTGTGGATGTCTTCTGTAATACAGGAGATAGTTCTGTTGAGTTAGTCTGGCATTAGCTTTCACCCAGGGGAGAATCTAAAATGCTGAGGACAGATGTCCCAGGAGTCTCTGAAAGTTCTTTAGAGATTGGACTTCTTTGAGTAGGAAGTTGGATACAGCTTGACTGATGCGATATTGTCTGTTCTGGGATAGTGTGGCTAGGGCTGTTGAAGTATTGAACTGAATCCCCAGAAAGGTCAATGATTGGGTAGGGACAAGACAGCTTTTTTCCTGATTTATTATCCAACCCAGGCTGGATAGAAATCTTCTACACTTCACAGTGCTGCATATGTCTTGATCCCTGGACAAACCGATTATCAAGATGTCGTCTAGATAGGGGATTGCCCTCACTTGATGTGCCTGTCTGAGTTCTACCATGGCTAGACACAAAACTTTGGTGAATACCCGAGGGGCCGTAGCCAGGCCAAATGGGAGCAATCTGTATTGAAAATGCTTTCCCAGGAAACAGAATCTCAGGTACTTGCGATGGCTCGCTCTTATAAGGATATGATGATAAGCATCCTGAAGATCCAGTCTGGTTAGGTATGCATTGGGAGGAATCAACTTCACTGTTGATGAGACTGTCTCCATCTTGAAGGGTTTGTGGATCAAAGATCTGTTCAATTCTTTGAGATCCAGAATCAGACGTAACTCCCCTGAAGGTTTTGAAACAGGAAAGAGCGTTGAGTAGAAGCCTGTGAACCTCTGGTTTACCGGAACCTCTTCTATCACTCTGTTGGTAAGTAACTGGCGTACAGCATGCTTCATCTGTTGAAGTTGTGATTTCCTCTTGAGTATTGTTTTTATGAAGCGGAATTTCAATGGGGCATTCTGAAATTCTAGTGCATAACCTCTTTTTACAACATCCAGCACCCAGGTATCCTGATGTAATTCTTCCCAGGCCTGCTGAAAGTCCCCTAGTCTGCCCCCCACTGGGGAAGGGGTAGCACGCCCTTCAGAACTGACCTTTTCGCTGGAAATCTCTGTGATCCCCAGCTTTCTGTCCTTGGCCTGTGCCTCTTCGCTTCTGATCCAAGCTTCTCCCCGGATGGTATTTTCTGGCTTCACGAAAGGACGGCCTACTGTACTGTCCAGATCTTGTGGAGGTTGGACTTCTGGGCTTTTTACCCTGAGGGAGGAAAGGACTTTTTCACCCAGATGATATTTTGATTATTTCTTCAAGCTGGTACCCAAATAACTTGGAACCAGTGAATGGTAACGAAACTAGTCGATTTTTGGATGATGGGTCTGCATCCCATGACTTAACTCATAAAGCGCGACGTGATGTAACAGACAGGGCAGAAGCTTTTGCTAGCAGTCTGATGTTATCAAGAGATGCGTCGCAGGAATAATTCACTGTGTTCTTAAGCAGACCAAACTCTTTTAGAATCCGGTTTCTGGACACTGAGGATTCAATCTTTTCCTCTAATTCAGCAAGCCAAATTCGCATTGTACGGAATACTGAAGCCATTGCAGTCGCCGTCTTCAAATTTTGTCCTAGCATGTAGAATTGTTTCTTCATTGCTGCATCCGCTCTCTTGTCCATTGGGTCACGTAAGGTAGTTGCATCTTCCATTAAGATGGTTGTTCTTCTGGAGATTTGGGCTATAGCCTCATCTACCTTGGGAGGCGTGTGCCAATTTTGAGTGTCCTCATCTGCAAAAGGGTACATGCGATGAAACCTGCGGGACAGAGAGTTGCATTTGTCACAATGTTTCCATTCATTTGAGATAATATCTTGAATGGATGAATGCACTGGAATCTGTGGACAGGATTTTTTATATCCCACAAATGCTGTATCAATGACTGTTAGCTCCTTTTGCACTTCCACGAGACCTAGTGACTTTCTCATGGATTTTACAAGATTATCCATTTTGTCTAGTGAAAAACTGACCGTGTCTTCAGTGAGTTCGCCCTCTACAGTAGATGATGCAACTGACTGAATTTCAAGAATGCTTTCTTCTTCCTCTTCAGGCACTCTGGAGGGACCTTCGTCAGGGTCAAACTGACGTGGACGTTTCCTGGCAGATTCCTGCATGGATGAGAAGGTCTCTCTGGACTAGAATAAGTTCCCTTCTCTCACAAATTTTACATAAAAATGTAGTTCTTACAAGCTCAGAGGCACTTCTTGAAAAAAGGGTAACTTCCACTAACAAACATCAAGATAAATTAATTTTAAGAATCTGCTCAGCCTTTCGTACCAGCATTGGTTCACAATGGAAAATGTTGAATATCTCCTGGAATAATGTACTAGACAAAATCAACTATATTTGCAAACTTGAACACCTTTGTGCAATTGAATTGGGTAATTTTAATATCTTCTCTCTTGTTTGGTTTCCTTGGCTTGGGAGTGACCTTGTTAGACAAAGTAATTTTCTCCTCGAAATGTAATTACTTCTCTTCCTTTCTCCTCTTCCTGGCTATTATTTCATTATTTTTTAGTCTTGATCCTTTTCAAGACTGATTTTATAACATTTATCTCAATACATCTATTTTCTGCAATGTTATTTTATATCTTCCTATGTATTACACTTTAAATGTTGTTCTTTAATTGTAATCATTTTGCTTTTCTATACTTAAACTTTAAATAAATAGTTAAAAAAAAAAAAAAAAAAAAAAGGATGAGAAGGTCTCTTTCATGGAGCTTCTCATACATGCAATAAAATCCTGGAATTGTGATGGAACATCGCTTGTTGCAGCTCTCTTAAGACAATCAGGGCACCACTTGGAAGGATCCTCAGCAGGTAGCTGCTGTTCACATCCCAAACAAGCCTTTAGATTTTCTCTTGAAGCTTCTGTTTTGGCTTTGTCTATTTTCTGTTCTTTAGACATCTTAAAGTATATACTGCAGGCTAGCAACCATATAACTTAAATACAAATATATTGTCAGATTAAAGGTTTTACTCACTCAGAACAGGAAGGCTCCGATTCTCTGCTCCGTTTTATGGCTGTCCACGCTGGATAGACGCTTCCTGCATTCCATGAATGGAATGCATGATGAGTTTCCTGTTGCCGCTTCCTGTTAGGCTACTGAAGAGCACGCGCTTTGGAAGCGTGACATACACAGAGCAGCTGGCTCTGCGCTTCAAGCTCCTGGCCAGACTGAGTGAGCGGAAGGGGTGGCAGACTCACAGCATACCGGGAGGCTGAAACACGGACCCGAATTGAGCCATGCAACCGTGGTAAGGCTGGTCACATCTTTAGCCTTAAAAACAATAAAAGGTGCTGCGGAGGAGAGGAATATTCCACCGTCCTCCAGCTTGGTAGGACCAAATAGCTATCGAGGGGAGGAAGTAAGCAGTATTTAAAAGATTTGATTTGGTCCTACCAGCTGGAGGGCGGAGCCAAAACCCACTGTCAGTGCCGTGGATTGGACACAGAGGAAAATGGACTTGAGGAAAACAAAGTTTCTTGTCAGTCCAGTCCTTCAGAGCAGGGGCATCAGAGACTGGTAAGGCAGTAGACTTAGATAGCCTGGAAACAGAAGCATCCACTTTGGGAGGATGAACCCACTGAGAAAGCGCATCCTCAGAAAGAGGATAAAGCTTAGCAAATTTCATGGACACAGAGGGTTTCTTGTCCGGAGATTTCCACTCCTCAGACATAAGGCAGTCAAGAGTGGGGTTAGGTGGAAAGTAAGGGGCTTTTTAGGCTCCTGGAACACATCAGAGGGGTCAGAAGGAACCTCCTGAACTAAGGGAATGTTAAGACAGCCCTGATCAGGTCCTCAGCGGAGGGTTCAGGATCAGCCTCAAAAGAGTCCCCAAAATACTGAGAGGAACCTAACACAGAACAGTCCTCAACATCCGAATCCACCAGCAGTTCCTCCTCAGAGGAAACTGACATCAGGTACTCTCTGAGGTTTGGGCAGGGAAGACTTGACTGAGGAGGGGGCCTGCCAAGACTGAAAGGCCCCCTGTAACTGGGATGAAAAGAGCTGCAATGTGGACCCAAGGTCCCTAGTCACAGCCTTGAACTCTTGCACCCAAGCTGGCACTATGGCATGGCTGGAGGTCCCTGGAATGCTGTCAGGGACATCAGAACATGCTGGGCATAAATGACCTGAGAATTCTCTAGGTAGCCCTGAGTGACAGGAAGTGCAATGCGCAATGGGTGATAGAGACCCCAGCCTCCTTAGTCTTAGTGCTAGCCCCAAGCTCCAGCAGTATAGACATACTCAAAGTGTCAAATAACCTACTGTACAATAAATCACCCAATATAGTGTGTAGGATTAAAGTTTTACCCCAGAAATAGCCAAAATAAACGTATCTGGCAGGTAAAGGGTTAATCAGCGTGCGAAGCAAGCACTCATGGGAAATGTAGTTTTCCCAGATAAGTACCCCAAACAGTGCCTGAAGCCCCCTGAGCCCCCCCAACACACTAGAAACATGAACTGGATGATAGAGCAAGGGTAGACAAGTAAAATGAGTAATCTCTGAAGTCGCTAGGTTAAACGGTTGCAGAGATATGACCCAAAGAGTACAGAAGTGAATTGAGAAAAAAAAACAACAAAAAAAACACTAAACCAGTAGGAAAAGTGTTAGAAAACCCCCTAAAATATGCCAAACCAGCAGCTAAAGGGTTAATTACCACAAAAACCTGCTCCAAAACACCCAACAGACATACAGATAGACCTAATAAGTGCAGGAGTGTGCAATAGAAACTCCAATGAATACACCCCTGTGCGGAGGGGCACTGTGGGACAAGTGGAGCTGCAGCACTCTAAGGGTTGCTCACCTTTCCTGCAGATCTTCTGTCTTCAGATTACCATGTAGGAAGACATAACCTCAGTGGGTAACTCCTGGGGAAGCACTTGAAATCAAGATTTTCCCCCTCAGGGCTTAAGGTCCACAAAAAAGCACCTGGATACTGAGCTAGCCACATCTAAGGGCATTGTCATTTATGGTAATCCGCCTAATGGTGGTATTCCATTTCTAACAGAAAACTAAAAAACTAAATTTATAGCAGAACTGTTCTCTTGCCTGGTGTTGTCTTCACCAAGGAAGAAATCTTTCTGGAGCTGGTTGGCTAGCTGCAGCCAAGGAGGGAAGGTAGGCTGCACCTGCTGCACACACACTTCTAGAATTGTTCCTGCCTACTTAAAGGAGCAGATCAGCTTCCCAGAGTTACCAGTAACATGTATTGGACAACAGAAATATACCTTAGCCCTTTGAGTGCCAATGCATTGAATACCTTTCTGGCACTCAAAGGGTTAATGCTTTAAGGACCAGAGGGATATGTTATGTATTGCTTTGGAATTCACTGTTCACTCCTTTGGTCCTTATGATATTAACGAATCAAAACACACTCTACTTTTCCTTTGTTAATCTGTCCCCATCCTTTGCTAATCAAACAAAAAACTTATACAAACATTAATACAGTTACTTCAGTGTACAATACACATTATACAAGACCTGTTTTAGTAAACTCTGCTCCATACAATATTATTTCACATTTAAAATTACTTTAATAATATTTCCCATTGACTCTTATACCTGGATGCTTTTCTACCTACCTGAAAATAAATAAATAACACTGTTTTAGTCTGGGAGTTCAAGGACTCTGCTTCTGAACTGCATTATGTCTGTCTCAGGATTACTGAATCACTGAGGGATGCACCGTATATCAGTACAGTTACTATGTCTGAGAGCCTAGTGATCACCACGTGCTGGTAGGAGGTTAAAACAGCAACCAAAGAAATATAAGCACTGCAGTCATAGGATTTCCAATACTAACAATAAATAAAATGCTTAATACTTGCTTCTGCATACTATATTCTCTTGGGGTACAATGAGTCATTTAATACACAAAGTGCCACACCTGCGTGTGTGCCTTTTATATGCATTCTGTACTTAATGGGATATCTGGTCAGCTTTCATTTTATTTACTTATTTATTATTTTACAGAATGCTGTGAATATTAAAGCTGTTTTTGAAGTTCTAATTCACTCTGCTAAGACACTTTATGAAGAAGAAGTGAAAGAATTACATTCCAAGGACATGAAAACAGAGGTGGGTTATTATTCAACTAGTGTAAAAGCCTGTGCATACGGGCCAAAGTGAATGACACTGAATGGGTTAACCCTTTGAGTGCCAGAGGGGTACACAACGCATTGCAGAGCAATGCGTTGTGTACCCCTCTGGCACTCAAAGGGTTAAGATAGCTGTGCACCCGCCAGTCCCTGCACCTGCCATCTCAGTAACAGCAGGTACCAGGAGAGGGAATGCACCTCTACCTCGTCAGTCTCGGGTGTGCGTGTGGGAGCATGCCTTGACCCGGAGCAGGGGGTTTGTGAATGCGCCTCTCACCTCCGGGCTCAGCTAGACACTGCTTGACCGGGGCCAGGGCTCCCTCACACACCGGGACGGACACCGGGCACACAGGGCTGGGAAGATGGCGCATTTTGTCCATTTGCGCAGTCTCTACTGCACATGACTGCATCTGACAAACATACATCTGGCCTTTTATATAATAGGATTCCTTTCCCTTGTAGGTTCCTTTTGAATGAGGGTTTAACCCTTTTAAATGAGGGGTATCTAAAGCATCAGGGACCCCTCTGGCACTCAAAGGGTTAAAGGAACACTAACTTTCAAATTACAGAGGACTCCATGTACTTTAATCTGGGCAGAAAATCCTAATGGTTGGTCTCTGTGAATTAAAGACCTTAACCATTTGAGTGCCAGATGGGAATTCAACGCATTGCTTTGTAATGTGTTGGATACCCTTCTGGCTCTCAAAGGATTAAAGAAAAGTAACACAGTGTTACTAATTCTGCTAATAATAATCTCCACTTTTCTTACAATGATTAGGAAATCCTAATGACCCCTATGAATGTTGACCATGTGCTTTTGGTCCATAGATAACATATTTAGTCAGTCCTGGATGTCATATCCATGAAGGCAGACATGATAAGTGCTGACAGGGTTTTTATTTCTTCAAACTAAAGCAGGCAGAGTGAATGAACCTATTTAACTATTTACGGACCAGAGAGGTACATTAACATGTTGCAAAGCAATACAGTGCTCATCCCCCCTTCCAAGGTTAAGATTAACACATGCAGTGTTAAAATGTACTCTTCATGGCTGCAATTATCACTACAGGCTTCCAATGGCCTCCATGCAGCCCTGCAGAGTACAAGATGGCAACCTCAGTAGCAGTCAGAGTCTGTGACCAGTGGCCCTGCTAGCAGCTGTCATGTCTGCCTCCATGGACTTGATATCCAGGACTGATTGAAAATGTTATCTATTGAACTAAGGCATAACACAAAATTCATCAGGGTCATGAGGATTTTGTAGCCATAGTAAGGTAAGCAGGTTTATTATTTGGAGTCAATTAACCACACATAGGTATATTCAGAGGTATTGGATAATAATAATTGCACTCAGCAGAAAAGGATAATTGATCCTTACAATTAATAAAATACAGTTGGCAGCAGTGTATATGAATACCTTCTGCCCCAGAAACTGTATAAACTATGCTAATTCAGGTTTAAGATATATTGTCAGATGAATCAACTTTAATATGAAGCCAGATCCTCTGACAATTTTCCTTGTACCATATATAATAATCAAATTTAGAGACTCACTGGAATAAAATCCCAGATTTAAATCACTATAAGTTAATTATCTACCGATTACAAATATTGCATACCTTCTGAATATGCAATATAGTCAATCATAGATTATACCACAAATATACTTAGATTCAGTCCAATAATATATGTCTAGACAGTATACCAACTTCATGCAACATATATCACAAAGATGACTATAGCAATGTTATATAAAACCTATAGGCACTTCAAGGGTTAATCCACTTATTACAATAGGGTGCCGCACCCAAGCTGGCAGCTTCTTTTGTTTAGTGAGAGTTTAACAGAAATTTTCACTTTACAAAAGTTTTAGATCCAAAACACCAATAATCCAAAGAAATACCACATATAAATAGACAATTAGCATTTAAAGGGTTAATAAATGAATTCAAAGAATTCCCCAGATCAATATTAGCTATTATAATCTTACCAGAAACACAATATTCTATAAATAACAGAAATGATATTAACTAATATATAAACCAAGCTATTTAACTATATTACCCTTATCTGGCAAAAAATAACAATTTACCAATAAATGAATAAATAAATTCTACTTAATTCCAGAAATTCTAGAGCTAATATATCTTATTATAATTGATCCCAAATGGTTGGCCAGTCCAATTAAGACAATTATAATAAAAATTAAGTATCTTCAAATATAGAAGAAATAAATATTTGATTCTGAACTTTTGCAGAATTTGAATAAAGAAAATATAGTTACCAGTCCAAGTGTGTGGATTTCTTAAGATTTCTATAGCAGTCAGCAAGAATGGACTCAGGAGCCAAGATGAAAGACCAGCCAAGATTAAAGAGGAAAGACCCTTTTCTACCAAAACCTTACATTTTAAAGTAAAAGATTTTCTTTTCAGAACTCCGCCCAACCTACTCTGGTTGGATAAAGATCCATCTCATGTTACAGTGACATCAGGCATATTATTATCATAATTTTCCATCTAGCATCATGCATATATTATGCTAATAATAAAAAAAATCAAAACATGAATAGTAATGATATAAATGCTACAGATGGTACTATTGCGTTATGCTAAAATTTGCCTTGATAATTATTCCTATCAATAGACAATAAGGTATTCTTGTTAATAACTCTCTAGTAAGAAGATCATCGGGTCACCGTATTTCTTGTATACATGTCATCTTATCTAGACTTTCCCATATAGGAGAATCCTTGTCGTAGACTTTCTGTCTAGCACAAAGTCGTTTATAATCATAACCTTCACTTAACTATTTTCACTCATCTTAATAAAGAGAAACCCCCATGTTCTAGAAGAATGAGCTAATTTTAAACACATTTTAAAACACAGATTTTTAGAAACTAGGTTGTAAAGGAAAAAATAACCCTTTCCTCCCCATCATGGCAATGTCTCTGACACTCTTTTGCAGTTTATTTTTATGAGGGGTACAGGCTGGACCTTATGAACAAAAGAAAAGAGAAGCAGTTCTGGAGCAAACCTTCTGCATCACACAAATAAAGTTTCCCACCAATTTAAATATACCACTTGAATTCTAGTGCTTTTGCTAATGCAATGCCTTGCAATGTGTTGCAGAACTGTCTAGCATTCAAAGTCTTAGACCCATCCAGATCAATGGGGGAATGCTTACTTGTCCCTTATGGTTTCTCTTTTCTTATCGTCCCAAAGTCTACAAAAGCCTGTACTCATCAATCTAGGAGATGCAATACAGCATGCCCCGTTCCTTTAAATCTTACTACCAAAAGCCATAAATTACTTTTTTTGTACTAAGGTGGAATCCCACGCTGTATGTGGAATGCGTTAGATCCCTTTTGAGTGAACATGGGAGTGAGCTGTCAATGGTGACGGCGTGTGAATAGAAACAGAAATTGATGGCAGATAATCATTCAGCCCATCTAGTCTGCCCATTTTTCTTACGGTAAAAACCTCAAACATTATTTGGGCCTTGGTCTTGTCTTATGTTCAAAACAGCCTTATGTCTACCCCATTCATGCTAAAATCCCATCACTGTATTAACCTCTACCACTTCTGCTGGTAGGCTATTCCACCTATCTACCACCCTCTCCATGAAGTAAAACTTTCTTACATTACATCTAAACCTCTGTCCCTCTAGTTTTTGACTTTGGCCTCTTGTCTTAACATTTTTACTCCTTTGAAATATACTTCCCTCTTGCATCTTGTTGAATCCCTTCATGTATTTGAATGTTTCTGTCATATCCCCAATCTCTCCCCTCTCCTCCAAGCTATATGTGTTCAGATCCTTTAGTCTATCTTGATATTTCTTTTCCTGTAAACCATTCACCATTTTGGTAGCCTTTCTCCTGAATCTCTCAAGATAATCTATATCCTCCTGGAGATGGGGTTTCCTACAGTAAGCTATACAATACTCTAATAAGTCTAACCAGAGATCTGTAACGTGGCATGACCACTTCCATTTTTCTGTTACTACAGCATCCTGCTTGCATTCCCCTGCCTACCTTTAAGTCAGAAATAACTACTCCAAGATCCCTTTTCTCTGTTCTATTTTCTGCCTTTGGATTTTTTTTTATATTTTATAAAGTTTATTAAAGATAAAGAGCAGTACAATGAGAAAAGGAAAAGACAAAAGTACTTAAGTGCACATAGTACAATACAAATGTCGATAACTACAAGCAACAACAACATGAGAGTAAGAAGCTAAGCAGATATAGTACTAGGAAACAGTGGGAGAGCCGGACCACACATCCTCAGGTCCAGGACCACTGAGATCTGCATCAAATGAGAAGAAAAGAAATATCTGATAGATCGTAGAAGGAAAGTTTGGGGGGAGAAGGGGGAAAAATAAGAAGAGGGGAGGGGAAGAGCAGTTCCCTCCCGGGGACAAATCTGGCCTGATCAGATCAGGGAGATGGGGTCTCAACTGTTAGCAAGGACTTTTGCGAAGTTTTTCAGGTCAACATTAAGGAGGGAAATAAGAGCACAACATAGGATCTTTTCCAGATTTGGGTATGACAGAGATGTGGGCCTACGAGAGAAGAGGGTGAAAAGAAATAGAAGTCGCCAACTGATTAAAACTTAGAGTGAGGGAAGGAACAAGCAAGTCTGCGAATAGACGGTAGAAGTGGACAGGGAAGCCATCCTGGCCAGGGCTTTTCCCTGTGGACATCTGTTTGATGGCAAGATGAACCTCAGATTCAGAAATATCCTCATCCAACTGAAGAGCTTGGGAGGGGGGCAGGGAAGGGAGGTGGGAATCCCTGACATATTTAGATTGGGTACAAAGAACAAAGCAAGTTCAACAATCTGGAATAACCACTAAAGTCCAATGATAAAAAAGTCTCAGTGCAATGTGTTAATAAAGTCCTATAATAAAAATCCTCCCCAGCTGCTGAGCCAATGGGACAATAAAGTTCCCAGATACAGCATCTTATAGCTGAGAAATCAATGGATCAATGTTCACCAGTTCAGTAGTGGAAAATTCAACCAATTAAGATATATACACCGGATGGTGAGGATGATGATGGTAAATGATAATGGAAGGATGAAATGATGAATGATGATAATAAGGAGATGAAATGATGAATGATGAAAAATCAATGGATGGATCCTATATCCCTCAAATACCTGTTTGATGCTGCTTATAACTTTTGGTGTCCTTGTACACCCAGGAAAACAATCTGCAATGTGTATCAGCGCAAACAAACAAAGGACAAAAGAGATAAAATCCAAACTAAGTGTATTATTTAATAAAAAGAATAAAAACAAAACATACAAAGGATACACTCACATTTTGCCCATCTTGAGCTGTGTGCACATAAGAGGCCCCAACCTCTATCAGCCAACGACCTGTGTCCCTGGTACTCGTCCCTCGTATATTCTGGATGATAGTGGTGTTAGTTCTTGGAATGAGTACCCAATATAGCTCCAGATGTAAACGGAGGTGTGGTCCAATGAGTTCTAAGAGATGGACTAACTGGTATAATCCCCATAAACAAAAATCCTTAGAACAGATGTCAGGGGTAGTATTGCGCTGGAAGCGCTAAAGAGGTATCGCAACCTCGTGGTGTAAGGCCAGCGCTGACTAGTGCTGGCGGGTAAGACCGGCTACGGGAGAGAGACGTGAATCTTACAAAAAAAGGAACCTGCCCTCATGGTCCGGCAGAGTGTCTTGGAGAGTGAAATGGAATGATTTATGAAGCAGGATGGCAACACCACTGCTCTTGGTATAGGCAGAGCTATGGAACTGGTGCGAGTACAAGCGACTATAAAGTTTAGGTGGTTTAGATGCGGCAAAGTGCACCTCCTGTATGAACAAACCTTGCCTCTCAAATGGGAGCACTCACGGTACAAGAGGGAACGCTTTTGAGGTGTATTGAGACCCATAGCATTTATTGTGATTGCTTTAAATCTTTAAGCAACCCACCAAAGATGGGTGAAATGCTTCACAGGAATAGAACCAAAGGGCAGTGGGCCAGCTGGTAAGTGCCACAAGGGGGGCAGTGACTGCTCAGTATGGGGAGAAGGGGAGGGAGGGAGGAAAGGGGAAAAGAGGGTGTAGGAAAAAAGGGGATAAAGAAAATATGTAGAAAAGGAAAAGAGATCAGTCTAGACAGACCGGGCCTGTAGTAGAGACATAGTAAATAACCAAGAAATTAAAACTGCACAACAATCAACAGAGACAATTGCAATATACATCTTTTGACAGTCTAGGGGGGGTCGGTAGCATGAAAAGGAAAGGACGGAGCCCTCGGTAGCTGCAGATACATTGGAAGTAAGGCAGAGAGGTCTAACAAGTAAGAGAGAAAAATAGCAGGCTGAGAAGGCATGAAGGCTTGGGCTAGGAAGAGTGAGGAGGAGAAAACCGCTAGTGAATAGAGGGAACAGGAGCTGAAGGTGGTAGATAAACAATCCTCAGGGGAGGTAGAGAAAGGAAAGGCAAGGCAAAATGAAGCTAGTAGTAGAGAACAGAGGCAAGTAGTGAAAGGGAGCCATAGCAAGACATGTATAAGCCAAAATGGCAGCCTCAACACACATACTTAAAAGAGTAACAAACAAAGCATGCCAAACATAGAACGGTAATTCCGATCAGGGGTCATTGTGCATAAAACAGCCAAGTGATGTGACCCGGGGCCTGGAAAACTGGGGGATCCAGGGCAGCACCACGAGGTTCACACAAAACAGTCTCACTACCCAGTGGGCACCACACGAGGGCCACCAATAGCGGGTCGCAGAAAATGACATGGGAGGCTGGTCGGACAAAGTGTGGTGAGAGAGGAGCTCATGAAGGTACACATAAGGAAAAAATCAAAAATGCAACAGATCCAAAGGTTCAATAGCAATGTCATAAAAGAAATTGCAACAAACCACAAAGAAGTGAACCTGAGTAATGCGCTCACTTAAGGTAAGCAACAAAATAAGTAAGACATCACATTATGAAACAAGGAACCTGGAGGATAGTCAGATATCTGTGACTGCAGCAGAAGGATCAGGAGTGATCCTAGATCTCTTATGCCGGACCAGCATCCAGCGTTCCCATTGAGGCAATGAAGGGCCCGTGGAGGAGCCAGACGGGAGGGGTCACACAGTTCTGTTACCGGTGAAAAGTCCAACAGTTTACAGAACTCCTGAACATCCTCGGCCCTGCAGATGGAGTGGGTGTGGCCTTCATATGAGATGACCATAACAAACGGGAAACCCCAGTGATAGGAGATGTTCCAATTCCGCAGCTCATCAGCCAAGGGTTTCAACTGACGTAGTTGTTGAAGGGTGCATGGAGACAGGTCTTGGAACAAGGTAACTTGTGCACTCCCAACTGATATAGGGTTGGAGACTCTGGTCCGCGACATAATGCGCTCCTTCTGGGGAAAGGAGTGCAGGTGTCACGGTTTTGAAGACTCTCAGACTTAAGGTTTTGGTAAAAACGTAACTTTATTGAAAAAAGTTAAGGCAATCCCCGTAGGGTTAATCATACATAACAATACAACAAGAATCGTAGTAGAATAGGTTCTACCGGCCTTGCCAATGATACCGGGTAAGGCAACCCAAGTGACAGTAGCAATTACAATAGGCTCTACCGGCCTTGCCTATATCGGGTAAGGCAACCGTGAGGTGACATGTACCGGTTCTACCGGTCTTACCAATACCGAGCAAGGCAGCCCAAGGGAGATTGAGTATAGGCTCTACCGGCCCTGCCAATACCGGATAAGGCAACTTTCAAGATGGTAACGTGCAGAGGTTCTACCGGCCTTACCAATACCGGGCAGGGCAGCCCAAAGCGTAGACCAGCTGTCAGATAACTATGACAGCAGACAAGAATCGATACAATGGTCTAATCGCAGCAGAAGTCTATTGCCAGAAAGTATCAGACAACTGCATAAGAAAGCATACAGCGAACTATCCTCAGAGCTAGTGTTCAGGAGCTAACCAACGCCCTTGCGTTGGACCAACGGTAAGAGTGCAACCAGGCTTAATGGGGTAAACCAGCGTCCGCACGCTGGGACCAACAGTAATTCTCGCAACCAGGTAATATGGAGTAAACCTGTGTCCGCACGCTGGGACCAACAGTAATTCTCGTAGCCAGGTTAATGTGGAGTAAACCAGCGTCCGCACGCTGGGACCAACAGTAATTCTTGCAACCAGGTAATATGGAGTAAACCAGCGTCCGCACGCTGGGACCAACAGTAATTCTAGCAACCAGATTAATATGGAGTAAACCAGCGTCCGCACGCTGGGACCAACAGTAATTCTCGCAACCAGGTTAATATGGAGTAAACCAGCGTCCGCACGCTGGGACCAACAGTAATTCTCGCAACCAGGTTAATATGGAGTAAACCAGCGTCTGCACACTGGGATCAGCCACTACAGCTGAAGCAGAATAGTAACAATGTCGCTGGAGTGACTGAGCAAGAGCGAAAGCCCTGTACTCTAGCGGGAACTCCACCGGGACAAGACTAATGCGGTGACAGGTGACCGTAACCCTGGAATCGCTGGCAGAGAGCAACCGGCAGGAGAGACGGGTAGGCTGGAGAGTCAGGAACTCAGAAGGATTAACCCGCGAGGTGCTGGAACACAGGAACACCGGAACACTGGAACAATAGTGCACAGGAACACCGGAACACAGGATCACTGGAACACCGGAATGCAGGAACAGCAGGCCCAGAAGCCTGACAGCAGGTCAGGACAGGTGAGGTCAGAAACATCACGAAAGGGCCACCTGGGAGTGCCCAACAAGGGTTTAAAAAGGCAAAGTGAGGAGGGCTAATAGCAGACAGCCAATGAGTAGTTCCCAACAAGTGATAGACACCAGATAGCACGAATCACGGGCACCGTGATAGTAGGCAGCACACAACATCCCTGGGACGGTCTCCCAACTGGCTCCGGGGTCTAAGGGCATGGTGTGCCCGCTCCAGCCTTATAGATTCACCGGGTACATCCAACAGCTTACCAAATAGATCCTGCAGAGTCTGGGTAAGGGAGGCAGGTAGGACAGTATTAGGTAGGCCCCGTACCTGTATGTTAGACCTGCAACTTCGGTTCTTCAGGTCATCAAGTTGGGAGAGAAGAGGATCAATAGTTTCATCTTGGTAGTCAAGGTGTCAGTGAACATTATCCTGTGTGCCAAGGATAGATTCCTGAGCCTCCTCTAAATCTTTAACTCTCAAGCTCAGGCTGTGTAAGTTGGAGCACAGCTCCGCAATATCCATTTTGATGGAGTCCCGAACCGAAAACAGCAGACGTTCCTTGTCCTCTCTGGTCGGGGGATCACCCCATGAAGCCAAGCCAGATGGCCCAACAGGGAACTCCGAGCTCACTGTACCGTCAATGGTGTGTGGAGGAGAAGCAACGTGGGAAACTTTTGCGCCTTTGTTAATGCGCATCTAGTCCGCCTCAAAGTAGGCTCCAGTAGATAAAGATTCCTTCTTTTTGCCTGGCATGGAAGAAAGCATGGTAACCTTAAGTATAAGTGGGAATGTAAGACCCTCTGGGTGCAATGAGAAGGGTACAAGAAGCGAAATGTAGAGATAGGGCTCTGGAGCACAGGGATGCCATCTTAGGCATCCAGCCTGCCTTTGTATTTTTACGTCCCAAGTGCATTATTTTACATTTATCAACATTAAACTGCAGCTGCCACACTCTTGTTCATTCTTCTAATTTACCTAAATCATTTGTTATTTGGCTTATTCCCCAGGAATATCTACCCTGTTGCAGATCTTCGTATCATCTGTAAAAAGGCACACCTTACCTTAAAGGCCTTTTACAATATCACTAATAAAATATTAAAAAGAATGGGCTCCAGTACAGATCCCTGAGGTACCACACTAGTAGCAAGACCTTCCTATTAATATTCTCCATTGACTACTACCCACTGTCTCCTGTCACTCAGCCATTTTCTTATCAATTCAACTATTTTACATCCTGACCCAAACACTGCAATTTATTAATGAGTCTTCTATGAGGGACAGTCAAATACATTACTGAAATCTAAATAAGCTATATCTACTGTTCCCCCAAGTCTATTATTTTAGTTACCCAGTCAAAAATAAACTATGCGTTTAATTGGTGAAAACAATATAGTAGGTAACACTGGACTCTTTCATCTTGTCAGTCCTGTCATCTTACAAAGCTTTTAACTTTAGTGTGAAAAACCTAACACAAATAATGGATGAAACAAAATTACGATCATGCAAACACCAAGGTTTCAGAGCTGATCTCGTGTTCCCACCCCGGATACAGGAAGAGACTTATAAGAAGATTGCTGCCCTTCAAACACAACAACTATTTTGACACCTCAACTTGACCCTCAAGTTAGTTGTTGTGTTTGAAGGGCAGCAATCTTCTTATAAGTCTCTTCCTGTATCCGGGGTGGGAACACGAGATCAGCGCTGAAACCTTGGTGTTTGTATCGGCTTCTCTGTTAAGGAAGGGTTGGATCCTTGTCGGTTTCGAGCAGCAGGATGTCGTTTGTGGCTAGAACATTTGGGCTATATAGCACAACATTTGATTCTTTCTGGCTAAGAAGGGGTGTGTGATCATCCGTCCTGTGTGCGCCTTTACGGAGACTTTATTTTTATCAAAATTACGATCGTATTTGTTATATTTAATAATGATAGGAAGTAATTTTGCTCCAAGAAAAAGTTAACATTTCTTATTGAAAATATCGCTTTGCTGATAAAAGGAAGTCACATTGTTAATTAATGCAAACAAATGAGTAATTCTAATAAAAATGTGAATTGTTTCTAAACAAATTTAATAATGCTAATAAGAAATCACATTTGTGACAGGTATTTCTATGCACACTTATTTAGCCTATTAACAAAAGTGCAACTGTCACAAAATGCATTAATAAATTAAGTGCCTTACCTATTGTACAGTTTTAAGGTGCAGTTTATTAACTAGACCCTTCTGAGTGCATTTACTAAGGAGCAAATTGCCCCTTTAAGTACAGTATGTGGACAGAGTGAAAACATTTGCTCATTTCTTTCTCTCTATATTTGCAGAAGAATTATGAATCTAATGAAACGGGTTTGCACATTTTAAAAATCTGTAGGTGGGTGGGGGACTGACCAGAAAGAAACAATTTTGTAATGATCTTGAGACAAAAAAGGAAAATAAAGAAAGGACATCTGGTAAATGTAACAAGAACTGAATCAGACACCTCAGTCTAATTTCCCATAAATCAGAATAGGTAGCCACTTAACAAGACAAGTTTTGAGGGTTGCCTTTGGTTTTCTGAGCACATCCACTGTGCTGAGTTGTGGGTGTGGTCAGCATAACCCCAACACCCATGCATCAGATTAAATACAATTTTATTAGATGCCTTTAATGGACAATGATTAATTTCTAGAATAATGCACAGGCATTCAAAATTTTAAATGAATCAACAAATCAGTATATTTTGAACAATCTAAGATTTGTACATAGCATTTTAAAGAGAACAAACTAGTGTTCTTAACAGAGAGGATTTAGTCCTAGCAGAGTCAACCCAGCCTTTCATCCTTCCGAGATTGATAAAATGAGTACTATTAAATTGGGTAATAATATGTATACCCCCAGGACATACTTGAAAAAGAGAGACAATCTCAATGTATCTTTCCTGGTAAAATACTTTGATATTATATTTTGCATTACAGATAACCAAAAATCTAGCTGTTATGTCCAAACACTGGACTGAAGGATTTGACATAAGAAGTGTTATCTGTGTTATTTCCTGCTCTGCTCTGCTGAGAATATATAAAACAAGACAAGACAAAAAAAAAGCAATTGGAGACTATATGGCCTTGCAGGTAAGCATTTTTATAAATGCAGTTTATGTAACAATGTCTTTTAATTGCAAGACTACCTCTCCGAGGGCTAGACGTGGTGTATCCTGCATTTCTTCTCATGTGATAACATTTCAAGCATTATGAAAATAATAATCTGTAAAACTATAGTATATCTGTCTGTCTGGCTATCTATCTCTCTATTTCCCTATCTATCTGTCTAGCTATCTATATGTTTATCTGAATTATCACACAAGTTATGCATCTGTTACAAACACAATCCATTCTGGGATTTAGAGTGCTGCTTTATTCATCAGTTCTATATATCCCAGCGCAAACCCAGAATTTTAAGGGAGGGGTTTCCAAAAAACTAGAAAGTATGGAATAAAGATACCTAAAATTGGGTTTGTGCAATTCTTTATTCAGGACTCATGGTATCTGCATTTGTATAGGCCAGGAGTGAACAACCTACTTCTCTCTGTTGTTGGACTACATCTCCCATCGTTCTCAGCTAGCCAATGGTCAGCTGGAGAAAATCAGGTTGCTCACTACCCACTCACTAATATAATCCTGCGCCTAACAGGAGCAAACATATCTCATTGTAGAGGCTAATGTTTGGAGTCTCTCTGATCTGAAAGGAATAAAAAACACATACGGTGTTTCTGAGCCAACCCTCTCAGAGTGCCCTTGCACTCCACGACTCTGAAATGCAAGCATAAGTCCAGATCAAAGATGCTGCCATTTAACAATGCTATGTCAATAAAATGCAACACAAATCTATTTCAAGTGTAATTTGCACATACTAAAAAATTCTACATGAATAGGAATCCTAATACTCAGACTGGGCTCACTAACAGGGGACGTAAAGGGATAGTAATGTTCACAATAAAAGCAGCTCCAATTAATCTTCATAGTATTTGTGCTATGTAGAATGTTATCTCAATACTGTCAGAGTTGTAGTTCAAGAGTAATTGAACAATAAAGTATCCCCCCCGTCCCTTTTACTGATGTAACACTGCTCCCCTCAGAGCAGCAAGACTGTCCAAATGGATACCAGTGAGGGACAATCTTCAAAGAGTATAAGGAAAAAAAAATGAAAAGCCTGTCAAGGGGGACAGTGTTTTCCTTATGCTCACAGTAAGAAGATTGTCCCTTGCTGTGAGCTGTCTGGTCTGTGGACCAGATTCCACATTCCACATCTGACGGGGAGGTGACTTACACTAGGTAAAAGGGGCAGGAGGGGGAAACTTTATCATTCAATTACTCTTGAACCACAGCTCTGACAGTATTAAAATAACACTCTTCATGGCCAAAATACTATGAAGATTAAATGGAGCTGCTGTTTTTGTGAAAAATTACTATCCCTTTAATGAAGGCCTTATTTTTTGTTTTGCTTCTATAAATCTGACCCAGATAGGTTGTTTCCATTAGACCAATATACATCATCAGTGGCAAGTGTTAGATATTAAAACAATTGACCTCTCAGCCTGCTGTGATAACATTTTCCTTGAACACTTAAGGTGGACGTGCCCAACCTTCCAACCCTGAACCATAACCACTGTGCCTTGTAACACACACCACTTACAATAGCTGGGAAACTTTTAACTTTTACCTTGATAACCTTGAAATAAACATAATGTGGTGCTCATTAAGCCATTATGTTCTGGTGCAACCTGTAAAACCCCAGCCAACACAGTTACTTCAGTAAGGGGCCTTCAAGACACAAAGCCAAACAGAAACTATACATAAAATAAAAACCAAGGGTCTGTCAGGTTTGTAGCATTGTAGCATATATGTCACCGTTTGCCTCTGTTGCTCCACTCTGTCTGCTGTTCCTCCACTTCCTTGGCTGACACTGCTGAACACAGGTGCCAGGCGTCGCCGGCTCGGTCTTTTTTACTTCCTGGCATGACTTCGCGTGCGGGTGACGTAGCACGCAGTGTCTTTATATCGGCATCTCATCCCTGGATTCAGTGTTCCTGAAGCCAGCAGGATGTTCTTCTGTGTGCTCCCTATAGTTGTTTTCCAGTATCTTCCAGTTCCTAGCCTTGCCCGTATATATTTAGTATTGTGCTACTCCTGTTCTTGTGCCCATTCCTGTGTTTGATCCAGCTAGCCCTTGACTACTATTCTGCCTAGAGATTCAAGCTGCTACCTGTGTATGACCCTGCTAGCCCGTGTCTACTCGGTTGCCTTGTGATTCCAACAACTGTATGATCTGTGTATGACCCTGCTATCAGTGACCTCTCTTCTGCCTAGTGATTCAAGCTGTTACTTACCTGTGTGTGACCCTGATGGCCTGAGGCCATTCTTCTGTCTACTCTTCTAGTCACAGTTATCACTCCTGTCATTGTCACTGTTCCTTGTCTTTCTCGTGTTCATTCCCTCACTGGAGAGTTCCAGCTACCGTCATGGCCTACGCTTTCCATCTACTCACCCCATTCTACACTCCCTAGCGCATACTCTCCCCTGCAGGAAAGTTTGTGCTGTTGTTGTCAGTGTATCCTGGGCTCAGTTCCAGCTTCACTGGGGTTTGCCATCCGGCCTTGCGGCTGGCAACTTTAACCGGCATAGCCGCCGCAAAGTCTGGCAACAAGCAGCCTACACACAACCAGCCGCGCACTCCAGCGACGCACCCTAGCACTCCCTCTCTTGCAGGTTTCCTGCAATTGGGTGACAATATACCCCATTTTTTTACCTTGTTACACCACAGTTAGCTTCAATTTCTACCTATAAGGACTCACAAGTATATACCCTTAAATTTGGATTTAGATCTAGTTTCAAATATAGGCACACACCTCCCTCTTGTTGTAAATCCTTTTTTTCCTCAACAGGCAATAGCCCTCAATATTTAGAGCCCAGTCATGTGTATCATCCCACCAATTCTCAGTTGTACCAGTTATGTCCAAATGCTCATTATGCACCAGCATTTATAGCTCTCCCATTTTGCCCACCATTTCGCCAATATACAGTTATTATAAAACATTTGTGTATGTTTCCATTCCCAGTGTGCTGTTTGACCACTTAGGAATCATACCCAGCCAATCATACCGCTCCGTTCGCCGGCCAATCAGCACACCGGGAACGGAAATGTGTGTAACGCTGCCGCAACCATTGCTTGAAACCCCAGCAGGGCATGCTCCGGACACCAGCCGCACCATTCTGGGACATGAAGTGTTCCTGCCAAAATCTGCTCTAATGGCGTATGCTGTGCCAGGTACAGCTAGTACAGTTAATTTTATGTCATTACGTATTTCAGACTACTTGCCTTTTTTCTATGTCTGAACTGAGTAGCAGTTCTTCACTGTTACCTAAATTTATCCCCTCCCCTTCTCTACCCCATAATCCTTTACTTGTACCCAGTTCCTGTCTCCGCTAGTTATGCCCTTCTCCAATTCCCTAGTTTAAAAGCACCTCCAGCATTCTAAACATATTATCCCTTAGTGCAGCTCCCTTTGAATATAGTTGTAATCCAACACTATTATACAGATTGTATGCAAAAGTAAATTCAGCCCAGTGCTCCAAAAACCTCCTTCCTATACCAACACTTAAGTCATGTATTAAGCTCCCAATGCCTACCTGCAATGGAGCATAACACTGGTAATATTTCAAAAAATACTACACTGGAGGTCCTTGCCTTGATCTTGCACCTTATATTCCATCTTCCTCCAAATTTGTTATTGGTGCCAATATGTATTAAGACAGCTGTATCATTTCCAGCACCTCCCAATAATCTGTCTGTCCTATCCACAACATGCCGAACCCAAGAACCTGGCAGACAACATACTGATCTACAGTCACGTTCCTGGCAACAGATTACCCTATCTACCCTCCTAACAATAGAGTATCCTATTATCACCACCTGCCTTGGTTCTGCCTACTCTGCCTCCCATCTTATTGTAAAGAAGGACTGTTTGCCTCACTGCTAGAAGACTTAGCCCTCTACAGTACTGCCAGTTCTGGACTATCCTCATCAACATAATCACACAATCTTGCAAATCTTTGGTTTCAGTCTACTCAGAGCTAGCCTTCCTTTTCCTCTGCCCACTTCCTCCCCTCCTTACTGTTACCCAGCTGCTTATCTGCCGTTCCTCTTCTACAACACCACCCTCTTAATCACTAACCCCACATACTACCTGTTAAGTGAGCTCCAAACTCATGTCCATGTTTCCAATATCATGCTATACTGCAATATTTATTATTATCTTTTATTTTTAAAAGCCATTAAACTCTACATGCTATACCATAGGCTGAAAATAAATAAAAATACAATGCCACAAAACACCACACCCAAAAAAAAGTTGTAAAAATTTAGCTAAGTCCACATTTGATGAAATTCACCATTACATGTAAACTTAACTGTACAGTCTCTCCTTTCCCCTGGAGCTAATGTCACCAGGAGATGTTATGAGGTTTTTATGGAAGTCGTGCTGATAGCCCACGTAGAGTCAGCCAGATGTTATTGGCTGACACCCACCTTGACCAGCCCTAGATTGGATTCTTGGGGTGAGTAACATGTTAATATAATTAATCACCCATGTTAACTATTTGCATCCTGGTCCCATAGACCGAGAGGCAGATGAGCATCGCTGTAACTTTATTGTATTCTGTGTTGAACACAGGAAAGGTTCAGCAAGGGCTACATGTTCACTTGGACTACATGTTTTCTAACAAAATTCCCTGTGTGAACAACGTAATCCACAGAGATGGGAAGCAATCCAGTTCTTTTAAAAAGACCATGGGAATTAGGCTAAAATTTGTTTAGTGAATGAGAGCTACTATCAAAAAGTTGTAAATTAGTGTATTTTTTAGCATTTACATTAAAACTAAACTAAGTGATGACTTTAACACTAATAGCTATATGTAAATCTATATCTATATAAAAGAATAAGCCTCATTGCATAATTTATGGTACCTCATACACAGAACATAATTTATGTCTCCTCAGAAAACAAACACACGTTGAACAGAATGCCTCATTACATAATTTATGTCTCATTAGGAGACACAACTTCCATTGGATGATTCAATGGGGACATTACTGCTCCCATTGGGTGATTCAGTGGGGGCGTGTTTATCATACAGGGAGTTGGCCCGCCCCCTCCAGCCCGCCCACCACTATCCAACTGACAAAAAATATAGCTGCCACTCGCTCCTGAAGTAGGGGATATCAATAACTTCTCCTGGTCCACACACACTCTCACTCAGGATAATGACCCCACAAACACACTGTTTCACCTCCCACAGATAATTGTAACCCTCCATACACACTGTGTAACCTCCCACAGATAACTGTAACCCTCCATACACTCTGTGTCACCTCCCACAGATAATTGTACCCCTCCATACACTCTGATTCAGTACGAGGGTGTAATGTTTCCATAAAATACAAACTCAGGGATAAACGTAATAGCAACTCTTTTATTTAACCCTTTCAGTGCCAGAGGGGTACGCAACGCATTGCTTTGCAATACGTTGCGTACCCCTCTGGCACTCAAAGGGTTAACTCTTTTCATCTCTTCAGTCACCTCACTTACTGTCTGTTTTCAACTGTCACTCCTCCACTTCCTGCTTCCTGATTCCTGCCCTTTCTCCTTAAAGGGAGAGAGATGCTTTGCTGTATGTTACAGAGGGCAAGCCTCAAACACCACTTTCTATTTGATCCTTCAGCATATTGCTACGTTGCCTCAACTGAAGAGCCACTGTGTGTTATATTGCTATGTTACCTCAGCTTAAGTAAGGAGTTACAGTTCCCATTGGGTGATTCAATGGAGGAGTGATTTAAATAATTCAGGGAGTTGGCCTGCCCCCACTATCCAGCCCGCCCACCACTATCCAAGTGACTGAAAAAACAAAATGGCTGCCACTCCCTCCTACACCTTAGACTCACACACAAGCCACACACATACACACACACACACAAACACACACACACAGAGTCCCCAGGGGTCCCTCCACCAACCTGAGGCACACAATGAGCTGATCCAACAAAGAGAGGGCAGGATCGGCTCCAGTGTACCTTCATTTCTGGTATCCGCAACACAACAATGCTTTCGGTTCCTGGTACACAATGTGCTTCTGTTGCAGGAAGCCCAGCTGCTTCATGTAGCTCGGAGGCAGGCAAGCCCAGTACCAAATCCTTCATGTTCCCCCTTCATGAAGCACAACACTCCACCCCGCAACAGCCTGGTCATGTGGCCCTTCAAGGAGCTCTCTACAAGCAGCAGCTGGATGTGGCTATTACCCGTGGCTGAGGTGCTGGAGACAGACAATGCTGGGGCCACTCTGTAGTACACACTCTTACACACAAACTTCTTCACCGCCGCTCTCTGCCCGCTGTCACACACCTGCATTGTGTAAGTACCCTGTCACAAAAAATATACATGCCGCACTATAGTTGCTCCAACCACACACACCATCCCTCCTCAGTTCCCGCTCTCGGTGCCCGGGCTGCGTCCCTAGTAACGCTCTTGGCCAAGGCCTGGGGCAGGAGGTGTCTTCCTGGCCAGGGAGCCGGGCCGTTGGTTGTTTGGCAGCCTCTGAGTGTGCATGTACAGAGTCCACTTCAGGGACTGTGGACTCCATGACTCTCGCTACATACTGGGACAGCTGGTTAACCATTTCAGTGCCAGAGGATTAAGCAACACAATGAGCAATGCCTTGCCTACCCCTCTGGCACTTACAGGACCGTAATAATATCTGTATGTGTGTGTAAGCATGTATGTACGTGTGTATGTATGATCAATGTCTGTATATGTCACTGTATCTGTGTGTGTGTCTATGTATGTGTGCAATATGATTCTTTCTGCTTCACCCAGTACACAAAAAAACCCATCATCAACCAATACAGCTAAATGAAATGTACAATACAAACAAACACAAAAAATTCTTACAAAATACCTTCAACATGCCACCTACAACATTTCAAACAAAAAATGCTACATAACACATACCCTACTACAATGACGGGCAACGCAGTCACATATTGCTAGTATACCATATATAAATATAACATCAACCATAAGCCAGCAATTAAACATGTTCCTGTCCTCATCTGAACAAGGTAAGAGAGCTTCTTCAGTTGGTTAGTAGTTAGGCGCAGAACTGTAGGACAATTCTCCCCCTTTCTCTTCCCTGTTTGCCTCTGTCCTTCACCCCACTGTTTCTCCCATTCCCACACACACAGTCTTTCATCTTCATTTGCATGTCACCCTTCTCTCTCTTTCTCTCACTCTCCAATTTTCCAGCCGTCCCACATTCTCTGTCCCATGCTGCTACCACTCAGGCTGCAAGGGATGAAGAAAGTATTTCCTGTGCACACCAGTGCTTCCACTGCCATCCTCTTTCTCTGGCTTGCTCTCTTCCTGTGCTCCCCTTGATCCTCTCCCCGGAAACACTGTCTATACTCCATTTGTTTTAAATTGAATTGTGTCCTCCTTAATTCATTTTGCAAATCAATTCAGATGTTTCACTCATTACTAAACAACACATCCCTAGCTAATACACTCACTACCTAATCCTTTTCAGTAACCTATATATAAACCTGACTAACTAAACTAGCTAAGGGAACTTAACAACCTATGCAAGGGCACCAATTATGTAATGTGACCACTGAAGTATAAACAGATATTCCATCCTTTCTGTGCATGAGCATGGAGCTCCAACATACTCTCACTAATACAATGTAGCAGAGATTCACAGCTCAGTGTTGTATATGAAAAAGTTACATATCTTTAATGTTCCTCACCGTCACAGACAAGACCAGCAGTGTTTTATTCCTTATTCAGAAATGGCTTGAAAAAGCAAAATATAGTGTTTTCTGTGATGTTACACTAAAGACGTTAAAACTTTTTTCACATACAATTGTGTGATGCGAATCTCTACTACTTTGAAAATCTGTGGGTCCAATCTCATTTTTATTTGTCCAGTACAGTTAGCTTACCCTATGATTTGTTTAGTTCTTCTTAGAAGATTAGACTAATTGCACCAGATAGGGCCCTGCTTGCTCACATAATCCATCAAAACCTACAACTAATTTTGGTACACTATATTTGTTAACTTTTTGCAATTTTGCAATGAATTGTGCATAACCCTTTGAGTGCCAGAGAGTATGCAACACATTTCAACTCAATGTGTTGCATAACCCTCTGGCAATCAAAGGGTTACCAAGATATCTCTACATAATTATATTGTAGATGTATTTTCTGCAGATTTTTTAATGCAGGTGATATGTTTGCTTAGTTCTCTTTGTGTATTTTCATGTGCTAACACTGACAAAAAACTTTCTGAAAAAATATTATAAGACTAATTAGTGATATATATTTGTGTTTTTCTCCTCAAGGCGGACAGTTTACTGATACTGGATGAAGTGGCTGACTTATGTAAAATGTATTGTCTCAGTGTGGCCATTTTGCTTGTTTTGCCTCTTTCCCAGCGTGCAAAATCTAGGAACATAAGTGCAGACTGGAACACACCTGCTTCATCATTTTTTGATATGGTAAGTACTTTACATTAGTGGGGTTCTGATGGATTAAGAATAAGAGCAATTCTAGAGCAAACTAACTGCATCATAGGAGACTACTGCAAATTCACAAATCCTCATTCATTTAAATTGGGCTTTTAACCCCCTGATTGCTAGAGAAGCATCACATTGGAGAACTCTCAACAGGAATTTATGTTTGTCCCTTATGGTGCAGCTAGTTTGCATCACTTTTTCTTTGTATAAAATCTTCCTTAATTTGAGTGTATGAGTAACATCTACTATTAAACCACCAAGGCAAGTATTTTAGGTCTGTTTATAATCTATGGAGGAGTCTAATAAAGTAACAATGATACCTTTATTGGCTAAATGAATTGCTTTGGATGCAAGATTTCAAGACAACTATGTCTCTTCTTCAGGCATAACAAGAATGAACCTACATTCTTGTTATGCCTGAAGAAGAGAAGTAGTTGACTTGGAAGCTTGCATCCAGAGCAATTCAGTTAGCCAATAAAGGTATCATTGTTAATTTACTATCCTCCTGTATTTTATATGGCTAACACGGTACCACACTTTACCTATTGAATCTATGGGGCATATCTATAAAGACAAAGTGGAGTAATTCTGTGAAAAAACAAATGCACACGATGAACGCTAGAGCTGTCTCCAGTACGTTACCTCACAAGATGTAGGACTCTAGTATCTAAGTGGTTAACATTCCCATGTTGTAAGGAGAAAAGTGATTTGACCCCTTGGGTTCAAAAGGTGCATCCAGCACATTGTTTTACAATGTAGTATTGTTTAGCACACAAGGAGAAAAAAAGTCTTCATTGCACAGTTGACAATAAAGAAAGAAAGCTAAGTTTTGACATTCCCATAAAATTCCATGGAAACAATATTTTTTTGTGATTGGGGACTGTGGGTAGGACATGCTGATGGGCATATACACCCATGTTTTAAAATTAGTATAGCACATCTATTTCTGCATACTCACATTCACTCGCTGACTGGTTTCTATCAGCAGGTATCCAGAAACTCTTAAAGGCCTTATACAGAAAGAAAAAGATGATAAATTCTGTTTAAAACCAACGGCACCACAGACAAATGCTAGATCAATGGCAGTTTTGGTTTCCCTTAATGTCCCATTTGGTGTACTCCAGAATTGCACATCTTTTGCTTTCTGTATAAGGGCCTTAGTGGGTTGGAAAATACTGGAACAATATTTAAGAGCTCTTTTGGCTAATTTGTTGTGCATTCACTCAGTGTTCTACAAGGAATAAACTGATTATTCCTATAGATATGATATATCCAGTAACAAACTATTACTTGCTACATATCAACAAGTCCCCTCTCTAAGGGGTAGATTTAAAGGCAAGCATTAGAAAAAAAAAAAACACCACCGGGTGTTTTAACGTGTAGTAAGCCATTCAAAGGGCCATGTAATGAACTGCTAACGGCAGTTCAGCAAGTAATACGGCCGCTACACTAACGTGTGTTTTGGCCCATTTAAAAAAAAAAAAATATTCCAATTTGCCACTCAAAGCACTGAATTAGCTGAAAAACATCCGATAAGGGACTCACTTACCACATAAAACTTAAGACCCAGTTTGTTTGGCCGTAAAGTCCCTTATCAGATCTTTTGCCAGCTAACAGAGCTATTAACTGGCCCTAAGCCCCACATCAATACATCCAAAATGCCTAAAACGTGTCCAGAGTTAATAGTATTAACCCTATGAGTCTCAGTGGGGTATAATTACTCCACAGGCATTGATAGGGTTAATCAGATTAAGTAAAAAACAACATCACATTACAAGTTACACTTACCATTAATCCTGATGTCCAGCAGAGTCCTCAGCTCCCTGCTCCTCTTCTATCTTCTCTTCTTTCTTCCTGTTCCTGTAAAAGAAAAGAATGTATAAATACAATGTGGAATACAAGATTTAGTTTAACCCCTTGAGTGCCAGAGGGGTACACAATGCATTGCAGTCCTCTCTGTGCTCAACGGGTTGCGTCAGTGCCCAGGAATATACATATAGAGTGCCATTATGTGTTTTAAAATAAAATATGCCCCAAAGAACAAGTGCACAAATATGCTACATATATAAATAAAGTAAATTCTTAGCTTTATAATGTAACTGTCTCCGCTGCTGTGCATGGCCACAGAGGCGGCAGCAGCGGAGACAGTGCCATGCACCACAAGTCCCCCTTCTTTTTGGGTCGATGCCCATTCCGCATTGAGAGAATTAGAGCAAAGACTGCCTTTATATATGGGCAGCCTCTGATCCAATTCCCTCACAGCCATTGGCTGAGATGTGCTTACACACACACATCCCAACCAATCAGTTTGAAGCACAGTCGATCGAATCTGATTGGCTGGGATGTGTGTGTGTAAGCCAATGGCTGTGAGGGAATTGGAGGAAATGTTGATTTGCAACATGAACTGTGAATTTTTCATTCATCACTAAACAACAGATCTCTAACTAGGACACTCACTTCCTAAAGATTTCACTGAAAGTTGACTAAATCTAACAAACTAAACTAGCTAATGGAACAACCATTTATGCAAAGTGATGTAATGTGACTACTCAAGTATAAACAGCAACCTCTCCTCTTCTGCCTGTGCATGTAGAATACAGCTTCCAAAATAATCCTACTGTTACAATGTAGTAGAGAATCATATCACACTATTATGTGAAAAAGTTGTGTATTTAATGTACTACACAAACACAGGAAAAACTGACAATGTTTTGTTTAAAACTTTGTACTTGCTTGAAAAAGCCCAGAGTTAGAAACCGAACATTGATGGTCTTATCTGTGATGGTGTGGAACTTTAGACATTTAATCTTTTTCACATACAACTGAGGGCTGTGAATCTGTGCAACTTGAAAAATCTGTGATGGGATGACTCCCATCTGTAAATTGGGGTCTCATGAAAAGGAGAATAGGACCCACTAACTATATTTTTTTATTATAGCTAAGGTAAACGCTGCTACTTTAGTATTTGAAGCAAAAAATTTATGAATACCCCAAAGGAAGTCATCTGCATGTTTCACCCCTGGAAACAGTAGAATCCTATTTGTCTTTTGGTGTCTGTCCCAAACTTGTTTGAAACATTTACCGTTATATTATTGTTATAGCAATAAAAATATTTAAATTGTTGCTCTCGTATAAACATATTATTATTAGCCTCAGCAAAACAAGGCACCTTACTCCAATGTCTTCCTGCATCCAAATACAATATATGTGGTGGCAAATTAAATGTATTCATTTCATGTATATCAAATGTTTTACTTTATTGTATTAATTCTATAATGCCATGATTCATGTTTTCTAAGAAAAATTGGTGTGAACATATTTTTCTGACTGTGGTGAAAACATCTTCTGAATGTTCCAAATGGAATATAAATTGGAAACACATCCCTGACTTAAGTGATGGCTTCCTGTTGAAAAATATTGCATATTACTATGAAAAAGAAAATTGCACAGGTATGAAGAGATTTCATTAAACAAGTTACATCCAATAATTTGTACAATATGTTATTATGTGTGTTAGATCAAGAGGAATCTAATTACTATTAAATGATTATGTCTACCCATACCTCACATCCTATATATAAAATTGCCATTTTATAGCACAACAGACAAGTAGGTATTACTATTACTCTAACACTCGTCTACTAACATTGATATTTCGCGTTCATCATGAGCCCTCTGGGAATATTGTGGAGTTTCTCTCTAAAATAGAGATGATGTTTCCGAAGATACCATCCAAGTGGAAGAGGGGGATAAAAGGTATTCAAAGCAGGCACTAACTTTCAAACCAGCCTCCTTAACCAGAAACTCCAGGTTATCTTATCAGTGTGATCCACTTAGGGTACCTGTGCCAGGCATATAAAATAAATATAAATTCAGAATTAAGACATCAAATTTTATCTTGTGTCTATGGGGACTACTGAATATACTAATGCTGGGAGATCACACGGTACTCAACATTAATATGTATGATGTTTTTACCAGGTTCAGGCTCAAAAAAGGTCACAATCTCATATCAACCCCTAGAGGGACAAGTAAGGAAGGATTATAAATACAAATAGACACTAGAGAGCACATATATCTATTAAATGCTACAGTAGGTCATATCCACATGCAATACATGAGGGGTGCCATGACTCTAATTAATATAACTTGTCAAATATGGGAAAGATAAAGGAAAGGGAAAACAGTAGAATCTCAATTGGCACTCAGACCCAAATATATAATCACATCCAATAATAAGTTTGAATATAAACAATAATATCCAAATATCAAAAAATTATTTATTGAACATTTATAGCAAAAATGGCACAGCGCAGATACCATCCATCCCCCTATACCCACAAGACAATGTTGCAATAAAAGCAACCCCAAACCTGATGGACCCCAACCATACATATATAGGAGTTTCAATGCACGTAATCATACACAATCACCCAGAGTATTACTAGGTGTGCATGATCACGTGCACCGAACAAAACCAACCTAATTGCTGGATATTAAAAAACCACCAAGAAAATGGTAAACATAGTATTGTACACATATATGATATATATACTAATAACCCTAACATCCAAAGACACTAATAACTTCAACCATGCATGGTGAAAAAATAAAGTAAACTCCAAAATAGTGACATCACTAATCAAAAATATACAGGAACACTTCTGACTTGAATGTTGAGTCATTTAGTTAGTAAAGCAAGGGTTAATAGCTGGTACAACCATACATCAAACTCGGACAGTCATATAGCTGGTCATCTGATAACAATCCACAAATGGCAACTAAAAAACCTCCGGATGGATATAATATACAGTCACAATTAATGGGGTTAGATAGCAGAGAGTTAATAGCGGTTAAATAAAGCACAAACAACTATGTCAAGTTTCCATACCGTATCTTGGCCTAAACCACATAAGGAAGGATTAGTCTTTGAAATCAGGGTCCTTCTGAGACTAAATGTCAGATACTCATGCTCACATAATCAGCTGGAATTAAAATGAATCCAAAATATCCACAAATGAGTATCCTCATTTGAAAGACATTAGCCTACCCCATGTTATCTGGGCCATTTGACTACAGCCACAACAAGAAACTTTAAATAAGAAATTCTTCACACAGCTGTATGCATTTTGTATATTTCTGCTCAGAGCAAACTTAGGATAGGCATGTCAGAGGGCCTTATTTCCAGAAACAGGGCCATTACAGTTATGGCTAATAACTTTCAATCTTTAAAATCTCAAAATATGGACACATATTTCATTATAAAAATAGATTTAATGACAATTAGGTTGATGTATTATGAGAGCGCTCACCAAGCATTTAGTGCTGGAGAGAGAGTGCAACCTTGTATTACTACCTGCTTTGGTGGTCTACAGACCAGAAAAGTCTCTGGAACAGAAATTCATTGAGCTTACTGTCAGGGAAATAAAAGTGTAAAACATAAAAATAGATAAAGATTAAAAAACAAAAAGCAAAAATATAGGCAAATTGACAGTCACATTATATGCTTTCAGAATATGTAAGGTCAAAATAAAGAGTTACTACTTTTTTGACACATTCCTTTATTTTATGTTTTGTTCTAGATCATCTTTTGGAATTTGGGAAGGAAATTGAAGAGAAGTATGAATATATGTGGAAAACTGCATTGCAGTTAGTACAACAAAGTAAAATCAGACAATCCTCTCAACTCAGAACAACATCAGGCCCTTTCCTTTCAACATCTTCATCCATCAATGGTAATAATTGTCTTTTTCATTGATATGTGGCAATCCTGATCAATTTGAATTTTCATCTGCTCCAGAATTGATCCAGTTCCTCCTAGAACTTCAGCCTCAGTGTATGTGTTAGGTTACATCCAAAGACAGAATAGTAAAAAGAAAGTTTTTTCCCACTGCTGGAATTTTCTGTGATCATTGATAAAAAAAAAAATTTGGTTAATTATAAATGATGCAGCTTCTTACTCTTGTCTAGCATATGTGAATATATGCTTAGTAGGTACAAACTCTAAGAACTTATATTACATGCAGTTTGTGATATGCACATACGGAT
Organism: Rhinophrynus dorsalis; assembly: GCA_037306005.1. Classification (NCBI taxonomy): domain Eukaryota; kingdom Metazoa; phylum Chordata; class Amphibia; order Anura; family Rhinophrynidae; genus Rhinophrynus; species Rhinophrynus dorsalis. Next base: position 134,314,583 of record CM074718.1, read on the forward strand.
TAGGTGTACGTGCATGCATCAATGAAGGAGAGAGGTAATGTTAGGCTAAATCAGCATGGCATGCCTTACTTTATTATTATTATTATTATTATTCTCCTTTATTTCTATAGCACCAACTTATTGTGTAGCTCTGTACAATAGGGAATAGAGATACAGAGACTATAAATAGTACAAATGGAAAAAGGAAAACAAAAGAATCTGAGGGCCCTGCTCATAAGAGCTTGGAGTCTAGAAGAAGGTAGGTTGGACACAGAAGGAGTAAGTGCTGTGCGGTCTAAATGCATCCTGCCACATGAACTGCCAGTCAGTGGGTGAGAGAAAGAAATACTTTTCAGTGCAGTGGTCCAGTCAAGTAGAGGGTCTGTTTGGGAGAAAAGACTGTTTAAACAATGATGTTGTGATGGATTTGTAGGTGCAAGAGTGGTTGATTATAGAAGGAAACAAGAGTGAGTAAAGGTGGATAGGCTGTTGATCTGGCTTTGCTCATAAGGGGTATGGGTGCAGTTTGTAGGCGTTCCTGAAGAGATGAGTTTTCCCGGTGAGTCTGAAGCCTGTGGGAGAGTCTGATGGGATGGGGGAGGGAGTTCCAGAGCTCAAGGACAACACTGGAGATGATCTGTAGGTAGGAATGGGAGAATATAATAAGAGAGAGGAAGATCCTGTGTAGAGTGAAGATGGGAAGTGGGAGTGTATTTGGAAAGAAGAGATGAGATGTAGAGTGGTGCCATGTTAGTAAGGGCTCTGTAAGTTAGCACCAGTATTTTGAATTTAATTCTTAATGCTAATGGAAACCAGTATAGGGATTAGCATAATCTATCTTTCTAAATAACTGAAAAGCTAGTTTTATTTATTATTTTTTTAATTAAACATAACTAATACAATGTATTTGTGATTTTGAAGGCTTTATAAAATCACCAAAGCTCTTTTTAAAGAATATATCCCTTCAACAAATGTAGACATTTTACCTTTTTTTTGTTCTTTTGTAACTCTACAACTATTATATTAATGTGTTTTCTTTTACTTTTTCAAGTGAAAAATGAAAATGTACCAACTGTTGGTCTTATACCAATGCAATCAGAAATAATTGATGATTATGCTGGTGACATCATAACTGAGCTACAATTCTTAAGCAGGTATGTATACGTATATGTATATGTATATCTAAGCAGTTCATTTTTTTTTCAAGGTAGCCTATTTAATATTTATATATGTTCAACGATAAAGTCATGTTTTAAAGATACATGAACAAAAAAAACTGTAGTAATGGATTGAGTGTACTAGTAAAGTGTAATTCATATTTTTCAACATTGGCTCTATATGATGTACAAACAAGTCAAAAACCAAAGACCTGTAGACTATCAAGACAAAGATACCCATCAGGCTAGCCTCAACTGCTCCTATCAGGATTATTAGCTTTTAGTGGTGAAATTACTCTACTATAGCTTTCATGGAACTCCAGTCATGGCAGGTACAGGCACAGACACCTGGGGACCCTGCTGGGATGAAAAGGAACTTAAAGAAGAGAGGTGGAACAGTCTCATACATTTAAAAATAATCCCAAATTGCCCACTGAGTAAAATGGGCTTTTAACATTTTTAAATGCTGGATAGGTATCCAATGCATTGCAAAGCAATATGTGGAATATAAAATGCCCATCAGTTCAAAGGTAAATCCATGCACCTCTAAACTCTCCAGCATTCAATGGGTTTAAAAAGTCCAGCTGAAATCATTAGGAATTTTTAGCATATGGCCATTAATGCACCACAAATACACAGTCTTTATCTACACTTAATGAGTGTCATTCGATGACTTAGCTCATGGTGCACCAAGAGTGCGCTAATGTATGTTAAAATTCATAGTAGCTTCTACTTCATCAGCTATTCATGTTTTAACTCCATGAACGATACAATCTATGCATAGGTGCTGTATTACTAAAATACTTTCATAACTAATGCTGATTTTGTTCCTTCAGTGATGATCCAGCCGTAACATCATTAACCAAAACAAAATCATTTGATGAACTTTTACACTGGCACTCTGAACGACCACTCAGTGATGACTTCGACAGAACAAAAGATTCTTCTATAGGTATCGGTAATACATTTACTGTTTTTTTTTCATTACTGATATATTAAATGGTGCAATACAATGAAAGAACATTGATACAGTATTAAGAGCAAAAACACTTCTCAGTATAATGCTATTTGTAGCTTGCTGTAATGCTAGGAGCCGTTCACACCACACTGAAGTGGAGTGTGAACGCGCTTCCTGGGGCAGCTGGGAGGGAGGTGGGAGGAGGATGTAATAGGGCTCGGAAGTCCTGAGATCTGTGCCGAAGATACAAAGTGCCACAGAATGAGGAAGTGCACGGCTTGGACATTGAATATCTTTAAAAGTATGTAAAAATAAAAAATAAAAATAACATTTCCTAATACTGCTTAAATGGATAGTAATACTTTATTATTACTATTCCCCATATTGTAGCAATTTGAAAAAGAATTGAATTGTCCCATGTTCATCTCTCAAACCTTTATGGTTTGAGAGATAACCAGCTGCAAAGTCCCCCCCCCCCCCCGAAGTCAGTGTTGTACTGACTGCTGGGGAAGTCTGTCGTATGATAGGCTTGTGGCTCTGCAGCAGAGCCGAGATCACGTTAGTAAAAAATAATTATTTCACTGAAACGGTCTTCTACGTGTGCTTGGTTTGCAAGCACACATAGAAGACCGTATCAGTGAAATAATTATTTTGCACTAACGCAATCTCGGCTCTGCTGCAGAGCCACAAGCCTGTCGTACGACAGTCAGTACAACACTGACTTCAGGGAAGGGGGAGGGAGGGGGGATCTTTGCGTCTGGTTATCTCTCAAACCATAAAGGTTTGAGAGATGAACCTGGGGGCAATTCAATTCTTTTTCAAATAGCTACAATATGGGGAACAGTAATATTAAAGTATTACTATCCCTTTAAATGTTGAAACAACTGGAAAAAAATGTATGAAGTGAAAGTTCCTCTTTAACTCTTTGGGTGCCAGAGAAGATCTGAATGCCAGAGGGGTACTGAACAGATCACAATGCATTCTGTCTCAAACAAATTCTTTTATTCTGTATACACAAATGAAGCATCAGTAGAAGGCTTTTGGCAAACAGGCAGAATTTTTTCTCTCTATAAAAGTCAAACTGTGCTACATGCTCTGGATTTACATCCAGGCTCCCTAGGTACCCTTAGCTCTGGCCATAGGCACACCTCTACCCCCACATAAACCTGCCCACAGTCCCATCCATTGTTCCCTGGCACAGAAAGTACCCTTAGTCTATAACATACAAGCACAAAAAATATTTTAACCCCTTGGTTGCTAGATAGATCTCCAAAGCATTGCTTCATTTCTACTAGAGGAGTGAAATAATTAGGAAAAATAATCATGCAAAAACTTTGAAGGTGAAGGCTCCCTCTTGGGGGATTATTTGGAAAGGTGACAGTTCATCCTAAACTCTCCCCCCCCCAAAAAAATAATATTAGAGTAAAGGAAAGAAAAAATAGCATTCACAGAGGACAAGAGCTTGTATTAGTTACTCAATGGTGAGGCCATTTCACTACCTTTCCACTGAATCCTTTGAATGCTTTGCAATGTGTTGCACACCCCTCTGGCACTCAGAGGGTTAACACTGTATTTTATGTGTCCTCACAGGATAATAAGTAAAAATTACCTTTTATTTAACTGCTATTAACACACAAAATTATATTCATAACAATCTGTCTCTTAAATTTAAACCATTGCCATCTCTGTTTATTGTCATAAGACAGTTGATGGTATTAACCATTTGTGTTCTTTGCAATGCATCTGATATCCCTCTATTACTCTTAGAAACAAATGTTGAGTTCTCATATTGGAGTAAATCTTTATAGGAAACAATATTTTTCTTCATTATCTCAATCTTCAAAATCCTGTATTCCTAATAAGTCCCTGACAAGCCAGCTCCATAGAGTAAGAGCTAGATTTAAAGGCTTGCGTTAATACCACAGTTAATGGAAAAAGTAAAATTGGCCGTAAACAATACATGATTTACATCGTATTCAACAGGTAGTCTACAAGAATAGCTAACGAGCATAGGCACAACAAAAACACATAACACAAAAACCTGCGATGCACCTTTTTTTGCATCACCGTGCATCCTAATTACCCGATAAAACACTTCTTAAGTCAAGTTGTAACAAAAAGGCTGACATTGGCTAGCAACACTGATGAACCAACAAAATCAAACCCCCAGCCAAATCCAAGACCCCAAAGTATCAAAAAAGTTAAAAGTCACCTATATATACACCCAAAAATAATGGTCACACCTTGTCTGTGTTTCGAGTTTTGGCGAGCTAGAGGACAGGACCCAGGAGCAGAGGCTAGAGAGAGAGAGAGAGGAGCTGACATTCGAGACAGGTAGAAGGAGTTTTTGGAGTTTGGAGAGAGGAGAGCATTGCACTTAAATCGACACATATCACACTTTTGCACATATTACATACACCCATACAAACACATACACACACACATAGTCCTTTTTTTTTTTTATAACGCAGTACGTATATTTGAAACTTTATTTTTTCAATGTGAATCTTAGAATGACAGTGTCTGACAGAGAGTGAGCGTTATCAAGTGTGTCTGTGAGGGTGATACGGTTTAAATGACACTCAGACTCAGGAGATGGAGTAAAACACAGTTTTATTGAACAGGTTTAGCAATATTAACCCTCACAGGTCCAGCAGTATAGGTTACACAATATAATGCTGACACAGGACAGGTTATAGCAAAATACAATGAGTACCCACACAGGTCCAGTATATGTACTATCAGTCCATACAGTATACTGACGCAGGTCAGGTAGGGAACGTGTGAACTTGGACCGAGACAGCCAGGAAAGGGTTACTATTAGGCCACACAGCGAGCCGGCCCTAATAGTGCGAGGCCCTAGGAACTCACACTCTGCACAGGGAGTGATAAATTGTAAGGAACGCCCAGTAAAAACGGAGGCCCTGGATATAGAACTGTCTCTACAATAACGGAGGACTGAGACAGTATGTTCAGAGGAATGCCCAACGGAGACTGCACAGTGATAGACCGGAGACTAATGACACCTTCCCCGAAGGGGTCAATGAATGCCACAACCAACCGAGACTGCCAGATGGAAATGCAACAAGAGGCGCTATGTAACACCAGACTCAGCAGTGGGCAGAACGGAGGGTCAAGCGCACCGTGGTGCACAGGAATGTCACCGCGCAACACAGACTAGACACAATAAGGTAGTCCGGAGACTAAGGCACACAGCGGAACCCCAGACCGTAACCGGAAAGGGATAGCAAGTCGCTCCTGGATCTGGAGCAGTAGCCCAACCGAGCCGGTACATAGAGCAGGAACGAGCCAATAGTCGGTACACCAAACGGGAACGTCAGCCAGGCCGGGTCGGTACACAAGCAGGGACGTCAGCCAATCCGGGTCGAGACACTGAGCAGGAATGTCAGCCAATCCTAGTCGATACACAGAACAGGAACGTCAGCCGGGCCTGGTCGGTACACAAGCAGGAACAGATACAGCAGAGTAGTCAGGCAATCCGGGTCGGTACACAGGCAGGAACAGATCAGAAGAGTGGTCAGGCAGTCCGGGTCGGTACACAGGCAGGAACAGATCAGCAGAGTAGTCAGGCAATCCGGGTCAGTACACAGAGTTTCACACGGAGAACTGGAACAAGCGCTGGCAACGGAAACACCACAAAAGGGCAATAGCGAAGTGACAGGACCCTGTATTTAATGACAAATACTGGGCGGGACCAGGTACAGCAACCAATGAGAATAGCAGTGTGGGAGACTGACAGAATGTCGCCAGGAAGCACGGGAACCTAGAGGGCCAGTGTGAGTGCCTGGGTGTGAGTGGCTGAGTGATGTCGAGGAGAGGAGGACAGGTGAGAGGGATGGGGAGAGTAGTGGAGGAGGAGGAAGGTCAGGAGGTTGTACCTGGCCAGAGTAGGAGTGGAAGATCCATGGGGTGGAGGGGACCCGGCCTAGAAGAGCAAGCATATGGAGGGCAGGGACAGATATATCAGTGGGACGAGGGGTATCTGTCGGGGAGCATCACACACAGGCAGAGGTAGAGCAGGCAGGGCATTCCAGCCACAGCTCTGACACCTCGCAGGCCAGAGCTGAGGAGGAGAGGCTCAGGGATTCCCTCTGGAAGAGGAGAACAGGGCCCTTATGGAGGCTGTCTTGGAGAGGGAGAACGTACTCTTTCTGAGGCAGAGGGTCTCTGGCCTGGCAGCGAGGAGGAAGGCCATCTGGAATCAAGTGTGCAGCAGGGTGAATGCAGTGGTCATCTGCAGAAGGAACACGGACTCCATCAAGAAGAGATGGGGTGACTGTAAGAGGGTGGTTAAGAAAAAGATGGGGGAGGCCGCCCTGTACACCCTAGGCTCCGGAGTCGGTCCCCCTGTCCATATCATCTACAGCAGCTGGGAAGAGATGCTGCAGCAGAACATGTTTGCCACAGCTGTTGAGGGGGTCCCTGGAGGATCTAACACTAGGGAAGAGAAGAGCCTTTACACCACCGGTAAGTGCATCATCACAGAACCACACACCACATCAACCGGCACAACTTTCACACACAAACACAGTCACAGCTCAACACATTCCCATCATTCATCCACACAACTGCACCAACACAGCACCCTGATGGTTCAAACCAGGACACAACACAAGCACAAATGGGAAGGTTCGACCAGGCCAAAACCTATCCAAGTCCCAGTTCAACCCTCTTGTTGCTGTGCTGATCACACACAATCCACACAAACTATGCTTCACAAAATGTTGTCTGTTAAACATAATTTCTGTTCCTCCACAATGTCACCCATGTACCCACAGCAAAGTCAGCACATAACCTCTTGAATGCTAGAGGGATCATGAACGCATCACTCAACAATGCTATGGCAACCGCTCCGGTACTCAAAAGGTTAACCGACAACCAAGACAAGTCGATAAGGTTACGATTAAATGCTACACAGGGGACATTTACTAAGCGGTGAAAAAAAGATGAAGGAGTGAAGTTAACCCTTCCCTAACATCAATTCACCAATTCCCATGTTAGTCTATGGAGAAAAACATTGGATACATATTTCATAGTTGGGTGTGATTAATGACTGGGTTGGCTGCGGGCTCGTGGTTCCCATCTTTGCTTCTTTTTCACCTGCCTTTGTCCCCTCTGTTTTTTCCCTTTTTCTGATGTGACTGAAAGGACTGGTTTAACAAGAGGTATCATCAACATACCACCTGTATCTTAATTTGCCTTCTCAAATTGCCATGTTATATTTTACCCATATGCTCTTCATAAAGCGCTATGTACCTCTTCCCTACCGCACAGATCGTATGTTAAGATTCAATAAATGGTGTTTTTTTGTTTTGACACAATGTACTGCGTGCACTTGGGAGGCGGGATTCTGTTGTTTGTGGGTATACTCAAACTACAGATGTTCTTTCTCTATTGTGGTGAACAATGGATGTGGTTGGAGAAAAGGCCAGTGGCTATATCTTTTAAGCTTCATCCAGTCCATACCCAGTGTTCGTCAAAAGGGTCTTCCTGCCTTTTTAGGTGGAGGTAGTTTAATGTTGGTCACTTCTGTATTCTGCCACCCTCTGATGGTTCTATTTGTTGTCAGCGACCCACCTGGGGCTCACATAGGGGGACAGCCAATGCATTTGATTTATTGCAGAGTATGACCCTGGGCATCTCACAATAGGAAACACCCACTTACTCTCAATCCCCCTTTCTCCCTTTTTTCCTCCCCCATAACCCTCTATTTCTAAGAACCCAGTAAACTCTGGATTCTTTAGACAGATTTCTACCTGATATTACCACTTCTCACAAGTCTGTTCTCCCCACTGGTCCTTCTCCTAGAGCCCAGGCTCATCCTCATTACCGGTTATTGTTCTAGTTAAGTGTTTCATGTTGCATAACTTTTAGACTCCTTGGTGGTGAACATTGTGGATAGGTCCACTATATGAGTTGCATTTCTCTGTGGTTTCCAAAGAAACTGCTGTTGCAGGTTCTACTCCACTGCTCTGTTGGATATACCGTACTAGGTAGGAGGTCCCTGCCTATTCACCTGCCTAGACAGAGATTGGTATTCTACTTTCTTCTCTTTATCTCTGTTTCCTCTCCTCTCTTCTTTGGCCTGTGTCTACTACACCTCTAGAGATATCTTCTTCTGTTCTATCTCTCCTCTCCTCATTTCTCCATGGGCATGAATATGCCCAGATTTAGACCCCCATTAGAGGTACTGGTTTGAGGGTAGTGTCTTCTGGTCGATCCCAGTGGCGCAGTTGATTCACTATACCTTCCCAATATGGCACCAACTACTAGAGATTCATACCATTTTATTTCACAAAATGTGAAAGGTTTGAACTCTCCGTGTAAACGTTCTGTGGCCCATAACGAGTTCAACCATATGGTAGGGGATTGTAACGGTTTTTCAGGACACTCAGACCAGCAGGTTAGAATAAAACACAGTTTTATTAAAACAAAACAAGGAAGACCGCCCTCCATAGGCAATACAGAATAATAGAGAGATAGCGGCTTACAGAGGCCTTCTTAGGCCCAGTATACAGATGCAATGAATATACATATACTGTCACAGTACAGGTATAGAAACATAAGGGTACTCAATGGTTAAAGTACATGTAAAACAATCAGTCTCTGTTGTGGTAATGAAGCAGCAAGTGGGCTAGATGGAATAACACCGACAGTCTATTGACAGAGATAGCTGCTTAGGCTGAGCAGGAACTGAGGCCAGAACACTGCAGAGTTGAGCTAGAGCCAATAGCCCCCACGGGCGTAGCAACGGAAATAACCTCACTGCTAGAGCTTGAGCCAATAGCCTCCACGGGCATAGAATGGAGACAAACTATACTGCAAGAGCTTGAGCCAATAGTCCCCACGGGTGTAGTAACGGAGACAAACTACACTGCAAGAGCTTGAGCCAATAGCCCCACCGGGCGTGTAACGGAGAGCTAACACTGTACGAACTAGAGCCAATAACACCTCCCTCGGGCGCGGTAACGGAGACCGACTACACTGCAAGATAGACAGGATGAGCCGCCGCCTATACAAGGCTCTGAAACGTAACTGGCTCAGCAAGTGTAGCGGAAGATCAGCAACGGCTCTGCAAGTGTTAACGGAGGCTCAGGGAACGGACACACAGCTCTGCAAGTACAACGGAGGCTCAGCAAACAGAGGCACGGCTCTGCAAGCGTAAACGGAGGCTCAGCAAATGGAGGCACGGCTCTGCAAGTGTTAATGGAGGCTATGACATGATCAGCCCTGCCACAAGCACAGCAGAAGTCAGAATGTCGCCTCGGCAACACCAAACAGCAGGAAGCAGGAACGGTGGCAGGGTCAGTAGTAAGCCGTTCAGGTCACGGAGCAGGAAGTCAGCCAGGCCGGGTCACATCACGGAGCAGGGTTCTCAGACAAGCCAAATCAATTCACAAGCAGGAACGTCAGCCAGGCCGGGTCAGATCACGGAGCAGGATTCTCAGACAAGCCAGATCAGGTCACAAGCAGGAACGTCAGCCAAGCCAGGTCAGGTCACGTAGCAGGAAACCAGGAGCGTCGTCAAAACAGGCCAATTCGGTACACAGGAATCAGGAACACTGGAACACAGCAACAGCAACACTGGCTCAGGAACACCACGAAAGGGCACCTGACAGGTGCCAAAGGCCAGGTATAAAAAGGCCACAATGGGCGGGTCAAACAGGCTCAGCCAATGGGAGCGCCCACAACCGAGAGTGACAGTAAAGGATCATGGGCACCGTGATAGTACCCCCCTCTCAAAGACCCCCTCTTCAAGCAGGAGGTCTGGGTTTCTGGGGATATTTAGAGTGGAAATTGCGTAACAATCTAGGCGCATGGAGGTCCTTCTGATCCACCCAAGAACTTTTCTCAGGGCCACAGCCCTTCCAATGGACCAAATATTGCAATTTCCCCCTAAATCTCCTAGAATCAATAATACTCTGGACTTCGTACTCCTCTTGGCCTTGAATGTCCACAGGCCCAGGGACCACCGGAGTGGTAGTGTAGCGGTTGCAAACCAAGGGTTTTAACAGTGATACATGGAACACATTATGTATGCGCATAGAGGCTGGGAGTTCCAATGCGTATGAGACAGGATTCACTTTGCGGATAACTTTGAACGGGCCGATGAACCAGGGAGCCAACTTATTGGAAGGCACCTGCAGGTTGAGATTTCTGGAGGAAAGCCATGCCCTGTCCCCAACCTGGAAGGAGACCGCTGGCAGCCGTCTACGATTGGCATGCCGCTGCTGTTGCATGAAATGACTGACTGAGGGTCCTCTGAAATTGTGCCCAAGTGGAGCGAAGCTGCTCAATATGCTCGTCCAGAGCTGGAATCTGCTGCGACTGAAATGAGTCCGGGAGCAGGCACGGCTGGAATCCGTAATTGATGAGAAACGGGGAGCTCCCGGACGATGAATTAACAGCACAATTCCTGGCGAAGTCTGCCCACGGCAACATGTCTGCCCAATTGTCATGATGATCGGTCACAAAGCAACGCAGGAACTGCTCCAGTCCCTGATTGGCACGTTCAGCGGCCCCATTGGTCTGGAGATGGTAGGCGGAGGAAAAGGACAATTGAATGCCCATCTGGCCACAGAATGCCCTCCAGAATCTCGACATGAACTGGCTCCCACGGTCAGACACCACCACTCTGGGTACCCTATGCAAGCTGAACACTTCTCTGGCAAAAACTATCGCCAATTCCTGGGCCGACAGAAGGCCAGAGAGGGGCATGAAATGAGCCATCTTAGAGAACCTGTCGAATACCATAAGGATAAACGTGTACCCCCTAGATACTGGCAATTCTCCCAGGAAGTCAATCGATATGTGGGACCATGGACGTTCGCCATTAGGCACAGGTTGGAGTAGGCCCACTGGGAGATGCCTGGGGTCTTGGCACGAGCACAGGTGGCACAGACTGCAGTAAAAGCGGAGCAATCGGGTCTAAGGGAAGGCCACCAAAATAACTGTGATAGAGACCATATTAGCTGATCTCTCCCGATATGCCCAGCAGCCTTAGAAGAATGGTATGTCTGCAATAGACGGGTACGGAATGGATCATCCACAAAACACTTGCCAACTGGGGTTTCTGGGGGAGCCCTTGCCTGAGATGCCAAAATCTCTTCCACCAGTGGCGAAGTGATGCTAGTACGCACCGTTGCCAGGATACGATCTGGCTGAATAATAGGTACTGGGTCTTCATCCCTCTCAATGTCCGATGCAAACTGTCTGGACAGAGCATCTGCCCTAACATTCTTAGAGCCTGGCAGATAGGATAGTACAAAATTGAACCGAGACAGAAAAAGTGCCCACCTAGCTTGTCGGGAGGACAGCCTTTTTGCTTCAGAGAGATAAGTCAAATTTTTGTGGTCAGTTAGGATTAACACTGGGGTTCTGGTACCTTCCAATAGGTGACGCCATTCTTTAAGTGCAAGAATAATAGCCAGAAGCTCTCTGTCGCCAATTGCATAGTGGCTTTGGGCACTGAAGAGTTTTTTAGAAAAGAACCCACAAGGTCTCAAGGTGCCACCTCCCACAGGACGTTGGGAAAGCACTGCCCCAACCCCAACCTCAGAGGCATCAACTTCCAAGGTGAATGGCAGGTTCCAGAGGTCTGCCGTCAATAGCTTCAATAGCTAAGGGAGACTCCCTTTTGACCAACGGAATTTTGTGCAACTAGGCAAAAGATTGATCCATGAAGTACCCGGCTGCACCGCAGTCTACTAGTGCCATAACCACCACAGACAGATCAGCCCAGGAGAATACCACGTGGATGGTGGGTTTCTGTGTACTTGAGTCTAGGGACTGCTGCACGCCACCTAGGGCCTGTCCCCCAAGGTACCCTAGGTGCGTCTGTTTCCCGGCCGTACCGGACATGTGCGTAATAAGTGCCCAGCTTTGCCACAATATAAGCATAGGCCCTGCATTTTACAGTGCACCCGCTCCTCCTTAGTAAGTCTGGTGAACCCAAGCTGCATTGGTTCACCAGATTCGGGTGAACGTTCAGGAGGAATGGGATGTGAGGGTGGGTTTAAAAGACTGCCATGCCCATAATTTCTGGATCTCGCCCTTTTAGCCAGACGTCTTTCACGAATACGGGAGTCAATAAGCATGACATAGTCAATGTATATGTCCAGATCACTGGGTACATCTCTGGGAGCTATTTCATCTTTGATGGATTCGGACAGACCCTGAGCAAAAGCTGCCACTAATACTTCGTTATTCCACCCCACCTCTGCTGCCAAGGTCCGAAATTCAATGGCATAGTCGCCCAAGGTACGCTCACCCTGTTGTATCTCCATTAACCTTTTGGCAGCAGAGGCAGCTCTACCAGGAACCTCAAACACTCTGCTGAACTTTCTTATGAACTCACTAAAGTTCTGAGTGCAGGGTTTGGCATTCTCCCACAGAGGATTGGCCCATGCCAGTGCTTTGCCCGTTAGTAAGGATATCATAAATCCGACCTTACTCCGGTCGTTAGGGAATGCTTGGGGCGTTAGTTCCAGAAATATCTCCAATTGATTAATAAAGCCCCTGCATAGGGTAGGTTCGCCATCATATCTCAACGGTAACAGCGCCGCCGCAGTTAGACCTCTGGTATGTGTAGTAGGAACTACAGACTGGTTATCCGGTGTCAAAACTCGGGAGACCACCGGATTCTGGTTAGGTTTGTCAAGGTGTACCGTATGCTCAAGTAAGGTTTGTAAGGCCAATGCCAACTGGTCCACACGCTGCTCATGAACATCCATTCTCCAGTGGATGTTTTGTGTATTACTTTCACCTTTGCTGTCTGAGGTCATGGCCCTTTAGTTCTGTAACAGTTTTTCAGGACACTCAGACCAGCAGGTTAGAATAAAACAGTTTTATTAAAACAAAACAAGGAAGACCGCCCTCTATAGGCAATACAGAATAATAGAGATATAGTGGCTTACAGAGGCCTTCTTAGGCCCAGTATACAGATGCAATGAATATACATATACTATCACAGTACATGCATATTATTATTATTATTATTATTATTCTTTATTTATATAGCGCCAACTAATTCCGCAACGCTGTACAATTGGGGAATAGACATACAGAGGTATTAAATAGTACAATCAGATGTGTAGAACAGGAGGATCAGAGGGCCCTGCTCGTGAGAGCTTACAGTCTAGAGGAAGGTAGGTTTGATACAGAAGGAGTAAGTGCTATTGTGTTTAAGTGCCTCCTGCCACATGAACTGCCAGTCAGTGGGTGGGAGTGAGAAGTGCCATTGAGTGCAGTAGTCCGTGCAAGGGGTGAATCTTGGTGAAGATGTTTATGGAGGCAGTTGATAGGCCTCCCTGAAGAGGTGAGTCTTCAGGGAGCGTCTGAAGATTTGAAGGCTGGGGGAGAGTCTAATGGGGCGGGGGAGGGAATTCCACAGCTCAGGTGCAGCAAGGGAGAAGTCCTGTAGGCGGGAGTGGGAGGATGTGATAAGAGCTGTGGAGAGCAGAAGGTCATGTGCAGAGCGAAGATGGCGGGCGGGAGTATGTTTGGAAATGAGAGATGAAATATAGGGGGGTGCGGTGTTAGTGAGGGCTCTATAAGTTAGCACCAGAGTTTTGAATTTTACTCTGTATGCTAACGGGAGCCAGTGTAGGGACTGACAGAGGGGTGTGGTGTTAGAGAAGCGATGAGTGAGGTAGATTAGTCTTGCAGCAGAGTTCATTATGGACTGTAGCGGGGTTAGTCGGGTGAGAGGCAGGCCAACTAGTAAAGAGTTACAGTAGGTAGTGTCTTCTGTGAGAAAGGGTCGGATTCTAGAGATGTTGCAGAGGTGGAGGCGGCATGAGTTGGAGATTGACTGGATGTGAGGAATGAAGGATAGGGCAGAGTCAAATGTGACCCCCAGGCAGCGTGCTGTAGGGGTTGGTGTGATGGAAGTGTTGTTAACGGTGAGGGTAATGTTTGGGATAAGGCTGGTTGTAGATGGAGGGAAGAGAATTAGTTCAGTTTTGCTAAGGTTAAGTTTGAGTTGATGGGAGGACATCCAGGAAGACACAGCAGACAGACAGTCAGACACTCGGGACACTAGGGAAGGAGAGAGGTCTGGGGAGGAAAGATATATTTGGGTGTCATCAGCATAGAGATGATGGTGAAACCCAAGGGAGTTTATTAGTTTTCCAAGGGAAGCAGTGTAGATTGAGAAGAGCAAGGGTCCCAGTACTGATCCTTGAGGCACACCAACAGACAGTGGGAGGGGTGGGGAAGTGGAGCCGGAGTATGAAACACTGAAGGAGCGGTTGCAGAGATAAGATGAAAACCAGGAGAGTGCAGTGTCGCAGAGACCTAGGGAGTGGAGGGCTTGGAGGAGGAGTGGGTGATCGACTGTGTCAAAGGCGGCTGACAGGTCCAAAAGAATGAGTAGGGAGTAGTGGCCTTTAGACTTGGCTGAGAGCAAGTCATTGGCCACTTTAGTGAGGGCAGTCTCAGTGGAGTGATGAGGGCGGAATCCGGATTGCAAGGGATCTAGCAGGGAATGGGAGCAGAGGAATTTAGTGAGCCGGTTATATGCAAGGCGCTCAAGAAGCTTGGAGGCGAACAGGAGTAGGGAAATTGGCCGGTAATTTGACAATGAGTTTGGGTCCAGGGAGGGTTTTTTTTATGATGGGAGTGATTAGTGCATGTTTGAAAGAGGATGGGAAGGTGCCGGTTGACAAAGAGAGGTTGAATAAGTGAGTAAGGATTGGAGTTAGTAGAGGGGAGAGTTGTTGGGTGAGCTGAGATGGGATTGGGTCGAGAGGGCATGTGGTTAGGTTTGAGCGAGTGAGGAGAAACATAGAAACATAAGGGTACTCAATGGTTAAAGTACATGTAAAACAATCAGTCTCTGTTGTGGTGTTTGACACGCCCAAGGTGGTAATGAAGCAGCAAGTGGGCTAGATGGAATAACACCGACAGTTTATTGACAGAGATAGCTGCTTAGGCTGAGCAGGAACTGAGACAAACTATACTGCAAGAGCTTGAGCCAATAGCCCCCACGGGCGTAGTAACGGAGACAGACTACACTGCAAGAGCTTGAGCCAATAGCCCCACCGGGCGTGTAATGGAGAGCTAACAATGTACGAATTAGAGCCAATAGCACCTCCCGTGGGCGCGGTAACGGAGACCGACTACACTGCAAGATAGACAGGATGAGCCACCGCCTATACAAGGCTTTGAAACGTAACTGGCTCAGCAAGTGTAGCGGAAGATCAGCAACAGCTCTGCAAGTGTTAATGGAGGCTCAGTGAATGGAGACAGCAGCTCTGCAAGTGTACTGGAGGCTCAGTGAATGGAGACAGCAGCTCTGCAAGTGCACCGGAGGCTCAGTGAACGGAGACAATGGCTCTGCAAGTGTTAACGGAGGCTCATGGAACGGACACACAGCTCTACAAGTACAACGGAGGCTCAGCAAACAGAGGCACGGCTCTGCAAGTGTAAACGGAGGCTCAGTAAATGGAGGCACGGCTCTTCAAGTGTTAATGGAGGCTATGACACGACCAGCCCTGCCACAAGCACAGAGGTAGTCAGAATGTCGCCTCGGCGACACCAAACAGCAGGAAGTAGGAACGGTGGCAGGGTCAATTGTAAGCCGGTTCAGGTCACGGTGCAGGAAGTCAGCCAGGCTGAGTCAGATCACAGAGCAGGGTTCTCAGGCAAGCCAGATCAAGTCACAAGCAGGAACGTCAGCCAGGCCGGGTCAGATCATGGAGCAGGATTCTCAGACAAGCCAGATCAGGTCACAAGCAGGAACGTCAGCCAAGCCGGGCAGATCACGGAGCAGGAAACTAGGAGCGTCGTCAAAACAGGCCAATTCGGTACACAGGAATCAGGAACACTGGAACACAGCAACAGCAACACTGGCTCAGGAACACCACAAAAGGGCACCTGATAGGTGCCAAAGGCCAGGTATAAAAAGGCCACAATGGGTGGGTCAAACAGGCTCAGCCAATGGGAGCGCCCACAACCGAGAGTGACAGTAAAGGATCACGGGCACCGTGATAGGGATGTGGTCATGGGGCAGGAGACTCACTTCAAACGCTATGCAGAAATGCACCTCACCAATAGATCTTACTCATCTGTGTTTCTTAGCTCAGCTCTAGTGAAGAGGGGTGGAGTGGCAATACTGATTCACAACAGAATTCCTTTCCTTCTAAATCAAAACCTAAAAGATAAAAATAGCAGATATATTTTTATTAAAGGTTCCATTAACAACCAAATATTCACATTTACCTCCATATATGCACCAAACATAGACCAATTGCAAGCCTTGTCGAAGTTCCAGGAGGGGACTTCCCATATGGATTGTTCATTTGGTTCCTCTTCTTACTCTAAACGCTCCATTAGGGACTTCTCCCAGCTACTTCACTGTTTCTGTTTATCTGATGATTGGAGAATCTTGCATCCAGATTCTAGAGATTATTCCTTCTACTCTAATCCCCACGGGCACTATACGAGAACTGACTACTTTTTTATATTGCACTCTTCACTTTCATTGGCTTGAAAGGCTGACATTGGCAACATCACCTGGTCAGACCATGCACCAATCTCATTGCATCTCTCTTCTCCCCCTTCCAAGGTGTTTTCTCTCTGGTGTCTTGATGAGCACCTCTTACTTAGTTAAGATATCAGAGATTCAATACGGCATACACTTGAACTCTTCATTAAGGAAAACTGCACTGAGGATATGAATCTAGTCTTTATATGGGGGGCTCACAAATGCGTTGTCAGGGGTGAGATCATTAAACTAGTGGCTTCCAGAAAGAAACAACATCTCCATCGCATTGAAGATCTTCTCCAGGAAATTCATATACTGGAATCTTGTCACAAAAATACACTAGACTCATCTCATCTCAGTTACTTGAATCAGAAGCTTGCTGATCTCAAATTCCTTTTGTACCAGAAGGTGGAACGCTCGTTTCTCAAAACACGGCAACATTACTTTGAACACAATAAACCAGGGGCTCTACTGGTCCCATGTATTAAAAATGTATCTGCCTCTCTTTTATACAAACCAGATGAGATAGCTGAAGTCGTCCGCACTTATTATGCCAAACTACATAATATAAGGACATTGACTTCCTCTGACCTTGCCCACTCTGCCAAAATACAGAATTCTCTTAATACTGCATATCTACCCCACATTGACACTGCAACTAGTCAAGCCCTAGATCTTCCTATTTCGGAAGATGAAGCATTTCAAGTGAAACGATCTCTTCTGACTGGTCCTGATGTAAGTCTTTACTGATCTAATCACCCCCCTTCTCACTCACTCTTTCAGAACTCTCCCTCTGGATATCCCCAAACATCCTTCAGTGACTGGGGCATACATCATGATCCTGCCCAAGCCGGCAAAGACCTCCAAAACTGCCTGAATTATAGGCCTATTTCTCTCATTTACATTGATGTCAAAATCTATGCTACAATTCTAGCAAACAGGTTGAAGAATGTCCTCCCCTCACTAATGCATTGTGATCAAGCTGGTTTCAGTCCCAATCGGGAAACCAGAGACAATACAAGGAAACTCCTGTCATACATAAAATTGAAATTGACAAAATACCGCCAGTATTTTTGACAACAGACGCAGAGAAGGCATTCAACCAGTTCAACTGGTCCTTCATGATGGCTGCACTTCATGCATTTGGCTTAGGTTGTGGCTTTCTCTCATATGTCCAAGGATTATACCTGAACCTGAGTACCAAAGTCAAGATTAATGGACATTTGTTTATATCAAATGGAACCAGACAGGGATGCCTGCTTTCCCCTCTACTCTTTATACTTGTAATGGAAATGTTGGCCCAACATGTCAGGGAAAACTCTGAAATTGTCAGAATATCCCTGGCAGGACTGACTGTTAAATTATCTATGCTTGCTGATGATGCCTTATTGTCTACAGCAAGTCCATCAACTGCTATCCCTGCCTTTATGTCGGAACTGAAGACCTTCTCTCAACTATCGGACTTCAATATTAACATCCAGAAGTCTGAAGCAATTTTCTTTTTCCTAGACCATACTACTAAAACTTCCCTGACTCAGCGTTTCCCATTCTCCTGGTCCACCAAGGTCATCAAATATTTAGGCATTTGCATTCCTGCTAAATTGAGTATGATTTATTCTTTAAATTTCCCACCACTTCTAGGGGAGATTCAGATAGAGCTGTCCAAATGGAATCTGCTCCACATTTCCTGGCTTGTTCATGTCAGCACTATAAAGATGATGATCTTACCTCGATTCCTATATAGTATCTCACATAAGTGAGTTCACCCCTCACATTTTTATAAATATTTTTATTTTATCTTTCATGTGACAACACTGAAGAAGTGACACCCTGCTACAATGTAAAGTAGTGCGTGTACAGCCTGTATAACAGTGTAAAGAGGGTTAAGGCTGTGCTGGAAAATAATGGTGGCCACACAAAATATTGACACTTTGGACCCAGTTTGGACATTTCCACTTCCTCATAGCTCAGACGCACCCTCCCATACTCAGGATTGCTAGAATGATGACACAGGCTCTCACAACCCCCTCCTCTCTTGTCTCTTTCTTCCTTCTTCTCTCTTTCCTCTCCCCCTTTTCATATGTTTTTTCCTTTTTATTTTTCCTCTCCCATAAAACGGTTTGCCATCTATTAGACAGATGACCAATTGGCATATATGTCTTAGCATTGTAATACTAATCTCTTTACATGCACTTGTGTCATTTGTTGGTTCTGTAGCCTCTGTATACTATAGTTTCCAACCTCTCAATAAAGATTATTTCAATTAAAAAAACATTGGAAATGGACAAATGATATCACCATTTCCAATTTACTCCGTGAATTTCAATCAAGATGGATCAGGTCACACATCACAGTGCCACTGAGACTAACTGGGTGTATGTGCAACACACAGGCCTTAAAATAACCAACACTGTTGAATTAAAGGAGAACCAAGTAAGCCTTTGTGCTGTGTATGCAATAATTTACTATCACGGTGCCCGTGATTGCTTTCCTTTCATGTCAATTACCAGTAGGGGGCTCTCATTGGCTGTCTGCTTTCAGCCTGACCTGCATTGCCTATTTAAACCTAGCCTGGGCACCCTTTAGGTGCCCTTTTGTGTTGTCTCTATGCTGCTTGAGTCCACACTACGTTCCTGTGTATCCTGGGCCCGTTGCTGTGTTCCTGCTACCAGTAATCATCCTGTTCCTGTGTTACCTATCCAGTTGTTCCTATTTCCGTCTGATCCGGTGTGAGTCTTTGCTTCCTGTTGCCAGTCCCCGCGGTCATTCCAGATTCTGATTGATCATCTGTATGCTGGTTCCTGCTTCCACCTGCTGGTTTCCATCCAGTCCTACCGCAGACAACGGATGTTCCTGTGTCGCCTTGGCGACATTTGTATCGCTGCCGGTTATCAGTATGCGGGTACTGGTTTGCTCCATAGCCACCCGGCTGTATGGTCGCAATCAGATAGCATTCCACATACAAGGTACTGGATCGCTCCACTAGCCACTTGGCTGTATTGTCTCGATCTATTAGCGTTCCACGTACAGGGTACTGGTTCGCTCCACAAACCCATCTGGCTGTATTGTCTCGATCAGTTAGCGTTCCACGTACAGGGTACTGGTTCACTCCACTAGCCACCCAGCTGTATTGTCACGATCAGTCAGCGTCCCACATACAAGGTACTGGTTCGCTCCACAAGCCACCCGGCTGTATTGTCACGATCAGTCAGCTTTCCACGTACAGGGTACTGGTTCACTCCACAAACCACCTGGCTGTATTGTCTCGATCAGTTGCATTCCACGTACAGGGTACTGGTTTGCTCCACAAGCCACTCGGCTGTATTGCAGGATCATTTAGCGTTCCACGTACAGGGTACTGGTTCGCTCCTTAGCCATCCGGCTGTTATATTTCGAGAGGTCTAGCATTCCAAGTGTTAGGGCACTGGTTCTCTCCACAGCTCCGGCTCCACGTATATGTATAGCACTTTCTGTACTGGGTACTGACTCGCTCAATAGCCACCCGGCTGTCATTATATATAGATTTGCGTCCCACGTGTGGGGGTACTGGTTCGCTCCACAGCCATCCGGCTGTTACCACATTTTGTATGCACTCTCGGTACCAGGTACCTGTCGCCTTAGCCTCGTTGTCATTCCTGTGACTGCTGATGCCACCTTCCATTCACTGAGGCTTAGTGGTTGCCAATCTCCCCTCACCAGGCTGCCTTGCCCGGTATATTGGTTAGGCCGGTAGAACCTAACCTGCTACATCTTGGGTTGCCTTACCCGGTATCGGCAAGGCCGGTAGAGCCTGTATTTGCCTCCTGTTTATTGGCTGCCTTGCCCGGTATATTGGTAAGGCTGGTAGAACCTATCCTGCTCATCTTGGGTTGCCTTACCCGGTATTGGCAAGGCCGGTAGAGCCTTTAGTAGTTTCTTGTCCCTTGGCTGCCTTGCCCGGTATATTGGCAGGGTCGGTAGAGCCTTCTTCTCCTGAGTACATACTTCCTGGCTGCCTTGCCCAGTATATTGGCAGGGCCAGTAGAGCCTATCTCTTATTGTACCAATCCCCTGGCTGCCTTGCCCGGTATATTGGCAAGGTCGGTAGAGCCTACATTGCTATTCTTATTGTTGCTCTCTTGTTAATAAAGATATATGTGTGAATGTGTTTCACCCTATGGGGTTGTCTTTAACTTTTCAATAAAGTTGTGTTTTTACCTAACTCTGCGTCTGAGAGTCTTAACAAACCATGACATTCACTTGAAATGTCATATCATACATTTGGTTTTCACATGGATCCTCGGGAGTGGTGATGCCATGGATGGACGTTAGACCATCCACTATTTGCAGGAAACCAAATGTCAACCACTGTAGGTGGCACACAAACAGGCCGTAGATATCTCTGATTAAGCAAGGCTGGGTCACTCAGAAAGATGGAGCGACTGATCCAAACAACAACAGGCCCTAATCAGAGAAATCCTTCACTACTGACCTGATTGGTGGCCTTGAGGACTGAACTTGGACAGACCTCATGTACAGGATCCTGTCAAGTTCATCAATCTGTGATTTCCAGGGTGGTATCCCATGCATCGCAACGCAAACCATCATGACACTCAGAGATTCACATGCCAATTAAATCATCATGCATTCATTCTGTCATTGCTTACATTACTAATCACACCATGTAATTTCTCCGCACAGCATACAGGCCTGAAGTACAGCAGGAGGCCATGGAGGAGGAGGAGGTGGCAGACACATCTCCTGTTGAGGAGTTTCCTCTTGGGGAGCAAGAGGAGGGGACAGGCAGCTGGTCACCATGCTCACCATCTCCACCAGCTGCACCACCTGCTGCACCAGCTGAACCACCTGCTGCACCACCTGACACCCCCCTATCACGACTGGATGTACCAGGAGAGGTTGATGCAGCCATCCACCTCAGGATGGTATTACCCTGCTGCAGCAGCACCACCACCAGGAAGGGCCTGAATGTCCGGGACAGTGGCCACCCATCAATATGGGGCATATAGTCCTCTGATGGACTTACCCTCCTGGATGGCTCCCCAGCATGGGCCCAGGTATGATCCAATGTGATGTCCAATCAGCTACCAATGGCCAAGGTATGACCCCTGGCCACTGGATTACAAACACCTGGGCCTGGTTGGGGAGGCCCAAAGCCCGCAACCAAGGGATGACTTCTCCCCTCCACCACCAGAGAGATCAGTGGCAAGCACGGAATCCCTGGATGTGGTGAGGATGCAGCCTTCATCTGCAGCAGCCATCCCACCTGCACCAGCAGCAGCCACCCCACTTGCACCAGCAGCTGCCTCTCCACCTGCACCAGAAGCTGCCTCTCCACCAGCACCAGTCACCCCACCAGCACCAGCCTCTCCACCAGAATAACCGGAGGGCATAGGATGAGGCAGCATCACCAGGCACATCCTCCTACAGCAGTGCACGCAGCAGGGGGCTGGAGAGGGAGTGCCTGGTGCTACAGAGGAAGAATATCAGGGAATCCCAGAGGACCAACAGATACCTCAGAAGGTTGCAATGGGATTCCCTGAGGATTGCAGCCAGCTTTCATTCCCTGGAGGCACAACACATGGTGCTGACTGCAGAGCTGCAGCATTACCATATAGGGATGATGGACATGATGGGGCAGCTGCTGGTAGAATTCAGAGACCACAACCGCAGGGAGAACCTGCGTATGGAGAGGGAGCAGCGGTCTACAGAAGGTTCCACTGCACCCACTTCTCCCTCCAGTGGGACCCCTGAACCAATACCAAGAGTGCAAAGAGTGTCCAGGCAGTCAGCCAGGGCATCCACATCTGGTCAAAGGTCCCCCCCAAAAAAAGAAAAAATAAAGAGCCCAACTTGTTATATTTCCCCAAAATAAAAAAAGCACTTCTGCATTTTAATCCTGTCTGAGAAGGCTTGCGGTTACTGATAGATTAAGTGGCAAGAATGTCTCCAATGCATTGCAAAGCAATGCAGTGAACACAACTTTTGCCCAGGTTACATAGCTGTAGAATTTTTTAACATGGGTTAGCACCCACAGCACACACAACATTGTCCAAATCCAACTTGCAATCCACCATTGGAGCCAAACAACATGACAGTGTTGTATGGCCATGGTGTGAGTTGAATCTGAACAACTGACACCTACCCCTTAGCATAATAGGTACAACACTGTGAATATTCAGTTGAATCAACTGTTGTGGTTAATAGGGGTTAACCAAACAGCTATTTGATTTAGCTACATACCAGGCAGGATCGAAAGAACATCAGGCCAAATAGGCTGTGATCCACACTACGATTGTGAAACTAACTTAATGGATAACCCAATGATCACCCTAAGGTTTCAATGTGTGTGCTACACATTGAAACTTTAGGGTGAGCATTGGGTTATCCAGTAAGCTTTGTTAATGTTTTACTAAGGTTGAAACAGACTTCACCAGTGATATTACTTCTCCACTTAGTCTGTTTGTTTGTTAATGTAGTCCATGTACTGAGATATATCAAACCAAAGTAATCTCAGACCATTGGTTACATTGATCAACATGGAAACCATGGACATGAGATCACTGGGAAAGTAATGGCCCCTGTATCACCTCTTTATCACTCACAACACACATTAGTGTATCATGGTCAAATAAGTACTGGACTCCTGTGATGTAGGTTATGCCTCCCTATGTATGATGGATACTCTAGCCATGAGTATGGTTCCACTTTGAGATATGTCTAATCCAACATTTGCTTTAACAGACATAAATCGAATAGTGATGGTTCTTCTTTAATGTGTCTCACACTACATTAAATTATACATGTGTTTTTGAGTATATTGCCTATATGCATTGAACACTCATATGAGCATCCAAATGGTACATTTAAACTAAGAAAGGATACTGTAGAAACATTACTGAACTGCTCATGTGTTGTCCACAAGGTTTGGTAACTCTGAAGATGAGCATTCTTACTGTTCAGGTTTGATAACCATATGATAATCAACACATATATTTGGGTCTTCTGTGGATATGTGAATGTTCCAGTAGAGGTTGCTGTGAACATCTGGTTAAACATTGCATCACCAACACAAGCACTTGAAAACCTCAAGGGGTGAGAGTCATTGATGTGTTGTTATGGCTTCAGTACAGTCACATGGAAAATCCTCTGTTCCGGGATGGGTCATGCTATGGATGCCAGTGGGACAACATGACAGGATTTATAATAGCACCCTCGAACTGATCGACATGTAACAGCTACAACATAATTATCCCATGAATCTTTGCTGTTACAGGGGAGTACACAAACCATTGCTTTGTAATGTGTTGTCTACTCATCCATAACACATTATGGGGAGAACTAAGGGGATGTCAACCGGCTATAGGAATATGTGCCCCTGAAATTAATCCACACATCACCAAATAAGTCTTTGGAGCTCCATAAATCAAAGAATGGTGTCCCTTGAGATCTGATCCACATTTCATGACCTCTATGTTGTGTAACACAATACCACAGTAGATCCATCCCTCTGCTGTTCTTTCCAGCTATTCCAAACTACAGGTCCCATGTTCACTCCAATGGCCCTTTAACCCCTGATGTGACAGAGTGTTAGCCAGTGCATTGCACTGGATAACACTCTTTCACTACAAGGGTACCATGGTTGCTATGGGTATGATAATGGCAAATAAAGTTAGTTGCTGTCAATCAAGCCCTGGAATATGCTAAACATTGGTAATGTGTTGTACCTTGGTTCTTATGGGGGTATGCATGATATGCTTGAGGTAGCAATGTCAACATAGAGGAAAGAATGGAAGATGGTATTGGAATCCCCAGCCACAATATGCCACATCCATGGTATGGATGATGTTTGGGGTCCATACTGCTGCCAGTGTGTCAGGGTTGTATCACTGATCCTGTGGGGTGAGACAGAACATCATGTGTGGCGTGGTTAGTTTGTTGGAACCAATTCACAGGACTGATGATGGACCTGCATGATTTGTGTGAATGCCTGTGTTATACTCACAGCTGAATGTTCCCTGATCAGTCTGTCTATTACCTGCACCCCTCTCAGGGCCTCCTCGTCAAGCCCAATGTCCACTGGCACATCTGGTATGTATGGGGCCTGGATATCATCAACAAGTCGAGTGTCCACCGCTAGGTTGTGTAGCATTGCACACGTCATTATTATATCGCAAGCCTTGTCCGGGGCATACTGTTGTGCTCCCCCTGAGTGATCCTGACATCTAAATCGTGATTTTAGGAGCCCAAAAGTCTGCTCAGTGGCATTCCTTGTTCATCCATGAGCCTGATTGTATCGCTCCTGGGCATCGGTTTGGGGTTTTGTGACCGGGGTCAGTAGCCAGGATTTGCAGCCATAGGCAGAATCACCTGTGGAAAGTGATTGAGATGGTGAGACAGGGACCACATGTTGTGTGGATGATGTTGTATGAGATGGATGTACTAGCTGTGAGTCAAGAGAATGCTGAGCAGAGTTGAGTGTACACCTGTGGATGTGGTATGATTTAGTATTGTTAACTCATGCAGAAGCCATCCTCCTGTATACGTTCCATTCTCGAGGTCTGAGTGTGTACAGATCAGTTTCAGAGTATGTATGCATCATGACAACTCCCTAGATATTTAGCACAGACATTCATGATCCTCGTGTTGCTGTCACATGACATCTGCAAGTGCAGGGAGTGGAAGTTCTTGCGGTTAATGAATATATGTCCCTAATGTGCTGGAGCTTTGATACGGACACGTGTGCAATCTATTGCACCCATGACTCTGGGCATGCCTCCCCTTGCGTAAAAGCCCTGCTTCAAACATGTTCACTCCATGTCAGAGGTGGGAAAATGGATATACCTACTGGCCTTGCTTTTGAGGGCTGGCAACAACTGGGCCAGCACCTTATTGAATGTGGCCTGTGATATGCCAGATATATGGAATCGACCTCATCCCTGATTACCTCAATTAGGGCAATGATGCTGTGGGTCCTCTACCTGTAGTGATCTGTCACCTCATCATCAGTCATTCCCAGGAGCTTGACCCTTAGGCTGTATACCCTGGGCCTTAGTGGTCATCTGTACATCCTACTCTGCTCCAGGTGTCCCTGTGACAGCTGGGAAGAATCCTATTGCAGCAGCTTGGGAGCATCCTGTTGCTGTATCTGGGGATCATCCTGTTGCTGTATCTGGGGAGCATCCTGTTGCAGCAGCTGTGGATCTGCAGACAGGTGTTGTCGTCCAGATGGGGATGGACACATGTGTGCTATTGTGCCAGATCCTCCTCACTTGCAACAGGTGAAGGGTGTTGATCAGGTGTGCTTGGGGGGTTGCTGGTGTCTTTGCATCAATAGGTATGCAAACATACTTATTGTTCTAGCTCTAGCTCTGTCATGCTCTGTCTTTCTCTATCTTGCTCTGTCTCTCTCTATCTTGCTCTGTCTCCCTCTCTCTATTTCCCTGAGTGGAAAACAAGCCACTTGTGAGTATGATGAGCTGTCCCTTTAAGACAGTGGTAGGGCGTTGTCCAGGTGTGGTCATGGAGTGAGTGGTGACCAAAGGGAATCTATATCAGTGGCTCAGTGGTTAGCACTGTTGCCTTGCAGCGCTGGGGTCCTGGGTTCAAATCCCACCAAGGACAACATCTGCAATGAGTTTGTATGTTCTCACTGTGTTTGCGTGGGTTTCCTCCGGGTACTCCGGTTTCCTCCCACACTCCAAAAAACATACTGATAGGTGAATTTAGATTGTGAGCCCCAATGGGGACAGGAACCAATATGAGTGTAAAGCGCTGCGGAATCTGTGTGCGCTATATAAATAAAGGATTATTATTTGGGCAGACTAGATGGGCCGAATGGTTCTTATCTGCCGTCAAATTTTATGTTTGTTATCCAGGTAAGTGTTTGCAGGTGTGTTTTAAAATGTGCTGTGTTCTGATTGCTGTGTCTGTCAGTTGCGAGTGTGACATTGTGGGGTGCAGGTACACATGACATCAGTTCTCTGAAATTTAGGTTTTCTAGAAAACAATATGGCAGCATGTCCACTGCCAATATCTTGGCAACCTTGCCAGTGGTGTCCGTAGACATTTTTCCAGGGGGGGCAAAGCCATAATATGACCCCCAGGCCAGCCCATCTAGCCCCATTATTTATATGGAGGGGGGTAATTGTAGGGGGGGGCAAGTGCCCCCCTTGCCCCTCCCTCTGGACGCCCATGAACCTTGCCACTCCATAGGCATACATTAGGACTGTTTTCGTGACGTTTTTGACTCCTTCCCAGGAACTCAGTCAGTGTGGGTTGGCAGGACATGGCAGAAGAACCCTGTGACTTTATAGCTTTAACAACATGACTAGAGGTGGTGGAGGCAGCATGTGAGGACAGTCTATGACTCTTGCCATATCCTACAGCAAACTCAGAGTCATCATACACATCTGCAGCAAGAGCCATAGGTATTATTTGAAATTAACTAACTGTTGGCAGTGGCATACTCTGACACATAAATAACATAACTAATTCTCTAATCTGACCCAGAACCCTGGGAACTTTTTGGAGTGCTTCTCCTGCTGATAGTTGCGGCATAGGTGCCTATGTGTGAGCCTGCTTTCCCCCTGCTCATGTGCTTTTTGATAGTGAAGTATCTCCATACTGTGAACTTCTTGGACTGAGGAGTTCCTGAGGAGCTACAACTATTACTAGGGCTAGATGTTGATGCTATTCTTCTGCTACTACTACTGGGTGTCAAAGGTGCAGCACTTCCAGCAGCAGCAGAGGCACTCGTCATAGCTAAGGTTGTGGATGTTAATAAGCTGTGTTTCTGTTGTTGCTGCTGGTTACTCAACATAGGTGTGTGTGTGGTTGAATGGGACTTGGAATAGGTGATGATGACTGAAAGGATGACTGGGTACTTTTTGCCACCTTTGCTTGTCCAGAGTCAGACTTTCCAGTGGTTTTCTCAAACAGTTTATAGATAGGCATAGTGCTCCTTTACAGTGGTGAAAGATTGAGCCTTTGCCTTTCTTCTAACTTTCTGACCATGTCATCATCTCTCTTACTCTCAACTTCATCTGTATCTGAACAAGAGGAGGATGCTGGAGGGATATATTCTAGATCTGCATCATCATCATACGTCATCATTAGGTCATCCTCAGCATCAGCATCACCCTCTGCTTCTTGACCACTACCCTTATATTCCTGTAAGCTTTTAGAGGTGTCAAAAAAATTATGTTTACTTTTACAAAGGTCTCTACTACTTTGAGGACAAGTGTTTTGGTGCTTGTTTGTCTTACTGACAGATGTAGCAGTTGGTTCAGCTGCTACACCCTCCTCCATTATGCCATTGCCATCATCAACACTAGAATTTGACTCGTCATCTTCAGTGTTCTTCTTATATGTTTTTTTTGTACTGGCACTGGTGGTGGTGGAACTTTTGCTGGGACCTTGACAAACTGCATCTTCCCTGGGAGGAGAGGGATCATCATCATTTATTGCACATGCTGCAGCAACCACTTATCACTACCACGTCCCTGTACTGCTCTACCTTCCTCCTCCCCCTGCCTCTTGCTCATTTGCTGGACATTACTCAACTACTGTGTGTGTTTATACTTTACAGTACACAACACAACTGATGGAGTGTGATGTCTTCCCTTAGCCCTAAACAAAATTCTCAATATCGTTTGCTATCTATCAATTCTGCCTCAGTCACACAGCTCACATCAGGCTCCCAGTCAGCTGTCTGTCACCTAATTTATATATATTTTTATTTATTTTTAGTTATTATTATTTTTTTAACAGTGTCCAAAAATAAATTCTAACTAAAAATACAAAAACCAACAACTTCTTTCGCCACACTTCCCCAGCACAGAGACACTCACAGCAAGATCAGTAAGGAAATTGCTTGGACTGCAGCTTCCTGTATCTTTCAAATCAAATCAGTCAGACAGAATCTTGGGTCAACCTTCTTTGCTCCCTTCTCACACCCCCACAAACGTCCAAGACAGATATAATAAATAACAGCAAGATCAGCAAGCAAATTAGACCCCAGCTGGTATGTCTTGGCAGTCAGTCACACTGAATTTTGGGGTATTTGGGGTCAACCTCCTTCTTCCCTTCTTCTCTCCCAGAGTGTTCACAGACTCCCCTAATACAGAGAACAAATGTCCTGCCTAAAAGACTCCCTAAACTAAGATTCAATTCCCTTTTATTTGCCTATCTTCTCTAGCTCAAAAACATGCTGCTGTCTCCTCTCACAAACACAGAATGGCATGCTGTGAGAGCCTGACAGCCTTTTATATGCCTGCAGGAAAAGTAGAGAAAACTGCCATGTGGTGGGGAGAAACCCAGTTGATTTCAATGCAATGAGCTAGGCGAAAAAAAGCGGGAAAACCGCACTTTTCGTGGGAAATTCGATTTTGGTTTGAGGCAAAACATTTTGCCCATCCTTAATCATCAGTGATGCCACTGGTTTTAATCTAAAAATCAAATTGTTATAAATATAACTTGTCTTATGAGTAGCATAAAATAAAAGGCAATTTTTGCTTATTATGTGAGAGCAAACATCATATACTGTTAATGGAAGTATTTTATCTATAGTATTTTTTCAACTTGCAACTGTGTGCCATGTCAGTACAAGTTCAGATCATTTATGCGATATATTCATCTGTTTACCCTCATTACCATGTCCTAAATTAGGGTGGGGACCCCACTGACAAAGACTGGCTGAGATGATGAAAATTGTAGGCTCCAACAGCTGTAGTGTTTATGGTTGCCTACCCTTGTTCCAAACAATGGTAGAAAGTTTTGTCTTCTGTTTTGACACTTGGAATTACACTGCAATAATACATGCCTTGATTATTACTGTTAAAAATTGTTTTAAGCTGATGTTAAAGCTGTGTTGAATCAAAAAATGGATTACTGGATTACTTCTCTTGCAACACCTTAATACTACTGGATCTCCAGTTGTTGGAGACTACAACTCCCATTATCCCAACCACCAAGTTGCTGTTGATGGGAGCTGTAGTTACCAACAGCTGGAGGACTGACAATTACCTACACGTACATGTGTATACAATATATTCAACCAAAATTAATAGAAGTACTAATAGTAAAGGAATGCAAAAAAACAAACAAAAATACCAAATGTGTATTATTTTTGTGACAGGACCAATGAAAGACAAATATCAGCTTAAACAGTATCAAAAGTTGCAGACATTTCAGAGGTTTTATGGGCAATCTTTAGTTGGGAATGCAACCAAGACTATTGTTCTTCAAAAAGAAAAAACAGAGAAGAAAAGTGTGGCAGAAAAAACTGTGGTGAAGAAAAAAGAGCCCCAGGTAAGGATATTTAAATACTGGTATGCCCTGATATAATTAACCTCTTTTTGTAATAAAAAAAATCAGATATAAAGAAAGAGTATGTTACCCTTTTTTATAATAAAAGTCTGATGTTCAAGATCAAGGGCAGACAACAGTTGGCACTCCATCTGTTGGCAACTAAAACACCATCATCCCCAAGAAACCAACAAATGCATCATTTGTTTGGATTATAAATTAACTAATGGCCCATTTTATTTATTCAGTTATTGGTGTTATATAATTAGCAATTCTATCTATCCTTAATTTAGGGTAGCAGTGTTAGTCCAGTGATGTAGATGCCAAATGAATGAGTATCACAACATGTAATAATACCTTTTTCATTTGACTAACCTTCAGTTTTTAGGACTAGCTTTTGAGAGCAAAAAGCTACCTTTATCAAGTAAAAATATTAAGCTAAAAATGAAACCTAGAAGTTAAATGCTTAGTCAAAAGAAAACACAAGCTGATAAGCTTGTAATAAGCTGATTTGATTTCTAGGTTATCAGCTTGTATTTTCCTTTGCTAGGCATTTCATTTTATGTTTCATTTTTAACATAGTATGTTTTTGATTTGATAAAGAGAGCTAGTTGCTCTTGAAAGTTTGTCCTAAAAACTGAATGTTAGTCCAATAAAAAAGGTATTATTACATATTGCGATTTGTGTGTTTGCGTATATATATATATATATATATATATATATATATATATATATTTGTTTTTTGACAATACACTCATTTTAATTTATCTTTTAGCTCTCAAACGCTCCATGTCTGGTGGCTCAATTCTAATACGATTCTCCTGACATCCAGTTTGTTAGAGTATACAATCAACAGTCAGTGCCCATGTCTGTCAGTCTCCTCTGGCAATGCCGCAGAATACAGTGGGCTCAGATCTGTTAGCTACAGCTCCCTCTCTTTGCAATCCAAACTGCCTCTCTAGTTCTGGCAGGCTTCTTAGTGATGTGATTTGAGGAAGGATAAGCCTGGTATACGGTGAGCTCTGAGGATCGTATTAAGTCCTTTCATTTGTAATTGGACTACCTTCCATTTCAATAATAAATGGTGGGAGCCAGCAGAGCATGTTAAAAGTATAATAATATATATTGCACTTGGAGAGGTAAGATTGTGTATGACTGTACTTTTTAAGTATACATGAGCATGGGCGGATTGTCCTATAGGGGGATAGGGCATCCCCCGGTGGGCCGCTAGATCATGGGCCTGTGGGGGAGACCAGAGGAGAGGTCTGTATTGCCACAGGCACTCTCTGTGACAGCCTTCGCGTTCCTTGTTAACCCTTTGAGTGCCAGAGGGGTACGCAACGCATTGCAAAGCAATGCGTTGCGTACCCCTCTGGCACTCAAAGGCTTAATGCACAGTGCCAGGATATGACATAATATCCTGGCACCTGCTCTCCCATGCCGCACAGGGACCACAAGGGGGTGTCGATAGGGATGTCGGTGCAGCTAGTGGGCCGCTTTAAAAAAAAATGCCCGGGCTGGTATTCCCCTACAATCCGCCCCTGTACATGAGTGAATGTCAGTGAGAGTGCTGATATAATTTTTTTTTTTACGTTTGACTTCTTGAATAAAAGTTGTTTTATTATTTTTTGATACCTCCTGTTCACCTAATAACCTGATTAGTATCGAATGAGTGCTAGTATTGCAGGGTTTCCTGTCTTTGTATACATTTGCTTATATAAATGAATATATTCATTTTAATAGGTATTAGTATTCATGAATGGTGTCATCAGGAGTATGTGAATGTTGAGTGTATGTGTACTGGATCACTGTTGCGTTATGTAGTATTATATGTCAGGCCATAACTATGCATACAGAGGCAGTTTCTTCAACTGCTGATATATAAAAAAGACTATTTATTCTGTAATCACTACTGTCTCAGACACAAAATGGATTTATTACAAAACCAACATTTCAGAATAACCAGAGCATGCCTTCATCAGGACATACATGTGTACATATCCAAATCCTTAAAATATATACCCCTTCCTGGAATTCCCACCACAGGCTCCATCCACTGACTGGTACAGGAAAAGTGGTAGATGCAGACAGCCAGGTGTTGTATAAACATTAACAATTAACATAACTATTAGGACATCATCCTCAACAGGGGAAAGTAGGCTGCATCTAAATCAGGGTGCTCCTTTACTTGTCAAGATGGAAGGAGAGCCAGCAGTTGTTAACAGCAGGGCCACTGCTACTGCAACTACCATTATTTAAGCATATGCAAGATAGCAAAAAAAAAAAGTCCCACTCCCACGCCCCTGCTGCCTCTTCTGTTACTATTGACTCTGCTAGTTCTACCCCTCATCAAACACATGACCTCCACTAAGACTACCACATTGGCTGCAAAAAAACCCATCAGCAAGCAGCAATCCCCCATCAGCCATGGCACCCATCTCTACCAGCAGCTCATTTCCCAACTTCTACACCTGTCCAAAATGTTCCCACTCAAAAATCCCTCCACCAATGCCATCACGCCCTCCAGAGAGCAATTCTGTGCAGGCATGAATATGGCAATTGGAGCGGCTAATGTGGGCAGAAATTTTGTGTGCGATACTTAGCATCTCTCTGAGGGTTTCAGATTCTGAGAGGAATCTAATCACAACTAAATTTTACCCTTTAAGTGCCACAGTTTTGGGGAATTGTGTCCACTGAGTAGGCCGAGCACTTTTTCAACATTTCTGCAATCCATCTGGTATGATTCCCTGAGGTAACATTCTAGTTATATATGGAAAACTAGATACTGTTTTTTTTTTTTTCAGAACAAATTCATCTTTTTCATGGTGCCTCCAATGAAGTAAATTATACATTGTGAGGCAAGCTATGATGACATATGTATAAAACATTTTTTTTTAATTACTTATTTTGCTGATATCATATATTATGTATCAAAAACATTTAAGTTGGTTGTGAATGTTTCAATTGTGTTTAAAAGCTCTGTAGCCCTTGAGTACAAAAATACCAAATATAAAAAATTTTACTTACATGCATGGCCTGCATAGACCCTTAATTGGCAGAAGTGCAAAATTACATTTTCAACTTTGTAAACTAAAAATGCACGTTCCATTGGTTGCATGGTAAAAACTACCCTAAAACAGCGCAATAATTATCTAAAAGTGATATTTCTTGAAAGTACACTAACATATGAATCACAAAATAGCTGAAGTTCCTTCCTACATGAAAGGCAATGTAAAATAGTGTTTTTTTGAAAGATTTTAAAAATGTACACTAAAGTCACAAATTACTGTACAACATCTCAAGCAAGCTTAGAGTAACAAATCAAAAAAGTTTGAAACATCAATGCCACATATCTCCAGAATACATGATACCCAATAAGAATAGGTGTACAAATGTATGTCCTTCCCATGGGCCCCAAATTGGTAACACTACATAACAGAATTTATACTGACATTTTCATGGAGATAACCAGAATGCACAATATATAATCAAAAGGCATAATTGACCCATAACATCAATCATATCCAACTGAACCAAATGAGGGGTTACTTGCCTTTCTAATCCTAGCTTGATGTGCAAAGATATTTTCAGAAGGTGGCAATAAAGAAGAAATTAGGCATTATTTTACATTTCTATCCCTTCAAAGGTACTGAAATAATTGAAAATCATGGAATTTACTACTGTATGCATTAGCTACTACTCTTCTGAGAAAAATGGTACCATTTGTTTGAGCTGAACTACTGTAGGGGGTGCCAGAAGTACGAAACTACACTATCTGCAGTCTATAATTTATCTTATCGTTTTTCAAATATGACTTGGCTATGATAAAATGGTTGTAACAAGTACAGAAATGAAGAAAAGATAGACAAACCATACCATTTTGGAAAGAAAACAGCCCACTGCATCAATTGAGGGGTCACTTGCCTTTCTACCCCAAGCCTGATGTGCACAAATGGTTCCAGAATCTGGCTCTAAAGGAAATAAATACTGGTATTATATAATCACGCTGAAGGAAATAAAAAGGCATTATTTTACATTTCCACCCCTTCAAAGACGCTGAAATCTTTGAAAACTATGATATTTCTTACTACATGCATTAGCTAGTACTCCTACAAGAAAAATGTTACCCCATTGGTATGGATTTACATACTGTAGGGGGTGCCAGAAGCACAAAATGACACATACCTGTTTTATTTTTTAAAGGGATAGTAATACCTGAAAATAAGTTTATTTTATATTGTAGCCCTTAAAAAAACATAAAAAACGGTATAAGTCTTATCTCCCAAACCTTTATGGTTTGGGAGATATTCAGAAGTAAAGTTTCCCCTGGAGTGATGTCATTGCTCCACCCTTCAGATTTAGAATCCGGTCGCCGGACCAGCAGTGCCTCTCCAGAAGTGCTGAGATCATGATCTTTAAAAAGAATTTCTTAATTGAAATGGTCTACAAAGTGTGCTTTCAAGCCAGGCACACTTTGTACACAGTTCCAAAGAAGTAGTTCTTTTCAAAGATCATGATCTTGGCACTGCTAAAGAGCTGCCTGTTGCTATGTGGACCGAATTCCAAATCTGTCCACTAGATGGCAGACTTGGCTGAAACAGCAAGAAAAAGTGAACTATACTATATTTTACATATGAATATCTCCCAAACCATAAAGGTTTGGGAGATAAGACTTATATCATCTTTCATGGTTTAAGGGCTACAATATAAAATAAACTTATTTTCAGGTATTACTATCCCTTTAAATAGGCTGCCTGTACTAAAATGGTCTGACTCCTAACCATTAGAGATATGAAGGAAAGGTATGCAAGTCATACTATTTTGGAAACTAAACATTCACCCACATCAAATGAGAGTCTGCCTTTCTTCTTCTAGGTTGGTGTGCACAAATATTTCCATAATTTGGAGCTATAAGAACAACACTTTTTTTATATTTCCCCTATTTAAAAGGTTCTAAAATCTTTGAAAACCATAGAATTTCCTACTGTATTCAGTACCTGTCTCTGGCCTGAGAAAAATATCACCCCATTTGTATGGGTTGACATACTGTATGGGATGGCAGGAGCACTAGACTACACCTACCACTTTTCTTTATTTAAATTACCTGCCTGCACTAAAATGAACATAAGCATTAGATATTTGAATAAAAGGTAAGCAAGTCATACCATTTTGGAAAGTAAACAGTCCTTTTTACCCCTAGGCTAGTGTGAACAATTATTTCCAGAAAGTTGTGCTATAGGGGATAAAAAAATTTGCATTTTAACCCTTTAAATGCTAGAGAGGTACGCAACGCATTGCAGAGCAATGCTTTGCGTACCTCTCTGGCACTCAGAGGGTTAAACTTCAATCACTTCAAAGATAGTAAAATCATTGAACACCATTGAATTTCCTAGTGTATACATTACCTAGTGGCAGCCTAAGAAAAATTGTACCCCACTGGTAGTGGTTGACATACATAGTGGGTGCCAGGACTATGGGTACCAGTGAACAAGGCTGGAGTGTGTGTATGGCTACCAATGAAACAAGGCTGGAGTATCAGAATACAGAGTAATGTGTGGCTATCAGTGGAACCAGGCTGGGGGGGCAGACAATGTATGGTCAGACAGTGTATATGAGGATCTGTGGCTACCAGGGGCTGGGGGGCAGGTCAGACAGTGTATATGGGGATCTGTGGTTACCAGGGGAAGTGAAGCCAGGCTAGGGGGTCTGTAACTAGCAGTTAAGCCAGGCTTGGGGGTTAAACATTGTATGTGGAGCTCTGTGACTGCCAATGAAAAAAGACTGGGGAGTCAAACAGTGAATATAGGTTTTCTGTGGCTACCACTGGGCAGCGGAACCAGTCTGGAGATGTGGGGCTCTGTAACTGCCAGTGTAACCAGGCTGGGGGGATCATAGTGTATGTGGGGCTCTGTGACTACCAGGAAAACCAGGTTGGGTGGTCAGACAGTGGATATGGTGTATCTGTAGCTATCAGTGGGCAGGGGAACAAGGCTGGGGGCTGACAGTTGTTGTGGGGAATCAGTGACTACCAGTGCAGAGGGGAGCAAGGAAGGGGAGCAGACAGGAGAATCTGTGGCTAGCAGTGGGCAGGGGAACAAGGCAGGGCGCCACAGGAGAACCTATGGCTAGTAGTGGGCAGGGGGGCAAACAGTGGATGTGGGGAATCAGTGGCTATTAGTGGGCAGGGGAAACAAGGCTGGGGGAAGACAGTGGATGTGGGGAATCAGTGGCTACCAGTGGGCAGATGAACATGGGGGCAGAAAGTGAATGTGGGGAATTGGTGGCTACTAGTGGGAAGGGGAACAAGGCTGGGGCTAGAGAGCGAATGTGGGGAATCGGTGGCTACCAGTAGGCAAGGGAACAAGGCAAGGGGGCAGACATTAGATGTGGGGAATCTGTGGTTATCAGTGGGCAAGGGAACAAGACAGGGGGCAGACAGTGGATGTGGGCAATTGGTGGCTACCAGTAGGTAGGGGAACAAGGCAAGGGGGCAGACAGTGGATGTGGGGAATCAGTGGCTACCAGGGGGCAGATGAACATGGGGGGCAGAAAGTGAATGTGGGGAATTGGTGGCTACTAGTGGGAAGGGGAACAAGGCTGGGGCTAGAGAGCGAATGTGGGGAATCGGTGGCTACCAGTAGGCAAGGGAACAAGGCAAGGGGGCAGACATTAGATGTGGGGAATCTGTGGTTATCAGTGGGCAAGGGAACAAGATGGGGGGCAGACAGTGGATGTGGGGAATCTGTGGCTACCAGCGGGCAGGAGAACAAGGTGGAGGGCAGAAAGTGGATTTGGAGAATCTTTGGCACAAGTGAGCAGGGGAACAAGGTGGAGGGGGCAGACAGTGAATGTTGGGAATCAATGGCTACCAGTGGACAAGGGAAGAAGGCTGGAGGGGTCACCCCCAACCTTGTTCCCTTGCCCACGTTCGCTGTCTGCCCCCTCCCCCGCAGCTTCGTTCCCCTTCCCACTAGTAGCCACAGATTCGTCACATACACTTTTACCCCACCGCGTTTAACTCTGGATGCTGGGGGGAAAGTAAAAGAAGGTAGTGATCACCTTCAATGATAACCTATCCTATCAGATAGGTGATCAGTGCCAGGGGGGCATCAGGAAGGGTTAAGACATGGGCAAAGCAGGGTACATGCCCCATGTCACCTATTTACAAGGCATCTATTATGTTGGAGCCATTATCAGCATACACTAAACCAGCCGTATATGAGTGGGGTACAAGCCATTCCTTTATCACCTGCTCTAGTTTATTTACTAGATATGGCTTTGTGGAATTGTCTCTCAAAACTTTGATTGCACAAAGTGGAGCACTGATGATATGGGTTATCCTGCTGTTGTCTTTTAATAATACTGCCAGAACAAGGCAAGATTACTGTGTTTCACCTAATGCTGCAAGCTATTGTTGGCCACTGGTGGGAGGGAAACCCAGTGAGCAGTGACAGTCATATAGTCTATACTCTGACCACATATCTGTTTTCAGGTTAATTTTTCTGTCCTCACGAGGTTTACAACCATTTGCCCACCACAATAACCACTTGCTTGTACAATTCTGGCACAGCCATACTTGAAAAATAACTGCAGCTTAGGATAGGCCAAAGGTGTGCAAAACATGACATCAGATCTTTAAAACCTCTTTTTTCTACAATTGAAAATATAAGCACGTCAACTGCCAAAATCTTTACCACAGAAACATTTTGGGATTATTTTGTGAAGTGTTTAACTCCTGTCCAAGAACTCAGAAAGCTTGGGTTGGCAGTATATGACAGAAGAACTGTGTAACTTTATTGCTTTTACAACATGACTTGTGGAGGTGGTAGGGGTGGAGGTGGTATGTGTGGGCAGCCTGTGACCCTTCATCTCCTACAACAGACACCGAGTTGAGCCAGTGAGCAACCAGGATGGGAGGACCCGTAACTGTAGAGGACTGAGCAGGGGATAGGAAGTCCGACCAGGTTGATGACCCAAAGACACACTGTCAAACTCCCCAGAAGGAGGAAGGAGAGAGAGAGGGGATAAGAGAAAGGACTAGGTGAAAACAAGGAAGGCAAGAGGTGAAAGTTCAAGGCAGACCAGAGAGAGATCAAAGGAAGAACAGAGGCAAAGGTGTAGGATTATGTCAAAGCGCCAGAGGTAGGACTAGAGCAGAGAGAAAAATAAGGTGATGGGGAGAGTAAAGGAGAGGTGAATGGCCTTGATGAACCCCGTCAGAGGCCAGTGAGAGGGAGAGTGAAGGATAAGGTTAGGATTGTGGTGAACCACTAGAGGGAGGACAAGAGCAGAGAGCAGGGTAAAGCGAAGTTGAGAAGGAATAGGCGAATGGCCTAGATGGACCTGAGAGGAGATAGGTAAAATGACTAGTAGTGGTGAACCACTAGAGGTCAGACTAGTAGATGAATGACCCAAACAAACCATAGGGGAAGTAAAGGGAAAGCAGAGACTGAGAGAAGGGAAGGTGGCGAACTGCAGAAGGGTAAGGGGAAGTCCAATAAACACACCCCAAGTTAACGCACTGGAAGGAGGCGAAGACACGAACAGGAACACACACACATTAGATGAGATGAAGAGATGAGGTCATAGTGTGATATCACAGATGAGGTTCCAAATCGGAAGCCGGGAAATGGAATTTTGAGGGAAATCGAGGTTCAAGCTTGGTTGCACAGATGAGGTGCCAAGTCAGAAGATGGGAGACATAGTCAGGAAGGAATCAGAGGTTAAAACAAATTATCGAGGATGCATGAGCAAAGGAACAGACTAGCAAAGGAAACTAGCTTGTAGAATTGGTGCAAAAGACTGATTGTTCAGGATATAAAGGACAGATAGCCAGTAGGAGTGGAAAAGGGGCTCGATGGCTGGAGCAAAGAGAAATGGTCTGTGACATAGAGTCAGACTTTCTAATTGATATATCAAAGAGTTTAGAAACAGACACAGCACTCCTTTTCAGTGGTAAATTGGGCCTTTACCTTTCATCTGATTTTCTTGCCATGTCATCATCTCTCTCACTCTCATCTTCATCTGTATATGAAGAGGAGGATGCTGGAATTATATATTATAGATCAATATCATCATTGTTAATCAGGTCATCCTCCGTATCGTCCACAGCTACCCCCCACACACACATTACATTTTGAAATATCAAACAATTTCTTTTTACTTTTCCTTTTAGAGGGATTTTCAGCACATTCCTCTCTACTTTGAGGACTGATGTTTTTTACTCTCACTGTCAGGCAGAGCAGTTGGTGGAACATTTACATCTGTCTGTTATACCATCAACACTAAAACGTAACACATAGGCTTCAGTGTTTTTACATGATTTATTAATATTACTAGTGGTGGTGGAATGCTTTATGAGACTTTAACAAACAACCTCCCCAGGAAGAGAAGGATCATCATGACTTATTGCACATACAATTTTTGGACTATCACTTTACTAACATATGCCTGCACTGCTACTACTCCTTTAGTCCTACCCCTGCCCCTAGTTTGTTAGCCGGACATTATTAAACAGTGAATACACAACAGAACTATCTCTTCAAGTATAAAATTTTGGGGTATTTGGGGTAAATCTTCTTTGCTCAATTCCCACACCCACAGACTCCCCTAACACAGAAATAACAGCCAGATTAGGAAGGAACTTGGATCACAACTGCCTTTGTCTTCTAGGTCATGAAAAATGTGGGGGTATTTGGGGTAAATATCCTTTGCTACCTTCACATACACACACACACACAACCCAAATACAGAGGTAACAGATAAATCAGGTAGACATTTGGGTCACAGATCCTGTCTCAGTATCACAGTGCCTGTGATTCTTGTCACTCTTTCTTGTGGATAGCTCTGATTTGCTGAGCCAGTTTGGCCCGCCCCTGGTGACCTTCTTATGCCTGGCCCAGACACCTGTCAGATGCCCTTTCGTGGTGTTTCTGAGCCAGTAGTGCTGTTGCTGTGTTCCTGTGTTCCGGATTTCTGTGTACCGAATCGGCTTGTCCTGACTATTCTCCAGTGTTCCTGTTTGTGTATGACCCGGCCCGACTGCGTACCACCTTTGGATCCTGACCCGGCTTGGCTGACGTTCCTGTTTATGTATGACCCGGCTTGTATGACTACCTCCTGCGTGCTCCGACCCGGCCCGGCTGACTTCCTGCTCCGAAGATCGACTTCCAGCTTGTTCCAGTGACCTGCGTTCCAGTTGTCGCCGTCGCGACATTCTCATCTGCTGTTGCCAGTCACCGTGTGACCGCCTTGCCTGGTGTTGCCTATTATCTGTGCAGTGTACCGCTACCCTTGCAGAGCTGTGTGTGCCTCAGTATGCCTCCCTCATCCTGCAGAGCCTCATTGTTTCGCTGAAGCCTTGAGTAAACGTGCTTAATAACCCTAGCAGTGCTGCCTTGCTCTCACTCTCTCTATTCCCAGAACAGAGCCTCTTTCTCGGTGCTACGTCTGCTGAGTTGGGCGCTCACCGTCGACGACTCTATCCATTCCGTTGCAGAGTAGTCACGTATTGTGGGCCGGTTGGGCGCCAAGGGCTCTCCCCTGTTGTCGGTTACTGGGCGATATTCGTTAAGCAGAGTGGCGGCAGAGAGAAGGCTTCAGTGCTAGCAGATCCGGTATATACGCCCGCGGGGGCTACTGGCTCTAGAACTTCAAATACCGGTATCCGGTTAAGTCTGAGGAGGCTTAGTAGCTCTTGCATTGCAGGCCGGTTTCCGTTACGCCCGTGGGGGCTATTCTCACTTGCACTCGCAGAAGCAGATCCAGTAGGTACGCCCGAGGGGGCTAGTTGGATCCCCGTTCTGCTTATTACTCGAACACTTTGGCTAGGCAGTCACGTCTCCAGTACATGGTGAACTTTGTCTACCAGCACATCCTTATAACACCCAGGGCGTGCCAAACCTCCACATCTGAGACTGACTGTTTATCAAGCTCTTAACCCTTTGGGGTGATATTCCATTCTATTCATAGTATTTGTTCATGTCATCTTATTGTGCATTTACACTTGTAACCTATCAGTCTTCACTGTGTGTTGATTTTCAACCGCCACTAGAGTGCGAACATTTGCATTATTGTTACTCTGAATAAATTGTGTTTTATTTCACATACTGGTCTGAGTGTCCTAAAAAACCGTTACACTCAGTCAACCAAGATTTTGGGGGAGTTTTTGTAAATCTCCTTTCTCCCTCCACACTATCCCAGAGTGCCCCCAGACTCCCCAAACACAGAAAAAATGTTCTACCTATATGACTCACTAAACTACACTCCAACTTTGCTTTATGTGCCTGTCTTCTCTAGCTTGAAATTGTGCTGCTTTTTCTCTGTGTAACAAAAACTGAATGACTTTCTGCTGGAACCTGACAACTCTTTTATACTACACCTGTGGAAAAAGAAGGGAAACTTGCCATGTTGTGGGACAATTCAGTCATAGCATTGATTGCACTTTGTGCTGGAAATTTCTTGCATGGCGAGAAGTGCCAGTTTTCAGCTGTTTCAGTTTTGTCCATCCAAGTTCTACCCCTATAGAAGTGTCTAATTCTACCTCTGAATGGTCATATATTTTTGATTAACTTTATCTGGGATATAAAAAGGCTCATAAGGTTTTCCATATTTATGATGATGTCTGCTATTCTTAACCTTTTGAGTGTCAAGGACATCTTCTAACACAGATTTTCCCACCAGGCCAAGGATGTGCAGTGTACTTCTGATTTGCACTATTTTTCTCCCCCTCCCTTACTCCCAAAGTTTTGTTTTAAAAACAGATGAGACATTGGGGGCATCAGGATATTAATAGGGAAGAAGAGAAAAAAGAGGAGCTTCTTTGTGCAATACTTGTAGGATAATTTCTTTAACGCACCACCACCAAAAATAGTACTCATGTACACATATATTTCAACCATCTATTCAGACTCAGGATATATATATAGCTGTATCCCTTCATCTTCTTTATTATCAATCGACAGGCTGCTTTCCCCAAACGCCACTCACAGAGTCGATAAACATCTAAAAAGAAAAACAACAACAAGGAGATGCCAATAGTGCCTGTATCACACTGGTATTGGAGAAGTACAAAGATTGCCAAAAGAAACGCACTCACATCGAGTTGCCATGTATATACATATATATACATCCACAGCTTCAAAAAAACCTATGTTTCTTGATAAAGCAGCTTCTCCTGCTGTGAAAAGCGTGGATGTGTAGGACATAGCTACTATGTTTTTATTATTTTAATACATTTATACTTCCATGAAATTGGCTGGAGCGGTTTCTTCTTTCTGTACATATATATATTTGTTTCCTGTGGCCTCCTGATCCATATAGATGGGAGAGAGGTCCATTTGAGTCAGCATATAAGGATACCAACAACCAGATCTATAGGGACCCGTGGAACCCGGGAGACACTGAGCAGAGATGGTAGTAAGATCTCAGGTGTTTAAAGCTGTGAATGTATATGTATATACACAGCAACTCGATGTGAGTGGATTTCTTTTGGGAATCTTTGTACTTGTCAAATACCAGTGTGATACAGGCACTATTAGATTACATCAGGATATTGATTTCAGACATGTAAAGTGAGGGAGCTGGAGTTGCTTCATAGGAGAATTGGTGATAGCTAGTGATGATCGAGCACCCCAATGCTCGGGTGTTCGGGTGCTCTGACCGAGCGCCCCGGAGGCTCGAGTGCTCGGCCGAGCACCCGAGCCCCATTGAAGTCAATGGGAGGACTCGAGCATTACACCAGGCACCCCCTGCTCTGATGAGGGGAGGGTGCCTGGTCCATAGGAAAAGGGCAGAAAATGATGGAAACACCACAGAAATGGTTCAGGGACAGCATAGGGAGGATGTCTGGATGCATCTTGGACTCCAACATCGCTGCTGGGAACGATGTTTCGCCCGTAGTACGCCATTTTTACAGACTGACCGTAAAACACACAAAAAGGAAGATAAAAACGACTTTAGGCGAAAAATTGTTACCAAACAGTATTTGCTGTATATTTACTTGTATATCATCTGCAAATTCTGCAAAAAATGTCATCGATTTTTCGGAACTGGGGCCATGATTAAGAGGGAAACGTGCGCAGAGGCAAATTCTCCCAAAAATTTCCTCGATTTTTCTGAACTGGGGCCATGATTAAGAGGGAAACGTGC
Source organism: Rhinophrynus dorsalis (assembly GCA_037306005.1). NCBI lineage: Eukaryota > Metazoa > Chordata > Amphibia > Anura > Rhinophrynidae > Rhinophrynus > Rhinophrynus dorsalis. The sequence continues at coordinate 134,357,640 of CM074718.1, forward strand.
GCAGAGGCAAATTCTCCCAAAAATGTCCTCGATTTTTCTGAACTGGGGCCATGATTAAGAGGGAAACGTGCGCTGAGCCGACCATCTAAAACATTATGGGTGAGGGTCTGCTGCGGAGCTGACCATCCTAAACATTATATGCGAAGGCCCGTTAGTGAGCTGACCCAATAAAACATTATATGAGAAGGCCCGCTGGTGAGCTGACCTATACAAAAATTGTCAAACAGCGCCCGCTGGTGAGCTGGCCCTATATAAAAATTATATCACAGGGCCCGCTGGTGAGCTGGCCCTATATAAAAATTATATATGGAAGAGAGTCAACCATATACCCATTTTTTGGGTGGAAGGGGTGAATGGGAATACAGAGTATTCCCATCATTGTAAATAACATATCTAAAGTGACTTTATGTTCCCCCGGGGCTTTCCTCCAGTGGAGTGGAGAAGTCAGGGGAAATCCAGGCCTTGTTCATTTTTATAAGTGTCAACCTATCAGCATTTTCGGTGGAAAGGCGGATACGCTTATCTGTTATGATGCCACCAGCAGCACTAAATACCCGCTCAGACAGAACGCTGGCGGCAGGGCAGGCCAGCACCTCCAAGGCGTAGAGTGCCAGTTCATACCACGTGTCCAGCTTGGACACCCAGTAGTTGTAAGGCACAGAGGGATCATTGAGGACGCTGACACGGTCTGCTACGTACTCCTTCACCATCTTCCAAAACTTTTCCCTCCTTGTGACACTAGGCTGCGCATCAGGGTGAGGGTGCTGGCGGGGTGTCATGAAGGTGTCCCACGCCTTGGAGAGTGTTGCCCTGCCTTTGTCGGAACTGCTGTGTGCTCCCCTTTTCTCCCCTTCTCGGTTGGCCAAGGTAGCACGTACTCTGCCGCCAGCGTTGTCAGATGGAAAATTTTGGAGCAATTTTTCAACAAGAACCTTCTGGTATTGCACCATTTTGCTTGTCCTCTCCACCGGAGGAATGAGAGATGAGCAATTCTCTTTGTAGCGGGGGTCCAGAAGGGTGAACACCCAGTAATCCGTGTTGTCTAAAATGCGTATAACGCGTGGGTCACGGGAAAGGCAGCCTAACATAAAGTCAGCCATGTGTGCCAGAGTACCAACAGGCAAGATTTCGCTGTCCTCACCAGGAGGATGACTCTCAATCTCCTCATCCTCTTCCTCCTCTTCTGCCCACCCACGCTGAAGAGATGGAACTAAAGTTCCAATGGCTACCCTCTGTAGCGGAGGCAACCGTGTCTTCCTCCTCCTCCTCCTCCTCCTCCGCCTCCTCCAATTGTCGCTGAGAAGACGAAGTGAGGGTGCTCTGGCTATCACCTTGTGTAAGCTCTTCCTCCCGCATTTCCACCTCTTCCACATGCAAAGCGTCGGTTTTAATTGTGAGCAGCGAGCGTTTCAGTAGACACAGAAGTGGGATGGTTACACTGATAATAGCGTTATCGCCGCTCACCATCTGTGTCGATTCCTCAAAATTGCGTAAAACCTCACAGAGGTCTGACATCCATTCCCACTCCTCACTTCTGATTACAGGAAGTTGAACGGAGAGGCAACGACCGTGTAACAGCTGGTACTCCACTACTGCCCTCTGCTGCTCACAAAGCCGGGCCAACATGTGGAAGGTGGAGTTCCAGCGCGTGCTCACGTCACACACGCGGCGCACCTTGGTCAAGAGATCATGCAAATTGGGGTAGGTTTTTAGAAATCGCTGAACCACTAAATTAAATACATGCGCTAGGCATGGTACGTGTGTGAGCTTGCCGAGCTCCAAAGCCGCCACCAAGTTACGCCCATTATCACACACAACCATGCCTGGTTGCAGGTTGAGTGGCGAGAGCCACTGCTCGGTCTGGTGACTAATCCCCTGCAACAGCTCTGAGGCCGTGTGCTGTTTGTCCCCAAGGCAGATCAGCTTCAGCACGGCCTGTTGACGCTTCCCCACTGCAGTGCTACACTGCTTCCAGCTACCGGCTGATGGGTGAGTGGCGCTGCGCGCAGAGAATTCGGAGGTGGAAACGGAGGAGGAGGAGCCAATAACGTAGGTGCTGGCGGAAACCCTGATGGAGGTAGGGCCCGCAATCCTCGGCGTGGGTAGCACCTGTGCCATCCCAGGGTCCGAGTCGCTCCCAGCCTCCACGACATTCACCCAGTGTGCCGTCAGGGAAATGTAGCGTCCCTGGCCACAAGCACTTGTCCATGTGTCAGTCGTTAAGTGGACCTTCCCAGTAACTGCGTTGGTCAGGGCACGGGTGATGTTACGGGACACATGGTGGTGTAACGCGGGGACGGCACACCGGGAAAAGTAGTGGCGGCTGGGGACTGCGTACCGAGGGACAGCTGCTGCCATCAGGCTGCGGAAGGACTCAGTCGCCACAAGCCTAAATGGCAGCATTTCGATGGCCAGTAATTTGGAAAGGTGTGAGGTTAGTGCTATGGCCTGTGGGTGGGTGGCTGGGTATTTTCGCTTGCGCTCAAATGCCTGGGGTAACGACATTTGGACGCTGCGCTGGGACAGGGAAGTGGATGTGGTCGCTGATGGTGCTTCAGATGGTACAGGTGCAGGGCGGGAGGTATGCGGGCCTGCGCCTTCGACAGGCTATTGGCCAGCACCGAAAACAGGGGAAGAGGAGGCAGTGGTGTGGCCTGCAGACACAGATTGGCGATCCGGGCGTTCCTCCCACTTATTACGGTGCTTGGATGCCATGTGTCGGATCATGCTGGTGGTGGTGAGGTTTCTAGTGTTCATTCTGGTGTGGCACAGGTTGCAAACTACAATTTTTTTGTCGTCCGCACTTTCCTTAAAAAAACGCCATACCGCGGAACACCTAGCCCTTGGCAAGGGAGATTTACGCAAGGGGGTGCTCCGTGGAACATTTGCGGGCCGGTTTGGTGCGGTCCACCTTCTTTCTGTAGCCACACCACTGCCTCTTCCAGCCTGTTGCGGTGCTGCAGATGGCTCACCCTCAGGACTGCTGTCATCGCTCGGCTCTCCACCTTCCCAGGTGGGGTCAGTCACCTCATCGTCCACCAAGTCCTCCTCCACTTTCTCACTCTGATCATCCTCCTCATTTCTTGATCCCACCACATACTCAGTCATTGACAACTGTATATCATCCTCCTCATCAAGGTCTTGAGACAGTAATAGTGGTTGATTTGATGGCAACTGTGTCTCATCATCATCATCATCCACTTCCTTTGACCTTAAATGCTGTTCACCTCTGTCATCTTCTTGTGATTGGGTACCCTCTAGAGGTTGTGAATCAGGGCACAAGATTTCATGTTCCTCTGCAAGCGTGCTTGGAGAGAGGTTCAAATTAAGGATTGGTGATGAGACGAGCTCCTCACTATATCCCAGTGTGGGATCACTTCTTTGACCAGACCCTCTATGGTGGGAGGAAGGATGATCAGGGTGAGGATTATGTTGACCAGACTCTTGGCTACTGAGAGTAGACTTGTGGAAGATAGGGTGGTGCTTAACCGACTGGAAGCAGTATCACCTGAAATCCAACCGACCACCTGTTCGCAGTGGTCTGACCTCGAGAGTGATGTCCTGCGACGCCCTGTAAACTGAGACATGAAGCTAGGTATGGTGGATGTCTTTCTTTCTTGTGCTCTGGCACCAGGCACAGTTTCTACGCGTCCTGACCCGCGCCCTGAACTATCAGGATCACGTCCACTTCCCCGTCCCTTTTTACCCGCCTTCTTCATATTAAACGGAATATGTGCTGCAAATCTGCAACTTTGCACACTAAACAGAATATGCTGCTTATCTGTGGCTAGGCACAGTGAATGGAATATGTGACTTTTATTTTTTACACTTTGCACACTAAACAGAATGTGCTGATAATCTGCAACTTTGCACACTAAACAGAATATGCTGCTTATCTGCGGCTAGGCACAGTGAATGGAATATGTGACTTTTATTTTTTACACTTTGCACACTAAACAGAATGTGCTGATAATCTGCAACTTTGCACACTAAACAGAATATGCTGCTTATCTGCGGCTAGGCACAGTGAATGGAATATGTGACTTTTATTTTTTACACTTTGCACACTAAACAGAATGTTCTGCTAATCTGCAACTTTGCACACTAAACAGAATGTGCTGCTAATCTGCAACTTTGCACACTAAACAGAATATGCTGCTTATCTTCGGCTAGACACAGTGAATGGAATATGTGACTTTTATTTTTTACACTTTGCACACTAAACAGAATGTTCTGCTAATCTGCAACTTTGCACACTAAACACAATGTGCTGCTTATCTGCGGCTAGGCACAGTGAACGGAATAAGTGACTTTTATTTTTTACACTTTGCACACTAAACAGAATGTGCTGCTAATCTGCAACTTTGCACACTAAAAAGAATGTGCTGCTAATCTGCAACTTTGCACACTAAAAAGAATGTGCTGCTAATCTGCAACTTTGCACACTGAACAGAATGTGCTGCTAATCTGCAACTTTGCACACTAAACAGAATGTGCTGCTAATCTGCAACTTTGCACACTAAAAAGAATGTGCTGCTAATCTCCAACTTTGCACACTAAACAGAATGTGCTGATAATCTGCAACTTTGCACACTAAACAGAATATGCTGCTTATCTGCGGCTAGGCACAGTGAATGGAATATGTGACTTTTATTTTTTACACTTTGCACACTAAACAGAATGTTCTGCTAATCTGCAACTTTGCACACTAAACAGAATGTGCTGCTAATCTGCAACTTTGCACACTAAACAGAATATGCTGCTTATCTTCGGCTAGACACAGTGAATGGAATATGTGACTTTTATTTTTTACACTTTGCACACTAAACAGAATGTTCTGCTAATCTGCAACTTTGCACACTAAACACAATGTGCTGCTTATCTGCGGCTAGGCACAGTGAACGGAATAAGTGACTTTTATTTTTTACACTTTGCACACTAAACAGAATGTGCTGCTAATCTGCAACTTTGCACACTAAAAAGAATGTGCTGCTAATCTGCAACTTTGCACACTGAACAGAATGTGCTGCTAATCTGCAACTTTGCACACTAAACAGAATGTGCTGCTAATCTGCAACTTTGCACACTAAAAAGAATGTGCTGCTAATCTCCAACTTTGCACACTAAACAGAATGTGCTGCTAATCTGCAACTTTGCACACTAAACACAATGTGCTGCTAATCTGCGGCTAGGCACAGTGAACGGAATATCTGACGTTTTTTTTTTTAAACTCTGCCCCCCAAAACAAAATATATCTGCTGCCCCCACACACAGTAGTCCTAAAAAGGACTTTTGGGTCTTTTTGTTCTTCAAACGCGCTTTTTTTCTCCCTACACTGACTTTCCCTTCCTATCCTCATCTCTCCCTGGCTAAGACTGAGCCGAACTCGCTGGTCAGGTGCTATACAGCACCCGATCACGGGTTCTGGCCAGCCAATCAGTGTAATGCCAGCAGCCAACATGGCTGCTGGCATTACACTGATGTCAGAGCCTACCCGCACGTTTATTGGCTGCGCAGCAGCCGCGAAACATGCGGGGAGGAGACCCGAACATGGCGGGCGAGCACATGCGGTACTCGTACGAGTACCGCCATGTGCCGAGCAGAGCGATGCTCGAGCCGAACCGAGCTTCGGCCGAGCATGCTCGCTCATCACTAGTGATAGCCACTTGGTCCCTGGATGTAGATGTGAAAGGAAAAGGTGAGTTGAAAATACATAAATAAAAATAAACCTTTGATAACTGATCCTTCCTACCTGGGCTGGCTGGCCGAGCCAGAGACTCTACTGGGACTGAGTGACTGATACTAAGTAGATAGACATAAATGTCACACATTCCAGACAAGACAGACAGATGCAAGTTGACATTGTATGTTACTTACACAAACTCACTTTTATATATGTAAGAACAAGGACAAGAATATATTGAGGTGTGTTGTTGCTGTAGCAGCTGATGTTCACATAATCCTTGCAAGCTGCTAATTCTGTAGTTAACAGGTCAATCCTTTACTGTACTGCAGTCCTTGGTAAGGAATAAAAAGAATGGTGAAATGTTGACACTTGTGGACAGTGACATTGACAGTGCTAGACAGCGACACTTTAAAAAAAACAAAACAAAATATTTTGATTGACAGACAGGCACCTGAGAGCGATACATCATACATCATACATTATTTTCAGGCAGACTTTAAAAGTCGAAATTAGAATTTTTTTTTTGTTGGCCCCTGGTTGCTGCAACTGGTTCAGTAAATGAAGATGATCTTCCACCTGAGGGCTGTTGTTTGTAAAAGTGATATAAAATGATCCACCACCAGTAGTAGTACTAAATCTTTCAACAACAATAAAGATGATGACAAGTCAAACACTAATGTTGCTGCCATAGTGGAGGAGGATTTAGCAGCGAGACTAACTGCTGCATCAGACAGACAGTAATAACCTGCTACAAAAGAGTGCAAAATGGTTCTATAAATCCCTCAAGGGAAAAGTAAAAATAAGCTTTTTCAGACTTTAAAGGGATAGTAATACTTTAATATTACTATTCCCCATATTGTAGCTATTTCAAAAAGAATTGAATTGCCCCCAGTGTCATCTCTCAAACCTTTATGGTTTGAGAGATAACCGAACACAAAGTTCCCCCCTCCCTCCCCTTTCCCTGAAGTCAGCGTTGTACTGAAGGCAGGGATATCCGGTTTTATTTTTCATCAGGCAGCTCTGCAGCAGAGCCGAGATCAAGTTAGTAAAAAAAAAAAAAATTATTTAACTGAAACGGTCTTCTACATGTGCTTGCAAACCAAACTAACACTGATCTCGGCTCAGCTCCAGACCCGCCTGACTGTCATACAACAGACTTCCCCAGCAGTCAGTACATGGCTGACTTCAGGGAAGTGGAAGGGAGGGGGGAACTTTGCATCTGGTTATCTCTCAAACCATAAAGGTTTGAGAGATGAACCTGGGAGCAATTAAATTATTTTTCAAATAGCTACAATATGGGGAATAGTAATATTAAAGTATTATCCCTTTAAAAAACAAAAAAGAAAAGGAAAGTAGAGGGAAGGAAATGGACTCTGCTACTGATTACCTAATTATTGATTTAAAACAGATGAAGTAGAGAGGGAGAGTGATAATATGGCCAAAATATGAAAGAAGAAGGCTCTATCATCTATCACTGTAAAGGAATAATATGCCTGTTTATAAACACTTTGAGAGACCAACTCTAAAGTCTTACTCTGGACAAGTAAACATGCCTAAAAACACACAAGCATAATTTCTGTCATCTTCACCAACATCACCGCTTCCAAGTCCATCCCCCATTCAGTCACACTCACTATTATTGACAAAGCAGTCACACGTGAACATTCACAATCCTAGCTATGAGTGCTTCTGTTGCTGTTCAATGTTCAGTGACCTACTGCTAGTACTAATGCAACATTTATCCCCTGTAGTATAGTCCTGAAGAAAACCCCACAGTCTATGAAATGTCTAGTATGGTGATGACTCTTGTGATCCAAAATCTAAACAGGTTATTATCAATCTCTGTAAAAAACATGTGAGAATAGGGTAAAGTAGGATCACATGTAGGCACATACTCATTGAGATACCAACTGAAGCTGCCATATCCCAAGCCACAGTTATTTTTCAATGACGGCTGTGCCACAGTTGAACAAGCAGGTGGCTACTTGTCACGGTTACCCAGAGAAGTACAGGAGTCAGTACGGTACAGTTAATGCAATTTATTAACCAAATGATAGAATGAACAATATGTATATATGTATATATATATATATATATATATATATATATATATATATATATATATACAGGGTTACCAGCCAGCAAGCACTATTATCAGGAATAGTAGGCTGCAACACTAGGCCACACTGCTGGAGACTAGGCTTTAGCTACTGGTAGTTTCAACAGGAACCAGGAGCAGGAGCAGTAACCGGAACTCAGGATCTTGATCCGACGTAACTGGCATACCGACTCACACCTGCAGTCAGTAGGGAGCAAATTCTGACTCACACCTGCAGTCAGTATGGAGTGAACTGACTCACGCCTGCAGTCAGTATCAGAGCTTAGTCTACCAGAGCCCCAGGCCCGCACTAGATTGGGTGTCTGATCACCAGGGGAAAAGACAAAAGAATAGTCAGACAGAGCCACAAGTAGCACTAGAGGGGGTAGTCAGACAAGCCGGGTCATACACAGTTCAGGTAGTTATCCAGAGCCACAAGTCTGCACCATATTGGATGTCCACTATTAGGGGTTAGGCAAAAGAATAGTCAGACAGAGCCACAGGTCAGCACTAGAATGGATGGAAGACTAGCCAGGTCATACACAGAGCCCAAGGTAACTGCTATGAACAACAACGCAAGGGCAACTGAGTCAGGCCTCAGCCTGCCTTTTAAACCCCTGCACAGGAAGTAGGAGGAGCAGCTCAGTGGGAGGAAGTATGAAGTTGGTATCAGGAGACTACAGGAAGCAAACAGATAAAACAGAGTCCTGCAGCATGCTTGAAGCATCCCGCCTGCAGATGATGCTGAAGTCAAGGTAAGCTGTAACACTACTGTCATGAACAAAGGGAAGCAAACAACATATGTCAAGGTTTGTTGACAATGTGAATACCATCCCCCAAAGACAGAAATCAGTTATTGCTGCTGTCACTGTGCCCTTCTTAGTCCCCAGCTTCAGACTGCTAACAATTTTTTTGGGGCTTATGCTGCTATAGGCCTCAGTCTACTAACAATTTTTCAAGGCTTATATTGCTGTAGGACTCCGCATGCTAACAGTATATTACATATATATAATTAGTTTTCAAAAAAACGACATGGATGAAAAGTGGAGATGACCTTGTGTAGGTGTTATGAAGCTGGAACTATATCATTCAAAAGTCCCAATGATTGCTGCATACTTACATGTACCAGTGGGTGCTCAAGCAAACATCAAAGATATACATAAACATAAACAAAGTCCAGATGCTCATCACACCATATGTTGGCTAGATTTTGAAATTCTATGTGAAGCTTCCATAAAAATGTCAGGATTGCTGCCAAAATAACAGCTCTTTCCACAGCAGGCCACTGAGTCCTAAGACTCAGACTATGGGCAGATTGTCTATATCTAAGAAATGTGCTATGAATGTTGATAAGAGTTAGACACTCTATCAAGTACTGTATCAGAATAAACAAAAATCTTCTTCAAGACTGTTGCTTTAATTATCAAAAACATGTTCTCATCCTTGCAGGAAATATAAGAGATGCCACAGAGAAAATAATCTTGCAAACAAACCCTTTAGAGGAGTGGAGACAAGGCCCACAAGGCCTCTCATTTTATCAAAATGTGTTTACAAAGGTTATGGTGGTAGCAGCAGCACATCTAATTGAACTAGACATCACTGTTATTCCATATCTGGATGACTGTCTGGTGAAGGCCTCCAATCCTTAGCTGCTCCTTGAACATTGTCAGCAGATGACTATATCATTGATGGCTGGCCAGTCTAAGGAAATCAGATCTGGTTCCAGAGCAGAAGAGATTTCTAGTTCTAATCCTGGATGCCATCATAGAAAAAAAACTTTCCTTCCTATAGGCAAGATAGACAAGTCTGTTCGCCAGGTTGGCGTAATCAGTCACTCATACTATGTTACTAAGACAAATTATGTCAATTGTGGGCCTGTTGGCAGTCTCAATATATGTAGTTCCCTGGGCTACCCTTCACATGAGACCTCAGCATTTCATCATGACACAATGGAACAAAAATCCAGATTTTCTCCATCATCAGGTGAGGTCTCTACCAAAGTCAAACTTTTTCTGGCTCGGCAAATACTGTATATCCAAAGGCCTTCCTTGATACATTCCAAGCTGAACAATAATCAAAAGGTGTAAACTGGGGAGTAATGCAACAAGGTAGGTCATAATTACAGATCATTATTAGAAGACAAATCATAGACTTCCCTTTACCTCAGTCAGATTTCTGAAGAGAGCAGTGCAGATCATCAAAGGTCATGCTGTCAAGATCAGATCAGACAATATTACAGTAGTTACATACCTTTACAACAAAGGTGGCAAAAGATGTGGCGCCCTACTGCACTTTTTCCCTGAAGATCTTACAGTAGGTAGAATCCTACCTGTCAGCTATCCATATCAGCGGGAGGCACAAGGTCTGGGTAGATAGTTAAATAAGAAGATTGTTGTCTCAATCAAAAGTTACTTAATTCCCTGATGAAGATATTCAGATCTGATGGCCATCATGGAAAACACAAACATTCCAAGGTTTTTCTCTCAGTTTCCTCAGGATCATCTAGAGGCAGTGGATTCCCTTGTAGAAACATGGTCAATGTAGCTGGCTTACATAGTTCATCCAATGAGGCTCCTTCCCTTAGAGCTAAAGAAAATCACACAGCCAGTAGAAAGTATCAGTCATCCAAAACACCCTTGATGGCCTAGGAAGGCTTTGTGCCACCCTGAACCACCTACCAAATAATTATCTGTTTATTCTTTTCTTGAACAATGACCTGCTATCACAGTGCCTGTGATCCTCCTGTCACTCCCGTCTGCGGTATACTTTGATTCGCTGAGTGGTTTGGCCCAGCCCCTGGTGACCTTTTTATACCTGACCATGACACCTGTCAGATGCCCTTTCGTGGTGTTTCTGAGCCAGTCTTGCTGTTGCTGTGTTCCTGCGTTCCAGATTCTTGTGTACTGACTTGGCCTGTCCTGACTACACTCCAGTGTTCCTGATCGTGATTGACCCGGCTTGTCTGCGAACCACCTCCGTTTCCTGACCTGGCTTGGCTGACGTTCCTGCTCGTGTATGACCCGGCTTGTATGAGAACCTCCTTCGTGCCTGGCTGACTTCCTGCTCCGTGATCGACTACGGCCTGATCCAGCGACCTGCATGTTCCTGTTGTCGCCGCCGCAACATTCTTACTCCTGCTGTGCTGATTGCCAGTTTCAGTGTGACCACTACACTCCGGTGTTGCCTTAGTCCAGTGCAGAGTTCCGTGCTGATTTGCAGAGCTGTGCTTCCCTTTACTGAGCCTCCGTACGCTTGCAGAGCTTATACACCATACTGAGCCTTCGGTTGTTAAATGTACATTTTAACCCCTGCAGTGCCGCCTCACTCCGGCAGAGCCCCCATTTCCCGGTATAGAGCCGTTACTTAACTGTGCTACGTCTGCTGAGTTGGCCGCTAGCGTGGACGGCGACTCATACGATACAGCTACAGAGTAGTCATGTCTTGTTGGTCCGGTTGGGTGCCTTTGGCTCTTGGTCTTACGTTGGTTGCCGGATGTCTCCATTGTGGCTATTGGTTCTGAGAGACAGCAAGGGGTAGGCTCCAAGCTCTGGCAGGTTCTGAAGGTATACGCCCGTGGGGGCTATTGGCTCAATTAACGCTGCTGTTGGTCTCCGGTTATACGCCCTTGGGGGCTAGTCGCCAGCTCTTGCATCTCAGGCTATACTCCAATTACACCCGTGGGGGCTACATACTCTAGCACTTGCAGTATCAGTTGTCTCATAGGGTACGCCCGTGGGGGCTATGTTGGGTTACTGTTCTGCTGAAGCTTCTGCTGGTCACTGAATATCTACAGCCTTACCATCTTATGAACTCTGTGCTGTTCACATCTCACAGCACCTCACTTCACCATTTTGGGCGTGACAAACCCCACAGCTGAGACGGACTGATTGTTCTGTTAAACCCATTTATGTCCATCTTGCTATTATCTGTACTGTTACAGAGTGTGCTCCCTGATTCTGTATATTGGGCCTTTTGAATACATTTGTATACACAGTGCTATTATTGCTGTCACCTGTAGAGGGCGATCATTTGCATTTTTTTCTTAATTAATAAACTGTGTTTGATTTTACCTACTGGTCTGAGTGTCCTAAAAAAACGTTACACCTGCTGCATCATGAGCTAGTATTTCACCGGCAGGATTCAAGCTGAATCTAGGTGCCTGGTTTCTGAAAGGAAAATCAAGAGTGATCAAGTTTAATCTGCTCAGGATATTTACCTTCTTCTGAAATCTGGGAAGAAATCCAGTGTTTACAACAGGACTTGTAAGAAATTAACTTTTCTAGTATACATCTCATACAGAAAAGATCCTCTATCTCCATCCATACTGGGTTTGTTGGAAATTCTGTTGGATGGTTCCAATAAAGACCTTTGTTCTAGAACACTGAAGGTCAACTCAGGAACGTTTTCAGAGACATAAGTGTGCTAATCACTACATAGTGAAGACATTTATCAAATCTTTCAATGGTTTGATACTAAGAGTTGCTCCTTCTTATTTTCCATGGGATTTTAATTTGGTTTTAATGATGGCTGATCACCAATAGAAGAGAATCATCTGAAAATGCATCCCCTCAAGACAATATTCCTTGATGCCATATACCTAAGTCGAGAGAGTAGATGCGCTTCAAGTTCTCATTAAGCCACCTTACATGATTTTCAAAAGTACTCTATTACTTTGAAGGTACCTCCAGAATTCACACCAAAGGTCTATACATAGTTACATAGTTACATAGTAATTTAGGTTGAAAAAAGACTTGCGTCCATCCAGTTCAACCCTTTTCCTATTCCTGTTTACCATCGCTGACCCAAAAGAAGGCATCTGACTCCAAATGGCAATCAGACTTCTCCCTGGATCAACAAGCCCTAACTAAATATTAATCCCAATACTAACGTACATAGCCCTCTATATTATGCTCTTTTAAATAAGTATCCAGGCCCCTTTTAAAGGCATCTAATGTATTTGATAGCACCACCTCCTCCGGAAGTGCATTCCATACCTTTATTGTCCTTACTGTAAAGAAACCCTTCCGCTGTTGTAGATTAAATCTCCTTTCCTCAAGTCTAAGCGGGTGGCCCCTTGTCCTGTGTACTGTTCTGTTAATGAACAGGTCTTTTGAAAGCCCTTTATATGGGCCTTGAACATATTTATATAGTGTTATCATATCCCCTCTAAGACGCTGTTTCTCTAGTGTGTACAACTTTAACTTTTCTAGCCTCTCTTCATAACTAAAACTTTCCATTCCCCTTACTAGTTTTGTAGCCCTCCTCTGCACTTTATCTAGTTCCATAATGTCCTTCTTCAGAAAGGGCGCCCAGAATTGAACAGCATATTCTAGGTGGGGTCTTACCATGGACCTGTAAAGAGGCATAATTATATCTTCCTCCCTTGAGTCAATACCCCTTTTAATACATGCCAATATCTTATTGGCCTTTGCAGCTGCCAGCTGGCACTGCATGCTACTGTTAAGTCTATTGTCTACCATTACTCCCAAATCCTTTTCATTAGTAGATTTCCCCAGAGAAACACCATTTAAACTATATGTTGCATTTTTATTATTATACCCAAAATGCATAACTTTACACTTGTCTATATTGAATCTCATTTGCCATTTGCCCGCCCAGTTACTCAATTTGTCCAAATCCTCTTGTAATGAAGACACATCCAGTTCAGACTTTATTACCTTACTTAATTTTGTGTCATCGGCAAACACTGATACATGGCTTCCTATGCCCTCTGGGAGGTCATTAATAAACAAATTAAAAAGAAGAGGACCCAGGACAGATCCCTGAGGCACTCCACTTATCACGTTTATCCAACTGGAGAACTTGCCATTTACTACCACTCTTTGCATTCTATCTTTCAGCCAATTTCCAATCCACACACAAACATTTTCCCCTAGTCCTATTTCATTCAATTTGTACAGTAACCTCTTGTGCGGAACTGTATCAAATGCCTTGGCAAAGTCTAAATAGATCACGTCAACTGCCGCTCCCTCATCTATATTATTACTTACTTTTTCATAAAATGCGATCAAGTTTGTTTGACAAGACCTATCTTTCACAAAGCCATGTTGGCTATTGCTAATGATATTCCTGTTCCAGCAGAATTCTTGAATATATTCCCTTAGCAACCTTTCAAACAGCTTCCCTACCACAGATGTCAAGCTTACAGGTCTGTAATTTCCTGGCTGGGACTTTGATCCCTTTTTAAATATGGGCACCACATCTGCTTTACGCCAATCCATGGGCACCATACCAGAAATAAAAGAATCCCTGAAAATCAGATATATCGGTCTGGCCAGGGTCTGGCTTAGCTCTTTAAGTACCCGTGGGTGTATACCATCTGGCCCTGGAGCTTTGTCTACCTTAACACCATTCAATTGTTTTAACACTTTTTCTTGTGTTAGCAAGTCCCATGTTTGCTGTGACTGTTCTGTAAAAGTAGTTTGCAGATTCTTGTCCATTGGTTCTTCCTTGGTAAAAACAGAGGAAAACAAATTATTTAACATATCTGCCTTCTCTCTGTCCCCCTTGACCATCTCACCCGTTTCAGATAACAAGGACCCAACATTATCAGACTTTAATTTTTTGCCATTAATGTATTTAAATAATTTTTTTGGGTTGCTTTTGCTCTCCTTAGAATATTTTTTTCATTCTCCAGTCTAGCTAATTTAATAGCCTTTTTACAGGTTTTGTTGACATTTTTGTATTCTGCAAATGCCTCTGCTGATCCCTCAGCTTTGTAATGTTTAAATGCCGCTTTCTTGTTATTTATTTCATGAATTACTTTACTGGTTAGCCACATTGGTTTTAATTTGCTTCTTTTGTATTTGTTTCCAACAAGGATAAATTTATATGTGTATTTTTGCAATGTTGATTTGAAGGCATTCCACTTACCTTCTGTGTTTTTTCCTGAAAATATTTTATCCCAGTCAACGAGACCAAGGGATGAATTAAACCTGCTAAAGTTGGCCTTTTTAAAATTCAGTGTTTTAGTGGAACCCATATCAAATTGTTTTTTTTAATTAATCTCAAACGATACCATGTTATGGTCACTATTCCCCAAGTGCTCCCTTACTTGGATGTTAGAGATAAGTTCTTCATTGTCAGTTATTACCAAATCCAGACATGCATTCCCTCTGGTTGAGGTCTGCACTAGTTGTGACAAAAAATTGTAATTCAACAAGTTCAGAAACTTGCTGCTTTTAGCAGAGTTAGCTGTTCCATTTTTCCAGTCTATTTCTGGATAATTAAAATCCCCCATAATTATAGTTCTCCCTATTTGGGAAGCCTTTTCTATTTGCATTAATAGCTGTGATTCTTCCAGGTCAGCAATGTTTGGTGGTTTATAACAAATACCCACTAATATTTTCTGGGCAGTTTTACCCCCAGTGACTATTTCAACCCACAGGGATTCCACATGTTCACTACTGTCATCACATATATCTTCCCGCAATTGAGGCAATAATGCTGGTTTGATATACAGACAGACCCCACCACCTCTTTTGCTTGACCTATCTTTTCTAAATAACATGTAGCCCTCCAAATTGATTGACCAATCATGTGTGTCATCCCACCATGTTTCTGTTATGCCTATCAAGTCATAGTTTTCAATTTCAGCTACCAGCTCCAGTTCCCCTATTTTACCAGTTAAACTTCTGGCATTTGCAAGCATACAATTTATGCCACTGCTGTGTTCCATTTGTGATTTAATTTTGATGTGGCTTATAGGCTTCTCCCTATCATCTGTACTAACCCCGCCCCCAGATCCTCCCACCTGGTTATTAACTACATCGCCTTCCCTTTCTATACTATCTATCCCATTATTTATTGGCCCATCCCCCCCCCTTCCTAGTTTAAAATCTCCTCCAACCGTCTAGTAATCCTCTCCCCAAGCACTTGAGACCCTCTTGCATTCAGGTGCAATCCATCCCTGCTATAGAGATTGTACCCCAAAGCAAAATCAGCCCAGTGCTCTAAAAACCCAAAGCCCTCCTTCTTACACCAAGACTTCAGCCATGCATTGAGCTCCCTAATCTCCCGCTGTCTCTCTGGCGTAGCGCATGGCACATGTAGTATCTCTGAGAATACTACCTTGGAGGTCCTGTTCCTAATCTTACTGCCTAAATCCCTAAAATTACCTTTTAGGACTCTCCATCTTCCTCTTACTTTGTCATTGGTACCAATATGCACCAAGACAGCTGGATCCTCTCCAGCCCCTCCCAATAATCTGTCCACCCTGTCTGCAACATGCCGAACCCGGGCACTCGGCAGGCAGCAAACCATTCGGTTGCTGCGATCAGAGCCACAGATTACCCTATCTGTTCTCCTAATAATGGAGTCCCCTACCACCACAACCTGCCTAGGCTTCACTTTCCTCTGGATCCCCTCTGTGCTAGAGGAGCTGTTCTCCCGGCTGTTAGGGAGAACAGTCTTCTCCAGCAATTCCACTTCTGGGTTTGCCTCCCCAACATCTTCACTTAAATGAGCAAATTTGTTTGGATGGAAAAACTCAGGACTGGCTGCCCTCTTCCTCTTCCCTCCCCCACTGCAACCACTTCTAACTGTCACCCAGCTATGTGCCTGGTTCCCTTCTAGCTGATCTCCTCCCTCTTTGCTAGGTGACCCAGCTAGACTCTGCTCAGTTAGCAAGAGACTCCTCTCAAGGTTGTCAATGTCTCTCAATGTTGCAATATGACTCTCTAGAACTCCAATCTGAGCTTCTAGAAGGGCCACTTGCTCACATTTACCACAGCGGTATGGACCCTGGAACTGCTGTTCCAAGCATGCATACATATGGCATGATGTGCACTGAGTGAGATCTGAATCAAGATACTAATTTCTGTGGCCTAGTCCTCATAATGCTAAAGAAGAGTCTGCATAAACTGGATATAGAAATGTTGAAAAATGTTTTCTAGACAGAACAATCTCTTTTCAGAAAAGTTTTTTGTCAACTTTTTTGGGCCTTCTATCTATTTCTGAGGCTTACACTTCTCAGGAAAATAAACTCCCAGGAAGACTGGACTTGTGCCATGACTGCATCTTGGGCTGAAAAGGTAGATGCTTCCATGGAGCAGATATGTAGAGCTGCTCTCTGATGAAGCATCCATTCATTCAAAAAACACTACAGACTTTAGTCAGGGGAGGCTTAATTAAGTCTCAAAGTTTTGAAAGCTGGTGGTACTCACTCTGTTTAGCTCTTTCTCAATATGTGCCACCCGCGTACCCTGAAGGAAAGACAGAATTTATTCTTACATGTCAATTATTTTTCCTTCAGGCCTCCTTTGGTAGCAAACATACTTCACATCCTTTTTGTTATTAAACTATTTGTTCAGGGCCATTTGGTGTCTGTTTTCTCTCAAGGTGGGAGTGGGAGGTCCTTTTAAACTTCTTTCCAGCTTTATTTAGGAAAGTAGAGCTATGCCAATGTTTACTACCAAAGGAGACCTGAAGGAAAATAATTGACAGATTAGTAAAAATTCTGTCTATTTCAATCCTTAGATAGCTTTCTGGTCATTAATTAATATTCTAAGTTAGCAGAAATAGCAACAATGCCACTTAGGTGTGTATTCATCTAGATGCTACAAGAGCTGCATATTAAAAACCAAATGCTGCTTTTCGCTGCAATCACTGACAGAGACCTTCAGGTATTTAGCAATAATCCATTGTATTTATCTGCCTTGCATATACAAGACATCAAGTAGTGTGTTACTTTTTGCAATACAAACAACTGTTTAGAGATGATGGGACGTGTCCCAACAGTTGGAGATCCAAAGATGTATTCCTCATTTTATAAAGCATTGTGTGCACATAGCTAACCAGTTACTTTACATTTTGCTTCAGAAACGTACTTGTACAGCAGTAAATATTTGCCTAACTGCAAAAAACTGGAGAAGAGTTCTTGTTATGTTTTGCACTCAACTTCATAAAATTATTTCATTGAATTTGCTTGGGGAGTGGAGTGAACATGTCCAAGGACTGCAAATGGCCCTTGGACCTTACTTTATACAACCCTGCCATAAGAATAAAGGCAATTGGGGACCTAATATTGTATATACCATATGAAAAATGTGCATAGGAAGGTGAGATCAATACATAGATAGATAAGTGGATTGATCCTGATCTCTCCGCTTAATAAAATAGCATGTAATAATCCACCTTACTCTATGAGAGCTGGATTGTAAATATCCAGTGGCAAGCTGATAGGAAATAAATAGAATGAAACTCAATGAATACAACAAGCTTACATGCTAATTTTTCAGCTAAACCATGCTCAAACAGTCCTCTCAGCTCATTTCAGCTGGTTTTAAAATCTCCAATGGCAAGCTGCCAGGAAATCAATAAAATGAAGATCAATGTATAAAAAACACTTAAATGCTAATCCATTAGCTACTAGCAAAAGAAGTACAGCATTACCATTACAAGAGGCAGGAGGAGGGAGAGATATTCCACTTTCCCACACTGGGAGTTACCTAACCACACATACATTGGGTGACACCCAGCCTTATTCGACTGTCCACTGGTAGTCACAGAAAGCCATAGAACCACACATTCTACCAAACCAGCCTTGTTCCACTGGTAGCCGCAACCACACACATACACTATCTGCCAGCTTAGTCTTGTTCCACTTGTAGTCATAGACCCACACCACACTATCTGCCAACCAAGCCTTGTTCCACAGTAGTCACAGAACAAATTGGTTTATGAAATACAGCCTGTGAGTCTGGGC
This sequence comes from Rhinophrynus dorsalis, assembly GCA_037306005.1. Lineage (NCBI taxonomy): Eukaryota > Metazoa > Chordata > Amphibia > Anura > Rhinophrynidae > Rhinophrynus > Rhinophrynus dorsalis. The sequence continues at coordinate 134,376,150 of CM074718.1, forward strand.
AGACAGGATGGCCAATTTGATCCAACCTGTTAATGCACCCTTATGGCACCCTTAAGCCCTGAGTCCTTATTGCGTCCTTATTGCTCCATTATTTGCGCTGTTAATGCACCCTTATTCCGCCCTTAGGCCCTGCATCCTTATTTCACCCTAAAGTATATCATGATCGACATTTTGATGCAGGGGATATATAAAAGGCAACATGTTGTATAGGCGACATATATAATTTGCGACTGTTTAACATGCGACATTGTGAATGCGTCAGTTCGCATTGACGTGACCAAACAAATGTGATATTTTAAGATGCGCGTTTCGCAGTGCGACATTTCAAAAGGATACCCTGTCTGCTGACCCAGTAGTCACAGAACAAAGTGGTTTATGAAATACAGCCTGTGAGCCTGGGCAGACAGGATGGCCAATTTGATCCTACCAGTGGGTCTTTCAAAAAGAAAACTGTACTTCCCTGAACACTTACCCCATAGATGCAAGAGGGGGTCCAATGGACTGCACAGAAATGCATTGGAGACCTCTCTGGCTTCCAAGGTGTTAATAAATACATGACCAATGGCAGGACACTGATATGTGGGCACCTTCGCAGCTACTGTGGAGACGTGGAGGGGAGCAGCCTGGTTACAATGCAGGGAATTGGAGGGGAGCGAGAGTTGAAAGAGCAAGACACATGGGGGGAATGGTGTAACGGTTTTTCAGACACTCAGACAGCGGTTTAGAATAAAACACAGTTTTATTAGAGAAAAAATAAGAACAAGATCGCCCTCTATAGGCAACACAGTAGGCTACATATGCCTTCACAGGACCAGTATACAGAAGCAAGGATAATACATATTCTGTCACAGGACAGGCTCAGAATAGCGACTGGCATTCAATAGTTAAATACAAGATATCGTCAGTCTCATTTGTGGTGTTTGGCACGCCCAAGGTGAATAAGAGGCAGCTATAGGTGCTAGATTACATAACACCTTAAGTCCTTAGATGTAGCGAGCTGCTTAGGTAGTGCAGAAACTGAGGCAGAACACTGAAGGATAGTTGGCAGATAGCCCCCATGGGCATATAACAGAGACCAAATGTATCGTGATAGCTTGAGCCAATAGCCCCCACGGGCATAGAACGGAGAATACTGTACTGCAAGAGCGTGGGCCAATAGCCCCCACGGGCGTATAACGGAGACCAACTGTACAGTGATAGCTTGAGCCAATAACCCCCACTGGTGTATAAGGAGACAACCTGCACTGCTAGAGCGTGAGCCAGTAGCCCTCCAGGCGTAACAACGGACACTGGGTACTGCAAGAGCTTAGCCGATAGCTCCCACGGGCGTATAACGGAAACCACCTGTTGCTGCAAGTGCTTGAGCCAATTGCCCACCGGGTAGTATGGGAGAGTAACTCTGAAGGAGCTAGAGCCAATAGCGCCTCCCACGGGCGCGTTAACGAAGACCGACTACTCTGCTTAGTTGACAATATGAGCCGCCGTCTAACCAAGGCCCACAACGCGGCCGGCTCAGCAGGAGCAGCGGATAACTGCAACAGCTCTGCAAGAGTTAACAACAGCACCAGTGATAGAAGATGTAGCTCTGCAAGTACAATCGGAGGCTCAGTGAATAAAGGAATTGCTCTGCAAGTGCCAAGGAGACTCAGCTTTTGGTAGTACAGCTCTGCAAGTGTAACGGGAGACTCAGCTCAGGAGACACGGCTCAACAGGAGTTAATGGTAGCAGTCTCGATCAGCTCTGACACACACGCGGCAGGAATCAGAATGTTGCCAGGGAGACAACAGCAGCGGTAAGCCGGAACAGTAGCAAGCTGGTGCAGGTCACGGAGCAGGAAGTCAGCCAGGCTGGGTCAGATCACAGAGGAGATTCTCAGACAAGCAGGAGCATCAGCCAGGCCGGGTCAGATCACGGAGCAGGAACACAGGAGCGTGGTCAGAACAGGCCAATTCGGTACAGAGGAAATCAGGAACGCAGGAACACAGCAACAGCAACAATGGCTCTGGAACACCACGAAAGGGCACCTGACAGGTGCCAAGGGACAGGTATAAAAAGGTCACCAGGGGTGGGCCAAACAAGCTCAACCAACAGGGGAGTAGCACAAGCGAGAGTGACAGAGAGAGATCATGGGGACCGTGATAAATGAACATGTGGTGAACTGGGCAGGAGAGCTTTGATTTAGCCTGGTAGATTTTTTTCTATTATGCACTATTCATTTTGTATCCATCTATGAGACAGATAGTTGGACTTTCAATGGAGGCTGCAAGAGGCTTGTCTGTTGACATTGTACTCCCATTTTAGGCAGAGACACAAGGATGTCAGTCTTGGATAGCTCTGTTTGCCCGTGTACCTTCTTCCGAAGAAATGTTTGTTAGGCATGAAGTGGATTGAGAGGGCTATTATAGAATGGTTTAGTTAATAAGTTTGTTTATAAGTGTTTTTTATACATCAAGTATCAGAAAATGTATTTCCTACCAGCTTGCAATTGGAGATTTCAAATCCAGCTGTCACAGCAGAGATAGTTAAGTTTCCCTGCATGCTATATTGGCGGATTGATAGATCATGATCCGGCTACTAATCTATTTGAGTACTGAACCCTTCTTTCTATATCTATTGTTGCTTTCATTTTATCCTTTAGAGAAGGGAGCAACTTTGCATACCAGTTACTATTTAGCTGTGTGGAAGCAGTGATCATATCATCCAAACGCATTACAGCTACAGTATGTTCTGATCTGACACAGCAATCACAAATGTGAGTGCTACCATAGGTGTTATTTAGTTTAATGGGAACACATCCATATCTTACTACCATATGAGCACCCCTATTTTTTGTTTCTTATATTCCATAAAAAAAAGAAAAAAACTAAATATATGTCTAGCTGTTAATGTGTTTACGTGATAAAATAGATATATGAAATGTTTCATTGTATAGTAAAAGACAATTTTGTGTTTATAGAAATCAATGAAAGAGAAAATTATAGAGGAAAATCGGAAAAGAATGAATGCCAAAGAGGAAAATAAAGAACTTGATCAGTGGAAGTCTATGGCAACTCACTTTGAAATGGAAATGAAAAAGGACTTTTTCTCTGGCATAAAACATCTGGAACAATTCATCAGGTCTACCCAGACAAATTCTGTGAAGGTTCTTGGAGAATTATTAGCTTTAAAAACTTGCTTTGATGTGTGGCTTGAACACTGCAAAATTAAAAGTAAGTAGTTTCCTTCCATATTTTCTTTAGTTTAGAATTGCATTAATAAAAGCAATAAGAATACAAATAATTAGCATATACACTTCCAAATATCTAAAATTTAAAGAAAAAAAGGTTCTTCTAAAAAGCAATTACCGACAACACTTTTTCAATTCACACTACCAATATTAGCTTTACTCACTTACATGACCAACTTTTCATGTGATCCACTTCAAAAATCCATTTTAACATTTATGTTATGTTATTTCTCCCCATGCCCTGGCTATTGGGCTTTTCTTGTTTCTTTTCTCTTTTTTCCTTCCTCCTTTCCCACAGTTTTCCTTTCCCATCTCTTTCCTCTTTTTCTTGGTTTCTGTTTTTTAAGTTGTAAAAGCATCAAAATAAAAAAAAAATTGTTGCAATAAAAAGGACTAAATATACGTACTTATTCAGCAAGATGATCATTGGGTTGAAACTACATGTACAACAACATCTGAGGTGGAGGAAGATAGGAAGAAAGACAGACGCACTGGTGGATATTGGCAGTGAGCCGATGATCAACTTATGTGAGAGGCAATTTTACCAAGAAGAGACATCTGGTGATGCATATCATGAAATTATTTCCATGCTGATTGAATGATCCCTCCACTTGCTATTCCTGTATGCACATTACAACAAAGGGGCGGGGGGTCATTTTGTGATACATTCTATGGTGTCAGGAACTACCACGTACCGGTAGGTAGTTCGTTCTCAGGAGTTGGAACCCAATGGCAGGGAGGCACACACCTGTGCAGAACTGCACTAATGACGGACCTGAAAGAGAAAATAGGCCACCCACAGTGTGGTAGTATGCACAGGACAAATACAGAAAATACAGGACAGGAATCAGCAGACAGAGGTGTAGTCACAGGCAGGTTCAGGTCAAGGCAGGCAGCAAATGTTCAGTGGTCAAATATCCAGGCAGGGGTCAGGACAGGCAGCACAGGAGCAAAGGAGCAAAGAAGCCAAAAGTCAAGAAACCAGTAGTGCTCAAACAAGAATCAAGGCTGAGTTCCTGGTCAGGCCAAACAACTGAGCACTGGGAGCTCAGGCAGGCTGGTTTAAATAGTCTCATCAACCAGATACAGCTGGAGGCCATTAGCCAATGGGAGCTTGGAGGCAGACCCAGAATCCAGGAAAAATAGGGAAAATAACAGGACAACTGCTACAGACCAGCCACTTGACAAGATATTCTCTGGTGGCTGCAGAGGTAGCTGCAGGTCTCACAGCCTGAAGATTGCAGGTTCGATCACAAGGAGGAACAAGTCCAATGGTAAGTTTAGACCAAACTTGTCCTGAAAGGATGGCTACGCCTGGAAGTCTGCCATCCAGAGAAGCGACCCTAACATAGCCCCCCCCTTAAAGGGCGACCTCTGGGCGATTATAGATGACACTTCAGGCTCTGATAATCAACAGAGGAATAGCTATCAGAATTAGACAAGTCACTCTCAGGTTCAAGCAAGTCATCAAAGTGCAGATCCAAGTCTTTTGCCACAGAGACAGGACAGAGGTCATCTCGCAACAGATGATTTGTCTGCTGGGCAACAATCTCTCAAGAAGGCGCAGCCAGAGAACCAGAAGAAGGCTCAGTGCTACAAGCTTGGGTGGGTGGCTGGGCTACTGATAGCGGAGTAGTACTAGCACTGGAAACAGGAGTCACAGGCCCTTGCATAATGGTTGTAGCAGAACGACTAGGTAAGGAGGTGACTGGGAGGCTGCAAGAGGAGCACTGGAGATCATAGACACTGGGACCTGAGTGACAGTAGCAAGGCTAGAGACAGAAGTCACTGGAATCTGGAAAACCTTGACTGGGGTTAGAGTGGCAATGGCTGACATCTGAACACTGGAGACTGATTCCTCTTTAGCAGTGATATCAGGGTCTGGAAGAAGACCATTAACAGCAGTGCAGCAGTATTGGTGACAGCATGGTGAACGAACTGATGTGTAACTATTGGAAACCCCTGTACTGGTCGTGGAGGGCAAAACTGTATGTAATGTCCTGGGACCCCACAGTAAAGCACAAATTCTGGCTTACTCTCCTTCAAGTACTCTTCTGCAGTACTTTTGTCCTGCTTAATGGTTCGGATGGCAGACTCAGTGGCTGGTCTTAATACAAAACAGCAAGAGCATCCAGGAAGGACTGCAGCCTGAGGAGCACTGGTTAATCTAGTTCCAGAAGACTGAGTCCAGGACATTGCCATACCACATGCTTAGCCTTCCCACTATAGTGTGGTCAAGTCCCACAGAATTTCCTCCATTATGTACATGACTTAGTGAGGACAAAGTCCAAAAGACACTAGAAAATGGTATGGTGAATAAAGCACCTGGACCTGATGGTATACACCCAAGTATTCAGAACTATGTGAAAACAAACAATAAAGTTTTATGAAGAATAGATCATTGCATTTTACAAAAGGGTAAGTAGTAATTTGGAAAAGGGAATTGCTGTTGATGCAGTATACTTGGAAACTGTTGATGATATACAGGAAAGGGATAGACAGGAGACCCAATTAGGTTGTATATCTTCACATAAATAGATAAAATAATAATATTAAATTAATTTGAAAACTTTACACAATACTAGTTATTGACACGCTACTTCATGGTAAAGAATTGATTAAAATAATCAATTATGCATATTTGTGCAAATATATATATATATATATATATATATATATTTTTTTTTTATTTAACTAAAATATACTATATATAAAGTGTAATCAACAATGATATAAATGAGTGAATGCCAGTTGAAATACACATACAGTAACTCAAAAACCAATAGCACAAACAGGATTAAACATTACATAGGTGTATCCAGAGGTATTTGGTGGCAATAATTGGAATCAGCAGCATACAAAGGGTTAATTGATCCTTACAATTAATTATAATACAGTTGGCAGCAGTGTATATGGATACATGCCCCAGAATCTGTATTAACTATGCTAATTAAGGTCTAAGGATGTTGTTATGTGAGTGCTTTAATAGCAGGTCTCATAACAATTTTCTTGTACCATATAAAAAATATATAATTTAGAAAACTTACCTGGAATAAAATCCCAGATTTAGATAAATAAAATTTAACTATTTATCTACTGTTTTCAATATTGCATACCTTCTGGATAAAAATGATAAATTGCATTTATTATTGTCACTAATAGATTAAACCAAGAGTATACTTAGAATTAAATCTAATAATATATGTCTAGAAAGCACCATAAAGACTTCATGCAACATATAATAAAAAAATAAAAATAGCGATCCTATTTGTTACACCTACAGCACTCCTAGGGTTAATCCACAGATATAAGGTATATGGTTGCCCCACCCAAGATGGCGGCTTCTTTTGTCTAGGGAGAGGTTAAAAGAAACTTCCCACTGTACAAAAGTTAGGCCCAAACACACATGCAACAAAGAAATTCCTATAAAAACACCAAGGTAGACAAATAGCAGATTAAGGGTTAATTAAACAATTCAACAGATCAAATATAAACTCAATAACCTTTCCAGAAATACAAATATAGTATTCTAGAGGTATGAATAATTAGATTAACTAATATATATATATATATATATATATATATATATATATATACAATGCAATATTATCTAACTGCTATCAACTATTTTACAATTATCTGGATAAATTGGCAAATTAATTCTGCTTAGTTCACAGAATAAACTACAGCCATTAATAGCTTATTATAATACTTTGCTGTATACAGCTGGTCAAGCCTAAATCTAGCAAAATTATTATGAAATATTTTTCCTCAAATATAGTGAAAATATATATAATTCTTAGGACTTTACAGAATTAATAATATTAAAGAAAGATATAATTACCAGACAATCAAAGTGTGTATCTCTTGGAATTCTTAGATGTTACTTCAATGGAGACCAGGAACAAGAGCGAGATCTATAGAAAATCAATACCTTTTAAAGTACAAATTCTCTTATCAGAAGTCACATCCCATCCTCTTCTGATTGGCTATCGTAATATTATATCAGATATTATCTGCACTTTTCTGATTGGTCACTCTAAACTTAATATATTCTTTTGAAGTTTTGAAATTCTTGTAGCAATGGTTCTATTATTCCTGAAGATGGCACAGCAACACCATATTAAAAACTGCATATATAATGACATACCCTGTATTTTATCATCCCTGAGATGGTCAGGAGGTTATCATACACCATGCAAACATGTAATTTTTAATCCTATGTGTAAGATCTTCACATAAGATTATAGGTGTTTTTTTCTACATTTTTTCTACAACTAGCTATAAATTCCCATAAAGTGTCATTTAAATATTTCCACTCCCTACACTGAGGCAAATAGGCCATTGTCTCTACAATGAGATCATTTACACTCATTGAAAACAGAATTTCAGACAATGCTGACTTTCTAAAAAATGTAACCATTTCCTTCCATTCATGGCAGAGTCTCTGACAATACAGTGCCTCATAACAGGCTACTGCATAAAGTAAAAAGGCTTCCGTTTGGGAGGTGATATCTGTATATGGATTGAGAACTGGTTAAATGATAGATGGCAGAGAGTTATCGTAAATGGAGCCTTTTGAAGTTGGTATAAAGTTGTAAGTGGGGTGCCACAGGGTTCAGTCCTGGGCCCAATGCTTTTTGATTTATTTATTAATGATCTAGAAGTGGGAATTGAAAGTAGAGTCTCAATCTTTGCTGATGACACTAAGCTGATTAAGGAAATACAGCGCTGGATGTTTTTTTCTCTGTAGAAGGATTTAGATAAACTGAGTGAATGGGCAGAAAAGTGGTAGATGACATTTAATGTTGATAAATGTAAGGTTATGCATTTGTGCTGTAGAAACAAACATGCTACATATACACTAAATGAGAAACAACTTGGTGAATCCTCATTAGAGAACAAATTAGGAGTACTGATAGACAATCGACTTCACAGCAGTGTGCAGGTCATTCAGCTGCTGCAAGAGCAAATAGGGTACTATCCTGCACAAAAAGAGGCATAGATGCATGGGATGCTAATATAATTCTATCTCTATATAAATCCTTGGTAAGGCCTCTTCTAGAATATGGAGTACAGTTTTGGGCACCAGTTCTTAAAAAAAGACATTATTGAACTGGAAAAAGTACTGAGATATGCATTAAAACTGAACCAACATCTAAGGGGTGAAAAGATAACCATTTACAAACATATTCAAGGTCAATACAAAAAATTATCCACTTAGTTATTAACGCAAAGAGCTGAGCTAAGAACGAGAGGTCATCCATTAAGACTAGAGGAAAGGCATTTTCACCTAAGACAAATGCAGGGATTTTTTTACAGTACGGGCAGTAAAATTATAAAATTCTTTGCCTTAGGATGTTGTGCTTGCAGATACTGTAACTGCTTTCAAAAAAGCAATGAATACCTAAATAGCACAGAACAATATTGAGAATTATGACAGATGGCTTTAATGCAGATATGTTGTTGATCCGGTGAACTATCTGACTGCCATTTGGAGTCAGGAAGGAATTTTATTACCCACTTGGAGCTTAATTGAAAATGGCTTTATTTTTTTTTGTTGTTGCATTCCTCTGGATCAGTAGGGGTGATTTGGCATGGGCTGGACTTGATAGACACGTCTTTTTTTTTAACCGAATGCACTGGTAAATTAATTTTGTTTTCTCTAAATGAGTGTACATTTATTTTACTGAATGATTCAGATGAAATGGCTTTTTACAACCTGTAGAAATCTAATAGACAATGGTGGTGATTTTGTCAGAGTAAGGGAAATGTTAATACTTAGATATACAAACATGGAAGCCTGAAGACATTTTTTTATTGTATATTTGCTCTGTTTTAATATATGTATGTTAGTGGAATCAGTGATACAGATTGAGGACTGTGGCTATATAAATGGATCCTGGCAGATGTTTTCTAACACCTGAGGAAATGGACAGTATGGTCAATTTGCAATATCCTATCATGTAAAGAAATCATGACCTTAGAAGGGCTAGAATATTCTCGCTTCAAAGAAGTTGCCCATCTTTCAACATAGGGTATGCATGCCTACTTTTGAGTCATTTAGTTGCAGACATGACATAAAAACAGTTAAAAAGTTCTATGTAAAGCTGTGATTGGTGTTGTTTTGTTCTCCTTGAACCTATTACAGTATTTCAGCCCTTAAGAATGCTATTAGCTACTGAATAAAAAAAAAATATTATGCTATTCACACAAACAAACAAAACATTTACTCCTGTATTGTTAGTCTTTGAAAGTGTTCTATCACAGATACAAGAATAGGGGTGGGCGAAAAATGGGAAAAATTTCCTGCACGACTTTGCGCAAAAACTTGCAGATTTTTTTTGCTTTTCCCAAGAGTTTTATCCTTTTCGCCTATGCAAAATTTTCTTCCTTTTTGTCCATTTTAACAAATTTTTCACCTATATTTCCTATAAGAACTACATTTCCCACTGCAATATTTCTTCTTCTGAGGGCTGTAGTTTAGAAATAAGTGGCTGAAAGTCAAAGTTGTGAGTCCTACAGCAACATATGCCTTGAAAAATGTGTTAGCATGCAGAATGCATTTGTCCTTTGCCCTCAACACTAACTTCCTGCTTAAAGGGATAGTAATGTTTCAAAATAAAAGCAGCTCCAATTAATCTTCATAGTATTTGGGCCATGGTGAGTGTTATTTCAATACTGTCAGAGTTTTAGTTCAAGAGTAATTGAATGATAAAGTATCCCCCATAATGATGATGATGTCAAGTAATAACAAAAATAAAGTATAACCTACAATGTGGCAGATGTGTATTGTAGTGGTGGTGGTGGTGGACTGGCATGGGGTGATTTGCTTATGTATATACAGCAGTTTTTACCATTGTCATGTTTGTGTCAAATTGCTATTCTCCTTCTCAGATTATTGACCCACATTACTTTTTGGTCATAGAAGTGGTCCCAAGTGGGGTAGATGGTGGCAACCCTTCTTGACATCCCTCCTCCTCAACTATGCTGCTGTTAATATATTTGTTCTAGCTTTCTCTGTCATGTGTGGTTTCTGCTACCTGATACTCAGATGGTATGAGATGTTGGTTCATTTTTAAGAATGTTAGTTTCCCAACATTGCTGCCTGATAGCCGAGTCCTGAGATCATTGACAATGTAACCAGCTGCACTGAAAACCCTCTCAGACTCAATGCTTGCTGGAGGACAACTGAGGTTTTCCACTGCAGTATGTTTCAATGCTCACAACACACACTGCTTTGCTTGCCGGTGGTCCATTGGGTCATTGTTTCTGCCTAAAACGTAGCTATCCTGCAAGTATGCAGAGACCATCTCACATGCAGTGGGACCACTTCTAGGAGCTAAACGGTGTTCCTGTGTGTCAGTTACCAACCCACACTCAGGAAGCAAGTGCCACCACCACTCCCGATGTTGTTGTTTTTGTTTGTTTGTTTGTTTTTTAGTTCAAAATAAGCTTTATTGAAATAATAAGGGATACAGAGCGGGTAGGGAAGCAAAAACAAAACATGTGTAAATTAAGTATTGAGAATGATATAAGACAGACATCATTAAAGAGCTATTGAAAGTCTACTGTTTGGCGTAATAAGGTGACAAGTACACACTCAAAGTTCACATCTAACAAATCACAATAGCTCAGCAAATACATACCCGGGCGTGAGCAAATACCAATAAAAAAAAATTGCAAGGAATCCAGATCGACCAGATCCAAGTCTATACCAAAGAGAAATATCAAGGAAGAAGAAAGCAGACCAAAAAAAGTGAGAAAGCAGGAAAAGGGGGGAATGAAGGAGGGAAAGGGAAGAAAGGGCTCCAAGCATAAAAGAGATAGATACAACTGAACTCCGAGTTCCACTAAAAGGTCTATCCATTTGGGGTTTGGAGATCAATAGTTGCAGGAAGGTTCAAGGATAAGCCGAAGTCCTGCCATAAGGGCCAAATCTCTGTGAATACCACTTGCACTCTGCATGAGCGAATTGTCAGTCGTTCAAGGATGAGAATCGTAGACAATCTAGAATACCAATTGTGAATAGTAGGTGCCTCTGGAGACTTCCACATGGCAGGAATATACAATTTAGAAGCATGTAACATATAACTAAAGAGTTGGGACTTAGCCGAAGATAGCTGCAGGACCTGAGGGAGAGCACCTAAAAATATATGTTCAAGGCTTAAAGGGATAGTAACACTTCATTTTAACTTTATTTTATTTTGTAGGCATTAAAAAAACATGAAGAATGATATAAGTCTTATCGCTCAAACCTTTATGGTTTATGAGATATTCACAAGCAAAGTTCCCCTCCCCGCCCCTTTTACCTAGTGTAAACAATCTCTTCTCAGATGTGAGTCTGGTTGTATGACAGTACAGATAACAGAAGGGGACAATTTTCTTTGTATGAAAACAATGAAAGCCCTTCCCCCCTTGATAAGTTTTTCAGCTTTTTCCATTATCTTAATTGAAGATTGTCCCTCTCTGCAGTCTACCTGGGCATCTCCCTTCTGATTTGGTTGAACAGGGGGGGGATACTTTGTTTGTGAATATCTCTTAAACCATAAAGGTTTCAGAGATAAGACTTATATCATTCTTCATGTTTTTTTAATGCCTACAAAATAAAATAAAGTTAAAATGAAGTATTACTATCCCTTTAAGGTGATGTCTAAGGAGAGGCAGGACGATATATGTTGCGAAATAGAGTGCCAATACGAATCCAGCATAGGGCAAGACCACCAGATGTGTTCCAGTGACCAATGGCCAGTCCAGCACCTCCAACACAAGGGGGATACAGTAGGAAAGATGCGATGTAGGAGTTCTGGTGTCCTATACCAGCGGTTCAAGAGCATATAGTTCATCTCAAAAGTGAGAACATTTCTGGAGCTAAAAGCTATAGGTCTCTGCACCAGACGCCATATATCTTATGAGTTGGTTATATTCAGGTCCCTCTCCCATTGAAGCCTGATAGAGGAGGACGGATTCTCCTGGAGAGACAACAACAACTTATAGAAGGTTGAAGTGGTCCTCTTATTAGGGGAAGGTGCACTAAACACAGCCTCAAAAGGAGTCAAAAGGCAGACACAGCAAGGCGCACAGATGGAGAGTAGAGATACCTATGTATCTGGCGATATTGCCAAAATCCAATATTAGAAAGGGCCCGGTCCCTTTGAACTTCATTAAAAGACCGCAGATCACCTTTGTGCAAAAGGGAATCAACGAGTAAAGTGCCCGTGGGGCACCAACCTTGGAATTCCTCTCGAATAGAGCCAGGGGTAAAATCAGGGTTAATAAAGAGTGACGTCAGAGGGGACGGATGGGACGACCAGTCCGGATGACATCGTAATAGAGAATCAAAGACATGCAAGACAGATTGGCGTATGACATTAGGAATAGGGAAATGAGGCCGTTTCAGTCTAGGATACCAGAGAATGCTATACAGCGGGCAAGGTGAGGACATATCGGACATAACCTGAAGGCATAATTTGTTTGGGTCAGGGTGAAGCCAGGCACTAAGAAGGGCCAATTGAGAGGCTGAATAATAGGAGCGGAACAAAGGAAGGGCTAAACCACCATTCTGTCTCCCTCTGGCGATGTCCACCATCTGTATCCTTGCCAGTTTCGCATTCCATACAAAGCTATTGATAAGGAGCTGCAAGGATTTAAGAAAAGAGGAGGGGAGCTGAATAGGCATCGTGTGGAAAAAATAGAGAACTTTGGGCAGAATCACCATCTTCACTAAGTTTATGCGCCACATCCAGGATATATATAACTCAGACCACTTCCGAAGATCTTGAGTTATCATATTCAGTAAGGGTAAGTAATTAAGAGAATACAAAGTTGATATTGCAGGTGAGAGATATACTCTAAAATATTTCAAGCGATCTTTCGTGACTTTAAAAGGTGAACTGCGAAGAAAATAATGCCAATGATCTGGTGAAAGATTAATATTCACTCTGGTTCTGGCTTGAGCCAGAGAGGCAACAGGCAACGCAGTCTGAGAACTGACCACAGGACCTTGGTGGCAAATGGTCCAGGAGTAGATGACTGGCACAACCCAGATGCCTGGGAGGCACAGAACCCAGAGGAGCGAGGCAACACTACTGGCACAACCCAGACGCCTGGGAGGCACAGAACCCAAAGGAGCGAGGCAACACTACTGGCACAACCCAGACACCTGGGAGGCACAGAACCCAGAGGAGCGAGGCAACACTGACCCTGGCACTGGATACAACCATCATAAGCAAACCCTAGAATGCTAGGGTTTGCTTAGAATACTAATATATATATATATATATATACACATATATGGAGGCAACCAGTGTCCCCTCACTCTGAGGATGGTAGAACACAACACTGGCTCTTGAGCCCAAGGCTACTGCAGTGAGGGATATGCACAACCCTACCTGGAAGATCCAGACACAGAAAGGGTCAACAGGTAACGCCCAGTCATACACTGCAACTCCCAAAGGGAGTGAGCCCAGCGCTGTAAGGGAGGTGGACACAGAGAGAACAGAGTAACACAGTCAGTGCTATGAACACTGTACCGGTACTTTGCGGCGCACACCGACTAGAGTAATGGCAAAGCCAAACGGAGGCAACCCAGCAGTATAGCTAGGTATGGATGGCAACAGAATGATAATATGTTAGACACAGTCAGAAACAGAATAGGTACTCAGCCAGATACTGTCAGCAACGGAGCGGGTTCTCAACCAGATACGGTCAGCAACGGAGCAGGTTCTCAGCCGGATACAGTCAGTAATGGAGCAGGTTCTCAGGCAGATACGGTCAGCAATGGAGTGGGTTCTCAGCCTGATACGGTCAGCAACGGAGTGGGTTCTCAGCCAGATACAGTCAGCAATGGAGCAGTAGTAAAACAGGAAACTCAGGAACGTCGTCAGGTAGGCCAGGTCATATGTGATCAGTAATAATGGAGCAAAAGTCAGGAACTAGTACGCCACGAAAGGGCACCATAGTGTAGACATGACAAAGGTTATAAAGGCTATCACTGGGCGGCGACAAAGATACTTGGCCAATGAGAACGAGATAGGGAAATAGGAGAATCAGAACGTCGCCGCCTGCAACCAGGAGCACGGGCACCGTGATAGTACCCCCTCTCAACGACTCCCTCCCCGCGGAGGGGGACCAGGCTTAGAGGGAAACTTAGCATGGAATCTACGCAGCAATAGAGGTGTATGAATATCACAATGCGTGACCCAGGAACGTTCTTCCAGCCCGTAGCCTTTCCAATACACCAGGTACTGGAGTTGACCATGCACTCTGCGTGAATCCAATATACTTTGAACCTCATACTCAACGTAGTTGTCAATGCGGACAGGACTCGGAACCTCTGGGGCAGTGGTATAACGATTACAAATCAGAGATTTGAGTAGAAATACATGAAAGACATCATGAATCCGCATGCTTGCGGGAAGCTCCAAAGCATAGGAGACAGGATTGACCCTTTGAATGACTTTGAAAGGTCCAACGAACCATGGGGCAAACTTATTACAAGGTCTGCAAATTTAAGTTTCTGGAAGAAAGCCACACACGGTCCCCAACTTGGAAAACAGGAGCCGGCAACCTCCTATTATTGGCATGTTGATAACCTTGGAAGGACTCACATAATGAGTTTTACACTTGTACCCAAGTGGAATGGAGTTGTCGTAGATGTACGTCTAGGGCTGGCATCTGCTGTGCCTGAGATGCATCCGAATGCAAGGATGGCTAAAACCCATAATTGACAAGAAAGGGTAAGCTTCCGGATGAGGCATTAATAGCACAGTTTCTGGCAAACTCTGCCCAGGGTAACAACTCAGCCCAATTGTCATGATGGTTGGATAAAAAGCAACGTATGAATTGTTCAAGCCCTTGGTTGGAGTGCTCTGCAGCTCCATTAGTTTGCAGGTGGTAAGCAGAAGAATAGGATAACTGGATGCCCATCTGGCTACAGAATGCCCTCCAAAATCTTGATATAAATTGACTGCCACAGTCCGAAACAAGCATCTTAGGGACACCATGGAGTCTGAATACCTCTTTAGCGAATACTACCGCCAGCTCTTTTGTAGAAGGCAGACCCGGTAGAGGCACAAAATGTGCCATTTTAGAAAATCTGTCTACCGCCATCAAGATATATGTGTAGCCATTTGAAGCTAGCTCTCCCAAGAAAGCAATGGACACATGTGACCAAGGTCGGTCGCCATTGGGTACAGGCTGTAGAAGGCCCACAGGCAGGTGCCTAGGTGACTTCGAATGGGCATACACTGTACAAGCAGCCGTAAAACTAGCGCAATCCTTTCTTAAAGTGGGCCACCAGAAAATACGCGACAAGGACCAGAACAATTGATCTCTGCCCACATGCCCTGCTGCTGCTCGAGAAGCATGGTAGGTTTCCATTAATCTGGTCCGAAAGGGTTCAGCCACAAAACATTTACCCATGGGTTTTTCAGGAGGAGAGTCAGTCTGAGTTGCCAGGATCTCTTGGCCCAGAGGAGAAGTGATGCTCGTCCGCAAGGTGGCCAGGATGCGATCAGGGGATATAATAGGTACTGACTGCAATTCAGACTCCACTTCAGGTCCATGCTGCTTGGACAAAGCATCAGCCCGCACGTTCTTGAAACCAGGCAAATAGGGTACTACAAAGTTGAACTGGTTGCTTGTCTTGGCGACAATCTCTTAGCTTCCGACAAATATAATAGATTTTTGTGGTCAGTCAAAATCAGAATCAGAGCCCTGGTGCCCTCCAGCAATTGACGCCATTCATGTAATGCCAGGATAATTGCCAATAATTCATGATCACCAATCTCTTATACAGATTGTGCCTTGGTCAGTTTTTTCTAAAAGAAACCACACGGCTTAAGTACCTGACAAGGATTAGACCTTTGGGACAATACAGCTCCCACACCTGTGTCAGACACATCTACTTCCAGAATATATGGTAGGTCAGTCTTAGGATGGACCAGAACCGATGCCGAAGCAAATGAAGCCTTAAGTGCCTCAAAGGCCTCCTCAGCCTCCTTTGACCACTCGGACGTCTTGGTCCCTTTATACATCAGATCCGTGAGAGGCTTGACAATTCTAGAAAAGTCACAAATAAATTAACGATAATAATTGGCAAAGCCAAGAAACCTTTGAATGGCATTGAGACACTTGGGACGTGGCCAATGCAGCACCGCAGACAACTTTTCTTTGTCCATGGAAATGCCCTGTTTCGAAATGAAGTAACCCAGGAAGGGTACCATGGACTTATGAAATTCACATTTGTCAGTCTTACAAAATAATTTATTCTTCCTGGGTTTCTGAAGTACTGTGGGCACATGAGTACGATGAGCTTCCAGATCAGGGGAATAAATTAAAATGTCATCTAAATAGACTACTACACAAGACTGTAGCAGATCTCGGAGTACATCGTTAATCAAATCTTGGGACACAGCTGGGGCATTGCACAGCCCAAAAGGCATTACTAGGTATTTGTAATGCCCAGTACATGTATTGAACATGGTTTTCCACTCATCACCTTCCTTAATATGAATGAGATTATAAGCGGCTCTTAAATCCAATTTCGTGAAGATGGTAGCGCCCTTCAGCTCGGTGATGAGTGGAATCGGATAAGCACTTTTAATCATCAGTTTATTGAGCCCTCTATAATCGATACAAGACTAGACTTTTTCTTAACGAAAAAAAATCCAGCCCCCTTAGGCAAGGATGATTTGCGAATAATGCCTCGATCCACAGCATCAGCTATATATTCTTCCATAGCCCTATTCTCTTCACAGGAGAGAGGGTAAGTTCTTCACCTGGGGGGCACCGTACCAGGCGCAATATCGATAGCACAGTCATATGCCCAATGTGGTGGCAGAGTGCTAGCCTCTCCCTTGCTGAAAACATTGCTGAAAGACTAGTATTCATGCGGTAGGGAAGGAGAGGTACACATAATCCTGGTAGGTCGTTGTATGCAATGGCTTATACAATAGTCAGACCAGGCCACAATTTCACAAGAGCACCAACTGAGTCTCAGATTATGAGTTCGCAACCATGGAAAACCCAAAATAACCTCATAATGTGGTGACTGAAGAATTTGGAAAGACAGGGTCACAAAATGTAGTGCTCCAGTCTGCACTGAGAGTGGGCAAGTCTCATGGGTGACCTGGGGAGGCACTTTGCATGGGATTGACCAGCTCGACCAAAGGAATGTTATGAGATGTGGCAAATTCTTTATCCATAAAATATCCAGCTGCTCCAGAGTCAATCAGAGCGGATGCAGTAAAGGAGAAGCTGGCACTGGAAATTACCACCTCAACCATTGGTTTGGAAGGCACCTCATCTGGGGACTGCTGAATTCCACCTAGGACCTGTCCCCTTAGGACACCTAGGTGCGCACGTTTTCTGGCCATATAGGACAATTACGCAGCAAGTGCCTTCCTTTGCCACAATAAAGGCATAGCCCATTCTTGCGGCAGAATGACCGTTCCTCCCTAGTTAGTTTCGTAAACCCAACCTGCATAGGTTCCATCAATTCGTTTTGCCCAGGATGCAAGGGAGGAGAGGGACGCAAGGGTGGGAGTTCATTCTTGTGCCACTGCCCTGCGGAAGGCCTTGGTTTACAGACTCTATTTTGCATCCGCTCCCTGATTCGCGTATCAATAAGGTTTACAAATTCTATGAATTTGTCCAGCGTGACAAGCAACTCTCGAGCTACTATTTCGTCCTTGATATGGTCATGTAGTCCTTGTGCAAATGCCGCTACAAGGGCCTTATCATTCCATGCCACCTCAGCCGCCAAGGTGCGAAATTCTATAGAGTAATCAGCCACTGAACGATTGCCCTGTTGGATGCACATAATTTGTTTAGCAGCTGAGATGTTGTACCCAGGAACCTCAAACACACTACGAAAGGCCCTCACAAACTCACTAAAATTGGCAGTAATAGGCTTTGCTGTTTTCCATATACGGTTTGACCAGGATAAGGCTCTGCCTGTTAATAGCGAGATCAGGAACCCAATCTTACTTCTTTCAGTCGGAAAGGCTTGAGGGGCTAGTTCCAGAAAAATTTCTAGCTGATTGAGAAAACCCCGGCAGGTAGGTAGGTAGGTTCTCCATCATATCTTAGTGGTAGAGGTACCGTAGCAGATAGCCCTTTATGTTGCTGGTTAGCATTCAGGATTTGAACCGTCGGTGCCTGAACCGAGGTGGCCACCGAGGATAGAGCTGGTTTGTCCAAGTGCGGGGTCCACTCTAAAATAGTTTGCACCGCCACTGACAACTAATCGAGACGTTGTTCATACATATCCATTCTCCAATGGATATTCACAGAGCTTCCTTCACCAGAACTGTCTGAGGTCATTGGCCCTTTCGTTCTGTCACGGTTTTTAGATGAACACTCATACCAGATTGGTAAGGTTAAAATGACTTTATTAAAATAAAGTACACACATGTACTTTATGTATATATACATAAATATATACAGGTAGATGAGGTAATAGCAAGCCAGTAATAGAAATGTATGGCAACGGAGGTTCTGACTTGAACCGGACAGGCAGCAGGCAACGCAGTCCGAGAACTGACCATGGGACCTTGGTGACAGATGGTTCAGGAATAGATGACTGGCACAACCCAGATGCCTGGGAGGCACAGAACCCAGAGGAGCAAGGCAACACTACTGGCACAACCCAGACACCTGGGAGGCACAGAATCCAAAGGAGCGAGGCAGCACTACTGGCACAACCCAGACGCCTTGGAGGCACAGAACCCAGAGGAGTGAGGCAACACTGACCCTGGCACTGGATACAAATAGACTGAGGCAACCATCATAAGCAAACCCTAGAACGCTAGTGGTGGATCGTAATACTAGTGTGTGTGTATATATATATATATATATATATATATATATATATATATATATATATGTATATATATACACACACATACACATATATGGAGGCAACCAGTGTCCCCTCACTCTGAGGATGGTACAACACAAAGCTGGCTCTTGAGCCCAAGGCTACTGCAGTGAGGGATATGCAAAACCCTACCTGGAAGATCCAGGCACACAAAGGGTCAACAGGTAATGCCTAGTGATATACTGCAACTCCCAAAGGGAGTGAGCCCAGAGCTGTAAGGGAGGTGGACACAGAGAGATCAGAGTAACACAGTCAGTGCTATGAACACTGTACCGGTACTTCGCGTGTGCACACCGCCTGAGGCGGTTAAGAGAGTAGCTAAAGCACAAATGCTTAGCCAACGGTTGACAGAATAATAGTGCCACACAGCGCACACTGACTAGCGTAACTGCAAAGCCACAGCAAGTGTAGCTGGACCAAATGGAGGCAACCCAGCGGTATAGCTAAGTATGGATGGCAACAGAGCGGTAATACGCTAGACACGGTCAGGAACGGAATAGGTACTCAGCCAGGTACGGTCAGTAACGGAGCGGGTTCTCAGGCAGATACGGTCAGCAACGGAACGGGTTCTCAGCCAGATATAGTCAGCAACGGAGCGGGTTCTCAGCCAGATATGGTCAGCAACTGAGCAGGTTCTCAGTCAGATACGGTCAGCAATGGAGCAGGTTCTCAGCTAGATACAGTCAGCAATGGAGCAGCAATAATACAGGAAACTCAGGAGCGTCATCAGACAGGCCAGGTCATACACGATCAGCAATAATGGAGCAAAAGTCAGGAGCTAGTACGCCACGAAAGGACACCATAGTGTAGACATGACAAAGGTTATAAAGGCTATCACTGGGCGGGGACAAAGATACTTGGCCAATCAGAACAAGATAGGGAAATAGGAGAAGCAGAATGTCGCCTCCTTCAGCCAGGAGCACGGTATCACGGTGCAGTTTCCCCTCATGTCACTCTCGCTTGTGCTGCGCTCCGATTGGTTGAGCCTGTTTGGCCCGCCCCTGGTGACCTTTTTATACTGGGCCAGTGGCACCTGTCAGGTGCCCTTTCGTGGTGTTCCTGAGCCAGTTTTGATGTGCTGTGTTCCTGCATCCCTGATTTCCGGTGTACCGACTCGGCTTGCTCTGACTACGTTCCTGTGTTCCTGCACCGTGATTTGACCCAGCCTGGCTGACGTTCCTGCTTGTATCCTGATCTGGCTTGTCTGAGAATCTGCTCTTTGATTCGACCCGGCTTGTTTGACGTTCCAGCTCCGGGACCTGCACCGGTTACTTCTGCCAATCTACATTCCAGCTTCCTCTGTCGCTGAGGCGACATTTTGACTTCCTCCTACTACTCTCCTGAGCGGTTGCAGTTGTTAACCTGTGCTGTGCTGATCCTGCTACGAGCTGCTCCCTGCAGAACTGTGTTCCAACTATTGAGCCGTTAACCGGTCAGAGCTGTGTTCCAACTATTGAGCCGTTAACCCATGCAGAGCTGTGTTCCAACTATCGAGCCGTTAACCTGTGCAGAGCTGTGTTTCAACTATCGAGCCTTTAACCTGTGCAGAGCTGCGTCCCTGTTCTGAGCCTCCAGTCTGGTACAGAGTGTTGCCTTGGTGCTGAGCCGTTTCTCTCCTTGCAGTACAGTGTAGTTCGTTACCGCGCCCTGCAGGCGCACGGCTCTGGGTGCTACTGTGCATGTCTCTGTTGTTACACCCATGGGGGCTATTGGCTCAAGCTCTTGCAATTCAGTTGCTTCCATTACGCCCCTGGGGGCTATTGGCTCAATCTCTTGCAATCCAGTTGCTTCCATTACACCCGTGGGGCTATTGGCTCAAGCTCTTGCAATCCAGTTGCTTCCGTTAGGCCCGTGGGGGCTATTGGCTTAAGCTCTTGCAATCCGGTTGCTTCCGTTACACCCGTGGGGGCTAGTGGCTCAAGCTCTTGCATTCCAGTTGCCTTTGTTGTAACCCCCGTGGGGGCTATTGGCTCAAGCTTTGGCAGTTTACTTGCTCCGTTAGTACGCCCGTGGGGGCTACTGTTCATGTGCAGCAGGTTCTGGGTTGCAGGTTCCTCTTTGCTGGACAGTTATCTCAGTATTACGAACATTTGGTGTTGAGTCCTCTCCACCATTTACTGCCTTTATCACCTTGGGCGTGCCAAGCATCACAACTGAGATGGACTGATTACTGTGTTAACCCTTGTATCTCTGTACTCAGTATCTGCTATTTGCCTATGCTATTTTATGCTATACCTGTATATTGGTCACACTATTGCCTTCCTGCTGCTACGCAGTGCTGCCTATAGGGGGCGATCTTTGTCCTTTATTTTGTTCTTAATAAAACTGCATTTTATTTCACCTACTGGTCTAAGTGTCTTGAAAACCGTGACACACGGGCACCGTGATAGAACGAGAGAATCAGATAGTCTGCAAAGAGGGACAGCTTATGCTCTCTAGAACCAGTATGTATGCCAATAATATCAGAGTTATGGTGAACAGAACACGATAAGACTTCAATCACCAAGATAAAAATGAGTGGGGAAAGAGGACATCCCTGCCTCGTACCATTATGAAGCAAGAAGGGGGAAGAAAGTAAGCCATTAGTCTTGATATGGGCAGAAGGGCAAGTAAATAAAACGTTGTCCTAGTCCAACATGTTCCAACACCACTACAATAAAGTCCCACGAAACTCGATCGAAAGCCTTTTTGGCGTCGATCGTAAGGCAAAACATAGGCTTAGATTGAGAGCGAGCGAAATTAATCAGCTGAACCAGTTTCATTGTGTTATCTCTGGCCTCGCGGCCCTGAACAAATCCAGCCTGGTCAGGATCAATAATGCTCGGAAGCACAGGTCATAGCTTGTTAGATAAGAGTTTTACATATATTTTTGTGTCAATATTGAGTAAGGAAATCTGTCTATAGCTGCTAGGGAGTTTAGGATCTTTACCTGGTTTTAAGATGAGTGAGATATGAGCTTCCATAAAATCGGAATGTAAATGCACAGAATCAGGGAGATCACGAAATACATGTAACAAAAGTGGGGACTAAAGATTAGAACTAGTGATGAGCGAGCATGCTCGGCCGAAGCTCGGTTCGGCTCGAGCATCGCTCTGCTCGGCACATGGCGGTACTCGTACGAGTACCGCATGTGCTCGCCCGCCATGTTCGGGTCTCCTCCCCGCACGTTTCGCAGCTGCTGCGCAGCCAATAAACGTGCGGGGAGGCTCTGACATCAGTGTAATGCCAGCAGCCATGTTGGCTGCTGGCATTACACTGATTGGCTGGCCAGAACCTGTGATCGGGTGCTGTATAGCACCCGACGCGCGAGTTCGGCTCATTCTTAGCCAGGGAGAGATGCGCTTAGGCAGGGAAAGTCAGTGTAGGGAGAATAAAATTGTTGAAACTCTTTCAAGACCCAAAAGTCCTTTTTAGGACTGTTGTGTGTGGGGGCAGCATTTATATTTTGTTTGGGGGGGCACAATTTCCTTTTTTTTGTAGGGGGGATATTTGTAAGGTGACATATAATACTAGATGCACAGGAAGTCAGTGTAGGGAGAATAAACTTGTTGAAACTCTTTCAAGACCCAAAAGTCCTTTTTAGGACTGTTGTGTGTGGGGGCAGCATTTAATTTTTTTTGGGGGTGGCAGAATTTCATTTTTTTGTGGGGGGGGACATGTTCTAAGGTGACATTGTACTAGGTGCACAGGGACAAATATTTCACAGTGCAGTGACAAGCTGACATATTCTGTTAGGTGCACAGGGCCAATGATTTTACAACGCAGCGACAAAAAGGGCCATTTTAAACGTGTGCCTAGCCATAGATTATTGTCACATTCTGTTTAGTGTGCAAATTCACAAATTAACGTCACATATTCCGTTCACTGTGCCTAGCCGCAGATTAGCATCACATTCTGTTTCGTGTGCCTAGCCGCAGATTAGCGTCACATTCTGTTTCGTGTGCCTAGCCGCACATTAGCGTCACATATTGTTTAGTGTGCCTAGCCGAAGATTAACGTCACATATTCTTTAGTGTGCCTAGCCGCAGATTAGCGTCACATATTGTTTAGTGTGCCTAGCCACAGATTAGCGTCACATTCTGTTTCGTGTGCCTAGCCGCAGATTACCGGCATATATTCCGTTTAATATGAAGAAGGCGGGTAAAAAGGGACGGGGAAGTGGACATGATCCTGATAGTTCAGGGCGCGGGTCAGGACGCGTAGAAACTGTGCCTGGTGCCAGAGCACAAGAAAGAAAGACATCCACCATACCTAGCTTCATGTCTCAGTTTACAGGGCGTCGCAGGACATCACTCTCGAGGTCAGACCACTGTGAACAGGTGGTCGGTTGGATTTCAGCTGATACTGCTTCCAGTCGGTTAAGCACCACCCTGTCTTCCACCAAGTCCACTCTCACTAGCCAAGAGTCTGGTCAACATAATCCTCACCCTGATCATCCTTCCTCCCACCATAGAGGGTCTGGCCAAAGAAGTGATCCCACACTGGGATATAGTGAGGAGCTCTTCTCATCACCAATCCTTGATTTGAACCTCTCTCCAAGCACGCTTGCAGAGGAACATGAGATCTTGTGCCCTGATTCACAACCTCTAGAGGGTACCCAATCACAAGAAGATGACAGAGGGGAACGGCATTTAAGGTCAAAGGAAGTGGATGATGATGATGAGACACAGTTGCCATCAAATCAACCACAATTACTGTCTCAAGACCTTGATGAGGAGGATGATACACAGTTGTCAATGACTGAGGATGTGGTGGGATCAAGAAATGAGGAGGATGATCAGAGTGAGAAAGTGGAGGAGGACTTGGTGGACGATGAGGTCACTGAACCCACCTGGGAAGGTGGAAAGCCGAGCGATGACAGCAGTCCTGAGGGTGAGCCATCTGCAGCACCGCAACAGGCTGGAAGAGGCAGTGGTGTGGCTAAAGAAAGAAGGCGGACCGCACCAAACCGGCCTGCAAATGTTCCACGGAGCACCCCCTTGCGTAAATCTCCCTTGCCAAGGGCTAGGTGTTCCGCGGTATGGCGTTTTTTTAAGGAAAGTGCGGACGACAAAAGAATTGTAGTTTGCAACCTGTGCCACACCAGAATGAGCCGAGGCATGAACACTAGCAACCTCACCACCACCAGCATGATCCGACACATGGCATCCAAGCACCGTAATAAGTGGGAGGAACGCCCGGATCGCCAATCTGTGTCTGCAGGCCACACCACTGCCTCCTCTTCCCCTGTTTTCGGTGCCGGCCAATCGCCTGTCGAAGGCGCAGGCCCGCATACCTCCCACCCTGCACCTGTACCATCTGAAGCACCATCAGCGACCACATCCACTTCCCTGTCCCAGCGCAGCGTCCAAATGTCGTTACCCCAGGCATTTGAGCGCAAGCGAAAATACCCAGCCACCCACCCACAGGCCATAGCACTAACCTCACACCTTTCCAAATTACTGGCCATTGAAATACTGCCATTTAGGCTTGTGGAGACTGAGTCCTTCCGCAGCCTGATGGCAGCAGCTGTCCCTCGGTACGCGGTCCCCAGCCGCCACTACTTTTCCCGGTGTGCCGTCCCCGCCTTACACCACCATGTGTCCCTTAACATCACCCGTGCCCTGACCAACGCAGTTACTGGGAAGGTCCACTTAACGACTGACACATGGACAAGTGCTTGTGGCCAGGGACGCTACATTTTCCTGACGGCACACTGGGTGAATGTCGTGGAGGCTGGGAGCGACTCGGACCCTGGGATGGCACAGGTGCTACCCACGCCGAGGATTGCGGGCCCTACCTCCATCAGGGTTTCCGCCAGCACCTACGTTATTGGCTCCTCCTCCTCCGTTTCCACCTCCGAATTCTCTGCGCGCAGCGCCACTCACCCATCAGCCGGTAGCTGAAAGCAGTGTAGCACTGCAGTGGGGAAGCGTCAACAGGCCGTGCTGAAGCTGATCTGCCTTGGGGACAAACAGCACACGGCCTCAGAGCTGTTGCAGGGGATTAGTCACCAGACCGAGCAGTGGCTCTCGCCACTCAACCTGCAACCAGGCATGGTTGTGTGTGATAATGGGCGTAACTTGGTGGCGGCTTTGGAGCTCGGCAAGCTCACACACGTACCATGCCTAGCGCATGTATTTAATTTAGTGGTTCAGCGATTTCTAAAAACCTACCCCAATTTGCATGATCTCTTGACGAAGGTGCGCCGCGTGTGTGCACATTTCCGTAAGTCATCAACAGCTTCAGCCGGCCTGTTGACGCTGCAGCAGCGCTTACAATTGCCAGCTCACCGGCTTCTGTGTGACGTGAGCACGCGCTGGAACTCCACCTTCCACATGTTGGCCCGGCTTTGTGAGCAGCAGAGGGCAGTAGTGGAGTACCAGCTGTTACACGGTCGTCGCCTCTCCGTTCAACTTCCTGTAATCAGAAGTGAGGAGTGGGAATGGATGTCAGACCTCTGTGAGGTTTTACGCAATTTTGAGGAATCGACACAGATGGTGAGCGGCGATAACGCTATTATCAGTGTAACCATCCCACTTCTGTGTCTACTGAAACGCTCGCTGCTCACAATTAAAACCAACGCTTTGCATGTGGAAGAGGTGGAAATGGGGGAGGAAGAGCTTACACAAGGTGATAGCCAGAGCACCCTCACTTCGTCTTCTCAGAGACAATTGGAGGAGGCGGAGGAGGAGGAGGAGGAGGAAGACACGGTTGCCTCCGCTACAGAGGGTAGCCATTGGAACTTTATTTCCATCTCTTCAGCGTGGGTGGGCAGAAGAGGAGGAAGAGGATGAGGAGATTGAGAGTCATCCTCCTGGTGAGGACAGCGAAATCTTGCCTGTTGGTACTCTGGCACACATGGCTGACTTTATGTTAGGCTGCCTTTCCCGTGACCCACGCGTTATACGCATTTTAGACAACACGAATTACTGGGTGTTCACCCTTCTGGACCCCCGCTACAAAGAGAATTTCTCATCTCTCATTCCTCCGGTGGAGAGGACAAGCAAAATGGTGCAATACCAGAAGGTTCTTGTCGAAAAATTGCTCCAAAATTTTCCATCTGACAACGCTGGCAGCAGAGTACGTGCTACCTTGGCCAACCAAGAAGGGGAGAAAAGGGGAGCACACCGCAGTTCCGACAAAGGCAGGGCAACATTCTCCAAAGCGGGGGACACCTTCATGACACCCCGCCAGCACCCTCACCCTGATGCGCGACCTAGTGTCACAAGGAGGGAAAAGTTTTGGAAGATGGTGAAGGAGTACGTAGCAGACCGTGTCAGCGTCCTCACTGATCCCTCTGTGCCTTACAACTACTGGGTGTCCAAGCTGGACACGTGGTATGAACTGGCACTCTACGCCTTGGAGGTGCTGGCCTGCCCTGCCACCAGCGTTCTGTCTGAGTGGGTATTTAGTGCTGCTGGTGGCATCATAACAGATAAGCGTATCCGCCTTTCCACCGAAAATGCTGATAGGTTGACACTGATAAAAATGAACAAGGCCTGGATTTCCCCTGACTTCTCCACTCCACTGGAGGAAAGCCCCGGGTGAACATAAAGTCACTTTAGATATGTTATTTACAATGATGGGAATACTCTGTATTCCCATTCACCCCTTCCACCCAAAAAACGGGTATATGGTTGACTCTTAATCTTCTCATCCTCCTCCTCCTCTTCCATATGCCCTGTGATATAATTTTTATATAGGGCCAGCTCACCAGCGGGCCCTGTGATATAATTTTTATATAGGGCCAGCTCAGCAGCGGGCCCTGTTTGACAATTTTTGTATAGGTCAGCTCACCAGCGGGCCTTCTCATATAATGTTTTATTGGGTCAGCTCTCTAGCGGGCCCTCTCATATAATGTTTTATAGCGTCAGCTCACTAGCGGGCCTTCGCATATAATGTTTAGGATGGCAGCTCCGCAGCAGACCCTCACCCATAATGTTTTAGATGGTCGGCTCAGCTGCAGACCCTCATTCCTAATGTTTTAGATGGTCAGCTTAGCGGCATGCCCTCGCCCCTAATGTTTTAGAGGGTCACCAGCAGGCCATTAATCCTAATTTTTCAAGGGTGTGTATGATGCCCTCCTTTATGTGTAATAAAGGGTGTATTGGAGTGACATTTCAGTCTAATTTTTGGCAGCCCTTTCAGTTAGTGCATAGGCTTTATGAGTGTTGGACCACTACCTGAACTATTGTACCACAATGTGAATGAGGCCCTCCATTTTGTGATATACAGGTTGTATCGGAGTGCCTCAGGTCCTCCCATTGAATTAAATAGGGCTGGGGTGTTCGACAGAGCAGAATGTAGTTCTTGTCTTCATCCACTATGTCACTTCGTCACTTTTACTCAATGGATCAGACCCCACTGTTCCGACTATAAATTTTGGACTTAACAAGGGCAAACGGACATGTTGTAAAACCTGTGGTAGCTGCAGCCTCCGTTCCTGAATGCTGTACCTTACCCGGGCCATAACCACGTTGAACACCTGCTTTACGCTGCGCACGTTTCCTTCTTAATCATGGCCCCAGTTCCGAAAAATCGATGACATTTTTTGCAGAATTTGCAGATGATATACAAGTAAATATACAGCAAATACTGTTTGGTAACAATTTTTCGCCTAAAATCGTTTTTATCTTCCTTTTTGTGTGTTTTACGGTCAGTCTGTAAAAATGGCGTACTACGGGCGAAACATCGTTCCCAGCAGCGACGTTGGAGTCCAAGATGCATCCAGACATCCTCCCAATGCTGTCCCTGAACCATTTCTGTGGTGTTTCCATCATTTTCTGACCTTTTCCTATGAACCAGGCACCCTCCCCTCATCAGAGCAGGGGGTGCCTGGTGTAATGCTCGAGTCCTCCCATTGACTTCAATGGGGCTCGGGTGCTCGGCCAAGCACTCGAGCCTCCGGGGGCGCTCGGCCAGAGCACCCGAACACCCGAGCATCGGGGTGCTCGATCATCACTAATTAGAACATTTTTTATAGAATGGAGCAGGAAACCCGTCGGGGCCCGGAGATTTACCCGAAAGAGTCTGACGAATCGCCAAGTCCAAATCATATTGGGTAAAAGCACTTTCCAAATTTTCAGACTGAGCTGGGGATAGTTTAGTCATATGGGCAGAGGCAATATAGGATGTGATATCCGATTGTGCAGGAATATTGTAGAGTCTGTAAGAAATTCTATCTAGCCCCTCTTACCAAGGGTACAATTGTTCTTTGGGGATAGGTTGTAACTAAGAATCACACACATAAGGGATAATAAAAAAAGCTGATTGTATTATGTACAGAATCAAAATACTGTTACAGTTTGGATGGTATATACAGAAATAAAATAATATCATTGATTACAGGTATGGAAAAGATGGAATTGAATTGGATACCAGTAAATTATATGGTGAAAATCTCCTCACACCCTCCAGCACAAATCTTGGTTTCTGGTCACTTATCTACTGGGCTCACATCTGGACAGGAATCAGGACTGCTGTACTCAGGCCTCTCTCATTCTGTTTTCCTCTGCTCTCACCTCATACTCTCCTCCAGTTCTCCTGAAGTTCTCATTCCACCACCAAAAATACTGCTCCTTTATACCATTTTCATATCACTTAGGTCTGGTGTAAACTGACTCAACTGACTTTTCTCACCACACCCACTTTCTATTTCATGGTGGCCTCAGAGATATTACTGATGGGGGGGGGGGGCTCCAGAAACAGGTGTTTCATAAGCATTTGTTCCTCTACCTGAAATCTTTGTTTAGTTGACAGAGAAAGTTTTTACATCTGTCCTCCTTCCTTTCTTATATGACCAAGAGAGAGCTTCCTTTGAGTCCTCAAATGGCTAAATAAGGAATGCATCCTGTCAAACTACTTGAAACAACCTTTATTGGTGTAATTGTGTGACCCCCTGCCTTTTGGGACAGCTGAAATTGCACTGGATTCTTAATTAAAGAAACTTATTTCCAGTTTGTATATTCCTAAGCCATAATACAGACATTTAACCATACACATGTGTACATATATACACATACATATACACACACATAATAAATTGCATACAATGTCCATATCCATAGAGATAAAGACATGTATACATACATAAACACAGATATATATCTCCACAGACAAACCCCTGTTATAAATCATATTTGATCCATTTTGGCTTTCTTACATCCCCCGCCTAGAGGGTGAATATTTGTGAAAATAAGAGCCCTCTCAATAACACAAAATGCATGTCCTGGTGTGTGTGGATTAACTTTGTGCACAAGAGTTGAAATTGAAACTAGTGATGAGCGAGCACCCCAATGCTCGGGTGTTCGGGTGCTCTGACCGAGCACCCCCTGAGGCTCGAGTGCTCGGCCGAGCACCCGAGCCCCATTGAAGTCAATGGGAGGACTCGAGCATTACACCAGGCACCCCCTGCTCTGATGAGGGGAGGGTGCCTGGTCCATAGGAAAAGGGCAGAAAAGGATGGAAACACCACAGAAATGGTTCAGGGACAGCATAGGGAGGATGTCTGGATGCATCTTGGACTCCAACATCGCTGCTGGGAACGATCTTTCGCCCGTAGTACGCCATTTTTACAGACTGACCGTAAAACACACAAAAAGGCAGATAAAAACGACTTTAGGCGAAAAATTGTTACCAAACAATATTTGCTGTATATTTACTTGTATATCATCTGCAAATTCTCCCAAAAATTTCCTTGATTTTTCTGAACTGAGGCCATGATTAAGAGGGAAACGTGCGCAGAGGCAAATTCTCCCAAAAATTTCCTTGATTTTCAGAACTGAGGCCATGATTAAGAGGGAAACGTGCACAGAGGCAAATTCTCCCAAAAATTTCCTTGATTTTCAGAACTGAGGCCATGATTAAGAGGGAAACGTGCGCAGAGGCAAATTCTCCCAAAAATTTCCTTGATTTTATTGAACTGAGGCCATGATTAAGAGGGAAACGTGCGCAAAGGCAAATTCTCCCAAAAATTTCCTTGATTTTATTGAACTGAGGCCATGATTAAGAGGGAAACGTGCGCTGAGCTGACCATCTAAAACATTATGGGTAAGGGTCTGCTGCAGAGCTGACCATCCTAAACATTATATGCGAAGGCCCGCTAGTGAGCTGACGCTATAAAACATTATATGAGAGGGCCCGCTAGAGAGCTGACCCAATAAAACATTATATGAGAAGGCCCGCTGGTGAGCTGACCTATATAAAAATTGGCAAACAGGGCCCGCTGGTGAGCTGGCCCTATATAAAAATTATATCACAGGGCCCGCTGGTGAGCTGGCCCTATATAAAAATTATAGCACAGGGCCCGCTGGTGAGCTGGCCCTATATAAAAATTATATCCCAGGGCATATGGAAGAGGAGGAGGAGGATGAGAAGATTAAGAGTCAACCATATACCCGTTTTTTGGGTGGAAGGGGTGAATGGGAATACAGAGTATTCACATCATTGTAAATAACATATATAAAGTGACTTTATGTTCCCCCGGGGCTTTCCTCCAGTGGAGTGGAGAAGTCAGGGGAAATCCAGGCCTTGTTCATTTTTATAAGTGTCAACCTATCAGCATTGTCGGTGGAAAGGCGGATACGCTTATCTGTTATGATGCCACCAGCAGCACTAAATACCCGCTCAGACAGAACGCTGGCGGCAGGGCAGGCCAGCACCTCCAAGGCGTAGAGTGCCAGTTCATACCACGTGTCCAGCTTGGACACCCAGTAGTTGTAAGGCACAGAGGGATCATTGAGGACGCTGACACGGTCTGCTACGTACTCCTTCACCATCTTCCAAAACTTTTCCCTCCTTGTGACACTAGGCTGCGCATCAGGGTGAGGGTGCTGGCGGGGTGTCATGAAGGTGTCCCACGCCTTGGAGAGTGTTGCCCTGCCTTTGTCGGAACTGCTGTGTGCTCCCCTTTTCTCCCCTTCTCTGTTGGCCAAGGTAGCACGTACTCTGCCGCCAGCGTTGTCAGATGGAAAATTTTGGAGCAATTTTTCAACAAGAACCTTCTGGTATTGCACCATTTTGCTTGTCCTCTCCACCGGAGGAATGAGAGATGAGAAATTCTCTTTGTAGCGGGCGTCCAGAAGGGTGAACACCCAGTAATCCGTGTTGTTTAAAATGCGTATAACGCGTGGGTCACGGGAAAGGCAGCCTAACATAAAGTCAGCCATGTGTGCCAGAGTACCAACAGTCAAGATTTCGCTGTCCTCACCAGGAGGATGACTCTCAATATCCTCATCCTCTTCCTCCTCTTCTGCCCACCCACGCTGAAGAGATGGAACTAAAGTTCCATGGCTACCCTCTGTAGCGGAGGCAACCGTGTCTTCCTCCTCCTCCTCCTCCTCCTCCTCCTCCGCCTCCTCCAATTGTCGCTGAGAAGACGAAGTGAGGGTGCTCTGGCTATCACCTTGTGTAAGCTCTTCCTCCCCCATTTCCACCTCTTCCACATGCAAAGCGTCGGTTTTAATTGTGAGCAGCGAGCGTTTCAGTAGACACAGAAGTGGGATGGTTACACTGATAATAGCGTTATCGCCGCTCACCATCTGTGTCGATTCCTCAAAATTGCGTAAAACCTCACAGAGGTCTGACATCCATTCCCACTCCTCACTTCTGATTACAGGAAGTTGAACGGAGAGGCGACGACCGTGTAACAGCTGGTACTCCACTACTGCCCTCTGCTGCTCACAAAGCCGGGCCAACATGTGGAAGGTGGAGTTCCAGCGCGTGCTCACGTCACACAGCAGCCGGTGAGCTGGCAATTGTAAGCGCTGCTGCAGCTTCAACAGGCCGGCCGAAGCTGTAGATGACTTACGGAAATGTGCACACACGCGGCGCACCTTGGTCAAGAGATCATGCACATTGGGGTAGGTTTTTAGAAATCGCTGAACCACTAAATTAAATACATGCGCTAGGCACGGTACGTGTGTGAGCTTGCCGAGCTCCAAAGCCGCCACCAAGTTACGCCCATTATCACACACAACCATGCCTGGTTGCAGGTTGAGTGGCGAGAGCCACTGCTCGGTCTGGTGACTAATCCCCTGCAACAGCTCTGAGGCCGTGTGCTGTTTGTCCCCAAGGCAGATCAGCTTCAGCACGGCCTGTTGACGCTTCCCCACTGCAGTGCTACACTGCTTCCAGCTACTGGCTGATGGGGGAGTGGCGCTGCGTGTAGAGAATTCGGAGGTGGAAACGGAGGAGGAGGAGCCAATAACGTAGGTGCTGGAGGAAACCCTGATGGAGGTAGGGCCCGCAATCCTCGGCGTGGGTAGCACCCGTGCCATCCCAGGGTCCGAGTCGCTCCCAGCCTCCACGACATTCACCCAGTGTGCCGTCAGGGAAATGTAGCGTCCCTGGCCACAAGCACTTGTCCATGTGTCAGTCGTTAAGTGGACCTTCCCAGTAACTGCGTTGGTCAGGGCACGGGTGATGTTACGGGACACATGGTGGTGTAATGCGGGGATGGCACACCGGGAAAAGTAGTGGCGGCTGGGGACCGCGTACCGAGGGACAGCTGCTGCCATCAGGCTGCGGAAGGACTCAGTGTCCACAAGCCTAAATGGCAGCATTTCGATGGCCAGTAATTTTGAAAGGTGTGAGGTTAGTGCTATGGCCTGTGGGTGGGTGGCTGGGTACTTTCTCTTGCGCTCAAATGCCTGGGGTAACGACATTTGGACGCTGTGCTGGGACAGGGAAGTGGATGTGGTCGCTGATGGTGCTTCAGATGGTACAGGTGCAGGGCGGGAGGTATGCGGGCCTGCGCCTTCGACAGGCGATTGGCCGGCACCGAAAACAGGGGAAGAGGAGGCAGTGGTGTGGCCTGCAGACACAGATGGGCGATCCAGGCGTTCCTCCCACTTACTACGGTGCTTGGATGCCATGTGTCGGATCATGCTGGTGGTGGTGAGGTTTCTAGTGTTCATGCCTCGGCTCATTCTGGTGTGGCACAGGTTGCAAACTACAATTCTTTTGTCGTCCGCACTTTCCTTAAAAAAACGCCATACCGCGGAACACCTACCCTTTGGCAAGGGAGATTTACGCAAGGGGGTGCTCCGTGGAACATTTGCGGGCCGGTTTGGTGCGGTCCGCCTTCTTTCTGTAGCCACACCACTGCCTCTTCCAGCCTGTTGCGGTGCTGCAGATGGCTCACCCTCAGGACTGCTGTCATCTCTCGGCTCTACACCTTCCCAGGTGGGGTCAGTCACCTCATCGTCCACCAAGTCCTCCTCCACTTCCTCACTCTGATCATCCTCCTCAAGTCTTGATCCCACCACATACTCAGTCATTGACAACTGTATAACATTCTCCTCAACAAGGTCTTGAGACGGAAATAGTGGTTGATTTAATGGCAACTGTGTCTCATCATCATCATCATCATCCACTACTTCCTTTGACCTTAAATGCCGTTCACATCTGTCATCTTCTTGTGATTGGGTAGCCTCTAGAGGTTGTGAATCAGGGCACAAGATGTCATGTTCCTCTGCAAGCGTGCTTGGAGAGAGGGTCAAATGAAGGATTGGTGATGAGACGAGCTCCTCACTATATCCCAGTGTGGGATCACTTCTTTGACCAGACCGTGTATGGTGGGAGGAAGGATGATCAGAGTGAGGATTATGTTGACCAGACTCTTGGCTACTGAGAGTGGACTTGGTGGAAGACAGGGTGGTGCTTAACCGACTGGAAGCAGTATCAGCTGTCATCCAACCGACCACCTGTTCGCAGTGGTCGGACCTCGAGAGTGATGTCCTGCGACGCCCTGTAAAATTACACATGAAGCTAGGTATGGTGGATGTCTTTCTTTCTTGTGCTCTGGCACCAGGCACAGTTTCTCCGCGTCCTGACCCGCGCCCTGAACTATCAGGATCACGTCCACTTCCCCGTCCCTTTTTACCCGCCTTCTTCATCTTACACGGAATATGTGACTTTAATATTTGAGTTTGAAAACTTAACAGTATTTCTTCCTAGTCTGTAACGGTGCAGAGTACACAGAATAGGCTGCTAAACGGCGGTGACACACACTGAATGGAATATGTGACTTTAATATTTGAGTTTCAAAACTTAACAGTATTTCTTCCTAGTCTGCAACGGTGCAGAGTACACAGAATAGGCTGCTAAACTGCGGTGACACACACTGAATGGAAAATGTGACTTTAATATTTGAGTTTGAAAACTTAACAGTATTTCTTCCTAGTCTGCAACGGTGCAGAGTACACAGAATAGGCTGCTAAACGGCGGTGACACACACTGAATGGAAAATGTGACTTTAATATTTGAGTTTGAAAACTTAACAGTATTTCTTACTATTCTGCAACGGTGCAGAGTACACAGAATAGGCTGCTAAACGGCGGTGACACACACTGAATGGAAAATGTGACTTTAATATTTGAGTTTGAAAACTTAACAGTATTTCTTACTATTCTGCAACGGTGCAGAGTACACAGAATAGGCTGCTAAACGGCGGTGACACACACTGAATGGAAAATGTGACTTTAATATTTGAGTTTGAAAACTTAACAGTATTTCTTACTATTCTGCAACTGTGCAGAGTACACAGAATAGGCTGCTAAACGGCGGTGACACACACTGAATGGAATATGTGACTTTAATATTTGAGTTTGAAAACTTAACAGTATTTCTTCCTAGTCTGCAACGGTGCAGAGTACACAGAATAGGCTGCTAAACGGCAGTGACACACACTGAATGGAATATGTGACTTTAATATTTGAGTTTGAAAACTTAACAGTATTTCTTACTATTCTGCAACTGTGCAGAGTACACAGAATAGGCTGCTAAACTGCGGTGACACACACTGAATGGAAAATGTGACTTTAATATTTGAGTTTGAAAACTTAACAGTATTTCTTCCTAGTCTGCAACGGTGCAGAGTACACAGAATAGGCTGCTAAACTGCGGTGACACACACTGAATGGAAAATGTGACTTTAATATTTGAGTTTGAAAACTTAACAGTATTTCTTCCTAGTCTGCAACGGTGCAGAGTACACAGAATAGGCTGCTAAACAGCGGTGACACACACTGAATGGAAAATGTGACTTTAATATTTGAGTTTGAAAACTTAACAGTATTTCTTTCTATTCTGCAACGGTGCAGAGTACACAGAATAGGCTGCTAAACGGCGGTGACACACACTGAATGGAAAATGTGACTTTAATATTTGAGTTTGAAAACTTAACAGTATTTCTTACTATTCTGCAACGGTGCAGAGTACACAGAATAGGCTGCTAAACGGCGGTGACACACACTGAATGGAAAATGTGACTTTAATATTTGAGTTTGAAAACTTAACAGTATTTCTTACTATTCTGCAACGGTGCAGAGTACACAGAATAGGCTGCTAAACGGCGGTGACACACACTGAATGGAAAATGTGACTTTAATATTTGAGTTTGAAAACTTAACAGTATTTCTTACTATTCTGCAACGGTGCAGAGTACACAGAATAGGCTGCTAAACGGCGGTGACACACACTGAATGGAAAATGTGACTTTAATATTTGAGTTTGAAAACTTAACAGTATTTCTTACTATTCTGCAACTGTGCAGAGTACACAGAATAGGCTGCTAAACGGCGGTGACACACACTGAATGGAATATGTGACTTTAATATTTGAGTTTGAAAACTTAACAGTATTTCTTCCTAGTCTGCAACGGTGCAGAGTACACAGAATAGGCTGCTAAATGGCGGTGACACACACTGAATGGAATATGTGACTTTAATATTTGAGTTTGAAAACTTAACAGTATTTCTTCCTATTCTGCAACTGTGCAGAGTACACAGAATAGGCTGCTAAACTGCGGTGACACACACTGAATGGAATATGTGACTTTGATATTTTAGTTTGAAGACTTAACAGTATTTCTTCCTATTCTGCAACTCTGCACAGTACACAGAATGTGCTGCTACACTGCGGCGAAGCACACTGAATGGAATATGTGACTTTGATATTTTAGTTTGAAGACTTAACAGTATTTCTTCCTATTCTGCAACTCTGCACAGTACACAGAATGTGCTGCTACACTGCGGCGAAGCACACTGAATGGAATATGTCACTTTGATATTTTAGTTTGAAGACTTAACAGTATTTCTTCCTATTCTGCAACTCTGCACAGTACACAGAATGTGCTGCTACACTGCGGCGAAGCACACTGAATGGAATATGTGACTTTGATATTTTAGTTTGAAGACTTAACAGTATTTCTTCCTATTCTGCAACTCTGCACAGTACACAGAATGTGCTGCTACACTGCGGCGAAGCACACTGAATGGAATATGTCACTTTGATATTTTAGTTTGAAGACTTAACAGTATTTCTTCCTATTCTGCAACTCTGCACAGTACACAGAATGTGCTGCTACACTGCGGCGAAGCACACTGAATGGAATATGTGACTTTGATATTTTAGTTTGAAGACTTAACAGTATTTCTTCCTATTCTGCAACTCTGCACAGTACACAGAATGTGCTGCTACACTGCGGCGAAGCACACTGAATGGAATATGTCACTTTGATATTTTAGTTTGAAGACTTAACAGTATTTCTTCCTATTCTGCAACTCTGCACAGTACACAGAATGTGCTGCTACACTGTGGCGAAGCACACTGAATGGAATATGTGACTTTGATATTTTAGTTTGAAGACTTAACAGTATTTCTTCCTATTCTGCAACTCTGCACAGTACACAGAATGTGCTGCTACACTGCGGCGAAGCACACTGAATGGAATATGTCACTTTGATATTTTAGTTTGAAGACTTAACAGTATTTCTTCCTATTCTGCAACTCTGCACAGTACACAGAATGTGCTGCTACACTGCGGCGAAGCACACTGAATGGAATATGTCACTTTGATATTTTAGTTTGAAGACTTAACAGTATTTCTTCCTATTCTGCAACTCTGCACAGTACACAGAATGTGCTGCTACACTGCGGCGAAGCACACTGAATGGAATATGTGACTTTGATATTTTAGTTTGAAGACTTAACAGTATTTCTTCCTATTCTGCAACTCTGCACAGTACACAGAATGTGCTGCTAAACTGCGGCGAAGCACACTGAATGGAATATGTGACTTTGATATTTTAGTTTGAAGACTTAACAGTATTTCTTCCTATTCTGCAACTTTGCACACTAAACAGAATGTGCTCTAATCTGCAACTTTGCACACTAAACAGAATGTGCTCTAATCTGCAACTTTGCACACTAAACAGAATGTGCTCTAATCTGCAACTGTGCACACTAAACAGAATGTGCTCTAATCTGCAACTTTGCACACTAAACAGAATATTTTTTTTTTTTTTTTTTTTTTTTTTTTTTTCCCCACACACAAAATAACCTGCTGCCCCCACACACAGTAGTCCTAAAAAGGACTTTTGGTTCTTTTTTTTCACAATTTTGGTTTTTTTCCTCCCTACACTGCCTTTCCCTTCCTATCCTCAGCTCTCCCTGGCTAAGACTGAGCCGAACTCGATGGTCAGGTGCTATACAGCACCCGACCACGGGTTCTGGCCAGCCAATCAGTGTAATGCCAGCAGCCAACATGGCTGCTGGCATTACACCGATGTCAGAGCCTCCCTGCACGTTTATTGGCTGCGCAGCAGCCGCAAAACGTGCGGGGAGGAGACCCGAACATGGCGGGCGAGCACATGCGGTACTCGTACGAGTACCGCCATGTGCCGAGCAGAGCGATGCTCGAGCCGATCCGAGCATCGGCCGAGCATGCTCGCTCAACACTAATTGAAACCATTTACTGTCACAGGAATGACCTGACAACCACCCATAGTATAATATCATGAATTTAGGGTACTGTGAGGTAATTTAGTCTAATTGTCAGAATACTCACAGTTACAATATAACTATTAATTTACAGTCCTTTAGCCACTTTGTAGATCTTGAACCCACCTTCATGACTCCTGCAGCTTTATGCTCAGCTGCACTTGTTTGCTTATCTGCTTCTGCACGTTTGTACATGTGTACCACAATCACTTCTTCCACCACTGTGTCCTTCCCCTGACCCATGTTTGAGGCTTATTTTGGGGTGCAAGTTTCATGTGGCTCTCACACCTACCATATATCTCTTAGTACTGTGTAGTGTATTTGAGACAACCACTTACCATAGGATAGCTTATCGAGTGTGACAGGGTGGTGGGTTATTATTAGTACTTATAGCACATTTATTTCATGGACAAGTGTACTGAATTCCTTTATCAGCAATGAACTGAAAGGTGGGCTTGATATTTATTTATTAGTGACTTCAGGAAATTATAAGATACACTACATGTAAAGCATGTAGTATGATCTTTGGCCAAATCTCTGGTGGTACATGTCACCCCTGTCTCAGTCTCCTTATCAAATCCAAGTCTGGCTATCTGTAACAAAATGACAAACAGGTGTTACTAAAAATAATATACAGTTGCAATGGTACTTTGCTTCCCTAATATTAGTTAAAATTATTTTCAGACAGGTCAGGCCATTTGATAGAAAATATCACTTCTGCTATTCACCACTGTCGAATAATTAGAACTAGGCTCTTACTGAAAGACACATTTACATATGCAAACTGGTAATCTTATGTGAAATAACAACATACATTATACAGACAATTTTATACAGACAATTTACAATTTCTAATTCATACAGCTTCAGGAATCTCTACAAATACCATTTATCTGCATCATTCTCTGAAGATATATGAATAGAAATGTGCCCTGTGCCATTTATTCTTATTGGTAGCACCCCGCCTTGATGATGTGAGGTAGCTCCAAAAAAAATGAAGAGAAAATGAGAAAAAAAACAAAAAAAATTATAAAAATAATAATAAAAAAAAAATGTATAGATTGAATGCTGCTTTTACAGTTTATAATGCAGTCTAATTTAAAGGCACATACAAGCAGCATGCAACCTATGTAAAAATTATATAACCAGGTGTTGCCTTAAAAAAAACAAAAACAAAAAGACAAAATATAACTGAGGATATGTGTATCTTCACCTCAGTATGGCAACAACTCATAAAAAAAACAAAACTCCTCCTTCATTTATCCAGCCAGGATTTGCTGGCAGTGCAGGCGATTGAAACAAAAAAAAAAACAATA
This sequence comes from Rhinophrynus dorsalis, assembly GCA_037306005.1. NCBI lineage: Eukaryota > Metazoa > Chordata > Amphibia > Anura > Rhinophrynidae > Rhinophrynus > Rhinophrynus dorsalis. The sequence goes on from CM074718.1 coordinate 134,415,340, forward strand.
AAAATAATTTAGAATTTAGCCCACCTGACTGTACTTCATAGATTTTAGAGGCTTTTCCTTAAAAATTAAAAATAAAAACACATAAAAATGTGAGGTCCTCTATTGTGGTTGAAATAAACAAGATTGGTAATGCAATAACCATTTCTGGTCACATTTCTTTCATTATCAGTTGTATTTTTTCTGAAAAATAAAATTTGAGGAGAAACATTAGATACATAAAAAATTGTTAAGGGAGCTTTATAGAGTGAGATTCATTTTCTCCCTTTGCCTGTGCACCTTTACAAATATGATTACACAACACTTTGGACAGCTCCAACTTTAATATTCCTAATTTTTCCATGTATAATTTCCTTTAATTTTTCAGTTGGAAATTTTCTTTTTCAAGTCTCTCTTTCTCTGACTTTAAAAACTGATATGGGATCCTGGAGGCAGAAGGAGAAATATTCTTGCCTGTACCTCCATTATTTCTTTTCTTCCCTCTTTTATCTGCTGGAAAACCTTTACAGTTTCTTGCTATGTGTCCAATCTTGTTACATGCAAAACATCTGAACACATTACCATTTGTACAATGCCTAGGAACATTTGCACATCTCTCCCTTCCTTGTGACGGGGCTTCCACTTTAGACACACTTGTATGGCCAGATTTATATCTCCTTACAATTGCCTCAGCTCTTTTTAGACAATTGAATACCAAATGAATACTGTTTTGAGCAGAAACAGTTAAACCTACTACTTCAAAATTTCTGGTAATACATTCTTCAGCAATGCCTTCTTATAAGTATCATCATTCTTATTTGCCTGCACACCAGTTGGGAGTGTTAGTTTATATAGCACAAATAATCTATTACTAAACTCCTGTACAGATTCTCCCAACCTCTGTGCACAGTTGCCAAATGCAGAATGATAATCATATTCCTCTGAACCCAGCGATTCCAATATCTCACTCAGAAGTTGCTGCTTTGTTCTAGGGTGCTCAAACACCTCAGAGGACAGACTTGATCTCAAAGATTTATAAAGACTAGACATAATCACATCAAATTTGTCTGTCTCACTTAAATTTCTATACATTTTTTCAAACTGATCAATTTTTATAGTCACTTCTTTAGGATCATCAGTAAATGCTATGCACCCTAGATCTTTACTCAAAGCAGCAAGTTCATTACAGGAAAGAGATTTGGAAACACTGGTTTCAGATACCAATAATCCCTGTGAATTTACCTTTTTTTCAATGGACACTGGTGCCATTTTCACAGCAGGCATTCCACATTCATTCTTTCTTTCATTATTTCCAAACATATCCAAATCCGTTCCACAGACCATACTTTAACCACAGTTTGGAACATTAAATGCATCAACAACAGCATTCCTCTTTCCTAACTGCTCTTTTAACCTGTTAATTTCTGACAAACAATGAGAATGATCAGCCTCTTTAGTGCTAGAGGATGCCAGAGCTCTAATGGTGCCCTGGGCATCCCTCAGCCTCTCCAAAAGCTGCTCATTCTCAGTACAGAGTACTTTGTTTTCAGCCATTGTCTGCTGGTTGGCAATGTCTGCAGATATTTTGAGTGACTCTATGACATTATTCAAGTCATGCAGTTTACCCTCCAAACTCTCTTTCTGTTTCTGCAGTGATTTGTACTGCTGTGCTATCCAGCTAGCAGCAAAAATCAGTGCAGTTTTACCATTTGACTTTGATAATTTCTTCTCACTCACATTAATGCACAGTATGAGAACTTAGCTGAATTGTCCATGTCTCCACCGCTTGGAGTGGCCGCAAGGGCGGCGGCAGTGGTGACACAAATGTCCAACGTGGCTCCTCTTCAGCTGTGTACAGGCCGTTTCCCGTAACATACTGTGGGCATTGGAAGTGAGCCTGCCTTTATATATGGGCAGGCTCACTACCATTTCCCTCACAGCCAGTGGCTGGGATGTTCTTCACATCCCAGCCAATCATTTTAAAGAACAGCTGCTGCATCTGATTGGCTGGGATGTGAAGAACATCCCATCCAATGGCTGTGAGGGAAATGGAAGTGAGCCTGCCCATATATAAAGGCAGGCTGACTTCCAGTGCCCACAGTATGTTACGGGCAACGGCCTGTACACAGCTGATGAGGAGCCACATTGGAGATTTGTGTCTCCACTGCCGCCCCCCTTGCGGCCACTCCAAGCGGTGGAGACATGGACAATTCAGCTAAGTTCTCATACTGTGCATTAATGGATGACAACTTAAACTGCAAGTGCTTGAGTCAATAGCCCCCACGGGTGTAACAACGGAATTAGCTACACTGCAAGAGCTTGCCAATAGACCCCATGGGCGTAATAACGGAGACCAACAGCACAGGATTAGCTTGAGCCAATAGCCCCCACGGGCGTATACCGGAGACAACCTGCAAGAGCTTGAGCCAGTATCCCCCACGGGCGTAATAATGGCGAACCACCCTATACTGCAAGTGCTTGAGCCAATAGCCCCCACGGGCGTATACCGGAGAGAACACAGCTAGAGCAAGAGCCAATAGCGCCTCCTGCAGGCGCGGTAACGGAAACCGACTACTCTGCTAGTGACAAGATGAGCCGCCGACTATATCAGGTTTACAACGCGGCCGGCTCAGCAGATGTAGCGAATCAACAGCATAGGGTCTGCAAGTGTAAATGAGGGCTCAGATAAGGAGACAACAGCACTGCAAGGGTTAATAGCAGCTCAAGGATTGGAGGCTCAGCAATAGTGGGTATCGCTCTGCAAGTGCCAAGGAAGGCTCAGCAACGGAAGCACAGTTCTGCAAATGTAAATGGAGACTCAGCACTGGAGACACGGCTCTGCACGGGTTAAGGAAGCAACAGGATCAGCCCGGTAACGAGCTCAACAGTAGTCAGAATGTCGCCACGGCGACACTAGCAGCAGGAAGCAGGAACAAAGCAGGTCTCTGTAACAAGCCGGTTCAGATCATGGAGCAGGAAGTCAGCCAGGCCGGGTCGGGTCACGGAGGTGGTTCTCAGACAAGCCAAATCAGTCACGAGCAGGAACGTCAGCCAAGCCTGGTCAGATCACGGAGCAGGAACTCAGGAACATAGTCAAAAACATTCCAAATCGGTACACAGGAATCAGTAACACAGCAACAGCAACATTGGCTCTGGAACACCACGAAAGGGCACCTGACAGGTGTCAATGGCCGGGCATAAAAAGGTCACCAGGGGCGGGCCAAACAGACTCAGCCAATCAGAGCTCACCACAAGTGAGAGTGACAGAAAGAGATCACGGGCACCGTGATACAGGTATATTGATCCTTAAAAGTAGTGGAAGATTCAGATTTTGACTTTCTGCTAACCTTATAGTCCTGTCATCATCCTCACTCTCAACGTCTTCTGTATCTGAACAAGAGAAGGATGCTGGAGGGATTTATTCTAGATGTGCATCATCAGTCATCATTAGGTCATCCTCAGCAGCATCAGCATCACCTGATAGTTCATGCCCACTACTACCCTTATTTTCCTCTAAGCTTTTGAAGGTTTCAAACAATTTTGTTTTACTTTTACTATAACAAAGTTCACTACTACTTTGAGGATGGGTGTTTTGGTGCTTGTTTGTCTCACTATCTGATGCAGCAAATGGTTCAGCTGCTACATATTCGTCTGTTATGCTATTGCCAGCATCATCAACACTAGTTTGGCTGGGACCATGACAAACTGCATCCAAGCGGGAAGTGCCATTATTCGCTGATTTCAGTTTGAGGCAAAAATGTTTGCCCATCCCTATACAAGAATAGCAGAGATATAAAAAGAAACACTGTGACCCCATCCAACATCATATCTTCAGTTGCTGAAGTGTGGCACTGGAGTACTAGAACATCCCAAGCACAGCCTTGTTGCAGCCTAAGCCAGACTAAAGGTGTTGATAGCAAGGTTAGATACCCCTCCCCAACAAGTTGAGCCAGTGGGAGTTCAGGATGACTAGTCAAGGGACATTTAAGGAGGTGATGTTGGGGAGTCACAGAAGAGCAGTACCAAAACAAGCTAGAACTGGCAGACACAAATATAATAACAAGGTAAGATTCACAAGAGATATCCTGAAACAGTGACTAGCATATAATAGATCTATCAGAATATGTCTCCAAAGGAAAGCCAGAGAACAAGAAAACTCCAAGAAGGTACCTTACAAATAATCAGAACAAGATGCCATAAGGTGAATAACCAGGATAATGAGACAGACTAGAGAAAAGGATATACTGATGGAGAAAATATGTGTTGAAAATATGCCAGTAAAAATAGGGACTAGATAACTTTACTGAGAGCAACTGTAACAGTTGCTTAACAGAATAACAAGAAGGAATACAACCACTTATTTTGCTGCTTAACCAGTACAGTAGCTGGAACAACAATAAGCCCTCTAAGAAGACACAGAGTGGTTTTACTGAAGGCATACATTTGTACAGTTGCTGGATGAACAGCAAAATCTCTGGAAAGTTGTTGAGTTGTTTGGCTGGAGACATACACTAGCACAATTGCTAGATGAACAGCGAGATCTCTGGGAAGACTCTTAGTGACTTGAATGAAGACATACACCTGTACAGTTGTTGGATGCACAGTGGCGACAAACAGGATACACTGTGACAAAAAACTTGCAGTGCCAACTGCAAAAATAGACAGGGATAAGAGCAAAAGGAAAACCTGTAATGTGCACATCAGCTTAGAGGCAGAAAGGCAAATATGGGCAGAGAGTGAATTTTATATCTGGAGAGGCTAATAAAATGCCTCTTTCCCAGGTCATATTTGACTATTGAAAGTTTCTAATGGTAGCCATATCACCATTTAAATGTGATGCCTCATGAAGTATTGCATCCTTGCAGTGGGATGTTTATATACATGCTTAAATAGTAATATGGAAATCCTGTTACTGTGAACCCCTTAGAATTGTCACATATTTCACACCTACAGTGTTGTCAGATCATATTCTAAATCCTAATCTATATTAATAAAAGGGGAAGGCCGGAAGGTTGCCAAAATTCTCAGTCTCTGCTACATGCACCCCAGGACAGACCCCCCCCCCGTGGCGGCAGTAAGGAGAAGATATTAAAATCTCCTCCATACCTACTCATCAAGGCATACACAGGCCAAAGGCCCCCTGGCCACTCCTGTCAGAATCTCTGCAAGGAGTTTCCATGCCCTCACTATCCCATGTTCAAAAAGATAAAACCACGCCGACTCTTGCTGCTCTATAAACCAACACACTGCCACAGAACTGAGAATGAAAGCCAGGACAATGCAGCAGATGTCCTAGAGGGCTCCCCCTGATTATCCTCCTGATTAATATGATTTGCTGGCTCCATGTGCACATATGTCTCCTGTGTTCACAATGCACATGCTGGATTGGGCTCCCTGTTGCATGATGATGAGCTTGCACTGGACACTGTTTCACTGGGGCCGATGGTCATGTAAGTTACTTTCACCACAGAGGTAGGAAGTAACATACATGACAATCAGCCCCAATGAAACAGCCTCCTGGCCGATGCAGCCTCATCATCACATGGTGGGGAGCTCAATCCAGCATGTGCCACCATCGACGCAGAAGACCTATGTGCATATGGAGGCAATGAATCTGTAACGGTTTTTAAAGACACTCAGACCAGCCAGTAAAATAAAACACAGTTTTATTAAAGAAAAAATATAACTAGAAAGGAACGCCCTCTACAGGCGACAATAATAATAGCGATCACAGGCAGAGATGCTATTACAGGCTAAGTGAACAGAAACAATGGTAACTATGACATATCACAGGATTGGTGCATAGAAGCTAGGTTACCCAAGGGTTAAATGCAAGATAAGTCAGTCTCAGTTGTGGTTTTTGGCACGCCCAAGATGGTGATTAAGCAGTTGATGGTAAATGTTCAGAAGGCTGGAATGCACAGCCAGTACTACCTTTGAGACTATCAGCGGTGCATAGCCCCTGCAGACGTAGCAACGAAGATAACAATATCTGCAGGTGCTTGAGTCGATAGCCCCCACGGGCGTAACATCGGAGACTGCTACAATGCAAGAGCTTGCCAATAGCCCCCACGGGCGTAATAATGGAGACCAGCTTGTACAGTGCGATTTGAGCCAGTAGCCCCCACGGGCGTAATAACTGAGACCACCTGCAAGAGCTTAAGCCAGTAGCCCCCACGGGCACATTAACGGAGACTGCTATAACGCAAGAGATGGTCAATATCCCCCGCGGGCGTACAACGGAGACCACTCTGTGCTGCACGAGAGATGAGCCAACAGCCCCCACAGGAGTATACCAGAGACAACCTGCAAGAGCCAATAGCGCCACTACCGGGTGCGATAAGCGATACCGACTATCTGCTGGTGGAAGACTGAGCTGCCGTCCAAGTCAAGCTTATAACGCGGCCAGCTCTGCAGAAGTAGCAGCTAGACAATAATAGGCTCAGCCAGTAATGTAAAGGCTCAATAGAGACATGCCAGCACTGAACAGGTTAAGAAGCTCATGGAACTCGGGCTCAGCAGTAATGGAAAATGCTCTGCAAGTGTCAGGAAGGTTCAGTACAGAAGCACAGCTCTGCACCGGGTAATGGAGACTCAGCACTGGAGGCACAACACTGAAGGAGTACTGTGGCAAGAGGCAAATAGTCTGGTACTCGGCCTTAGCGGAAGTCAGAATGTCGCAACGGCGACAGTAGTAGCAGGTAGCAGTACACGCAGATCACTGGAACAAGCCGGTTCAGGTCATGGAGCAGGAAGTCAGCCGGGCCGGATCGGTACACGGTGGTGATTCTCAGACAAGCCAGATCAGTCACAAGCAGGAACGTCAGCCAGGCCGGATCGGTACATGGAGGAGGTTCTCAGACAAGCCAGATCAGTTACAAGCAGGAACGTCAGCCAGGCCGGGTCGGATCACGGAGCAGGAACACAGGACTGTAGTCAAGACAGGCCAATTCGGTACACAGGAATCAGGATCAAATGAAGATAGCAACAGCAGCACTGGCTCTGGAACACCATGAAAGGGCGACTGACAGGTGTCAATGGCCGGGCATAAAAAGGTCACCAGGGGCGGGCCAAACAGCCTCAGCCAATAGGAGAGCACCACAAGCGAGAGTGACAGAAAGGGATCACGGGCACAGTGATAGAATCATAATCTTCTCCCTTCCCTAACCATGTGAGGAAGGTATCTTGAAAGGACCAGTGCAGAAGAGTAAGGTAAGCTGTGGGGACGAAGTGTCTGGGACAGGGTGGTTATTCTAGAGTTCTCCAGCCACAGCTGAATGGCACCGCTCTGATACTGCTAAGTTCAACATGCAATAAGGTAATATGTTACATCCTAAATGACACTGAAACAGTTAACCAACCCATGCAGGTCATGCTTTCACACTGATAATTTGTTGAATTTTGAGTCCCTGCTCACCTCCTCCTCTATAGCCCTCCATACATGCTCTGCCTGACCTTCCTCTGGTTCCCCATGTTTGCCTCTTCTTAGAGCCTGCTCCAAGAAGCCTTTCACCACACATCAATAGAGAGGCAAACCAAGACACATGGGCAAAGCAGGGCACATGCACCATCTCACCTATTCTCAAAGCAGAGATTATGTTGGAGCCATTATCAGCAGACACAAAACCAGCTTTTAAGGAGTGGGGTACAAGCTATTCCTCTATCACCTGCTCTAACTTACTTAAAACATCTATGGCTATGTGGGACTGTCTCTCAAAACTCTTTATGCACAAGGTGGTGTGCCGATAGTATGGGCTGTCCTGCTGTTGCTGCCGCCTTTTAATCACACTGCCAGAACCAGAAGCATGATTACTGACTATCACCTTATGTTGTAAGCTAGTGTTGCCCACTGTTGGTGCTGGGAGGGAAACCCAATGAGCAGTCAGTCATATAGTTTATGCTCTGCCCACTTGTCCACATATCTGTTGTCAGGTGGATTTTCTTGCCATAAGCACTTTTCAGCCCTTTGCCCACCACACTAACCACCCGCTTGTGCAATTCAGGCACAGACATCCTAGAAAAATAACTGCGGCTTGGGATATACCAGCATGGAGCTACACATGACATCAGTTCTCTGAAACATCTGTTTTATACAAAAGAATATGGCAGCATGTCCACTGCCAACATCTTGGCAACCTTGCCATTCCACAGGCATACTTTGGGATTGTTTTTGTGAAGTTTTGACTCAGTCAGTGTGGGTTGACAGGACATGGCAGAAGAACCCTGGAACTTTATTGCTTTAACAACATGACTAGAGGAGGTGGTGGAGGCAGCATGTGTGGGCTGTCTATGACTCTTGCCATCTCCTACAGCAAACCTAGAGTCATCATACTCCTCTGCAGCAGGAGCCATAGGTGTAATTTGGAATTCACTTCCTGTTGGCAGTGGTACACTCTCTGACACATTAATAGCATCACTACTATTTTCTGCCCCAGAGCCCTGGGAACTGTTTGGAGTGCTTCTGCTGCTATTTGAAGCACCTCTGACCTGCTGATAGTGTGTCTCCCACTGGGACCTGTGGTTGTGCTTCAGGTGGGATCTCATAGAGGAGGTGCCTAGGTGTGAGCCTGCTTTCCCCTTGCACACGTGCATTTTGCACAGACAACAGATAGCAACATGCTTAGCTTTAGGATCCTGAGTGAAGTATCTACATACTGTGGACTTCATGGACTGAGGAGTCCCTGAGGGGCTGCTACTACTGCTGGGGCTAGATGTTAATGCAATGCTACTATTACTAGGTGTCAAAAGTGCAGCACTTCCAGAAGCAGCAGAGGCACACATCATATCTAACATTGTGGATGTTAATAACCTGTGTTGCTCTTGTTGTTGCTGCAGGTGTGTGTGGCTGAGTGGGACTTGGACTTGGAAGAGGCAATGATGCTAATGATGACTGATATGGTGACAGTGTACTGTTTGCCACCTTTACTTGTTCAGGGTCAGCATTTCCAATGGTTTTCTCAAACAGTTTACAGACAGGCACAGTGCTCCTTTTCAGTGGTGGAAGATTCAGCCTTTGCCTTTCTGCTAACTTTATGGCCTTGTCATCATTCTCTCTATCACTCTCAACTTCATCTGTATATGAATAAGAGAAGGATGCTGGAGGGATATATTCTAGATCTGTATCATCATCAGTCATCATTAGGTTATCCTCAGCATCAGCATCACCTGCCACTTCTTGGCCACTACCCTTATATTCCTCTAAGCTTTTATAGGTCTCAAACAATTTATTTTTACTTTTACTTTCACAAAGTTCGCTACTACTTTCAGGATAGTTGTTTTGGTGCTTGTTTGTATCACTATCTGATGCAGCAGACGGTTCAGCTGCTACATCTTCCTCCATTATGCTATTGCCATCATCAGCACTAGAATGTGACTTGTTGTCGTCTTCAGTGTTCTTCTTATATGTCTTCTTATGTGGTTCTTTTTTTAACTTACAATGGTGAAGCTGGAAGTTTTGCTGAGACCTTGACAAACTGCATCCTCCATTGGAGGAGAGACATCATCATCATTTATTGTACACGCCACAGCAACCATTGCTGCAGTCAGTTTTTTTGAACTACTACTTTACTTTCATGTCCCTGCACTGCTTCACCTTTCCCCCTCCCCCTGCCCCTTGTGCATTTGCTGGACATTACTCAACTACTGTGTGTGTTTTTACTCTACAATACACAACACAACTGATGGCGTGTTATGTCTTGCCTTAGCCCAATCAGCTGTCTGTCACCAAATATATTTAGTTGTTTTTTTTATTTCTTTATTTTTTTATTATTAATATTTTTTTCTTTTTAAGTTGTCCACCCTGTCTTATCACAGTCTACCCCCCAAAAAAATTATAGCTGAAAAACAAAATCAACAACTTCTTTCCTCAGACTTCCCCAGCACAGAACAATAACAGCAAGATCAGTCCACAGCTGCCTGCATCTTGTCAGTTTGTCAAATGGAATTTTGGGGTATTCCTTCCTCCCTTCTTCTCCCTAGGGTGCCCCAGACTCTCCTAATACAGAGAATAAATGTCCTTCCTAACAGACTGTAACAGTTTTCAGTACACTCAGAAGCAGACAGTTTAGTAAAACAGTTTTATTGAAATCAGACAGAATAAAGTAATCCTCGTGGGTCCAGCAATAGTTAACAATCAATACTGACACAGGATAGGTTACAAAATAACATTAACCCAGACGGGTTCAGTATATATATCAGAGAGCAGTACATATACTGACACAGGTCAGGAGCAGTTCGTGTGAAACAGTGAGACACTGGTGTGTAGGTGCTATTAGGCCGGGAGACTGGGAGGCCCTAATCTCTGCGGATGAGTGTCACAATAGCGACTAGGCCCAGGAAGGGTGAGCGAGGCCGTGTATGGATCACAGACTACCGGTAGTACTGCAACCAGAGGAATAACGGAACACCCAGGAATCAACAAAGACTAAGACCCAAGGTAACAGTACCGGACAACAAATGCAACAACGCTAGGCTTGATGGCAACTGCCGGGTGACAGAGCCGCCTGAGGCTCCCAGGAGACCAACCTCAATAAGGAGTAGTGACAAGCCAGCGTAAATTGTGCCAATAGTATAGCTCCTACCCGGGGGAGCACTGGAACGGCCTGGTCATAGACGCTCAAGCTTGATGGCGACTGACAGGAATGGAGACTAACTGAGGCACCCAGGAGACCAACCTCAGTAGCAATGCAATAACAAGCCAAGCATATAGTGAGCAAACGAGATCTGCGTCAGCCCTGGGTAAGGAGGAAGGAGGCAGCAAGGCACAAATGGGTCACAGTCATGGAACGGTAATGCAGTACACGAGGCAACCAAGTGGCCCAGCACTCTCAAGACAGAGCACCGGAGATACTCTCTACCGGACTACCGGACGCGGTAGTGCACCGGGCTGGAGGCACAAAGAGCAGGAACGGAAGCCAATCCGGGTCGATGCACAGAACTGGAACGTCAGCCAGGCTGGGTCGGTACACGGAGCAGGAACGTCAGCCAGGCCGGGTTGGTCCACAAAGCAGGATCGTCAGCCAATCCAAGTCGATACACGGAGCAGGAACGTCAGCCAGGTCAAGTCGGTACATGGAGCAGGAACAGAATCAGAGAGAGTAGTCAGGCAGTCCGGGTCACACACAGGATTTCACACGATAACGACAGCAAGCTCTTAGCAACAGGAACACCATGAAAGGGCCCTATAGAAATGACAGGGCTCCGTACTTAAAGGCTACCACTGGGTGGAGCAATATCACGCTAGCCAATAAGAAGGACTCAGGCACAATGCTGTAAAATGTCGCCAGCAATACACGGGCACCGTGATAAAGACTCCCTAAACTAAACTTTAATTCCCCTTTATTTGCCTAACTCTAGCTCAAAAAACTTGATGACATGCTCTGAGAGTCTGACATCCTTGTATATGGCTTTAGAAAAGTAGAGAAAAATTTCATGTGGTGGGGAAAATTTTTTCTTCCCATTGATTTCAATGCAATGAGCTAGGCGACAAAAGCAGAAAAACAGCACTTTTTGCTGGAAATTATTCGCTAAAAGGAAAGTGCCGTTATTCACCGATTTTGATTTGAGGAGAATATTTTCACCCATCGCTACTGTCTAAGCCATTTCTCTGCCATGTGTTGGATATCCGCTGGCACTAAATGAGTTAATAAGGTGTGCTTTTCATATGATATATACATGTTCAATATAGTGCTCACCCAACCCATGTATCAAACACCTCCCCTGTTTTTCTGTGTCCCTCTGGTGCTGCTTTGCTGTGCACCAGGAGGAGAGTGGGTACCTGCTTACTCTGTTCTTTGCACTTCCATCACAATTGTCTACATTACGTTTGGACAATTACAATTTGCCTTAAAACTCATAAACATTACGCTCCACTACACACATCATTTGCTTAAGTATTTCATACATTCTTTCCGACTTTCAACAGCCTTCCTCCTCATCACTAGGCCTCTGTCCATGTCTGTATGCAAATAACTACCAAAAAATACCAATGTTTACCATTCCTCTATGTTCATGAGCTCTCCAACAACATTAACTCCATCCCAATACTCACCTTCACCAAGTTAAAAACGACATCATCAGAATCAACATAGTCTGTTGTTGCATAGTACTCCAGCCACGTTTATACCCTACTTCTTTTTCTGTTCACATATGCTAATTCATGCTTACATTCAACCACCTTCAACTACCCCTACATATTTAATGTGTTTTTTAAGTCAGCAATTTAAACATATAGAAGTCATAAAAAATCATACAAAGCAGCCCATCAACATGCATCATCCATGAACATCTTTGAACTCATTCAGTTGAACGTTTAAACATATACCACATTGGAATACACAACTCCCTGGCCACTTCACTCATCAAAACAAATAGTGATCATTTACAACAACTTTTCCATTTGCTCCATTAGCCACTTGCCCACCAAATCTATCCCTCACCTCCCACTCCCAACATTTTGCCGCTGCATACAACTCTCTCAACAGCATATCTCCCATTTGCTCCTTCAACACCCTTCATTATGCTTTATCATTCCGGATGAACACAACATTACACTGTAACATAAACATACATGCACACTGCATAGGACTAAAGAAAAAGAACAAAACAAAAAGTAAATACATTTTATAACCGTACATAAACATAGGACTTTCACAATATGTCCTGCACATGTATATTACTCACTTCCAACAACTACACCCAAGTAAAAATGCAGTTGTTTAATTTAAGAAACCCTTTCAAATGCATTATAGCTCTTTCACATTACAGCCTTTGCAGTACATATTGCATCCTCTTATTACTGTCCACTTTTCACTTAATTACTAAGAATACACAGGCATAGATCTATACCACATACACATATCCATACACAAGCACAAACACCCGCACATCTAGATACCTTCACAAGTACAGTTGAAACCAGAAGTTTATATACACTATATAAAAAGACACATATGCATGTTTTTCTCACTATCTGACATGAAATCAGAATAAACCTTTCCCGTTTTAGGTCAATTAGGATTACCAAAATTATTTATATTTGCCAAATGCCAGAATAATGAGAGAGAGAGAATTTTTTAAGGCATTTTTATTACTTTATGCAAAGTCAAAAGTTTACATACATTTCTTTAGTATTTGGTAGCATTGCCCCTAAACTGTATGACTTGGGTCAAACGTTTTGGATATCCTTCCACAAGCTTCTCACAATAGTTGGTAGGAATTTTGGCCCATTCCTCCTGACAGAACTGATGTAACTGAGCTATGTTTGTAGGTTGCCTTGCTCGCACCTACCTTTTCAGATTTGCCCATAAATTTTCAATAGGATTGAGATCAAGGCTTTGTGATGGCCACTCCAAAACATTGACTTTGTTATCCTTAAGCCACTTTGTAACCAGTTTGGCAGTATGCTTCGGGTCATTGTCCATTTGGAAGACCCATTTCCGCCCAAGCTTTAACTTCCTGGCTGATGTCTTGAGATGTTGCTTCAGTATTGCCATATAATCTTCTTGTCTCATGATGCCATCTATTTTGTGAAGTGCACCAGTCCCTCCTGCAGCAAAACAACCCCACAACATGATGCTGCTACCCCTGTGTTTCACAGTTGGGATGGAGTTCTTAGGCTTCCAAGCTTCTCCCTTTTTCCTCCAAACCTAATGATGGTCATTATGGCCAAACAGTTCAATTTTAGTTTCGTCAGACCACAGTACATGTCTCCAAAAATGTAGATCTTTGTTCCTGTGTGCATTTGCAAACATTAATCTGGCTTTTATATGTTTCTTTTGGAGTAATGGCTTCTTCCTGGCAGAGTGGCCTTTCAGTCCATGTTGATACAGTACTCGTTTCACTGTGGATAACGACACAATCTTACCAGCTTCCGCCAGTATCTTCACAAGGTCTTTTGCTTTTGTTCTTAGGTTGATATGCACATGTCGGACCAAAGCAGTTCATCTCTGAGACACAGAACCCGTCTCCTTCCTGAGTGATATGATGGCTGGACATTCCCATCTTGTTTGCACTTGCGTATAATTGTTTGTACAGATGAATGAGGCACCTGCAGGTATCTGGAAATTGCACCCAAGGATGATCCAGACTTGTGCAAGTCCACAATTCTCTTCCTGATATCTTGGCTGATTTCTTTAGACTTTCCCATGATGTTACACACAGAAGCAGAGTGTTTCTGGTGTGCATTAAAATACATCCACAGGTGTGTCTCTAATTAACTCAGATGTTGCCAATAAACCTATCAGAAGCTTCCAAAGACATGACATCATCATATGGGCTGTCCCAAATTGTTTAATGGCATAGTAATCCTAGTGTATGTAAACTTTTGACTTTGCAGAAAGTAATAAAAATGCCTTAAAACATTCTCTCACTCTCATTATTCTGGCATTTGGCGAATATAAATAATTTTGGTAATCCTAATTGACCCAAAACGGGTAAGGTTTATTCTGATTTCATGTCAGATAGTGAGAAGAACATGCATGTGTGTCTTTTTATATAGTGTATGTAAACTTCTGATTTCAACTGTATATCTCCATACACATACTCATATATATATCCATTCACTCCCATACATGCATACACATGCATACATATATATCTCCACATTCACATACATCCATACACTCACATTCACACAGGGACATTACATCTCAGGCAAAGCTGGGCATTTTTCTGCTAGTAACAGATAAAGATAAGGTCATTAAACAAATGCCACAAAATCACGATGCTTTGCCAACATTTATTTATCCACAACTGATTCACCATTCAGTATCCATGTGAAAAAGTATGTGCAACGGGAGCCTAAGGACGCCGGCTTGTCCTTAGCCTTCATTCTGGGTCTCTGCCTCCTGGATGCAGCTACAAGCTGGTGATCTGCCCAGTGAAAGAGGATAACTGGCTGGAACTCTGTAACACTGGAACCCAATCTGGAAATATCCACTGCAACTGCTGGAAAACCAAGCTGGAAACAGAGAGCTCTTAGCTGGCTTGGATGGGCACCCTAAGAGACACTTTACACCACCCAGGAATAACGATACAGGAAACCTTAGTTGCAACGACTAACTCTTTATTCAACAAGACAGGGGTTTTTATACAGTATTTTTGGAATTTCCCACAATGGCAACAATGTCAACATAATACACAATGGGGTTGCATCCAGTGGGGACAAAGGACTATTGGTAGAGAGGCTTGCAATACCATGAGACCCCCTGGGGCTACTTTACACACATGAACAAATGGATAATACAAAGGCTGTGACAGGCAGTATGGCTGATGTAATCAGCCATACAGTACAATGGAACCAGGTGTTACATACAGTCAGAACCCCAGACTAATCCCATTACACAGAGTGGATACACAACAGAGAGGAGATTAGTAGGTGGAACACTAATCGACCTCTGGATCAGATAGTAATACAATACACATTTGAAGTAGCCTTGCCCAAACACAAATAATTAACCCCTAACTGCCTAGTCCCTTTAAAGCAAGCCAGCAGGCTATGATTTTAGTCTTTTTGGCATAGCTGTCCTCTAGTATAACTTCTCAATTTTCTCCATAACCTGCGACAATGGGCAGACAATCCGTACGCCCAGAAAGAGCTTCCAGTAATGGACTATGATCCGTTATAGTATGTGAACCTTCAAATCATGTACCTGGTGGCAACCTCTTGAGCAGCAATAATGGTTGGAGTAAGATTCTTCTTTTAAAACTCAATTAATCTTTCTGCCAAGCATACTATTTCTCATTGAGCCAAAAAATTCTGCTTTTGACTTTTCTATCCAGAGAGCATTGTCCCAGAAAGGATTCTTATCATTTATGTTATATTTAGAGAACTACAAACAGGCAGCAATGATCTTTGTAGAGAGCAGTGGTACAACTTTAAAATTTCTGTAATTATTAATGGCTTTCATAAACTTTTTCTCATTACTGAACCAGAGAGCTTACAAATGAAAAGGCGCTACATTAGTGATACCACAGAGCTTAAAAGTGACATGGAGCTACTCTGCTACTCTGTAAATATAAATGTTGTGTTATTCTAGATTTGTTTGTTAACCCATGCCTGAAGAAGGGGCATTATGTCCTCAGCCATTAAAAGGTGTCACCTTTATACCACTCTTGTGAGTTTTTTTTCTACACTGAATCCTGCCTAAGGAACAACATACCTCTCACCCTACATCTTTAACTCTCTCCCTTTATCTTTAAATCTACCCTAAAATCCCATTTTCTGGAGGACGATCACCATGCACTGCTTATTGATAAAAACAGCACTCTAATTTTCGGTACTTGACACCCTGATATCCTGTCTGTCTCCTACTACCCATTTACACTGTAAGCTTCTTGGATCAGGGACCTCTTTCTTATTGTTTCTATGATTGTGACATTTATTTTATCTCCATTTATTTATTGTAAAATGCTACTGTTGTAAGGCACTTTGTACACTGTGTGGCACCATATATATATATATATATACAAAGACATGCATTCATACAAGCCTGTTTTTTGGAAATAAAATAATCAGCATTCTCATTGTTTTAAATTTAATAGAAGAGAAACGAGATATGAATATTTGTGCTGAAATCATGAAAAGGATACAATTCCTTATGAGCAACTATCAGCAGATGTTGCAAAAAGAGGCTCAACAAAGGATAGTGAAATATCTTTATTATCTGGGATTTGAAAATTTGGCATCTGCATTACAGTTCTCTGAAGAGGTCAGTACATTATTCCTTGTACAATCTGCCATTGTGGGTCATATAAACAGGTCTTTTAAAGGGATAGTAAAACTTAAAATGTAAAAAAAAATATGTTGTATGGTTTATCCCCCTGAGTAAAACAAGAGTACTCCCACTGCTGAAAGGTGTTTCATTCAAAAGTTATTAATTTTCAAAGTTGAATTTTTTAGGTGCAATATCACAGTGGCCTGAAATTGTACAGTGGTGCTGTTGCTACACGATCCTGTGGACAGCTCTGGTCCCGGGGCCATAAATCTCCATAAGATGGTGTAGCAACAGCACCACTGTACAATTTCAGGCCACTGTGATATTGCACCTAAAAAATTCAGCTTTGAAAATTAATAACTTTTGAATGAAACACCTTTCAGCAGTGGGAGTACTCTTGTTTTACTCAGGGGGATAAACCCTACAACATATTTTTTTAACATTTTAAGTATTACTATCCCTTTAACACACTGTGAGTTATGCATTAAGGAGTGATAAAAAGGTGATAAAGTGGAGATGATTTATACAGTGATATCACTTCTGTAGTTTCTATGTTATTCTATAGAGCCTATGCACTAAGATATCCAAAGTTGGAGAATAATAGTGCATTCATAGGAATTGGAGGAGTGATATCACTGGAGTCTTCTCGACTTTATCACCTTCCTATCACATCTTAGTGCATCTCCCCCTTGAATTTATAAGTGGTCTTCAATACATTGGAGACCTTTCTATCACTCAAGGTGGACTAAATGCCCCATTAAAATCAGACGACAGCATTTGTCTTCTCTTGTGCAGATGGTCTGCTCAAGAACGTTTCCTTAGATATCTTGGGTTTTCCCGTTAAGTACTTGTAACTTGTGCTGATTTGCTATTCAATTACAACTGATCTGAGTCAAGCAAATATTCAACTGTTTTAAAATATGTTCCATTTAGGGCTTTACTGGATCTGAATAATATTGAAAACAGCTATTCAAGTAAGGTTAATTGCTTCACAGCAAAGGCTTACTGGGAAACTATATCTTAGGAAAAAGTGGCTCTAAACTTGTTTAACAAAATTATGCATATATGTTTGCATTGTCCCTGCTGTTCCCTGAATGTAATTATCTCTGATAACATCTCCCTAATATGTTCACCTCTCTTTACCTTTAAACAGGACGTTGCAGTAGTACAGTGTTCATATAATGACATAAACTCTCTGGGGGAGATGCACTAAGATGTTATAAAGAGATTAGAAAGTGGAGATAACTTCTCCAGTGATATCACTTCTCCACTTCCTGTGTTATTCTATTGAGCCTATGCATTACAATTTCTCAAGTGGAAGAGATCTTAAAGGATTGTCTCCATAGATTAACAAAGGAATTGGTGAAGTGATATCACTGGAGAAGTCATCTCCACATTATCACCTCTTTATCACACCTTAGTGCATAACCCCTCTGAGTCAGATGTTCGTTTCGCACCACTAAGTTGAGGGGAAGATACCTGTCCTATTCCTGTGTTATTCTGTGGGGGGCATAGGCTTCATACTGTAACCTAGAAAGAAAGAGAAAATAGAAGGAAACCCTGATATAATAGCACAACTACAAATGCTAATCACTGTGCTATCCTGGTCTCAAAGTAATAGACAATGTCTTATATATCGGGTTATTGGATATACTACATTTTCCTAACAAAAAAATAAAAATAATGATTAAAACCTAACTTTTATTCAAAACAAATAAAAATACCAAAACTTTTGCTACTAGTCATTATATTGTCCCATTCACCCAAATGTAATAGACAAGAGATTAACTAATACACTACTGGATTGATTATTCAGATCGCTATATGCATCCGAATGCTATCGTCACTGTTGCCGAATCTTTGATCAATATCATAGCATAGATAACAAATATATGTTTATTTACTACCCGGGCATTCTCCGGCTTGCCAAATTTATTAACAATGTTGCATCTTAATTCAGTGATGCGCTGTCTCCAGTGTTTAAATACCAAATATGGTCATGGATTCAATTCAACCAATCCAGCGTGTCTTATTTAGAATCACAGTCACTATTGTCAGATCCTTACTCAATATCATAACATGGGTAACAAATATATGTTAGTGTACTGCCGGGGCATTCTCCGGCTTCCCAAATTATTTATGATGTTTCATATAATTCTATAATACAATGTCTCCAATGTTTAGTACCAAAAACAGTCACAAGATAAAAATCGGTCCTTCAAGCATGTCCTTTTAAAGGTAACCGGAACATGTATCTTTGATGCTCAAAAGATAACTAGAGTGAACAGCTAAATATATAGTGTTTGACATGAAGATTGCCGGGTCTTGTCCGGCTTGCCACTATCTCAGACCCAAAAATCTAATCTGTCAAAATACCGGGGCATATCCGGTTTGCCATTAGCCTACCTGGTATAAAGTCAGAATACACTAAAGCATCTGCACCTATCAAATACAGATTAATATAGGTACCGGCACTTCTCCGGCTTGCCACTATCTCAGACTCAACAGTCTAATCTGTCCAAATACCAGGGCATGTCCAGCTTGCCATAGACCTCCCCAAGGTAAAAGCAAAATAAACCTAATTTTCTACACCTAATACCAGGACATATATAGGTTAAACCTGAGCATCTACACTTAATCAGTACCGATACCTGAACATGTGCCGATTATCTAAAACCTATCTCATACTATGCTCTAATGTGACTATACCTAACATATACTTGATCCCTAAAGATTCATACCGGGGCATGTCCTGCTTGCCATAAAATGCTCAAATACTAATTAGAGCTGATAATATCATACCGGGGCATATCCGGCTTGCCACGCGAAGTCAACTAATTCCTAAAACATCCTATATTACATCCAATAGGAGACTATAAGCCCTGTCAAGGTGAATTGGAAAACAAAAAAAGAAAAGAAAGAAAAACAAGGCGCGACGCGCGTTTCGTAATACAACTTCTTCACAGCATAATCAGTCACGCTGCCGCTCAACTTGAGCCTCTTTTTAAACCGTAAAACTGGGATTCACCTGAAACAGGTGAACCAATCCACATCAATTCATTGATTGACAGATGTCTGAGCAAATCCCCAGGCATGAGTCGATCACTCCACATCTGAAAGCAAAATCTGACTAGCACCAAACACAGAATTCAAAGACAAGTAAGACCTTAAACACCATCATAAAAATTTCAATACCTCAAAATAATAAAATAAAATTAGACCCAAATATTCTCTAAATATGTCCTACTCCATAAACCTATCTAAGATTCACTATGTAAGAAATATCCACCTATATAATGACGAATCTAGAAGTCCAATATCATATCTTATAGTATCTAACCACCGAAATCATATAAGAATATTATAAATCACTAAATCAAATTTAAATATCATCACATAATACCATCCTGGTATTATATATATGTAGAAAAAAACTTATAGATGAGCATACAAAGACCACTCCTCATTTAATCCCCTTGGTACCATTGTGTCCAAAAGGAAAATCCATCTATTCTCATAGCGCAATAACGTTCTCTCAAGGTTGCCTCCTCTAAGCCCAAGAGAAATCTTCTGGATACCCCAAGCCTTTAGATATTTGGGATCTGAATTGTGCTTATCTAGATAGTGTTTAGCAACAGGAGTTATCTTTTTATTAAAGATCTGGACATCATTTTGTGCATTTTTGATGTGATTGGCATGCTCTCTTAATCTGACCTTTAGTTTTCTGGCGGTTTTACCTACATATTTGAGGCCACAAGGGCATTGCAAACAGTAGATGACACTCACTGTCTGACATGTTATTAATGTTGAAATGACATGCCTTTTATTAAATCTATCAGTTACTACTTTCATTGGTATCATGTGTTGGCAAGCTATACAATGCCCACAGCTTTGTGATCCCTGAACAGATGGTTTTTTAACTAACTTGGGATAAGTATGAACCAATTGATCTCTTAAATTAGGTGCCCTTCTGCAACCTGTGAGCACCCGGTCACCTACCACTTGCGCCAGATCTGGATCTGATTTGATCACGTCCCAATGTTTATTGAGAATGCCAACCACATTCTTCCATTGACAGTTATAAGTGGATATAAAACGTATATTGTCTCCCTCTGAGGTTACCTTTTTAGAAAAGAGAAGTTGCGACCTAGAGGTTTGAATTGAATCCATGACCATATTTGGTATTTAAACACTGGAGACCGTGCATCACTGAATTAAGATGCAACATTGTTAATAAATTTGGCAAGCCGGAAAATGCCCCGGTAGTAAATAAACATATATTTGTTATCTATGCTATGATATTGATCAAGGATTCGGCAACAGTGACGATAGCATTCGGATGCATATAGCGATCTGAATAATCAATCCAGTAGTGTATTAGTTAATCCCTTGTCTATTACATTTGGGTGAATGGGACAATATAATGACTAGTATCAAAAGTTTTGGTATTTTTATTTGTTTTGAATAAAAGTTAGGTTTTAATCATTATTTTTATTTTTTGTTAGGAAAATGTGGTATATCCAATAACCCGATATATAAGACATTGTCTATTACTTTGAGACCAGGATAGCATAGTGATTAGCATTTGTAGGTGTGCTATTATATCAGGGTTTCCTTCTATTTTCTCTTTCTTTGTATGTTCATTCATTTCCCTGAAGCACCCTACGTAGCAGACTGTGTTTATCAAGAGGTCTAGGTTATTTATTTGTAGAGTGCGTGGGTATCCTTGTCTTTTGTATAATGTAACCTAGGAATAGGGCAGATGTCTCACACTGGAGTGACTCTGCACAGGCTCCTCTCACCTTGATTCATAAGCTGGTGATATGATAACTGGGAATGACTTCTAACAATGTCAGATATAAAAGTCAGACATCAATTTCATATCACACATCTGATTCTGTAACAGATTCAGATATCAGTTTCACACTTTTTTTTTACCAACATCTAACTCTGATCCATAAATCTGATGTTTGACTGAGCTAGATGTCAGGAATCAGCTTTACAGTACACTGGCTTACAGATAAGTGGTTTGGAGACAAGTGGAGTTTGAAAGAATCAGGTAAAAAGTATATAAAAAGCACTTGCATGTTGTGCTTATGTTAGAAAAGGGTTAAAAAAAATAATTATTTTTTGTTCATTTTTTACTTTCTTTTCTTTCCTTATCTTATGTTCTTGCATGGAGTTGATTGAAAAAGGTTTCCACTTGTGTGTAGTTCTACTTTATAAGTATGTGCTTGGCTCATTTGGGAGCTTGCTCATTGGCTTACAGTTATGTAGCTTAGAGACAAGTAGAGTTTGAAAGAATCCGGTACAAAGTGTATAAAGAGGACTTGTGAGTTGGGTAAATAAAGGGTTAAAAAATGCATTCATGTTTTTCTTTCCTTTCTTTCCTCTTCCCACTGGAAGGTTTTTATTGAAAAAGGGTCCCACCTTTGTGTATTTCTACTTTAAAATCTAGTGCTTGACTCATTTGTGGACATGCTCATTGGCTTAAAGAAATAGGAGTTTAAAAGAATCAGGAGTTTGAAATGAAATCTATAGAGCTCTGTGGTGTACATAATTTTAAGGGCACTGGTTTAGTGATAAGATTAAGGCTTAAATTACAGACAGGAATTTCATTTCGGATAATGGTTTAAGCAGTTTAGAAAAGTAAATTTACTGGACCTTCACATTTAAACCTGGTATATTTGAGGTAAGAGAGTGAGTTAGAGGACATTGTAATACCAGTTGAACTATAGAACTGTAAGCATGAGTGGTGGTAGTAGGTTGGACAACCTTATGCAGTGCACATCTTGCCACATGTTTGAAGATTTGGAACAGTATTTCCAAGGGACATACCACTGTAGGAAGTGTGAGCATATTATCTTTTTGGAATCTGAGATAATGGATCTGGTAAGAAATATTGTAACACCACGTGATATTGGAAACCTGCAAATGAACTTAGAGCTCACTGAACAGGTAGTATGTGGGGATATTGGTGAAGAGGGTGCAGTTGCAGATTAGGAGCATCAGGTAGGCAGCTGGGTAACAGTAAGTAGGGGAGGAAGTGGGCAGAGGAAGAGGAAGGCCAGCTCTGAGCTGACTCAAACCAACAGATTTGCATGATTTTGTGAAGGCATTAATGAGGATAGTTCAGAACTGGCACTGCCAGAGAGGGCTGATTCCTCTAGCAGGGGAAAATCCTTCTTCCAGTTTAGCTGAGAGGCAGAGTAGGTATCATGGTGCCCATGATTCCAGTTGCTGAGCGACATTGTTACTTCTGGGTTTACCATTGCCTCATTCTTATTGGCTCTGAGATTGTGGCTCCTCCCAGGGTTTGCCTTTATATACTTCCTCCTGTCATACTTACGGTGCCCTTTCGTGGTGTACCCGTACCTACCGTTTATGACTGCATGTTCCTGTTTCCATGTATGACCCGGCTCACCTGACTATGCTTCTGATTCCTGACGCTCCTGTGATCCGATTCCGTTGCTGACTTAGGACCGGCTGACTAACTCTGTGTGTACTGACCTGGCTTGGCTGAGTATCCGATTCCGTTACCAACTAGAACTGGCTGATTTACTCCGTGTGTACCGACCTGGCTGGGCTGAGTATTCGATTCCGTTACCGACTAGGACTGGCTGACTACTCCGTGTGTGCTGACCTGGCTGAGTATCTGGTTCTGTTTCTGACGGGACTGACTGACTACCTCCATGTGTACAGATTGAGGCAACGCTGGCTTCTGATCTGTCAGGGTACGCACCCTGTATCTCATTCCACCTATTCCCACTCACCATACTGCATAGTGCCTGTCAGGCCTATCTACCCCAGTAGTCTCCAGGGATCTGTGGGAGTCTGGTCACTTGCCAGTGTCTGTGTTGCCTCCATTATCCCAAGTGTACTAGGGTCAAGTCACTGCCAGAGTCCTGCCTGTGTTGCCACCATTATTCTTAGTATACTATGGTCAGATTACTGCCAGTGTCCGGTCTATGTTGCCTTCGTTAACCCTAGCATTCTAGGGTCAGACCACTGACAGAGTCCTGTCTGTGTTGCCTCCGTTAAACCTAGTGTTCTAGGGTCTGACCACTTCCAGAGTCCTGTCTGTTTTGCCTCCACTATCCCTAGCATCCTAGGTAATTGCCCTGCAGTCACCCATTGCCTAATTTCACCTAGTGGCAGTGTGGGGATGTTGTGGTTCTACTTGTTCCTGAACCTGTCCACGGATCAAGCCTACAAAGTCCTAATATATATTGCTAGTGTGATATTCATACATCCTGACCTGAGATCCTGACCTGAGATCCTGACCTGAGATCTGGGAAGTACTTGGTACGAACCTCATCTGGACCTGAGTAGGGTGATTGTTTATTTGTCTTCAATAAAGCTTTTAAACCTTACCTAACTGTCTGAGTGTTCTTATGAAACTGTGACAGTATGAAACGGCCAATGACCTCAGACAATTCAGGTGAAGGTAGTTCTCAGAGTATACATTGGAGAATGGACGCACATGAGCAACATTTGGATCAGTTGTAGCTGGCCGTTCAGACCATTCTGGAGTGTACCGCTCACCTCGACAAACCTGTGCAGGCATCGGTGGCCACCCCAGTTTTGGCACCAATGACACAAACTATGACTCCCAGTATGCAAAACAGAGGATTGTCTGCAACTGCTCCTCTCCCATTGAGATATGGTGGGGATCCCTCCTTATGCCGTGGCTTACTAAACCAGCTAGAAATTTTTTTGGAACTGGTGCCCCAGGCTTTTCCGAGTGAAAGAAGCAAGGTGGGATTCATGACCTCGTTGTTGACAGGTCGAGCTCTCGCCTGGGCAAATCCAATCTGGGAAACGGGCAAACCTATTAGGACAAACTTTAACTAATTCATAAGGGCCTTTCGTAGTGTATTCGAGGTTCCTGAGTGCGCCACCTTTGCAGCAAAGCGACTGATGAGAATTCAGCAGGGCGCACGTACGGTTGCAGACTATGCGATAGAATTTTGCACACTCGTTGCAGAGGTTGGTTGGAACAATGATGCTCTTGTGGCAGCCTTCACACAAGGTCTCGATGACAAAGTAAATGACGAGATAGCAGCTTGTGAGTTACCAGAAGAGCTGGACAGATTCATTGAATTCACGACACTGATTGATACCCGCATAAGGGAGAGAAGTCACGATAAAGATCACAAGCAGAGGCCAACCATTGGGTCGTTGCCTAGCTTTAGTTGCCCACCTATACCTCCCTCTCCTCCCATGCCTCCGGGCACCACAAGCAGTAGTAGTGAGCCTATGCAGCTGGGTTTCACGTGCTTATCCAAGGAAGAGTGACACTTCCGTAGCAGACAAGGCATGTGTCTGTATTGTGGCAAAGCTGGTATCATGGTGCCCGTGCTCTCTCTCTGTCACTCTCGCTTGTGGTGCGCTCTGATTGTCTGAGTCTGTTTGGCCCACCCCTGGTGACCTTTTTATGCCTGGCCATTGACATCTGTCAGGTGCCCTTTCGTGGTGTTCCAGAGCCAGTGTTGCTGTTGCTGTGTTCCTGTGTTCCTGATTCCTGTGTACCGAGTTGGCCTGTTTTGACTACGCTCCTGAGTTCCTGCTTCGTGATCTGACCCGGCTTGGCTGACGTTCCTGCTCGTGACTGATTTGGCTAGTCTGAGAACCTCCTCCTCTGTGATCTGACCCGGCTTGGCTGACGTTCCTGCTCGTGACTGATTTGGCTTGTCTGAGAACCACCTCCGTGATCCGACCCAGCCTGGCTGACTTCCTGCTCTGTGACCTGAACCGGCTTGCTACAGTATCCTGCCTTGTTCCTGCTTCCTGCTGCCGGTGTCACCGTGGTGACATTCTGACTTCTGCTGAGCTCGTTACCGGGCTGATCGTGTTGCCTCTTTAACACTTGCAGAGCCGTGCCTCCAGTGCTGAGTCTCGCACTTGCAGAGCGATACTCACTATTGCTGAGCCTCTCGATCCTTGAGCTGCTATTAACCCTTGCAGTGCTGCTGTCTCCTTAGCTGAGCCTTCATTTACACTTGCAGAGCCGATGCTGTTGATTCGGTAGATCTGCTGAGCCGGCCGCGTTGTAAGCCTGGTCTAGACGGCGGCTCATCTTGTCACTAGCAGAGTAGTCGGTTCCCGTTACAGCGCCCGCGGGAAGCGCTATTGGCTCTTGCTCTAGCTGTGTTCTCTCCACTACACGCCCGGTGGGGCTATTGGCTCAAGCACTAGCAGCGCAGGGTGGTCTCCATTGTTATGCCTGTGGGGGCTATTGGCTCAAGCACTTGCAGCGCAGGGTGGTCTCCATTGTTACGCCCGTGGGGGCTAGTGGCTCAAGCTCTTGCAGGTTGTCTCCGGTATACGCCCGTGGGGGCTATTGGCTCAAGCTAATCCTGTGCAGTTGGTCTCCATTATTACGCCCGTGGGGGCTATTGGCAAGCTCTTGCAGTGTAGCCATCTCCGTTGTTACACCCGTGGGGGCTATTGACTCAAGCACTTGCAGTTTAAGTTGTCTCCGTTGCTACACCCATGGGGGCTATTCACTGCAACCTCTCTGCAGACTCTACCACTATTCGGGTACTGCCTAGAAGCTTTCTAGCATTAAGAACTTTAGGTGTTGCATCATCTAACACCAAACTGCTGCCTGATCACCACCTTGGGCATGCCAAACACCACAACAGAGACTGACTGATCATTGTATTTAACCATTGAGTATCCTCGCTACTGTGTGTCTGTCATGAGACAGTATATGTGATACTTATGCTTCTGTATACTGGGCCTGTGAAGGCATAGCTGTCATTATATCATTATTATTTTGTGTTGCCTGTAGAGGGCGATCTTTCCTCTTTGTTTGTTTTTTAATAAAACTGTGTTTTATTCTAACCAGCTGGTCTGAGTGTCTTAAAAACCATTACAGCTGGGCACTTGTTGCGCTCATGTCCAGTGCAGCCAGGAAACAAACGCACCTAGCTCTTGTAGGGGACAGATCCTAAGTGGGGTATATCAGTCCCCAGAGGGCACCCAGTGTAAACCCGTGGTGGAGGTCTTGGCATCCTGGGCCGGGTCTTCCTTTGTTGCCTCTGCTTTGATTGATTCCGGTGTGGCCGGTTATTTCATGGACAAGGACTTTGCGGTCCTTCAGAATATTCCACTGGTGGAGACTAAATCCCCATTGAACATTGAGGCCATTAATAGGAGACCTTTGGTGCCCCCCCAGGTCACCCAAGAGACTTGTCCTTTGGTGATTCACATTGGAGCCCTCCACACAGAGACCCTGAAGTTCCAGATTATTCAGTCTCCTCAGTATGTGATCATTTTGGGTTTCCCATGGCTGTAAACACACAATCCCAGAATGGATTGGAGATCCTGCAAAATTCTGGCCTGGTCAGATTTCTATGCAACACATTGTTTACACCAGCCTACTAAGATCTTGTGTACCTCTCCCTCATTACCGCTAGAATACCAGTCATTCAGCAATGTATTCGGTAAGGGAGAGGCTAGCACTTTGCCACAGCATCGCCCCTATGACTGTGCTATTAATATTGTGCCCGGTTCAGTGCTGCTTAGGGGTAGAACCTACCCATTGTCCTGCGAAGAGAATCAGGCAATGGAGGAATATATCACTGATGTCCTGGCCCGTGTATCACGGTGCCCATGCTATGCGGGCGACTTTCTGTCAGCTTCCTCTATTGATCTCGCTCATTGGTTGAAGTGACTTGTCCCCGCCCAGTATTTCTCCTTAAATACTGAGCCTTGTCACTTATCCGGTGCCCTTTTGTGGTGTTTCAGCACCAGCGCTTGTTCCTGTATTTTGTGTGATCTCTGTGTACCGACCCGGCCTGCCAGACGACTCTGCATCTTGTTCCTGTCTGTGTACCGACCCGGACTGCATGACTATTCTTCATCTCGTTCCTGTCCTGTGTACTGACTCAGATTGGCTGACGTTCCTGCTCTGTGTATTGACCCGGCCCGGCTGACGTTCCTGCTTTGTGTACTGACTCGGATTGGCTGACGTTCTATCACGATGTCCGTGATTATGCAACATTCTGACAATCTTGTTACTGTTGCCTTCCCATTGGCTGCGCTGTACAGCTCCTCCCAGTGACAGCCTTTTTATACCCTGGGCTGTCACTTAGTGTTTGCCCTTTCGTGGTGTACCTGATGCCTAGCGCTAGTTTTGTCTACTCGATACCAGTGTATGACCCCGGACTGTCTGACTGCGCTCATGTTACTGTTCCTGATCATCGATTCTGATTGGCTGACGCTCCTGCTTCCTGTTCTGACCTGGCCTGGCTGACGTTCCTGCTCAGTGTACCGACCTGGCGAGACCGACGACCCTGCTCCGTGTACCGACACCGTGAGACTGACGACCCTGCTCCATGTACCGACCCAGCTTGGCTGACGTTCCTGTGCTGTGTACCGAATCGGCTTGGCGGTGGTTCCTGCTTCCTCCGTGCCCGGCTATTGAGGCGATTGATGGGAGGCCTTTGGTACCTGCCCAAATTGCTATGGAGACAATCCCCTTATCTTTGCGTATTGGGGCACTGCATTCTGAGGTTCAACGTTTTCAGAATATCCGTTCCCCGCATCATGCTCTCATATTGGGGTTTCCTTGGTTACATATGCACAACCCCAGGTTTAACTGGCAGACTTGTGAAATTACAGCCTGTTCTGAGTTCTGTGATAAACACTGTATATCCCACCCTACGAGGATCATGTGTACCTCTCCCTCAGTGCCAGCTGAGTATTGCCAATTCAGAGACGTATTCAGTAGGGGAGAGGCCAGTGTGCTGCCGCCTCACAGGGCTTGTGACTATGTGATTGATCTGCCTCCTGGTGCCGTTCCTCCTCGGGGTTGTGCATACCCGTTGTCATGCAAGGAGAATCAGACCATGGAGGAGTACATTGCTGATGCCCTGAAGAGTGGTATTATCAGGAAGTCATCCTCGCCCGCTGGGGTAGGATTCTTTTTCGTAAAGAAGAAAAATGGTGAACTACGCCCCTGTATTGATTATCGGGGTTTGAATAAAGTTATGCCTAAGAATGCTTATCCGATACCACTCATCACTGAGCTTTTTCATCATTTGAAGGGTTCCACTATCTTTACTAAACTTGATTTATGGGCCGCCTATAATTTAGTAAGGATAAGGGCCGGTGATGAGTAGAAAATGGCCCTACCAGGTCAGGCCACTATGAATATCTGGTAATGCCGTTCGGGCTATGTAACGCACCAACAGTATTTCAGGAGTTTATTAATGACATCCTATGATATATGCTACAGTCCTGGGTTTTGTTATTTCTAAGGATGGCATCGCAATGGACAGGGACAAGTTGGCAGCAGTCCTTCAGTGGACACGTCCCAAGGGGCTCAAGGCTATCCAGCGCTTTCTCAGTTTTGCTAATTATTATAGGAAATTTATCAGAAACTTTTCTACTATTGTGAAACCTCTGTCTGACTTAACACACAAGGGTACTGATCCCTCTCAGTGGTCCCAAGAAGCTGAACAAGTATTCATGACATTAAAGTCTGCATTTGCCTCTGCTCCTGTGCTGTCCCACCCTAAACCCTTCCTGCTGTTTGCTTTGGAGGTCGACGTCTCAGAATCTGGGGTAGGGGCCGTATTGTTGCAGTGCCTGGACCCTGGGAGTATGCTAAGGCCCTGTGGTTTCTGTTCCAAAAAATTGACTAGCGTAGAAAGTCACTATGAGATTGGTGACAGGGAGTTGTTGGCAATCATTTTGGCCCTCAAGGAATGGCGGCACCTGCTTGAGGGTACCCGGACTCCACTGCTAATCCTGACTGATCACCAAAATCTAACGTACCTATCTGAGGCTAAGAGACTGTCCTCACATCAGGCTAGATGGGCCTTATTTCTGTCGCACTTTAACTTTATTGTGTCCTATCTGCCTGCGTCCAAGAATGTCAGGGCGGATGCTCTGTCCAGGCAATTTAACCCTGACACCGAGAAGGAGGAGGTTCCGGTACCGTTTATCCAGCCGGATCGCATTCTTGCTACATTGAGAACCAGTATTACTTCTCCCCGGGGGCGGAGATTCTTGCTAATCAACCTAATGCTCCACCTGAGACCCCAGTGGGTAAATGTTTCGTAGCCGAGCCTCTCCGTACCCATCTTCTTGAGACATATCATGCTTCTAAGGCTGCTGGGCATTTGACAGGAATCAATTAATTTGGTCACTCTCTCAGTTGTTCTGTTGGCCTTCCTTGAGTGCTGACTGCACAGCATTTACCGCAGCTTGTTCTACCTGTGCCTGTGCTAAATCCCCTAGACACCTTCCGGTGGGCTTGCTACAACCAGTACCCAATGGAGAATGTCCTTGGTCTCATGTCTCTATCGACTTCATGGGGGAATTACCAGTGTCTAGTGGATATTCTTTTATACTGATGATAGTT
Organism: Rhinophrynus dorsalis; assembly: GCA_037306005.1. Classification (NCBI taxonomy): domain Eukaryota; kingdom Metazoa; phylum Chordata; class Amphibia; order Anura; family Rhinophrynidae; genus Rhinophrynus; species Rhinophrynus dorsalis. Next base: position 134,445,409 of record CM074718.1, read on the forward strand.
GATAGATTTTCTAAAATAGCACACTTCGTGCCCCTGCCTGGCCTTCCCTCTGCCAAAGAGTTGGTAAGGGTGTTTGCCAAGGAGGTGTTCCAATTGCAATGTGTACCCAGAATATTGGTATCCGACCGTGGGAGCCAATTTGTGTCTAGATTCTGGAGGGCATTCTGTGCACAGATGGGCATACAGTTATCATTTTCTTCTGCGTATCATCCCCAGACCAGCGGAGTCGCTGAGCGTGCCAGTCAGAGCTTGGAGCAGTTTTTGCACTGTTTTGTGTCTGACCATCATGACAATTGGGCCGACCTGTTGCCTAGAGCGGAGTTTGCCAGGAATTGTGCGGTTAAGTCATCGTCCGGGAGCTCCCCGTTTCTCATCAATTACAGGTTCCAACCTTGTCTGCTCCCGGACTCATTTCAGACGCAGCAAATTTTAGCTCTGGATGAGCATATGGAACAACTCCGTTCCACTTGGGCACAGGTGCAGAGGACCCTCAGTACCTCATTCCAGCATTATCAGTGCCAAGCCAATCGCAGATGGCTGCTGGCGGTCTCATTTCAGGTTGGGGACAGGGTATGGCTCTCCTCGAAGAATCTCAATCTACAGACCCCTTGCAATAAGTTGGCTCCCCGGTTCATTGGTCCGTTCAAAGTTATCCGTAGGATTAACCCTGTGTCATATGCTTTGGACCTTCCAGCATCCATGCGTATCCATAATGTGTTCCACGTATCATTGTTAAAATCTCTGATCTGTAATCGATACACTACTTCTCCTGTGGCTCCAGGGCCTGTTCAAATACAAGGTCAAGAGGAGTATGAGCTACAAAATATTATTGACTCACGCAGATTTAGAGGGAAATTGCAGTATTTGGTCGACTGGAAAGGCTACGGTCCAGAGGAGCATTCATGGGTGGACTCTAAGGACCTTCATGCTCCCAGATTACAGTGCAATTTCCATGCCTAGTACCCCCTTAAGCCAGGTCCCTCTTCTCAGAGAGGGGTCTTTGAGAGGAGGGTACTATCACGGCATCTGTGATTATGCGACATTCTGACAATCTTGTTACTGTTGCCTTTCCATTGGCTGCGCTGTACAGCTCCTCCCAGTGACAGCCTTTTTATACCCTGGGCTGTCACTTAGCGTTTGCCCTTTCGTGGTGTACCTGATGCCTAGCGCTAGTTTTGTCTACTCGATACCAGAGTATGACCCCGGACTGTTTGACTACGCTCTTGTTACTGTTCCTGATCCTGTGTACCGATTTGGATTGGCTGACGTTCCTGCTTCCTGTTCTGACCCGGCCTGGCTGAAGTTCCTGCTCTGTGTACCGACCCGGCGAGACCGTCGACCCTGCTCCATGTACCGACCCGGAGAGACTGACGACCCTGCTCGGTGTACCGACCTGGCTTGGCTGACATTCCTGTGCTGTGTACCAAATCGGCTTGGCGGTGGTTCCTGCTTCCTCCATGCACGGCTGGGCGAAGACCTGGCAGTACCTGCTGCTGTATACTTTGCACATCTCTCACGTTACTGTGCCTCCCTGTGTTACGGTACTCCATTACCGTGTGCAGTCCAGTCCGTGGGTTTTGAGTCTCAGTGTGTTGGGTTCAGTTGGGCGCACCCGATAGTCTGCCGAGTCCTGACCATAGCATTCATTAACCCCTTCGGGGGTGGTGCCTCATTCCACTACTTGCTACACCAGTGTTGTTACATCTCCGGTACTCTGTGCGGTTGGTATTCCCATATAGGTACAGTTGGGCGCTTCTGGTTGCCTTCCATTTTATACCTATACGCACATTAACTTTTCGTGGGTAGCAAAGGCACATGGTGGAGAGTAGTCTCAGTAGTGCTTCCGTTCCTGGCACGAGCTCTGCCTTGCCCTTTTGTAGTCTCCGGTGGGCATCCACCGTTACATCCTCCGTTGCTGCTGCCGTTCTGTCACTGTCGCCTCCTGCTGTCTATAGGTGACATTGGGCCTCCGCTATTCTGGGCTAATTAGTCAGTCAGTGGCTCCACTGGCCTTATTGGACTCTATTACACTGTATCGATCAAGTTACCTGACCTGTGTCAGTATTGTGATTGTATGTACATACTGGACCCGTGTGGGTTAACTAGCTTGTAACCTGTCCTGTGTCAGTTATTGCTACTAATTACTGGACCTGTGAGGGCTACACCATTCCTTGTGTGCTTTAATAAAATTGTGTTTTACCAACATCTACCGTGTCTGAGTGTAATGAACCATAACAGGTTCCTGCTCTGTGTACCGACCTGGCCCGGCTGGGCCACTGTGGTTGCGTATCCCTCCTGTTACGCCTTATCCGGCCTCTGGTTGGGGTTGTGACAGGATCCTCGCTGTCTCCGGACAGTCACTCTCTGCAGTCTCGTCTCCATTGCATCAGGTCGCCTAGGCGACATTGCTGTGTGTTCCTTCCATCTGTGCAGTCCCCTGTTGGGTGCCTCTCCGGGCAAGTCGCTCTAGTCTCAGTTACTGCTACGGCAGTCAACAAGTTGCCTGGTCACCGTTACTGCTACGGCAGTCCACAAGTTGCCTGGTCTCCGGTACTGCTACGGCAGTCCACAAGTTGCTCTAGTGTCGGTTACTACTACAGCAGCCCACAAGTTGCTCTGACCTCCGTCACTGCCACGGCAGTCCACAAGTTGCTCTGGTCCCGTTACTGCTTGGGCGTTACTCGAGATTGTGCTCTCTCTTCAAGACTAAGCTTCTTAAAGGGCCTCTCGCTATTAGGGCCTGTCAGTCCTCGCAGCCTAATAGTAACCCATTCAGTGCTGCCTAACTTGAGTATCACACAAAAACTGCCAGACCTGTGTCAGTATATTGTATGCTGTATTACTTGTATATACTGGACCCGTGTGGGCATACTTCATTGTAATCTGTCCTATGTCTGTACTATATTGCTGATATATTACTGGACCCATGAGGGTTATTGTTATTACAACTGTTCAATAAACCTGTGTTTTATCCAAACCTACTGTGTCTGTGTGTCAAACAAACCGTTACAGTACAAAAAAGGCAATGACCTCAGACGGTAAAGGTGAAGGTAATGCACAAAGCATCCATTGGAGGATGGATTTGCATGAGCAGCATTTGGACCAGTTGGCACTGGCCGTACAAACTATTCTTGAGTGCACTGCTCATCTTGATAAACTGGTTCAAGCCTCAGTGGTCCCCCCCGTTTCGACACTGGGAACTCAATCCATGACGCAAGTGGCCTCAAGTAAAGGGTTAACTGCCACAGATCCGTTACAGCTAAGATACGATGGCGAACATACCCTGTGCAGAGGGTTTATTAATCAATTGGAGAGTTTTCTGGAATTAACTCCCCAAGCCTTTCCTAATGACCGTAGTAAGGTGGGTTTTAGGATATCGTTACTGACAGGCAGAGCCCTGGCATGGGCTAACTCCTTGTGGGAATCTGCCAAACCTTGCACTAAGAATTTCAAGGAGTTTGTGCGTGCCTTTCGCACAGTATTTGAAGTCCCAGGTAGAGCCGCCTCTGCTGCCAAACGATTAATGGCAATCCAACAAGGTTCTTGTACTGTGGGAGAATACGCTATTGAATTTCGTACATTGGTAGCAGAGGTAGGTTGGAACAACGAGGCGCTGGTGGCAGCATTTGCTCATGGACTAGCTGACCATATTAAAAATGAAATGGCAGCCAGAGATTTGCCTAACGATCTAGACGAGTTTATTGATTTCACTATACTGATTGATTTCCGCATCCATGAGAGACTTGCGGCTAAAGATTGTAGGCAGCAGGCCAGAGGTGTCGGACTAGCTAATCAAAATTTCCCACCCATACCTCCCATGCCTCCTGAGCGTACCCAGGAGACAAATGAACCTATGCAGCTAGGGTTCACCAGGTTAACCAAGGAGGAACGGGCGCATCGCTGTAGGCAGGGCCTATATCTGTTTTGTGGCCAACCCGGACACCTGCTACGTACCTGTCCTGTATGGCCGGGAACAAAACGCACCTAGGTTACCTTAGGGGAAAGGCCCTAGGTGGTGTTCAGCAGTCCCTAGACCCTATTAAGCAGAAACCCACGATTCAGGTGGCATTTTCTTGGGCAGAACACTCGGTAGAGGTTCTGGCCCTGGTTGATTCTGGCGCAGCTGGATACTTTATGGACAATTCCTTTGCTGCTCTGCACCAGATTCCATTGGCGGAGAGGGAATCTCCCTTAGCCATTGAGGCCATAGGTGGCATTGCTATGGACAAGGATAAACTGGCAGCAGTGTTGCAATGGCCACGACCCAAGGGACTGAAAGCAACACAGCGCTTTCTTGGCTTTGCCAATTATTATAGAAAATGTATTCAAGATTTTTCCACGATCGTTAAGCAATTGTCCGACCTTACGCATAAGGGTGCCAACCCCTCCCAATGGTCTGAGGCAGCAGACCGAGCTTTCAGTACACTAAATTCTGCTTTTGCATCCGCTCCTGTGCAATCCCACCCCAACCCTTCTCTTCCATTTACCCTAGAGGTTGATGCCTCTGAGAGTGGGGTACGGGCAGTATTGTCACAACGTCCAGCCTCTGGGAGTGCGCTAAGACCATGTGGGTTCTTCTCCAAAAAGCTGTCTAGTGCCCAGAGCCATTATGAGATTGGGGACAGAGAACTCCTGGCTATTATCCTCGCTCTTAAAGAATGGCGTCACTTACTGGAGGGTACTAGGACCCCGGTATTAATCCTTACTGACCACAAAAACCTGACATCCCTTTCGGAAGCTAAGAGGTTGTCATCACGACAAGCCAGATGGGCCTTATTTCTGTCCTGCTTTAATTTAATTGTATCTTACTTGCATGGTTCCAAGAATGTTAGGGAAGATGCCCTGTCTAGGCAATTTGGCCCAGAGTTAGATAAAGATGAGGTTGCTGTACCCATCATTTAGCCTGATTGCATTTTGGCTACCTTACGTATCAGCATCACTTCGCCTCTGGGGGAGGAGATTCTCGCTACCCAGGCTACTGCTCCTCCTGACACACCTGTGGGCAAGTGCTTTGTAGCTGAGCCATTCCGTACTCGTTTACTCAAGACATACCATGCATCACGGGCAACGGGGCACATTGGGAGGGATCAATTGATTTGGACTCTTTCACAATTGTTTTGGTGGCCTTCCCTATGAGCTGACTGCACCGCATTGACTGCAGCTTGCACTACATGTGCCCGGGCCAAGTCCCCTAGACACCTCCCAATTGGTTTACTTCAGCCAGTACCTAATGGCGAGCGTCCTTGGTCCCATATTTCTATTGATTTTCTGGAGGAGTTGCCAGTGTCTAGGGGCTACTTTTTAATCCTGATGGTGATCAATAGATTTTCCTAAATGACCCACTTTGTACCTCTTCCTAGCCTTCCCTCGGCCCAGGAGTTGGCTATCATTTTTGCCAGAGAGGTGTTCCGGTTGAATGGGGATACCCAGGGTGTTGGTGTCAGACAGTGGGAGCCAATTTGTATCTGGATTTTGGAGAGCATTCTGTAACCAGATGGGCATACAGCTGTCCTTTTCATCTGCCTACCATCCCCAGACCAATGGAGGCACTGAGCGTGCCAATCAGGGATTGGAACAATTCTTACGCTGTTTCGTGTCCGATCATCATGATAATTGGGCCGACCTGTTGCCATGGGCAGAGTTCGCCAGGAACTGTGCGGTTAATTCATTGTCCGGGAGCTCCCCTGTTACGGTTCAGTACACTCAGACACGGTAGATGTTGGTAAAACACAATTTTATCGAAGCACACAAGGAATGGTGTAACCCTCACGAGTCCAGTAATTAGCAGCAATAACTGAAACAGGACAGGTTACAAGCTAGTTAACCCACACGGGTCCAGTATGGACATACAATCACAATACTGACACAGGTCAGGTAACTTGATTGATACAGTGTAATTATCATGGTGCCCGTGATTTGCTTCCTTTCCTGTCAGTTACCTGAATGGCTCTCCATTGGCTGTCTGTTTTCAACCCGCCCAGTATTACCTATTTAGACTGGGCTTGGGAACCGTTTGGTTGCCCTTTCGTGGTGTCTCTATGTCGCCTGCATCTGCATTGTGTTCCTGAGCTTCCTGGGCCGTCTACTTTCTATGCTCTCCAGTGATTGCCTGAGTTCCTGTCTGACAGCTTCCTCAGTTCCAGGTTCCGTTCCTGATCTGGTTGGGGTTGCTGTTTCTGCTGCGGTTCCTGCTCCGGTTGATTGCCATTGATGGTCCTGCTTCCTGTCCTGTACTGGCTGTGTTCCTGCTCCTGGATGCCTGCAGAGTGTCTCCTTCCTCCAGTCACCTTTGGCAACATTTTCATTCGCTTTGTGTATTCCAGTACGTGGGTACTGGTTTGCTCCATGTTAACCAGCTGCTTGCTGCATTCCTTACAGGACCGGTAGAGATTGTGTAACTCCAGTACGCGGGTACTGGTTCGCTACATGTTAACCGGCTGCTTGCTGCGTTCCTTACAGCACCGGTAGAGATTGTGTAACTCCAGTACACGGGTACTGGTTCGCTCCATGTTAACCGGCTGCTTGCTGCGTTCCTTACAGCACCGGTAGAGATTGTGTAACTCCAGTACGCGGGTACTGGTGCGCTCCATGTTAACCGGCTGCTTGCTGCGTTCCTTACAGCACTGGTAGAGATTGTGTTACTTCAGTACACGGGTACTGGTTCGTTCCATGTTCACCGGCTACTTGATGTGTTCCTTACAGCACCGGTAGAGATTGTGTTACTTCAGTACACGTGTACTGGTTCGCTCCATGTTAACCGTCTGCTTGCTGTGTTCCTTCCAGCACCGGTAGAGATTGTGTAACTCCAGTACGCGGGTACTGGTGGGCTCCATGTTAACCGGCTGCTTGCTGCGTTCCTTACAGCACCGGCAGAGATTGTGTTGCTTCAGTACGCGGGTACAGGTTCGCTCCATGTTCACCGGCTGCTTGATGCGTTCCTTACAGCACCGGTAGAGATTGTGTAACTCCAGTACGCGGGTACTGGTTCGCTCCATGTTCACCGGCTGCTTACTGCGTTCCTTACAGCACCAGTAGAGATTGTGTTGCTTCAGTACGCAGGTACTGGTTTGCTCCACATTCACTGGCTGCTTGCTGCGTTCCTTACAGCACCGGTAGAGATTGTGTACTCCAGTACGCGGGTACTGGTTTGCTCCTTTACTTAATTGGGTATTCTCTACATCCAATAAGGCCAGTGGAGCCACTAACTAATTAGCCCAGAATAGCAGAGGCCCAATATCGCCTATAGACAGCAGGAGGTGACAGTGACAGAACGGCAGCAGCAAACAGGCAAGGTTCACCTGAACGGAGGATGCAATGGTGAACGCCCACCAGAGACTACAAAAGGGCGAGTCAGAGGTTGTGCCAGGAACGGAGGCCCTACCGAGACTACCCACCACCGCGTGCCTTTGCTACCCACAAAGGGTTAATGTGCGTATAGGTATAAAATGGAAGGCAACCGGAAGCGCCCAACTGTACCTATATGGGAATACCAACCGCACAGAGTACCGGAGATGTAACAACACTGGTGTAGCAAGTAGCGGAACGAGGCACCAACCCTGAAGGGGATAATGAACGCTATGGTCAGGACTCGGCAGACTATCAGATGCGCCCAACTGAACCCAAAACGGAAGACCAAGCGATCACTAGAACGGTGTGGAGGAGCACTGACACACTGAGACTCAAAACCCACGGACTGGATTGCACACGGTAACGGAGTACCGTAACACAGGGATGCACAGTAACGTGAGAGATGTGCAAAGTATACAGCAGCAGGTACTGCCAGGTTTTCGCCCAGCCGGGCACGGAGGAAGCAGGAACCACCGCCAAGTCGATTCGGTACACAGCACAGGAACGTCAGCCAAGCAGGGTCGGTACACGGAGCAGGGTCGTCAGTCTCGCCGGGTCGGTACATGGAGCAGGATCGTTGGTCTCGCCAGATCGGTACACAGAGCAGGAACGTCAGCCAGACAGGGTCAGAACAGGAAGCAGGAACGTCAGCCAATCCAAATCGGTACACAGGATCAGGAACAGTAACAAAGAGTGTAGTCAGACAGTCCGGGGTCATACACTGGTATCGAGTAGACAAAACTAGCGCTAGGCATCAGGTACACCACGAAAGGGCAAACGCTAAGTGACAGCCCAGGGTATAAAAAGGCTGTCACTGGGAGGAGCTGTATAGTGCAGCCAATGGGAAGGCAACAGTAACAAGATTGTCAGAATGTCGCATAATCACGGACGCCGCGATAGTACCCTCCTCTCAAAGACCCCTCTCCAAGAAGAGGGACCTGGCTTAAGGGGGTACTTGCCATGGAAATTGTGCTGTAATCTGGGAGCATGAAGGTCCTTAGAATCAACCCATGAATGCTCCTCTGGACCGTAGCCTTTCCAGTCGACCAAATACTGCAATTTCCCTCTGAATCTGCATGAGTCAATAATATTTTGTAGCTCATACTCCTTTTGACCTTGTATTTGAACAGGCCCTGGAGCCACAGGAGTAGTAGTGTTTCGATTACAGATCAGAGGTTTTAACAATGATACGTGGAACACATTATGGCTACGCATGGATGCTGGAAGGTCCAGAGCATATGACACAGGGTTAATCTTACGGATAACTTTGAACGGACCAATGAACCAGGGAGCCAACTTATTGCAAGGGGTCTGAAGATTGAGATTCTTCGAGGAGAGCCATACCCTGTCCCCAACCTGAAATGAGACCGCCGGCAGCCGACTGCGATTGGCTTGGCTCTGATAATGCTGGAACGAGGTACTGAGGGTCCTCTGTACCTGTGCCCAAGTGGAACAGAGTTGTTCCATATGCTCATCCAGAGCTGGAATTTGCTGCGTCTGAAATGAGTCTGGGAGCAGACAAGGTTGGAACCTGTAATTGATGAGAAACGGGGAGCTCCCGGACGATGAATTAACCGCACAATTCCTGGAAAACTCTACCCAAGGCAATAGGTCGGCCCAATTGTCATGATGGTCAGACACAAAACAGAGCAAAAACTGCTCCAAGCCCTGATTGGCATGCTCAGTGGCTCCGTTGGTCTGGGGATGATACGCAGAAGAAAAGGATAACTTTTTGCCCATCTGTGCACAGAATGCCCTCCAGAATCTAGACACAAATTGGCTCCCCCGGTCGGATACCAATACTCTGGGTACACCATGCAATCGGAACACTTCCTTGGCAAACATCCTTGCCAACTCCTGGGCAGAGGGAAGGCCAGGCAGGGGCATGAAGTGTGCTATTTTAGAAAATCTATCAACTATCATCAGTATAAAAGAATATCCACTAGACACTGGTAATTCCCCCATGAAGTCGATAGAGACATGAGACCAAAGACATTCTCCATTGGGTACTGGTTGTAGCAAGCCCACCGGGAGGTGTCTAGGGGACTTAGCACGGGCACAGGTAGAACAAGCTGCGGTAAATGCTGTGCAGTCAGCACGCAAGGAAGGCCACCAGAACAACAGCGAGAGTGACCAAATTAATTGATCCCTGCCAACATGCCCAGCAGCCTTAGAAGCATGATATGTCTCAAGAAGATGGGTACGGAGAGGCTTGGCTACAAAACATTTACCCACTGGGGTCTCAGGTGGAGCATTAGGTTGATTAGCAAGAATCTCCGCCCACATGGGAGAAGTAATACTGGTTCGCAATGTAGCAAGAATGCGATCCGGCTGGATAATCGGTAACGGAACCTCCTCCTTCTCGGTGTCAGGGTTAAATTGCCTGGACAGAGCATCCGCCCTGACATTCTTGGACCCAGGCAGATAGGACACAATAAAGTTAAAGCACGACAGAAATAAGGCCCATCTAGCCTGATGTAAGGACAGTCTCAGCCTCAGATAGGTATGCTAGATTTTTGTGATCAGTCAGGATTAGCAGGGGAGTTCGGGTACCCTGAAGCAGGTGCCGCCATTCCTTGAGGGCCAAAATGATTGCCAACAACTCCCTGTCACCAATCTCATAGTGACTTTGTGCGCTAGTCAATTTTTTGGAAAAGAAACCACAGGGCCTTAGCATACTCCCAGGGTGCAGGCACTGCAACAAAACGGCCCCTACCCCAGATTCTGAGGCTTCGACCTCCAAAGAAAAATGGCAAGGAGGGTTTAGGGTGGGACAGCACAGGAGCAGAGGCAAATGCAGACTTTAATATCATGAATGCTTGTTCAGCTTCTTGGGACCACTGAGAGGGATCAGCACCCTTGTGTGTTAAGTCAGACAGAGGTTTCACAATAGTAGAAAAGTTTCTGATAAATTTCCTATAATAATTAGCAAAACTTAGAAAGCGCTGGATAGCCTTGAGCCCCTTGGGACGTGGCCATTGAAGGACTGCTGCCAACTTGTCCCTGTCCATTGCGATGCCATCCTTAGAAATAACAAAACCCAGGAATGGTACCATAGGCCTGTGGAATTCGCATTTCTCGATGTTGCAGAAGAGTTTATTCTCCCGGAGTTTAAGGAAAACGGCTGTCACATCCTTAACGTGTTGCGACAGGCTAGACGAATGAATGAGAATATCGTCAAGATATACAACTACACAGGACTGTAGCATGTCACGTAGGATGTCATTAATAAACTCCTGAAATACTGCTGGTGCGTTACATAGCCCGAACGGCATTACCAGATATTCATAGTGGCCTGACCTGGTATTGAAAGCCGTTTTCCACTCATCACCGGCCCTTATCCTTACTAAATTATAGGCGGCCTGTAAATCAAGTTTAGTAAAGATAGTGGAACCCTTTAAATGATGAAACAGCTCGGTGATGAGTGGTATCGGATAAGCATTCTTAGGCAAAACTTTATTCAAACCCCGATAATCAATACAGGGGTATAGTTCACCACTTTTCTTCTTTACGAAAAAGAATCCTGCCCGGCGGGCGAGGATGACTTCCTGATAATACCACTCTTCAGGGCATCAGCAATGTACTCCTCGATGGCCTGATTCTCCTCACATGACAATGGGTATGCACGACCCCGAGGAGGAACGGCACCAGGAGGCAGATCAATCACACAGTCACAAGCCCAGTGAGGCAGTAGCGCACTGGCCTCTCCCCTACTTAATACGTCGCTGAATTGGCAATACTCAGCTGGCACTGAGGGAGAAGTACACATGATCCTCGTAGGGTGGGATATACAGTGTTTATCTCAGAACTCAGACCAGGCTGTAATTTCACAAGTCTGCCAGTTAAAACTGGGGTTGTGCATATGTAACCAAGGAAACCCCAATATGAGAGCATGATGCAGGGAACGGATAATCTGAAAACGTTGAACCTCAGAATGCAGTGCCCCAATACGTAAAGATAGAGGTATTTGGGCAGGTACCAAAGGCCTCCCATCATTGGCCTCAATAGTAAAAGTAGACTCTTTTGCCACCAGGGGAATGTTATGAGAGGCAGCAAACGAATCGTCCATAAAATATCCGGCTGCAAAGGAATCAACAGGTGCCAGGGCTTCCACAGCTAGGTCGGCCCAGATGACTACAACCTGTATAGTAGGCTTCTGACTAGTTGGGTCCAGGCACTGCTGAATGCCACTTAGAGCCTGTCCCCCAAGGTACCCTAGGTGCGTTTGTTTCCCGGCCGGGTCGGGCAAGAACGTAGCAAATGACCAGCCTGGCCACAATATAAGCAGAGACCTTGCCTGCGGCAATGCGCCCTCTCCTCTTTAGTCAATCTAGTGAACCCCAGTTGCATTGGTTCACTACTCTCACCAGCCTGTGCTGGAGGTATGGGAGGTGAGGGAGGTATGGGTGGGAAACTTGATCTTGCAGATTCTCTAGCCCTCTGCCTCCGGTCTTTGGTCGCCATACGTTCCCTAATACGGGAATCCATCAAAATCGAGAAGTCAATGAATTCATCAAGATCCGTTGGCAGTTCTCGTGCTGCCGTCTCATCTTTCAATTGTCCACAGAGGCCCTGTGCAAAGGCTGCCACCAGCGCTTCATTATTCCAGCCCACCTCTGCTGCTAGGGTGCAGAATTCTATAGAATAATCAGCAACTGTGCGAGACCCTTGTTGGATTTCCATAAGTTTTTTTGCAGCAGAGGCGGCTCTCCCATGAACCTCAAAGACTCTATGAAACACCCTTGCAAACTCAGAGAAGTTCCTAGTACATGGTTTAGCAGCTTCCCACAAAGGGTTTGTCCATGCCAGGGCTCTGCTCGTCAGCAAGGAAATCATGAAACCCACTTTACTGCGATCACTGGGAAATGCATGGGGGGTTAATTCTAAGAAGATCTCCAACTGATTAATGAACCCTCTGCACAGAGTGGGTTTGCCATCATACCTAAGAGGTAATGGAGCAGTAGCCGTCAGCTCTCTGTTAGCGTTAGTTAGCGTACAAGACTGTGCTCTGGGTATCGCAACGGGGGAAACCACAGGAGCAGGTACAGGTTTATCCAAATGTGCCATGCACTCAAGAATAGTTTGAACAACCAATTCTAACTGATCTAACCGCTGTTCATGGAGATCCATCCTCCAGTGGATACTCTGTGCATTACCGTCACCGTTACCATCTGAGGTCATGGCCCTTTTCTACTGTTACGGTTCAGTACACTCAGACACGGTAGATGTTGGTAAAACACAATTTTATTAAAGCACACAAGGAATGGTGTAACCCTCACAGATCCAATAATTAGCAGCAATAACTGACACAGGACAGGTTACAAGCTAGTTAACCCACACGGGTCTAGTATGGACATACAATCACAACACAGACACAGGTCAGGTAACTTGATCGATACAGTGTAATAGAGTCCAATAAGGCCAGTGGAGCCACTGACTAATTAACCCAGAATAGCAGAGACCCAATGTCACCTACAGACAGCAGGATGCGACAGTGACAGAACGGCAGCAGCAACGGAGGATGCAACGGTGGATGCCCACCGGAGACAACAAAAGGGCGAGGCAGAGCTCGTGCCAGGAACGGAAGCACTACCGAAACTACTCACCACCGTGTGCCTTTGCTACCCACGAAGAGTTAATGTGCGTATAGGTATAAAATGGAGGGTAACCGGAAGCACCCAACTGTACCTATATGGGAATACCAACCGCACAGAGTACCGGAGATGTAACGACACTGGTGTAGCAAGTAGTGGAACGAGGCACCACCCCTGAAGGGGATAATGAACGCTATGGTCAGGACTCGGCAGACTATCGGATGTGCCCAACTGAACCCAAAGCGGAAGACCAAACGATCACTAGAACGGTGTGGAGGAGCACTGACACACTGAGACCCACGGATTGGATTGCACACGGTAACGGAGTACCGTAACACAGTGAGGCACAGTAACATGAGAGATGCGCAAAGTATACAGCAGCAGGTACTGCCAGGTCTTCGCCCAGCCGGGCATGGAGGAAGCAGGAACCAGCGCCAAGCTGATTCGGTACACAGCACAGGAATGTCAGCCAAGCCGGGTCAGTACACAGGAGCAGGGTCGTCAGTCTGGCCGGGTCGGTACACGGAGCAGGGTCGTTGGGCTTGCCAGGTCGGTACACTGAGCAGGAACGTCAGCCAGGCCGGGTCAGAACAGGAAGCAGGAACGTCAACCAATCCGAATCAGTACACAGGATCAGGAACAGTAACAAGAGCGTAGTCAAACAGTCCGGGGTCATACACTGGTATCGAGTAGACAAAACTAGCGCAAGGCATCAGGTACACCACGAAAGGGCAAATGCTAAGTAATAGCCCAGGGTATAAAAAGGCTGTCACTGGGAGGAGCTGTACAGCACAGTGAATGGGAAACCAACAGTAACAAGATTGTCAGAATGTCGCATAATGATGGACGCCGTGATATCCCCATTTCTCATCAACAATGGGTTTCAGCCATGCTTGCTCCCTGACTCATTCCAGACGCTGCAGATTCCAGCTCTGGACGAGCATATCAAGCAACTCCACTCCACCTCGGCACAGGTTCAGAGGGCCCTCAGTAATTCATTCCAGCGGTATCAGAGCCACACTAATCGCAGACGGCTGCCAGCGGTCTCCTTCCAGGTTGGGAATAGGGTATGGTTATCCTCCAGAAACCTCAATCTGCAAGTTCTGTATAATAAGTTAGCTCCCCGGTTCATTGGTCCCTTGAAGGTGATCTGCAAAATTAACCCTGTTTCTTATGCTCTGGAGCTCCCGGCATTCACGCGGATTCACAATGTGTTCCATGTATCCCTTCTGAAACCTCTCATATGCAACCGTTACACCACCACTTCTGTGGTCCCTGGCCCTGTGCAAGTTTAGGGCCAGGAGGAGTACGAAGTACAAATTATTATTGATTCACGTAGATTTAGAGGAAAATTGCAATACTTGGTCCATTGGAAGGTCTATGGCCCTGAAGAGAGTTCCTGGGTTGATCAGAGTGACCTTCATGCTCCTAGATTGATCCATTCCAAATACCCTGAGAAACCAGGTCCCTCTTTTAGGAGGGGGGGTCTTTGAGAGGGGGGTACTATCTCAGTGCCCGTGCTATGTGGGCGACATTCTGTCAGTTTCCTCTATTGATCTCGCTCATTGGTTGAAGTGACTTGTCCTTAAATACTGGGCCTGGTCACTTATCCGGTGCCCTTTTGTGGTGTTTCCTTACCAGCGCTTGTTCCTGTATTTCGTGTGATCTCTGTGTACTGACCCGGCCTGCCAGATGACTCTACATCTTGTTCCTGCCTGTGTACCGACCCGGATTGCCTGACTATTTTGCATCTCGTTCCTGTCCTGTGTATCGACCCGGCCCGGCTGACGTTCCTGCTCTGTGTACCGACCCGGCCCGGCTGACGTTCCTGCTTTGTGTACCGACTCGGATTGGCTGACATTCCTGCTCTGTGCACCGACCCGGCTGGGCCACTGTGGTTGCGTATCCCTCCTGTTACGCCTTATCCGGCCTCCGGTTGGGGTTGTGACAGGATCTCTCTGTCTCCGGACAGTCACTCTCTACAGTCTAGTCTCCGTTGCATCAGGTCACCCAGGCGACATTGCTGTGTGTTCCTTACATCTGTGCAGTCCCCGGTTGGGTGCCTCTCCGGGCAAGTTGCCAGTCCGCAAGTTGCCTGGTCTCCGTTACTGCTACGGCAGTCCACAAGTTGCCTGGTCTCCGGTACTACTACGGCAGTCAATAAGTTGCCTGGTCTCCGTTACTGCTATGGCAGTCCACAAGTTGCCTGGTCTCCGTTACTGCTACAGCAGTCCACAAGTTGCCTGGTCTCCGTTACTGCTACGGCAGTCTACAAGTTGCTCTGGTCTCCGTTACTGCTATGGCAGTCCACAAGTTGCTCTAGTCTCCGTTACTACTACGGCAGCCCACAAGTTGCTCTGACCTTCGTCACTGCCACGGCAGTCCACAAGTTGCTCTGGTCCCGTTACTGCTTGGGCGTTACTCGAGCTTGTGCTATTTCTTCAAGACAGATCTTCTTAAAGGGCCTCACGCTATTAGGGCCTGTCAGTCCTCCTGGCCTAATAGTAACCCATTCAGTGCTGCCTAACTTGAGTATCACACGAAAACTGCCTGACCTGTGTCAGTATATTGTATGCTGTATTACTTGTATATACTGGACCCGTGTGGGCATACTTCATTGTAACCTGTCCTGTGTCTGTACTATATTGCTAATATATTACTGGACCCGTGAGGGTTATTGTTATTACAACTGTTCAATAAACCTGTGTTTTATCCAAACCTACTGTGTCTGTGTGTCAAACAAACCATACACTGTATTATAATTTGTAAATCTTCCTCGCCCGCAGGGGCTGGATTCTTTTTTGTGAAAAAGAAAAATGGGGAACTCAGACCCTGTATCGATTATAGGGGTCTGAATAAGATAATGATCAAGAATGCTTACCCCATCCCACTCATTACGGAGTTGTTTGATCGACTTAAGGGCGCTTCCATCTTCACCAAGTTGGATTTTAGGGGCGGCATACAATCTAGTCAGGATAAAAGAAGGTGAGGAGTGGAAATCCGCTTTCAATACTCGGACAGGGCACTACGAGTATTTAGTGATGCCCTTTGGGTTATGCAATGCCCCGGCGGTATTTCAAGAGTTTATCAACAACGTCCTTAGGGACATGTTACAGCCTTGTGTAGTGGTCTACCTGGACTATATTCTGATTTATTCCTCTGACTTGGAAACACACTGTAAACATGTCACGGCAGTGTTACAAAAACTGAGAGAAAATAAATTATTTTGCAAATTGGACAAGTGCGAATTTCATAGATCCAAGGTACCATTCTTAGGCTATGTGATTGACAAAGATGGCATTGCCATGGATAAGGACAAACTCTCTGCTGTGTTGCAATGGCCATGTCCCATTGGCCTTAAGCCCTTGCATACGGTGCTTGGGCTTTGCAAATTACTATAGGAAGTTTATTCATGACTACTCCATGATTGTGAAACCACTGACAGATATGACGCACAAGGGTGCTAATGCTTCATTGTGGTCTCTGGAAGCTGAAAGGGCATTTGAATCCTTAAAATCCGCGTTTTCCTCTGCAACAGTCTTGTCGCATCCTATACCCGGCTTGTCGTTCACCTTGGAGGTTGACGCCTCAGAGAAGACACTAATGCCATGCGGATTCTTCTAGAAAAAAAATGACCAAGGCCCAAAGTGTCTATGATATTGGGGATCTGTTATGGTTCAGTACACTCAGAAACAGAAGGTGTTGGGAAAAAAAACACAATTTTATTTGCACACAATGAATAACAGTAATCCTGGTGGGTCCAGAATACAGAAACGGTAACTGACACAGGACAGGTTACACAGGAGTGATTAACCCACATGGGTCCAGTATGTAGAGCAGAATACAATACTGACACCGGTCAGGTAAATCACAATTGATACAGTGTAATTATGACAAGAGATACCAGTGGAGCCAATGACTGAGTCAGCCCTGATGTATGGAAGGCCCAATGTGACTCTCTAGGCTGAGAGTAACAACAGTGACTGACAGTATGCGACTGATATGCCAGCAGATGTCTGGCAAGGCAACCAGGGAGGAAGGCTGCTTAAGTGGATGCCCACCAGAGACTACCAACAATGTGAGTCAGTGCTTACTGCCATAGGAAACATACGCCCAATACGTATGCCCAGCACCACCCCCAAAGGGGTTAACGAACGCTATGGTCTATAAGTCGAAAGTAACCTGAGGTGCCCAACTGAACCCAAGAGCGGCAGACCGAGCGATCGTGGTGCTTATAGGAATGATCGGAGGATAACACTGGCACTATGAGTGAGTGTATCACAGACTGGACTACAAAGCGGTACTGGAGTACCGGAGCTCTGCCAGATCACAGAAGCTTGAGCAACTGTGAGCGTAGAGGGATCAGCAAACAGGAACAGCACAGGAACTTCACCCAGCCGGGTCGGTAAACTGAGCAGGAACGTCAGCCAATCCGATTCGGTACATGGAGCAGGATCGCCAATCTCGCCGGTTCGGTACACAGAGCAGGAACGCCAGACAAGCCAAGTCGGTACATGGAGCAGGAACGTCAGCCAGGCCAGGTCAGAACAGGAAGAAGGAACGTCAGCCAATCCAGGTCGGTACACAGAGCAAGAACGGTAACAGGCAGAGTAGTCAATCAGTCCGAGTCATACACTGGTATCAATAGTAAACGGAACAAGCGCTAGGCAACGGATACACCACAAAAGGGCAACCCATAAGTGACAGCCCAAGGTATATAAAGGCTGTCACTGGGAGGAGCTATACAGCGCAGCCAATAAAAAGGCACCAGGAAGTAAACATGTCAAAATGTCGCTGGAATCACGGGCACCGTGATAGTACCCTCCTCTCAAAGACCCCTCTCCAAGAAGAGGGGCCTGGCTTTTGGGGATACTTGGCATGGAAACTGCGCTGCAATCTGGGAGCATGAAGGTCCTTTGAATCAACCCAGGAACGCTCCTCAGGACCGTAACCCTTCCAGTGGACCAAATATTGTCATTTTCCTCTGAATCTTCGTGAGTCCATAATATTTTGCACCTCATACTCCTCCTGACCTTGCACTCAAATTGGACCAGGAGCCTCAGGAGTAGTAGTGTACCGATTACATACCAGAGGCTTTAACAAGGATACATGGAACACATTATGAATTCGCATGGATGCTGGGAGGTCCAGAGCATACGAACAGGGTTAATATTACGGATAACTTTGAATGGGCCAATGGACCAGGGAGCCAACTTATTGCATGGAGTCTGCAGATTCAGGTTCTTGGAGGAAAGCCATACCCTGTCCCCAACCTGAAAGGAGACCTCCAGCAGCCGACGAAGATTAGCTTGACGCTGATAACGCTGGAACGAAGCACTGAGGGTCCTCTGTACCTGCGCCCAAGTTGGTGAAAGATGGAGGTTCTTAAAAATGATTTCAGGGATCTAGGGTATAAAGGCAAGTGCATCCAGGTTAGTATTCTGAAATACTACCAGCATTAAGTTCCAATGCAGGTAGGCAGAGGTAGCTCAGGGATCTTAATTCATGGCTTAAGTATTGGTGCAGGAAGGAGGGTGTGGGGTTTTTAGCGAACATGACTAAATTTGCTCTTGGGAACAATCTGTATGTTAGTGATGGATTGCGCGTAAATGTAAAGGGAGCTGTTGTGCTACAGGATAGAATGCTTAGGAGTCTGGAGGGGCTTTTAGTCTAGAAAATTGGGGGGGAGTGTATAGCTAGTGAAAATTAGGTAGATACTGTACATAGGAACTGGTTACAAGTAAAGTATCATGGTGGTAGAGAAGGGATGGGGAGAAATGTAGCTAGCAGGGAGGAACTCAGATTAAATTCAGATATAGAAAATAAGGCAAGTAGTGGATACAATACATAATGTCGACAACATTAATTGTATGTTGGCAAATGCAAGAATTAAGGTAGTCAAAATGGGAAAGCTGGAAATGCTAGTGGTTAATGAGCATTTAGACATAACTGATATAACCTAAACATGGTGGTATGATGGGGCTGTAAATATTGAGGTCTATTCCCTGTTTAGGAGGGACAGGATTAACAAACAAGGGGGAGGGGAGTGCTTATATTTGAAACCAGATATAAATCCAAGTTTGTGGGAAGATATTTGTGAAGAAACTGGTGATAATGTGGAGTCCCTGTGGGTATGTATGTCAGCTATGTGTGAAAATGTGCACAATCAGAGGGAAGGAATGGAGTTTCTAAGATAGATGTAACAATTTTGTCCTTCATAAATTAGCTCTGATAGCTGACCCTAACAGCGCATATGTGACACAATCAGACTCCATGCTCAGTTATCAGAATATGGTTTTTATAAATATGATGTGAAGCTGATGCATGACTTAGTGGATGATTCACCAGTTAGAAGCCAAGGTCATTAATAAATATGGTATGAAAACAATGTCTGATTTTGATACTTTACACAATTTATAGCAGAACTACCACGTTAGTTAAAGTCACCCAGCAATAATAAGTCAGGTGGCGACTAGTTTAATAATAGTTATTTTACCTCTCAAAATTAGCCACTTGTAAAGTAATCCTTAAGCTTCCGAGACCAGAAGCCAGACATGAGCACAGACATATTGTCTGTGCATCTGCGCTGTCACCCCAGATTTCCCTTCAGAAGCATTGCACTGTGCCGAACGGCACCAGAAGGGACTTACGACGCAGGTGCGCATACTGTAATAACTTGCCAATCAGTCTCGGAAGATTAATGATTACTTTAAAAGCGGCTAATTTTGAGAGTTAAAATAACTATTATTAAGCTAGTCGCCACCTGCCTATTTATTGCAGGGTGACTTTAACTAACGTGGTACTTGCGCTTTAACAGAAGTTACTGGTGTCAGAATCCGAAGTCACTATGAAATGTGGTATGAAGAGGATGCCTGACTCTGATAACTGACACCATGATAAATCAGTTTCTGGTGTCACAATCTGCAGTCAGAATTAGATGTTGCTAAAAAATATTGTAGGAAACTGATGTCTGACTTTGGTTCCTGAGACTGTTGGCATCAGTTTCAGTTACCAGAATCAGTAGTCAGGATCACATGTCGATAACAAATGTATTATGAAACTCATGTTTGACTCTGAAAGTTGATGATGCCCTATAATGGACATTGTGTTATGGCCCTGAATTGCTCACGTGTACATTGTTTGTCTGATTGTATACTAAAAGTAACTACCAGTAGACTACAACAGAGATGAAATGCAAACAAGTATAGTGATCTTACCGATTGCCTTTTTTAGAGGGTACCTACCTATGTAAGTCCTATTATTCTATTAAACAATTAAGTGCCACTTATTCCTCAGGGTATTATTCCCCTTTCATTGCTTTTTACTCTTTGCCTACTTGTTGTGGTGTAATGTACATGACAATTAGGCTAAAATCTTGATCACTGAGTCCAATTAAAAAAACCCTGCATCTCTAATGCGTTTTTGACTTCTTTATAGAAGGTATAGACTCTCCACATACTGAGGGGGGTGTCTATTTGACCTTCCAATGCCTCCTGTCACATTAGTGGGGTGGGAGCTATGTTTTTCAATGCTAGTAAACTGTGCAACTGTAAAACCCTACAGAGGCTCAAATTAATAATGTATAGTTAATAATTCATAATGTAGCTAAAAACTAGGATGCAAAACAGAAGTCATAAGCTTTCATAAAAGAAGAAACAATACCAATAAAATCTCAGGTATAATACGCACCTCTGTGTAATACGCAGGTGTAAATTATACCTAAGATTTTAAGGAAAATGTCCTGCCCCCACTACACTTATCCCCGGGGTCTATGTGCAGCTCAACAAGCAGATAAACACCCTCCTACAGGTCAATAAATTAGACTAGGTTGAAGTCTGTGTCTTTAATAACCAGCCGTAGGGATGGGGTAAAACTGAGGGAAAAATCAAAACAATACAACTGTAAGAATACAGAATACATAAAGATGACACACCATTACAACAATATAGTTAACAAAGCAATGTGATGGGTTATATTTAAGTTATCCAGACTGCAGAACTATCTAAAGGAGCAGCTGGCTGATAATACAGATGTACAGCAAATATGACATAAACAAAATGTCTCTAAAGCAGCTGGAAACAGTAAGGTGGCTGAAAAAATGGCAAACTTTTGTTTCTTACTAGTGTTGAGCGAGCACCCCGATGCTCGGGTGCTCGGGTGCTCTGACCGAGCACCGCCGGAGGCTCGAGTGCTCGGCCGAGCACCCGAGCCCCATTGAATTCAATGGGGCGACACGAGCATTACACCAGGCACCCCCTGCTCTGATGAGGGGAGGGTGCCTGGTCAATGCCCCCCTTCATCTCCACAATGCCCCCCTTCCACAATGTCCCCCTTCATCTCCGCAATGCCCCCTTCATCTCCGCAATGCCCCCTTCATCTCCGCAATGTCCCCCTTCATCTCCGCAATGCCCCCTTCATCTCCGCAATGTCCCCCTTCATCTCCGCAATGCCCCCTTCATCTCCGCAATGCCCCCTTCATCTCCGCAATGTCCCCCTTCATCTCCGCAATGCCCCCTTCATCTCCGCAATGCCCCCCTTCCACAATGTCCCCCTTCCACAATGTCCCCCTTCATCTCCGCAATGCCCCCTTCATCTCCGCAATGCCCCCCTTCCACAATGTCCCCCTTCATCTCCAAAATGTCCCCCTTCATCTCCACAATGCCCCCTTCCATCTCCACATGTGCCCTACCTCCAGTCCCTGGTGGTCCAGCGGAGCGTCTGTGTAAGATCTGTGCCTCCTTCGGCACAGATCCCTGCCACCCGAACATGGCGGGCGAGCACATGGCGGTACTCGTACGAGTACCGCCATGTGCCGAGCAGAGCGATGCTCGAGCCGATCCGAGCATCGGCCGAGCATGCTCGCTCAACACTATTTCTTACCAACGATGCTTCCATAAGAGGAGAGATTGAAGTCAAGAGCTCTTCCCAGCTTCATGTGGTGAAGAAAATGGCTTTCCCCTTCCCACAAGTCTCGGCTAATAGCAGGAAAAGGAATTACATCATAGCCTCAAGTATTGTATAAAACCCTGGCAATAACAACAAATGGCCAACACTTATATATTACATAATAGGGCACTTATATATTACATAATAGGGCAACACAGTAAACTTTAAATGAAACAAACATTTCTTAATCATCTGTCCTAAGGACAGCACAGAAAAACTGAAGTTAATATGTATAATATGCATCCATACTTTATCCTCCCTCTACCCACAAAAAAGTTGAAATGCAGGTATCTGATTCCCCTCCCCCTGATCTGCTAACTCTGTATCTGTGTATCGGTATCTGTGCCCACCTCCATCCTGAGGACCCCCTCAGCAGAAATGCAGCAGTTGGCAAATGCAAGAATGCTTGAGATCCGTCTATTACCCGCTGCCTCTGCATTGCCCTGTAAGGACCTAAAAAGGTCCCCCTCAGAAGCAGAATGGATCTCAAGCATTTCTGCTGAGGTGACCTTTTTAGGTCCTGATAGGGCAACGCAGAGGCAGCGGGCAGCAGACAGATCTCAAGCATATCTGCTGAGGGGGACCGTTTTAGGTCCTGACAGAGCAAGGCAGAGGCAGCAGGTGGCAAATGAAAGAGTGCTGCCCGCTGGATGGATATATCCTGAATTTCTGCTGAGGGGGTAATCAGGATGGAGGTGGACTATCACGGTGCCCATGCTATTCGGTGACATTCTGTCAGTTTCTACTCCTGCCTAACGCCTATTGGCTGAACTGTGATTGTAGCACCCAGTATTGTCCTTAAATACTGGGTTCTGGCACATCTCTGGTGCCTTTTCGTGGTGTTCCAGTACCAGCGCTTGCTCCTGATTCTTGTGAGCGCTCAGTGTATTGACCCGGCCTGCCTGACTACCCTGCATCTCGTTTCCTGCCTGTGCACCGACCCGGACTGCCTGACCATTCTGCTTCTCATCTCCTGTGTACCGACCCGGCTTGGCTGACGTTCCTGCTCTGTGTACTGACTTGGATTGGCTGACGTTCCTGCTCCGTGTACCGACTTGGATTGGCTGACGTTCCCACTCCGTGTACCGACTTGGACTGTTCTATGTTCCTGTGCTGTGTGGATTCCACCCGGTTGGGCTGCTGCCTCCTTTGCACACTCTGACCGGTCTCCAGTTAAGGGTAGTGCTTGTCTCTCGCTGTCTCTGGACAGCTCTGCAAATTGGTCTCGGTTGCCTCCGTGTCGCCCTAGTGACATTCCTATTGGTCTGCTTTACGAATCGTTCCAGGTTGGGTGCCTCTCACGGTGAGTTGCGCAGTTTTACTTTACTGCTACGGCAGTGCCCACGCTGACCAGATTCCGTTACTGCTACAGCAGTGCACAAGCTGCTCAAGTCTCCGTTACTGCTACGGCAGTATCCGTTACTGCTACGGCAGTGCTCCTAGTGCTCAGTCTCCGTTACTGCTATGGCAGTGTCCAGTTGCCTAGTCTCCGGTACTGCTATGGCAGTGCTAGCGTGGCTCAGTGTAACGTTTTGTTTGACTCACAGACACAGAGTTAGGATAAAAAACACAGCTTTATTTAATACAATAATACACAAAGAACCCTCACAGGTCCTGTAATATACAACATATAGTACAGACACACCACAGGTAATATTTAGGCCCACACAGGTCCAACACAAGTATAGGAGAAAAACAGTTTATGCTAACACAGGTCAGGCAGAGGATAAGATTTCCAGGTTTCAGCAATGAAGGAGTTATAGTTCATCAAAGCAGGAAAACAGTCCCATATGTGAAGGTATTGAACTGATTCTTAAACACGCCAAAGACTGCATTCACAGAGAGTTACCAGTCCACTGAAGTAAACAGGAGCGCTACCGGTGCTGACACGGAGGCAACACTTGCAACCGGTTTTGACAGAGTGGAGCTTAGCCAATGGCAATGTACCGGTGATATCACGGAGGCAACACTTGCAGCCGGTAATACAGAATGGAGTACTAGGCCAGAGGAGCTCCGTAGAGCCAAAATGGGACAACACTAGGCAAGCCTGCGAGTGCAGAGGTGCCAGACAAGGCAAGGCACCAGAAGTCAGATTGTCGCCGAGGTGACCAGGACCAAAATGGAGATCTGCTGAGTCGGAGCGCAGGACAGGAACATCAGC
This sequence comes from Rhinophrynus dorsalis, assembly GCA_037306005.1. Taxonomy (NCBI): domain Eukaryota; kingdom Metazoa; phylum Chordata; class Amphibia; order Anura; family Rhinophrynidae; genus Rhinophrynus; species Rhinophrynus dorsalis. The sequence continues at coordinate 134,469,457 of CM074718.1, forward strand.
CAGGCCGGATCAGAACACAGGAGCAGGAACGTCAGTCAGTTCGAGTCGGTACACAGAAGCAGGAACGTCAGCCAGTCCGGGTTGGTACACAGGAGCAGGAACGTCAGCCAGGCCGGGTCGATACACAGGAACGGAGACTGAAGAATAGTCAGGCAATCCGGATCAGTACACAGGCGCAGGAACTGGAGAGTAGTCAGGCAAGCCAAGTCGGTACACTGGAAACTTCTTGAGCAACGTAGCACTGACACAGGAACACCATGAAAGGGCAATGTGTGGGTGCAGGAGCCCAGTATATAAAGGCCATACTGGGTGGGCTTAACACAGGGCAACCAATGAGAACCTCACATGGGATAACTGACAGAAAAATATAAACAAGAAATCACGGGCACCGTGACACTCAGTCTCCATTACTGCTACGGCAGTACTCAAGTTGCTTGGTCTCCATTACTGCTATGGCAGTGTTTAAGTCACTCAGTCTCTGTTACTGCTATGGCAGTGTTCAAGTTCCTTAGTCTACGTTACTGCAACGGCAGTGCTCAAGTTGCTCAGTCTCCGTTACAGCAGTGTTTAAGTCACTCAGTCTCCGTTACTGCTACGGCAGTGTTCAAGTTGCTTAGTCTCCGTTACTGCTATGGCAGTGCTCAAGTTGCTCAGTCTCCGTTACTGCTACAGCAGTCCACAATTGTCTTGTATCCATTATCTTGGGCGTTACTTGAATTAAAACTCTCACCTCTGTTTGAGCTTCTTAAAAGGCCTTGCTACACTAGGGCCCGTCAACATTCTCTGCCTACTATTAACCCATGCAGTACTGATAAACTGGGACTCACACAAGATCTGCCTGACCTGTGTCAGTATATTGTTCTATGGACTCTCTACTTATACTGGACCTGTGTGGGCTTACCTCTGTATAACCTGTCTAATGGCTGTACTATATATGTATATATTACAGGACCTGTGAGGGTTTTTGTGATCTTTATTGTTTAATAAAATTGTGTTATATCCAAACCTACTGTGTCTGTGAGTTGAACAAACCGTTACAGTACGAAAGGGCCATGACCTCAGACAGTAAAGGTGTAGGAAATGCACAAAACATCCATTGGAGGATGGACTTACATGAGCAGCGTTTGGACCAGTTGGCACTGGCCATACAAACTATCCTTGAGCGCATGGCTCACCTCGATAAACCAGCTCAGAGTCCGGTGGTCCCCCCCTTTTTGACACCGGAGACTCAATCCATGGCGCATGTGGCCTCAGTTAAAGGGGTAACCGCCTCAGCTCCGTTACCGCTCAGATATGATGGCGAACCCACACTGTGCAGAGGGTTTATTAATCAGTTGGAGATTTTTCTGGAGTTAACCCCCCATGCCTTTCCTAATGACCGCAGCAAGTGGGGGTTCATGATACCTTTATTGACGGGCAGAGCCCTGGCGTGGGTCAACCCCCTGTGGGAGAATGCTAAAACCTGCACTAGGAACTTCAGGGAGTTTGTGCGTACCTTTCAAAGAGTATTTGAAGTTCCAGGTAGAGCCGTCTCTGCTGCCAAACGACTCATGGAGATACAACAGGGCAATCGTACAGTGGGCGTTTATGCCATCGAATTCCGTACATTGGCAGCAGAGGTAGGTTGGAACAAAGAGGTGCTGGTGGCAGCTTTTGCTCAGGGACTTGCTGACCGTATTAAGGATGAAACGGCAGCTAGAGAAGTGCCTAGTGATTTGGACGAATTTATTGATTTTGCTATATTAATTGATTCTTGCATCCGTGAGAGACTTATGGCTAAAGACCGCAAGCAGCGGGCCAAGAATGTTGGACAAACCAGTTTTAATGTCCCACCCATGCCTCCCTCGCCTCCCATGCCTCCTGAGTGTACACACAACACCAGTGAACCAATGCAACTTGGGTTCTCCAAATTATCTAAGGAGGAATGGGCACACCGCCGGAGGCAGGGTTTATGTCTGTATTGTGGCAAAGCCGGGCACCTGCTGCATACCTGTCCTGTATGGCCGGGAAACAAACGCACCTAGGATACCTTGGGGGACAGGCCCTAGGTGGTGTTCAGCAGTCCCTAGACCCTATTATGCAGAAATCCATGATCCAGGTGGCATTTTTCTGGGCGGAACACTCAGTGGAGGTTATGGCCCTGGTGATTCCAGAGCAGCCGGATACTTTATGGACAGTTTATTTGCTGTGCTACATCAGATCCCATTGGTCGAGAGGGAATCTCCCTTAGCTATTGAGGCCATTGATGGCAGACCGTTAGAACGAGCTCAGATAACTATGGAAACTATTCCACTGTCTATGACTATTGGGGCTCTTCACACTGAGAAACAGCGGTTTCAGATTATTTATTCTCCTCATCATGCGGTCATTCTGGGGTTTCCGTGGTTCCATTTGCATAATCCCCAGTTTGATTGGCAGACTTGTGAGATCACGTCTTGGTCTGAGTATTGTATGGGGCATTGTGTAACTCATAAGATGAAGATCATGTGTACCTCTCCCTTCGTGCCAGCTGAATATCACCAATTCAGTCACGTTTTCAGTAAGGGAGAGGCTAGCACTTTGCCCCAGCATAGGGCATACGATTGCACTATTGATTTGCCTCCTGGCGCTGTGCCTCCTAGGGGTCACACGTACCCATTGTCGTGCGAGGAGAATCAAGCCATGGAGGAATATATTGATGATGCCCTTAAAAGAGGGATTATTAGGAAGTTTACCTCGCCTGCAGGAGCCGGTTTCTTTTTTGTCAAAAAGAAGAATGGCGAGTTGAGACCCTGTATCGATTATCAGGCACTGAATAAACTAATGTACAAAAATGCCTATCCCATACCACTCATTACCGAACTGTTTGACAGGTAGAAAGGTTCCTCTGTTTTCACTAAGTTGGACCTACGGGCTGCATATATCCTTATCAGAATAAGAGCTGGGGACAAGTGGAAAATGGCATTTAATACCAGATCTGGACATTACGAATACCTAATCATGCCTTTTGGCCTATGTAACGCACCCGCTGTATTCCAAGAATTTATTAATGATATCCTCCGTGATATGCTACAGTCCTGAGTAGTAGTCTACCTAGATGATATACTCATACACTTGTCTAGCCTGTCTCAACACATCAAGGATGTGTCGGAAGTCTTGCTCAGATTACACAAGAATAAACTCTTCTGTAAGACTGAAAAATGCGAGTTTCACAAGTCCATGGTGCCTTTTTTGGGCTTTGTGATTTCTAGAGATGGTATTGCTATGGATCAGGAGAAGCTCGCAGCTGTATTACAATGGCCACGATCCAAAGGGTTAAAAGCAATCCAGGGCTTTCTTGGGTTTGCGAATTATTATAGGAAGTTTATTCAGAACTTTTCCACTATTGTTAAACCTCTGTCTGACCTCATGCACAAGGGTGCCAACCTGTCCCAATGGTCTGAAGCAGCTGATCATGCTTTTGAGACACTCAAGTCCGCTTTCGTATCTGCTCCTGTACTGTCCCACCCCAACTCTTCCCTTCCATTTATGTTGGAGGTTGATGCCTCTGAAAATGGGGTAGGGGCAGTACTGTCACAGCGTCCGGTAGCCGGGAGTACTCTGAGACCTTGTGGGTTCTTCTCTAAAAAGCTGTCTAGTGCCCAGAGTCACTATGAAATTGGGGACAGAGAACTCCTGGCTATTATTCTCGCTCTGAAAGAATGGCATCACTTTCTTGAAGGTACGAGAACTCCTGTATTAATCCCGACACGTCAAGCCAGATGGGCCTTGTTTTTGTCCCGCTTTAACATTATCGTATCTTACTTGCCTGGCTCCAAGAATGTTAGGGCTGCTGCCCTGTCCAGGCAATTTGGGCCAGACATGGATAAGGATGAGGTTCCCGTACCCATCATTCAGCCTGATCGCATCTTGGCTACCTTACATACTAGCATCACTTCGCCACTGGGGGAGGAAATTCTGGCTAACCAGGCTGCGGCTCCCCCAGATACCCCAGTAGGCAAGTGTTTTGTAGATGAGCCATTTCGTACCTGCTTGCTTGAAACCTACCATTCATCTCGGGCTGCTGGGCATATTGGGAGGGATCAATTAATTTGGTCCCTTTCACAAATATTTTGGTGGCCTTCCCTACGGGCCGACTGCTCCACATTCACTGCAGCCTGTACCACCTGTGCTCGTTCCAAAACCCCTAGACACCTCCCAGTGGGCTTACTCCAACCAGTACCTAATGGCGAACGTCCTTGGTCCCACGTATCCATTGATTTCCTGGGAGAACTGCCAGTGTCTAGGGGTTACTCTTTCATCCTTATGGTAGTTGATAGATTCTCTAAAATGGCCCACTTCATGCCCCTTCCTGGCCTTCCATCAGCCCAGGAGCTGGCAGTTGTCTTTGCTAAAGAGGTGTTCCGGTTGCATGGGGTACCTAGAGTGCTGGTGTTGGACCATGGGAGTCAATTTGTGTCCAGATGGGCATTCAGCTGTCTTTTTCGTCTGCCTACCATTCCCAGACCAATGGAGCCGCTGAGCGTGCCAATCAAGGATTGGAGCAATTCTTGCGCTGTTTCGTGTCCGATCATCATGATAATTGGGCAGACCTGTTGCCATGGGCAGAGTTCGCCAGGAACTGTGCAGTTAATTCATCGTCCGGGAGCTCCCCGTTTCTCATCAACTACGGGTTTCAGCCATGTTTGCTCCCGGACTCATTCCAGTCGCAGCAGATTCCAGCTCTGGACGAGCATATCAAGCAACTCCGCTCCATCTGGGCACAGGTACAGAGGGCCCTCAGTAATTCGTTCCAGCGTTATCAGCACCACGTTAATCGCAGGCGGCTGCCAGCGGTCTCCTTCCAGGTTGGGGACAGGGTATGGCTTTCCTCCAGAAACTTAAACTTGCAAGTTCCATGTAATAAGTTGGCTCCCCAGTTTATTGGTCCTTTCAAGGTGATCCGCAAAGTTAGCCCTGTTTCATATGCCCTGGATCTCCCAGCATCCATGCGCATTCACAGTGTGTTCCATGTATCTTTGCTGAAACCTCTGGTATGCAACTGTTACACTACCACTTCTGCGGTCCCCGGTCCTGTGGAAGTTCAGGGTCAGGAGGAGTACAAAGTCCAAAGCATCATTGATTCACGCAGATTTAGAGGAAAATTGCAATATCTGGTCCACTGGAAGGGCTATGGCCCTGAGGAGCATTCCTGGGTTGATCAGAGTGATCTTCATGCTCCTAGATTGCTGCGCAATTTTCACTCCAAATATCCGCAGAAACCAGGTCCCTCTCCTAGGAGAGGGGGTCTTTGAGAGGGGGGTACTATCACGGTGCCCGTGCTATTCAGTGACATTCTGTCAGTTTCCACTCCTGCCTAACGCCCAGTATTGTCCTTAAATACTGGGTTCTGGCACATCTCTGGTGCCCTTTCGTGGTGTTCCAGTACCAGCTCTTGTTCCTGATTCTTGTGAGCTCTCAGTGTATCAACCCGGCTTTTCTGACTACTCTCCCTCTCGTTTCCTGCCTGTTCACCGATCCGGACTGTCTGACCGTTCTGCTTCTCATCTCCTGTGTACCGACTCAGCTTGGCTGATGTTCCTGCTCCGTGTACCGACTTGGATTGGCGGATGTTCCTGCTCTGTGTACCGACTTGGACTGTTCTGCGTTCCTGTGCTGTGTGGATTCCGCCTGGTTGGGCTGCTGCCTCCACTGCACGCTCTGACCAGTCTCCGGTTAAGGGTAGTGCTTGTCTTTCGCTGTCTCTGGACAGCTCTGCAGTTTGGTCTCGGTTGCCTCCGTGTCACCCCGGCGACATTCCTATTGGTCTGCTTTATGAACCGTTCCAGGTTGCATGCCTCTCAGGGCGAGTTGCTCAGTTTTACATTACTGCTATGGCAGTGCCCACGCTGACCAGATTCCGTTACTGCTATGGCAGTGCACAAGCTGCTCAAGTCTCCGTTACTGCTACGGCAGTGTCCATTTGCCTAGCCTCTGTTACTGCTACGGCAGTGCTCCTAGTGCTCAGTCTCCGTTACTGCTAGGGCAGTGCTTCAGTTGCCCAGTCTCTGTTACTGCTACAGCAGTTCTCAAGTTGCTTGGTCTCCTTTACTGCTACGGCAGTGTTTAAGTCACTCAGTCTCCGTTACTGCTACGGCAGTGTTCAAGTTGCTTAGGCTCCGTTACTGCTACGGCAGTATTCAAGTTGCTCAGTCTCCGTTACTGCTACGGCAGTCCACAATTGTCTGGTATCCATTATCTTGGGCGTTACTCGAATTAAAGCTCTCACCTCTGTTTGAGCTTCTTAAAAGGCCTTGCTACACTAGGGCCCGTCAACATTCTCTGCCTACTATTAACCCATGCAGTACTGATAAACTGGGACTCACACAAGATCTGCCTGACCTGTGTCAGTATATTGTTCTATGGACTCTCTACTTATACTGGACTTGTGTGGGCTTACCTCTGTATAACCTGTCTAATGGCTGTACTATATATTGTATATATTACAGGACCTATGAGGGTTATTGTGATCTTTATTGTTTAATAAAATTGTGTTTTATCCAAACCTACTGTGTCTGTGTGTCGAACAAACCGTTACATGGACACAGATACCGATACAGAGTTAGCAGATTGGGGAGAGGGGAATCAGATACCTGAATTCAACTTTTTTTTCTATTGTATAATACGCACCCCCCACTTCACATAAGGTGAAAAAGGGTAAACATGTGCGTATTATACCCAAGATTTTACGGTATATAAAATATAACAAAACATAAAATGGAAATAGCATCTGTTTATTGACTTGTAAAGTGATTTCTTTAGAATCTTGTTTTGCTTCCTGAGATACTGTACACCTACATAAACCCAGAGAGTTCACCCTACATTTGCACAGATTTGAAAGTTTGAATAGACAGAGAATACCTGAGCTTTCTTACATTATACGTTCTCAGTGACCTTTGACTTATGACTAAAGATGAGCGAGCACCCCGATGCTCGGGTGCTCGGGTGCTCTGACCGAGCACCCCCTGATGCTCGAGTGCTCGGCCGAGCACCCGAGCCCCATTCAAATGAATGGGAGCACTCGAGCATTAAACCAGGCACCCCCTGCTCTGATGAGCGGAGGGTGCCTGGTCAATGTCCCCCTTCATCTCCGCTATGCCCCTCTTCCACAATGTCCCCCTTCATCTCCTATGCCATAGCGGAGATGAAGGGGGACATTGTGGAAGAGGGGCATAGCGGAGATGAAGGGGGACATTGTGGAAGAGGGGCATAGACTCTATGCCCCTCTTCCACAATGTCCCCCTTCATCTCCGCTATGCCCCTCTTCCACAATGTCCCCCTTCATCTCCTCTATGGCATAGGAGATGAAGGGGGACATTGTGGAAGAGGGGCATAGCGGAGATGAAGGGGCACATTGTGGAAGACGGGCATAGCGGAGATGAAGGGGGACATTGTGGAAGAGGGGCATAGAGTCTATGCCCCTCTTCCATAATGTCCCCCTTCATCTCCGCAATGCCCCCTTCATCTCCGCAATGCCCCCGTACCTCCATTCCCTGGTGGTCCAGCGGAGCGTCTTCGGATCTGTGCCTCTTCCGGCACAGATCCTCTTCACCCGAGCATGTCGGGCGAGCACATGGCGGTACTCGTACGAGTACCGCCATGTGCAGAGCAGAGCGATGCTCGAGCCGATCCGAGCATCGGCCGAGCACGCTCGCTCAACACTACTTATGACCTGGGAGATTGTATATTTGCATCTATGCTCTGGCTCATTTATTTTCAACACAGCCTATACAAAAGATGAGTAGAATATCACTATAAAGTTATTGTGACATGTGATATCTTGAGAAAACCCTTCTGAATATGCTATTTGCTTGGTTATTTGATTAATCCAGTCAATTTATAATGTAAATAAATGTAGAAAGTAAAGTGTAGCAATTCTGGAACATACAAACTGCACCATAGGGGATACATGAAAATTCCCCAGAATCCCAAATAAATTAAATGTGATTTTTAAACCTTTGACTGTTAGAGAGGTCTCCAGCACATTGCTTTGCAATGAATTGGAGACCTCACTAGCATTCACAGAGTTTAAAGCACAATTTAAATCAATGGTAATTTTTTTTTTCTCCACTATTGTCCACTTTTGTTTTTTTTTCCAGAATTGCAAAGGCCCTAAGTTACTTACTATAGTGCTGCTCACGTATATTTTCCCTTCGAACTTTTTTGGATGCTTACACAAGAATGTTGATTTTGTTTCTAAATAGACATACATTCACTTCAACATTTTATTCTCGTGTATTTGTTACTTTCAAATGTCTTTTTTCAGTACAATATGCTATGATTTAGAGAGTTAAAGGTGAATTGTTAAATACTGCTCATTTCCTACTGGATACATTAAAGGGGTAATATTAATTAATATTGAAACATATGTATTGTAGGGTTTATACTGCCAAGTGAAACAAGGGTACTCCTACTGGTGAGATACATTTTAATTTGTTCAGCTCAAATGTGCATTTTATGGGAGCAGTACTTCCATGACCTAACATTTTATGGTTCTGCTGTTGCTACAGAAGTCTAGGGACAGTTAATGTCAATGACAATAACAAAATGCCACCAGAATTTTTCAGGCTGTGGAAATATTGCACTTAAAGAATGTATGTTTGAGCAGCAGTGACTTTTGAATAATAAAATATCTCTCAGCAGTGAGAGTACCCTTTTGCTACTCAGCAAGGTAAACCCTGGGAGCCCACTCTTTTTTATTTTGGGCTCCCATTAAATCACTGCAGTGAAATTAAGAAGAAAAATTAAACTTCAAAATAATATGCTAATAGGACATCAGTCATGGAGATGAGAAGATAAAGAATGAATGCTCAGTTGGCATTGGCTCTGCTCGTTTCCAGCTTCAGTACATGGGTCATTACTTGTTAAGAGACGAGAGAGATGATCCAGATCCAAGAGTACAACATTTCATACCAGATACATGGCAGGTAATATATGAAAATTTCTTAAGCTAATAAAAATCTTGTTTCTCTAAAATGTCAAATTCATACTATTTATTGTAGCAGAAATGGCATGGGTTGAGTGTGGATTTTATATCTGGGGTGGGAAAGCAAATAAAAGACCTCTTTCCATTTCACAAAACATATTTGACTTCTCATTGTCTATAATATGATAGCCACATCACCATTTCAGTGTGGAAAAGATGTACATTTTGAGTATTGCATCCTTGCAGTGGGTTTTTCTGATGTAGCAAGTGCTTGAGTGATAATATGGCAATCACATTTTTAACTTATAATTACTTTTATTATGCAACTTAGTTATTTTTGCGGTACTACAGATCTTACAATGAAATGGAGCTACATATGAGAATTGACAGAACTTACAAATGAAATGGAACTACATTAGCTTACAATAGAAATTCAGCTACACTGGTGATATCACAGAGTTTACAACTGAAGTGGAATGATACAAAAAACTGAAATGGATATACAACAGTAATACCACAGAACTTACATTTGAAATGGAGATGAACTAATGATACACTGAACTTACAACTGAAAATGAGCTACACAAGGGATACCACAGAGCATACAACTGAAATGGAACTACACTGGTAATACACAGAGCATACAATTAAAATGGAGCTATGCTAGGGATACCACAAAGCTTATAACTGAAATAGATCTACACTAGTGATATTAGAGAGCTTACAACTGAAATTGAGCTACACTAGTGATGCCACAGAGCTTACAATTAAAATGGAAGTATACTAGTGATACCACAGAACTTAAAGTTGAAATGGAGCTCAATTAGTGATACCACAGAGCTTACATCTTAAATGGAGCTACACTAGTCATAAATTCCCTATTGATCTCTCTCTGTCTCTCCTAATTCTCCAGCTTTTGCCTTTCCTCAGTTCCTTGCCTTTCTTCACCCTCTAAATTCTATTTCCCCTTTGCCTCACATTCTCCCTAAGCTCTATGGTATCACTAATGTAGTTATATTTTGATTGTTAACTCTGTTGTATATCTCTAGTGTATTTCCATTATAATTGAAGCTATGAAGTATCACTAGTGTAGCTCCATTTCAATTGTATGATCTATGTATCACTAGTGTAACTTCATTTCACTTGTAAGATCTGTGGTATCACTTGTTAAGAACCATTTCAATTGCAAGCTCTGTGGTATCGCTAGCGAAACTCCATTTCAATTGTAAGCTCTGTGTTATAACTTGTGTAGCACCATTTCAAATGTAAGTTCTGTTGTATCACTAGTGTAGCTCCATTTCAGATGTAAGTTCTGTTTATCACTAACATAGCCCCATTTTAATTGTAAATTCTGTGGTATGATTAGTATAGTTATATTTCAGTTGTAAACTCTGTGATAACACTTCCGCAGCTCTATTTCAGTTGGAAGCTCTGTGGTATCACAAAAATAACAGGATTGATATAGTACCAATCAAGAAGGTGCTATATGAGAAAAAGCCCAATGCAAGGATGCAATACTAAAAATGTATATCTTGTCCACTAATGTCTCTTATTGGAACAGTGATATGTTTACCATATTATATATTTTCAAAAGTCGAATATGTCCTGGGAAAGAGGCCTTGCATTAGCTTCCCCAGATATAACATTCACTCTCCATCCCTGATCCACCAGCTCAGTATGAACAACCATAAACTCCTCAAGTTTTTTCCAAGTTCTTATTATGCTGTACCAGGTTTTTATCTCTCCAAGGTTCCCACACCTTCCCGAGGGTAAGTTATATACTGGGTGTCTGAAATGCTGTAACTGGATCCTGTGAGCTTCTCACTATCTTGGTCTGACAGAAACTATAGATTTACATATCCATCCACGTTTGCAGTAAAGCCATGCCACCTTTATTGCATTCATTATCATTATTTAAAGGCAAAGACTCCCAGCCTTCACCACTTTATCCCACCTGAACAAGTTTGTTTTTAACAGCGCTCTCCGTGAAGAAGGAAGCAATGGCAAATCTCTCTTAGCCTTTTTCATTTTCTGCTATAGGATATAGAGCATGACTTGTTTTATCAGCTTGTTTCCTCATAGCTACTATGAGGTTTCTCTGTTCATGTAAGAGCCTGAAGACTGTAGAGAGGATTTTCTCCCCTGATTGCATAGGTCCCGTGATTATGTCCTTATTTCTCTAACTGGAAGTCACATTTCTGTGTGGTTTGGTAGCCTGAATTGCAGCACATCTATAAAGGATTTAGCACTTCTATGTTCCTATCCATTGCATGAGTTAGTTTTTAAACCCTGTCTGTTGGCATTTCTTGCTCTATCGGACATTTCTCTTCATTTAGGAACAGTCTCTTATTGACAGTGCTGCTAACATACTTTCTTATTTCCTTTTAGCAACTTTTTCAAACTTTTATTAGATTGATAAAACTTAACTTTTGTAGGTTGTTGTGACTTTAAGAATGGCAAATGTGCAGTGGCCATTTTGCTTGGAACATAGAACACTATTCTAGGGCTTCTCTTGCCTGTGTGTGTGTTTGAGAGGCGGTAAGGAGGCTGAGGGTGATTCTAACCTTAAATACTGATTACTGGAGCCCTTTGGGACCCACCCCCCAATATAGGGGTTGCTGTTTAGAGATGGCTGGAGAGCCACCATGCCATTTTTAAATCTGGAAAACTACAGCTCCCAGCATCCTGTTCCTTCTGGGCTTTCTGGCAAAGGAAGAGGTGGTCCTTGACGGACCCTCTTCCTTTTAGGATTCTACGTGCTACACAGAAGCTGGTCTCTCCCTCCTGCTTGCCACATTAACCACTTATAGTCAGATAAGTAGTTTTAAGGATTTTTAAGTACCTGTATTCTACTTTTCAACTGTTTCTACTTTATACATTAGGGGGTCCTAAAGGAAATATGGGCAAGTCCAAAGGTAGTAAGGCTTCAGAGGTCCATTGCTCTGCATGCCACATTGGGCTTCCTAGGGTGTTTTCTGGCTCTGTGGTCCCTACTTCACCTTTGGGGTCCCTCCCCTATTGAACAGGAACCTGCATGGTTTAAGGCCCTAATTTCTCTTGTGGGTGGATGCTTATGTGCCAGCTCTCTCTGCAGTTCACATTCCAGAGTTAGACAACATTGTGGCAGATTTTCTCAAATGCCAGAGTCTGGATCCCGACAATTGGGAGCTCAATCAGAGCGTGTTCCACTCTATAGTTTAACTATGGGGTCTCTGAATGGTGGATCTACTGGCCTCTCAGCTGAAACGATTCATCAGTTCTGTGCCAGGATCCGTGATCCTCTAGGTCTTGCTGTAGACTTGACAGTCATTCCATGGCATTTTCCTCTGGTATATGTGTTCCCTCTGGTTCCCAGATTCTCAGAATACTGAGGAAAATCAAGATGGAGTGGTCTCATGTCATTCTGAGAACCTGTTCTGGCCCTGAGTGAAGAGCTGTTGGGCATTTTGCACACATGAGGAGGTATATTACATTGGATGATTTGCAGGTGAAGGCACCATTGATCTTATGGTGTAACTGGGCGTTTGGTATGGGCACCTTGTCTGTGGTGTAAATGTGTGTACAGGTTTCACACCTCTTTTGTAGGTCTTTTGCCCTGAATAAAAATACAAAAAATGGCACATCTCTCTGCCTACAAAAGAGGTGTGAAACCTGTGAACACATTTACAGACAAGGTACCCATACCAAACACCCAGTTACGCCATAAGATCAATGGGACCTTCACCTGCAAATCAGCCAATGTAATATACCTCATCATGTGTGCAAAATGCCCAACAGCTCTTTATGTGGGTGAAACTGGACAGCCACTACATAAAAGGTTTAATTGCCACAGATCCAGTGTTATCAACAAAAAGACAGAGACACCAGTGGGAGAAAATTTTTGCCAAAATGGAAACAGTGTCAGGGACATTAGATTAACTGTACTGATGGGACTGTTCCGCACTCAGAGGGACAGAAAAGTATGGGAGGTTAAGTTAATATTGAAGTTTAATGCTATTCATAATGGTTTGAATAAAGACAGAGAATTCTTTTCACCTTATCACATTGTGGATTGACCTTTCCAACAGCCCTACTGGGATAGTAAATACCTCTAACTCCTCAGACGAAGACTGCAATTTACCATTGACTGATCAAAGTATCTGTATCTGGACTGCTTTCTCTTATCTGATTTCTATTCTAAACAATGCAATGTATACCTGTATATAAGAGAGATGTTTTCATATTAATCTGTATAACACGCATGAGGAAGAGACCCAAGGTGTTGAAAGCTTGCATCCTAAATCTGCTTAGTTAGACAATAAAGGTATCAACAACTATATTTGCCTCCTGTATTTCTACGACTAACACAGTACCAACTCTCATCTGTCAGAAATAGATGGAGTATTAGTATCACTATGGTGTTCATCCTCATCGTCTGAATGCTCAGGGTTAGAGGGCATAGAGGCTTGATTGCCCAAAAGTGAATCTATTTCACTAGAAGCCATCCTTTTCCAAGAGGCCTGAGGAAAGTTTGCAAGCCATTGTGTACTGAATGGCAATGGATCCTGGAAGGGTTTTGCCCCATTCTGGTTTTGGTATATTAGAAATGATATGCTCAGAGGAATGCTGAAGAACTAGAAGATGCTGTAGCATAAGCATTGCAAGAACCAGATTGGATCCCAGAAAGTTTAACCCCACATAAGTAGCAAGCAGAGGCAGTAGAGCAGGGCTTGTTGTCCTTACTATCCCCATTCCTGGGATCAGACATAATAGTAAAAGAAGAGGGAAAAAATGCCAAAAAACTAAGAACTAAGCACTAAATGTATATCACAACAACAAACTGTGAAATATAGGCAGAGTGATGATGCTAGACATTTTTGAAGGCAAAGGTTTCTGAACTGAGGAGGAAGCAAAGGCTGACACAAGATTTCTGATCCAGCAACAGTCAAGAGTCAAGAGTCATTCCGCAAGATCTACAAGAAGTCGTCTTATGGAGCCAAAAGAAATCATGTCATTGGTGTTTACCCTTGTGCTCCCTAAGGAGACAGGGGAATCTCCAGAAATATTGTAGTAATGCTAATCTGAGGTCTGACAATTGACTGAATTTATGAACATCAAAAGCAGTATAAAACATTGAATAAAACTTAGCATAATAATTACATAAAGGTATTAACATGCTAAGAGTGCCAACTGAGGAAATATTTTCTGTTCTTCCAAGTTTGAAAGAACAGAGGGTGAATAACAAATGGAACTGCCCAGAAGCCTGCCCTGGAAGCCCTCTAGTTATTTCAGAGGTCACCCTGATTTAAATAGGTTCGCTGCTTCTCAGTTTTGCTGGACTGTGTTAACCCTTTGAGTGCCAGAGGGGTACGCAACACATTGCTTTGCAATGCGTTGTGTACCCCTCTGGCACTCAAAGGGTTAATCCAAAGGACAGGGCAAATTTAAGAGACCCTCTTAACTCTGTGAGGGATATTTCCATAAAAAATAAAGGTAAAAATAATTTTCTGTCAGGAAAGAAATGCCCTGATTATTCATGAGGACACTCAAAAACTAAACTAGCTGGCTTTGGGAGGGCTATATGGGGCAGAATGCGTGTGTGTGTGTGTGTGTGGGAGATTTATCATTGAGTGCTCTGCCTCCTGGAGGAGGTCTCACTATCTCACTGGTTCCTGCATTCCTCAAATTATGCTAGTTGCCTTGGTGCACTGTGTTGCTACTGCACTGGGAGGCTGCTGTAAATAGCCACAACTATCATTCCCCCTTTCTCTTACGTCCAATATGGAACACAGATACACACATCAAAAAAGACAGGGTCTTTGGGGTGGAATTCACTCCTCCTCCTCAACAACCTCCTGCCTACTCCTACCTCCTGCAGAAGCCATCCTCGTAGTTTTTCTTTATTATTTTCCTATTAAATATGGCTCTGTATAGTCCCCCATTAGGCGGGTTACCATTTCTGGTCTTCCATGGAGTTGGATTGCCCAGTTCGCAGTGCTCTGTGGACCTATTCTGCCCTGTGGTGGGTGGCTTTATGACCAGTCTTACCTCGTGGCTGATTCTCTTGAGATTCTGTCCTCTCCTATGGTAGTAACCTGAAGACAGGTGAGTAATCCTTTGTGTGTCTTGTTTCACTTTCTGTCCCAGCTGTGTTGCTTCTTCCTACATAGGCTGATGTGAGCATGGCTGTGCTCTAGCACTCTTTATGGGTCTCTTTATTATTTTCTAGGTGACTTTGGATGGCTGCTATTTCACTGTTAATTTGTTTAGTTAACTCTTCCAGTGCCAATTTGGGATTCTGGGTGTATTGAGTGCTTTGGTGGGGGCTTATTTTCGCTTCCCCACTACGTGGATCTTAGTTTTTATACTCCCCATATATTCCCTGGGGGTTGTGGGTTGTTTGCAAAACTTTAATATAGATCGATTTTACTGCAGCAGCCCTTTTATGAATGGTGCACACCTGCGGCCATCTTTGTTCCATTGACTTCTATAGGGAAAACTTCTCTGGGACATATCTCTACAACTGTTTGGGCTATGACGGTCAGAGAGGGCTCTGTTGTCTTGTCTCCTCATGACCTATCATGTGGTCCACTTTCTGTGCATGCTGTGGCCCACTGCTGGAGTTGTAAGCATTGCTAGGCAACAGAGAGGACTACAGTACCCAGAATGCCTGTTTTGTGGGCTTTCTTCTGATTGTCTGTCATTTTCTGGGGGGCATTTTACTAATCTCTTGCTTATCGTGTGCAGAGGCTGACTCTTTTTCCAGATTAACCCTTCACATACCAGATAAGTGTATTTCTGGGCATTTAGGGATATTATCTCTATTCTGGGGACATTTATCTAGTTTTTACTAGGTTCTAGACATATTCTAAGTGAATGATGAACACTAAGGAGTATATGGGGAAATCCAAGGCAAAGATATAGAGGTTTCCATTCCCCCCCCACTCACTGTTCCTCATGCCATACAGGGCTCCCAATGGAATATTCAGGGTCCCTATGCCCCTTGTGTACTATGACCCCTACTATACCCCAGGCCTCTCTAGCACTGAGCAAGAGCCAGCATGGGTTAAGGCACTGCTGTCACGGTTCCCAGGAATAAACCAGGAGTCAGTACGGTAAAATAAAACAATCTTTTATTAGAATAATACCAGTAATGCACGTAAACAGATAGCACACAGAGAGTGATCAAAGAGGCAAACACTGTATCAGAAATAGCAGTCCGCTATCCACCATACTGTCCAAGACTAGGCATCAGCCCACTGGGGCCTCAAGGTAATTCGGAATGCCCAAAGGACTAGCACTGACTCAGCCTGCAGTCAGTCTAGGAGTCTGATAGAGCCCCGGGTCTGCACTAGGATGGGTGTCTGTGGAGCGGGGACCAACACACAGAGGAAACTGACAGACCCCCCTAGTCAGTTCCAGAAACGATAGTCAGACAAGCCGGGTCATTCACAAAGCAGGTAGTCAGCCAGAGCCACAGGTTTGCACCAGATAGGATATCCACTGAAGCATTGGTATGCTGGAAGCGCAGTGGACAGAGTCCCAAGTCAACACCAGAGTGGGTAGTCAGACAAGCCAGGTCATACATGGAGCGGGTAGTCAGCCAGAGCCACAGGTTTGCACCAGAAAGGATGTCTAAGCCAAATTGGAACACACAAGGAGAATGGTCAGACAGAACCACAGGTCAACACCAGAATGGATGGACATACAGGTCTGGTCATACACAGTTCAGGTAGTCAGCCAGAGCCACAGGTCCGCACCAGATTGGGTGTCCACTACACAATGGGAACAGGCAAAAGAGTACTCAGACAGAGCCACAGGTTAGCACCAGAATGGATGTCAAACAAGCCAGGTCATACACAGAGCCCAAGGGAAACAGAACTGTCAGCCTTTTAAACCTCTCCTCAGGAAGTAGGTAGGAGGAGCAGCTCAGAGGGAGGAAGTAGGTAGGAGGAGACTACAGGAAGCAAACACATAAAACAGAGGCCTGCTGCATGCTTGAAGCCTCGTGCCTGCAGATGACGCTGAAACCAAGGTAAGCTGTAACAACTACTCTCTTCAGTGGCACAAATCCCTTCCTCCGTACAGGGGGTTCTACATTCCTGGAAACCTATGGCCACCTTTAAACAGGTTGACCCTGTATTCAAGGGACATACTCAGGTTATTGGCGTATCCTCTGAGGAAATACTGGCCTCAGAGGATGATGAGGAGTATGAGGATATGGATTCTTCCTATTCTTATGGCGATTCCTGTGAGGCTGATCCGGTCCCCTTTGTTGAGGTTCTCTTCAAGGCAGTGCTGGAGACCCTTCAGGTCTCTGACGCCGCTGATGGGGATTCCCCCTCTCTGGATATTTTTCAAGAGATGTAGAGAGACTTCACCTGTATTTCCACCCAATAACATTATTGACCAAATTCTAATGGATGAATGGAAAACTCCTGACAAGAGACTTTTCCTGAAAAATGTTTTGCTAAGTTATACCCTTTTATGGCTGAGACTCTGAGGCAAACAAAATGAGACTGTCTGCGCATCAAGTCCTGAGCTTTACAAACAAGCAACCTGTGACTTGCTACACATAAAACAGTGGGGTTTAGTGTCATGTTGTTGGCCAAAGGTATGGAAAGCTTGCCTGCCCCATCAAGGCACCCCAGATTCAGGCAAATCCCTATCTGCCTACAATATGTGAATATGTATTTAGTAAAATGCTGTTAAAAACAGTGATTCCACCTTACGTCTACTGTGAGCAAAACCCTTGTCAGGGAAATAAGGGAGGTTTATACCTTCCCTAATTCAGCTATTACCCTGTTTGAGGAGCTACCAACCAAGAGAAGAGGAGCCAATCCTAAAATACATACAAACCGTATAAAACATACTGGTTACTGGTGAGATCAAAATAGCTTTTATTAGTAGTGTTCAATTAGTTACATATGTGTATAGTCAGGAGAGCTGCAAGAACAATATTTTGGCTAACTATAGTTAGTAAACAAAAAGAGATTGTCTGAGTATCGAATCCTGAGTTTTACAAACAAGCAAGCGATGACAGTGGGGTTTAGTGTCATGTTTTTGGCCAAAGGCATGGAAAGCTTGCCTGCTCTATCAAGGCACCCCATATTCAGGCTCTGATGTAGTGGGCTTTGTATCCTGCTGTTGACCTCCCTGTCTCACACTTGTGAAGTATACGACCATTCTCCTTGCCGATGTTGCTGGACTCAAGCATCGGGCAGATAAGAGGCTTGGCTCCCTACTCAATGTTTGGCCACTGGTGCATATTTGAGGTCCATTTACGCCTCTGCTTGGGTCAACAGGGCTGTAGCTGTTTGGAATGAATAACTGTCAGATGCTATGGTTGCTGATGATGTCAAAGAACTTATTGGCTTTGATAGTCATTATCATGGAAGCCAATACCTATATCACAGAGGCTTCGTTTGACGCAGCCAGGTTCTCCGCTAATTCCTCTGCTTTTTTGTTGTTGCGTGCCGCTTCTTTTGGCTTTTGGTCTGTAGACCAACCCTCTAAGAAGTCGTTGTATTCTTGCCTTTTCAGGGCAAGGCTCTTTTTGACCCTGACCTGAAACAGATCATCAGTGACACTACGGGTGGTAAGAGCACCTTGTTGCCTCAACGTTTCACCAAACATTCCTTTCTGGCAAGGAAGGCACGTAATTTTCATCCCCCCACCAAACGGGGGAGCAGTGGGTGCAGATGAGCCCAGCCGCAAAGCCCAGATAGACCTGGCAGTCAAGCAATCAGCTTCAAAGTCTGAATCTGACAAACCAACTTCCACATGACTCACGGAATCCTGGTATATTGTTGCCTGTAGGGGGCTGTCTCCACCTTTTTTGAGAAGGGTAAACCAGGGGTTCCAAACCCTCTCATAGCTACCCCTAACAGGCCATGTCTTTAGGATTTCCCTGGTTGGTTACAGATGAGTATCTGATTCAGTGGTTCTCAATATTTTTTGGCTCAAGACACCCCTA
This sequence comes from Rhinophrynus dorsalis, assembly GCA_037306005.1. Classification (NCBI taxonomy): domain Eukaryota; kingdom Metazoa; phylum Chordata; class Amphibia; order Anura; family Rhinophrynidae; genus Rhinophrynus; species Rhinophrynus dorsalis. The sequence goes on from CM074718.1 coordinate 134,488,356, forward strand.
ACACACAGTCTGTAATTCTCAGGGCACCCCTCACATTTTATAGGTAATTTCTCAAGGATTTCATGAAGGGAACTATACATAAATGTATAGTTTTTCTTAGGTCTCACAATCAGAATTACAACAAAGATCTTACTGCACATAACACTTTCCATAAATAAACATTAGAAACGTAGATAAACATTTTTGTCAAAGTCTTTATTGAAAAAAAGGGGCACCATGAGCTGGTGCCCACTGCACACCAAAGTGCAATGGAACCCTAGTTGAAAACCACTGCTATGATTAACTGCCTGTATTCAAGCAGGGAAATCCTAAAGACTTGGCCTGTTAGGGGTCCCTGAAGATCGGGTCCGGCTTGGCTTAGGATTCAGGAACCCCCCAGAGCTGAATCAAAGGTCTTATTGGGCCTAAACAGGAAACTTAGGAAGATGAAAACTGTTCATCCTTCCCTTATTTTCCACTGTCAAACTATTGTAGATCCTTATATAATGAGGCTTGGACAATACATAGGGCATAGTCACACTTCTCTGAAAATGCAGGAAAGGGAATCAGTTGAGGTCAGACATTCTACCACCAGACATTTTGACCAGGTTTCAGGTACACTTTTTAGACATGCATTGTTCACCCCTACATACAACATGATCTAAGAGTACTGGGAATGATAATGCTAAATAGAAATATGCAATGTATTAGGTTGCTTTGTAGGTCATAGTAAATACATTCAATTTATTCAATTATAATTTCTCATCCCAGCTCTCTCCCAGTTTCTGGTATTGGTTACTTGCTTATAAAAATCAGATGATTGCAACTATTCACATAAAAATAATGACAACAGGAAATGCTTTGTATTTTTTTTAATGTTAAATTAAGTCTAATTTATTTTTATACTGAACAAAAACTTGAATATTTTACCATTCTTACTAGAAACAAGGGAGTACAGTAAATGTGTACACATAATTCATTGTTCTTATATGGTATGAGTAATACTTAAAGAACACACAAAATAATGATGAATATCCATAGTTACTCAATATTTACCCTTTATATTTCAGGATATTATCTTCATGTAATCACTGTATTAAAGTTGAAGTTTAGTTACATCGTATGACTGTACTATGCTAAGCTAAGCTTTCTAGCACCCCAATGTACTCCACTATAGGCAAGATTCATCCTAAATTTCCTTTGTCCTGTGACCTGAATCTCTCCTGCTTTATTCTTTATAATGGAGAGAGACTCCTGAATGGCACTTTACACTGCCATAAAGACAATGAACATTGTACCTGGGAGTGTGAAGGGTTCTTGAACCAACAGAGGTGGGTTACTTCCAAGTACACAATTACAGTCTTCATTTCAGTAAGCACACCAAAATAAAGAAAATATACTTTTAAATAACTGGAGTGCAGCCAATTTTGACCAATTCGGGTGTGCTTATTAAAACTTGGATTCTAGTATATGCTTGAATGAGCTTGCCAAGTGAAGCAAGTGCTGTATACAAATAAACAAAGAGGCCAGCACTCGCAGGACTTCATATCACCATAAGTATATTTACTAACAGATAATGTCAACGTTTATGTGGATATCATATTTTCATCAGGACCTGATATATATTTATATATAATAGTATGAAAGCCCGTATACATAGGCTAAAGTGCACCAAGCGCCCCGGCTGCTGCCCTGGAGCCAGGAGCAGAGACAGCAGGTGAGACATCCGGAGCTCCCCGCTCCAGATCAGCGAGTTCGGCCAGTCTGTACTGCACATGACTCTGCAAACGTGCTGGTTCAGAGCGGGGAGCTCCAGGCGGCTCAACGTGAAGCTCCCTGTGTACAAAACCGTACATGCGCAGTAGAGACTGCTGGAACAGCAGTCTCTAAAGTGCCTGTGCAGTGTCGCACACAGGAACCTTTGCAGGCTAGCGTTTTTATATTATATATATATATATATATATATATATATATCCTATATAATAATTCGCCAAGTTGTGTGTAACGCCCGACATGCGCAGTAGATACTGCTGCGCGTGCGGCAGTCACACGCAGTGGAGACTGCTCGCGCCGCGGCTGTCCAGCTCTGTATCAGCCGAGGCGCGGGCAGTCTCCACCGCGTGTGACTGCCCCGCGACCGGCTCCCAGAGGCTCTGTATCAGCCGAGGCGCGGGCAGTCTCCACTGTGTGACTGCCCCGCGACCGGCTGCCTGAGGCACTGTGGCCCGTGTAACGGGCTGTTCAACTAGTATATATATATATACACACACACATACATACAATTTACAGTGCCCCTTGTAAGTCTTTAACTTATTTATTTGAGTTTCTTTGAATATGTGTGAGTGAAGTGTTGATATTTGTGTCTGTGCAATTAAAAATGCTCCAAATCCACATTCTTTTTTGACGCCGTTGATACGGCTTATTTAGATATGAGTGTCTATTCTTAATAACAAAGAACAGCAATTATTTGGATATACTACCCTATATGTAACACCTCTTAATATGTCACTTTATAATTAGCTTCTTATATTACTATATTTTGCAATTTCAATTCACCAAAATAAAAATAACAGCCACATCAGAATACTTAACTTTGGGATACATTTTTTTACTCTTTATAAAGAATACAAAAATTGGCAACTTTTATTTCCTGCAACAGAGCCAAGCATTATACTAGATGTAAGAAATATTACCAGTGCCACACAGACCCTTAAAATGTATGAGTATGAGACAGTAAATAAATAATACAGGTCTGCATTGCAATCATGATATAAAAGATTATAATTGTAGATAAAATTAAAGCCCCAGTAAGCACATTATGAATCCATCTATATTGCAGGGTTTTACTGCTGAGTAAAGCAAGCAGGGGAGGACTGGCCTAGGGGGCAGGGGGGCAATTTCCCCCTGGGCCAGACATATGTCTGGGCCAGTGGCCCACTGCTACACTCAATCTTCCACTTGCTGCTGTAAATGGAGCTACATTAGTGATTTCACAGAGCTACAATGCAAATGGAGCTACACTAGGAGCATAACCCATTTTCCTTGTAAGCTCTATGATATCACTAGTGTAGCTTAACTTAAATTGTAAGCTCTGTGTTATCACTATTGTAGCTCCATTTCAACTGTAAGCTACATGGTATCACTTGCCGTAATTTGCAACATTAATGCCAGTATTAACTAAACAAAAGCAGGTGGTCTGAGGCAGTGGGCTCGAGCAATAGTAGAAATGGGCCACAGGATTGTATTTGTCTTCTGGGCCACAAGTTGCCAGGCCTCCCCTGAAAGCAAGGGTACTCTGATTTCTGGGAAATGTTTCATTCTACACATGCTCTCAGACTGTAGCAGAAGCAACAGAACTACCTTCATTTGTGAAATTGAAAGATTAATCAATTTATATTTCAAAATATTATGCATAGAAACAATGTGTGTGCACCTATATATGAAACACCTTTTCTTTTCTAAAAGGATTAGATTTGCATAAGTTAAAACTTGGTAGGTCATGGACATCCAACATACATTCTAGGGACCAAATGATGCAGCCCACAACTTGTTTTTTTTTACCTAGCTAGTTAATATTCATGAACTAGTAAGGGAGTAGGGCCTAATCTTCTGCCTGCTGCTACCATTGTCTAACTGACACCCTAGAGTTTGAGAATAGTTCAGTCTATTAAATACCACTGTAACAAGCAATACGCCAATACACTATTGCATGAGTAAAGTTGATTCTTTTTTTTAATCGTTATAGTTCATAATTCCCTATTTTCAAGAAATAAGAAATGCAGCCCTCACACATATTGGTTTATGATCATGTGATCCAAAAGTGAAAAAACTTGGGTACACTTGCTCTATGTGTTTAAATTTTAACCCTTTAAGTACAATTTGCAATGTGTTATGCGCTTCTCTGGTCCTTATAGTGTTAAACTACAATTCAACAAAATATCTGCTAATGGAATTAATTGAAATACAGCAATATGAGTATATTTTTTATTCTACTGACAGCGAGAACTTCTTGATGCGGTTGACAATAATGAGTCTGCAGTGATAGTTGCCCCTACATCCTCAGGGAAGACATATGCGTCATATTACTGTATGGAGAAAGTTCTGAAGCAAAGTCATGATGGCGTTGTTGTTTATGTGGCACCAACAAAGGTAAATTATTCTTCTCTCACTCTCTGTCATTGGCTTGAATTTATTTCCTTATCCATTATTTGTATTTTTCATTATTTATCATGTACTACTTACTGGGTAACCAAAAATTAATCCAGGGCTGTCCATCCCTGTATTAATACAATTGTTTGAATATTTGAATAAAAATATTAGGTTCTTTAATATGTTATTATATTGACTAATTGCCACCCCCAATATTTTGTAATTATGTTTATTATATTAAATAATCAAAACAATAAACTATAAATTATTTAATTTTTATATAAAGACAGCCATCTGACACAATTGAATCCAGTCTTTTATGTGTGTCAGGGTCACTTCTCTGAGGAGACTATTTAAACCAGCCTGACTGAGCTCCCAGTGCTCAGTTGTTTGGCCTGACCAGAAACTCAGCCTTGTTTGCTACAGACCTCCTGAATATTGGCCTGTTTGCTACCTTGCTCCTATGCTGTCTGCCCTGACATCAGCCTGAATCTCGGACCTATGAACCTTTGCTACCAGCTCTGACCTCTGCATAGATATTAGACTTCTGAACCGTTGCTGCCTGCTTAGACCAGGACCTGCTGATTCCTGTACTGCATTTTCTGTATTTTCCCCTGTGCATACTCTCACTGTGGGGACTCTATTTCCACTTTCAGGTCCCTCATTAGTGTGGTTCTGAACAAGTGTGCACCTCCCTGCATATTGGGTTTCTTCTAGTGAAAGCAAACTACCTACAGGTATGTGGTAGTTCCTGTCATAGTGCAGAGCGAAAAAAAGGAGTAAGTGCAGTTATACTTTTTAATAGTTGCTCACATATGTATTGAGACTATCATAAACGCTGTCCATGCTCTGGCATGTACTGTAAAACAAGAAAAAACAACCTAAATATCAAAAACAGTTGCTATGATGAATAAGCGATGAAAAATTAAGCAAAATGGTAATATTAGAAACAGGGTAGAATATATAGAAATGTGTAAGAGCATAAGGAAACCCTTAAAAGGATAAACGCCCAAGTTCAAAGTTGAGCACATCAAAAGGAAACTGGAAGAAAATCAAGTGCTAAGGAAAGTAAAATGAAAAATGGCCACACGTAGGAGCCGAATGTTTGCACTAAAGCTTGAAGATGGTACAACAGCAAAAACTCAACAACAAATACTAAAATGAGTGGAAGAATTTTATCCAAATCTTTATAAGGATGAATGACAACTGAATGCAGTGCCAGAGGCTGAAGCTGTGCCAGAATTTTTGGTAGAAGAAGTAGAAGCTGCAATAAAATCAATGAAAAATGGTAAAGCAGCTGGACCATTGACATGCTGAAAGCAAGAGGTCAACTCTTATTCAAAGCTCTAGCTAAACTATTTTCAAAATGCCTATGCCTGAAACATGGAAAAATGCAGAAGTCACCCTATTGCAGAGGCAGATCTAAAAATCTACTGCCCAAAAAGCCTATTGCCAGTGGTCTGCAAGGTTTTCACAAAGGTACTATCAAGAAGAATGGACACAATACTTAAAGGGTTAGTAATGTCTTATATTAATATACAGTAATATTGTAGATATTAAAAAATAAATCAATAGATGCCATTCCTACCTCTCAAACCTTTATGGTTTGAGAGATATAATGTTTTAAAGTTCCCCCCTCCAGGGGCGGACTGACAGGACCCAGGGCCCCTGGTCCAAAAAGGGGCCTGGGCCACCTGCCCAGTGACATAATTGGCCCCTCCCCATGCCCTCACAAGCCCCACCCTATGACATCATAAGCCCATTCCCATGACAGCATAAGCCCCACCCCATGACATAATAAGCCCCACCTCCCACCACATCCTCAGCCCTACTCACTTACCCTCTCCTACACACATACACTCTCATCCCATCCAGAAGTTTCACATAACACAAATGAAGATACTCCACACCATTTCAGAAGTCCAATAACCCCTCAGGCCATCCAGTACCCACAGGCCATCCAATAACCCCCCAAGGCATCCATTACTCCACCAGCCCATTCTGGTATTCTTTAAACTAGACATAATACAGGCTAATATATCTACATATCATATGCTGGTTTATAGAATAATAGCAGGGAGACAGTGGGGAATTGGAAGGCAAGGGGCAGTTAAACAGGGGAGGTTAGGTAGGTAGGAGTGAGAACAACAGAAACTGACTGTGTGAATAAAGGGGAAAGAACATGGCAGGGAAAGAGTGTGACAGAAAGCATGGGGACACTGCCGCCATAAAAGTAAAAATGTATTTCTTGGAAATAGCCATCAGAATGTGCTTTCTAGTGCATACATGTGTGTGCGCCAAGGCGTGAATGTGTTTGCTAGTGCATGCATGTGTGTGTGTGTTCTAGTATATGCATGTGTGTGTCAGGGTATGAATGGGTGTGGATGTATGTACTAGTGTGTGAATATGTGTACTTTGTGTGCCAGTGTGTGAATATGTGTACTTTGTGTAACAGTGTGTGAACGTGTTAGTATATGCATGTATGTGCCATCATGTGAATGCGTGTGCTAACGTATACATGTGTATGTACTAGTGTGAATTTGTGCAGTAGTGTGTATATCATTGTGTGCATGTGTGTTAGTGTGTAACAAGAAGAGGAGGGCAAATAGGGCACCATTTGTGCACAATATATCAGCTATACAAAAATCATGTGTAACTCACCGCCAGATGTGATCGTCCGACTAGTGCAGTTTGTCAGAACTGTTTATTTTCATGATACTGTGATGTACCATAGACTGCACTCAAACTAGAAGACAGCCACTGTAAAAGTAAAAAATAATTTTTTGGAATAGTCATCAGAATATTTACATGTGGACATTGGGACAAAATCCAAGCAATTAAAAAAGTTCTGCACTAAAGGTCTATGAGCAAGCACCTTTAGTGTGAAATGACTATTTCCAAGAAATTATTTTTTACTTTTATGGTGGCTCTCTAACGGTTTGAGTGCAGTCTATTGTACATCACATTACACCTGTATACCTGATATAATGTGCATAAATGATGTCCCTATTTGCCCTCCTCTTCTTGTTACACACTAACATACATATACACACACACTATTGCACAAATTCGCACACTGGTACACATATTCACACACTAGTACATACACTTGTATACACTAGCACACACATTCACACACTGGTACGTACTAACACATTCACATACTGGCACACATAGTACACATATACACATACTAGTAAACTCATTCACACACATTCATACCCTGGCACACACATGCATACACTAGAACACACATTCACAAACTAGGTATTTGATTCAGGCGTTTTAATAGTCTTTGCTCATTTATTAACCCTTTGAGTGCCAGAGGGGAATGGAATGGATTGCTTTGCAATGCATTCCGTACCCCTCTGGCATTCAAAGGGTTAATATTCAGCAATACTTGATCTATATATATATATGTCTATGACATCATTGAAAAAGTAAAGTGCCTAAAATGGAAATGGGCACTCCACATAGTAATAAGACACAACAGTAGATGAACCAAATAAATTTTGGAATGGATTCCACTTCATACTAAGCATCCAAGAAGAAGACCAAAGTCAATATGGGTAGATGAAATTACCAAATTTGTTGGTACACAGTGGCAACAGAAAGCACAAGGCCAAAGTTGTAGTTGAAGATATGTATATATAATCGCTGATGAGCACTCCAGTACTTTAAACATTGACCTGGATGTTCAAGCAAAATGTTCAGAATTGGTAGTTGTGTCACAAAAGATATATATATATATATATATATATATATATATATATATATATATATATATATATATATATATAATCTCAGGCACCTCCAGAACTTGTATCAATATAATTTATTCAATGTCATACAGCTGGCCCCATGGGTTGATGCCTTATCATGGCGGGAGTGTTTGCGTGTGTAAAGGAAGCCGAGAATTATGCCATCGGGAGAATAAACTTCTGTCAGAGTCACCCACGGTGGAAAGATCAAAGCTAAGACACCAGACTAAATCAATCCAAAATCTGCTAACCTGCACTGGACCAGCGTGGCAGATTATGGTCCATTCCCTCAGCATGGCTTTATAACAAAAACAATGGCCCTCATTCCCCGGAGGCTTGCAAGCTACTTCCTACGGCAGCAGGAAGACCAGCTCAATGGCATAGGGTGCTAAGAATCAGGTTGCCTTTGGCCTTTAGACACTGGAACACTTAACATTTGATGTATGAGTACAGTTTCACACTTAGAGGAACTTGTACAAGAACTAAATAACATCAATTGGGATATCATTGGCTTTTTTGAGACCTTGTAAAAAAGTTGAAGATTTAGTAAAATTAGAAGATGGACACTGGCTATACTATAAAGGAACCAATGATGGACAATGTGGAGGAATCGGATTCTTGATTAACAACAGGCTGACAGACTCAGTTGTAAAAGTAGAAACTATTTCTGAAAGAGTTGCTTCCTGTGCTAGCAAACTAAACTGTCACTATGTTCTTGAAATCACTAAAGTTTATGCCCCTACAAGTATCCACAGTGATGAAGTCGAAGAATTCTTTATTACACCTCTATAAACAGGAAAATTACCACTGAAAATTTATAATGGGAGATTTCAATGCAAGAATTGGTAAGATCCAAAATGGTGAAGAAACAATCGGATCACATGGAACTGGAAAAAGAGAGGCAACCAACTGATCGAATTTGCAGAAAATCAACATTTGTATATCATAAATTAATTTTACAGGAAAAGGCCCAGAGATAATGGACATGGAAAAGCACTAATAGTAATACAGGTGAAATCGAATTCATACTTGCTAATAATAAACCGATATTCAGTGACTGCTCAAGTTTAAATAGTTTTAACCCTTTGAGTGCCAGAGGGGCATGCAACGTATTGCTCTGCAATGCATTGAGTACCCCTCTGGCACTCAAAGGGTTAACTTTGTAAGTGACAATAGTCTAGTGAGAGCAAAAATCTAAATTGACTGCAGGAAAGACAGAAAATGATCAACAAACGTGAAGATCGACTCTAGCCAGCTATTGAAAAATCATACGAATTTTGAGATAGCACTGTATAATTGTTCAGTGTGCTGAAAGACCCTCCAGACACAGACATTTCAACCCACAATGAAACAATTATTGAGAATATCATAGATACTGCCCATGCCCTTGCAGCTGCTGTAAGAAAAACCAACCTGAATATCAAAAGAAACAGTTGCCAAGATGACAAAGCAACAAGAAATTAAGCAAAACAATGATTAAAACAGTGTAGAATATGTAGAAATGTGCAAAACCATAAGAAAGAGCATTAAGGAAGAAATACTCAAGTTCAATGTTGAGCTCATCAAAAGGACACTGGAAGAAAATCAAGGGCTGAAGAAAGCAAAACAAATGGCGGCCACACATAAGAGCCAAATGTTTATATTAAAGCTTGAATATGGTACAACAGAAAAACTCAACAACAAATACTAAAACGAGTGGAAGAAATTTTTAAAAATCTTTATAAGGATGAAGGACAACAACTGAATGCAATGCTAGAGGTTGAAGCTGTGCCAGAAGTTTTGGTAGAAGTAGAAGTAATAAAATCAATGAAAAATGTCAAACCAGCTGGAAATGTTGAAAGCTGGAGGTCAACCCTTATTCAAAACCCTAGCTAAATTATTTTCAAAGTGCCTGAAACATGGAAACATGCAGGCCATCCTACTGCACAAAAAAGGTGGTAAGGAGGATCTAAAAGAACTACAGACCAATAAGCCTATTGCCAGTGATCTGCAAGGTTTTCACAAAGATACTATCAAGAGGAATGGACACAATACTTAACGAGGCACAACCTAAGGAACAAACAGGCTTCAGGAGCAGTTTCAGTACAATGGACCACATCCAGACAGTGCAAGAAGTTATAGAGTGGCATAATGAATACAGCCTATCATTATGCATAGCCTTCATTGACTATGAAAAGGCCTTTGACTCAGTGAAAAAGCAAATAATAATTGATCCCCTGATCAACCAAGGAATAGATAGTGCTTACATCAATATCCTTCAATCAATATATGAAAATGCAACTGCATCAATACAGGTCAACAATAATAAAGATCAATGGAGACTACCTACATTACTTACATTTTGCAGACAATATCATACACTTTGCCATACCAAGAATAATTACAGTAGATGGAGAACAACTAGAAGCAGTGGACAAGTATGTTTACCATGGACAGGAGATGTCAACAAATGGAAACACCATGATGGAAACTGAGCATCAAATAAAATTGGTAAGGCAAGCATTTGGAAAACTTTGGTTACCACTGCCTCAAGCAAAATATTTTTTACCAGTGTGTGTCCTCCAAGTCCTTATGTACTGCTGTGAAACATGGACACTGAATGCCAAAGCCATTAAAACTTACGGTTACACAGAGAAGTATTGAGCTGTAAATTCCAAACATAACAAAAAGAGACAGAAAAATGTGTGCATGGATTCATCAGCAAACAAAGGTCTATTATGTCATTAAAGGGGAACTTTCACCTAAACACGTTTTCTTTAATCCACGTAGATTACCGATGCAAACTGTGCTGTGTTTTGGTTTTTTAAAAAAAACGCAATAGAAAATAAGTTTGAGGATTTACCTTTTCCCTCTTCACATATTCTCGTTCTGATCGGCACAATTTGTGCCGATGAGAATACATAACAGATTCTCCTCCCCGCTGGTCCGTCAGTAAGCTGGAGAACTCTCATTGGTAGAGATCGATATCTAGCTAATGAGAGTTCTCCAACTTACTGACGGACCAGCGGGGAGGAGGATCTCCTGCATTCTCATCGGCAAAATGGTGCTGATCAGAATGAGGAGAAGAGGGATAAAGTTAACCCTCAAACTTAATTTCTATTGAGTTTTTTTTAAAAAACCGGAACCCAGCAAAGCTTGAATCGGCAATGTAAGTGAATTAAAGAAAACATGTGTTTAGGTGAAAGTTCCGCTTTAAGAGAGTAAAGCGACTGAAATGGAAATGGGCAGGTCACATAGCAAGAAGACCTGATGGTAGATAGACCAAATGAATTTTGGAATTGATTCCACTCGGTAATAAAAGCCCAAGAAAAAGACTAAACAAAAGGGGGGTAGATAAAATTACCAAATTTGTTGGTACACAGTGACAGCAAAAGACACAGGACCGAAGTTGTGGGAGGCTTGCTGAGGAGGCCTTCAGCCTGCAGTGGATCAAAAATGGCTGAGGATGATGATAAATATCTATATCTATAAAATACATATTTAACATTTTGTGACATGAGAATGGAAGTCAATGAGTGGGGCTGCATGCATAGATCCCCACATGTGAAAATATTAAAACAATGCAATCAAAGGCTTGCAATGTTTATGCTGGCCATCGACTAAAACAAAAGTAGAGTATTAGTCATGGGGTCATTGCCACAGTTCTGAACAAGAGTTTCTTTGAAATAACATTTATTGTAGTTATGTGATTAATCTGGCTATTCTACAATCTTATTTTATTCTAGATATGTGTGCTATCGCTTGTACATTTAACTTAAAGGCACAGTAATAGCAGCAAGAATCACTGATTCACATGCATTTCATCATTCTGTTTTGTATCACTATATATCTATGCTAATCTTCAAAAATTGTAATTACTAAGGTGTAGTTGAGACAAATATACCAGAGGTAGCCTATACATGTAACAAAAAGGTCTTTGAAGATTAGCCCATAGAATCAATTATTCTTGTTAATGTTAGTGTGTTGTTGAGTTAAATTAACAAGCAACAGCATATCTATATCTATCTATATATATCTATATATATATATATATATATATATATATATATATCAGGGCTTAAAATTTGTAGTCCTTTGCTACTAGCCAGACCTGAAAAGTTACTCGCCACTGTAAGCCAAAACATACCCACCAGGGCTGAATTTCTACTCGCCAGAGCTGAATTTTCACTTGCCATTGGCTAGTGGCGAGTGGAAATTTTGAGCCCTGTATATATATATATATATATATTAAAAATCTAAATTAATCTGGTTCACTGTCAGGGGGCATGGAAAACCAACCACTGCCAGACCTTGTGATGGGGCATCAGGACCCTTCATGATGCCCCCCAGCTACTGATATCCCAGTCTCCCTATTTTATGTGAGAGATTTTCTCTACCCCACCCTCTCCAACCCTGTGCTCTGAGTAGAATGGAAGCAGGGGAGCTCTCTTGCTCCCATGCGTTGCCTCTGTTGATCTTCCAGCTGAATTGGCTGGGAGATCAGTAGCTGGGGGGGCATCAAGAAGGGTCCTGATGCCCCACCATGAGGTCTGACTTTTAATACCAATTAACTATTCTAGTGTCACAGAACTATTCAACACAATGCATTGTATACCTCTCTGGCACTCAAAGGATTAAAAAACCAAGGTTCACCAAATGGTCGATGCCGTGCCACACACCTGGTAGTATATTCTCGATCCTACCCGGAACTTCGGGTACAATAGATGCAGGGGAGCTCTCTTTTGCTCCCCTGTGTCGCCTCTATTGATCTCCCAGCCAAATTGGCTAAGAGGTCAGTAGCTGTAGGACATCAGGAGGTGTCTGGATGCCCCACAACGAGGTCTGACTTTTAATAAAATGCAACTCTTTCAGTGCCACAGAGGTACCCAATGCATTGCAAAGCAATGCATTGTATACCTCTCTGGCACTCAAAGGACAAAAACATTTTTATAAGGCTTCATCTCACGGAGGAAGCAGTAAAAATCCTGCTAGTCTAGTATAAAAGGCAACCACAGATTAGCTGGATTCATTACATAATTACAAACAATGTTAGTTGAAAGAAACTCATATTAAGAGCCATGGCAATAACCCCATGATTAATACGCCACTTTGTTTTGAATCATTGGCCAAAGAGAATTGCCAGCCTTTGATTTCAAGAATTTAATATGTACACCAACCACAAATTACACTCACTTTATTTTATTTCTTGAATGAGACTTAATCCATTATGATATTTTAATCTTGTGAGCAACCTTCACTTACCCTGTATTTGTATTATATTGTATTGAACTGGCCTCTCTCTCTGCGCATAAAGTGCATATATCACCTTCTTTCTCTTAAGTTTATATTCTCAGGGTTAAAGGCCAAATTCTCAGAGTGAGAGAGTTCAGTACTTCCTACTACATGATCTGTTCAAACTGCTTCTAACCTGCTGCCATTTCTAACAGAAAGATAGCTGGAAAAGTTCTGCTTGTCTTGTGTGTGTGCAGGCTGTAATATCTCTAATTTACAGCAAGTTATAGGTTTGAAGACTGACTGGAGCACCTCTGGGTGATAGTTTTGGGCACAGGGGCTGTAATCAAGGATAAGTATATGCAAGTACTTATTTTTTTCCCCTATGAAATTGGGTGTAAGGTACACCTGCATATTATACACACAGAGTAGAGCTTATATAAATGGCCAGCAGGATGCACTCACATACAGGATGTGTGCCCGGGTGCCAATTCAGCAATGCTACATAAGGTATAAAGGGACGCTATCACAGGACTTAAATTTCAACAAAACATGATTTATTTAGTTCAATGTTTTGGGCCTTCATCTTGGACAATAACATGTACAAATGTAGATTATTTTAACAACTCCAAATCACGTCTCATGTCTGTAAGCATGTAACCTTAAGTGATCAAAATAAATGCACCAAAGCACCCATCATGGATGTCATTGCATGCTGGTACTCATTCACATCTACATTCACCCAGTATTAACTATGTGGACTGCTGAATATTGCCTGCACATACAGCTGCAATAAAGTTGGCCACAGTATGCGACGCTTGCCACTGTGCCAAGGTATGTCAACAGAGATAAGTACAAACCTTACTTGCTTTGTCTTGTGAGCCTTCTCATGAAATGTCAAACAGAGAGTCAAAGAGTCTATAAATTATCTCATTACTTTCATTATAAACATTTATCTCCTATTTCTGGCATGAAAGACTCCCAGAGGTTGATGTGATGAGCAGTGTCATGACCTGTCATACAGAAAAATGCTAGGATTACTGAGTAAGCAACACAGTTCACAGTCTGCTCTCTCTATTCCCAGACACCCAGGAGTCTCTTTACTGCCACTCGAGTGTCCAGATGAAGATGACTTAATGTGTAAAAACTATAATGTGATTAGATAGGGGCCCTTGAACTTCATAAACTGCTATTCCAATGTATATCCAGATGACAGGCTGATATATTAAGCTGAAAAAGAGTATTTCTGGAGAAAAGTATCTGAACCACAGGAGACAAATAAAATTCACCATTGTCTTAAGTGGGGCTTTTAACCGGTTGAGTAATAGGAAGGTCTCCAAGTAATGCATTGGTGACCTATTTACATTCATGGGATAAAAGCCCTATATCGGGGGGTTTCTAATTGTCATCTATGGAGCAGTTGTTTTGCTCCAGAGTTACTTTAATCCTTCTTAGTACATCAGTCTTAGGATTTTTATTGTCTGAGTGTCACTAAGTCCTTCTGATGGGTGAGCAGTGCATTGCAATGTGGTGATCACCTAACTGGCAAGATTAGAGAACAATTGCAATATTTTATCTTAATGCAATATGTGGTCAAAAAGTATAAATGATCCCAATTTCACTGTAGTTATATTATTGCATTATTTAATTCATACTAGGCTCTGGTAAACCAAGTGGTGGCCACTGTATCTAGTCAGTTTAAGAAAGATCTGCCAAAAGGAAGAGTGTTGTGTGGTGTTTTTACAAGAGATTATCGCACAGATGCATTAAACAGTCAGGTATGTATCCTACATTATTCATATATTTTTATAGCTACAATGTTCACTAGTGGTTAAATTTGACAAATCTAGTTTATTTCACAGAAAACTAAAATCGGACTATATGTTTTACTAGTTATTATTCTGTAATAATAATAATATGAGAAATGAACATGTATGAAAAGTGAACATTTATGTTTTGGTGGCACAGTGTTTGCTAATTAATTTATGCCAGACATGTTGCCAATATGTGGCCTCATCCTGGATCTATTCATAGTACAGTGTGTGATAATACTTACCCAGCACATAAACCATAAAAACCAACCAGGTGCCACATTCTGCCATCAGCAAGTAAAAGTTAGTTTCTCAATAAATATTTATATCACGAATAGCTAAGACAACATATAAGCAGATGTTAATTCTCTTTCAAATTAAAAAACTTTATTATTAAAGTGAAAAGTCCACTTCAAGCACTATTAATATTCATTCTGCTTGATATTACATCTAGGAAATATATTTCTAATCAAGTGGTCTTAACTGAATGTTAGTCATTCTTTACACTCCTTTGTCTTCTCTGTTCTCTTTCAAGTATAAAAGGTTGTATGACTTCTCAAAGGCATATAGAGCAAAGCAGAGTTACCAGTACTGGAAATATTTTTAAGGACAGTATAGAAAAATAATGGCCAACAAAAGGGTTTTGCTGTCAAACTTATGTGGAATGTGATCTTGCTCCACCAGCAGTGCTGCTAGTACAGACACGGCTGAGTGCTGTGGAACTCATGTCACTACTGACTCCCTTTGAACTCACACATACCCCCCCAGCCCTCTGATCCATTGCCCATCTGCCCCCCCCCCCGCCTGGTTCCACTACAGATCCCCACATACTTTCAGACCCCTAAGCCTGGTTCTACTGCCTACTGAGAGTCACAGGTCCCCACATACACTGTCGGTCCCCCCCCCCCACAGCCTGGTTCCACTGCACACTATTAGTCACAGAACTCTGCATGCACACTTGGACTGCACAAGCCTTGTTCAGCTGGTAGTCAAGAAATCACACATATATTACCTGCTCCCCCAGCAGCCATGCTCCTGGCACCCACTACAGTTTGTCAACCTATATCAATGGGGTACCATTTTTCTCAGTCAGGCACCAGCTATTGGATAAACTAGGAAATGTAATGGTGTTAACATTTTTTAGTATCTTTGATGTAAAAAAGGTATGTGCTATTTTCCTTTAGAACCACTTTCTGGAAAGTGTTTTGCACACTAGCCTAGGGGTAAAAAAGCAAATGGCCCCTCATTTCGACTACTTTCGGACCAGAACTGTTCAGAGTTTAATCTTTTTTGTACTACCTGCACGCACTCGATTACTTTCCCTCCATGTCTCTAGTCCAATTCCATTCTCCGTTTCATACACTATTTTCCCTCTATTTCTGTATTACAATAAGCTTCTTTGTTTCATGATGGGGGTTGGCCTAATGACACAGTCACCCAGGCAGACAGCTTGCATTTCCTCATTGTGTTGTTGGAGCTCAGATAGAAAAGAAGAGATTAGAGAGTGTCCAGTTGCTGTGTAGGCAGGCAGGTAGCGTTAGGCTAGGCATAGGCAGGCAGCCAGCATTAGTGCCAGTTATTGCCACTGCAAGGGAGAGTCATCTTTGTTCCTGTGCAAAATATAAAAAATATTAGGGTTTGCTTCGAATAATTTTCAGAGAGTCACATCAGCCAGTCTGATAGTTGTATAGACAGGCAGGGTGCCTTTTCGCCACTGCACGGGAGAGTCACCTGTGTTGGTTTTATTAAAAATATAGAAACTACAAGTTATTTGTTTGAATAATTTCCAGAGTCACACTGCCAGTGTCACAGTTGTATAGGCAGGCAGGGTGCCTTTTAGCCACTGCAAGGGAGAGTCACCTATGTTGGTTTTATTAAAAATATTCAAAATACAAGTTGTTTGAATAATTTTCAGAGTCACACTGCCAGTGTCACAGTTGCATAGGCAGGCAGGGTGCCTTTTTGTCACAGCAAGGGAGAGTCATCTGTTTTGGTTTTATTAAAAATATTCAAAATACAAGTTATTTGTTTGACTCATTTCCAGAGTCACACTGCCAGTATCACAGTTGTATAGGCAGGCAGGGTGCATTTAAGCCACCACAAGGGAGAGTCACCTGTGTTGGTTTTATTAAAAATATTCAAAATACAAGTTATTTCTCTGAATAATCTTCTGAGTCACACTGCCAGTGTCACAGTTGTATAGACAGGCAGGGTGTCTTTTCGCCACAGCAAGGGAGAGTCACCTGTGTTGGTTTTATTAAAAATATTCATAATACAAGTTATTTGTTTGAATAATTTTCAGAGTCACACTTGTCATGTGGGCAGGTTTTAAAGTTGTAAAACTATAATCGTTCACTACCAACCTATCCATAATGGATTCTAGTCCTAGTGAACAACCTGATGTTCCTCGCCCTGGTACCAGCTGCAGTGACCCAGCAACCACCAACACCATCACAGTACAGTTGCTTTCAAGCAGAGCTAGCAGCAGCAGGTGGGGAAAGAAGAGTACTTTGAGTAGTATTAGTCAGACTCAGCAGCAGCAGTCCAAACCAAAAACTAGAAAGAAGGGAACTGCAGGTCGTTCTACCTCTTATAGCAGGGTAGAGAGGTCCAGTTCCTCCTCTAAGATCACGAAACGGCCATCAACCGTCTCTTGTCAGCTGTTTCGTGATGAACCCCCAGAACCACCTGCACAATGACTATTGCCACTGCCAGTTCTGTCACCACCTCCGCTACAGCCAGTTCTATAAACCTGGGGACACCTAGCGTGTTGAACATGAACACTACTGGTGGGAAACTGCAGGCAGTATCAACGTGGGAGTTTTACAGTGAACGTCTTTGTAAGCAGCCCAAACTTGAATTATTGGAGTATTTTGAGAAAATTTCTCCTGCCACCACTGTCACTTACGCTGAGAGCACATCGTCTTAAAAAAGGTTATTGAGGGAGATAATTTACCAATTCCCTGTAGCCACCAGGCAGAAGAGGGAATTCATCAGCTCTCCACAAAATCTGCTGCTGATGATTTTTCTTCCTGTCCAAACCTACAAGATGTAGAACAAGAATATGAGGGATCAAGGCCTGCTAAACTTGACTTTTCCACTGAGCTTGATTTTTCCACTGACCTTGATTATTCTCCTGATCTTCATTTTTCCACTGCTGCCCAGTTCCAAATGAGTCTCCCAGGCAGGTAGTAGCTGCTAATGTCTCTGCCACCAGTGTTACTCCATCCTCCTCCAGTCCCAGTCCCAACATCCCTGCTGTCATCTTTGGGTCTACTAGTACCCCTGTAAAGATATGTAGAAAAAAAAGCATAGTGAGGTTGCTCCAGCATTTGAAGATGAAGAAAGTGTCACCTCAGTTTCTTCTTCACCACCTTCCAAAGTCATCTGTTGCTCCAAAGCGTGAGACAATTTTGTCACACTTGGCGATGACTGGCTAGCGAAATGTAAATTGTGT
The DNA here is from genome assembly GCA_037306005.1 of Rhinophrynus dorsalis. Taxonomy (NCBI): domain Eukaryota; kingdom Metazoa; phylum Chordata; class Amphibia; order Anura; family Rhinophrynidae; genus Rhinophrynus; species Rhinophrynus dorsalis. The sequence continues at coordinate 134,506,724 of CM074718.1, forward strand.
GGCAGGGAAGTCAGCCGTGGGAGGGTGTTTGGTCATCGATCCACCTCAGAGATGAACCAACACCTAAACCACTACCACAAGTCAGTGTTGATGAGTGCAGAACGTGGTGGCACTACTACATTTACCAGTGTAACACTCACCACCAGTAGGCAGGAGAAAGGGCAGGGAGATCATGTCACATCTGGTCCTAGTAAAAGCAGCAGACAGCCACACCCCTTAGCAAAGTCAATACAGGCTACACTGGAAGATTTTGGTGGGTTTCATTCCAAGGGGATGTGCAGACAGCAGTCCAGGAAAATGACACACCTCATTGCACAGCTCATAGCTGTTGGGGGTGCAACTTTCAATTTGGTGGACGGGGAGCCCTTCCATCAACTTATGGAGGCTGTCACACCCCAATATAAAATTCCATCCCGCACCACATTTTGTAGAACTATAGTGCCCTCACTGTACCAGTCGTGCATTGGTCTTTTGAAGGAACTGCTAGGAAAGGCTGCTGGACAGTAAATGCACTTTACCACTGACTTATGGAGTGCTCAGAGTGGCCAGCATGGTATCCTGTCATTGACGGCACATTGGTGGCAGACTAATGTGTTGCAAGACACACCGATAGCAACAACAAGTTCAGGTGCAGTAGCCAAGCAGGCAGGGCACCGCTCTTTCCTCCTCCATGCTGAGGTAATGGATCATCAGCACACCTCAGATAACATTCGCAAAGCACTGCAGAACATGGTGGCGCACTGGCTAGGGGAGCAGGCAGGCACACAGGCGCAGATGGGTTTTGTGGTTACTGATGGTGCAGCTAACATGATCAAGGCTCTCCAGGATGGTAGATTTGTGGGTGTGTGCTGCTCAGTGCATGTTCTGCATCTAGTAGTGAAGGCTGCTCTTGAGGATTGCAGTAACACTGGAAGGTTGTCAGCATTTCTGGAGTCGTGCTGACAAATTTCTGGCCACTTCCAACGGAACGTCAAAGATAGCCAGCTACTCAGGGAGGAACAAAAAAAGGCAGAACTCTCAGAGCACCTCCTAAAACAAGATGTTGGGACTAGGTGAAACTCCACCTTAGATATGCTAGAGCGTATCTTGGAGCAGAAAAGGCCATTCATGCAAGGTCATGTCACCATTTCATTGGCAGTAACAGAACACTGGGCAGGGCTTACTGGGCCCTCATGGAACAGGTAGTGACAGTCCTTACACCTTTCCGTGCTTTGATAGAACTTTTGAGTAAAAAGAACGCTAGCCCGACAGTCATTCCCCTCTTCACGCACCTCTCCTTAAAATTGGATGATTTCCTTGCCCATAGGGAACGCTTGCCTGGTGCGGAGGGTGATATACTTCCCGATGTTGCTGCCCTTCTAATGAGGCTGAAGAAGGAACTGACTTGGCGCATGGAATAGCGCATGGACAATTGTCCCGAGTTAACGCTTGCCACAATTTGCGATCCTCGAATCAAGGGCAAGATGGCACTTTGTTCCAATTCCCTCACTGCCTGGAGGGAACAATTGATAGCGAGGCTGCTTGAGAGGCAAAGAAAAACTAGAATGCAGTCACAGGAGGTGGAAGAAGATTCCGAAGCTGAGCTGGAGGAGTGTGGTGGTCTACTGGGACCTATTAGTAGCAGCGCCAGTAGCACTTCATCTTGTTCTGGTGGGGCAGCTGCTGCTTTTTATGCTGAGGCAATGGACAGATTATGCTTCGGACAAAACAAACAGCTCCCCATTAATAGAAAAAGTGCTGGATTTGAGGTTAAGGCTTACCTTGCGGAAACCTTCTTTGGCCCCAAGTACATATCCCTTGACTTTCTGGGATAACAAGAGGGCTGTGTGGCCTATATTGTCCCTGGTAGCCTAGAAGTTGTTTTCTCGCCCCCCCAACCACTGTCCAGAGTGAGCGGGTATTTACCATTAATGGAAATATACTTAGCCCCCAGCGCTCTCAACTGGCCCCCCAGCTCATGGAGCAAATTATTTTTTAAAAGTCAACTTGCCAAAGCTGGGTTACCCTGCTCTCAGGTTTGATGCAGATTAGAAAAACAAAAAGGACTTCAGACATCTACAATCACCCATGTTGCTGTCATCCTGAGTCGGCCTCTCACCAGGCTTCCTCAGTTGTTGTATCCACCTACAGACTGAGTCCTGCCTGCTCCAGTGTTCTGCAGTTCTGGCTACATCTCCAGTGTTGCTGCTGTCATCCTGAGTCTGCCTCGCACCAGTCTTCCTCAGTTGCTGCTGTATCCATCTATGGACTGAGTCCTGCCTGCTCCTGTGTTCTGCAGTTCTGGCTACATCTCCAGTGTTGCTGCTGTCATCCTGAGTCTGCCTCGCACCAGTCAGTTCCCTTTTGAAACATTGTCGTATTACAGTGGAACTACCACCTCTTACAAACATGGACCCAAATAATTACCCATCTGGCGACTAGCTGCTCAATAGAGCTAATCGCCAGAATTATTACCGCGTTCATGAAAATTATACACTGCTCCCAGACTGACAGGCAGGAAACAGCTCAGACATCTTTCCATAGTGACATCTGCATGCCTGCGCTGTCAGTCCCTTTTGGAGTTGAACGGCTCCTAGGAATGCCTCCTAGAGCAGGCTGGGACTGACAGCGCAGACGCGCATATGTCACTATGGAAAGATATCTGCGTGGTTTCCTGCCTGTCAGTCCAGGGGCAGTGTATAATTATCATTATCGCAGTAATAATTCTGGCGACAAGCGCTACTGAGCAGCTAGTCGCCAGATGGGTAATTACAGTATTTGGGGACATGTTTGTAAGAGGTGGTAGTTCTGCTTTAAAGAGAGCTGGGAAACACAAGGTAAGAATACTGGGAGTTGTGGCAAGTACATAGGGATGTTTAATTATGCAACATGACAACCTAGCGCTTGTATGCACCTCGAGGTTTTCATGTTGCTATTTTGAACACTGCAACATGGTTAAATCGGCTTATAGCCGCTCAATATTTTTCTTTTTGACGTTTCAAAAGGATACCGCACTAGTCATTCTAACTTTTCCTTCTTCCTTCTAATTTAGCTACATCCATATGTATATAACACCTCTGCTACATATAGTAAATGACACATGCTACATATTGTGTAATGTATTACCTTTGTTACAGATGGTAAATGCTCGTGCTATATTGTATTTCACCTCTGCAACAGAAATGGCACATGCAACAGACAATATTAAAAACATTTGGAATAATTTGTCTGACACATCAGCCAGTCTGACAGTTGTATAGGCATTCAGGGTGCCTTATTGCCGCCACAAGGGAGAGTCACCTTTGTCCCTGTGTAAAATATTAAAAATGTAAGTCATTTGTTTGAATAATTTTCAACACCACTAAATAGCGGCAGTATTGGGAACTTCAAAGGAAAAAAAGCTAATGATCGGTGCCTGACATACTGTCAAGCACTGATCGTTAACTAGTCAGTGTTACACTTACCTGTCATCCACTGTCTGTCTCCTTCTGTCTTCTCTACTGTCTTGTAGATTCTGTCTTCTTGCTGTAAAAACTAACCAGAAAAGTATAAGTCCGATGCAATATCCGGCACACTAAAACATAGCTTAACCCCTTGAATGCCAGAGGGTTACACAACACATTGCAAAGCAATGTGTTGCACACCTCTCTGGGGCTCAGTAGGGTTAAAGTATGTATTAGTGTGCCAGATATTCATGCATTGTACTTATACTTTTCTGGTTTTTTTTTTTTTTTACAGCAAGAGGAAAGAAGACAGAAGAGAAGAAAGAAGGACAGAAGAGGACCGGTATACTGAGGACTCTGCTGGGTATCAGTATTAATGGTAAGTGTTACTTGTAATGTGATTTTTTTTTTTTACTTAGTTGGGTTAACCCTATGAGTGCCAGCAGGGTGATTATACCCCTCTGGCACTCATGGGGTTAATTCTACTAACATTTGACATTGTTTTGGAATGCTTTGATGTATTGATGTGAGGCTTAGGGCCCCATATGAATACAACCACTGGGGTCTTAGGTTTTTTTAACTTTATTTTCCTTTCTGTTTCGGCATCAGCTGTTTGAAGATAAAATAAGGAACTAAAGTCAGAAAAAAAGTAGGTCTTAACTTTCCTGCAATAAATTGAGTCCCTTATCGGATCTTCATAGCTAACGCAGACAACTGAATTGCAATTTATGGTGTTTTCATTAGTTCCTATGGATGAAAATACCTCTTAACTTTAATACCCCAAAAATGCTATCGGCAGAAAAAACAGCCGTCTCCAACATTTGAATTGAGCCCTGTCAGTCTACACACCTCCCTTTCACTCCTTTACATTCATTCCCTCTGTCCACCTCTTTCCCTCTCTGTCCATCAGCCTACTTCCCTCTCTATCTATCCATCTTCTTCCCTTTCTGTCCCTCTGCCACCCTCCTCCTCTGTCAGCTTCCCTTCAAGCAAATCTGTGTCTGTCTCCTTTTCTTTTCCAATCTCTAGGGGAGACAGAGAAGGGTCGGAGACACACACAGAAGAGTGGGTCAGCAGTGGGGTTATGCACTAAGGTATTTTCAAATGGTGATAAGGTGTAAAGAACTTCTCCATTGTGCTAAACTCTCCGATTCCTGGATATCCCATGGAGCCAATGCACTAAGAACTTACAGGTTGGTTAAATCTAGGTTCACTGGCTAGATGGAAGAAGCAAGGATCGTTCGTTACACTGGAAGGGTCATCTCCACTTCATCACCTCCTCATAACACTTTGGTGTATCTCCCCCCTGTTTGTATCTGAAATAAATGGACAACAACAATGCTGAAGTTGAAAAATTTTATAAAAAATATAAACTAAAAAAAAAATTGAAAAATACCCCTCGGGAGGGAATGGGGTCAGTGGGGATACCTCCTTCCTCCTCTTGTGCGAGGCCCCATCTGGGTAGGTGGCACCTACCACCACATGCAGCAGGCAGGGCATCAGATGATGCCAGGCTGCTGTCTGATGAGGAGCTGCTGGGGGCGGTGCTGGCCCTGGATCCATGATATGCGCTGTCAGGAGGCCCAGCATCAGCCTGTTCTGCTCCGCCATTGGTTGGAGCAGAGCCTCCAGACAGCGCATGTCGTTTCTCAGCTGACGTCGTAAGCCCCTGATGTCAGCTGAGATCCTGTATAGGACATCCAGGGCCTCTGTGTACTCCTGGCTGGAAGGGGGCTGCTGCTGTTGTTCTTCATCAGATGCAGCTGTGGGGAAAAGAAAATGCAAAGCGGTGAGCACCTCTCTGGCACACAGATGTTTGATGCATTTAGCAGGGTGATTCTCAGCAATGGTCCTGTTGTCTAGGATGCACAATCATGTCCTCTAACCACACCAACAGTGTATGTTGACAGGATGTGCTCACTTAAACACAAGCGGTATTGACATTCACTTTTGTTCAACTGACAACATGCACTTTTGTGCTGGTTAGAGGACATGATTGTGCATCCTAGACAACAGGACCATTGATGAGAATCACCACACAAAATGTGTTAAAGTGGATGTGTCTCCTATTTATAACATAGCCTAAATAGCTACATATTGAATACTTCTAAAACGTTGTTCATTTTTTATTTTTAAGTTTTATTTGTTGTAAATTTAACTTTGAAAAACTGACCCTACCTACTTAAGTATAGACTGTGGCTACCTGCTCTGTAACCTCAGTCCTTCACTCTGCCTCTGCTCTCCTCCTTCCTCCGATGATGGAGACTTCTGTCTGCAAGATGGAGCGGTCTCATTGGCAGAGATCAATATCTAGCCAATGAGAGCGCTCCAGCTCCCAGACTAAAGCCTCCATCATCAGAGAAAGGAGGAGAGCTGAGGCAGAGCAGTCTATACGGAAGTAAGTAGGGGACAGACTTTGTAAGTTAAATTTACAACAAATTAAACTTAAAAAAAAAAATTAATACCGTTTTACAAGTATTCGATATGTAGCCTAACTATTTAGGCTATGTTATAAATAGGTGACACATCCACTTTAATTTGAGGGGACGCCGCAAACATGTGGCATTGTTGTGGCCAGAGAACAGGATTGATCACCCCTGCTATGAACAAACTGACAGGTCAGGTTTGCCCTTTAGCCATGGACACAGGTGGATCATCACTGTCATTGTGATTGATCCACCAACACTCAATTAGTGCTAGACTGCAAACGGGAACTGTAGGTGTGTGCTATGGCCTGGAGTCAAGAATACTTGTGTGACAAGATCATGGCATGAACATCACATAATGATATTTGTTCATGCCATGATACTGTCACAGGTATGTGTGACAAGAACACAGATCACTACAGGGAATTTGGGGTCTTTGTAAGGGAAGGGGAGACAGCAGAGTTAGGATTTTGATTACCATGCACTTCCCCTTCCATAGCCTCAGGAGCAGAGGCAGACACCTCCAGAGGTGGTTCCTCATCCTCCTCACCAGACACAGCCAGAGATGACCCTTAGGAGATACAGGACATTTTCACAAGGATGAGATAATTGTATGGAGCCTTAACCCATTTCAGTGCCAGAGGAGTGCACAACAATTTTGAGAATGCATTGGGTACCACTCTGCCATTGAAATGGTTACAACAACCAGAAACACAAAACTCAGAACCCTTTCCACAAACATAAACAACACACAACAAAAGACATATTAGACATTGAACGGATGTACATGTTTTTGCTGGAGGACATACTACAATTTACTATCCTCACCTGCCCTTTCCACGTGGTGGTCTCCAGGTGCACCAACGGGGGCCTGCACGCCACCATCTTCCTGCCCCCCCTCCTCCAGCATGTAAGCTGGACATATTTTGGCTATTAAAGGAATTAACATGTGAAGAGAAACACTGACTTCATTAAATGCTTCAGTTGTGTAAGCATTCAGGTTTACAACAACAGCACCAAGGTGGGATAACCTAGTTATCAGGATTTACTCAACAACAGAGAGGCAAATTTGGCCTATGAAGCATCACTGTAATGCATAGCAGGGCTTCAGCATACCAAGATATCCATCATGGTTCATTTGTTTGTGTCCATCATGCCTACAATGTCATCATGTGAATGGCAGGAGCATGACAAACATTTCTTACATGTGCTCCATATGTGCATTAGTGGGATATTTAACCCTTGGAGCAGGGCCGGACTGGGAATAAAAATCAGCCCTGGAAAAAACTGCTTACCAGCCCCATATCATTGCGAAGCGGCTGATCCAGTGCGCAGATGCAGTGCTCTTCTTCACGCTGAGTCTGACATTACTGGGTGACCTCCATATTGCCCTCAGTCTCCACATTGCCCCCCCAATCTCCACATTGCCCCCATCTCCATATTGCCCCCAATCTCCACATTGCCCTGTCTCCATATTGTCCCCATATTGCCCTGTCTCCACATTGCCCCTCAGTCTCTACATTGCCCTCAGATCTTCACATTGCCCCCCATCTCCATATTGCCCCCATGACCATATTGCCCTCAGTGTCCACATTGCCCCTCAGTCTCCACATTGCCCCTCAGTCTCTGCATTGCCCCCCCTCTCCACATTGCCTCCCCAATCTCCACATTGCCACAATCCCCTCATTGCCCCCCAATCTCCACATTGCCCCCCGTGTCCATTTCCTACTCCAGCGTTGTGGCATGAGAGGTCTCTGCCTCCTTCTGCACAGACCTCTTTACAGCTGTTACTCCTGCATGGTCTTCTCTTCAGTAATGCAGAGTGCTGGGAGATGATGTCTCTGATCTCCCAGTGTTCGACATTACTAAAAATTAGACGATGGAGCTCAGCTGCTTCAGGTCTGTGCCGAAGAAGGCACAGACCTCAGCATGTTGCGGGGCCCTTCAAATATCCCGGCCGCGGTCCTGTTGCCTTGTGGCCGAGGCCAGCACTCCTGCAATCAAGAAGCAATCCGCGGCCGCAAGATGACAGGACCGTGGCCGTGGATTGCTTCTTGATTTTGAAATAGCCCCAGGTAAGCCCAGTGCAGGTGTCCTACCAGATATTTTCCCGGTATCCCGGTAGGCCAGTCTGGCCCTACCTTGGAGTGCCAGAAAGGTGAGCAAAGCATAGCTTAGCAATGCGCTGCTGCTCACCCCTGTGGCAATGCAATAGTTATATAAACTAGATATGGCTAAAGCAAGCTGGGGTTGCTAATACACATATGGAACAATTTAACATGACTAAAAACATGTTTGTACGTGAGGGAGACATCTTAAAAACAACTTACCAGCAGCCACCTCTTCCTTCACACTGGCAGGAGAAGTGGCAGTGAACGGCTCCAGAAAGAGGGTGATGACTTCTTCCCCCTCCCTGCCAGAGCTAGATACTCCATCAGGTTCATCTGTAATGAGAAGAGTACACCAGGTTACAGTACACACACACGCATGGACATTGCATGACAAAGTACTAAATTACATTACACACACGCATGGACATTGCATAACAAAGTACTACATTACAGTACACACACACATGGACATTGCATAACAAAGTACATTACATTACACACACGCATAGACATTGCATAACAGAGTACTACATTGGAGTTCACACACATGGACATTGCACTACAAAGGATTAAGTTACACAGAGCAGATATGTGTGATTTGCAGTGCTTTACCATACATTGCACACCTATCTGCTCAGTGGTACATATTTAACCCTTTGAGTGCCATAGGGTTACACAACACATTGTTAGCGTACCTAATTTCCAGCGCCACACTCCAGGCAACGCTGGACAAGTATCCTCCATCTTGGCACTTCTACCGAGTTTCAGGCATCGCTCAATGACCCAGGTCTGTATGCACTTGGTGGTGTCAATAACTGTCCATAGCCTTGGACTGGATGGTAGTATCGCGTGTGTGTTGCTGGATTGAAGCCGTGCATGGATGCATCGCGGAGATGCATCATTTTCGGGTTCACGGTCGTTATATGACGTAGCGTGGAGCAGATTGGTCGCAAGGCTATGAGCTACATCAGAATGATGTAGGGTCTTGTTTTTAGTCTAGGCCTTCTGTGGCCTCCTACTTCCTGTGATGGGATTTAAAGGGCAGACTGTGTCCTGACTCAGTTGCTCTTGCATTGTCGTACAAAGCAGTTCTATTACCTTGGGCTCTGTGTATGCCTTGGCTTCTCTGACCATCCAATCTGGTGCTGACCTGTGGCACTGTCTGACTATTCTCTTGTTTGTCCCCTGTTCCTAGCAGACACCCAGTCTGGTGCGGACCTGGGGCTCTGATAGACTAGCTCTTATACTAACTGCAGGCGCAAGTCAAGTATCCGCTTCCTCCATACTGACTGCTGGTGTGAGTAAAGCATCTGCTACTACTATTCTGACTGCAGGTGCGAGTCTGGTAGATTCCTAGCTACCCCGGATCAAGACTTTGTCTTCCTGTTACTGCTCCTGTTCCGTTCCTGTTCCTGGTTCCACTAGAGACTACCAATGGCTTAGTCCTAGTCTCTAGTAGAGTCATACTATTTCTGGTAGTAGCACTTGCTGGCTGTAACTCTCTACTTCTTCCTGCTATTTACTCCTGTGTGCTACCTTATTTGTTATTTTAATTGCATTTTTACTATACCGTACTGACTCCTGAGTTATTCTGGGGAACCGTGGCCCACATGCAATGCATTGCATACCCCTCTGGCACTCAAAGGGTTAACAAGGTTACATGAACACATGCATCAGAATAAAATTACTTACCAGAAAACACGCCAGCATGGTCTGACTCCTCAGCTGCGGAGATGTACCCAAATATGAGGCATGCAGGGAGGGGGCATCACTGCCACTGCTCCTGGCAGAACTCGTGCAAATCACCAGACCAGAGGAAGAGTCGCTCCCTCCAGCTGATGGAGAATCAGCACGTACATCAGCAGGAACAGGAGCGGGTACGTGGACAGAGAAGACAGGTGCTGTAGGGGCAGGGGAAGATGCAGGAGCACGGTCATCTTCAGCATCCAAGGATTCCACTGGTCCTGCTACAGGGGTGATGGGAGCTGGTCCAGCATGTGATGGACCAGCAACAGCCTCATCACCACCTGAAGCAGGAGCAGCTTCTGCCTCAGATGCTGCAATGAGGCCATCCAGGACCTGTTCATAGTGATGGAATTAAACAGGTCTACTGGAGGCCCCAGATGACCGTGCTACTTTCATCCTCGCCCTTTTCCACAGCACCTGCCTTCTAATGTTGTAAACTCACTTCCTGCACTTGATTGATATGTGTGGGGACACTGCCACCTCATTGACAGTTTCCACCACAGTATCCCACATTTCGCTCCTATCCACTACTTGTCACGGACTCAAGAACGTGACCTGGACCAATACTGAAGGTAACACAATCTTTATTAAGGTGCACAATGTACAGAACAACGGTAACAGCAAGAACTACAGGCAAAGTAGAGGACGTCAGGAAGGATCCCGCTGCTGTAGTGGTACTGACTAGTTCCAGAAGGCAGAGGAGGGAAACCGTCTCAGGTCCGCACCTGAGGATCACTACAGGTTCGCACCTGAACAGACAAGATCCTGAGTAGGTACAGCGCTACAGGTCTGCATCTGTATAGACAACGCTCCTGTCACGGTTAGTTATGACTCTCAGACACAAGTTTTAGGTAAAAACTCAATTTTATTGAAATAATTAAAATGATCACTTAGAATGGCAATCACATACATATATACCGAAAGTAAATGGCAATGACAGTAAGCAGACTCTACCGGTCCTGTCAAAATACTGGACAGGACAGTCTGGGACAATGGAATAATGGGCTCTACCGACCTTGCCAATACCGGGTAAGGCAACCTGCAGATGGAATAGCGTCAAGGTTCTACCGGCCTTACCTAAATACCGGGCAAGGCAGCCCCAATAAATACACGGTGTAGGCCCTACCGGCCTTGCCAATACCGGGTAAGGCAACCTCAGATGGAATGCGGTGAAAGGTTCTACCGGCCTTACCAATACCGGGCAAAGCAGCCCAATAACCCGCTGTATAGGCTCTACCGGCCTTGCCAATACCGGGTAAGGCAACCTCAAGAGGAATGCGAAAAAAGGTTCTACCAGCCTTACCAATACCGGGCAAGGCAGCCCAGATGTACTAACAGCTGTCGGATGATAATGACAGAGTGACTAGGATCTTAAGAGCAACCCAGTGTCCGCACACTGAGACCAACAAGGGAATCGTATAGCCTCAAGGCTTTGGAGCAAACCAGCGTCCACACGCTGGGACCAACCACTGAATCGTATAGCCAATAGGCTTTGGAGCAAACCAGCGTCCGCATGCTGGGACCAACCACTGAATCGTATAGCCGATAGGCTTTGGAGCAAACCAGTGTCCGCACACTGGACTAACAAGTGAATCGTATAGCCGCAAGGCTTTGGAGCAAACCAGCGTCCGCACGCTGGGACCAACCACTGAATAGTATAGCCGATAGGCTTTGGAGCGAACCAGTGTCCACACACTGGACTAACAAGTGAATCGTATAGCCGCAAGGCTTTGGAGCAAACCAGCGTCCGCACGCTGGGACCAACCACTGAATAGTATAGCCGATAGGCTTTGGAGCAAACCAGTGTCCGCACACTGGACTAACAAGTGAATCGTATAGCCGATAGGCTTTGCAGCGAACCAGTGTCCGCACACTGGACCAACAAGGAATCGTATAGCCGCAAGGATTTGGAGCAAACCAGTGTCCGCACACTGGACTAATAACTGAATTGTGTAGCTGCCAGGCTTTGGAGCAAACCAGCGTCCACACGCTGGGACCAACAACTGAATCGTGTAGCCGCAAGGCTTTGGAGCAAACCAGCGTCCGCACGCTGGGACTAACTAGTAATGTCGCCGACCCGACCAAGCAGAAGGTCGCCAGGATCACAGGAGACAGGCAAGAAGATGACAGGAACCAGCAGAATGATCAGTCAGGTCAGGAAACAGCAGAGAAGATGGTCAGCAGGAACTGCAACCCCAGAGGACTAGGCCGGAACCAGGACTGGAACAACTCAGCATGCAGGAGGCACTGGAACAGCTGCTATCAGGAACTCAGGAACACAGGAACATAGGCCCAACCATCACTGGACTTAGTGATAGCGAAAAAGGTCAGAAACAACACGAAAGGGCACTGAAAGGGTGCCCAGTCCAGGTTTAAATAGGCAACATGAGGCGGGCTAAAGGCAGACAGCCAATGGAAGCCCCCTACTGGTGACAGACAAGGAAATGCAGCAATCACGGGCACCGTGATAGCTCCCAAGGAGACCAACTGCGCTACAGGTCCGCACCTGAATGCCACAGAGGTACAGAGACGAGAGGAAGTCTGCCAGAGCCGCCAAAGGCACCCGCTAAGTTATCCACTGGAGCGTTGGTATGCTGGGTGTGCAGTGGACAACCCCGGGCAATACCAAGGAGGGTAGTCAGACAAGCAAAACGTAACCCAGACCCGCAAGTTTGCACCAGATTGGATGTCAGACAAGCCAAAGATCATACATGGAGCGGGTAGTCAGACAGAGCCACAGGTCAACACCAGATCGGGTACTCAGGCAAGCCTAAGGTCATACACGGAGGCAGTTAATAAACAAATTGCTCCACCCCCAAGAGGTGGAGCAAAAAATGTGCTGTTCCTTTAAGAACCAGATCGTGACGTCATCAGGGAATCCCTGTGACGCGTGCCTGAGTTCTGATGCAGCTGGAGCCGCCAGGGGGAGCAACAAGGAGACAGGTCACCTGGAAGGACACCAGGGCGTACCGGCACTCCTAACAAGCGTGGCAAGCCACCAGGGCACAGAAGAAGGTTGCCTACAGGGTCTGGCGGTCAGCAGAAAGGTAAGCAACCGCTTACACTACTGCGGTGGAAACTGCCAATGGGCCAAAGAGCTGGGAATAACAGCCCTGCAGTGCCCCCACTAGTGCCTCATTCTCCTCCATGCTGAAGGGTATTTCTCTTCTTCTGGCCATTGCTGCTCTTCTTTCTTTCAATATGGCGGCTGCTGCTCTCTAAAATGGCTGTCTGTTGGGGGCTGGTTCTTGTTTGGGGTATTCTCCACCTTTTTTTCCAGTTCATAGAGTCATCTTTAACTTTTTTGCACTTCTAGTAAGGCACCTGGCCAACCAGCAACAGGAATCCTAAGAGTTAGAAACTTGGGCCAATAGTATTCGAAAGCGGGAGCTGGAATGGGCGATGCCATCTCAATATGTCCAATGCGATTCGAGGAAGATATGACATGATGTCACAAACTAAGCAGGGGCAGAAAGTGACAAGATGGTTTGTTCAACAAGCTGTGCAGGGTAGGCAGGGTCGGACAGCTTGGTTATGTTTGCCAAACTATGCAGGTTAGACTGTGATAGACATAGGTTCGTGATGTTCGCCAAACTATGTGTGGTAATCTGAGATCATTCCAGGGAGGCAACTGAGTGCTCCAGGCCTGTCACATTCAGTTTATTTCGAACTCTACTACTACGCAACAACTCTATTGTATACTGTACATAACATTACTTTACTAACAGTGATAGGTAGGAAGATACAAGCAGAGCATGGAGCTAACTGGAAAGTAAATGGCCAAAGATGGGGGAAATTTATTTTGAATTAGTGGTGCATGGGGCATGGTTGTCAACCTATTTATTGAACTCTTGCCAGCCCTTGGTGTATGTGAACAAATTACTTAACTCTTTGAGTGTCAGAGAGTTATCCAACGCATTGAAAAGCAGTGTGTTTGATACCGCTCTAGCACTCAAAGGGTGAAAGCGGCTAAGGGTTTGGACAATACAGGATGAAGATTGCTTGGGAGAATGAAACACTAAAAAGTAGGGTTTGTGTTTGAAAGATTACAGCCTAAAGTGGTGAAGGGAGATGGCTATACAGAGATCATATATACGTGTTGCTGGTGGTGTGACTGGTGGGATATTCCGGTCACTTTGTAGTTAACTTCATAACCTATTGACAACTCTTTGGGTAAGTGAGTTGATGATTTAGCACAAGATTAATATATTTTCAATACACAAACTAATTTAGACACTAATGTATATACACATAGACTTATCTGATATCTGATATGAGGGGAAATCAGGGTAGGAAAATGAGAGAGAGGAATTTGGGTACCAAAGAGGGACAGTAGGGTAGGAGGCTGGTACCAGAAAATGAAACCTTTACCCATGTACTAACATAGAATGTCACATGTATAGTTTGTTGATGTTCGAGTCAGTCACTTATGTTGACTTGGATGTGACAGGCATGGGTTTTCGATGTTTGACCATATGCTAAATTGAATGTGACAGGCATGGGTTGTCGATGTTAGAACACGTGCAATTTGGATTGTGACCGGCATCCCATACTGTAGTAGAGGTGACATGCACAGACTGGCAATGTATGACAATGTCTATTTTTATGATGGATCTTTTTCTATATGCACACCCTGTCTGGAAAGAATGATAACAGCGTGCACAGAGGCACACTGCTATAATTTAACCCATGTTAAATTTGGCCGAATAATTCGGAATGGATCAGAATTTCATTAGAATCAAATAGGTCTGGTCCAAAATTAGGATCATCCGATTTAGAAAAAATTTTTTTGGCCGAATTCGAACTAAATCGAAAATTTTGCCCATGCACAAGTCTAATGCATGCCTTTGATTCATATATTTAATAGTTAGGACCCTTTAGTGCAGGAAGCCTATTTAAAAAAGGAAACAGGTGGGTGTCATTCTGGGCATGTCAGGCCATACCAATTGGAGGAGTAGTAGCTAATGAATGCAGTAATAAATTCCAGTTTTTTAGTATATTTAACCCCTTAACGACATGTGCCGTACTATGACCGTCACGGTCCTTGAAATACTTAAGGACCGATGACGGTCATAGTACGTCACATACTTTTTACTTACAGCGCTCTACCGGGAGTGCTTTAAGTAAAAATGGGGCCTGAAATTGACTGCTCCAAGATCGGAGCGATCTCTATCAGGCCCCAAAGTGACGCGCCGATACACGCAACAGGTCACGTGTACCGGCGCGTTGACGTGGTTCAATGCGGTCCTTATGGGACGGAAACGTCCCAGGACCGCTGGTCACTAAGGGGTTCAAGGGGTGAGAATGGAAAAAAATGCCTAATTTTTCCTTTAGCTCCAGACAGGCAAGTGATATCTTATTTGATGCAGTGGGATATCTGCTTTCAGGAAATATATAATTTTATATGGTTATTGAGCTGTTTTAGGGTAGTATTACCATGTAACCAATGGAATGCGCATTTTATTTTATAAAGTTCAAAATACAATTTTGCGCTCCTGCGTAGGACATGCATGTTGGTAAAACTATACATTTGGTATATTTGTACTCGGGGGGGGGGTTCAAGGCTTTAAAAAATAATTGAAATGTTCACTACCGATGTACATGTATTTGATATATAGTGACTAAATAAGTATTTTGTTTAGACATTATTTTATTTATGACATCATAGCGTGTCACACAATGCAATTTTTTTTTTTTTTTGTGAAAAGCCAGGAAAAAGCTGAATTCTTTCTGAAAAAAACAATATATAGTAGTTACCAATCGAAAGGATGCCTAAAAATATGGTTAGCAAAAAATGCTGAAAACATTTCTGGCACCGAAAGGGTTAAAGTGTATATGTGTTGGTACTGGTTCTGGTTCATAACACACCTCCACTGCCAGAGAACTCCATATTGTGTAAATCTGACCAACACTGCTGTTTGTACAGGGTTTTCCAGGATGATGGGAGTTGAAGTTCCCTAACAGTGGAGAGGGTTCAAATTACTCTACTGATAGACATTGACTCTAAGGGTTGTATGTGGGGGGAATCCAGAGGCAAACCAATTGCACCACATGTGATAAGTAAAACTCCCAAACATTCCCATTGATTTAGACAGGGATTTTAACTCTTTCAATGCTAGATACATCTCTAATGCATTATGAAGCATTCAGGGGGTTGAAATGTCCATGCAAATCAATGGGAAAGATTAGTACTCTCCTACTGTGCAGTTGGTATGCCCCAGGATTCCTCCATTTCTGCTTCTGAACATACAGCCAGATGAGTGTACATTCTGTTAAGCATAAATCTGAAAAATTACTGGGGACTATGTAGTAGATAGGGGTCCATAATCAAACAGCACCATCTTCATTCTGTCTAAAGAATAAACGTTAATGTTAAATCAAACGTAATTAGTTAGCCATGCACATAACTATATTCATGTTAACAACTGATGGAAATTTTGATTGTACAATGTTGTGTGACCAAACCTTGTGAGGCAACAGTTTGCATTAAGATTCAATTTACATTTAATGCTAAAAATAGAAAGGAATGTGCCAATGTAATTCATAAATCTACTGCTGGACGCCAGCCCTTAGATTTAGGGGAATGGTATTGTAAATCCCACTATTGAGCTACAAATCATTTTTTCGGGGTCCCTGTAGCTCTGCTTCAACAGCCTGCAATAGAGAAACTCTGATAACTTTTAGCATCTTACCAAACATACAGCTAATCTAAAGTCACTTCCTAATGTGGCCTGCTAATAAGTGATCAGAAGCCTCCAGTCCTCAATTTCTGCAGTACAGAGCATTGTTTCAGTCACAACACCACAGAGCTACATCACAATGTCAATGCTCCCACAAAAAGATCCACCTGGACTCCAAAACCAGGAAGTAACCCTACACTGAACAGATACATAGAGAGCTTCAGGAACAGAGTCACTACAGAAATACTGGAGAAACAACCTAACCCAAAAGGAACAGAAAACCATACAGTCACTAAAGAATAACCAGAACATTATTATTAAGCCTGCAGACAAAGGGGGAGCTGTTGTTATAATGAACACTGTGGACTACATTCAAGAAGCAAATAGGCAACTCTCTGATGAAAGATACTATGTAAAATTACAAGATGATCCCACAAAAAATTATACAAAACAACGTTACAACTTTACCCGTGACCCGAATTTCATTTTCCACAACTTTTTTTTTTAACTTACTGTTCCTCTGCAGCTCTCTGGGCTTTTGGCAGCAGCCATTTGTGGGGTATGTTATATATCTCACAGCTGCCAGCCAATCGATGTTCTCACCTTGACTTTCCTGGTGGGAAAGACTACCCATCTTGTAACAATTCTGGTTGGTATCACACATCTTTATATTTTGTGTTCACCTCTGTATTTATTGATTGTTTTACAACATATTTTCCAGGCCTGTCTACTAGCAGTCAAGATACTTAACTCTTTCAGTGCCAGATGACTTTGCAATTCATTGTAAAGCATGCTCAGAGGGTTAACATGAAAGGGAAACCTGGCCAAAGAGATGGATTAATGTCATCAGGAAATCTCTTACCGTTAACCCTTTGAGTTCCAGAAGGGTACACAACGCATTGCAAAATGTTGCGTATCTCTCTGGGACTCAAAGAGTTAAAACTTTTTAAAGTGCCAGAGGTGTGATCAATGTGCTGCTCACTTCTAGCACTGAACAGGTTCATCCTCCTATGGACATAATTAGGCACTCAATAGGTTAAACTTGCTATACTGTGCTATGCTCTGAATTCATGCAACATGTGCATAACCTCGTTACCAAAATGATATGAGCTCCCAAGCAAGCAGCTATGCCATTTGCACTGGTACATGATAACCTGTTACATGTTATCTGTCCTGGGCTATCGTTTTCCTGGCCCTGGTTTTAGCCCCAAAGAAGCTTGTGATGTATTGCTCACCCAGCGAGCTAAATGTGTTAATGTTCATTGGCTCATTACTGTTAATATGGTTAGGTCGCCTTTCAAAAGTGAACCCAGAACCCTTAGTAACAGGGCCTGGGAGCGGGGTGTCTTATACGGCACTGGCTTATTTCGAGTCAAGCGGCCGCCAAGGGTTAGGGGTTAAAATAACCCTCTGTGCAGCTTCTTCTGTACAGACTGCAGAGCTCCTCGACTGTGGCTGTGTTGTTCTCGTGGACAGCGGGCTGCAGTGCTTCTGTCACTTACAGTCATGCAGGTGCAGCAGCTGTGACTGTGACAGAAGCACTGTCAATCCCCCCTCCCGATCCAGCAGACGTAGACGTAAGAGGCAAAGAATTTAAAAAAAAAACAAAAACAAAAAAACAATCCTAATGACAGGCGCCCCTCTATGGGGTGCGCCTGTAGGCAGATGCCTACTCTGCCTTATTATAAATCCGGCCCTGACTGTATTGATGGGACAGTTCTGCACTCAGAGGGACAGAAAGGTATGGGAGGCAAAATTAATGTTAAAATGTAATGCAATTTGTAGTGGTTTAAATAATGACAGAGAGTTTTTGCCACATTATCACTTAGTTGGTTGACCTTTCCAATAGACCCAAGAGCATCGTAAATACCTCTAAATCCTCAGAGGAAGAGTGCAATTTACCATTGACTGATCAAAGTATCTGGATCTGGATTAAGTTCTCTTATCTGATTTCCATGCTAAACAATGCAATGTGTACTTGTATTTAAGAGAGATGTTTTCATATTTATCTGTATAACATGCCTGAGGAAAAGACCTAAGGGCTTGAAAGCTTGTATTCTAAATCTGCTTAGTTAGCCAATAAAAGGTATCAAAAACTATATTTGCCTCCTGTATTTCTACGGCTAACACTGTACCAACTCTCATCTGTTATCAGCATGGAAGATACCCCAATGTACCGCACACAAATGAATATGAGAAACCTCCTAAAGAAACTTGCACAACTGGATAGTGACATCTTCTTCCTGACTACATGCAAAAAGGAAAATTTAATACCTAAAGGCCTCATGCTGAAAAATCCTACACTGGACACATAAAACAGAAGGCTTGCACAGCAACTATGTACCATGACTTCCCAGAGGCTACACAACAACCTTATTGGTATCTGCTACAACAGGAAATCAAAGATACAAGCAGAAATATCAACTCTAAAGGAACAGCTTGGACCAGACACTGAGGACATACAACAGGCCATTAAACAGTACTACAGGAAACTACAAACACTCCTCATCAACACCAAGAGGAAGAAACTACAGAAACTGAGATGCAAAGCAGATTTACCAGCAGAATCTGTAAATCAACCAGAACAGAACTGCGTTGTGAACCTTTCCACACATAAGCCAAGCAGAAAGGAAATATCTGTACTTTCAAAGGGCCTGTCATTCTGTCCCACTAAACCTGTGGACAGGGTAACACTCTGCAGTGACATGGAGGAGTTTTTCAGAAAACACAGACTCAAGGAATTATTCCATGACAAAATGGATAATAATTATAACAACACCACAGAGCTACATCACAATGTCAATGTACCCACAAAAAGATCCACCTGGACTCCAAAACCAGGAAGTAACCCTACACTGGACAGATACATAGAGAGCATAAGGAACAGAGTCACTACAGAAATACTGGAGAAACAATGTGAACCAACACCCAACCTAACCCAAAAGGAACAGAAAGCCATACAGTCACTAAAGAATAAACAGGACATTATTATTAAGCCTGCAGACAAGGGGGGAGCTGTTGTTATAATGAACACTGTGGACTACATTCAAGAAGCAAATAGGCAACTCTCTGATGAAAGATACTATGTAAAATTACAAGATGATCCCACAAAAAATTATACAAAGCAACTTAACAGGATCACAAAAGAACTGTCCTCCAACACTGAAGAACATATAAGGCCCCTAATACCAGCAGATTAAAAAATAGGCTCCTTCTACATATTAACAAAAATACACAAAGAAGGAAACCCAGGAAGACCCATAATTTCAGGAATTGGTAGACTCACAGAGAATATCTCTGGCTGGGTAGAAAATACCCTGAAACCCCCAGTAAAACAAACACCCAGCTTCCTTCAGGACACCACCGATCTTTTAAACAAATTAGCTGACTTGGGCCCAATTCCAGAGAGCACCATCCTGGCCATTATGGATGTAAAATCCCTTTACACCAACATTCCACACACGGATGGCATAGCAGCATGCCAGGGATATCTGGAACAAAATAACACACCCATGGAACCGGTAACAAAACTCATACAGTTTATACTCACACACAATTACTTCAAGTTTGGACAGGACCTCTACCTTCAGAAAATGGGGACTGCAATTGGTACCCGAATGGCACCACAATATGCCAACCTGTTTATTGCAAAATTGGAAGAGGACTTCCTGTCCACTTGCCACATAAAACCCCTGGTCTATTTCCGCTACTTAGATGATATTCTTATCATCTGGGCCACCAGTGAAGAGGAACTTCTCAAATTCCATGAGAATTACATTCCACTCCAATATCAACCTAGCACTCAGTCACTCACGCACAAACATTAACTTCCTTGACACAACTCCATCCACACATCCCTATACCGCAAATCAACAGACAGACCAACCTGCCTAAAAAACAATAGCTTCCACCCAAAACACACAAAGAACTCCATCATATACAGCCAGACCATCAGATACCACCGCATCTGTTCTGACATGATGGACCGTGACAAGCACCTCCAGAAACTCAGAGGAGACTTTATAACACACGGTTACAGAGCAACTATTATTGACAGTCAGATACAGGAGGCTACCCAAATACCAAGAAAAAATCAGTTGCGCTACAAAGAACAACATAAGGGAAACTGAATGCCACTGGTGGTCACTTACCACCCCCAGGTTGAAGTTCTACACAAAATATCAAGAGAACTTCAAACGAAATTATATACGGATGAAAGACTTAAGAACATATTCCCACAGCCTCCCTTACTCTCCTTCAGACAGCCTCCCAATTTGAAACAATTGATGGTGAGGAGTGCCCTGAAAAAAATACAAAAAATGGCACATCTCACTGCTTACAAAAGAGATGTGAAACCTGTGCACACATTTACACCACGGACAAGATACCAATTCCAAACACCCAGTTACACCATAAGATCAATGGCACCTTTACCTGTAAATCATCCAATGTAATGTACCTTATCATGTGTGCAAAATGCCCAACAGCTCTGTATGTGGGAGAAACTGGACAAATCCCACAGATCCAGTGTGGGAAAGACAGAGACACCAGTGGGAGAACATTTTTGTCAAAATGGGCACAGTGTCAGGGACATTAAGTTAACTGTATTGATGGGACGGTTCCGCACTCAGAGGGACAGAAAGGTATGGGAGGTAAAAATAATGTTAAAATTTAATGCAATTTGTAGTGGTTTAAATAAGAACAGAGAGTTTTTATCACATTATCACTTAGTTGGTTAACCTTTCCAAAAGACCCAAGAGCATCGTAAATACCTCTAAAGCCTCAGAGGAAGAGTGCAATTTACCACTGACTGATCAAAGTATCTGGATTGAGTTTGATTTCCATGCTAAACAATGCAATGTGTACTTGTATTTAAGAGATGTTTTCATTTTTATCTGTATAACATGCCTGAGGAAGAGACCTAAGGTCTTGAAAGCTTGCATTCTAAATCTGCTTAGTTAGCCAATAAAAGGTATCAAAAACTATGTTTGCCTCCTGTTGTTTCAGTCTATCTGTTATACCATATATATCCAAAAATCTGGGCACTCTGGTCAGAACATAATGAGCTTTATTCCATTGCAGGAGATACATTTTATCATTCTCCCATAGCCTGCAACATTCATGAGATAAAACTAATGAAACAATGGGCCTTCTGTGTAATGAGAATCTGGAGTAATACTAGGGCAAACCATTGGCACTATAGGGGGCAAAGACATTTCCTTTGCTCTAAATCATTCTTTTAACTCCTTGAATGCTAGAGAAGGCGTTGAAGACCCCTCTAGCATTCAAGGGGTTGAAAGTTCCACTTATATTAACTGGAATTTTTGGAAAGCTACATAATGCGTTGGATACCTCTCTGGCACTCAAAGGGTTACTTTCTTCCCTATGGTGCACTTGGTTCAACCCAGAATGGCTCTAGTTTGCTTTTATGCATACGGCCCATATTATCTTCTGCTGTGGAATCTAGCCTAGAGTTGGCAGGGCCAAGGTTTCCTTACAAGTGCAGTTGAAGGATCAAACCTACTAAAATGTGGTATGATAACAGAAAGCTGATAGGACAGTTTATTAGATCGTTCTTCATGTTTCAATGTGGATTTCATGCAAATCAATATTAATCCTCTCTCCTTTTCTGACCACCCAAACCCTTTTTGCTGTAATGCATAGCCCTTCTTTTGTAGCAACGATGAAAGGTATTTACTGTTATGTTAAATAAATAAAATAAACACATCTCCATTACTTTGAAAAAGTAAAATATAATGAAACTGTGAGGATAATTTCTCTGGGAAACCATCTGTACAACAGAGACACAATTCCCATTGATTGAAATAGGGCTTTTAATTTAACCCCCTCTCTATCATTTAACACTGAAAGCCAGCGGAGTGCGCAACACATTTTGTAGCAATGCACTGCACGTCCTTCTGGTATTGTTATTATTCTTTATTTATATAGCGCTGACTAATTCTGCAGCCCTGTACAAAAGGGAACTACAATAGTTTAGAGGTTAAACGCCTTTCTATCAAGGGGAATTTGTATCTGTTCACCGTGGTGCAGATGGTTTTGTCCTTACACATATACCCCTATACATCTTGTGATAGCTATTCCCATTACATGTGTTATTTTCATGTAAAGCATTTTTTCCATTTGCCTTTCAGGTACTAGTCACTGTGCCACAGTGTCTCGAGATACTAATGTTGTCTCCACATAATCAAAAATGGGTAAAAAGGATTAAATATGTAATATTTGATGAGGTAAGTATTGTTACATATTTTAAAAAATGTCCTTATACTGAAAACAAAAGAGGAATAATTCTGAGACAGAACAACTGAACCACAAAGGACAAATAAACAGTCTTTCAAACTCTTGAATACTAGAAAGATCTCCAACACATTGGGAAGCAATGCACAGGAGACCTCTGTATAATGTACCCCTTTGAATGCCTTTTGTGTTTGGGGAAACTAATAATAATAATACTATATAATAATTTGTTAAGATGTCTGGCACTCAAAGGGTTAACATCACCCAGACCATGGCCAGTGTACACGGGCTTTTACACTAGTATTTTTATAATAGAGGCTGCCATCATTAAAATCTGCTGCTCTGGGTATGTCCTGGGAAGGCTAAGCCTACCTAAACCTTTATTATGCTAGAGAGATTTCCAACACATTAGAAATCACTGTGAAAGAGACCTCTCTTGGATTCAATTGGTTAAAAGGGCCATTTAAATGAATGAGAATTTGAGGACTTTTTAATTGTTTCCTATGGTGCAGTTTTCATGGTTCACAATTGCACCTCTTGCTTTCTGCCCAAGGGGTTTAAACTTTTAGTACCAGATGTATGTGAAACACATTCCTCTGTAATGTGTTGTGCACCAAAATGGACCTTAACCAGCTAGCGACACATGACATGCCAGGACCATCACACTGGTCCCAGACATTAAGGACTGGCGATGGTCCTGGTGTGTCATGGAATTCCAGGTTGGCCGCGCGGCTGTACACTGCTCTGCTATCCCAGAATTCAGCGCTCAAAAAAACAGCTCTGTGGTTCCTAGCAGCCGCCCATGCGCCGGATCGGGAGGTCATTAAGGGGTTAAAGGGTCAATCTATCATAGTATCATTGGAGGTGTTGCTAGGAAATACAAGAACACAGAAATTAATAGGGACATAGAAGCAGAATTTGGTATCAGATAAGAACCATTTGGCCCATCTAGTCTTCCCATTATTCCTACTCTAAAAACCTCAAACCTTATTTGAACCTTGGTCTTTATGTTAACAATATCCTTATTCCTATCCCATGCATACTTACATTTCCTCACAGCATTAACCTCCACCACTTCTGCTGTAGGCTATTCCACTTTTCTACCACCTTCTCAGTGAAGTAAAACTTTCTGAGCAAAGTGAAGAAAAAGATTACTCTAAAATACTAGAGCTCCATTACAGCTCACACTTATTGAGGTTGACCTTATCTAACCTCAATATGTGTGAGCTGTAATAGAGCGCTAGTATTGCAGACTAATATTTTTCTTCTCTTTGTCTTGCCTATGTCCCCTGTAGCACCTATATTAGCCTCTCTTATTCTTTTGGTTATAGGCTTCTTTGGTGAATTAGTGTGTGTGTGTGTGTGTGGGGGGGGGGGGGTTTGTGCATATAAAATAAAAATTTCTTACGTTACATTACATTTAAGCCTCTGGCCCTCTAAAGCATAAACTTACACAGTTCTCAGAATAGATTTTCCTATGCTCGGCATTTTAACTAAATTAGTTAGTAATGACAAGTTACAGTCCACTACACAGACTGACACTGAGCAGAGGCCTGTAATACTCTGAGAGAAGCTGGAACCGGCCTAAGGTTCTATGTCTCACTGGAACAGGAGTCCAAAGGATCGGAGGAATACTGTATGGTACTACCAGAGACTAGTGGCTATCAAAGCAGAGGAAACTCAGCCACAGTATCGAAATGAGAATAGCCCAACCACTACTATGGTAGGGAGTGAGTATACAGCCAGTGTCACAGTTCAGAACCAGAATGAAAGTCAGAGAAGCCGGGGACATACACAGAGCAAGTTAGTCAGCCAGAGCCACATGTTAGAACCGGAGTGGATAGTCAGACAAGCCAGGGTCATACACGGAGCGAGCGGAAACACTAGAGCCACAGGTAGAACAGGAGTGGATGGTCAGACAAGCCGGGGTCATACAACGGAGCGAGAACAGAAGCCATACCAGGGTCACAATGAGGAGCAACTGTAACTAGTAATCACAGGTACACCACGAAATTGCAAATAACGTTAGCACCCTAGAAAGTAGATATAGGCCTACATAGAGGCGGGCAATCAATTATTCAAAATAGAATATGCGTATAAATGAGCGCTGCGTTCAGAGACAGCAACGTGCACCTGAACCTGCAACACCAGACAGTGCAGCGACAAGTACAGGGAGGCTGGCAGAGGGATGCCCAGGTACACTGTGATAGTGTAGCCGCAAGCTATTATGAATGCAATGTTTTAAAAGGATACCTTGAGGACTGACCTTGGATACCCCTGCCACAAGGTATCACTTACCACATCTGCACTCCAGATTTCTGCTGCAGCTCACAGCTACATCTTATCATGGTTCCTGTGATCTCGCTGTAACTCCCTGCTGTGGTGCGCTCCCACTGGCGGAGCTTGTTTAGCCCGCCCAGTGTGGCCTTCATATACCGGGCCTCTGGCACCTGTCAGGGGCCCTTTCGTGGTGTTCCCGTACCAGTGCTTCCGTTGCTGTGTTCCTGCGTTCCTGTGTACCGATTTGGCCCGTCTGACTATTCTTGTTGGTTCCTGCTCTGTGATTGACCTGGCTTGGCTGACGTTCCTGCTCCGTGATTGACCCGGTTTGGCTGACGTTCCTGCTCCGTGATTGACCCAGCTTGGCTGACGTTCCTGCTCCGTGACCTGATTCCGGTTATCCTGTCGTCCTGAGAGTGTTCCTGCGAAGATCCTGATTCTATGTCGCCTGGCGACATTTTGAACTGTAGAGTACAGCGCTGTGCAGACTGATCATCCAGTTAACCCTTGCAGAGCTTGTTGCCTCTGATACTGAGCCTGTCCGTTAACACTTGCTGAGCACTGTTGCCTCCGTTACTGAGCCTGTCCATTAACACTTGCAGAGCTTGTTGCCTCCGTTACCGAGCCTTCCATTACACTTGCAGAGCATTTGTGGCCTCCTTTAACTGTGCTTCCGCTTAACACCTTACTTGCACAGTATAGCAGTATAGCAGTTGTCGCACAGAGTGGTGCTATTGGGCGATTCCATTCAGCTCTTGCAGTGTTGTTATTCCGCTACCGCACCGGAAGGGTGCTATTGGTTCTGGTTCCATTCAGCTCTTGCAGTGTTATGACTCCGTTACCGCACAGGAAGGGTGCTATTGGCGCTGGTCCCATTCAGCTCTCGCAGTGTTTGTGACTCCGTTACCGCACCGGAAGGGTGCTTTTGTATCAGTTCTGCCTCACTGTTAAGGTGCTTTACCACAGTCTCTTGCTGCTCTTACCATCTACTGGGCGTAGTCTAAACTCAACAGAGACTGATTACTTACATTGGACTTTAACCCTTGTGCCACTACTGTTTCTTATTTTGTGACAGTATTGCTCCTACTCTATATTGTGCCTGCGAGGGCATCCATTATCTATATCCATTTACCTGTCATTGCCTATTTTAGCCCATAGTGGGCAGTGTTCCTTGTTTTTCTCAATAAAACTGTGTTTTATTCTAACCTCTGGTCTGAGTGTCTTACAAAACAGTTACACATCTGCCTGTGCCTGGACTTGAATCAGCAACCATGTGGCAGTAAAACCTGTGCTTTAAAGGGATAGTAATGTCTGAAAATAACTTTATTTTATATTGTAGCCCTAAAAAAATCATGAAAAATGATATAAGTCTTATCTCCCAAACCTTTATGGTTTGGAAGATATTCACAAGTAAAGTTTCCCCTGGAGTGACATCATTGCTCCACCCTTCAGATTTGGGATCCGGTCGCACGACCAGCAGTGCCTCTCCAGAAGTGCTGAGATCATGGTCTTTAAAAAGAATTTCTTAATTGGAATGGTCTACAAAGTGTGCTTTCAAGCCAGGCACACTTTGTAGATCGTTCCAGTTAAGCAGTTCTTTTCAAAAAGATCGTGATCTCGGCACTGCTAAAGAGCTGCTGGTTGCTATGTGGACGAATTCCAAATCTGTCCACTAGATGGCAGACTTGGCTGAAACAGCAAGGAAAAGTGAACAATACTTTATTTTACTTGTGAATATCTTCCAAACCATAAAGGTTTGGGAGATAAGACTTATATCATTTTTCATGATTTTTTTAGGGCTACAATATAAAATAAAGTTATTTTCAGACATTACTATCCCTTTAAAGCCTGAGTCATTACAAGGAGTTTAAAGCAGAGGTGGGCAACAGGATGCCTTCCAGCTATTGCTAGACTACAAATCACAGCCATTGTCTGACAGGGATGATGGAAGTTGTATTTCAGCAGCAGTTGAAGGGCCTCATATTGGACAACACTCCTTAAAAGTGTCTTTCTATAACCAACCCTGGAAATGTTTTATTTTAATTTCTACAATGGCTTCCTCCTTTTACTGAGACTTATAATATACTCCTATTCTTGTGAGAAATAAAGGCAGATAATAGTGATAAAAACATTAACGTATTTATCATTGATCTAGTGCTGGACTGTCCAAGTTCGGTCCTCAAGGGCCGCCAACAGTACAGAATTTAAGGATTTCCCTGCTTCAGACAGGTGAGTCAGTCACAAGGAATGAGCCACTGATTAATTCACCTGTGCTTAATCAAGGAAATCCTTACAACCTGGCCCATTTGTGATCAGAGGCGTAACTAGAAGCCACAGGGCCCTGGTGCAAGAATTGCCATGGGCCCCCTCATCCACATTTCCCCTTCCACAATGCCCCCCCTTCATCTTCACATTGCCTCTTCATCTGCACATTTCCCCTTTATCTCCACATTGCCCCTGCCTCCAGTCCCTGGTAGTCTAGCGGAGTGTCTTTACAGATCTGTGCCTCCTTCGGCACAGATCTCTGTAACTGGATCTCCCGCGCGCTGCTTTAGTAATGCAGAGGCTGGGAGATTATGTCATCTCCCAGCGCTCTGTATTACTAGAGCGGCACGCCGAGTGGGAGATCAGCTGAGGATTGCTGCGGGCGAGGGGGTCGCAGGGGGCGGCCTATTCATCCAAACAAAGAGGGTGAGGGAGCATATATGTAGATACACTCTGACAAAGCTCTCTATGAAGTGTGAAATGTAATAGTGAAAGGCTATTTTTTATCTAAGGCAGTCTGCCTTTATAATGTTCCCTAATAAATGTTATGGCCTAAAGCCACAATGTCTGTTTATCTATAGGTTTGCATTTGTGGTTCTTTACCCTCTTCATTTGCATGAGATGTTCTTATACAGTGATTTTTTGGGATAGAATGCAGGCTAGTCATAAGCAGCTATACTGTTACTGGCTGAATATTCAAACACAGCCAATCATAGATTGGTGAGTTAGAAATCTGCCTAAATAGTATAAAATCCCCTACATAGTTACACTGACTGTTATTGTCATTACCATTGGCAAGACAATTAGCTATTGTGTCAACTGGAATGTAGTTAGAAAGCTCAATAGAAAAAAATGTAAAAGTATTGTTTTGTTGGAGCTACAAAAATACATATACATTTACATACAGGATATCACTGCATGAAAACACTCATCTCCCTCCCAGCTCTATAAATTCAATGCTTTTTAGACGCTAGTCCTCTCTTTTACAGCTGTTGACTTTGGATTCTTCACTTCTGCTTCAATATGTGATGCTCTCTGATCTTTACTCCTTTCTTCCAACAATCAGTATCAGTTCCCATATTGCTGAATACACAGTGTCACACAAATAACTGAAGGTAGGTCCACAATATGTGTTGGGTAGTGTTACAGAAAGTATCATGGACTTTGGTCCCTCCCAGCCATGCCCCCTGTGGGAAATGCCTGTGTCCTATGAACCAATGTCCTTCCTTATACCGGGTTTCTCAGTGCTGACTCAGCATAGAGATTGTTGTCGAGATTGAGAGGACTTCGCTTATTTGCTTGACCCCATTGAAGCAATATTGGAAGTTGAGTATCCAGGGAGTGACACATGATAAAATATTCATTTTAAACACTACCATCTCACTCAAAGCCACGTGATATAAGGAGCTTTACATTTACTAATAAAATATGTGAAATATTTTTTTTAAGATAGTTTCCCTTTAAGTTCCAAAAGTAACAGTAAACACAAGCTTTCTTTTACAATTCTAGATCCACTGTTTGGGAGGACAAATAGGTGCAGAAGTTTGGGAGCATCTTCTAGTCATGATTCGATGTCCGTTTCTCGCTTTGTCTGCAACAATTAGTAACCCTGGGCACCTAACTGCGTGAGTGATTTCTATCCATATGAAATAAAGTGGAATTATGCAAACTTTGAAGCATTGTCCCCCAAATCAGTCAATTAATATTTGTTTAGCATTTGTCCACCATCTTCTACAGTGTAACTAAACAGAATCCATAATTTTCTATTTGCTTCTGTACTGCTCATGCATTTTATTATAACCTCTAACATCCAGTTAGTTAATTGTTTCAAGTAAGGCCAAGAGTCAGTCGATGGGAAAAACACTCACATAATCTCTGTTGTTTATAAAGATGATTGTGCATTGATTTTTGTCATGTATCAAACATAACAAGCTGAAAACAATTTATGGCCACAAAAAGACTTTATGATCTTTACCCTTTGAGTGCCAAAGGGGTATGAAATTTAGTGTAGGATAATAAAGATAAATTCTGCAACTTCTGTAATGGGAGCTTGATGGGGATAATGTAGCAGACTCTAATGACTGTAGATCCAGAATATTTTTAGAGACTTCAGTTGGGAAAGAACACAGTGAGTAGAATATTTGAAGTCTGTGTGGAGGCTAAATATGCATAGAGCCATTTTTAAGAGCTAAGTGGGCCCTGTTAGAATTCATTGAGAGTGTTCTTTGAATGTTTAAATGGCAACTTTTCTCTACTTGAGCCCAGGGATACGCAGTGTAGGAGTGTGTGGGTGTTGTAGACAAAAGAAATGGGAGCAGAAAGTATCCTTTTGCTCAGTCAAGCTCCAGGGGTGGTGTAAATGGTTTGTATGCTTAGATGGCGTGTTCTTCAGAGCTGATGAGACAATATGTACTAAGATGTCTGCTTTCATAGTGTGCCTATATATAGCCAGCAAGTCAGAGCTGCACCCTTGTTTCATTGCCAATTCACACCGCCTCAAGACCCCCCCCCCAAAAAAAACCTAAATATTAAAATACATGCAATATATTTTAAAACCGGGTATAAATAATCTCTATAAATGTAGCACTTTCAGTGCCACCACATATGGTATATGTGTGCAGATGGGTGTGCTTATCAGACAACACGTACTGCATATGTGCACTAGATTACCCTCCACGACTATGATTTATTGAATTCGTTTAATATTCGGTCCTATGGGTGGGCATTAGTACCCTACTGATGTCCCCTCTGCTATTGATCACCTAGTCAGTCTTGCTAGGGGATCAATACTGGTAAGTGAGCAGAGCATAATTAGTCCTATGCTTCTAAATTTGGAACTAAAGGGTTGTGTTGGAGGCTTGGGGAAGCTTGCTGCATCATCACTTATATGATGCTGGCAATGGTGCAGCTAGCTTCCTCGAAGCCAGAAATCTCAAGTTAAAGGTCTGCCCTCTCTCACCACTATTGATCGACAAGTAGCTGGTCAACCAATAGTG
The DNA here is from genome assembly GCA_037306005.1 of Rhinophrynus dorsalis. Taxonomy (NCBI): domain Eukaryota; kingdom Metazoa; phylum Chordata; class Amphibia; order Anura; family Rhinophrynidae; genus Rhinophrynus; species Rhinophrynus dorsalis. Next base: position 134,536,905 of record CM074718.1, read on the forward strand.
TATACTGGGAAATTAGTAGTTTATTTTTCATTTTTTTGTAGCTATGATATCTTGTTGCATGGTATACAAATTTACTTCAAGTGAGGCACAATGTACAGGCTGAATTTATTTATTATGAAATCAAATAAAAGAAATATAGTTTTTCCATTGATACCAGTAATTTATCATTCTAATCACTCTAGTTCCCCAAGCACTGAATCCTAGCTCCCCCACAATCTCTTGATCCCCCCCCTCCGATGCCTTAATGGAGTGCAACGCATTGCAAAGCTGAGTGCTACCTACCCTTAGGCATTGGAGGGGTTAACACCTTATAACTTAAAATGAAATTAACCCCCAATACCTCCTTTCAAACATGCTTTTAATCATTAATCCCACTTTTGCAATATTGAGAACATAAATGCTTTGCTGCTACACTAGCAACAGAAGGGGTTAAATGCATTTGAAATATATTTAAGACCCCCCCATCCCCACCAATATCTGTTACCAGAATGTCCAGTGCCTTGCAAAACAATGAGCTGTTTTTCCAAAGGCAATGCAGAGGTTAATCATTAAAAAAAACAAAAAAAAACAAAGAAGCACATAAATAAAGCAAACTGTGTAGTCAAAAAATAACCTATTTGGATCTACTGATCGCCTCTCTTCTCAACGTCTACTGCAGTGCATTGTTCACCTCTAAGCCACTTAAACATCCCCATAAATCCCATACAGTCAACGAAGCCTTTGTAGTTGTCTTTTTTTTTTTTTCAAAACATGTAAATCAGGGGGCATTATAGATCAGGTGAATAAACGCCTAGATTCTTTTATGAAAATGAATTTTTCATCCTCTGGGCTAACTTTCACCCAGCTTTTACCACAGCCTTGGTGGCAAGGGCCATAGCTATTTGGAGCAAGCAATTATTAGTACAATGGTAACAGAGGTCATCCTTGTGGGTTGGGGAGCCGCTTTGAGCTCCAAGATCAAGGGTGATTTGTCTAGCCTTTCAGCATTGATCACAGTTGCTTCTGCGGTCCAAAAATGCAACAGCAGTGGCATATGGCAACTGCTATGGGAGGACCAAAAGCACAGCCACATGGTTTGAGGTTCATCAGATTCTGTCTTGGATGGATGCTCATGTTCCAGCTCTCTTGGCCTTTCACATATTGGTGGTAGTCAAAAACTCAACCATCAGTTCCTGGATCCTAGGGAATGGGAACTGTTTTCAACTCCATAGTTTAGAATTGGGGTCTGCTGGTTGTGAACCTGAAGGCATCCTGGATGAACCACAAGGTTACTCAGTTTTACTCCAGGTCCAGGGACCATAGGGCCCTTGCAGTAGTTGCCATAAGCATTCTGTGGCATTTCCTTCAGGTATATATGTTTTCCTCATCTCCACCTGATCCCCAGGGTATTGAGAAAAGTCAGGATGGACTGGATGCATTATGCCTTATTGGCCTTGCTAAGCATGGTTCTTGGATCTGATCAGTCTCTCTGTAACCAAGCCAAGCCTCTTCTTCAGGACTGCTTGTCTCGGGGTCCTCTGTGTCAGCCAAATGTGGAGAAGGTAGCCTTGCTGAAGACTATGGCTCAGGCCATGTCCTTTTAGTCTTCCATTAGTCTTGGCCTTTCTCCAGGATGGCCTCCAAAAGGGTCTTAGTGTTCAAGGCCCAGATCTCGGCCTTGTCAGTTCTTTTTCAGAAGCTTATTGTCTTGCTGCCAGATTTTTGTGAAAGGGGTAGTTCAAGCCTAACCCATACTTCAGGATTCTAATCCTCCATGGGATCTAAATCTGGTCCTTGAAGTACGTCAGAGGGACTCTTCTGAGCCACTGGCTTTGTAACTTGACCCTAAAAACATTTTTACTTCTGACGAATGTGTCTGTCTGGTGTGTAGCCAAACTGCAGGCTTTGTTTTGTTGAGTCCCTTTCTGATCTTTCATTCAGATAAGGTGGTTCTGCATAGCCACTTTGGGTTTCTTTCCAAGGTGATTTCTGATTTTCATATTAATCAGGAGATTTTTCTCTTTGTCCTGCTCCGACTAATAGATGGAAGCAAAACCTTCACTGCCTGGACATAGTTAAGTGTTTCATATACTATGCTCATCAATCTGAACGTCTTCATATATTGAATTACATTTTTCTTTTTATTCCCAAGGGCCCACGTGCAGGCCAAATGGAGTCTAAGGTGACACTGGCTTCTTGAATCAATACGACAATTCACTAGGCCTATGTCATTTAGAAGGGTCCAGTGTCTTTTTTAGAGCAATGGTTCACTCCACTAGAACGGTGAACACATCCAGGGCCTACAAGAAGCAGGCTTTCGTGGAGCATTCATGCAAGGCAGCAACATGGACACTCCATTACATGTTTGTTAAACATTACAGAGCCAATGTCCTGTCCTCAGCTGAGGTCATTTTTGAAAAAGATCCTATAGGTGGTATAATGCCTGTTTAGGTGACTTTTTTCCTTTGTCTCCAGTAACCTGTCTGCTGTCACTCAATTTTTGTGGCATGTCCGTTGACACCTCAAGCTCATGGTTGTAGCCTGTTTCCTTCTGTTGAGACTGGTTTTATTGTTGAGAGTTTTTCTCCCCATCCCTGGAATTCTGGCTGGGATAGTGTAACAGTTTGTACGACACTCAGACACAGTAGGTTAGAATAAAACACAGTTTTATTAAAAGACACAATGAAAATACCCCCAGCGGGCTATAGCGTATCACAGTGGAATAGGCAGGAAAATATAGGTCATAGACATATGCCCACACAGGCCCAGTATACAATGAGTAGGATGGTACAGATACTGTCACAGGTCAGGCATAACAAGGCAACTTCAGCACAGCATGGGTTAAAGTACAATGATAATAATCAGTCTCTGATGTGGTGTGTTTGGCTACGCCCAGTATGATGGTAAATGGCTATCAGGAGACTGTGGTGCGAGACAAGCACCTAGATCTGCAAAGAAGGGCTGAGACTTATACCCTCTGCCGTAGCAGTAACGGAGTCCACAATACTCTGCTAGAGCTGGACGGACTTGAGCCACGGGCACCCGACCGGTGTAGTAATGGAGGAACAGTACTCTGCAAGAGCTGGTAAACTTCAGCCAATGGTACCAGACCGGTGCAGTGACGGAGGCACAGTACTCTGCAAGAGCTGGTAATATTGAGCCAAAGGCACCCGACCGGTGCCGTTACGGAGACAACAGTACTCTGCAAGAACAATAAGAAATGAGCCAATGGCACCCTGCCAGTGCTGTAACGTAGCAACCGTATTCTGTGAGAGCTGAACGAAACACAACCACGGCTCACTGCCGGAGCAGTAATCGGAGGCAACAATAGCTCTGCAGGAAAGAACGGAAGGCTCAGTGGTAATGGAGGCAACAGTGCTCTGCAAGAGTTAACGGAAGGCTCAGTGGTAACGGAGGCAACAATGCTCTGCAAGAGTTAACGGAAGGGTCAGCAGTAACGCAGGCAACAACAGCACTGCAAGAGTTAACGGGAGGCTCAGCAGTAACAGAGGCCACAGTGATTCTCAGTCTGGCTGAGCCAGACTAAGCAGAAGTCAGAATGTCGCCCAGGCGACACGGAGAACAGGAACAGGATAGCTGGGCCGGATCTCAGGGCAGGAACGTCAGACAAGCCAGGTCAGGTCACGGAGCAGGAACGTCAGCCAGGCCGGGTCGAATCACGGAGCAGGAACCAGAAGCGGAGTAGTCAGACGGGCCAAGTTGGTACACAGGAACACAGCAACACAGTAACTCAGTAGCACTGGTACAGGAACACCATGAAAGGGCACCCGACAGGTGCCAGAGGCCCAGTATAATAAGGCCATACTGGGCGGGCCAAACTAAGCTCAGCCAATGGGAGCGCAACACACAGAGACTGACAGAAAAAAGCACGGGCACCGTGATAGATAGCTTTGGTATATCCCCACAGTTACTGTGTTACACAATGGATGAAATAGAAAAGGGGATTTTTTTTTAGTCAACAATAAATCCTTTGCTCTTATTCCTTGTTGAACATAAGACATACCTCCAAGAGAAAAACCATGTTGTTTGAGTTCTGGGCAAGAATGTCCTTAGGGTTCTCCAGTGTGGTGACTGACTTACATATTTTTTCTTACATCTTTGCTGTACATTAAAACTGAGGCTGATGCTGCTGAACAGGGGTTGGTGGAGCTAGAAGTGAGTCACCACAAATGCAAGGAAGGAAGAGGAAAGTGGTTATTTAATCGTAATGGCCATCCCCAAGCAGACATCCTGGTCCAGGTGAAAAGTTAGCTTCATGTTCTGCTCTGCATGCAAGACGAATTGTTAAAAGAAGCCAGCCTAATTTTGGACAAGAAATACCCCATGAGAAATAAAATAACAAAAATCTAATAGAACATTGAACCCCGTTGCTCTTGTTATCAGAGCAGTTTGAAAATGAAGGCTTCGGCTGTGAGGGGTTAGTGGTGCTGGGATGGAGTCTCCACCTCTAGAGAGCTTTAGTTTGCAAGTGCTCTGTCTCCTTCAGGTAACAACTTAACCCCATGGTTACTGTGTTCCACAAGGACTAAGAGAAAGGGATATATCAGTAAGTACACAGAAATCCCATTTTAACACTGAAAAGAACATGAAGAGTTGTATTCAGGAAGAAAAATGGGGTGTAATTCTGGGGCAAATCAACTGCACCATCAGGGACAAATTAAAATTTTAATTAATTTAAATGGTAATTTTGACCCTTTAACCCCTTAAGGACCGGGAAAATCTGAGGTCGTTTTCCCTTAAAGGGATAGTAATACTTCATTTTAACTTTATTTTATTTTGTAGGCATTAAAAAAACATGAAGAATGATATAAGTCTTATCTCAGAAACCTTTATGGTTTAAGAGATATTCACAAACAAAGTATCCCCCACTGTTCAACCAGATCAGAAGGGAGGTGCCCAGGTAGACTGCAGAGAGGGACAATCTTCAATTAAGATAATGGGAAAAAGCTGAAAAACTTGTCAAGGGGGGAAGGGCTTTCATTGTTTTAATACAAAGAAAATTGTCCCCTTCTGTTATCTGTCCTGTCATACAACCAGACTCACATCTGAGAAGAGATGGCTTACACTAGGTAAAAGGGGCGGGGAGGGGAACTTTGCTTGTGAATATCTCATAAACCATAAAGGTTTGAGAGATAAGACTTATATCATTCTTCATGTTTTTTTAATGCCTACAAAATAAAATAAAGTTAAAACGAAGTATTACTATCCCTTTAAGGACCGGAGCAGTTCTGACCTTTTTGACTATGTCTTTGTTCAGCAATGTTTCCCTCTAAGTCTTTTATCCCACCCCCATAAATTATATACTGTTTTTTTAAGCACAAATAGGGCTTTCATTTGATACCCTACTTATATGGATAACCCACCATTTACTTTATTAAAATTTTAAAAAAAGGTAAAAAAAATGTAAAAAAAACACCATTTTTGGTTTTTCTCTTTGGATCAATTGGGCACAAAGGGTTAAAATTTTATGGAGACTGCATGAAAGGTATGACCGGTCAGTCATACCTACAAAATGCGCAGGTTAAAGTGGCCACTGTCCCCCCTAGGTGAAAATCCCCATGTCCCTTTTTCCCACCATATTTTGACACTTTTTTATCCGTGACATTTGGCGGTGTGTATAAGTGTATTACATAGCTCCACAACAATCACACTTCCACTTTTGTTTAATTAGATTATTATTTTTTTTAAATAAAATATTTTTGTAAAAAAAAAAAAAAGTGTGTTGTGTTTTTTTAAAAAAAATAAAAATAAAAAAAAATTATTGCAGGTCAGAAATTGACCTGCATTTAGCAAGCCTTTGGCACCAGCAGTGAAGGGGTTAATACCCCTCACTGCTGTATTTTCTTTCACCACTAGGTGTCTCCTGTCTACTTCTGTCTCCGTTACTTTCATAGCAACGGAGCCAGAGGCAGACTTGACAGGCACAGACAGCATGCTTTCTCTGCTGTCTCTGTCTGTCACTTTGCCGGTACATGTGATCGCTGGAACGGCGATCGCATGAACCAGCAAAGGCAAGAAGGGCTGAGACTGAACGCCCCAGTCTCGGAGCGTTCAGTCTCAGCCTGGAATTAATGATAGCAGCGTGCACGGAGGCACGCTGCTATCATTTAAGCCATGACGGTCCTGGACCGTCATGGGTCCTTAAAGGGATAGTAATACCGAAAATGTAAAAAAAAATATGTTGTAGGGTTTATCCCCCTGAGTAAAACAAGAGTACTCCCACTGCTGAAAGATGTTTCATTCAAAAGTTATTAATTTTCAAAGTTGAATTTTTTAGGTGCAATATCACAGTGGCCTGAAATTGTAGAGTGGCGCTGTTGCTACATGATCCTATGGACAGCTCTGGTCTCAGGACCATAAATCTCCATAGGATGGTGTAGCAACAGCTCCACTCTACAATTTCAGGCCACTGTGATATTGCACCTAAAAAATTCAACTTTGAAAATTAATAACTTTTGAAAGAAACATCTTTCAGCAGTGGGAGTACTCTTGTTTTACTCAGGGGGATAAACCCTACAACATATTTTTTTTTACATTTTAGGTATTACTATCCCTTTAAGGGGTTTGCAACCCATGACGGTCCAGGACCGTCATGGGTCCTTAAGATGTTAAGGACTAGAGGGGGTTCAACGCATTTTGAAGCATACCACTCTGGTCCTTAAAGACTTACGTCTTGTTTTTTTTTTTTAAGCAAACCTTTTACACTCCCATGCTACTCCCTGAACATACTGGTTAACCCCTTAAGGACCCATGACGGTCTAGGACCGTGCCTCCGTGCACACTGCTATCATTAATTCCAGGCTGAAACAAAGCGCTCCAAGACCGGGGCGTTCAGTCTCAGCCCTTCTTGCTTGTGCCGGTTCATGTGATCGCCGTAGCAGCAATCACATGTACCGGCATTCTGAGAAACAGAATCAACACGCAAAGCATGCTGACTCTGAGTGTCTCTTCTACCTCTGTCTCCCTTGCTATCAAAGTAAGGGAGAGAGAAGTAGAGAGGAGACACCTAGTGGTAAGAGAGAATACAGCAGCTGGGGGTATTAACCCCTTCACTGCTGGTGCAGGAGGCTGGCTAAATACAGGTCAATTTTTGACCTGCAATGATATATATATATATATATATATATATATATATATATAATTTTTTTTTTTTTTTTTTTTTTTTTTTAACCCCTTAGTGACCAGCCGTGATTGCACGCGGCCGGCACTTAACGACGGGGTTTTTTTTTTTTTTTCCATTGTAGCGAATGACTTCCGTGACTTACCAGGTACGTCCTTTGTCACTAAGTGACATTTTTTCGTGACGTACCTGGTAAGTCACTTGTCGGGAAGGGGTTAAAAAACACAACACACTTTTTTTTTTTTTTTTACAAAAAAAAATGTATTAAAAAAAAAAAAATCTCATTAAACAATATTGGAAGTGTGATTGTTGTGGAGCCATGTAATACACTTATACATACCACCAACTATCAGGGATAAAAAGTGTCAAAATAGGGTGGGAACAATGGACATGGGGATTTTCACCCAGGGGGACAGTGGCCACTTTAAACTGCGCATTTTGTAGGTATGATTGACCGGTCATACTTTTCATGCAGTCGCCATAAAAATTTAACCCTTTGTGCCCGATTGATCCCAAGAGAAAAAACAAAAATGGTGTTTTTTTATACCTTTTTTTTTTACATTTTTTTACATTTTCATAAAGTAAATGGTGGGTTATCCATATATGTGTGGTATCAAAAGAAAGCCCTATTTGTGCTTAAAAAAGCAGTATATAATTTATGGGGGTGGAATAAGGTACTTATTCTTCTTCATGAGACAATAGCAATCAGAAAGACTGTCTTAAATGTCAGATATTTGATAGAAGCCAAATTATAGTGGTTCAAAGGGAGATCACTGGAGAGACTCTAAAACTAGATTTAAACCCCAAGGCAGGATAGGAGCCCTGTATGGAAGAGTATCCTATTTACCCCTTCAATGAACATTTGGATCTTGTAATGGTAGCAATTTTCTTTTGGAAAACAACTGATAGAGCAGACACTTGCACTTTGGGGGAATAGACTCTTAGTCTTTCTTTCAAGACCCACTTGCAAACATTCTAAAACTGAAGGAAGATGGAAACAAAATGGGTCAATCAAATGTTGATTACAGAATTAAAAATATATTCTCCAAATTCAATTATATATTTTTGGCTGAGACAGGTATGTGAACTCTCAACACAGTTTGAATGACTGAATCACTCAAACCCTTGTTCTTCCAGATTTTGGTTTCAAGTTCCATGCCGTCAAAGCAAGACTGTGTAAGTTGTGGTGATGAATGGGTCCTTGAGATAGCAGGCCTGGTATCTAAGGTCTGGTATCTGAGGAAGATGCCACGTTTCTGTTATAGACATATCCCATAGATGAAGAAACTAAGCCCTTCTTTGCCAAAACAGGAAGATAAAAATGGTGTGGACATATTCTCTCCTGATTTTGAGTAGGAGCCTGAGAATCATGGCTAATGAGGGGAACACATATACTAGTTTACTAGAAGATAAAAAAGGAGGAGAAAAAAACAGAGGTGGCCCGTGTATATCAATCAAGTTGGAATCAACCACCACCATACACCCTATGGTGTGCACTCACAAGGTTGGTACATTGGAGACGGCTTATGCCGATTCAACAGTAGCAAGCGGCTGCAGAGGGACTTAGAGGAACCTTCTTTACCACTCTCTTCAGAGACTTGTTGAACCTCTAAAACTGATATTATTAAATATTCTACTGATTCTGTGTTCCACTTCCCAGACTGACAACTCCAATATGGAATGTGGAGGTCAGTGTCCTCACTATGGATCACTCCCTCATCATCAAAATAATTTGGATATGATATTAATGGGCCATTGCTCAAATTAAGTGGTGGTGATCTTTTTGCTGGCAAATATGGTGCATCAGATATACCCATTTACCCAATACCCTTTCAAGGGTATTGACTATGGACTCTGGTAAAGTTTTAGCCCATTCAGGTTCTAAATTTTTAAGAAATTATTTTGAAATATTTGCCAATGTTTCAACATAACAGAGCAACTCAAATATTTTGAAGTATGAGTTCCTGAAATGTTTGTGCCACTGGTAGAACAAAAGTTCTTTGTCCGTCTGCTGCTCTTAGATTTATTTCTTCCCCTCTAGGCACTGCCATAGTGTCTGGGTAACCTGTATATCAAGTTAATTTAATTGTTTAAATCTAATTTATCTCATGTAGATACACACACACACACACATGCTTCATAACTACACCACATCAGCAACATTGTATGAAGTAAAGAGGCGCGTATGAACACATGTGACATTCATAAGTGCTCCCGATCCAATGAATGATGGTTAACGTCAACAAAGAAATTCATCCTATATATATATATATATATATATATATATATATATATATATATATATATAAAATCTGCTCTGAGGTTATTCCTACAAGCTGACTCTTGTTCCGGTTCATGAGCTGGAACAAATGAGGTTATACCGTTCCAAGGTTTGAGCTTGCTATGAGCGTCTCGTTGCGGTTTCTAAACCAGGATGACTGAAAGTCTACTGCTCTGCCATTGTTTGTCTTCTGTATGGAATAATCCTCCTGTATTTCTTTGTGTGTAGATGGTGCCTCTGTTGCTCTTCTTTCATTATTTATCCCACACCAAAGGTAAAGTGGGATAAGCTGGGACAATCTCGAATTTCAACTATTGTCCCCATGGCTCTGAAGCATTAATAACCAGTGTATCAGCAAGTTTAAGGACTCTCCTCACAAAGAGAGGGTCCAGTTTGTATGTATATTGGTACATTTAAAAGGACGTAGTTTAAATAAAATAAAATTAAATAAACTAAAAATAAAATGAAATATCCTTGTACCTCCTGAAGGACACACTAAAAAAATGGTGGAGGGGTATAGGTTACTGGGAATGGGAGGATTTTCATTTAGAGTGCCTTTCCACCTATAGGGAGGAGCTCCTATACCCCATGGTCTCTGGATCCCTCAATGACGATAAAGATGCCTGCTCCATGGAATTATTGTCCTGCTATCCATTTTGCATGATTTTACTATGTTCTTATGGTACCAAGACTTACATCTACAAATACCAGTGAGGCAGATTATCACTCAGTCAAGTGCTCCAAGACTTTTCAATGACTGAAGGTAGATTAGTAATGCCATGTAGAGGTATTTCACTTGCAATGGCAGAAAAGGATAGGGGTACCTGGAACATTGCATTGCCTACTTAAACTCTCTAAGGAATTAGTTTCAGTTAACCTCACTTAGATAAGGAGGTAGTATCAGGCAAGGGTGACTCTTGGTTTATTGGCGCACTAAGTGAAAAATTCACGAGGCCCCCTTTACTCACACTTCAATATTTCTAATAAGACATTTCTATCTGATTTTGGTGGTACTGTATTAGCGCTGAGGGGGCCCTCTGACGAAGTGAGGGCCCTAATTCTGCTTTTATTCTAGTGCCATCACTGGTCACAGGACTTAAAGGGACACTCAGCTTTCTTTTATGCATAAATAATGTTAATGCACATCACTTCTATTCCTTGCTATAAATATTTTTCTACTTTTATGGCCTGGGAAGCAGCTTCTTTTAACAATTTCATTTTCAATATAATAAATGTAATGCATATTTTATGAGATGTATACTATATAATTTTTTTTCATATTTGAAGATGGATGAGATCAGTAAAACAATACTGGAATAAAAGAGATGTACTCATAGAGAGAAAATCTACTAAGAAAGGAGGAACAAGTAAAGCTTTGATGGCAGAAAAAAAATCTTACAGTGTTCATTTGGGTAAAGTATAATTTGTAAATATTTAATGATATTAATGGTGTAAAAAAAGGGGAGATAATTCCTCTTAATTAAGAAATGTAACAAACAAAATGTTTAATGTAAATTATAAAACCAATATATAAAATCATAAAATAAATTAAAAACCATCAGACTCTCTTAAGTCTCTCTGCATGATAATGTAAATATGAAGTCCTCTCCCATCCTTAGCATGTACTATTTCGGAGGTAATTGTAATGTGTATAGGTGGGAACAATGCCCCCTTGGCTATGAATAATGCAGGTAGATATTCTGTCTGGTAGCTCTTCAGGGGCTCGATTCTATTTCCAGCACTAAAAAAAAAAATGGCTATGTTTTTTTAAGTCAGTTTTTGGTATCCTGTTACCCGACTTGTGAAAACAAAATCAGAGGTAATTACACATACCGCCAGTCAAAAAAAAGCCCATAGGAATCAATTAAAAACAACGTGCAAGTAGTATCCTATCACCCACGCTCAGTATTAGTGCCTGTTTTGTTTATATAAGTTAAGTTGGAAATTCTCAGCCTCAGAGGTTGAGGCATAGAAACCACAACAGTTTCAAAACCATCGTTGTTGGAAACAAAAGCAGTGTATAATACAGTATACAGCATAGAAATCCGACATAGAGTGCCCCCCTTCAACACATTCACCCCCCCTCCTTTTAAAAGTTGACTACAGTGATTTTCTTTCACCACATTAATTCAACAAATATTGTACTCAACACTTTAACCCCCCTCCCCCTTTAAAATTTGACTTACAGTGCTCACATGACTTTCTTTCAGTATTTATTTCCAATATTTTTCTTCTCCTTTTTTTTTTTTGACATGGCCTTCTATTTTGTATTGCACGATTAACCCTGTGAGTACCAGAGAGATAGCAACACATTGCAATGTGTTTGCTCCCCCTCTGGTACTCAAAGGGTTAAAAGAATTAGTGGAAACAGTGCTCCTCAATATTAAATAAACCCATATCTTGATTTTTTTTTTCTTATAGTCCAGTACACTGCCGGTGGCTTTTGAGCCCTAGGCTGTAGAAGCCTCAGAGTTCTCACAGCCAGCGTGTGTACATATGGCTTGCTGCCAAAAGTTGACAATAAGTTCCAATCAGCTCTTGCAACAAAGTATTCGGTCAGTGTGCTCAAGAATACTTTGTTGCAAGAGCTGATTGGAACTTATTGTTGACTTTTGGCAGCAAGCCATGCATACACACGCTGGCTGTAACACCGGTTTTAGCACTGGTAATAGAATCGAGCCCCAAATGTGGAGTTGGACATTATGTGTGTGTCAGTTGTTTAATAAAAGACTCTCTCTCTCCTGGCTAAACCATAAAATATTGACGTTGTTGTCTGGGGAATGTCACCTTCTCAGGGCAGGCAGAGAATTAAGAAAGTAATCAAATATATGCTGAAAGTACAAGTTGAGTCTATAGTGTATTCACTGTGCGTCTAGGGTATAAATTACCCTATACATTTCATATCTGCTTGACACTTCTTCAGAGATTCAGTCCTGTTACTTTCTATTTTATACATTATTGTATGGTTCTTTATACCCATTTTCATAATACTTTCTCCACATATCATTGCTAGGTGTAGAAGAGGAAGTACTTTATTGTACACTTTGAGGTTATAGTAAGTTCCCTTAATAGTGATAGATCACCGACATTGCCCTTTCTTTTACAGTTTTAATGATATTATGTTCAACATCTAATTAGTAACAGTGTTTATATATATGTATATTTTTTTTTAGTATTGTATGAGAAAAGATACAACGATCTGGAAAAGTATGTATGCACTGTGCAGAAATCTGACATTTCTTTTGAACACTATCACCCATGTGCTGCATTAACGGCAGATCATGTAAGTTCAAAGAATAATGTTCTGGTTCCACTTATAAATGTTCATGCATATGACAAGAAGTGTAGAGAAAAATGCCAGATGATATTAGCATAAGACAGTGGTGGGCAAAACAACCCCGTCTAGTAGCTGCCAGACCACAAATCTCATCATTCTGGATTTGTAGTCCAGATGCAGATGGAGTCACTTGTTTCCCACACCAGGCATAACAGCTAACATTGGTTCTGGAAGAAAATAATGGTTTTTGAAAGCCTTAAATAAATTATACCAGAGATCACTGGGAGTATGTAATAATACAATTCAGTGCAAAGGAGGCATAGGAACAAAATTTTGAATTCTGCACCTGCAGAGAGTGGAGCAAAAGTAGTAATTGCCATGGGACAAAGGAGGTAGGAAATTAGAAATGACTTAGCTCTAACAAAAGATTCCATTTAGGAAGCAGACCTGCGCTCTGATCACTTAATCATTAACCCGGTTTGACCCTGGTGACTGATTTAATGATGGGACCACAGCGCTCCCTTTACTTTAATTCATTTCTTGGTGCTGCGGGCGGCTCTAAATCCTACAGCATCAAGAAGGCTCTAAATGCCTTTGGGGTTGCCCCATGGATCAGCTATCCTTTTGGATAGCTGATCCATGTTAGGAAGGCTATCAGGAGGGGTCCTGATGCCCCCCCCATTGAGGTCTGATCCTTTCATATCAGTATAAAAGTGCATATAAGCTATGTTTCACATAGCTATATGCGCTTATTAAAGTGCAGTCTTCGGCCTCATGTTAGGGGGTCTCTAATGTACATTTTATTAAAGTAAAACACATTTTTTTTTTAAAACACACATGTATTAATGCATAATAAATATTTACCACACACACACACACACACACACACACACACACACACACACACACACACGCAAGGTATGTAGTCCAAACCTTGCCTATTAACCCTTTGGGTACCAGAGGGGTAGGAAACACATGCTAAGCAATGCTTTCCTACCTCTCTGGTACTCAAAGGGTTAATTGTCGAATAAAAGACAGGTTCGACTACTACATGTCAGTCAATGAGGTGAATGTCAGATGGAATTAGTATGTCGAATATATGCAATATATGTCGACATACTAAGGGGGGGATGTCGAGGGGGGGGACATTGTGTAGTGCTTGGTGTACTAGTTTTGTTTATTGTAACCCTTTGAATGCCACAGGGGTGAGCAATGCACATCCCTATGGCATTCAGTGCTGTCCATGGTGCTGAAAGCCTTCTTTATTCCCCTACTGGCTGGGTAGGGAAGCACAGAGAATGCTGTTCAGATTGTCCTAGCTCTCCCTGCTGTTACTCCATAGGAAAGTACAGGGGAGATCCCAGCTATGACAGCATGCATTAGGTGAAGTGGAGACTGTGAATTCCGACAGCAGAGGCTGCTATCGGCGTTTACTGAATGAGTCGAAGTGTCACATTATATCAACACACCCCCTTGCATACAAATGTATATCATTATGCTTCATTTCCATATGGAAATGAGCAATTGTCGATTCGAAGAATACAAATTCGAAGACATGGTGAAGGCATGTCGGATTGATGTCGATGTGGGTATTTTTTTGTCAGCGTTCTGGAGAAGTGATGTCATAGACACTTTGTGAATTGTGTGGAGGTGCCTACGACACTGCTCTGACAGAACATCGACATTCGTAGCCCTCATTGACCTTTAGTGCATCTAGGCCCTGATGTCATTACAGGTGCAAATGTTTATACAGTGTTGTGGCGCCATCTTCTGGGTTCATAGAGTTATTAATGGAAGAATGCATGATTCATATGGAAATTAGAAATTTAGAGTTTCCAGTCAGATAATACTGATGATGTCACTGCATAATGCGATGGATCTTTATACAATCAGAGGAGATTGGTGCGGCTTTCTGATAAGAGTAATTTTACCTTATAAAATAGTAAGGCCTAAGGTAGTTCGGTCTCTTGGCTCCTGAGTTCCTGATCATCCTGACCTTAGCTGAAGTGTTCTATTCCTGCTGGCTGCCAAAGAGATCCTAAGAAACATTTATTGGATGGTGACTATATTTTTCTTTATTTTAATTCTGCGAAATTTCAGACTCATATAAATATTTCCTTGATATTTGGGGAAAGATTTTTTTTATATATAGTTTTGCTCAATACTGTTCTGGCCAGCTATATTACAGCAAAATATATATAAGCTATATTTGGCTTTAGTATTCTGAAATTAATCAGAATTAATTACTTAAGTAATTATTTTATCCAAATAATGGTATAAATAGTTGATAGCAGTTAGATCTATATAGCTTGGTTTATATTAGTTAACACAATTTTTGATATTTCTAGAATAATATATTGTGTTTCTAGAAAGGTTATTTTAGCTAATATTTGATCTGGGGAATTCTTTGAATTCATTTATTAACCCTTCAACTGCTATTTGTCTATTTATTTTGAAGTGTTTCTTTAGATTTCTTGCATATGTTTTTGGTCTAACTTTTGTACAGTGGGAAGTTTATTTAAACCTCTCACTAAACAAAAGAAGCCTCCATCTTGGGTGGGGCTCTATATACTTATAGCTGTGGATTAACCCTTGGAGTACCCTATAGGTTTTACAGAGGATTGCTATAGTCATGTTTATGATATATGTTGCATGAAGTTTTGTTATTCTTTATGACATATTTTATTAGATTCGATACTGAATATATTCTTGGTACAATCTATCATTGACTATAAAATATGCAATTTATATATTTTATTCAGAGGTATACATATTGAAATATGTAGATAATTAAATTATAGTGATCTAAGTCTTGGATTTTATTCCAGTTAGTTGCTCTAAATTTTGCTGTTACATATGGTACAATGAGATTGTCAGAGGACTTGGCTTAATATTAAAGCCTACTCACCTGATAACATATCTTAAACCTCAATTAGCATAGTTAATACAGTTTCTGGGGCAGAGGTATTCATAAATGCTGCTGCCAACTGTATTTTAATTAATTGTAAGGATCAATTATCCTTTTCTATGCTGCTGAGTTCAATTATTGTTATTTAATACCTCTGAATATGCCTATGTGTGGTTAACCCTTTTAATTGCTGGTAATACTAATTGTAATATTGTGGTTTGAGTTAATGTATATCTATTGAAATTGGTGTTCACTCATTTATATTATTGTTGATTTTATATACATAGTATATTTTACTTAAATAAATTATATATATTTTTGCACAAATATGCGTAATTGATTATTTTAATCAATTCTTTACTGTGAAGTAGCATGTCAATACCTAGTATTGTATAAAGATCTCAAATTTATTTTATATTATATATATATATGTGAAGATATACAACCTAACTGGGTCTTCTGTTAACCCTTTCTTGTATTTTCTTTGACAAATCAATTGAAAGATTGAATTTACACAGACCACATAGCAAATGTTATTTTATTTCCCAAAGGCATAATATAAAAGGGACATGAGGGTGTCTGTGTTGGTGGAGTGTGGGGAAAGAATCAGTGAATAAAAATGAAATAAGAATTGGTGTGTAACGGGACAGACACAGGGACCCTCTGACGTAAGCTGTGACTGGGGAAGACTGATACTTGATGGAATAGAATATTTTGTAGAGGATGATTTGTAGGGTTTGTTGTTAGAGGCCCAAGCCCTGAGGAAATATTGATTTGTAGGACTTAGACTTGTTTGGCACAAGCCCTAAGAAAACATTGATTTGTAGGACTTAGGCTTGTTTGGCACAAGCCCTAAGGAAACATTGATTTGTAGGACTTACGCTTGTTAGAAACAAGCCCCCAAAAATTGGTTATGTTTTTGTAGGCCCATGTTTTTTTTTTTTTTTTTTTTTTTTTTTAAACACAAGCCCTGAGGAAAAAAATGCCATATTGGCCTAGTGCAAGAAGCTCATGTTGTGTTGGCCAGTGGCCACTGGCCACTGTCAAATGCCCTGATGTAGATGAAGAATTTGTGACTGGTGTTCTTTCTGCTGCTGCTGAGTTGTTTAAGTAGCAGGATGATTAGGCAGCTCAAAAGGGAATGGGATCAACAACAGTAGTAACATGGGTGATGGATGATGAAGGTTCCACTTGCCATAACTGGCTCCAGTGATGTGCCTGAGGCAGAAGCATCACCATAGCTAGCCCCCACCACTTCAGTTATATGTGGAGAAAAAATGGCCAATAATTCTTACCCACCTGCCCCTCCTCCAAAATCATGGGTGTGTTACTAGAATATAATTTTTTCCTTGAGAGCAGGAACCGTGCCCCTCATCAGCAACTGCAATGTGCACAATGTGTGTGTGGTAAATAACATCTGGCATAACTCTATCCAAACACCATGACACTAGAAACCAAGTACTGCTGCTGTCACTATGCCCCTTGTCCACACCCTGCTGAGAACACATGACAATTTGCTGACAGTTTAATAGTAATGATGAACCCTCCCTGCCACCATCTTAGCATATTCTGCAAGATGGAATCTCCTCAGATGCCGATTTATGTCCTGCTTGTGATTCTCCTCCACCACACTGCCATGTGTGGTCAGTGCACCACACAGTGTACAATGGGTGGACATGAACTGCCACATCCTAATATCTATAGAGTGGTTATCATTTGGCGGGGGGGCGGGGGTAACAATGAACGAGGTGGATTGGCAGAAAATTTAGTTACCCTAAAGGAAGAAGATGATGGAGAGCTAGTTGTTTCGCTCATCAGGGGATACAGCAACAGTGGTGCTATCATGGTGCCCGTGATTGCTGCATTCTTGTGTCTATTACCTGTAGGGGGCTCCCATTGGCTGTCTGCCTTCAGCCCGCCTCACATTGCCTTTTTAAACTCAGTCTGGGCACCCTCTGGTTGCCCTTTCGTGTTGTCTCTGACAGCATCCACTTCCACGTTGCTACTGTAGCTATTTGGGCCTGTTGCTGTGTTCCTGAGTTCCTGAATCGTCCTGCCTGCTGTGTCGGTTCCAGTACCGGTTCCGATTGTGATCATCCTGTTTCCAGTTCCTGCATCCGTGGCGACATTGTTCCTCGGACGCTTCGGCGACATTCCTTCTGTTGGTTCCCAGCGTGCAGACGCTGGTTAGCTCCACTAGTCTTGCGGCTACACTTCACAGCGTGTTGGTTCCAGTGTGCGGACACTGGTTTGCTCCTTGGCCTTTCAGCCCGATATGCAGCACTGTTGGTTTCCAGCGTGCGGACGCTGGTTCGCTCCACTAGCCTTGCGGCTACACTTTACAGCCTGTTGGTTCCAGTGTGCGGACACTGGTTTGCTCCTTAGCCTTATGGCCCGATACGCAGCACTGTTGGTTCTCAGCGTGCGGATGCTGGTTCGTTCCACTAGCCTTGCGGCTACACTTTACAGCCTGTTGGTTCCAGTGTGTGGACACTGGTTTGCTCCTGGGCCTTACGGCCCGATACACAGCACTGTTGGTTCCCAGCGTGCGGACGCTGGTTTGCTCCCCAAGCCTTGCAGCTGGGCTATTACTAGTCTGTTCCTTCCAGCGTGCGGTCGCTGGTTTGCTCCACTGCCTTGTGGCAATATTTAGCTGTCTGTTGGTACCAGCGCACGGGAGTTGGTTCGCTCCATGGCCTGTGGGTTTACTCATTACCCTGCTTGATGTTTCCCAACGTGAGGGCGCTGGTTTACTCCTTTGTCTCTTGGCTCATGCACTTGATGGTTTCCAGTGCGCTGTCCAGTCCTAGACAGCTACTTATTCTTACAGTACACGGGTACTGAGTTTCAGACTATTAGTGAAACCACTGACCTGGTAGCCTCTATCTTACATCTGTACGGTCATTGACCATCTGACAGTCACCAAGGTCACTGTGGTAGTCACCTTCCTTTGGGCTGCCTTGCCCGGTATATTGGTAAGGCCAGTAGAGCCTACTCATTGGTATTCCATCTCAAGGTTGCCTTACCCGGTATTGGCAAGGCCGGTAGAGCCTACTCATTGGTATTCCGTCAGGCTGCCTTGCCCGGTATATTGGTAAGGCCGGTAGAACCTCTCATTACTCCAACTTGAGGTTGCCTTACCCGGTATTGGCAAGGCCAGTAGAGCTTATTACATTGGTATTCCGTTGGGCTGCCTTGCCCGGTATATTGGCAAGGCCGGTAGAGCCACCTATTATGTTCTCGTCTAGGTTGCCTTGCCCGGTATATTGATAAGGCCGGTAGAACCTGTATTGCTATTGTCATATATTACCTGCCTGTTCTATGTATTGTTTGTATGTGTATGAAACCCTATGGGATTATCTTAACCTTTTCAATAAAGTTGTGTTTTTACCTAACCTTACATCTGGGAGTCTTAACAAACCATGACAGTATGAAAGGGCCATGACCTCAGATAACAAGAGTGATGGTAATACACAGAATATCCATTGGAGGATGGATATGCATGAGCAAAGTTTGGATCAGTTGGCGGTTGCAATCCAAACTATCCTTGAAAGCACTGTACTTGTTGACAAGTCTGGGTCTAGTCCGGTGGTCTCGCCAAGTCAGACACCGGAGAATGATACAAGGCCCTTAGGGGCTGCAGTCAAGGGGTTAACGGCTTCTGCACCCTTGCCGCTTAGGTATGACGGTGACCCTAATCTCTGCAGAGGGTTCATCAACCAACTTGAAATATTTATGGAATTGACGGCACGTGTTTCCCAATGATCATAGTAAGATTGGGTTCATGATATCCCTGCTGACTGGCAGAGCATTGGCTTGGGCTAACCCATTGTGGGAGAATGCTAAACCTTGCACTAAGAGTTTCAGAGAATTTGTGCAATCCTTTCGGAGAGTGTTTGAGCCTACCTGTAGAACCACCTCTGCTGCTAAACGCCTTATGGAAATACAACAGGGCAGGCGCACGGTGGGCGATTATGCCATTGAATTTCGCACCTTGGCAGCAGAGGTAGGGTGGAATAATGAGGCATTGTTGGCAGCCTTTGCTCAGGGTCTGAGTGACCAAATTAAAGATGAGATCACAGCAAAAGAATTTCCTACTGACCTAGATGACTATATTGAATATGTTATACTAATTGACTCCAGAATACGTGAGAGACTAACCGCCAGAGATCGCAGGATACGGTCCAAAAACAATGGGTCTAGTAACATATTTTGTCCACCCATCCCTCCCCTGGCATCTAAGCCTAGTGAACCAGTATGGGAACCAGGTGAACCTATGCAAGTAGGTTTCACTAGGCTAACCAAGGAGGAGAGAATATATCGCATGAAACAAGGGTTGTGTTTGTACTGCTGTAAGAATGGGCATTTGCTAAGATCCTGTCCGGTACGTCCGGGAAACGAACACATCTAGGGTACCTTGGGGGTAGGCCCTAGGTGGTGTTCAATCGTCCCCGGTCTTGGGCACACTAAAACCCACCATACAGGTGGTACTATCTTGGGCACAACGCTCAGTGGAGGTTTTGGCCCTGGTTGATTCTGGTGCAGCTGGGTATTTTATGGATAATACCTTTGCTGAATTGCATGGTGTACCACGTATTGAAAGAGAAACCCCTCTTGCTATTGAAGCAATTGATGGCAGACCCTTAGAACCTGCTCAAGTTACATTTGAAACTATGCCATTATTCATGACTATTGGGGCTCTCCATAGAGAAGAGCAGCAGTTACAACTTATTAACTCTCCTCACCATGCCGTAATATTAGGATTTCCTTGGTTACAGTTGCATAATCCACAATTTGATTGGCAAAAATGCGAAATTTCTGCTTGGTCTCAGTTTTGTATGGATAAGTGCGTCACCCATCCAGTTAAGGTCCTGTGCACCTCCCCTTCACTACCAGACGAATACCAGCAGTTTGGAGATGTTTTCAGTAAGGGAGAGGCTGGCACCTTACCTCAGCACAGACCATATGATTGTTGCATTGAGTTGCCTCCTGGAGTGGTGCCCCCTAGGGGACGCACATACCCATTGTCTTGTGAGGAGAACCAAGCTATGGAAGAATATATTTCTGATGCCCTTGCTAGAGGGATCATAAGGAAATCTACCTCTCTGGCTGGGGTTGGGTTCTTTTTTTGTAAAAAAAGAAAAATGGCGAACTAAGACCATGCATCGATTACCGTGGGTTGAATAAGCTTATGGCAAGGAACGCTTATCCGATACCACTCATCACCAAGCTTTTTGACAGACTCAAGGGTTCCTCTATTTTCACCAAATTGGACCTACGGGCAGCATACAATTTGATTAGAATCAGAGCCGGTGATGAATTATGAATATCTAGTCATGCCATTTGGTCTGTGTAATGCACCCGCAGTATTTCAGGAACTGATCAATGACGTTCTCAGAGATATGTTACAGTCATGTGTCGTGGTTTACGTTGACGATATACTTATTCACTCCAAAGATTTATCGCAACACATTAAAGATGTGTCTGAAGTATTGCTACGAATACGTAAAAATAAATTATTTTGTAAATTGGAGAAATGTTTCACAGAACTAGTGTGCCATTCTTGGGGTTCTTAATTGGCAAAGAAGGCATTGCCATGGACAAGGAAAAGTTAACAGCAGTCTTACAATGGCCACGGCCTAAGAGTCTTAAAGCTATCCAGCAATTTTTGGGCTTCGCTAATTATTATAGGAAGTTTATTAAGAACTTCTCTTCCATTGTTAAACCTCTGTCTGACATCACGCACAATGGCGCTAAGCCATCTCTTTGGCCAGTGGTTGCGGAGGAAGCCTTTGAAAAACTGAAATTCGCTTTTGCTAATGCTCCTGTGTTATCCCACCCCAACCCATCACTCCTGTTCACTTTAGAGGTTGACGCCTCAGATATTGGGGTTACGGCAGTGCTTTCTCAACGACGCATTAAAGGTGGAACACTCAGACCCTGTGGGTTCTTTTCAAAAAAGTTGACCGGAGCTCAGAGCCATTATGAAATAGGGGACAGAGAATTATTAGCCATTATCCTCGCTCTTAAGGAATGGCGTTATTTACTTGAAGGCACAAAAAATCCTGTTTTAATCCTGACGGATCATAAAAATCTGACTTATCTCTCTGAGGCCAAGAGATTGTCCTCTCGCCCGGCCAGATGGGCATTGTTCCTGTCCCGATTCAATTTCATTGTATCATATTTGCCGGGATCCAAGAATGTTAGGGCTGATGCACTGTCAAGACAATTTGAGGCTGAAATTGACAGAGAAGAAGCACCAGCACCTATCATTCAACCTGATCGAATATTGGCTACCATACGTACTAGTATCACCTTCACCATTAGGGGAAGAAATCCTGGCCATCCAGGCCTCCGCCCTCCATGAAACCCCAGTGGGCAAATGTTTTGTTGCTGAACCATTTCGTACTTGATTACTTGAAACTTATCATTCCCCTAAGGCTGCGGGACATATTGGCAGAGACCAATTGTTATGGTCCCTCTCTCAGTTATTTTGGCGGCCTTCTATGAGATCAGATTGTGCCGATTTTACTAATACCTGTGCCCGTGCTAAAACCCCTAGACATCTCCTGGTGGGCTTGCTTCAGCCGGTTCCTAATGGTGAACACCCCTGGTCTCATGTTTCCATTGATTTTATGGAAGAATTGCCCAGGTCTAGAGGGCATTCCTTCATATTGATGGTGGTGGACAGGTTTTCTAAAATGGCTCATTTCGTGCCCCTCCGTGGCCTTCCCTCGGCTAAAGAATTGGCAATGGTGTTTGCTAAAGAGGTGTTTCGGTTGCATGGAGTACCCAGAGTACTGGTGTCCGACAGGGGTAGCCAGTTTGTGTCTAGGTTCTGGAGGGCATTTTGCGAACAGATGGGCATACAGCTATCCTTCTCCTCCGCTTATCACCCCCAGACTAACGGAGCCGCTGAACGTGCCAGTCAAGGCTTGGAACAGTTCCTACGCTGTTTCGTTACTGACCATCATGACAATTGGGCCGACTTGCCTTGGGCAGAGTTCGCCAGGAACTGTGCAGTCAACTCCTCATCAGGGAGCTCACCATTTCTGATTAATTACGGGTTCCAACCCTGTTTGCTCACAGATTCCTTTCAGACACAACCGATTCCAGCTCTGGATGAGCATATCGAGCAACTCTGTTCCACATGGGCACAAGTTCAGAGGGCACTTGGTCAGTCATTTCAGCGCCATCAGCGCTATGCTAATCGCAGAAGGCTTCCAGCGGTTTCCTTCCAGGTTGGGGACAGAGTATGGCTCTCCTCCAAGAATCTTAAGCTTCAAGTCCCATCTAATAAGTTGGCACCTCGGTTTATTGGGCCTTACAGAATTATCCATAAATTAATCCTGTTTCCTATGCTTTGGACATACCCGCATCCATACACATTCATAATGTTTTCCATGTGTCTCTCCTTAAGCCTCTCGTATACAACCGTTACACTACTACACCTGTGGTGCCAGGGCCTGTCGAGGTTGAGGGTCAGGAGGAGTATGAGGTGCAGAATATCATTGATTCCCGAAAGCTTAGAAGAAGGGTACAGTATTTGGTACATTGGAAAGGTTATGGTCCTGAAGATCGATCTTGGGTGGATAGTAAGGACCTTCATGCACCCAAGTTACTGTGGATTTTTCATGCTAAATACCCTCAGAAACCCAGACCCTATTCTAGGAGAGGGGGCCTTTGAAAGGGGGGTACTATCACGGTGCCCGTGATTGCTGCATTCTTGTGTCTATTACCTGTAGGGGGCTCCCATTGGCTGTCTGCCTTCAGCCCGTCTCACATTGCCTTTTTAAACTCAGTCTGGGCACCCTCTGGTTGCCCTTTCGTGGTGTCTCTGACAGCATCCACTTCCACATTGCTACTGTAGCTATTTGGGCCTGTTGCTGTGTTCCTGAGTCATCCTGTTCCTGAGTATCCTGCCTGCGGTGTCGGTTCCAGTACCAGTTCCGGTTGTGATCATCAGAGGTTGCTGTTCCTGCTGCCAGTCTTCATTGCCGTTCCTGATCCGGTTGACCATCTCTGCTGGTTCCTGTTCGTCCTGTTTCCAGTTCCTGCATCCGTGGCAACATTGTTCCTCGGTCGCTTCGGCGACATTCCTTCTGTTGGTTCCCAGCGTGCGGACGCTGGTTCGCTCCACTAGCCTTGCGGCTACACTTCACAGCCTGTTGGTTCCAGTGTGCGGACACTGGTTTGCTCCTTGGCCTTACGGCCCGATATGCAGCACTGTTGGTGCTCAGCGTGCGGACGCTGGTTTGCTCCCCAAGCCTTGCGGCTGGGCTATTACTAGTCTGTTCCTTCCAGCGTGCGGTCGCTGGTTTGCTCCACTGCCTTGTGGCAATATTTAGCTGTCTGTTGGTTACCAGCGCGCGGGCATTGGTTCACTCCATGGCCTGTGGGTTTACTCAATATCCTGCTTGATGTTTCCCAACGTGAGGGCGCTGGTTTACTCCTTTGTCTCTTTGCTCATGTCGCTTCGGCGACATTCCTTCTGTTGGTTCCCAGCGTGCGGACTCTGGTTCGCTCCACTAGGCTTGCGGCTACACTTTACAGCCTGTTGGTTCCAGTGTGCGGACGCTGGTTTGCTCCTTGGCCTTATGGCCCTATACGCAGCACTGTTGGTTACCAGCGTGCAGACGCTGGTTCTCTCCACTAGCCTTGCGGCTACACCTTACAGCCTGTTGGTGCTAGCATGCGGGGAGCTGGTTTGCTCCTTGGCCTTGTGACCTTATACGCTGTACTGTTGGTTCCCAGCGTGCGGACGCTGGTTTGCTCCCCAAGCCTTGTGGCTGGGCTATTACTAGTCTGTTCCTTCCAGCGTGCAGTCGCTGGTTTGCTCCACTGCCTTGTGGCAATATTTAGCTGTCTGTTGGTTACCAGCGCGCAGGCGTTGATTTGCTC
The DNA here is from genome assembly GCA_037306005.1 of Rhinophrynus dorsalis. NCBI lineage: Eukaryota > Metazoa > Chordata > Amphibia > Anura > Rhinophrynidae > Rhinophrynus > Rhinophrynus dorsalis. The sequence goes on from CM074718.1 coordinate 134,561,392, forward strand.
CATGGCCTGTGGGTTTACTCAATATCCTGCTTGATGTTTCCCAACGTGAGGGCGCTGGTTTACTCCTTTGTCTCTTTGCTCATGCACTTGATGGTTTCCAGTGCGCTGTCCAGTCCTAGACAGCTACTTATTCTTACAGTACACGGGTACTGAGTTTCAGACTATTAGTGAAACCACTGACCTGGTAGCCTCTATCTTACATCTATACTGTCATTGATCATCTGACAGTCACCAAGGTCACTGAGGTAGTCACCTTCCTTTGGGCTGCCTTGCCCGGTATATTGGTAAGGCCGGTAGAACCTTTTATTATTCCATCTCAAGGTTGCCTTACCCAGTATTGGCAAGGCCAGTAGAGCCTACTCATTGGTATTCCGTCAGGCTGCCTTGCCTGGTATATTAGTAAGGCCGGTAGAACCTTTCATTACTCCAACTTGAGGTTGCCTTACCCGGTATTGGCAAGGCCGGTAGAGCCTATTACATAGGTATTCCATTGGGCTGCCTTGCCCGGTATATTGGCAAGGCCGGTAGAGCCACCTATTACGTTCTCGTCCAGGTTGCCTTGCCCGGTATATTGATAAGGCCGGTAGAACCTGTATTGCTATTGTCATATATAACCTGCCTGTTCTATGTATTGTTTGTATGTGTATGAAACCCTATGGGATTATCTTAAACTTTTCAATAAAGTTGTGTTTTTACCTAACCTTACGTCTGGGTGTCTTAACAAACCGTGACAGGTGCTCGATTTCTGTGGTGGGTATTTGGCTTTAACATGTTTCACATAAATGTCATGGTGTCTGTGTTTCATGTGTGTTATCAGGGCGGTTGTACCAAGATGTGTTCCCTCCTTTCCCCTTCTCACTGACTTGTCACAGATTGTGCACAGTGATGTTGTTGATGACTGCACTGTGCCTGCCCCAAGAGAAAAATAGTCCCACACCCATGACTTCAGGGATGAGGGAAAAGGTGGAGGAAAATGGCCTCTTTTTTTCTCCTCCACCTTCCCCTTCACTGGCTGGGGCAGAGGATGATGTTGCTGCTGTTGCTGCTACTGTCTCAGAAGCAGCACTGCAACTAGGACCAGGAGTATTGCTGCTGCTGGCAAGTGGAACCTGTCCTAGTCCCGCATCACTTGTTGACCCCATTCTCACTGTTTCCATGGTGGACTGTGGCACACTAGCCTGCTCCTCAGAATCCTGCTACCCTTGCACTCAACAGCAGCAGGAGTTAGAGCAGTAGCAAATTCCTCAAATACCATAAGCTCACTGTTGTTGGTGGTGATGCCCATCCCCATCTCCCACTCTTTCAGTTTGGTCTAAAAAGGCCATACATGTCTTTTACACCCCAGCTTCTCCACCATCATCACCACCACCACCATCAGTCCCTCCATGCTGCTTCTGCTGCTCTATTATATACATCTCACTGCTGGTTGCAGGAGGTGGCAAGAAATGTGACATAATGACATAATGTCACACTTGCAATTTCTTGTTGACCTGAAGAAGGCAGACTGGCAGCACCAGCAGCAGGCACAGGCAGCTGATCTGTGCTCCTCGTGGTAGTGGTATTCTTGCGGTGGTAACAATTCTGCCTTCTTCAGGGTCATGTTTCACATGGACAATGCTGTGGGGAGAAGGGGACTCCCAGGGTCAGGGGAATGATGTGGGCTCCCTTGACCGCTAGTCTGGATGCTCTCAATTGCTTCCCCTACCACTCCCCTACCACTAGTCCCACCGGCTGCTTCACCATCACTGTTACTAGTACTACCACATCAATTTCAGCCCCTGAGTCTTCCTCTTCACAGTCACTAGGAATATGATGATTACCCCCTCCTTTACTCCTAACTAATACTCCCCTCCTGAATATAACAAGACACACTGGCACCAGGATCAGCACTGGTGGCAGCAGGGGCAGCACGTTTGACAGCTGGCACAGCACTGTGGCAGCAGGGGCAGTACATCTGACAGCAGGCGCAGCACATCTGGCAGCAGGCACAGGCAGTTGACCTGTCCTTCTCTCACTACTACCCTCTGCTTCCTCCCTTGACATTAATTTCCCCAAGATCCCTAGGGATGATTTACGGGGGCTGACTAGCATTGGTTCTGTAGTGCTCACTTCCTTCTCCTCCACAGACTCAGTGGACACATAAGGGTCCTTCCAATTCTTCCTTTTACTATTTTGAAACTTTCTCATAGTGATAGCAGTCACTATGAGCCTCTCCTGCCTCAATTTTGCAAAAAGATCACAGCAGAACAGCACAGCTTGTCTACCTCGCTCTCTAGCTACTTCTGTTGTGTTTCACTTCCTCAAATATATCACATTTATATAGCAAAAAGGTGAAAAACATGTAAATCAAATGGTGGCAATGTTCTAGCCATTGAAAAAATGGCAAAGAATCTTTGCCAATGGGCGAAAAATGTGAAGATTTTAATAGCTGGTTTTAAAGTGTATTTTCCCGTGAAAAAGTGGACAACAACATAGTTTTCCCTGACTTTTTAATGGGAACACAGCAGGACCTTTTGCCCACCCCTACACATCACATAGTATAAACAAACTGTATATGTTTTGATGTGATTAAGAACTTTTCAGTAAGGGTTTCTATTACATATTATATGAGCTATTGTCAGTGCTATACCAACATATGCATACAATTTATGTCAGCATATTTTTATACTATGTTTTGGTTAAAAATATTGAGTAACATGACCGCTTGCTTAATTGAATTTTAGATAAATAAATATGGAATTCCACAAGACCTTGCATTGTCACCACGAGAATGTCTACAACTATATAACAGCATGGTAGCAGCATGGCCAGCATGGTCTAGGATTAAGGTAAGAACAGCATTGTGTCCATTATATATATATTTATTATATATACATATGGCATTCCCACTATCAGCGCCATTACTAGACTCACATTCTTTGTTGTATTAAATTCCAATAAACAATTTAATCGATTTTAAATGGCAAACACCGCTGATGGCCTGTCAATCAATAACACATGCTCCCTTCCCCATCAGCTACATATTCACTATCATGATCATTATTTGTCTTTAGTTGGGAAGAATTTTCCAATTCTTCCGTAGTTTCCTGAGAATTTTTATAGTCAATCACTGTGAGAGTTCACCATTATGGCTACCAAGATAGACTGGTTGTAAGTGATGGAATGGGGTGAATGTACAAAATTAATTTTATGCTAAATCAAGTGCAGGAATACATTATAGTCACTATGCCTGCCTAACATCAGGCATTATGACAGATTTCCTCACCTTAACAACACTTGTGCAGAGAGGAGGAGAATGGATCAGTCTGTGAGTGTTTTAGGCAGTCTTGTCCTCTACACCTTACTTAGGTCAATGTACTAAGAAAAACACAGGTCTAAGTCTATGCCATTTCTCTGCTAGTTCTGGGGCTGGCATGTGGGACTTGCTATCATTAAAGTCCTATGCTGGAGTGTGTCCACCAGTATGCACTACAGTGTTCATCCACTGAAATGCCTTCCCTGAAGTGCAGCCAGTATCATTATAATCTAACACCACTACAGAATTTATACATTTACATCTTGGTCATTTTAGCAAGTGTCAATTCAACTGGCTGTGGCTATGTAGGACAGTTAGGTTTAATTCCTTTTGAGGGACTGGGGTCTACAGAGATTTGGAACTGGTAGGTTGAGAACTACACCCCGTCTTTGTTCGTCTACCTGCCTAGTGTCAACATTTCAGGATCTGCTTTCTTTTTCTCATAACTTGTATGAAGTGTTAGTTTCTATATTTCAGCTCAGGATGAGGAAAGATCTGTTGGGCTTAGAATCAGCAGTTTGCAATAAAGAATAAAGTACACTGCACAGCAACTACTTCAGAAATATAGCACCACCACACCTCAGTATATGCTTGTCCCTCTTTTTATTGCCCTTATAGGAACAACAGTCAAGTAAGTTGTACTTGTCTGTCTCTTGGGTGTACAATGTACTTTTGTCTGTCTTCAGAGTATATGTTCTAGACGATCACTTATTTATTCACAGTAGAGCCTCAACCAGCGGTGGAAGGAATTTGGATCTCCTGCCTATCTGATTTTACAGATTATCACTTATTATCTCTACTTTCTCCCTTCACACTCCCCAGGCACAGAGAACAACTTGTCTACTGCCAAGACTTGTAAAGCACAACTCCAGTTCCGCTCTGTTTGCCTACCTCCTATAGCATCACAATTTTGCTGCATTCTGTTTCTCTCCCTAACACAGACTGACAAAACTGGGAATCTGACTCCACTTTTTTACTAGCATGGAAGTAGTACATGGGGAATCTCTCAAAATTGGGGGGTCGGGTGCAGCATTATTGTAATTGAATTCCATGCAATGACAAGGTTGAAAAAAAATTTCACTTTTTGCAGGAATTTTTCCACACAGAGTGAATTGCCATCCCCCTGTTTTGAAGCAAAACATTTTGACTATCCCTACCTATAAGCACATTATTCAGGAGTATAATGCTGTCCATAGGAGCATAACTGGCTCATAATGTATCTATGTATTGTCATTGTGTGCACTCAAAATGGCCATAATATGACCCATTTTGAGGTTGGAGTTGTGTGAAAATTTGTATTTTCTCATTAGGATACATCTGCAAAAATGTTCATACTTTGATTTAAATGCTTTAAAGGAAGTAGGGGTCCAAAGAAAAGTGTTTATTTATATCCTATGGGACAAGTGAGTTACTGAATACAGTTCTCTTTAGAATATGATAGTAATGGCTCCATCACTTCATGACACTGAATGGTTATAACTTTTGAATAAATCAACTGCCAGTATTGGAAACACCCTTGTTTTACTCGGCAGTATAGGCCTCACAGTGCATATTGTTTTCCATAATAATTCTGTACCTTTAAACATCTGAACTTGTACAGAACATACCTTTTAAAACTTGTCCAGACCTTTTCTACCTGCAGACCAGAATTTAATGTAACTATTCCATGCTAAAATGAAGATAAATCTGATTGTGAAACTGACTAAATATTTTTGAAATCTGTATTTAACCAAGGAATTGGATCCAGAGGAGTACATACATTTTAAGAACAAAATAGTAATTACAAAAAGGGATGCAAACAAATATGAGAAAGAACTGAAGAATGAATTAATACACTGGACTAAGAATGGTCACCATAGCAAGGTAAATGAATAACCATTAGCTCCAATATATATCCAAATATTTCTATACGATATGTAATAGCTTCGATTGCTTAACCCCTTAACAACTGCCCAATCTGTACAGGGGTGGCTGTTAAGTACCACAGAGCTTTTTTTTTTTGGGTCAATGAATTCTGATATGGCAGAGTGGTGTGCAGCTGGCCTGCCATCCCTGAATTCCATGAAGTGCCAGGACCGTCACCAGTCCTGCACTTCATGGGTACTTAAGGGGTTAAAGTGGAACTGTAATTTTAAAAAAGTAGGTTCGATTTTTTATTTCAAACAATAGTTTTGGAGATATTTGGCTTTATTTATTTGTCTTTTTAAACTCACACGTTACCCAGCCTACTCCTCCATTGTCCAATGGAAGGTATAGCTCCCACCCTCACATACTCAGTCTGTCCCCTTCAGCATGTTTACACTGCCATTGGTATTCACAGATCCCCACATACACTGTCTGACCATCAGCCAGGTTCCACTGCTCACTGACACGCTCAGATCACCACATACACTAACACCCCAAACGTGTTCCATTGTAGATTGTGAGTCACATATTCCCATATACACTACCAGACTCCCAAGCCTGGTTCCACTGCCCACTGGAAGTGACAGCTCCCCATATTCACTAATCACTATCTAACCTTCCTAGCCTGGTTCAACTGGCCACTATTAGTCACAAATCCCTGCATTCACTTTCTGATTCCCCTCAGCCTTGTTCCACTGGTAGGTGTGAAATCATATATATACTGCCTTATTGCGCTGGTAGCACTAGTTCTGGCACCCACTACGGTATGACCAAAAACAAAAATAAATAATGAGAGAACAGATAATCCCTATTTTAATACCATGTGTGAACTATTGACATAGAAATATTGCACACTCATAAGATACAAGTTTGGTGTATTCAGTTAGGACCAGTATATCAATCATAATATTTAACTTTTAATAATCTTTATTAAAATCAAAAATCATATCATTATCCATTGTATGAATGAAAATACCCCCTTACTGCCTATGAAGCATATGGGGTAAATTAAAAACAATGGCCACTTCACTATTATTGTGTTATCACTTCAGATCGTATTACAAACTTATAGTAGATAGAATAACTAAGGGACTCAATATGATAGTTATCGTTAACAGTTGCTTGTTTGTAATTATGGGATCATTCCTTTAAGTACAGGAGGGTGGATCAATTAAGTAACTATGTAGCACTCTCCATATAGTAAGACAGAAAAGAGTCAGGACTAAAAGTATATATGATGTGCATGGAACCGTTGTTATTGTCTGATGTGTACAAATGAAAACATTGAAAAATATCAATAAATACAGCCATGGAACACTATCCTGGAGGGATTTCCTATTAACATCCCTCTCATATTTGGCACTCCTCAGAAAAGATATTGCTTAAAGGATCAAGCCTTCATATTAACTATATATTAACTAGTGTTATGGGCTTTCTAGACTTCTAGAACAATACTACATACTGATGACAGATTAAAAAGAATATTTTCAGGACCTCCTCTCCTTTCCTGTAAACAGCCACCCAACCTGAAGCAATTGGTGATGAAGAGCTCACTTATGAAAGTAACAGAAAATGGTACTTCTCAATGTCTACAAAGATCATGTGGTACCTGTGCACACATATGTAGCACAGATAAGGTGCCCATACCACAATACCACAGAAACCACAATATCAAATGCAAATTCTCCTGTTGCTCAACTAATGTTGTTCACCTCATCATGTGTGTGAAATGTCCCCAAACAGGACTATTTGTGGATGAGACAGGACAAACCTTGAGAAAAAGGATGAATTTTCATAAGTCTAGTGAGAAGGAGACACCCCAGTTGGTCAACATTTTTGCAGAATGGATGACAGTATTAAGGATATCAAAGTGACTGTACTGATGGGAAATTTTAAGACACGAAGAGACAGAAAAATCAGGGTATAAACTGATAACCAAGTTTAACGCTCTAGACTGTGGCTTGAACAGTGACAAGGAATTTATGTCACATTATCCCATAAAATAAAAATATTTTTGGTCCCTTTGGATGCTGGAAGGCTAAACAACTCATTGTAAAAGATGGGTTGTTCAGTCCTAAGGCATTTGGAGGGTTAACTCATACATTCTTTAGAGCTAGCCATTTCTGGTCAAATTCATTGGAGCATGAAAAAGGTAATAAATCTTGGTTGCATTCTCTAGTCCACTTTATAGAGCTGTAACAGAGCTTAGAGTATAATTTATGGCCACACTGGGGAAAAAATATTCTGCTAATGAAATCTGATCCTTTGGGTGCCACAGAGATATCCAGTGCATTATGTTACAGTGTGGTGGATGCCTCTCTGGCAGTCAGGGGGTAGATGTTAAATTATGTACATAAGTATTGTGCATTAAGACTTCATTTTTTATGCCTGAAGAAGAGACCTAGTTGACTTGTAAGCTTGCATCCAAGGCCACTCAGTTAGCCAATAAAGGTATGATTTTTACTGTACTAGTCTCCTGCTTGTATACGAGTACATAGAAAAATAGAAACATAGAATTTGATGGCAGATAAGAACCATTTGGCCCATCTAGTCTGCCTATTTTTCTACTGTAAAAACCTCAAACCTTATTTGGTCCTTGGTCTTTTCTTATGTTAAGGACAGCCTTATGCCTATCCCATGCATGCTTAAATTCTGTCACTGTATTAACATCTACCACTTCTGCTGGTAAGCTATTCCACTTATCTACTACCCTTTTAGTGAAGTAAAACTTTCTTACATTACATCTTAACCTGTGTCCCTCTAATTTTAGACTATGGCCTCTTGTCCTAACACTTTTACTCCTTTGAAATGTACTTCCCTCCTGCACTTTGTTGAATCCCTTCATGTATTTGAATATTTCTATCATATCCCCACTCTCTCTCTTCTCTCCTCCAAGCTATACATGTTCAGATCCTTTAGTCTATCCTGATATTTCTTTTCCTTCTCTGAATTTTCTCTAGAGTAGATATATCCTTCTGTAGATGGGTTCTCCAGTACTGTCCGCAATACTCTAGGTGAGGTCTAACTAGAGATCTGTAGATTGGCATGACCACTTCCATTTTTTCTGCTACTAATGCCCCTAGCTATACAACCTAGCACTCTGGTTGCATTCTCCACCGCTTTATTACATTGCCTGTCTACCTTTAAAGGGATAGTAATACTTAAAATGTAAAAAAAATATGTTGTAGAGTTTATCCCCCTGAGTAAAACAAGGGCACTCCCACTGCTGAAAGGTGTTTCATTCAAAAGTTATTAATTTTCAAAGTTGAATTTTTTAGGTGCAATATCACAGTGGCCTGAAATTGTACAGTGGCGCTGTTGCTACACCATCCTATGGAGATTTATGGTCAATTGACCAGAGCTGTCCATAGGATCGTGTAGCAACAGCGCCACTGTACAATTTCAGGCCACTGTGATATTGCACCTAAAAAATTCAACTTTGAAAAATAATAACTTTTGAATGAAACACCTTTCAGCAGTGGGAGTACCCTTGTTTTACTCAGGGGGATAAACCCTACAACATATTTTTTTTTACATTTTAAGTATTACTATCCCTTTAAGTCATTAGAAATAATTACTCCCAAATCCCTTTCCTCTATTGTCTCTGACAGCACAGTACCCTTAATAATATATTTTTCCTTTGGATTTTTATGTCCTAAGTGCATTATTTTACATTTATCAACATCAAACTGCAGCTGCCACACTCTTGACCATTGTTCTAATTTACCTAAATCAGTTGTCATTTGACTTATTCCCCCTGGAATGTCTACCCTATTGCAGATATTTGTATCATCTGCAAAAAGGCACACCTTACCCAGGGCTGGTGCAAGGATTTTTGCCACCCTAGGCAAAACCTCATTTTGCTGCCCTATTGGCTCCACCCCTTGTGTCCCATCCCTTTATGCCCCTCCCACTTATAACCCACCTCTTTTAATGATCGTTACCATAGCGCCTTTTATGCGCCAATTAACAAATGTTTGTCACAAATTAACTAACTAACTAATTGAGCCTAAACTGAAAATTAACCCTATGCATGCCGAAATGTACATAGCTCACTGCTTTGCAATGCAATGTAAAGCAATGCGTTTTGTACCCTTCTTTGGCTGATAGCATTCAATGGGTTAATTTTCAGATTAGGCATAGTGGGCTGGCACCCTCCCTTTGCTCTGTGTGTATGTGTATGTGTGTGTGTGTGTGTGTGTGTGTGTGTGTGTGTGCGCACGCGCAGCACGTGCATCATTATACCATGTACTCCCTGTGCACTTCTGAATAGCTATATCCTAAAAGGCAATGAAGCAAAGGACCAAATGTATAATGATATATTAATTTACTAGTAATAAGAAAACATATATGGAATAAACAGAAGCATATGGTAAAAAAAATAAGAAATAAATATAAAATCTGTATGCTGCATATGGAAGTGGCTGTAATGTGGAATAAGGCTGCAGGGAGGAAAAAGTCTTCAAAGTTCCATGTGAAACAATTGTAAACTCACACAACCTCTGTCATCTGTACCTGAGAGAGCTTGCGTGATTTTACATTTTACATACAGCCTTATTCCACATTACAGCCAACATCCATATGCAGCATACATCCTCTGTATTGTAGGTTTTATATTTCACATTTTTTTAGAATGCAAATATTGAGTTTGTTCCATATTTCTAGTAAATTAATAGATCATTATACATTCTGTACATTTGGCCCTTTGCCTTTTAGGATATAGATGTGTACAGGGAGTACCTAGTATTAAGGTGCACCAGGTGAACACGATGCACATTATATATGTGTATATATACACAACATATTGTATGCATGTATCTCTCTCCTTTAGTGTCTCTTTGTTAGTAGTTTCCCTTGTAAGTCTTGTGCGTGTGTTGTGTTTTTTTATCTTCTTATCTTTGGGATTTCTGATATAATGGTAATGGTTACCTTTTCCTTTCTTGTCTGTCCCTGGGGTTGGCAGCAACAGTAGAGAAGAATACCACAATGGCACATAAATGCAGCCTCTGGGGAGTAACACACACACCAGCTATGCACTGCAAATGTGCATAGCTGGTGTCCAAATATATAAAAGCAGCCAGCGCTAGCTACACTGTGATGTAGCACATGCGGCTGCTCAGCATCACATCACCCCAGTCTTCAGTCCTGTCTGGCAGGGGCCTCCAGTACGAGTCAAAACTTTATGGGCCCCTGAGGTCAGCCTTTGACTGTCACACAGCAGCCGCCGAGGTGCGTCCGGCTCTGCTCTGCACCCTCTGTAGATGTGCGCCCTAGGTCGGCGCCTATACGTGGCACCGGCCCTGACCTTACCTTGAAAACCTTTTGCAATGTCACTAATAAAAATATTACAAAGACTGGGCCCCTGTACAGATCCCTGAGGCCATTGCCTTATCCATTTAACTATTTTTACATCCAGACCCAAACACTGCAATTTATTAATGAGTCTTCTATGAGGGACAGTGTCAAATGCTTTACTGACATCTAGATAAGCTATATCTACTGCTCCCTCTCAGCCTATTATTTTAGCTACCCAGTTACATTATTGTTGTATAGCCCTCAAGGGTTAAAGGGATAGTAATACTTAAAATGTAAAAAAATATGTTGTAGGGTTTATCCTCCTGAGTAAAACAAGGGTACTCCCACTGCTGAAGGGTGTTTTATTTAAAAGTTATTACAGTTCAAACTTGAATTTTTTAGGTGCAGTATCAGAGTGGGCTGAAATTGTACAGTGGCGCTGTTGCTACACCATCCTTTGGAGGTTTATGTTCAACTCACCAGAGCGGTCCATAGGATTGTATAGCAACAGCGCCACTCTGATACTGGACATAAAAATTCTTGTCTGAGCTGTAATAACTAGTGTTGAGCGAGCATGCTCGGCCGATGCTCGGATCGGCACGAGCATCGCTCTGCTCGGCACATGGCGGTACTCGTACGAGTACCGCATGTGCTCGCCCGCCATGTTCGTGTCTCCTCCCCGCACGTTTTGCGCCTGCTGCGCAGCCAATAAACGTGCAGGGAGGCTCTGACATCGGTGTAATGCCAGCAGCCATGTTGGCTGCTGGCATTACACTGATTGGCTGGCCAGAACCCGTGGTCAGGTGCTGTATAGCACCTGACCATCGAGTTCGGCTCAGTCTGAGCCAGGGAGAGCTGAGGATAGGAAGGGAAAGGCAGTGTAGGGAGGAAAAAAACAAAAATTGTGAAAAAAAAAGAACCAAAAGTCCTTTTTAGGACTACTGTGTGTGGGGGCAGCAGGTTATTTGGTGTGGGGGGAAAAAAACAAAAAAAAAAAAAAAAAATATATATATTCTGTGTAGTGTGCAAAGTTGCAGATTAGAGCACATTCTGTTTAGTGTGCACAGTTGCAGATTAGAGCACATTCTGTTTAGTGTGCAAAGTTGCAGATTAGAGCACATTCTGTTAAGTCTTCAAACTAAAATATCAAAGTCACGTATTCCATTCAGTGTGCGTCGCCGCAGTTTAGCAGCACATTCTGAGTACTGTGCAGAGTTGCAGAATAGGAAGAAATACTGTTAAGTCTTCAAACTAAAATATCAAAGTCACATATTCCATTCAGTGTGCTTCGCCGCAGTTTAGCAGCACATTCTGTGTACTGTGCAGAGTTGCAGAATAGGAAGAAATACTGTTAAGTCTTCAAACTAAAATATCAAAGTCACATATTCCATTCAGTGTGCTTCGCCGCAGTGTAGCAGCACATTCTGTGTACTGTGCAGAGTTGCAGAATAGGAAGAAATACTGTTAAGTCTTCAAACTAAAATATCAAAGTCACATATTCCATTCAGTGTGCTTCGCCGCAGTGTAGCAGCACATTCTGTGTACTGTGCAGAGTTGCAGAATAGGAAGAAATACTGTTAAGTTTTTAAAACTAAAATTTAAAAGTCACATATTCCATTCAGTGTGCTTCGCCGCAGTGTAGCAGCACATTCTGTGTACTGTGCAGAGTTGCAGAATAGGAAGAAATACTGTTAAGTCTTCAAACTAAAATATCAAAGTCACATATTCCATTCAGTGTGCTTCGCCGCAGTTTAGCAGCACATTCTGTGTACTGTGCAGAGTTGCAGAATAGGAAGAAATACTGTTAAGTCTTCAAACTAAAATTTAAAAGTCACATATTCCATTCAGTGTGCTTCGCCGCAGTGTAGCAGCACATTCTGTGTACTGTGCAGAGTTGCAGAATAGGAAGAAATACTGTTAAGTCTTCAAACTAAAATATCAAAGTCACATATTCCATTCAGTGTGCTTCGCCGCAGTGTAGCAGCACATTCTGTGTACTGTGCACAGTTGCAGAATAGGAAGAAATACTGTTAAGTTTTTAAAACTAAAATTTAAAAGTCACATATTCCATTCAGTGTGCTTCGCCGCAGTGTAGCAGCACATTCTGTGTACTGTGCAGAGTTGCAGAATAGGAAGAAATACTGTTAAGTCTTCAAACTAAAATTTAAAAGTCACATATTCCATTCAGTGTGCTTCGCCGCAGTGTAGCAGCACATTCTGTGTACTGTGCACAGTTGCAGAATAGGAAGAAATACTGTTAAGTCTTCAAACTAAAATATCAAAGTCACATATTCCATTCAGTGTGCTTCGCCGCAGTTTAGCAGCACATTCTGTGTACTGTGCAGAGTTGCAGAATAGGAAGAAATACTGTTAAGTCTTCAAACTAAAATTTAAAAGTCACATATTCCATTCAGTGTGCTTCGCCGCAGTGTAGCAGCACATTCTGTGTACTGTGCACAGTTGCAGAATAGGAAGAAATACTGTTAAGTCTTCAAACTAAAATATCAAAGTCACATATTCCATTCAGTGTGTTTCAACGCCGTTTAACAGCCTATTCTGTGTACTCTGTACAGTTCCAGAATTATAAGAAATACTGTTAAGTTTTCAAACTCAAATATTAAAGTCACTTATTCCATTCAGTGTGTTTCAACGCCGTTTAACAGCCTATTCTGTGTACTCTGCACAGTTGCAGAATAGGAAGAAATACTGTTAAGTTTTTAAAACTAAAATTTAAAAGTCACATATTCCATTCAGTGTGCTTCGCCGCAGTGTAGCAGCACATTCTGTGTACTGTGCAGAGTTGCAGAATAGGAAGAAATACTGTTAAGTCTTCAAACTAAAATATCAAAGTCACATATTCCATTCAGTGTGCTTCGCCGCAGTTTAGCAGCACATTCTGTGTACTGTGCAGAGTTGCAGAATAGGAAGAAATACTGTTAAGTCTTCAAACTAAAATTTAAAAGTGACATATTCCATTCAGTGTGCTTCGCCGCAGTGTAGCAGCACATTCTGTGTACTGTGCAGAGTTGCAGAATAGGAAGAAATACTGTTAAGTCTTCAAACTAAAATATCAAAGTCACATATTCCATTCAGTGTGCTTCGCCGCAGTGTAGCAGCACATTCTGTGTACTGTGCAGAGTTGCAGAATAGGAAGAAATACTGTTAAGTCTTCAAACTAAAATATCAAAGTCACATATTCCATTCAGTGTGCTTCGCCGCAGTTTAGCAGCACATTCTGTGTACTGTGCAGAGTTGCAGAATAGGAAGAAATACTGTTAAGTCTTCAAACTAAAATTTAAAAGTGACATATTCCATTCAGTGTGCTTCGCCGCAGTGTAGCAGCACATTCTGTGTACTGTGCAGAGTTGCAGAATAGGAAGAAATACTGTTAAGTCTTCAAACTAAAATATCAAAGTCACATATTCCATTCAGTGTGCTTCGCCGCAGTGTAGCAGCACATTCTGTGTACTGTGCACAGTTGCAGAATAGGAAGAAATACTGTTAAGTTTTTAAAACTAAAATTTAAAAGTCACATATTCCATTCAGTGTGCTTCGCCGCAGTGTAGCAGCACATTCTGTGTACTGTGCAGAGTTGCAGAATAGGAAGAAATACTGTTAAGTCTTCAAACTAAAATTTAAAAGTCACATATTCCATTCAGTGTGCTTCGCCGCAGTGTAGCAGCACATTCTGTGTACTGTGCACAGTTGCAGAATAGGAAGAAATACTGTTAAGTCTTCAAACTAAAATATCAAAGTCACATATTCCATTCAGTGTGTTTCAACGCCGTTTAACAGCCTATTCTGTGTACTCTGTACAGTTCCAGAATTATAAGAAATACTGTTAAGTTTTCAAACTCAAATATTAAAGTCACTTATTCCATTCAGTGTGTTTCAACGCCGTTTAACAGCCTATTCTGTGTACTCTGCACAGTTGCAGAATAGGAAGAAATACTGTTAAGTTTTCAAACTCAAATATTAAAGTCACATATTCCATTCAGTGTCTTTCACCGCCGTTTAACAGCCTATTCTGTGTACTCTGTACAGTTCCAGAATTATAAGAAATACTGTTAAGTTTTCAAACTCAAATATTAAAGTCACATATTCCATTCAGTGTCTTTCACCGCCGTTTAACAGCCTATTCTGTGTACTCTGCAGAGTTGCAGAATAGTAAGAAATACTGTTAAGTTTTCAAACTCAAATATTAAAGTCACATATTCCATTCAGTGTGTTTCAACGCCGTTTAACAGCCTATTCTGTGTACTCTGCACAGTTGCAGAATAGGAAGAAATACTGTTAAGTTTTCAAACTCAAATATTAAAGTCACATATTCCATTCAGTGTCTTTCACCGCCGTTTAACAGCCTATTCTGTGTACTCTGCAGAGTTGCAGAATAGTAAGAAATACTGTTAAGTTTTCAAACTCAAATATTAAAGTCACTTATTCCATTCAGTGTGTGTCACCGCAGTTTAGCAGCCTATTCTGTGTACTCTGCACAGTTGCAGAATAGGAAGAAATACTGTTAAGTTTTCAAACTCAAATATTAAAGTCACATATTCCATTCAGTGTCTTTCACCGCCGTTTAACAGCCTATTCTGTGTACTCTGCAGAGTTGCAGAATAGTAAGAAATACTGTTAAGTTTTCAAACTCAAATATTAAAGTCACTTATTCCATTCAGTGTGTGTCACCGCAGTTTAGCAGCCTATTCTGTGTACTCTGCACAGTTGCAGAATAGGAAGAAATACTGTTAAGTTTTCAAACTCAAATATTAAAGTCACTTATTCCATTCAGTGTGTGTCACCGCAGTTTAGCAGCCTATTCTGTGTACTCTGCACAGTTGCAGAATAGGAAGAAATACTGTTAAGTTTTCAAACTCAAATATTAAAGTCACTTATTCCATTCAGTGTGTGTCACCGCAGTTTAGCAGCCTATTCTGTGTACTCTGTACAGTTCCAGAATTATAAGAAATACTGTTAAGTTTTCAAACTCAAATATTAAAGTCACATATTCCATTCAGTGTGTTTCAACGCCGTTTAACAGCCTATTCTGTGTACTCTGCACAGTTGCAGAATAGGAAGAAATACTGTTAAGTTTTCAAACTCATATATATTAAAGTCATATATATCGTGTAAGATGAAGAAGGCGGGTAAAAAGGGACGGGGAAGTGGACGTGATCCTGAAAGTTCAGGGCGCGGGTCAGGACGCGGAGAAACTGTGCCTGGTGCCAGAGCACAAGAAAGAAAGACATCCACCATACCTAGCTTCATGTCTGATTTCACAGGGCGTCGCAGGACATCACTCTCGAGGTCCGACCAGTGCGAACAGGTGGTCGGTTGGATGACAGCTGATACTGCTTCCAGTCGGTTAAGCACCACCCTGTCTTCCACCAAGTCCACTCTCAGTAGCCAAGAGTCTGGTCAACATAATCCTCACTCTGATCATCCTTCCTCCCACCATACACGGTCTGGTCAAAGAAGTGATCCCACACTGGGATATAGTGATGAGCTCGTCTCATCACCAATCCTTCATTTGACCCTCTCTCCAAGCACGCTTGCAGAGGAACATGACATCTTGTGCCCTGATTCACAACCTCTAGAGGCTACCCAATCACAAGAAGATGACAGATGTGAACGGCATTTAAGGTCAAAGGAAGTAGTGGATGATGATGATGATGATGAGACACAGTTGCCATTAAATCAACCACTATTTCCGTCTCAAGACCTTGTTGAGGAGAATGTTATACAGTTGTCAATGACTGAGTATGTGGTGGGATCAAGACTTGAGGAGGATGATCAGAGTGAGGAAGTGGAGGAGGACTTGGTGGACGATGAGGTGACTGACCCCACCTGGGAAGGTGTAGAGCCGAGCGATGACAGCAGTCCTGAGGGTGAGCCATCTGCAGCACCGCAACAGGCTGGAAGAGGCAGTGGTGTGGCAACAGAAAGAAGGCGGACCGCACCAAACCGGCCCGCAAATGTTCCACGGAGCACCCCCTTGCGTAAATCTACCTTGCCAAGGGGTAGGTGTTCCGCGGTATGGCGTTTTTTTAAGGAAAGTGCGGACGACAAAAGATTTGTAGTTTGCAACCTGTGCCACACCAGAATGAGCCGAGGCATGAACACTAGAAACCTCACCACCACCAGCATGATCCGACACATGGCATCCAAGCACCGTAGTAAGTGGGAGGAACGCCTGGATCGCCCATCTGTGTCTGCAGGCCACACCACTGCCTCCTCTTCCCCTGTTTTCGGTGCCGGCCAATCGCCTGTCGAAGGCGCAGGCCCGCATACCTCCCGCCCTGCACCTGTAGCATCTGAAGCACCATCAGCGACCACATCCACTTCCCTGTCCCAGCACAGCGTCCAAATGTCGTTACCCCAGGCATTTGAGCGCAAGAGAAAGTACCCAGCCACCCACCCACAGGCCATAGCACTAACCTCACACCTTTCAAAATTACTGGCCATCGAAATGCTGCCATTTAGGCTTGTGGACACTGAGTCCTTCCGCAGCCTGATGGCAGCAGCTGTCCCTCGGTACGCGGTCCCCAGCCGCCACTACTTTTCCCGGTGTGCCATCCCCGCATTACACCACCATGTGTCCCGTAACATCACCCGTGCCCTGACCAACGCAGTTACTGGGAAGGTCCACTTAACGACTGACACATGGACAAGTGCTTGTGGCCAGGGACGCTACATTTCCCTGACGGCACACTGGGTGAATGTCGTGGAGGCTGGGAGCGACTCGGACCCTGGGATGGCACGGGTGCTACCCACGCCGAGGATTGCGGGCCCTACCTCCATCAGGGTTTCCACCAGCACCTATGTTATTGGCTCCTCCTCCTCCGTTTCCACCTCCGAATTCTCTACACACACCGCCACTCCCCCATCAGCCAGTAGCTGGAAGCAGTGTAGCACTGCAGTGGGGAAGCGTCAACAGGCCGTGCTGAAGCTGATCTGCCTTGGGGACAAACAGCACACGGCCTCAGAGCTGTTGCAGGGGATTAGTCACCAGACCGAGCAGTGGCTCTCGCCACTCAACCTGCAACCAGGCATGGTTGTGTGTGATAATGGGCGTAACTTGGTGGCGGCTTTGGAGCTCGGCAAGCTCACACACGTACCATGCCTAGCGCATGTATTTAATTTAGTGGTGCAGCGATTTCTAAAAACCTACCCCAATGTGCATGATCTCTTGACCAAGGTGCGCCGCGTGTGTGCACATTTCCGTAAGTCATCTACAGCTTCGGCCGGCCTGTTGAAGCTGCAGCAGCGCTTACAATTGCCAGCTCACCGGCTGCTGTGTGACGTGAGCACGCGCTGGAACTCCACCTTCCACATGTTGGCCCGGCTTTGTGAGCAGCAGAGGGCAGTAGTGGAGTACCAGCTGTTACACGGTCGTCGCCTCTCCATTCAACTTCCTGTAATCAGAAGTGAGGAGTGGGAATGGATGTCAGACCTCTGCGAGGTTTTACGCAATTTTGAGGAATCGACACAGATGGTGAGCGGCGATAACGCTATTATCAGTGTAACCATCCCACTTCTGTGTCTACTGAAACGCTCGCTGCTCACAATTAAAACCGACGCTTTGCATGTGGAAGAGGTGGAAATGGGGGAGGAAGAGCTTACACAAGGTGATAGCCAGAGCACGCTCACTTCGTCTTCTCAGCGACAATTGGAGGAGGCGGAGGAGGAGGAGGAGGAGGAGGAGGAGGAGGAAGACACGGTTGCCTCCGCTACAGAGGGTAGCCATGGAACTTTAGTTCCATCTCTTCAGCGTGGGTGGGCAGAAGAGGAGGAAGAGGATGAGGATATTGAGAGTCAGCCTCCTGGTGAGGACAGCGAAATCTTGACTGTTGGTACTCTGGCACACATGGCTGACTTTATGTTAGGCTGCCTTTCCCGTGACCCACGCGTTGTACGCATTTTAGACAACACGGATTACTGGGTGTTCACCCTTCTGGACCCCCGCTACAAAGAGAATTTCTCATCTCTCATTCCTCCGGTGGAGAGGACAAGCAAAATGGTGCAATACCAGAAGGTTCTTGTTGAAAAATTGCTCCAAAATTTTCCATCTGACAACGCTGGCGGCAGAGTACGTGCTACCTTGGCCAACCGAGAAGGGGAGAAAAGGGGAGCACACAGCAGTTCCGACAAAGGCAGGGCAACACTCTCCAAGGCGTGGGACACCTTCATGACACCCCGCCAGCACCCTCACCCTGATGCGCAGCCTAGTGTCACAAGGAGGGAAAAGTTTTGGAAGATGGTGAAGGAGTACGTAGCAGACCGTGTCAGCGTCCTCAATGATCCCTCTGTGCCTTACAACTACTGGGTGTCCAAGCTGGACACGTGGTATGAACTGTCACTCTACGCCTTGGAGGTGCTGGCCTGCCCTGCCGCCAGCGTTCTGTCTGAGCGGGTATTTAGTGCTGCTGGTGGCATCATAACAGATAAGCGTATCCGCCTTTCCACCGACAATGCTGATAGGTTGACACTTATAAAAATGAACAAGGCCTGGATTTCCCCTGACTTCTCCACTCCACTGGAGGAAAGCCCCGGGGGAACATAAACTCACTTTATATATGTTATTTACAATGATGGGAATACTCTGTATTCCCATTCACCCCTTCCACCCAAAAAACGGGTATATGGTTGACTCTTAATCTTCTCATCCTCCTCCTCCTCTTCCATATGCCCTGTGCTATAATTTTTATATAGGGCCAGCTCACCAGCGGGCCCTGTGATATAATTTTTATATAGGGCCAGCTCACCAGCGGGCCCTGTTTGCCAATTTTTATATAGGTCAGCTCACCAGCGGGCCTTCTCATATAATGTTTTATAGCGTCAGCTCACTAGCGGGCCTTCGCATATAATGTTTAGGATGGTCAGCTCTGCAGCAGACCCTCACCCATAATGTTTTAGATGGTCAGCTCAGCGCACGTTTCCATCTTAATCATGGCCTCAGTTCTGAAAATCAAGGAAATTTTTGGGAGAATTTGCCTCTGCGCACGTTTCCCTCTTAATCATGGCCTCAGTTCTGAAAATCAAGGAAATTTTTGGGAGAATTTGCAGATGATATACAAGTAAATATACAGCAAATACTGTTTGGTAACAATTTTTCGCCTAAAGTCGTTTTTATTTTCCTTTTTGTGTGTTTTATGGTCAGTCTGTAAAAATGGCGTACTACGGGCGAAAGATCGTTCCCAGCAGCGATGTTGGAGTCCAAGGTGCATCCAGACATCCTCCCTATGCTGTCCCTGAACCATTTCTGTAGTGTTTCCATCTTTTTCTGCCCTTTTCCTATGGACCAGGCACCCTCCCCTCATCAGAGCAGGGGGTGCCTGGTGTAATGCTCGAGTCCTCCCATTGACTTCAATGGGGCTCGGATGCTCGGCCGAGCACTCGAGCCTCAGGGGGTGCTCGGTCAGAGCACCCGAACATCCGAGCATTGGGGTGCTCGCTCATCACTAGTAATAACTTTCGAATAAAATACCTTTCAGCAGTGAGAGTACCCTTGTTTTACTGTTTGGGATAAACACTACAATATATATTTTATCACAATATATTTTAAGTATTACCATCCCTTTAACTTGCTGTCCACTGATAGAGGATGGGTTATTCTGCCTTTGTATTACTTTGTTTACAATATGTTGGGATATCTATTGATCACTGTAGGTGTGAATGCCAACTGAGACAATATGTGCAGGATGTTTTTAGGAACCCCCCCAGTGTTTTCACTTGTGCATCCTATCAGGCCCTAACAATGATTTGGTGCACATTATGTACGTTTAGCCCTGATTATTTCCTGTCTTACTAAATGGAGAGAGCTGCAGATTTAAAGGGTTGATCCCATAATTACAAATGAACAAGTTTTATTGATAAAAATCATACTTGAGACTCTTAGTTATTCCAGCAACTATACGTTTGTAATAAGATCTGAAGTGATAACACAATAATAGTGAAGTGGCCATTGTTTTTAAGTTACCCCTTATGCTTCATAAGCAATACAGGGGTATTTTAATACACTGCACTGATTGCAATGAGTAATTATATGGTTTTTGATTTTAATAACTCTTATAATTAAGACAGACAGTGTGATTAAATAATTATAAATTATATTTATCTCACGCTCACAACATGTATGTATGATAGTAGACCCACTATGGTATGTTAATCGATACTAGTGGGGTACCATTTTTCTTGGGCTGGCTTTTGGTGCTGAATATACTAAGAAATTCCATGGTGTGGAAAAATGTTGGTATCTTTGAAATAACTAAAGTGTTTTTCTTATAGAAAAACATTTGGAAATATTTGTGCACATTAGCCTATGGGTAAAAAGGCAAGTGGCCTCTTTTTTGATGTGGGTGAATATCTACTTTCTAAAATGGTATATCTTACTGGTTTTTTTTAATAGCTGTAATGGTTATGAACATTTTAGTGCAACTAGGTCAATTCAAAATAAAAGAGTGTGTGGTGTGGTTTTGTTAATCTGGCAACCCTAAAACATGTCAATTCATACCAATGGTGTGCAGTAGCTAATGAATATAGTAGGAAATTACATAATTTTCAAAGATTTCAATACATTCCAAAGGGTAGAAATGTAAAATAAAAATGCTAATTTTTAGCTTTACCACCACCTTCTGGAAATATTTGTGTGTATCAAGTTAGGAGTAGAAAGGCAAGTGACCCCTTATTTTATGCAATGGGTTGTCTTCTTTTCAAAATGTTATGCTTTGGCTACCTTTTTCTTAGTTTCTTTAACTGTTAAAACCAATTTAGTACAAGCAAGTCACTTTTTTAAAAAAGTAAAAAAAATGAGACTGGTGTAGTTTTGTGCTTCTGGCACCCCCTGCATTGTGTCAACTCATACCAATGGGATGACACTTTTCTCATTAGAACTGTAGATAATGAATATAGTAGGACATTACATAGTTTTCAAAGATTCCAGTACATTTGAAGAAGTAGAAATTTTTGTGCTGTTGATATTTAGGGTTTGTGTAGGCCATGAACGTTGGTAAAAATATACATATTTAGTATATTTCTACTCAGAGAATTCAGAACTTTTAAAAATAATTTACATTTTCACAAACATAAATAAACTGCTCAAAAAAATAAAGGGAACACTTAAACAACACAATGTAACTCGAAGTCAATCACACTTCTGTGAAATCACACTGTCCACTCAGGAAGCAACACTGACTGACAATCAATTCCACATGCTGTTGTGCAAATGGAACAGACAACAGGTGGAAATTATAGGCAATTAGCAAGACACCCACAATAAAGGAGTGGTTCTGCAGGTGGTGACCACAGACCACTTCTCAGTTCCTATGCTTCCTGGCTGATGTTTTGGTCACTTTTGAATGCTGGCGGTGCTTTCACTCTAGTGGTAGCATGAGACGGAGTCTACAACCCACACAAGTGGCTCAGGTAGTGCAGCTCATCCAGGATGGCACATCAATGCGAGCTGTGGCAAGAAGGTTTGCTGTGTCTGACAGCGTAGTGTCCAGAGCATGGATGCGCTACCAGGAGACAGGCCAGTACATCAGGAGACGTGGAGGAGGCCGTAGGAGGGCAACAACCCAGCAGCAGGACCGCTATCTCCGCCTTTGTGCAAGGAGGAGCAGGAGGAGCACTGCCAGAGCCCTGCAAAATGACCTCCAGCAGGCCACAAATGTGCATGTGTCCACTCAAACGGTCAGAAACAGACTCCAAGAGGGTGATATGAGGGCCCGACGTCGACAGGTGGGGGTTGTGCTTACAGCCCAACACTGTGCATGACGTTTTGCATTTGCCAGAGAACACCAAGATTGGCAAATACGCCACTGGCGCCCTGTGCTCTTCACAGATGAATGCAGGTTCACACTGAGCACATGTGATAGACGTGACAGAGTCTGGTGACGCCGTGGAGAACATTCTGCTGCCTGCAACATCCTCCAGCATGACCGGTTTGGTGGTGGGTCAGTAATGGTGTGGGGTGGCATTTCTTTGGGGGGCCGCACAGCCCTCCATGAGCTTGCCAGAGGTAGCCTGACTGCCATTAGGTACCGAGATGAGATCCTCAGACCCCTTGTGAGACCATATGCTGGTGCGGTTGGCCCAGGGTTCCTCCTAATGCAAGACAATGCTAATCCTCATGTGGCTGGAGTGTGTCAGCAGTTCCTGCAAGAGGAAGGCATTGATGCTATGGACTGGCCCGCCCGTTCCCCAGACCTGAATCCGATTGAGCACATCTGGGACATCATGTCTCGTTCCATCCACCAATGCCACGTTGCACCACAGACTGTCCAGGAGTTGGCGGATGCCTTAGTCCAGGTCTGGGAGGACATGCCTCAGGAGACCATCCGCAACCTCATCAGGAGCATTCCGAGGCGTTGTAGGGAGGTCATACGGGCACGTCGAGGCCACACACACTACTGAGCCTCATTTTGACTTGTTTTAAGGACATTACATCAAAGTTGGATCAGCCTGTAGTGTGGCTTTCCATTTTGATTTTGAGTGTGACTCCATATCCAGACCTCCATGGGTTGATAAATTTGATTTCCATTGAGAATTTTTGTGTGATTTTGTTGTTAGCTCATTCATTCAGATCTAGAATGTGTAATCTTAGTGTTACCTTTATTTTTTGGAGCAGTGGGATGTGTAATCTTAGTGTTCCCTTTATTTTTTGGAGCAGTGGGATGTGTAATCTTAGTGTTCCCTTTATTTTTTTGAGCAGTGTATATATAGTTTGGATACATAGTTATGATATTGGTAAATTATTGGGTTTTTTTTAATTTTGATTTATAGCATCATAGCTTGTTGCACAGTGCAAAATATAATTTTTGTAAGGTGCCATAAAAAAAACTGGACTGATTCTGAAAAAAATTATATTTAGTTTTCCATATATAAATATAAAGTTGCCAATGGAAATCATACCTTAACAGATGGATAACAAAAATGCTGAAAATGTGTCCGGGCCAGCAGTGTACAAAAATTCCCCAAGCCTCAAGCACTGAAAGGGATAACCCAATGAATGCTAGAGTGGTCTCTGTCTCAAAGGGTATTTGGTTAATATTTATTTTTCACATATGATGAATGTGATTGGCCCATAGTACTGAAGTGCCTTTAAGACAAGTGTGCAATCATATACAATCCTCTTTAAAACAATGGGTGCCAGAGATGTACCGAAAACCCTCTTGTCTACAAAGGTGAAGTGAACAGAAATGTAGTTGAAATACCATTTTTTTATTAAAACCTATACTTGTAACCATTACCATGTAATGTATATATTTTTTTCATAATGTACTTAATCAATATATGGTTGACATTTTCCATAGATTTGCAAAGTGCTTAGCTGTCTTCAACCAACTGAACTTTCGGATAATGTGAATGTTCATGACCATTTCCCAAAACTTGTTGAAAAACTAAAAGAAAACAATAAACTACCAGCTCTGTTTTTTGGGTAAGATGTATGTTTTATGTAGACTAACATAAAAAAGCTAAACATTATCCTCAGACAGCCCACAATGAGATGAATGTACTAACAAGAGTTACAAGAATTCTTGGTCAAATCCGATGTGAGGAAATATAATAATTACTAGTGTATGCATTGGGACCTCTCTAGTGGCCAAATGGCACCCTTTGGGCCTTTACAGCTTACTACTTTGATTGGCTCTACAAACCCCAGTCTAACATTGATTTGGGTTACATAATTTTTACAGTACCTTTAAGGTGTGTTATGTGTATACCAATGAAATTATTACTTATGTTTATAATTTTGAAATCTAACTAGTAGCATAGGACACTTAGATTGCTAATATTAGATATTTAGGGTTCTATGTTTAACTTTTTTAAAAAAATATATTGCTTTTATAGAAATTTTGATCACACCAATTTTTAAGATAATTCCTGTGCAGGATTTAAACACATTGGTATCATACAAAGACTCAGGTATTTTGGCACATACACCAGTGCTAATGACAAAACCACCTGTCATGTGGAATGATACAGATCCACAGGACAGAGGCAGATGGAAAACACAGACCCTGAACCTGGGACTGAATCTGAGATGGCGAAGCCCAGAAACAGCTATAGTTAGGGAATGAAGCTGGAGTATGGAGGTTTAAGTGAGCTGCGGGAGAAGCAGGCTGGAGAGTAACCTTAGACGCAACTGGAGTTTGCTAAGGGAGAGCGATGAAACAGGCTGATCAGGTCACTACTTGGGGTGGAAAGAAACTGGAGTGCTCTGATGGACATCAGGGAAGCAGGCTGGGAGAAGGTCACTACTTGGGTTGGCAGGAGGCTTGAGTTTGCCACTGGAGAACTGTGTAGCAGGCTTGGGTGAAGATCGTTGTTTGAGGCAACAGGAGATTTGAGACGCCTCTGAAGAGTTGTAAAGCATGCTGGGCAAAGATCATCTCTTGAGGCAACAGGAAGCTTGAGTTTACAGCTGGGAAGAGGTGAAGAAGGCTTTGGGGAAAATCACTGCTTGAGGGAGGGAGGAATCTTGAGTTCACCCTTAGAGAGTGGTGAAGTAGGATGGGCAAAGATCACTGTTTGAGGCAGCAGGAGGCTTAAGTTCACTGCTGGAGAGTGGTGAAGCACGCTTCAGCGAAGGTCTCCACTGAGGCGGCAGGTGGCTTGATTTCACCACTGGAGAACAGTGTAGCAAGCTGGTAACAGGAGCACAGAATAAACAAACAGAAATAGACAGTTTGAATGTCCACAGAGGCATGTGCCCTTTATAGTGACTGGGACTGACAGGACACTGGATCCAGAACCAGGGGAACAGGTTCTGACACTACTCTCTCCTCCATGGGCACCCTCTGGGGTACCAAGAGCTGGCTTTGCTGGGTAGCACTGTGGAAGGCCCATACAAGGGTGGTGGCATGCAGAGCAGAAGCAGCTGTAACCAAGGATCTCTCATCCAGGTTGTATCCCTTCCAGTTGACAAGGTATTAGAGAACATTAGGAATCCAGGATCCCATTGATGTTAAACTCATCTTGTTCATTTACTGAGTCTGGGGGTAGTGGCCGAGCTGCATTACAATACTCATTGCTCACACTGGGCTTCAACAAGGAAACAAGAAAAGTGGACGAAATCCACATATTGGAAGCAGCAGAATTCAAGGTTGATGACCTCCATTACTTTGTAGGACCCAATAAATCAGGGGCCCAGTTTTTTAGATGATTGTTGTAGCTTGATGTCCTTCATGGTGTAAGCACTCGGGCTTACCTGCTTGGAAGCCGGCTGCTCCAGTGTGCAGAGAGGCGGCCAGTCCCTTCTGTGTAGTCTTCGTGGCCGTGCCGCGTACTGCATGTAGGGAGAGCCGGAACCCATGGTCTCTCAGGTGCCGGTCTCTCCCTTCTGTCTCCTGTTGGGCTCCCTCTACTGGCCAGCAGAGTCAGGCGCTCGTCACTGGGATTCCTTCTAGTGAAGTCGCGTCTGACTCTTAAAGGGACAGATCATTAAGTGCTCCACCTACTAGGGGTGGAGGAAAATTATATAAACTGCCTCGACACCACATCAGTTGCCCTTTCATGGTGTTCCAGTGCAGTTCTGTTTGGAGAGTGTTCGTGTATGATCTTTGGCTTGGCTATCTGTCCTTCTCGGTGTCCAGTGTTGTGGCTTGTCTGACTATCCCATTGGTATTGGACTTTCGGCTCTGGCTGACTACGCGCTCTGTCATTGACCCCTAGCTTGTCTCACTATCCACTTGGTATTGAAGGTCGGCTCTGGCTGACTACCCCCTTTGGTATTGACCCTTGGCTTGTCCGCACACCACCTATTCTGACTGCTGGCTTGAGTCAGTATTCTCCTGGTGGCAACCTGTGCGTACGCTCTTTTGGGTCATAGCCCCAGTATTCGCTTACTTTCCTGGGTCCCAGCCCCCATGGTGCTATTTCACTGTTGCATTCAGTTTATCTCCCTATTCCTAGTAGGAACCGCTTGCTTTGTACCTATCTTCTCCGTGATTATAATCCGTGTGTCTTTACCATATATATTTACACTGTTCAATAAAGGCTGTGTTTTAAAATCTGTACTGTCTCCTGTCTCTTCATTGGTATCCATGACACATGTATACCATACCATATAACCTAGAGAGTTCTGTGGTGCAGGGGATCAGTGTTTTTCTGACAATTTTTCTGTTGGGCCCGAGCCAAAAGTAGGGAAGTATGAATCCTCTGCCAGAACTGCTCCTGGAGAGAGGCTCTGGTATCCACTAGAGGGTCACCAGACACTTGGGGCTCCAGAAGAAGGGTACATGGGTTGCATCTCAGGGTGGCAAAGAATGGAGAGCAACCTATGAGATCTCAGCCAAATAAAGTAACTGCACCCAGCTGTCCTGCTGCTTATTGCAGAGTGCAGATATTACTCAAGGTTCTTATTCAGCCTTTCAGTTTAGCCACCGGCTTGTGAGATGGAGGCTGAAGAAAAATGTAAAGAAAATTTGAGGTGCTTGCAGAACATGTCCCAGAAGTGAGAAAAAAACGTGAACCCCATCAGAGGTTATTTGCTCAGGGATACCATGTAGCCATTATACCTCCTTTATGAAGAAATCTGTAAGTTCTTCAGAAGTAGGGAATTTTAGTAGTGGAATAAAGTGGCCTTGTTTTGAGAACCAATCTACCACTACCCAGATTATGATTTTGCCTTGAGAGGGGCAGATCCATGATAAAATCCATGGCCAGATGGGTCAATGGAAGTGCAGGAATGGGGAGTGGAAGTAAAAGATCGACAGGTCTGGTGTGTGGTATCTTTGTGCAGGCACACATTGGACAGGAAAATACACCAACATCAGTTTTGAGGCTGGGCCACCTAGCTTGACAATTGTTCACTCTTTGATCTTGAGCTTGCTGCTGGAGAGCAGAGAAGAAGGCTGGGCAAAGATCACCCAAAGATCACCACTTGAGGTGGCAGGAAGCTTGAGTTTGCCACTGGAGAGTGGTGAAGCAGGCTTGGGCAAAGATAGTCACTTGAGGCAGCAGGAGGCTTGAATTTGCCACAGGAAAGCAATTAAGCAGGCTGGGAGAAGATTGTTGCTTGAGGAGGCAGGAAACATTATTTTGCTTCTGGAGAGTGGTGAAGCAGGCTTGAATGAAGATTGTTGCTTGAGGCAGCAAGATGCCCGAGTTATCTACTGGAGACAGGTGAAGCAGGCTGGCGACAGGAACACAGAATAAGCAAAGCAGAAATAGACATACCTCTGTAACTGAGAATTTAAGGGGATAGTAATACTTAAAATGTAAAAAAAAATATGTTGTAGGGTTTATCCCCCTGAGTAAAACAAGAGTACTCCCACTGCTGAGAGGTGTTTTATTCAAAAGTTATTAATTTTCAAAGTTGAATTTTTTAGGTGCAATATCACAGTGGCCTGAAATTGTACAGTGGCGCTGTTGCTACACGATCCTATGGACAACTCTGGTCAGTTGACCATAAATCTCCATAAGATGGTGTAGCAACAGCGCCACTGTACAATTTCAGGCCACTGTGATATTGCACCTAAAAAATTCAACTTTGAAAATTAATATCTTTTGAATGAAAGACCTCTCAGCAGTGGGAGTAGTCTTGTTTTACTCAGGCGGATAAACCCTACAACATATTTTTTTTTACATTTTAAGTATTACTATCCCTTTAATAGCTTTCCTGCTACCAATTAAATTAGTCTTTATCAGACCTTCCTGATCAGCCTACTGATAAACAGTATAACTCTGTATGTTCCCTTTTGAAAGAAATGTATCTAATCTTCTCTTGAATGTATCCATTGTATCTGCCATAACTACCTCCCTGGGCAATGAATTCCACAATTTGACAGACCTTACCGTAAAAAAACCTTTCCTCTGCTGAAGTTTAAACCTCCTTTCCTCTAATCTCAAGGGGTGTCCCCTGGTCACCTAATCAGGCCTTGGAATAAATAGCTCACCACAGAGATCCTTGTATTGACCTCTCATATACTTGTACAATGTGATAAGGTCTCCTCTTAGTCGTCTTTTCTCTAGAGTAAATAAACCAAGTTTGCTTAGTCGTTCCTCATATGTCAAGTCCTCCATTCCCTTAATTAATTTTGTTGCTCTCCGCTGTACCCTCTCTAGTTCTAGTATATCCTTTTTCAGAACCGGTGCCCAAAATTGCACTGCATTCTCAAGGTGAGGTCTTACCAATGAATTGTATAACGGCAAAATAATGTTATCCACTCTTGCTTCGATACCTCTTTTTATGCAAGACAGGACTTTGTTTGCCTTTGCTACCGCTGTTTGACACTGGTCACTGTTTCCAAGTTTGTAGTTGACAAGGATACCCAGGTCTTTTTCTAGCAACGAGTCACCTAAAATTATTCCATTAAGTTTATAAGTAGCCTTGGGATTGTTTCCTTCCAAATGCATGACTTTACACTTCCCCACATTAAACTTCATATTCCACATGTTTGCCCAATCTGACATTGTATGTAAGTCACTCTGTAGAGAGAAAATATCCTGTTCTGAATTAATGACTTTGCATAATTTAGTATTATCTGCAAATATTGATATTTTGCTTTCTATATCTATTTCCAGGTCATTTATAAACATGTTAAAAAGCAGCGAACCAATACTGAACCCTGAGGTACTCCACTCTCCACTTTAACTGTACTGGAGAATTTTCCATTTACAACCACACACTGTTCCCTATCCTTCAGCCAGTTTTGTATCCAATTGCAAAGGTTATCTCCTAGTCCCAATTTCCTTATTTTATACACCAGCCTTCTGTGTGGCACTGTATCAAATGCCTTTGCAAAGTCTAGTTATACTACATCTACTGCCTTGCCATTGTCTAGGTTGCTGCTTACCTCCTCAAAGAAGCTAAAAAGATTAGTTTGGCATGATCTATTCTTCATAAAACCATGTTGATTCGTGCTAATGATTTTATTTTTTGTGTTGTAATCCTGAATATAGTCCCTTATTATCAATTCTAACAGTTTTCCCACTACAGAGGTCAAACTCACTGGTCTACAATTCCCTGTTTCTGTTTTAGTTCCCTTCTTAAATAGAGGCACTATGTTAGCTCTTCGCCAATCCTGTGGCACTGAACCTGTGGTAATAGAATCTTTAAAGAGTAAATATAGGGGTTTTGCTAACACTGCACTAAGTTCCTGAAGAACCCTTGGATGTATACCATCAGGACCCGGTGCTTTGTCGGTCTTAATTTTGTTCAGTCTTCCCATGACATCTCCTTGAGTTAACCCAATATCTATTAATTGTATTGTTTTATTTGTTACTTGCAGAGGCTCTTCTACCATTCCTTGCTCCCTTGTATATACTGATGCAAAGAAAGTGTTTAAAACATCGGCCTTTTCGTTATCCTCACTAACCAACTCACCCATCTCATTTTTGAATGGTCCAATGCACTCCCTCTTAAGTTTTTTGCTATTTATATATTTGAAAAACTTTTTTGGATTAGTCATGCTTTCCCTTGCAATTCGAGTTTCATTATCTATTTTTGCTACCCTAACTGCCTTTTTGCAGCCCATAATGTATCTCGCAACCAGTTAGTGGAGTAAACCAGCGTCCGCACGCTGGGACCAACAATGTATATAGCAACCAGGTTTAGTGGAGTAAACTAGCGTCCGCACGCTGGGACCAACAATGTATATCTCAACCAGGCTTAGTGGAGTAAACCAGCGTCCGCACGCTGAGACCAACAATGTATATTGCAACCTGGTTTAGTGGAGTAAACCAGCATCCGCACGCTGAGACCAACAATGTATATTGCAACCAGGTTTAGAGGAGTAAACCAGCGTCTGCACGCTGAGACCAACAATGTATATTGCAACCAGGTTTAGTGGAGTAAACCAGCGTCTGCACGCTGGGACCAACAATATATATCGCAACCAGGTTTAGTGGAGTAAACCAGCGTCCACACACTGGGACCAACAATGTATATCGCAACCAGGTTTAGTGGAGTAAACCAACAAAGTATGATTAGCAGCGAGAAGAACAATGTCGCCAGAGCGACGGCTGGAGCAGGAGATACAGGAACTCAGTAAGATTAACCTGCGAGGTGCTGGAACACAGGAACACTGGAACTCAGTAAGATTAACCCGCGAGGTGCTGGAACACAGGAACACTGGGACTCTGGAACACAGGAGCACTAGCATACAGGAACACTGGAACACAGGATCAGCAAGTACAGCAGGAACAGGCCCAGAAGCCTGACAAGCAGGTCAGGCAGAGTGGAGTCAGAAACACCACGAAAGGGCAATCTGGAAGTGCTCAGCCTGGGTTTAAAAAGGCTGTGTGAGGAGGGCTAATCACAGACAGCCAATCATGATACTCAGCAAGTGACTGACACTGAACAGCACCAATCACCAATCACCCACACAATTTTTTTATTTATTTATTTTTTTTTTAAACCTTAATAAAATACCAATAAAACACCAAATACACTCTTATGTATTTAACCAGATTCCTTCTAACTCTTCACTTGGAACCAGTCACTTGTAATAGCAGTCCCCTGTATTTGAATTCCCCCTGTTTTAAATTCCCACACTTACCACACTTCTTCACTTGAATTCCCCCTGTTTTAAATTCCCACACTTACCACACTTCTTCACTTGAATTCCCCCTGTTTTAAATCCCACACTTACCACACTTCTGCACTTACACACTGATGCAAGATTCACACGTTCAAGTATTCACTATGTATCTGCTATTTAATCCAGGAATTTACCAATTACAAACACAGCAATTAGTCACTCCCACCACACCAGACTTCAATTATTTGATTGTCTCACAGCAAAGAGAGGGAAAACAAAACACAGAGATTTGTTTTTTAACCTCTCCTTTACCGCACTACACCACACACAATATACTTATTCTATTTTTCCAGCAAGTATCCAAACTCAGTGTTTCAGGGCACAGGTCACTGATCAATTTACAGAGCTCTCTCACTCCTTGCTATTTAATCCAGGAATCCACCAATTACAAACACAACAATTAGTCACTCCCACCACACCAGACTTCAATTATTTGCTTGTCTCACAGCAAAGATACGGAAAACAAAACCCAGAGATTTGTTTTTTAACCACTCCTTTACCGCACTACACCACACACAATATACTTATTCTATTTTTCCAGCAAGTATCCAAACTCAGTCTTTCAGGGCACAGGTCACTGATCAACTATCAAAACTAGTAGAATCTTCTTTGGCAATAAAACCAGTGATAACATGTATCCCTACAACTGAATGCAGTCCAGTACCGAGTACATTAATGTCCTTTAGTGAGCTGACATCATGGATGCTTAAAAGTTGCTGGATCAAGCACTATTATAAAGATTTAAAATTGAAATCTATCACTAAAGGCCACAAACATGCTCACGATAGTCCTACAATAAGAAAAGAGAGCGTTCACCTACTGGATGAAAACTCACATTGGTAGATTACCTTTATATTTTGTGTAATTTTTAATGTCATATAAAAGATGCTTGATTTTGCAGAGTTTGAGGATGATAAGTGGCAGGAGATTTACATAGACATAAGAATATAACAGATATAAAATTTTCTAATAGAAGTCATTGTCCAGGATAGGGAAACATTAGGCCACCATTGCTGGGTTAATCCTTATTTTGAACTGCAGAGCATTTCTTCATAGTGTCCATTTTTTTTTTTTTTTTTTTTTTTTTTTTTTCCCATTTCTGTAATTTTTCCCTCCTTTTGCTAAGGATTTCTCTAATTTTTATATTAGATTTAACCTTAACCTTGTGGAAGGTCTGGCAACAGGACTGCATATGTTTCTGATAGAAAGGCAGAGAAACAAAAAACCTCTGCTGACAGAGAAAGATGATCGGAAACTTCAAGCCAAATCAAAGAAACTGAAAAAAGCCATAGACAAGTAAGTAACTTTATTATTTATAAAATCATTTATTTGGGTATATAAAACACTCAGTATGTCGAATTGCAATACATTTGCATTAACACAGGTGGAGGGGAAGCAGACTTCAATACATTAAAGGAGACTACACAGCTGTTAGTTTCACTAACTGTATGTATTTAAACTGCCTATAACTTATATGTTAATAGTTTTAGAAATGTTTGATTTAGTAGCTGGGGAATCTCATTGATTTAAACAGGACTTTTAACCCTTTAAATACTAGCGTAGTCTGCAACGCATTCCTTGGAAATGCACTGGAGACCTCTTTAGCATTCAAAGGTATAGAACCCCCATTTAACCCTTTGAGTACCAGAGAGGTATCCAAACAACCTCTCTGGCATTCAGAGGGTTAAGTCTATGGGCATACTGGGGAATTTGTATTTATTCCCTGTAGTGCAGTTGATTTCCTCCAGTACTGCACCACTTTTGCTTAGTATATCAGACTCCATGTGTATGTGTGGATTTGTCATTAACAGTGTAAGACTGGGACATTATAGTGCAATTATGCTGTATGATTACTCTTGTAACAAGCACTATTACCAGAACTGAGAGAAATAGTTATAAGTGGGTTCATGGATCAGATCATCAGTTACTGGAAGAATTCCAGTTCCGAAAGAATCGATTTGAGGTGAATCCACACCCACATGTGCACAAAATAAGCATAAAAAGCTCATCTATTCTGGTTTTATGATATTAACCTCTTGGCTGCATCTCTAACACATGAAAACAAGACACTCACCCAAAACATAGTTTCCTGGTTAGGAATGTATTTTGAATGATATTGATTTTATTCAGATCCACTCTTTTTGTTATTTGGACAACCCATGTATAATTTGGTGGGTTTAAAGCACAAGCAAATCACTATACAATGCACCTGAAAATGTGTTTCAGGCATAGGAGCCCCAAAAATTGTGGGTGTATAACATTTCATGAGAGGAAAGTCCCTGTGCAGTGCAAATGAGCATAGAAAGATCAGAGCAGCAGTACCAGTTCCTCAGTACAAATGGCAAGGAAGTAAGAAAGTGATAGTTGGAGACTCCAGATTGCATTTCCTAGGAGCCATGGCAGCATGATGCCTAGTGTTTGTCAAGCTCTTCTCTAGTTGTCCACAGTAATGTGCAACACCAATAGAAAACCTAATAAAACCAGTTAAAAACTACATTTGCGATAACATACATTAACATATTGGTTCTCAAACTTTTGCTTTTTAACAAACATTGATGTACCCCTTTTTCTGTAAACAATTATAACTCTTTGCACACATATTCATATTACTATTTGTATTTTACTTGTTCTGTAAGATATTTGGAACAAACAAATTAATTATACACCCTCTTCTTTGACACTGATATTTCTTCAAAATAATATATAATATAGGCTTCCCAGTATGACATAACTGTCTTACAGCCTTCTATGACCATGAAGGCGTCTGTAAAATATAGCTACTGTTGCATAGCTATTCAAATGTTTGTTCCTGATATAAAGCATTACACCTCCCCAGGGGAGCCCTGCATTAGGAATCACTGCATTAACTATTTAAGGACCAGAAGGATCTGGAATGCATTGCTTTGCACCCCCTCTGTTCATTAAAGAGTACATTTCAAATTAGGAAGAAAATCAAGGGTAATAAGGCAAAAACATTGGCTGCACCAGCCTGTAGGTCAGTTCATAGGAATGCATTAGTAGTTGGACTACACAGTAGTTATAGGTTCTATTTGTAGTTCAGCAACAGCTGACAACCTAAACAATCTGTTATTATAATACAGTCCAACTGTAGAATAAATGTTTATGAATCATTTGAGCTTAGCAATGTAACCATTTCAGTGCAATTGAATATTGTAGCAGCCAGACATGTTATTCACCAACTCTCATGTGTGTGAATAAAATGTCCCATTGGGTCAGAGGGGTACGGAATGCATTGCAAAGCAATCGAGTCTTGCAAGTGTGGTATTTTCTGCTATTTTTACACTAGAATGTGCACCCAGGCATTTGGGGAAGGTGAGTTCCACTAGTCCATTAGTCTGTTTAAAATTTTGTGGATTATTAACTTTTCATATCCTAATTAGTAACTTTTACCTTGACTGGTGATTCTCACCTCACATAGCTGAAGAACCACATGTTGCCCTGCTCAACTATATTATACCATGTATCAGAATTTATTGCAGTAGTTTTCTTGGACTTTTTGTCACTGTGGCCTTGACCTACTGGTAGTAACAAAACCCAATATACACTGTCTGACACTCCTGTCTTGTTCCATTGTCCCACCAGTTGTCATAGAACCAAACATACACAAAACAAACATCCAAGTGTTAGTCATAAAGCTAAACTGTGACACCTCACCTTGTGTAAGAAACACCCAAAAATAAATAAAATGTGTGTGTGATAAGTACTGTCAAAACCTCTTCAATGCAGAAAGTGGGATTTCTACAGCACATTGAGCAAGGGTGAGGGAGCAGTGAAAGAGAAAGCAGCTGGAGTGAGACCTGAGTGGTTGTTACTAGCAGGGGAGTGCTGGTTTGAGAGCGTGGCTTGGGAGCGATGGCAGTGATGAGTGTACCCTTGCTGCTGCAGAACTGGAATTAAAGTTGCAGTCCACAAAGCCTGATAGTGGATAGGTACACTCAAACAACACTGGAAGCAGAGCACTCAGATGAATTAATATACATTACCAGCTGGAACCCTGCATGTGGGAGTATGGACAGGGATATCGAGTCGGAGAGGCAAAAGTAAATAGGTGCTGCATATGTCTCTGGAACCGAGGTCGACTGCAGGATAATTGATGAGACAGGGATAGTTGTAGAGTCGTAGAGGCAGGATTAGTCATAGAGAAGCCAAGGTTGGGTACCGATGGGTCGTAGAAGGATCGTCATGGACAAGGCCGAGATATAGTACCAGAAGGTCGTAGCAGCAGTATAATCATGGAAATATCGAGTACCGGGAAGCAGGATAGTCATAAGAGGCTGAGATCAGGTACCGGAGAGTCTTAGAATCTGATCAGAAGAGCTAGAAAAGCAAAGTTGGAGATGGGACAAGGCCAAGACACTGGAAGAATTTCTGGAACAAACAGCAACCTGGAAATAGCTCAAAGAATGCACATCTACCTGCATGGAAAAAAACAAACTATATATGTTGACAGCACAGGTCTATTTTATGTCAAGACTGATATGAATGGGATGTAACCCATAAATTATGCAAACATGTCAACTTGAATACATTCCTTAGATTTTCACGTCAGATAGGGAGCATATCCCAGGTTTTACCTCCTCCAGATATACTAGACTAGGATCCAACCATCATTCTCCATAAAATTCACTCAAATATTTCCCCTCCCCAATTCAAGCAAAGGGGCTATTGTCTCTTGTACACATACAGATCTAAGAGAGAATTTCACAGTCCAAATGGCTCTTTAGAAAATGTTAACCATTTACTATCCCGTCCAGGGCAGACTCTCTGACAGTAAGTGTTAGTAGAATAGTAATGTCTAATAATTGTAGTTGTAGTTTGGTGGGAGGAGAATCAAAAGTATAGATTCCCAAAATAAAGGCTGCATCTACCAATTTCATTTTGATATGCATCAGGTCTATCATAAATGTTACTGCTATCCAAAAAGGATGCAGAAGTGTATTGCTTGGTTGTCCACATTTACAGCGATTGTCCATTTGTTTTAGGCCTATCAGTTTTGCCAGAACTAGTGGTAAATACAACCATTGTAGCAAGCAGTAATCTAGTTCATGAAAATACATTGCTTGGGGGCAATGTAGTCACTTGGGAAAGGCCAGTAGGAGATCCAGAAAAGGTACAGTCAGAATATCCATAAGACATTTTGTTACAGTTTTCAAGCAAGAGAAGGAGTCAGACGGTATAGTGAAAATCACCTTTATTAAGAATGATAATGTAATGAATAGCATGGTAGTATAGAGCAGAGGGTGACTAGATGGTCTAGAGACTCTATCAGGAATAGGAGCCGCCACGCTGTCAACCACAACTGCTGGAGACTAGGCCGAAGCAAACTGGTAGTCTCCCTGGTAGATAGCACCGGATAAGGCCCAAAGTCACCCCAACAGAGGCTAGAAGAGAGAACTATCACAGTTCCCGTGATCTTTTTCTGTCACTCTTTGCTGTGGTGCGCTCCCATTGGCTGAGCCTGTTTGGCCTGCCCAGTATGGCCTTTTTATACCTGGCCTTTGGCACCTGTCAGGTGCCCTTTCGTGGTGTTCCTGAGCCAGTGTTACTGTGCAGCTGTGTTCCTGTGTACCGACTTGGCCCGTCTGACTACGATCCTTAGCTCTTGCTCCGTGATTCGACCCGGCCTGGCTGACGTTCCTGCTCTGTGATCTGACCAAGCTTGTCTAACGATCCTGCTCTGTGATTCGACCCGGCCTGGCTGACGTTCCTGCTCCGTGACCTGACCTGGCTACGTTGACAACCCTGCCTGTGTTCTGTCGAGATCCAGTTCCAGTGTCACCTGGGCGACATTCTGACTTCTGCTGTGCTGTTTGCAGGGCTGACAGAGTTGTTGCCTCCTATGTACTGGGCCTTTCCGTTTACTCTTGCTGAGCACTGTTGCCTCCGTTACTCTGGGCCTCTGTTAACACTTACAGAACACTGAACCTTCCGTTTGCAGTTGCAGAACACTGTTGCCTCCGTTCTCTGAGACTCCGTTAACACTTGCAGAACTGTTGCCTCTGTTCACTGAGCCTCCGTTAACACTTGCAGAGACGTCGCATCCGCTACCCTGAGCCTTCCGCTTACACTTGCAGAGCCTTGTAGTCTCCGTTACTAAGAGCCTCCCGTTAACACTTGCAGAGCATGGTGGCCTCCGATTAACCTTGCGCATCCGTTTACACTTGTTGGGCACAGTAGTCTCGTTACCACACCGGTTGGGTGCGATTGGCTCCATACACCTCAGCTCTTGCAGTGTAGTTGGTCTCCGTTATGACACCGGAGAGGTGCTATTGGCTCTATACAGCTAAGCTCTTGCAGTGTAGTTGGTCTCCGTTACAGCGCCAGTTGGGTGCTATTGGCTCTATACTCCTCAGCTCTCGCAGTGTATTTGGTCTCCGTTAACGCACAGGGTGGGTGCTATTGGCTCCAAGCTCCTAAAGCTCTTGCAGAGTATTTTGGCCTCAGTTCCCTGCTCAGCATAAGCAGTAGTCTCCGTCCTGTTCCATTTACTGTTGTTCTCACACCTAGCACCACTATATCGCTCCTTTACCAGCTTATGGGCGTGTCAAACACCACAACAGAGACGGATTTAATTTCGATGAACTTTAACCCTTGAGTACCCTGTATGCTAACTTATGCCTGTTCTGTGACAGTATATATTTATTTCCCTGTATACTGGGCCTGAGAGGGCATCTGTACTTTACTGTCTAATTTCAGTCATTCTGTATTGCCTATAGAGGGCAGTCTTTCTTGTCTTTTAATAAACTGTGTTTTATTCTAACCTGCTGGTCTGAGTGTCCTATAAAACCTAAAGCTAAAGGAGCGCACAGGTAGAATTATCAGACAGAGCCACAGGTCAGCACCAGAATGGATAGTCAGACAAGCCGGGTCATACACAGGATACAGGAACAACAGCAACTAGAACTGCACTGAATAACAACGTAAAGGTAACTGGATAGAGATCTAGTTGCCTT
This sequence comes from Rhinophrynus dorsalis, assembly GCA_037306005.1. NCBI lineage: Eukaryota > Metazoa > Chordata > Amphibia > Anura > Rhinophrynidae > Rhinophrynus > Rhinophrynus dorsalis. The sequence continues at coordinate 134,599,404 of CM074718.1, forward strand.
TTAAAAGGCAACCCAGGAAGTAGATGGGTGTGGCTATCAGCCCCAAACAGTACAAAACAGAGGCCTGCGACATATTGCAACCTCCCGCCCGAAAGTGACGCATAGCCACGAAATGCGTCAGAACACAGAACCCACTCTGCATCATTCTACGGAGCAGGCCCGGTTAGCACGAGGACATGGACAGCCGCTGAGAACGCCAAGCGCGCCTAGGCCCAGTCCTTGGAATGACGCATGGGATGACGCTGCGGCAATATTTCAGGCCATCTATTACCTGCGTCAGCCCACCAGGCGTCGCTGGATCTAAGGTAACTGTGACAAATTTCTGTGTACCAGAAATAAGCATCCAAAGTCTAGTATCACCATAAGAATTTATATAGAAAAAATGTACTGTAGCATAGTACTATGTTTTCAAAGGGGTTATAACTTATCAGATGTCTGTGGAGCAAGGTCTGGTAGAAGAGAAAGTAAATAAAGGTGGGTTCAGTCCATGAAGCCTGATAGTGGATGGGTACACTCAAACAACACTGGAAGCAGACCACTCAGATAAATTGTAGAATGATGCAGAGTGGGGTCTGTGTTCTGACGCATCTCGTGGCTATCCAAATTGGATGTGGGGTCAGCTTCTCATTGTTTCTATATAGGATGATATATTATTTCATGTGGAAACAGCCACTTGAATAGAAGGTAAAAGCACATCCAATATTGCAACGGGCCAAACCTATTTATATATATTAACTCCTACTAACAGAGGTAATGGACCTTTTTGGTAAATGAGCCAGTGTACTGGAATATAATAAAGTACAAAATGTATTCCTTAAAAAAGGCAGAGATTTGAAATTTAAAAAGATATAGCCCTTAAGGCCAAATACTAAAAAAAATGTATTCCAATAATATGCACATGTACAAATAAAAGTAAATTAAAAATATAAGTGAATTAATAATCTATATGCTCAACAGCTAATGCGTTTTGTGACCCAGTGTCACTTCATCCAGAGCCCAACAGAAAAACATTCTTAAACACACCCCATTTCCCTTTATATGGTCCAGAAATGCTATTAAATACAGAGGCATTCATATACCAAGATCCAGTGATCAATTGTACTGCTTAAACATAACACCAACAATCTTCCAAATATCTCAAGATATCTACGTCTGGAACACCCTGTCGCTGAATTTCGTTGGGCGAACTAATTTGCTTAAAATGGTCTCTTTCCCATGTCTCCTTTATAATTTGTAAATGTTAACCATGTATCTTATCAACATTGACGTTAAAATTATAAATAGAAAGTTCCATAACTTTATTTGGAAGAGACCAAAAGAGAGCCTGAATTACAACCTAAATCAAATGCGGGCTTTTGCAAGCCTCCTGAGATACGCAAAGGATTGGATCCATCAGACTAATACATGCACTGACCCAGATCAGTATATTGAACCACACATTAATCTAACCTACCTTATTCATGCAACCAGAGCACAAGTGCCAAATTAATGTCAATCCAACCCTCTAATGATTAATACTATCAAAGCATGGCAATTTACACAAATGTGTCTGTTTAAATATAAATACAGATCATATTTCCTCCCCTTAATTAGAAACGTAGACTTTCAACATTATTCACATTTTTCGTTTTGGGAATGAAATGGCATTACATGCCTATGGCAAATGATCAACCTGGACACTTCCTACTAATCACCTTTTCTAGAACCCACCTTTATTTACTTTCTCTTCTACTAGACCTTGCTCCACAGCTGATAAGTTATAACCCCTTTGAAAACATAGTACTATGCTACAGTACATTTTTTTCTATATAAATTCTTATGGTGACACTAGAGTTTGGATGCTCATTTCTGTTCCACAGAAATGTGTCACAGTTACCTTAGATCCTTAGATGCCTGGTGGGCTGACGCAGGTAATAGATGGCCTGAAATGTTGCTGCGGCATCATCCCATGCGTCATTCTGAGGACTGGGCCTAGGCGCGCTTGGCGTTCTCAGTGGCTGTCCATGTCCAATTGAAGCAACAAGTAAAACCTAAGTATCTGTATTGACATTGATTTTTGTGGACTTTTCTCGTTTGTTGTTATTATTTTTTGTTTTCTACTGTGTATTCACTATATTGCCAACTGTCCATAGCTTTTGAAGACTGGGAGTGTACTGTGGGAAGAGGAGCAGTTGTTCAGAAGTTGTGTATACATCTATATCTCCTATATATTTTTTTCTCCTGTGGGAGGCTGTGCAGTGAACCGTAATGAGTTTGGCTTATCCAGATTGGCACATAATTACGACACTTCACCAAAAGTGTGAAGAAGTTGCACAATAGCTGGAATTGTTGGGTGTGGATTATTCATTTAAAAAAGCATATTGTCTGTGAATGCTGTCACTTTGTGTTCAATGCAATCTATAGATATCTCTTTGTGTTCAGGTAATGCCTTCATATCCCGAAGTAGCGGTTTGAAAGCTAAATTAAAAAGGAGGGGAGACAGAGGGTAACCTTGCCTATTCCCCTTGTGAAGTCCAGGAATTAAACCAATATACAGCTTAAGCGCTGACCTTGCCTTTAAGTATGCCAACCTGAATCAAAGGAAAATAATAATACAAATCAGGCAGAGATATGTTCTCACAAAAACTCTTAACTACAAATGGTTAACACTCCAAGTACCCAATATAGAAAGAATCCCACGCACTATTTGCTAACACTAATCTGGACTCTTCTTCTATCAAATACACTCCAATTAATTCACCTAAACGATGAAAAAAAGAGGGTACGTGAAACCTAAATCCTCAAGTAGGATGCAAAAAACAATATCCAATAAAGTAATTGAAATGGAAGCTGGGAAGGGACCGCGTTGCCTTCCGCCGTCGTTCCCGGGTCTCTCCTTCTTGACGCAGATAGGCATGGTCGGATGCACCAGTTGAAGTATGGACAGTCACTGGAAACAGCCGCAGGATCACTGGAAGCAGGGAAGAGTCCACGCCGCCGCCTGACAGCATATGAAGTTGGGACGCAGAAAGCTGGCAACAGGCGGTCAACGATTCAGGATACTTGGTGCAGATGGGTATCAGAGTGGACACTTTAGACCATAAGCAATACAAGACTCCAGGACTCCTTGTTCACTCCAAAACATAACTCACTTTATTGTCACAAACCACAGATATTTATATACAGTACAGTACATTGGATCACAAGGGGTAACCTGATACAATAGGGAACATGATTAAATCATAACACATCAGACAAAAGGCCAACAGCAGATGGTCTTAACAGATACAATAACTCAGACATGATTACATTTCAGATACAAAAGGGTTTGATTGAACAAAGACTTGAGGGGCGTAAATGGATTAACATACACAGCAGGGGGTCTCAGGACAGTTCTCAATACAATGACTTGATTAACACCCAGCAGGAGGTCTTGAGTCAAATGGCTGGAGTGGCTACAATACACATCCTAGGGACAAGTACAATAAAACACATACAATATTTGACAATACATAAAACATAAATCTTTTAACACAAAGATAGTAAACCCCCCATCTGAGGTCAAAGGAGGCCAAGGGGCAATAGTCTTTAGGTAAAACGTTTGAGGTCTAGACAAGGGCCCAAGTAACGGATAAGATCCGTTACAGTAATCCACAGCTCAAAATAAAACTCCAAGATTTTCTCTCCTCCAATATAATACCCCTCAATGGATGTCAGTGCTACTTCAACACAGGAATCCCACTCCATGAACAAAAAATATCTAAAATCTAGAAGCACAAGCGAACACCATCCAGAGGTCCCATTAAACTGCTCCAATATAACATAATTTAAAATACTCTTTAGAAAACACTCAGACCGATATCGTATTCAAGCTTCCAGGTACCTTCCAGCATGAGTCCCCTCTCCAGTTTGTCCGATCTTCCACTTGTTTGTCTTGTATATCTTTGTATATTCTTCTGTGAGCGCTCTCCTTGCTCACGTTTATCAAGTCAAATCCTTTTGTATCCATTTTCCGTGCCACTGTATCCCAATAGCGATGCTACAATACGGGCGGTCCTTTGCTGGGAGATTCCTGTGTACAATACTCTGTCTTGTTCAAAGCAATTTAAAACTAATAATAACACACCAATGCGTATCGCGGCTACACTGGCCGCTTCATCAGGGCTTACAGAGCTCTATGATCACACATCCTAAATACTCTCTATTGTCCCTATCACCAATCCCATACATCCATACCAATCCCTCTACATTAACCCTAACTATTCCACATTCTCCATATACACATTCTACTAATTCTAATATACCCTATGTTCACGCCATTCTGTTTTATTATTCACAATAAAATCACCAAAAAATATGTTTATTATAAATATAAAAACACAATAAAATAAAATAAAACAATATCCAATAAAGTAATCCACAGCTCAAAATAAAACTCCAAGATTTTCTCTCCTTCAATATAATACCCCTCAATGGATGCTAGAGAATAGTGGGGAAGGTACATTGACTTCTGGTAGAGGATCTTTGATGCTACAGTCTCCTTTTTTGGAAGGGGGAGCATGGAAACAGCAGAGGTACAAAGGACAGGTGGTGACCCCACAGGCAAGGAGAAAGAGAGACCAAAGATCAGAAGAGGGTGTAGAGGAGGAAAAGGGAGAAATAAGAGATACCAAACTACCGAGAAGGGAATCTATAGAAACACAATAGAGAAAAGGTTTTTTTAATTTATCCAAGAGAGGTCTGACAAGTGATGAAATAAGTCTACTAAAGAAAGGATTATCATTTGCACCAAATTCAGGGCCTGACAAGTTTCAAATATATATAGATATGGAGAAATATATTTGTTTTCTCACATTGAAGAGATTCTTTCTAAATAAAAACTCAGGAATGGTAAAAAGCACACTGAAATACAGTGTAGCGGATCTATATAATATACGGAGATTGGGGGATTTGGAAGATGTTAGTTATGAAAATATGGAGGATTCCAGAGCTATAAATAGTGGAAAAGTGAAAAAAAATCGACCTTCTATCTGATATATGGACAAGGTGAATACATAAAAGTATTTCAAAATGTGGTGGAAAAAGAGTTAGATAAAATGTATGAAAGAAAGAAATATGTTACATCTAATCTAACTAAGGGAGAAAGAGAGGCCCTAAAGAGACTGAGTGATGAGGATCAGATTATTATTAAACAGGCAGATAAAGGTGGGGGGATATGTATACAGGATAGGCTGGACTACGTAAAGGAAGCGGAGAGGTTGTTAAGTGATGAGAATACATATCAAAAATTGACATCAAATCCAGTAGAAAACCTTTTACTAGAACTTAAAGCACTATTATATAAGTATAGAGATACAAATGTGATTACAGAGGAAGAGTTTAAGTTTCTACTGGTGGAATATCCAAAGACACCAGTCTTCTATCACCTCCCTAAGTTACATAAGAGTGTTAGGGACCCACCAGGTAGACCGATAATTTCAGGAATTGGGTCTCTATCTGTGAATCTGTCAGAATATATAGATGTATTTGTACAACCCCTGGACAGTTTATTACCATCATATGTGAAGGACACCATACAAGTTATAGGTCTATTGGAGGATGTGGAATGGAAAAGTAATTATATATGGGTTACATGTGATTGTATACAAATATTCCACATGATAAAGGGGTAAAGACCATCCGAGATCATTTGGACAAGGATGGTATTTTATCCAGATTTCAGAACGAATTTATAACTGAGGGAATAAGATTTGTGCTTACACATAATTATTTTTTGTTTGGTGAAAAATATTTTTTGCAGAAACAAGGGACAGCAATGGGGTGTAATTTTGCACCCAGTTATGCGATCTTATATATGGGACGATGGGAGGACAAGTATATCTGGTCCACCACCAACCCATATAGCCACAATCTACGGGTCTATAAAAGATTTATTGATGATATTATCATAATATGGGAAGGTACCCAGGAATCATTGCAGTACTTTATTGAATATATTAATGAAAATAATATAGGACATCAGTTTACAATGAAGGAAAGTGAGGTACCAATTGAATTCCTGGATATAATTTTGTATCATCAAGATAATCGGATTGCAGTGAAAAACTTTAGGAAAACACAACACCGTTGTAAAATACGGCTGCCAATCTTCATTAAATTGTTTCTGATCTCTATATACTAATAATTCACGTCTCTCTAATCCTTTAACCCTTTTATAGGCATCTTCTAACAATTCTTCCTCATATCCCTTTTCTTTAAATTTATTTATAATTACTTGGATTTCCTTCTCAAAATCATCCTCCTTTGTACAATTTCGTTTTACCCTTTACCCTTACACAAATTTCACGCTATAGGTAACTAGTGCCAGCCATATAGCATAGCAATGTATAAAACAAACTCTCAAACAAATTAAAAATCAATATAAAAGAAATATGTGACTAATATCACTTACATAGCAATGGATGTAAAATTCAGAAGCCACATATGATCTTCTGGCCAGGAAAAACAAATGTCTCCACCAATGCAACGCATTTCACACAACACAGTGCTTTATCAAGCTTAACGGGGAAAAAGATCTATGGGGTGTGTGAAAATAGTGGCTATTTAAATAGTAAAACAGCTGATCATTAATTCACTCGTTCAGTCAGACCTTCTACGGTATGTCTAAAGGATCAAAAAGTTCTCTCTGGACATCGCTAATTATTCCCAACATATTGTATCTAACCTAATAAACAATATCTAGGGAATGAAATCCAAGTGTCAGGACACTAGTACTAAAACAAAGGTAATAATGGTATCACATACAAGCTTGTATGTAGAGCCCACCGCTTATCCCCAATCCATGGGAAAATGAGTGGAGCTACTGGATAAAGCCAATAGATGTATACCCCCCAAAAAAAACACAATAACATTTGTACAGTGAGCCAACCCATTGGACAGTCCCTCAGACCATAACTTGATACAATATATTGGAAAGGCTAACTCCTTTTTTCCCGGACAGGCGTTCGTGTTCATTATGTAGTGTTATACTGAGTATATATTTGATATTTCAAATATATTTTATTATTTAAATAGCCGCTATTTTCAGATACCCCATAGATCTTTTCCCTGTTAAGCTTGATAAAACACTGTGTTGTGTGAAACACATTGCATTGGTGGAGACGTTTAATTTTTTCTGGGCAGGAGATCATATGTGGTGTCTGAATTTTACATCCATTGCAATGTAAGTGATATTGTTCACATAGTTCTTTTATACTGATTTTTAATTTGTTTGAGAGCTTGTTTTATACATTGTTATAAGTGATGAGCGAGCATGCTCGGCCGAAGCTCGGTTCGGCTCGAGCATCGCTCTGCTCGGCACATGGCGGTACTCGTACGAGTACCGCATGTGCTCGCCCGCCATGTTCGGGTCTCCTCCCCGCACGTTTCGCGGCTGCTGCGCAGCCAATAAACGTGCAGGGAGGCTCTGACATCAGTGTAATGCCAGCAGCCATGTTGGCTGCTGGCATTACACTGATTGGCTGGCCAGAACCCGTGATCGGGTGCTGTATAGCACCTGACCAGCGAGTTCGGCTCAGTCTTAGCCAGGGAGAGATGAGGATAGGAAGGGAAAGTCAGTGTAGGGAGAAGAAAAGCGATTGTGAAAAAAAAAAAGACCCAAAAGTCCTTTTTAGGACTACTGTGTGTGGGGGCAGCAGTTTATTTTGTGTGGGGGGGCAGAGATATAAAAAAAAAAACTTCACATATTCTGTTCACTGTGCCTAGCCTCAGATTAGCAGCACATTCTGTTTAGTGTGCAAAGTTGCAGATTAGAGCACATTCTGTTCAGTGTGCAAAGTTGCAGATTAGCAGCACATTCTTTTTAGTGTGCAAAGTTGCAGATTAGAGCACATTCTGTTCAGTGTGCAAAGTTGCAGATTAGCAGCACATTCTTTTTAGTGTGCAAAGTTGCAGATTAGAGCACATTCTGTTCAGTGTGCAAAGTTGCAGATTAGCAGCACATTCTTTTTAGTGTGCAAAGTTGCAGATTAGAGCACATTCTGTTCAGTGTGCAAAGTTGCAGATTAGCAGCACATTCTTTTTAGTGTGCAAAGTTGCAGATTAGAGCACATTCTGTTCAGTGTGCAAAGTTGCAGATTAGCAGCACATTCTTTTTAGTGTGCAAAGTTTCAGATTAGGAGAACATTCTGTTAAGTGTTCAAACTGTAAAATATCAAAGTCACATATTCCATTCACTGTGCGTAGCCGCAGTTAATAAGAACATTCTGTTTACTGTGCAAAGTTTCAGATTAGGAGAACATTCTGTTAAGTGTTCAAACTGTAAAATATCAAAGTCACATATTCCATTCACTGTGCGTAGCCGCAGTTAATAAGAACATTCTGTTTACTGTGCAAAGTTTCAGATTAGGAGAACATTCTGTTAAGTGTTCAAACTGTAAAATATCAAAGTCACATATTCCATTCACTGTGCGTAGCCGCAGTTAATAAGAACATTCTGTTTACTGTGCAAAGTTTCAGATTAGGAGAACATTCTGTTAAGTGTTCAAACTGTAAAATATCAAAGTCACATATTCCATTCACTGTGCGTAGCCGCAGTTAATAAGAACATTCTGTTTACTGTGCAAAGTTTCAGATTAGGAGAACATTCTGTTAAGTGTTCAAACTGTAAAATATCAAAGTCACATATTCCATTCACTGTGCGTAGCCGCAGTTAATAAGAACATTCTGTTTACTGTGCAAAGTTTCAGATTAGGAGAACATTCTGTTAAGTGTTCAAACTGTAAAATATCAAAGTCACATATTCCATTCACTGTGCGTAGCCGCAGTTAATAAGAACATTCTGTTTACTGTGCAAAGTTTCAGATTAGGACAACATTCTGTTAAGTGTGCAAACTGTAAAATATCAAAGTCACATATTCCATTCACTGTGCGTAGCCGCAGTTAATAAGAACATTCTGTTTACTGTGCAAAGTTTCAGATTAGGAGAACATTCTGTTAAGTGTTCAAACTGTAAAATATCAAAGTCACATATTCCATTCACTGTGCGTAGCCGCAGTTAATAAGAACATTCTGTTTACTGTGCAAAGTTTCATATTAGGAGAACATTCTGTTAAGTGTTCAAACTGTAAAATATCAAAGTCACATATTCCATTCACTGTGGTAGCCGCAGTTAATAAGAACATTCTGTTTACTGTGCAAAGTTTCAGATTAGGAGAACATTCTGTTAAGTGTTCAAACTGTAAAATATCAAAGTCACATATTCCATTCACTGTGCGTAGCCGCAGTTAATAAGAACATTCTGTTTACTGTGCAAAGTTTCAGATTAGGAGAACATTCTGTTAAGTGTGCAAACTGTAAAATATCAAAGTCACATATTCCATTCACTGTGCGTAGCCGCAGTTAAGAAGAACATTCTGTTTACTGTGCAAAGTTGCAGATTTGCAGCACATATTCCGTGTAATATGAAGAAGGCGGGTAAAAAGGGACGGGGAAGTGGACGTGATCCTGATAGTTCAGGGCGCGGGTCAGGACGCGTAGAAACTGTGCCTGGTGCCAGAGCACAAGACAGAAAGACATCCACCATACCTAGCTTCATGTCTCAGTTTACAGGGCGTCGCAGGACATCACTCTCGAGGTCCGACCACTGCGAACAGGTGGTCGGTTGGATGTCAGCTGATACTGCTTCCAGTCGGTTAAGCACCACCCTGTCTTCCACCAAGTCCACTCTCAGTAGCCAAGAGTCTGGTCAACATAATCCTCATCCTGATCATCCTTCCTCCCACCATAGAGGATCTGGTCAAAGAAGTGATCCCACACTGGGATATAGTGAGAAGCTCGTCTCATCACCAATCCTTCATTTGAACCTCTCTCCAAGCACGCTTGCAGAGGAACATGACATCTTGTGCCCTGATTCACAACCTCTAGAGGGTACCCAATCACAAGAAGATGACAGAGGTGAACGGCATTTAAGGTCAAAGGAAGTGGATGATGATGATGATGAGACACAGTTGCCATTAAATCAACCACTATTACTGTCTCAAGACCTTGATGAGGAGGATGATATACAGTTGTCAATGACTGAGTATGTGGTGGGATCAAGACATGAGGAAGATGATCAGAGTGAGGAAGTGGAGGAGGACTTGGTGGACGATGAGGTGACTGACCCCACCTGGGAAGGTGTAGAGCCGAGCGATGACAGCAGTCCTGAGGGTGAGCCATCTGCAGCACCGCAACAGGCTGGAAGAGGCAGTGGTGTGGCTACAGAAAGAAGGCGGAGCGCACCAAACCGGCCCGCAAATGTTCCACGGAGCACCCCCTTGCGTAAATCTCCCTTGCCAAAGGGTAGGTGTTCCGCGGTATGGCGTTTTTTTAAGGAAAGTGCGGACGACAAAAGAATTGTAGTTTGCAACCTGTGCAACACCAGAATGAGCCGAGGCATGAACACTAGAAACCTCACCACCACCAGCATGATCCGACACATGGCATCCAAGCACCGTAATAAGTGGGAGGAACGCCCGGATCGCCAATCTGTGTCTGCAGGCCACACCACTGCCTCCTCTTCCCCTGTTTTCGGTGCCGGCCAATCGCCTGTCGAAGGCGCAGGCCCGCATACCTCCCGCCCTGCACCTGTACCATCTGAAGCACCATCAGCGACCACATCCACTTCCCTGTCCCAGCACAGCGTCCAAATGTCGTTACCCCAGGCATTTGAGCGCAAGCGAAAATACCCAGCCACCCACCCACAGGCCATAGCACTAACCTCACACCTTTCCAAATTACTGGCCATCGAAATGCTGCCATTTAGGCTTGTGGAGACTGAGTCCTTCCGCAGCCTGATGGCAGCAGCTGTCCCTCGGTACGCAGTCCCCAGCCGCCACTACTTTTCCCGGTGTGCCGTCCCCGCCTTACACCACCATGTGTCCCGTAACATCACCCGTGCCCTGACCAACGCAGTTACTGGGAAGGTCCACTTAACGACTGACACATGGACAAGTGCTTGTGGCCAGGGACGCTACATTTCCCTGACGGCACACTGGGTGAATGTCGTGGAGGCTGGGAGCGACTCGGACCCTGGGATGGCACAGGTGCTACCCACGCCGAGGATTGCGGGCCCTACCTCCATCAGGGTTTCCACCAGCACCTACGTTATTGGCTCCTCCTCCTCCGTTTCCACCTCCGAATTCTCTGCGCGCAGCGCCACTCACCCATCAGCCGGTAGCTGGAAGCAGTGTAGCACTGCAGTGGGGAAGCGTCAACAGGCCGTGCTGAAGCTGATCTGCCTTGGGGACAAACAGCACACGGCCTCAGAGCTGTTGCAGGGGATTAGTCACCAGACCGAGCAGTGGCTCTCGCCACTCAACCTGCAACCAGGCATGGTTGTGTGTGATAATGGGCGTAACTTGGTGGCGGCTTTGGAGCTCGGCAAGCTCACACACGTACCATGCCTAGCGCATGTATTTAATTTAGTGTTTCAGCGATTTCTAAAAACCTACCCCAATTTGCATGATCTCTTGACCAAGGTGCGCCGCTTGTGTGCACATTTCCGTAAGTCATCAACAGCTTCAGCCGGCCTGTTGAAGCTGCAGCAGCGCTTACAATTGCCAGCTCACCGGATGCTGTGTGACGTGAGCACGCGCTGGAACTCCACCTTCCACATGTTGGCCCGGCTTTGTGAGCAGCAGAGGGCAGTAGTGGAGTACCAGCTGTTACACGGTCGTCGCCTCTCCGTTCAACTTCCTCTAATCAGAAGTGAGGAGTGGGAATGGATGTCAGACCTCTGTGAGGTTTTACGCAATTTTGAGGAATCGACACAGATGGTGAGCGGCGATAACGCTATTATCAGTGTAACCATCCCACTTCTGTGTCTACTGAAACGCTCGCTGCTCACAATTAAAACCGACGCTTTGCATGTGGAAGAGGTGGAAATGCGGGAGGAAGAGCTTACACAAGGTGATAGCCAGAGCACCCTCACTTCGTCTTCTCAGCGACAATTGGAGGAGGCGGAGGAGGAGGAGGAGGAGGAGGAGGAGGAAGACACGGTTGCCTCCGCTACAGAGGGTAGCCATGGAACTTTAGTTCCATCTCTTCAGCGTGGGTGGGCAGAAGAGGAGGAAGAGGATGAGGAGATTGAGAGTCATCCTCCTGGTGAGGACAGCGAAATCTTGCCTGTTGGTACTCTGGCACACATGGCTGACTTTATGTTAGGCTGCCTTTCCCGTGACCCACCCGTTATACGCATTTTAGACAACACGGATTACTGGGTGTTCACCCTTCTGGACCCCCGCTACAAAGAGAATTTCTCATCTCTCATTCCTCCGGTGGAGAGGACAAGCAAAATGGTGCAATACCCGAAGGTTCTTGTCGAAAAATTGCTCCAAAATTTTCCATCTGACAACACTGGCGGCAGAGTACGTGCTACCTTGGCCAACCGAGAAGGGGAGAAAAGGGGAGCACACAGCAGTTCCGACAAAGGCAGGGCAACACTCTCCAAGGCGTGGGACACCTTCATGACACCCCGCCAGCACCCTCACCCTGATGCGCAGCCTAGTGTCACAAGGAGGGAAAAGTTTTGGAAGATGGTGAAGGAGTACGTAGCAGACCGTGTCAGCGTCCTCAATGATCCCTCTGTGCCTTACAACTACTGGGTGTCCAAGCTGGACACGTGGTATGAACTGGCACTCTACGCCTTGGAGGTGCTGGCCTGCCCTGCCGCCAGCGTTCTGTCTGAGCGGGTATTTAGTGCTGCTGGTGGCATCATAACAGATAAGCGTATCCGCCTTTCCACCGAAAATGCTGATAGGTTGACACTTATAAAAATGAACAAGGCCTGGATTTCCCCTGACTTCTCCACTCCACTGGAGGAAAGCCCCGGGTGAACATAAAGTCACTTTAGATATGTTATTTACAATGATGGGAATACTCTGTATTCCCATTCACCCCTTCCACCCAAAAAACGGGTATATGGTTGACTCTTAATCTTCTCATCCTCCTCCTCCTCTTCCATATGCCCTGTGATATAATTTTTATATAGGGCCAGCTCACCAACGGGCCCTGTGATATAATTTTTATATAGGGCCAGCTCACCAGCGGGCCCTGTTTGACAATTTTTGTATAGGTCAGCTCACCAGCGGGCCTTCTCATATAATGTTTTATTGGGTCAGCTCTCTAGCGGGCCCTCTCATATAATGTTTTATAGCGTCAGCTCACTAGCGGGCCTTCGCATATAATGTTTAGGATGGTCAGCTCCGCAGCAGACCCTCACCCATAATGTTTTAGATGGTCGGCTCAGCGCACGTTTCCCTCTTAATCATGGCCCCAGTTCAGAAAAATCGAGGACATTTTTGGGAGAATTTGCCTTTGCGCACGTTTCCCTCTTAATCATGGCCTCAGTTCAGAAAAATAGAGGAAATTTTTGGGAGAATTTGCCTCTGCGCACGTTTCCCTCTTAATCATGGCCTCAGTTCAGAAAAATCGAGGAAATTTTTGGGAGAATTTGCCTCTGCGCACGTTTCCCTCTTAATCATGGCCCCAGTTCAGAAAAATCGAGGAAATTTTTTGCAGAATTTGCAGATGATATACAAGTAAATATACAGCAAATACTGTTTGGTAACAATTTTTCGCGTAAAGTCGTTTTTATCTTCCTTTTTGTGTGTTTTATGGTCAGTCTGTAAAAATGGCGTACTACGGGCGAAAGATCGTTCCCAGCAGCGATGTTGGAGTCCAAGATGCATCCAGACATCCTCCCTATGCTGTCCCTGAACCATTTCTGTGGTGTTTCCATCATTTTCTGCCCTTTTCCTATGGGCCAGGCACCCTCCCTTCATCAGAGCAGGGGGTGCCTGGTGTAATGCTCGAGTCCTCCCATTGACTTCAATGGGGCTCGGGTGCTCGGCCGAGCACTCGAGCCTCCGGGGGCGCTCGGTCAGAGCACCCGAACACCGAGCATTGGGGTGCTCGCTCATCACTAATTGTTATGCTATATGGCCAGCACTAGTTACCTGTACTGTGAAATTTGTATAGTATCTGTTTCACTTTGGGGTATATTGAGGTGCCAACCCATTTATATTCCAAAAGTAACACAAAAAGGAAAAGAAATGGTGCCAATAGTGAAATATTGTTAAAACTTCTCAATGTGACAAATAACTCAAAGTAGTTTGTACTCACATTTATCTTTGGTCAGCAATGGAATATCCCATAACTGACAATTTCACATGTAGGGTAATCTCACCGACCCTACCCGGTGTACTCCGGTCAGCTGTTCCACTCACACCACCCCTCCAATCACGTCCAAAACACCCAATGTTCCAAAAAAGGTTTTTATTAAATAAAAATATTTTCTTTAAAATAATAAAATTAAAATTCAATATTGAATGTCATATAACAAAACAGACAACGCATTTTGCGGTGATACACCGCTTTATCAAGTCATATATTCGGAGATCTACATATGGACGCCATCATCCACCCTCATATATAAACACTACAGGAGCATTTGAATAAGCCAATCATCAGCCCGCGCATCCGTTATGATACGTCAGGATACTGCCGAGTCACTGAGCCCCGGCATACCTATCCACATCGGACAGACCCGATGCCATATAACTTCCTCCAACCACGTTCAAATGCGCATGTATACCAAGTGACGCATCACTCTCCAAATCTAATCTAAAACGTGGCTGCGCGCATGGCACCAAAAGTCCCCCAATCCAACACTACAGCGGGGTCCAATGAACCAGCCTGCCAATGACACAGCAGTCCGCGATCAGGATCCTACCCCACACAAATGAGACAAACAAACGAAGGGCCATCCAATACACTTCCGCCCTTCCCTCAATGTGCCACCAGTGCACATGTGCGATCCGTCCGCAAACAATATACCACCAAAATCAAAATAGAAACAAATATCCCCAGCAGTGTATAAAGGACTGGTGGACAAGACTTCTCACATGCAGATCTCAAAAGTACATATATAAAAACAATAGTCATCGGACATAATAACATAAATTACAAAATACAAAAACAAAAACACATACCCCAGAACAGCTGACAATATAAATCAATCAAACCAATATCTGTATCCATAAAGTATCCTATATCTCACACATGAAATACCCATATATATATAAAATATATATATATATATATATATTAAAAATAATAATAATAATAATTAGTGTATTAATTTAATTAACCCAAGTCTTATACCCCAATATAAATTTATTAACCCAATCAATATGACTAAAAGTGCACAACCTCTATCCACTTAAATATATATGTGTGTGTATATATATATATACACCCTTTCCCAAATACAGCCTCAACTTTAATATTAACTAATAAGGGTACACCTTCTACCAATTACACCTACCACTAACTAACCAACTACCACCATTATACTCTTAAATATCCCACTATTAAGTAAATGTATACATATACACCTCTAATTTTAGAACGCACATACACACGCATGTGCTTGTTCACATTAATACATATCTACTATAACCCAAAAAAAAACAAAAAAAACAAGAATCTTAATCTAAAGATGGATTCTCTATACATTCATTTAATCCTAAAGGTATTAAAGTATTAAGCTTATAGATCCAATAGGACTCTATTGGCTAAACGACGATTTCTATCATATCCATTACATACTTTAACATACTCTATAGGAATAATCTGTATTTCCTCTGGATTTTTATTATGAAAATTAAAAAAATGTTGTGATACTCCATGCTGTTCAAAACCTCTCTCTATATTCCGCCTATGTTGACCAAAGCGAACACGTATTTTTTGTGTGGTTCGGCCCACATACTGAAGGCCACAAGTACAAACTAACAAATATATCACATAATTTGTATCACAATTCATAAAATCTCCTATTTTAAAAACTTCAGTTGTAACAGAAGAACTAAAGGTTTCCTGTTTATGTGCAATATAAGGACACATTTGACACCTCACCTTTGAACATCTATAGGATACTCTAATTACCTGTCCTATTTTGACATTACTATCTAACTTACATTGTTTCTTTTCGAAATTTCTATTTAAAATAAATCAACTAGGCGCTAAACTATTCTTCAAAGTTAAAGCACGCCTATACACTATTCTTGGACGATTTGATATAATATCTTTCAAATAGGGATCACTTTTCAAAATATTCCAATGTTTTGATAAAATGTGAGAAATATAGGAAGTTTTATTGTTAAATCTAGTGATAAATAATGGAGCACTTTTAAAATCTCCTTTTAACATCTTCTGTATCTCTTTCTTCTTCTTGTCCACTCCTCTCCCATTTTCTCTAGCCCTATGGTAAGAATCCTCAATTATCCTACCAGGATAACCCTTATCATAGAACCTTTGACGTAATATAACAGATTGCTCATCATAATCCTGAACCGTTGAACAATTACGACGTATCAGTCTAAACTGACTGTAAGGTATATTTTGTAACCATTTTTTATGATGACAACTCTTAAAATCTAAATAACTATTTTTATCAATACTTTTGAAATAGGTACGTGTGATTATCTTTTCTCCCGGAATCCCTACCAATTCAAGATCCAAGAATTGTATAATAGAACAATGCACCATACTTGTAAAATTCAAATTCCAAGGATTGGCATTCATATACTCCACAAATCCACCTATATCTATATCTGATCCTTCCCATATAATAATAATATCATCAATGAAACGGCGATATAGGACCAGGTTCGTGCCTAATGGATTATGCTCAAAGACCCTAGCAGCCTCAAAAAAACCATAAATAAATTGGCATAGCTAGGCGCGAACCTGGTCCCCATCAAGGTTCCATTTACTTGTAAGTAAAATGTCCCATCAAATTCAAAATAATTATGGGTCAAAATAAATTCAACCATTTTCACTAAAAAATCACATTGCGGGATAGGCATTAAATTATCCTGCATCAAAAAATATCTCACTGCCTCCATCCTCCCTTTATGGGGAATGTTAGAATATAATGCCGATACAGCCAACGTAATCCAATGATAATCTTCCTTCCACACTATTTCAGACATTAATTCAATCAAATGCCCTGTATCTTTTAAAAAAGCCGGAAGCCCTAATACATGTCTTTGTAAATGAAAATCTATATATGATGATAGATTCGATGTCACTGAATCTATACCCGATATAATGGGTCTACCTGG
This sequence comes from Rhinophrynus dorsalis, assembly GCA_037306005.1. Taxonomy (NCBI): domain Eukaryota; kingdom Metazoa; phylum Chordata; class Amphibia; order Anura; family Rhinophrynidae; genus Rhinophrynus; species Rhinophrynus dorsalis. The sequence continues at coordinate 134,616,551 of CM074718.1, forward strand.
TGGCGAAGTTAAAGATTTATGAACTTTTGGTAAATTATAATAAATAGGAATTTGTGGTTCATGTATATAAATATAATCTCTCTCTGCTTTTGATAAAAGACCACCCGAGAAGGCTTGTTCTATATATATTTATTTATTTATTTTTTTCATCATTTAATATTCTATAAGCTTCCTCAACAAACTTCTCCACATCCTGAATAACCAAACCCCCACCCTTATCCGCCGGTTTTATTATAATAGAAGCGTTCTTACATAAATTATCAAGGGCTTACATCTCTATTTGTGATAAATTATTACTCTCAGATTTTCTAGGAAAATTTCTAAAATCACGCATAACCAATGAACCAAATGTTTCCACAAAATTTCCTCTACAATATATGGGATTAAAATGTGATTTAGGTTTTAATCCTGATGGAACACTCCCATTGATAATAAAATCACCACATGTATCAACAAAAGGAATCAATTCAACACCAGTGTTCTCACATATAGACTCCCTAGTAGTAATAGGAATAACATTACTCCTCCCTTTTAAAGATTTCATATGAAAATATCTCTTCAAGGACAATTTACGTTAAAATTATTGTGTATCTATAAATAACACATATATATTAGGACCTTTAGAAGGACAAAAGGACACTCCTCTCTTTAAAAGAGATATTTCTGCTTCACTTAATACATGCTTAGATAAATTAATTATGCATGTATCTCTACTCTGGTTATCACTTTTTCCCCTTCTGTCCTTGTTCTTTTTGGTGTTGTTCCTTCCTCCCCTACATCCACGGGACCTGTTCTTTTTATACCTTCTTCTTCCCTTATATTGCAAAACGATTTGATTCTATTAGCCATGGGGGTATGTTCATATTGAATCTTGAATTCCGATTGTTCCCTAAAAAAGACTCAGAAGATGAACTGGATAAGCTCTCAGAGGTGGCCACATGTCTAGAATCAGTATCTAACTCTTCAATAGTCAGCTGGGATTGCCAAACTGAAGGCTTCAAATTAGGAATAGTCCGTGAATCTTTCCCAGTACCAAAAATGACATGTGAACCATCATCAGGATCAGACCCCACTTCAATCTTTTGGGTCTCCTTAAAAATATTCTTATGACCCACCGTATCAGTTCTATCAACATTTAAACTATTTTTCCCTTCTTTAGATCTTCCCTGATTATTAGATTTAGATTTCAATTTCTCTTTATAGATATTATCTTTATCTTTCTTCCTCACCCAATCTCTGATCTTATTTGTATTGGTAGTCACCTTCATCTCTCAAAAATGTACCTCTTTTTTTGTCAACCATCTCCTTCTGAAAATGATCTATATTATTCTTCAACCTTTTCTCCAACTCTACAGTATCCCTACCATTTTTCATTCTATTCTTTCAATTTTTTCACCGATCTTATTAATTATTATTAATATTGGCAACTTTATTCCTCCTAAAGTCTACCAACAACCGCATTAGAGACTGTGAGCAATAATCCAAAATCTGATACCAAGCTTTACTAAAATCAGTATCATCCATAAAAGATGGCTTCAATCCAATCCTCAAACCTCTAGGTATCATTTGTATCTTGAGGTAATGTTCCAGAAATTCTGCATCCCACCAATGTCTACATTCCTGTTTCAGTAACTCCTCAAGATCCAAATACATTCTATTGATGCTCTCTGTCTCCAATGTCTTAGTATCACTACTAGGTGTCTTATCTACACAAAAGATATCCTCCATCAAAGGTAAATGATGACTCACTCTATCCTTGATAAATTCCATTCTAAATGTTATCACAATATGTAGAATGCAACCTAAAACAACAGATAAATGTATATATATACTTTTCAATAAATAAAGTCCTTATTTATTCTTCACTCTTGATGGTTCATGTGTGAGATATGGGATACTTTATGGATACAGATATTGGTTTGATTGATTTATATTGTCAGCTGTTCTGGGGTATGTGTTTTTGTTTTGGGATTTTGTAACTTATGTTATGTCCGATGACTATTGTTTTTATATATGTACTTTTGAGATCTGCATGTGAGAAGAGTCTTGTCCACCAGTCCTTTATACACTGCTAGGGATATTTGTTTTGTATTTTGATTTTGGTGGTATATTGTTTGCGGACAGATCGCACATGTGCACTGGTGGCACATTGAGGGAAGGGCGGAAGTGTATTGGATGGCCCTTCGTTTGTTTGTCTCATTTGTGCGGGGTGGGATCCTGATCGCGGACTGCTATGTCATTGGCAGGCTGGTTCATTGGACCCTGCTGTAGTGTTGGATTGGGGGACTTTTGGTGCCATGCGCGCAGCCACGTTTTAGATTGGATTTGGAGAGTGATGCGTCACTTGGTATACATACGCATTTGAACGTGGTTGGCGGAAGTTATATGGCATCGGGTCTGTCTGGTGTGGATACGTATGGCGGGGCTCAGTGACTCGGCAGTATCCTGACGTATCACAACGGATGCGCGGGCTGATGATTGGCTTATTCAAATGCTCCTGTAGTGTTTATATATGAGGGTGGATGATGGCGTCCATATGTAGATCTCTGAATATATGACTTGATAAAGCGGTGTATCACCGAGAAACGCGTTGTCTGTTTTGTTATATTACATTTAATATTGAATTTTAATTTTATTATTTTAAAGAAAATATTTTTATTTAATAAAAACCTTTTTTGGAACATCGGACGTTTTGGACGTAATTGGAGAGGTGGTGTGAGTGGAACAGCTGACTGGAGTACACCGTGTAGGGTCGGTGAGATTACCCTACATGTGAGATTGTCAGTTATGGGATATTCCATTGCTGACCAAAGATAAATGTGAGTACAAACTACTTTGAGTTATTTGTCACATTGAGAAGTTTTAACAATATTTCACTATTGGCGCCATTTCTTTTCCTTTTTGTGTTACTTTTGGAGTTTCTTGGCCATCCGGAGGGGATGTGAAGAAGGAAGGTGGCCTGTGGAGTGATTTGTGGAGTTGGGTTCATATATATACCCATAAATGCGTGTTTGCTGTTTTTCATATAAATGCAAAACAGCCAATCACTTTTGTGAGTACCCACGTGTGGGGTGATATTGGTGAAGGAGAAATATATTTTTTGGACTTATTACACTAGGGCGTTTCGTCTTGTTTTTCCCTCCCTTCTTGTGTTTTACTATAACCCATTTATATGCATGTATCTTTTATATGTGGAATAAATACATTTTTATTTTTATACACCAAGTTGTGGTGTATGTTGCTTATTTTACAATATTGAAACTGTGACCATATTTATTTATTTTTGGTTATATTCAGGCTAGAACATCTCTCTGCCAGATTTGTATTATTATTTTCCTTTGATTCAGGTCGGCATACTTAAAGAGATAGTAATGTTTCATATTAAAAGCAGCACTAATTAATCATCATAGTATTTGGACTTTGGAGAGTGTTATTTCAATTCTGTCAGAGTTGTAGTTCAAGATTAATTCAATGACAAAGTATCCCCCTCCCGTCCCTTTTACTGATGTAACACTGCTCAGCCAGAGCAGAAGGAAGGTGCCCAGGTAGACTGCAGAGAGGGACAATCTTCATTTAAGATAAGGGAAAAACCTGAAAAACTTGTCAAGGGGGGCAGGGCTTTCATTGTTCACATAGGAAGAAGATTGTCCCCTTCTGTTATCTGTCTGGTCTATGGACTGCATTCCACATCTGAGAAGAGATGGCTTACACTAGGTAAAAGGGGCGGGGGGGGGGTAAACTTTGCTTGTGAATACCTCTGAAACCATAAAGGTTTGAGACATAAGACTTATATCGTTCTTCATGTTTTTTTAATGCCTAGAAAATAAAATAAAGATAAAACAAAGTATTACTATCCCTTTAAAAGCAAGGTCAGCTCTTAAGCTGTATATTGGTTTTAACTTTTTGATGTGGAGGAGGAATAGCAGGAGAGGTTGGATCTGAATTGCTTATAGCTGCAAGACCAAGCCGTTTCTATCTGCCTGTTTATAATTGAACATCATAATAAAGAGACACATCTTTACACCCATTGTGTACATACATCGACCTCTGTCAATCTACAGATCCGAAGCACTTTCATGTGCAAGTTCCTTATTCTATTTTGTGGTATTCCAACCGTTTCAACCGTTACGGTGGACATCAGTGCCCTCTATACTTCAATTAGACATAGTGATGGCATTAGAGCTGTGAGTCTTAGTTTTGAAAACTATAATTTTTTTTAACATGGAACATTGGGACTTCATCCTTGATAGCATTTCTTTTATTCTGAGGACAAATTATTTTGTCTTTGATAATTTTTTTTTTTTTTTTTTTTGCAAACTAGGGGCACAAGTATGGGCACACGATCTGCCACTAGTTTTGCCAACTTTTTTTTTTTTTTTTTTAGCAATATGGGAGGATGAAGTTACTTGGAATAACGATATCTACACTCCACACCTTAAAATATATTGTAGGTACATTGACAATGTGAGGAGATTTCTGGAACGGGGGTATGAATTCCAAAAAGTGTGTGATGATTTTATGATGAGGTGATACAGAGTGAGTGGATGACTAATTGTCATGGTTTGTAAGAACACTCAGACAAGTTAGTAAGGTAAAATCAGCTTTATTTAAGGTCACCCTTCACAGGTCCAGATCCGGACAGTACCGTGGCACTTCCCAAATCTGACACAGGTCAGGGTGCAGTAGAATAGCAAAATAAAACAGTAATACAGAAGGCTGGATCAGACGACAGGAACAAGGAACAGAACCTCAGCAGTACCAAACCTAGGAAGCATACCCAACTAGCGAGACGGTAGGTGACTGCAGGGCAGACTTCCTAGAAGGCTGGAGAGTGACCTGACTGAACACTGGAGAGTGACCTGGACTAGAAAACTTGGGGTAACAGAGGAATGGAAATGTTCACCACAAGTGCCCAAATCTCAGAGGACTGGATAGAAGGAGGCTACAATACCGGACACAGAAAGTGACCAGATCCCTAGCAAGCTAGGGTAACCGGAAGCAATACTGACAGGCACTGACAAGACAATAGCCCCAGGAGACTAGAGTAACCGAAGGCAACACTGACAGGCACTGGCAAGGCACTAGTTCCAGGGGACTAGGGTAACCAGAGACAACACTGACAGGCACTGGCAAGACACTAGTCAGCAACGGATCGGGTAGTAGCCACAGCCAGGGTTGGTACACAGAGTGATAGTCAGCTAGTCCTAGTCAGCAACGGATCGGGTAGTCAGCCACAGCCAGGATCAGTACACAGAGCGGTAGCCAGCCAGTCCTAGTCAGCAACGGATCAGGTAGTCAGCCACAGCCAGGATTGGTACACAGAGTGGTAGTGTAATGGTTTGTTCGACACACAGACACAGTGGTTTAGGATAAAACAGTTTTATTGAAATCACAATAAAATAAGAACCCTCACAGGTCCTGTAGTACACAGACAGGGACCAAAGAACTATTTAGTTCTAAACATTGTGCATAACACTCCATCTGTATTTTTTTAGATGATGACTGTAACTGAAAGAGGTGGAAAAAACCCATACCTCAGCAGCTCCAGAAGACAGTATATTATGCTGGATAGTCGGAAGAAATAATAAAAAATAATTAATAAGACCAATGAGTGCATTTCCGAATATTTCTCAGTTTCTTATTATTCTTTGAAAAGTAAAGGTATTGATTGCAGAGAAGTAATAATCTACAATTGACAAAAGGAAAAACAACTTTTGTAGAACATTGGGAAACAAAGAGGTAGCGAAACCTTAAACCATCATGGAGATATGTCAAATGTAGGTTAACTCTTTGGATTAGGAAGTTAGCTCAGGCTGTTTTCCACCATTCTGAGATAATGTAAATTATAAATGCTATGTGTAGGTGCCTATATCCGATTATATTTAGATTAAGATTGCTATGACATGTCACAAAGTGGGTAGGAGATGTGGCAATATGCATTACAGATCTCTGCAGCACACAACTCCATTAATTGGATAGGGATCATGAACTAAGCAGGATCTTGTGTGTGTGCTGTACTGTCAATCAGATGCACACCACTAATCAAGGCAGCATTGAAAGAAACATCCCACCAACATCCCTTGAAAATATTACATTAAAAAAAGAACATAGCAAACAGGGAAGACCCTGCCCTACCGGATGAGCACCACAGTTAAAAAGTAATTTTATTGCAGCTGTTAGAGGAAGATGGGTAAGTCAGATCTACAAGTCCATTTTTAAAATTATTGGTGCCAAATACAGTGAAGTGCAGGTCCTCACAACCATTAAAGCAGGAAGTAGTATTTGTAAACCAATGAAAGCCTACAAAATATTGAAGCTTTAGATCTTCGCAGTGACACACCTAGTGTAATGTATCTGTTATTTCTAGAAAAGATTATAACAGTATATAACTATAAAGACCAACGGCATGCATCAACATGTCAGATGATATCCTAGCAATTGCGTCTATGTGTAAAGGACTATAGCCAGAGAAGAGCATTTCAATACAATTGGTATATTGTGAGTGAATATACGTATTCAAAAGATAAAAGGATCAAACGAGACGTTCAACAGGTATAACACGAGGAGGAGGCACACTGACGCAAAGACACCATAGTTAACACGGCGAGAATACAGAGCCGGTACATTGACCAAGAGGACGCTAAAGTCTAACACGGCAAGAGCATGGAGGGCAATAAACAGTGGTGAAGAGGCTGTCCCAAACACAGACACATATTGGCTCTCGTGGACCAGAAGATAAGTGCAGTGAGTCTGTGTAACCGCAAGTTGTTACTATTGCATCCGTTCTTATGAATGTGTTATGATAAACTGGAGTGAGTTACATTGTAGCTGGAAACATCTCCTGAATGATTATATATGCTCCATGATCCAAGTTTAAATATTTGCCTTTAAGAAAAAGTGACTTGAGGTCTTTGCATCTGCTCTTATAGAATGTTTTCATTTAAGAACTGCTATTTGAGGTCAGTGTATCAGTTTTAGCATGATATTCAAGTTGAACAGTAATTCTTGAATGATTCATTATACATCTCAGGAAAGAAGTTGTCATTTAAATATTTGCCTTTAAGATATCACCTTTAAATTATGTGCACCACTTCTTTATTGTTGGATGGACCTGTTGTGACCATCTGAATATATTTGGTTTTATTGAAGTTTTTTTTAAATTATATACCATTTCATTTATGTAGATTATATTTACAGTCGGATGCTTTTTTCTGTCTATTTTTAAATATAATGATATATTAGTTTAGGGATAGTGGCCGGGTTTGTATATCGATTTAGTGTAGAGTTACACATTTGTATTGAGAATGTGTTCTTTAGCCTAAATTGTGGGTTATTGATTAATATATTAGTGATATTGAGGATGAGGATCTTTCTGATATTAATCACGTTTGCCAGAACAGATAAATTCTGAATACTGACAATACCATTTTTATAGTAGTATCTCTTTTTATATGGTGGAGCTGATTCAGCATAAACACATCCTGGAATCATTTAGATTTTTATTTCTAAGGAGATTAATATATATTTGTATTGAGTAGTGAATGTGATATTACTGTTTCCAGTGACATTTTTTACTCTGATTGTTAGTATATAGGGAATATGGATGTATGTCACTTGGTTTTATTAAACTACTTGAATAAACATATAATTTGGTGTTGATTCTATTTTGTTATTCTATTGTCTGTATTATCTGTGTTCAGTTCTTTTCATTAGACAACCGAGCGTCAGACAATATGTAGTATACTTTGTGGACGATGTTTCTTAAAACATTGAGCACCTGTCTAGTCCTCATGGAGTTAAAATTGATTATTTATATGCTTGCCTATCCTTTACTGAGGTTGAGCAAAAAAGAGCAATAGCAAAAAAATACTTTTCATTATTTGCTTTCACTTACTAAGTATATTTTGGTAAAGTGGTGAATTTCAGCAAAATCATCAGCAGCAGCAATTTAACCACTTTTTAAAATATTCCTCTCTATGCTCACTCACAGTAAATGCGGCCCAATGTTTTTATTCCTTGACACTTGCTAATGATGATGTAACATTTTTATAAACAGTACTTTCCTTTGTTTGCAGAACAATGCACGTGACATCACTTTTATGATAATGCTTTATTTCAATTCTTGAAGAACATTCTATTACTTGACAGAGGTGGCATTTCTAAACTAACACACAGCAACTTTGTGGTCTGGTGCCAAAAAAAGATAGTGGCAGCTATATACAATGAACTTGGAAAGACAAAAGTGAGGCACTTGCTTTAGAGCGGTAGCTCCCAAACTTTCACCTGACACCCCTCTTTTGGTATATACCAAACCTTGATGCCCTCCATTTTTGTATTGAATATTAATTATCCATCATTTTATTTGCTACAGACATTTCTACGAATCAATGATTATATTCTTCCTGTCAACTGTACTTTTATCATGATTATAAACATCACAACTATTATTTGAATCAGCCTTTCACAAACAATCACAGCCAGTTTTTGTCAATGTGGAAACAATTATGTTGCATAGCAATGATGATGTTTAGTGCTGAAACAAAACCTCAAAACCCTCCAGTTTGGGAAACACTGCTTTAGAATAATGTTAATTTATTTTAAGTGCCGTGCATAGGAAACCTGCCAGACATTTCACGGAAAGCATGAAGGACATTACAAGAGCAATACATGGGACAGTATTCTTATCAAAGACTAGCAATATGTGACGGCGTTGCCCGTCATTGTAGTAGGGTATGTGTTATGTAGCATTTTTTGTTTGAAATGTTGTAGGTGGCATGTTGAAAGTATTTTGTAAGAGTTTTTTGTGTTTGTTTGTATTGTACATTTCATTTAGCTGTATTGGCTGATGATGGGTTTTTTTTGTGTACTGTGTGAAGCAGAAAGAATCATATTGCACACATACATAGACACACACAGATACAGTGACATATACAGACATTGATCATACATACACACGTACATACACACGTACATACATGCGTACACATACACACACACATACAGATATTTTTATGGTCCTGTAAGTGCCAGAGGGGTAGGCAAGGCATTGCTCATTGTGTTGCTTAATCCTCTGGCACTGAAAGGGTTAACCAGCTGTCCCAGTATGTAGCGAGAGTCATGGAGTTCACAGTCCCTGAAGTTGACTCTTTACATGCACACTCAGAGGCTGCCAAACAACCGCCAGCCTGGCTCCCTGGCCAGGAAGACACCTCCTGCCCCAGGCCTCGGCCAAGAGCGTTACTAGGGACGCAGCCCGGGCACTGAGAGTGGGAACTGAGGAGGGATGGTGTGTGTGGTTGGAGCAGGGATGGTGTGTGTGGTTGGAGCAGCTATAGTGCGGCATGTATATTTTTTGTGCCAGGGTACTTACACAGTGCAGGTGTGTGACAGCGGGCAGAGAGCGGCGGTGAAGAAGCTTGTGTGTAAGAGTGTGTTCTACAGAGTGGCCCCAGCATGGTCTGTCTCCAGCCCCTCAGCCACTGGTAATAGCCACATCCAGCTGCTGCTTGTAGAGAGCTCCTTGAAGGGCCGCATGACTGGGCTGTTGCGGGGTGGAATGTTGTACTTCATGAAGGGGGAACATGAAGGATTTGGTACTGGGCCTGCCTGCCTCCAAGCTACATGAAGCAGCTGGGCTTCCTGCAGCAAAAGCACATTGTGCACCAGGAGCTGAAAGCATTGTTGTGTTGCGGATACCAGAAATGAAGGTATACTGAGCTGATCCCGTCCTCTCTTTGTTGGATCAGCTCATTGTGTGCCTCAGGTTGGTGGAGGGACCCCTGGGGACTCTGTGTGTGTGTGTGTGTGGTTTTTGTGTGTGTATGTGTGTGTGTGTGTGTGTGTGTAGCTTGTGTGTGAGTCTATGGTGTAGGAGCGAGTGGCATCCATTTTGTTTTTTCAGTCACTTGGATAGTGGTGGGGGGACTGGATAGTGGGGGCAGGCCAGCTCCCTGCATGATTTAAATCACTCTCCCATTGAATCACCCAATGGGAACAGTAAGTCCTTACTTAAGCTGAGGTAACATAGCAATATAACACATAGTGGCTCTTCAGTTGAGGCAATGTAGCAATATGCTAAGGGAACAAATAGAAAGTGGTGTTTCAGGCTTGCCCTCTGTAACATACAGCAAAGCATCTCTCTCCCTTTAAGGAGGGGGCAGGCCAACTCCCTGTATGATAAACATGTCCCCATTGAATCACCCAATGGAAGCAGTAAAGTCCCCATTGAATCACCCAATGGGAGTTGTGTCTCCTAATGAGACATAAATTATGTAATGAGGCATTCTGTTCAACGTGTGTTTGTTTTCTGAGGAGACATAAATTATGTTCTGTGTGTGAGGCACCATAAATTATGCAATGAGGCTTATTCTTATATATATATATATATATATATATATATATATATATATATATATATGTAGAATCACAAAAAATAGAAATAATACGCACTCAAGGTCAAGATATCAAAATATAAAAATGTATTAAGTGATCACAAAGCATGTTGAAAGTGAACATCAGCACAAATAGCAGCAGCAGCGTTTCGGTCCTTTTTATGGGACCTTTGTCAAGCCAAAAGAGTACAATATGAATTACATTCTTAAATATTATCATACTAATAGCATGAAAGGACAAATCCCATGAAACTTTTACTGTCATACAGAGAACCACCAATATCGTGTTCATTAGTCGCACCAACTGTGACGTGAAAAGATTGGTCATGTGATAAGGGCGAGTAATCAAACCTGCGTTCCACACATCAATCTCTTGCATGTCAAGCGGTTGTTGCGGATAAAAATCATGTTAATCAATCTGTTTCTGGTATTCTAAACTGTGAGGAAAATTAAGTGAGCCTAAAAAGAAATAATCTAGCCAAACCCAAAACTAGAATTAAAACAGGTTAGGTATAGAATGAAAATGACTAAATATGCATATTAGTAACAGGACATAGATCCCATGACCCAAAAGGATAATCAATGTATATCACTTCGTATTGTACACGTGACTGATTCCACATATCTATGACAAAAATAAACACCAAAAGAATATATAATAATAAATCAAAAATATAAAAAATCATGTATAAACAAAATGATAAACAAAAACAAACAAAAAATGAATACAAAATAATACATTTATACAATAAAAAATGTATTAAAAAATGTGTAATTAAATAGTAATTAAATAAAATAAATGAAATTAAAATGAAATCAACAAAATAAAAAAATAAAAATTACAAAAAATACCCAAAAAACAAAAGATCAAAAAATCAAAAATAATATATGTCAATAAGTCATCCTTATTGATATGACCCCCCAAAAAACTGATTGAAAATATTAAAAATATTGAAAAATATTAGTGTCCAAAGAAATAAACTCTCAAATGAAAACTCAGAATGATAAATATATGGTCTTCAGTCTTACGAAACTATTCCATTGGTGAGACATCTTCACAAATCTACAAGATTTTCATCTCCCATTGGGTGATGTATATATCTTTCTCAACTTCAACCTGGGGCTAAGATTATCCTAACTAAATAAAACATCAGCTATTGAGGCCTTTGGGTGTGAACCAACTTTCTGCCTTGTAGAAAACAAGATAATATATTGTTTTCATTTAGCCCTTTAGGGAAGAGGGTATATCATTCATGTATCCAAAAACATTCTTTTTGTAGCAATAGCTTTGAACGATCTCCTCCACTTTTAAGTGGTGGTACATGGTAAGTTGCAATAAATTAAAAAAATGTTTTGTTTTGTTTCATTGTCAAATAGTGTTTTGCTACAGGGTTATCTGTTTTTTTTTCATCTCGAAAGGTAGTATTGATGGCGGATCTATGTTCCGCCAACCGCTCCCTGATAGTTCTATTGGTCTTACCAATGTAAAAGTTCACATGGGCAAGTGATCATGTATATTACATGATCAGACTTGCATGTTATATGATGCTTGATTTTATATATTTTATTCTTTGAGGATGTGTAAATACATTGGCCTTCCTCATGGACCCACATGTTGTGCAGCCTGTGCATCTAAAACACCCCATAGGTAATTCTTGAAGCCATGTTTTATTGTTAGGTTTTGTGTAGCTCAATTCCAGGTCTGTGTTAACTAGATTCAATCCTTCTTAAGATTCAGTCCTCTTTTATAACCAGTCATGGGTTAATTCTTAAAGATAGATGGTAATGATTCGTCTTTCTCAAAAACGATCGAATTGTTATTGATTGTGGATTCTATGTCTCTGATTCCTTGTGTATATCTGTTTGGTTTCACATCACCTTTTGAGTTTGGAGTATCTTCTGTCTCATTATTTTCCTTAAGACTTTTACAAAGATCAACAAGTTTCCTCCATTGATAGCGTCTCTCAACAAATCGCTCAATAATGTCCTTCAGTTGAATATCTCTGAGATATTTATTGAAATTGTTACGAATAACTCTCAATAATTTTGACTTTGGTATGGACTTTCTCATAGCAGGTGGATGAAAACGATCATTATGGAGGTGTTCCAGTCAGTTTGTTTTCTAAACAAAGTATAGCCAATCTTTTCACCATCTCTGAAGATTTTTAAGTCAAGAAAGCAAATTTCCATTTTATTGTACTCCATAGTCATCTTCTTGACTGGTGATTCAAGGCTGTTAAGCTTTCTTAAAAAAGTTGCAAATGCTCGTCAATGCCTGACCAAATCATCAGTACATTGTCGATGAATCTCTTATGGAAGAGTATTTCACCATCATAAATAGTATATTCTGCATCTCAGTCATACATATTGGAACAAGTAATGGCATAGACAAATTACAACACCACCAATATATATTCAATAGACGGACCCTTGTATACAGAGGAAGATGAAAAGATCTTTCTTACCACATCCGATCCTTGAGAATGCGGTATTTGTACATCAGTTGTAACAAGGACCACTTCCTTTTCTGCTAAATTGTTATTAAGCAATTCTTTGGTTAAAGATGGAGTATGTACATTGGTACCGATTGTATGGACTTCTGTAATTGAATCGGTTGGAGAAGCTATTATGGTCCGATACAATGGGTCTCATTGGTGGTTTCACAAAAGATTTGTGAATGTTCGGGAGGCCATACATAACAAGACATGTTGGATGTTCTATCCTCAAGAAATCACCTTCATTCTCAGTCAAACATCCTTGTGAGACACCCAGTAATATCAACTGGTTGATTTTCTGTTTTATCTCACTAGTCAGATCTTTTGACAGTTTCAAATAAGAGTTCCCATCATTTAGATGTTCTTTGATTGTGTCACTATATTCTTTGTAGTCTTCTAAAACAATGGCTCCTCCCTTGTCCACCATTCAGATCACCAATGTCGTATGACTTCTCAAGCTATTGATAGCAAGATTATCTGATGTGAACCTTTTCATCTAACATAAATCCTTCAGGTCATATTACATCATTTGATTAAAAGTTTTAATAGACATATTTGTGCATTGTGGATCGAATTTACTTTTCAATTTACATTTGCGTTTGATTGGCATGTCAATATTTACATCATTATATTGACTATCACTTGCAAAATATTCCTTAGTGTTTATGATCTCATAATTCTATAATAGTCCATCTCCCATTCAAATTGGTTGAATTTATTGGTAGTGATATATGACAATCCTTTATTCAGCAAGGATAGCTCTTTTGCAGTGAGCATGTGTCAAGATAAATTGTACACTACTGAGTCCTTTTGGCTCTTCCTCTGCGATTGTAGCCTCTGACTCCAATGTTGGCGGCCCCTCTAGCCCCTTCTAATGTGATTTCTGTGCCTATGTGATTGTCCGGAGGTTTGGTGGGTCTGCCATTGCCCCTCACTAAAATATTCCCTTTTGAGGCACTGGGCCCGACAGTGCCAGTGTTGTCCGTTGGCAACTCTCCACTTGTCTCCTCCAACCCCGATTTCTCTTTATGCAAATCTTCATCTGATTCACTAGAGCTCATATCTATTGTCTGAAAGGTAGGTTTCTTAATCCTTTGTCATTGTTGTCTCCATTTGGGAAATCCGGTATTACGTTCTGATTGCCCTGAGAGCCGTCTATATACTTTACGCTTTTTGTAATCTTCATTGACACATTGTAATTTGCCCTTTTAAAACTGAATCTGTTCACAGAGAAGTTTATCAACCTGTGTCTTTAGTGTATGCAATATCTCGATTCTCTTATCTGCTTGTAATCTGTCATGATGTTTCATTTTAAAATCCACAATTTGTTTCCTTACTTTCATAAATTCTGTGCCTACTTCTTCTATTACTAATAACATGAGCTTAAGGGAGTATTAGTTAAGTACCCCTACCCATTATTTTTACAAAAGTCAGGGTTCAAGCGACCAATAGTTGGAATATTTCAAATTCAAAAACCTATGGTAATTCTTTTTGCCTTGCAATAGTCAGACAAAAAATGCCATTTAAATCTAAATCTGTTTCTTTTTTCTTCATGGGATCTATGTTCTGTTACTAATATATATATTTGGCAATTTTCTTTCTATGGGAGCACGTTTCTCTATTTAAATATGTAGCTCTTACTAACCTTTTTTAATTCTAGTTTTGGGTTTGGCTATATTATTTCACTTTAGGCTCATTTAATTTTCCTCACAGTTTAGAATACCAGGAAATGGATCGAGTAACATGATTTTGATCCGCAACAACCGCTTGAAACACAAGTGATTGATATGTGGAACGCAAGTTTGATTACTCGTCCTTATCACATGACCGTTCTTTTCACATCACAGTTGGTGCTACTAATGAACATGATATTGGTGGTTCTCTGTTTTACAGCAAAAGTCTCTCAAAGAATTTATTAGCACAAAAATCAGTCAACGTTTCTGATCGCTCAGGGACCTTTCTCAAGACGCTAGTAAATTATGTTACATCGTGTTATATCCCTTCGTCTGTCCCGGTGTCATCACTGGCACTAGTGATGTCATCACCAGGAGCTCGTTCACTGAATGGCTCGTGGTGGACAAATCACAGCGGCTGTAACCTTACTATCCGGTGGTGTAGGGAGTATTCCCCTAGTATCATTAGGCAAAACTACAATGCAAATAAAACAGAACAGAACAAAAACTACTGACCAATCAAATAAATGTGCTCAGCAACGTGAGGTGGATCAGTTATGCCGTCAGGACCCTTCTTGCCCATCCTCTCTGAGTCCGTCTTAAGGGTTGCTGGATAGATGCGCAGATCGTGGTCCACCGTCACTGCACCCCCCACGTTGCAAAGCCCTAAAACACTTATAAATACCTATGCCTCCTCTATATTTATCTCTACTGCAGTCATTAGATCGCTACAGTACGTATCATGGATTAACAAATGATAGTGTGTTAAACAAAAATATGTTACCACTAATGTATATAGATAGTCATTGTATGGGAGGTATAGTCTGGAGCTCCGTATCTCACTAAATGGCCATATCTCATCTCAGACAGTTCCCAGTCCGCATTAGTGCTTAGCCCCCAAATGTTCCATACTAACATTACAGGTGCTAAGGTTATCCCATATTGATGGATAATCTGAAAAAGAGTCAACATAAGAAACGTCATTCTTCTGTAAAGCCAACTCACTCCGACATCTCGGCACTGGATAATCTTATCCTTCTCAGTTGTAAAAAATAATAACGTCCTTCTTCTTCAGAAGGGATCTCATGTATTATTGTTTAATGTGTTCAAAAGTTCCTAATGGGACCCCTGGGTGTATTCATGTAGGATCAAGCGAACAACCTCAGGGTTAGCATACTTATGAAAATGACAAACACGTTATTGATGATCCACCTAGTCTTATATTAGGCCAATGTTTAATGTAGCAATGCCCCTCAGCTGAGGGGTTCTATGCCCATCGGACCCTGGAGATGTGTCACATACCAAAAAGATTAGAGCGAAGTAATATGACAAAGGATTCAACACTCACCCCAAATATTGGGGGGTTTACTATCATATCACAGAAAACAGTTCATTGGGGACCTGTCATTTAGACCCCTAGGGATCAAGGCATCCAATTTATGGATCCAATATGCCTCCTTCTGTAATAATCTCTTACTTCTGTCCCCTCCTCGGGGTAGAGTTTGTTGCAGGTCAATGATCATGTACCTGAGGTCCTCCAAAGAATGTTTGGCCTCCATAAAATGTCTGGCCACTGATTTGTCACTTGCTTTCCCATTCAGAGCTTCTCTAATACTTTATCTATTGTTTGCCATTCTGTCACTGAAACTGGTTATCGTTTTACCTACATAAAGAAGGCTACAGGGGCATTTGATAAAGTAAACCACATAAGTACTGGTACAAGAGAGTTTATGCCGTATCTGGATAGATTTCCCTGTGTGAGGATATGAAAAATGAGTGCCTGTGAGGATATATTTGCATGTGGTGCATCCTGTGCATTTAAAGCATCCCTTCTTATCTGAGGGGAGCCACAAGGAATATTGCGTGGAATAGATTGCCTAGGATCTATATGCACTAAGATGTCTCTTATAGGAATTGCGAAGGATTGTCTTAAAAATAGTAGGTAATGACCTGTCTGTTGATAGAATCTTCCAATGTTCTTTCACCACCTTATTTATTTGTCGACTCGATGTAGTGTATGTTGATACAAATGTCAACCTTTCACCCGGTTCCCTTAGTATGTTATGTTGCAAAAGGTCAGTCTGTGTGTGTAAACTGGCACTTATCAAGGGCCTCAGATTTATAACCCCTCTGTAGGAATCTGCCATGCAAATCTATTAACTGGATACTTTCCTCTGCTGGATCTGTATTATTCCTAATGATACGTAGAAACTGTGCGAAAGGCACCTCTCTCTTTGAATGTACAGGATGGAAACTATCAAAATGCAGCAACGTGTTCCTATCGGTGTTTTTCCTAAAGTTAGTGGTGCCCAGACCATCTGCACTATGAAACACAGTTAGATCATGGAAATTGATACGTTGAGAGTCCACACACTGTGTAAATTTAATTGGTGTGTCTAGTTCATTGAGGTGATGAGTGAACTGGATGAAAGAGTCTTTTGAACCCTGCCACACTACAAACAGATGATCTATAAATCATTTGTAAAATAAATATATAGGAGGCATAGGTATTCATAAGTGTTTTAAGGCTTTGCAACGCGGGGGGTACAGTGACGGTGGACCACGATCTACGCATCTATCCAGCAACCCGTAAAGCGGTCTGAGAGAGTGTGGGCGAGAAGGGTCCTGATGGCATAACTGATCCACCTCACGTTGTTGAGAACATTTATGAGATTGGTCAGCAGTTTTTGTTCTGTTCTGTTTTATTTGCATTGTAGATTTGCCTAATTATACTAGGGGAATACTCCCTACACCATTGAAATGTCTGAATACTGATCTTAGAACCCGAGTATAGGAGGAGATGTTTCTATGATCTTAGCTTGATCTTTACCGGATAGTAAGGTTACAGCCGCTGTGATTTGTCCACCACGAGCCATTCAGTGAACGAGCTCCTGGTGATGACATCACTAGTGCTAGTGACGACACCGGGACGGACGAGGGGATATAACACAAGGTAACACAATTTATTAGTGTCTTGAGAAAGGTCCCTGAGCGGACCAAAAAGTTGACTGATTTTTGCGCTAATAAATTCTTTGAGTATTACAAAAAGACCCACAGGTGCTGTTTTTTTCCCATACTACATTTCATTATGGGAATGCGCACCTGGGCATGAGCTTAATATTTAGGAGTAAGTGCTTTCCACCAACTGGATTTATATATATATATATATATATATATATATATATATATATATATATATATATATATATATATATATATATATATATATAAAAACACACTCAGGGGCGGCAGAAAGGAGGAGATATTCATATCTCCTCCATACTGGCTTAGCAGGACATACATAGGGGCATGATTTTGACAGGAGTGGCAACGGGTTTCCACGCCCTCACTATCCACTCCAAGAAAAAGAAAAAAATGGCCAACTCTAGCCACATTAACTGGCATATCACTGAAGGATCTACTCAGCCACTCACCGGGTGCCAGGAACACACTGCCCTGGACCCTACCCTCCCACTCAAGCTTACAGATCACCCCCTCCCTGAGCAGCACTCAGGGAGGAATCATGGGCACCTTGATAGAAAGACATTGGTCCGGTAAACCCTAGATGCTGGATGTTCTTCGTCAGGAAGTCATAACCATAGGACCTGCTAGTTTATAAGGTCAATGGTCACACCATGGTAGTGTTTAATTGAAGGAAGAGAGCCTGGTGATTCCTGAATGCCGAACTTAAGTCCTATTTTGACATCAGGATACATATATTGTGGGAAACAATACTTTCTTCAGCGAGTCCATTGCAGAGAGGAAGAAATCCAGTGATTCCTAGATGCTGGGCGCTAGTCCCATTTGTACACCAGGATGCACATCTTATGGTTAAAATTCCTTCTTAGAAGAAGGCGGCATAGGAGATTTTTTCATTAAGGCCATTTGGTATGACTGTATTCAGATGGTAGATCCATTGTGTTTCCCTTTATAGACGTGTAGTTTTCCTGTTGCCACCCCTAGTCGTAGCAGGTACATGATCAATGATTTTAGGCTAGGTAGTGGGTGCTTTAATGCCAGAAAATGTCTTGGTACAGGTTTACCAGCTGTTTCAGACGTGAGGGCTGCCCAGATAGTGGACCGAGGGTTGGCCATCCTCTGACAGAAAGTGGTTTCAGCCTTTCCTATATAATGTACAGTAATATAAGCCACATGGGCAAATTAGTATATATATATATTCAACTTTATATCTAAGATCTGAGTGTGCTTATGTTTCTTCAGTTTGATTCTGCATATGCCTCGACAATAGCACCCAGGGAAACCACCTTTTTGCACTTGCTGTTAAAACATATTTAAACCTGGGTGCTCATCAAGAAAAAAGATACAGTTCATGGAGGAAAGACGGCACACACGGGGATGTTTTTTGCTACAATTCTGTTATAAGATTTATATAGCTGGGAACTCTCCAGATTTGTCCCAGATACTCCAGTTTATGCTGCTGATTACCGAGTCTGCGGGCAAAGGCTGATTCTCCAGATGTGGAGAGTTTCTAATGAAACTCTACCTACTCGTGCTCCTTCCAAGTCTGTTCGTCCAACTACCTGCCCATTTCTCCTCCTTCCCCAGTCTATTCCTCCTACTTTTTTTACATTTTATAAGTCCAACCCCCAACTTACGATTAAGCCCTGCCCCTTTTTGATCCAAAACGCATTATTTATCTCCCCCAGAGGCACCACAGGACTCCCCTCTCCAGGGAGTCCACAACAAAAAGTTTCCAGGTATGAAGATGTAGAATTATTAGCAGAATAAATATTCACTATAGAAGAAAAGGCCTGTGGCTCTCCAGTGAACCATAGATTTTCTAATCGATAGTGCCTTCCCATCATTAAGGATACTATTCCATATTACAATGTATTTTTTATGTTACTAGAGCTGATATTAAAACATGTAATGAATAGAACAGAAAGTTGGCAAACTTTGGTGAGTTAATAGGGAATTGCTCTGTGGCCCCATATTATCTCACCCCCTTTGACACCACATACTGCCCACAACACTTACTCTTTAAGTCATCTTGACACAGCATGCAGATTATTCTGTAAGCAGGTGGTTATTTAACAGGAACACCATGAAAATGTTGTGTGCCACACTTTCTTCATTACTATCAGCTTTCTGGTTGGCCTCTGCTTGATACTGCTGATGAAAGATGTTCCAAGATTACCCACAGCCAATCAAGAAGTAGTTTTCAATCACTGGACCTGTCTCTGGCTGACCATATAGCTTAATACCTGTTCTCAGTAGAGAAAGATACTCTACACTATGCCATGATCAGACATGTCTACCAATTCTGGAGGAAAAAACCTTGGCCTAATGATCCAGGCAGGAGCCAGCCACTGCTCCCTCTCATGTACTGTTCTGTCATGCTCTTTCACTCTCCTCAAATACTCCTTGTGATTTGCAGTGAGTAGCACAGCTATCTGTAGTCCTAGAACCACTATTTTGCCCATCTGGCACTAAAAAGCAACTCTTAAAAACAAGATGCACCTAATAAAATATTGTCATATATGTATTGCAGGTTTTTATGTCTTCTTGGTGATTTTTAGATACTATAGTTGATGAATAAGTGTATTTTAGTCTATGTTTATGGATTTAGGTATTCTTTAATGTAGTTTTGGTGTATTTGATATTGGTGGAATGAACTGTGAATTTCATTGAGATATGTATAATGAGTATGCAAATGTGTAGAAGCCATATTTTTTCTGCATGTTTATAGGCATATTGTTCAATCACACCTTGATGCATTTCAACCTTACTATAACTGTTTATTACCCAACCTTTACTATGCCTATAGAGGTTAGCACTATGAATATAATCCCCCCTTTGTATAAAACCACCTTATGATTATAATGTTCCATAGTGACCTTCAATACACATTCACCAAGAGAGTTATACAAAATGTGTTATTATATGCTTAAAACTGGTAATGGTGTTATAAATATAAAATATATATAAAAAGTTAACATGCAAAATTAATCATAACTATTTCAGTAGAATAATCATTACTTTGATCTGTTATTTTTCAGGTCCTCAGACAAATTAACTGATTCTTTGGTAACAAGCATAGCCAATTATCAGAGTATACAAGAAAAGCTTGAGAAAGGAAATAAAATACCTCCAGATTGTACCTATGCTGATAACAGTGCTGTGAGCAATGAGGTGATTAACTTATTTAATGTACCATAATGTATGTATACTGTACTGAAAAAATCTGCTTTTCAGATAAAAAGTTAATACATTCAATAGATCTTCAAATTCCGAGCACTAAATCAAAGCAAGTGCATAATTCCATTAGAGTTTATTGTGAAAATTGTTATATTTACATTTTACATAAAATTAACTGATTTTTATTGCTGCTATCATCAGTCTTTATTTTGTTGCATTTGCTCACTTTATTTTTCTTGCCCTCCATGATAAATATATTTTAAGAGACCCTATCACCTTAAAACATTTTTGGTTTTGAAATATATCAGAATCATATAAATGTTTTATTAGTCATTTTTTATTTATTCACATTTTTGATTGATTTACCTTTCTGGATTGTGGCAATTACATTATCTCCCCCACTCTCTGACAATTAAAGGAATAGTATTTTTTTTAAATAAAAACACACAAGCACAAACTATGGCCTTGATTGTGTGTGATAAAACAGCTGGTAGGGCTAAACCGTCTACCAGCCCACATAATAAAATGTCTAAGTCGGTATTCATTTGTCATACTAGCTGAAAGCACAACGGACGTTAAGCTATAGAAAAGGAGTCTTGGCCAAATGTCCGTTTTGTGCGATATGTTCCCAATTCACATGCGAAATACCATGAAAAGTGGGAACTTCAAAGAAAAAAGCTAAGGATTGGTGACTTACATAATTTCAAGCACTGATTATTAGCTCAAATACAGTCTCCCTCCCAAACACTAACCCTATACTATCCCTAACAGTAAAGTGCCACAATACTACCCCTAAAACTAGCCTAACACCCAGATCTCTGTTACACTTACCTGTCATCCACTGTCCATCTTCTTCTATCTTCCTTCTTCCTTTTTCTAATCTTCTTCTTATATCTTCCTTCTTCTATAATCTTTCTTCTGTTTCTCCGTTCCATCATTCCTGTGAAAAAAGAAAATAAGTCATATTAAATGTGGCACAAACATAAACCTGACGTATGCACAATGCACAGATGTCAGGGCTACATAGATAGAGAATGCCAACTTAATCAATTTCCCCATAAATCTGGTTAGCATCAAAATATTTGCTCCCAAAAAAAGTGAAATGAAGTGGCCACAAATATTGAAATCCATATGTCCTAATTGTTTTCTCCACTTCTGCTGGTGGTGGTGGCGCAGAAAGGGCAATTGAACAAATCCCCCCCATGGTACCTGATGGGCCGATGCCCATTCCACTGTGAGGGAATTTTGAACAGAGATTGCTTTTATATTTGAGCAGTCTCTGTTCAAAGGGACTCACAGCCATTGGCTGGAATGTGTGCTTACACACTTCCCAGCCAATCAGCTTCAAGCAGGTTCTGTCAATCTCCCCGCTCTAAGCTGATTTGCTTGAGGATTGGCATTTTTCTTTTTTTTTTTTTACACATTGGTGGTTATTAACATGTGTTAAGAACTCAGCTCCTAGGTTCTCTAGGCTCAAATTTAATGCAAAAAAACAGTCCTTAACATGTATTTCTAGCCACCACATATATTTGAATTGCAAATTCATCTGCTTTTTCATTGTACTGAATGAGTGCATTTTTACCATTTGGTAGTTTGTCACAACACATACCTAACTGTGACTTAAATCTACCGACAGTAGTTTGGTTTTCATAACGGAGGTAGTTGTATTGAGCCCAGTGTGTGCTTGAACAAAACATTTGCCCAAAACATAAATGTTAATTGTGTGAGTTCTGATTGAAGATAAGATTATCCAAAAAGGCTCAATTCAATAAAACATTCAACAACAAACAAATAAAGATCATGTAGACAAAACACTCTAGATCAAACAAGCAATTCTAAAAACATTTTTGATGGTGCATGTGAAAAAAGATGAAAGAAGACAGCATAAACAATCATAAGAAAAATTATGAAAGTTTTAAGTAAAAAAACGTTTAGGTCCGACTTAAAATATTAAAAGTATGTAAATAATGGTTAACATTCTGGGAGGAGTATAATCCCATAACCGCCTGTGACTTGCTTTTTCCAAAATGTATTAAAGGGGAATTATACTTTGAATAGAAAATTATAATAGAATATATAGGTCAAATAATGCAGATGATAAGTTACATATATCATATAGGGGTGTGTGGTTTCCAAAGAACTGAGGATAGATGCATTCTGAGAGAGCTTTCTCTTGTTTGGATCAAAAAGTAGCATTATACTCTACTTTCTTTGCCCTTACCTTTCTTATTCTGCATTCCGCCAACCCAGGGCAAGACCCATGAGATAAGGATGTCAATTAAACCCAATAATTCAGGGTCTTTCTGATTCTATCTGAAACAGGATGGAACCATGCCAGAATGCCAAAGAGAGCAAGATGGCGGCCCCACATGGGTAGGAGAAGAGACCCTCTCTTCCCACCCAGACATAGCGCTACCATAGAATCAGAAGTCTGACACTCCACTGACTCTGAAGACAAGGTGGGCCCTTCTGCTAGAACTGTAGGATTCCTTGTCAGAGGATTTTAAGGCCTCCCTCTCTGCTCTACAGGCTGACCTGACTAAGCTGGGCTCCAGGACAGATTCCCTGAAAACCATTACTGATTACTTTGTCAAAGATCACAGTGATCTGCTGCAAAAGAATCAAGATGCACATTCTTGCATGCTATTCTAGTTATTTACACTAACCCCTCTGCTCTTATTGGAGGATTTCTGTCCCTACCATTTTATATAACTAATGGAACAGGGTTGTCTCCTGTTCCCATTTATGTTTGCCCTGGTGAAGGATATTCAGGGTGTACAGATAGGAGGGATCCAACATAAAATTGAACTATTTGCGAATGACATGGTTCTAACCCTCACCAGCCATCCACCAGACTGTCCCATGTGTATGCAGTACTCTGGTATTCCATCTTAGTTTACCTGTATAAAATCAACACCACCAAATCGGAAGCCTTATGCATCAGTGTCACCCTCTGGGGGGTGAGGCTCTCTGGCAGGGTCACTCATTCTCTTGGCAAGACTCTCACATAAACTACCTGGGTGTCGAGATCTCAAACCTTCCAGAATTTACTCTCTTAATTAATAACCCCTGATCAGGACTGCCAGGGTACTTATCTTGCAATGTAGATATTTTGAATTGTCCTGGCTGGGGAAATAGCAACTATTAGGGTGTCTGTCCTTCCCCAAATTGTGTACATCTTTCAAACCTTACCCATCATTCCCCCCTCTCTTTGTTTTGTACTCTTCAACACCTACTCTCCTCTTTCATTTGGAATATGGGTAGACCCTGTATAGCTAGAGGTGCCCTGAAGAGGCCCAGGTCAAAGGGGAGACCTAGCAATCCCCAGCATCCGACTTTACCATAGTGCAACCATTTTGGATCAGGCTTTGAGGTGGCAGCATCACCCCTTCAAGATGGTGGTTACAAATCGAGGCAACCTTCTTATTGTCTGGCTCCTTACCTGATTTACTTTGGACTCAGTCCCTACGTAAGCCTAGGATTGCCTAATGCGACCTCTATATACTCCCCTCCCTTAAACTGTGGGACCAGCTAAATGCCACTTTTAAAATAGCTCCCTTCTGCTCCAGATCACATTTCTTCACTCCTGTATCCTTGACTTGTCCTACTGGCAAAACAGAGGCATCATCACTCTTCAACACCTATGTTTTCTTTGCTCCTTAAAATCCTTCAGCGATTTACAAAGGGAATTTCACCTACTTAACTCAGATTATTTCAAGTACCTGCAAGTATCTTATTACCTACACTCCCTCAAACTTTTAAAAAATGCCCCCTTACGCCACAACCCATTTGAATCTATTGCTTTCTGAGCCCCACATACTTCCAGGATAATCTCTTCAATATACACCCTCCGTGCCAGAAGCATATTGCAATACCCGATACATGAAGTGCTGGGAGTCTCACTTGGGTATTACAATGGACTTGAGGGACTGGGTAGAGACTCTTGACTTTTAAAATGTCCAAATGCACAAAACACATTGAAGCAGCCACAAAGGTTGCCTTGAGATGGTACCTCATCCCTGACAGTCTTGCTAAAATATATTCAGGTACCGAGGGAGGGTGCTGGCAGGGATGCGTGGAGAGGAGCACCCTATTGCACAGCTTGTGGACACGCCCCCTTCTACAAAATAAATGGGTCCCCCTCAAGCCCCAAACTGAGACTGTCCTCCTACACCTGGGACAGAGCTACTTCACAACAACTGCTCAAAGTGTCATCTCCTTCACCATGGCTAGGCTTTGCTTAAATAGACTTTAGAAAATCTCACTAATCCCCTCCTGAGATGATGTGGTAACCCTGACTGACAATAACCTTATCTATGAATCCATGACCCACAGACTCAGCAACTCCATTGGCCTTTTCCATAGAGTGTAGGACCCTTGGATAGTTCTTGGGGGCAGGTGGAGACCATGGGGTGAGGGCTGAGTGGCCTGGGTGGTCTGGGGAGGAGGGATGCTGGGGTGGAGGTGCCTCATGCCTGGGAATGCCTCCTTCCTCTTCTTCCTCTCCATTCTCCACCTTCCCTTCACCTTCCATCTTCATACCATCGCCACTTATTTTTCTTGTCCCCCTTTTCTTTTCTCCCATCCTCTCATCCCACTCACGTTCCCCTGTGCACCTCCCTTATCTCTACCCCAGAAGTTTATTTTTCCGTGACCTTGTCACCTCTGTTCATCTTAGTTTGTTCTGCTCTGTAAATGTATACTGTACGACACTTAATAACTGCATTGCATATGGGATGTCTTGCACAATATTGTCTTTCTCCCCTTTTATATACTAATAAACTTTGAGCTATATATATATATATATATATATATATATATATATATATATATATATATATATATAATCTATTCCAAATGCTCTACAACAAGAGGCATCCTAAACTCAATTGTCTCAGTTAAAACTTACTGTTTTCTACTGACAAGGTGGAGTTCAATATCACTAAAATTGAACAAACGTAAATGTAGCTTCCTGATTCTAGCACTCTGCATATCAGTCCTTCAATTATTCTGCAAGTCAACCTCATTACTATTTGTAAACATTATTTTATTTTATGTTTTAGGTACTGAATGAAATTGTTTCTAAATGTAGCAGATCAAGAAATGCAAGTAAACAGATACCTCTGGCATTCAGGGGTATTGGTTATCACCATTCATCTTTGGACGCTAAAGGAAGACAACTTGTTGAAATGCTGTTCAGACTGGGATACCTGCAGGTGAGTACATTATTCATTTTTGAAAACACAGAAGGAATCATCTCGCATTCGGTCCTTTAACATATGGCTGTTATAGGCTCTCTTTCACATAGTTGGCTGAATTCTATTTCCTGGGAAACTTTATCACTTAGAGATAAAGCCATTGATAAGGCAAAATAATAATTCCATATATCCCATAATCACAATTGTATTGTTCTTCTGCACTCTACAGCAAGTTTGGGCAACCTGAGGTCTTGCAGCTGTAGATGACTACAAATTCCACTATCCCCAGCGCCAGCCAACAGGTGCCTGGGGATGACTGGAGTTGTAGTCCTGCACATGGTGCACCTCAGATTGCGCACTCCTGGTCTACATGGAAAGTAGAATCTAAAAGCAGTGGTAAATGTATTTCCTGCAGTAGAATGCAGCCCATGATGTTCAGTGAATGCCTTCCTTTTTTGTCTTCAATTATTTTATTGGATTCTATCTGTCACTGTTTTAAGGCCCTGTAACTGTTTCACCATTTTATATCATTTCATTTTGATAATCTTGTATACACTGTACAGTGCATTTTTCATAATTTAAAGGAGAATTAACACCTCCTAATGATAACACCCACAGTTACCCTACTATGCTCAGAAAATCCTAATGGCCCCTATGACTTTTGCTTTTGTATCTTTCCAAGAGATGGCATCTTCAATCAGTCCTGGATGTCATATCCATGGAGGCAGACATGACAAGTGCTGGCAGTTGTCCAAACTGAAGCAGACAGAGTGCATGAGCCTAGTTAACCATTTTAAGACTAATTTGTTTCACAATGCATTGTTAAGCACTGCACTGCACACCCATCTGGTCCTTAAAGCTCAGTGATAGCAGCTGTAAAAATTTTCTCAGGCCTAAAATGTCAGGCTTTCTGGGGCCTCCTATTCCCATCTTTTCCAAGCCTTCAGTGCATCCATTAACATAATATGCTGCACCTCATGGCAAAGTAATTTCCCCTCACATCATCAGACACACTGCAAAATTTGTTTGTGAGAGAAAGCCAATTTAATTTCTTTAACAGTTTATTGACGGTGGGGGATGTAGATCTGCTTTTTTGAATAAGTTTAACAATGAGTTCAGATGAGGAATAGGATTTTACCGCCTGTCCTTCCCATAAGTGGGCCCAAGAGGCTGCCGCGGCCACCATGGGGTAAATGTCGGTTAGACCTAAGGAGGTCAATAGGGTAGCAGAAGAACTCATTTCTATTGGCCACCCGTTGCAAATCCATTTTTGGCCCCATGAAGCGGCAAAGTCAAGGTTGATGTTAGCATCCGTGTATATAGCTGGGCTGGATGGGGAGGGGGTGGGGGGAACATAGTCCTACCATTCCAGTTAGACAGGAAGTTAGCCCACATAGTTAATTCGGCTTTGGCTTCAGCATGGATATGGATGAGTGAATCGGAATTTGAGGCGGATGGGAGAAGAGAGAGTAGTTGGGAAAGGAATGCCCGACCTTGGGGTAAGATTCTCATGGCGAAGCTTAAATACCCAATCAAAGATTGCAGCTCTGTTTTGGTCAAGAAATCTGAATTAGCCCGGTTGCATATAATAGGAATAATTCTGTCTAATTTGGCTTTAGGGATTCTGGCTTGCAAGAGACCGTATCTAGAATGATCCCCAGAAATTCTAACTCCTTAGTAGGGCCACATGACTTACCCGGGGATAAAGGAATATTAAGATATCCAAACAATTCCTGAAGTTTGAGAAGGCTATTAGGGATGGATGAGGAATTATCTATGAGGAGGAAATCGTCCAGGTAGTGTAGAACTCCTGGACAATGGCAGTAATTCAGTAGCAGCCAACACAAAATTTCCGCAAAACTATCGAAAATTTTAGGGCTGCTACGTGATCCAAAGGTAAGAGAAGTGGCAAAGTAATACTGACCTGCCCCTTTAAAACCCTGGAGATGCCAAAGCGATGGGTGAACGGGGAGGAGTTTAAAAGCATCTCTAATATCAGATTTGGAAAGCCAGCAGTGAGGGACTGATTGTTGGATGAGGCAAATGGTGTCATTAATAGTAGCATACTGGAGAGAATATGATTCAGGTGGAATTAGGGAGTTTATGCTGGGCAGGAGGGTAGAGTGGGGAGCTGATAGATCAAGAATCAATCTTTTCTTATCTGAAAATTTATGTTTGGCCAGCCCAATGGGGTTGATACGCCATACAGGAAAGGGGGGAAGGGAAGGGGCCAATGATAAATTTTTTCTCTGCTTCTTTAGCCAGCAAGGTAGAGACTACGTCAGGATCATTCAAAGCTGAAGCTAAATTAGGGCATTCCAGAGATGTCGCTGGGCAGGCTACAACACCTGTATGGAAGCCTTCAGTAAGGCCCTTAATAATATAAGTAACTAAAGACCTGTCATGATGATTAGTAAGAAGACACTGGAGCCCATCGACATAAATTCCACCATGTTTTTTATTAAAGAACCCGATCCTGGGACAAATGGCCCTGGAATGGGAATCTCTGCAGTAGGAGCAGATATGAAGCATCCTACAGCCACCAAAGAAGCAACCCCGTGAATTAAAATTATTACAAATAGGGGTGTTCCCTTGATAGTAGATAGGCCTCCCCTGCTTGTCATAGGTCGGGCAGGAGCAGGCTCTGGCCAGGGGAGCTGGCTGAGGGGGAGCATCAGCTGCTTGTAAGCCCGAAGGGCCGGCCACTGGGGGGGCGGTAGGACATAAACCTGTGGAATGGAAGGATGACTGGCAGTTTTGGCACACAGGAGCCTTGAGTCCGGCGAAGTGCCGGCAGAACAGCTCCATATCCAAACAGCTCCAATCAGTCACGGAATTGAATTGCGCAAGGGCGGCAGCTGCCTTAGTAGAAAAGGACCAGTGGTAGTCATAAAATGTATGGCCGCCGTACTTATGCGCCAGATCTACCACTAGAGGTAAATAATGATCCAACTCCTGGTGCCTATGCGGGCAAGCCGAGCAGACAATGTCCCGATAGACGCCAAAAGCCAGCACAAATTCCGTGACTGAAAGCTTTTTATTGAGCCGTGGATCCTTGGACTTGAGAGTAACCGACACTTCGCCGGAGTTAATAACTTTACTTTCTGCCAGATCCTGTGATGCAATAAGCAGTGATACCAAATTAACATCCTTGCCTTCCACAATATCTCTGCGGATATTGGCAGGAATAAGATGAGCAGGTGAAACTCTGGGGGCTCCAACGACTGCGTTACCTGGAAGAGGAGCATCTGACATCAGAACGGCAGGTGGTAGTGGACGAGGAGCGTTCCCTAATGATGCAACTCTGGCTTGAATGTCGGCCAGCATGTGCGTAATTTGGGTAAACTGATCAGGAGCCGTGTTGGCCGGAAGAGGGGGAGATAAGGATAATGAGTGAGGGGTCGATTGGGCTGGGGAGGGGAACAGGAGCTTGAACAGCTCTGCCTTTCTAGCTGATGCGGGAAAGGGGATGTGTAAGCGGGTCAATTCTGCCATGAGCTTCCCCACGGTCCAGCTTCTTAAGGAAGGGCTCCTGGGAGTAGGGGCTGGAGCAGCTGCTTGAGGAGTCTCGTTGCCGGACTAAGCCAGTTGATCGTTGTTTTCCATGTCGATCTAAAAGAAAAGAGACAATATAGGACCTAAGATTCTACACAGAGGTAAGAATAACAGGGAACCTTCGGCCTACATGAAGAGGAAAGACATATACTAAGGTACCTGGCCCTCTACGAAGAGTGAGGTAATATGCTAGGGAACCCTCAGCCTCTTCGAAGAGGGTAAAGCGAGATGGCGTAAGGCGTGATACTAGGGCGCCTACGATCACTACTAGGAGATAAGGCATACTGCTGAAGTACCTTCGGCCTCTACGAAGAGGTAAGGTAGGATACTAAGGAGCCTTCGGCCTCTACAAAGAGAGAAGGCGAAATATTAGGCATGAAACTGGGGTGCCTTTGGCCTCTATGAAGAGGTAAGGCATGGTACTAGGGTGCCTTCGGCCTCTACGAAGAGGCAAGGCATGAAACTAAGGGTGCTTCCAGCCTCTACGAAGAGGTAAGGCCTGAGACAAGGGGTGTCTTCAGCCTCCATGAAGAGGTAAGACATGGAACTAGGGTGCCTTCGTCCTCTACGAAGAGGTAAGGCATGAACCTAAGGGTGCCTTCGTCCTCTACGAAGAGGTAAGGCATGAAACTAAGGGTGCCTTCGGCCTCTACGAAGAGGTAAGGCATGATACTAAGGGGTGCCTTCGGCCTCTACGAAGAGGTAGGGCATGATACTACGGGAGCCTTTGGCCTCTACGAAGAGGTAAGGCAAAACACTAGGGTACCTTCGGCCTCTAAGAAGAGGTAAGGTATGATACAAGGGAGCCATCGGCCTCTACGAAGAGGTAAGGCAAGATACAAAAGAGCCTTAGTCCTCTACGAAGAGGTAAGACAAACACTTGGGTACCATGAATCTACGAAAAAGGGGGGGGTGGAGCATGCATACGAACTAAATTTATTGGGACATACAGAAGGGGGGGGGTTCCTATAGCTTAACAAATTGAATAGTGAAGTGAACCTACTACCTGCAATATGAACAGGTACATATTATGGGCTACTGCATTTGCTGAGAGACAGCCCTGCTAAAAAAAAAAAAAAAAAAGCAAAACAGCAGAGAATAGAGAGGAACTCTGACTCCCAGCAGAGGCAGAATAACCGTGCCTGGTGTAGTCTGACCCAAGGTGAGGGGAAGGCAACCTAACGTCCTCTCGGGGGTGCAAGAGAGTGCAACGCGTGCACAACAAGTGAAATAAGCATGTCAAACAGGATTCCTTATACTACAATTGTGATGGTGAGGTAAGGAACCGGAGCAGGACTCGGCATGGGGGAGAAGTTCCCCCTAGGTAACAACCTCTAGATGCAGTTCTTGAGGCGGCGTGATAGTGAATTGAGAGAGGGGAAAACTAGACAATTGTGCAGAGTGACTTATAACTATAATAATTGCTTACCTTTGAATGAGCCTGATGGACTAATACAGAGAACATAGAATATAATTAGGAACTGCCAAGACACCGGAATGCAGAAAGCGAGAGGGAGCGGTAACAAGCCCTACCTGGCGGGGAATTAATCTTGCCAAATAGAGTCTTAATAAGGAAGCTGGGAAAAATTTTCCGGGATGCTGCTAGTAAGTCTGGAACTGTTGGCTGCTGGAATTAACAGATCCTAAATTTTTTTTTTTTTTTTTTTTTTAACCAAATGGTAGAGATCCATAGCAGAGTTCTAGAAAACCTAAACAGTAAGGGAAATAACTAGAGATATGAGGCATTAAAAGCAAACCAGGGGACCGGCAATAAAACACAATGCGTGTATGATTGAAACAAGACTTGAACAGGTAGTCTGAATTAAAAATTGCAGTAAATTGAACCATTTGTTGAGCATAAGTGCAGTAGACAGGCATCAGAAGAGTTAATTGTGCATTTACGAAGAAGTAATTACTGTGCTGAAACCATGGCTTAGGATGAACCTTCTAAAGAAGGAGCAGACATAGAAAGAAAATACTGTAAGTTTTATCAGTTCCATCAGGAAGCCCGTGCATAATGCTAGTGCACATGAACATACTGCTACAGGTAACATAATGCTAACCCAGGGACTGACAAAACAGACATAATGTGTGTATGACTTAAACAAGGCTTGAGCAGGCAGCCTGAAACTAATAATTGCAGCAAATGAAACATTGATGAGCATAAGTATAGTAGACAGGCACTGGAAGGGTTAATTGAGCATTTGATAGGAAGTAAACACTAAGCTATAATAAACCTAGAATGAACTTTATGATGAAGGAAAAAACCCAACTGAAAACATTGCATGTTTACTCCACTCCCTCAGTAAGCCCACTCATGATTTTACTCAATACCAGCTGCTGAGTTGTAAGAACTCTTGTCATGTTGTTATGTGTACTGACTGCACAACAGAACAGGTCCATTTTCTGGGAAACGTCGCTAATCTGAGTAAATGTTCTAACATATTTATTGTTATTCAGTTTGCTAAATAAACTGATGGATGCACATAATCCATACCTCCAGTGATACTCCTAATCCATACTGTCATTTACACCCATTCAATAGGTATTTCATTGATACTCCTAATCCATACAGCCAGAGATATGCGATCATTACTTCCATTAATTGTGACCTGTTTCCCCGCAATGGTTTGCCCGCATTGTCTGGTAGTGAAATGGTTTGTGGAGGACTCGCTTAACTTTCTTGTGTCGATCGAAAACCTGAAATGACGTATCGGCTGAACTGGAAGTGACGAAACGATACTTACGAATGACAGCCGAATTCAACGAATGGGCACACACGCTGATGGCGCGTCCCGTGGGAGAGACTGCAGGTGGAATATGAAGCCTGCAGCCCCTCCCACAATTGCAGGCCCAGCCTTTTATTAATCATGTTAGTGGCCCTGTGTGTGTGTGTGTGTGTGTGTTATGTGATGTGTATAGTGGGGACTCCCCGAACAGCCATCCTCCTATATAGGTCCCATTGTCAAAGTCCCTGTAGATGGAGTAGTGCTTGAGGATGTAGAAATCATGAAAACGTCAGGGATAGGAGGCACAAACATAGGTTATCCTCAGGTTGGACTCACACACCATCTGTGCGTTGATGGATGGAAATTCTTCCTGTTGATGAATAGATATCCCTTATGCATTGTAGCTCTTATGCCCACATGTGTGCAGTCTATGGCACCCATGACTTTGGGTACGCCTCCTGTTTTACATGTGTTCACTCCATGTCGGTGCAGTGGAAGTGGATGTACCTCCTGGCCTTCCTCTTAAGTGCTGCAAACACCTGAGACAGTGCCCTTGAACATGTGGGCTGGGACATGCCAGATGCAAACCCTTCTGTGGACTGGAAGGATCCACTTGCGATGAAATGTATGGCACATATTGGCTTCTGCAAGCCAGATAGGATATGGTTGCTGCTGTATATGGAGTCTATAGCATCTTTGATCACCTCATATAGGTTGATGATGCTGCGCAATGTCAACCTGTAGGGGTGTGTCACTTCAGCATCCGTCATTCTGAAGAGTGTGACACTTGTCCGGAATATCCTGCATCTTGGCAGTCATCTGTCATCCCTGTGCTGCTCCACAGATCCCTGTGGTAGCTGCGGGTAATCATTTTGTAGCAGCTGAGATGCTGCTGCCTGGTTTGGTCCTCCAGGTGGAGATAGGCTCCTGTCTGTCTGTCCAGTTGCATCAAGAAGTTAAGCAGGTGTGCTTGGGGGGTTAGTGGGTATCCCAAGCCCTCGCACGCTTTGCTCCCTGATGTCTTCACAGGAACTGATATGCAAACATACTGCTTGTCATCTTTGTCTAAGTAGTCTCTCTGTAAACACACCATGTTTGAAGAGGGCAAGATGTCCCTTAAAGACAGTAGTAGGATGTTGTCCAGGTGTGGTCATCAGTTATGAAAGGACCAATGGGAGTGTGTGTGTGTTGTCCAGGTAAGTGTTTTGTTGTGTGGCTGTGTTGTATGTCTGATCTGTTGTACTTGCTGTGTACCTGTCAGGTGTATGTGTGATGTTGTCAGGTTCATGTTGCATCTCTATTGGCTAGTGATGTTGCGTAGATGTGCTTGGGTTGCTTTTGGATTGACAGGTGTGCGTCTTGTGTTGTGTGTACATATCTGTTGTTATTTGTTAACCCCTGTTGAGCCTGTGTATGGTGCGAGGGATTGTGTTGTGTTTCTTTGTAAACCCCTTGTCCCTGAGGGGCTTGATGGATAATTTTTGTTTGTCTGAGACTTGTTTTAGGGCATGCCCATTTTACTTGTGGTTTTTTGGCTTTTCATGGGTTAATGTTGCCTTTGGTGTACCTGTGCTATGTGCTGGGTGTTGTGTGAGCTGTTGGTTCCCTACTTTATTTTGTCAGACGGTGTTTTTTTTTCTCTGTTGTGTGCTTTATGCCAAGAAAAACTGGGTGCAGAATTTCAGCCATTAAATGTATCAGTTTATCATGTGTTGGCACAGACTGCACACAACTGAATGGTTCCTGGGTAGTTCTGTTCCATCGTTTTCAATGGGCGAATTAATAACGTCTGGTGTGATTTTAAAACTGCCATTACCTGTTCATAAGTTGGCTAATTGTATGGCTTACTGTGCTTAAAAAACTACCATCTGCTGAGGGGTTTTTTGCATTGGAGACAATTGAATTGAGGCCTCAGTGTGCGAGCTCTAACTGGATTTATTCATAGATCAATGTATGTTATGTAGCCCAGCACAAAAACTAATTAGGATAAAGTGCCACACTGTGCCATTTGTATAACAAATTATATTACAAACAGATTACTATAAACTATCTAAATGTTTTATTATTTAACAAAACGTTATAAGGTGGAAAATCCACTTTAAAACTAATATACTGCAGGGCTATTTTTCTGGAAAAAGGGTGTTAGTACTCTATAATGTATTTTTTTATTTTTGGAGAGAGGTACCATATAGTATTTCTATACTTTTTAGGAAAAGATGTGTCAGTATTAAGTGCACCCACGTAAAATCCTTGCTATAATGTACATTAATTGAATACACACATAGTGTGTTCAATAATTCACTATGTGTGGTGATGTTTGGCTAATATGATCATATATTCTTACTATTTTACTACTAAAAAATCCAATTTATATATGTATTTTTGTTGAATTGTCCTTTGTGATATTACATTATATATTGTGCAGAGTTAAATGTCTATTTTTTCTTCTCTGTTTATTATATACATTTTAAATGTTTATTTTGCTTGTTTACTTTATAAATTGCTTTTCTAAGGTTGTAACAGCCACTGGGACACTTGCATTGGGGATCAATATGCCATGTAAATCAGCAGTGTTCATTCATGATTCAGTTTACCTGGATGCGCTGACTTACCGACAGGTATGCCTTCATATATTATGCAGCCTTTTGTACAATAATTATTTTAAAGTTCTAGCCATAAGTTGATTTCCAAAATATTAATGTCAGTTCTATCTACAATATTAGAAATTTTAAACCAAAGTATTATTATCCCTTTAAATAAAAAGCATTTTCAAATGTACAATTTTAATAGGAACTAAAATCTATTATAAGAGTATTAATAGAATTTAACCCTTTAAGTGCCAATGGTTTACAGGGAAATATGTTGCATGCTCCCTCTGGCACTCAAAGGGTTAAATTCTATTACTTCTCTTATAATAGGTTTTAGTTCCTATTAAAATTGTAAATTTGAAAATGCTATTTATTTAAAGGGAGAGCAATACTTTGGTTTAAAAATGTCTAATATTGTAGATATTAACAAAAGAAGGAGAATAACCTACCTCCCATCTCTCAAAACTTTATGAGTTTGTAGCATTTAAAGTCCCCTTCCCCCACCCCTTTCAGAGACGTCAACGGTCTAGCTGACAGAAGCTGATCTTGGTCCTGGGACCAGCGGAGGCTCTTCAGCAGAGCCGAGCTAGCACTATTTAGAATGAAATAATTCATTGGAATGGTCTACAAAATGTGCCTGGTTCGCAAGCACACTGTGTAGACCGCTTATAAGTAAGAGAGAAATGCTGGGCTGCAGAGACTCTCTAACTCCCATAGAAACAGTATGTGAATAAGATCCCTCCCCGTTACCATGTCTTTCAGTGCAAGGGTAGCCGAGAAGAAAAAGAAGCGATAAGCAACATGTGGTGCTCCAGCTATTGCAGGACTACAACTCCTATCATGCTCAGCAGGCCAGTGGATGGCTGGGGATGATAGGAACTATATCAAACACCAAGTGATGAGCCATATGTTACCCATATATGACACAGTATATTGCAAGTAGGAGTGGAGCACATACCATTTGTACCAGAAATAAACTGGAGAAGAGCAAATGTCGGAAGTGATTTGGAGGAAGTTCGGCCTCTTGCTAAAGAGACATGTCTAGACAGGTTCCAGAGATTCAAGAAAGCTGGGAATATTAAACAGTCTCTTCATAAATCCTCTCTCTTTTACTCAGTTAAACACCCGGTACTTCATGTTAGCATTTGCGAAAATGCAGTATTTCTGGAAGATCTAAACTCTAATCTTACATATGCTCTGATGGGCAGCCATTCCTGATTTTTCCAGGAATTCCTGGATTCTATTATCATAATAGTCTTGATAAGGGTCTGGGAAGTCATAGTGATGTGTTGCCTGTAAATGGTCAGGAATCCACAAAGTATGCAAGTTTTTGGTGGATGAAAATAATTCCCAGGATGGAACAGGAGACTAAGACTTCAGAGATAGAATACTAAATTGTACTCTCACCTACTTATCATCTCTTCAGCCTATAACCCTCAGGCTCCCCTAGAGGCTGAGCCTCAATCTTTTCCTGAAGGTCAGGATATATGCTGATGAGTACAAACGAATGGAAGTGGCAGCATACAGTCAAGCAAAACTCAGTAGGAAACAATGCAGGCAATGCAAAGAATAGAGAATATCCTATTCAGACTCCCTCTAGTAGAAGATTTAAGAGTAGCCCGTGAAGCCCAGAATAACACTTAACCCACAGGGGGAACTGAGGACAGATGAGTTCCAGGGATTCCCTAATTGCAGAAAGAGATGAAGAAGAGGAGTCAAGCTACCATCTGGCAATCAGGCTGGACACTTAAAAGAGATAGTCTGTAGAGGTGCTGGATAAGAATGACAAGCAGATGGAGAACCAAGGCAGTGCCAGATTAGCTGTGGTGGGAGCTCTCAGGAGATAAGCAGGTACTGGGGGAAGCCAAAGTCAAGCCAGTGGGTCAGTAAGAAGGTAAAACAAGACAGTGGTGGTCAGAAAGCAAGCCAAGGGTCTAATAGTCTGGAGTGAAGGGTGGTCACAAAAGACAGTAGTTATCTTGCAAAGGGAAGGTGGAGAGGCGCCATAGATAAAAGAGAGCTTCAGGTGAGACTTAAGTTAACGCTTAAGTTGCTAGTTAACCCTCTCTCTCAGCATTTGCTGTTGTTGTTTTATATAAACCACAGCACAAAAACAGCTTTGCAAATTAAATGGGAAATCTGTCCCTAATACATTGCCCCTAAATACTTTCCTTAGCCAACATGTATATTGCATCACTTTGACACTCAAAGGGTTACGCCTTAACTCTCTTAGCACAATGTACTTGTTAGTCAGGGAAGGCAGGGGGATTAACCCCTAGCTAAGTACTGTACACTGTACGCCTCTGGCACTCATGCAGTTAATGATTAACCAGTATCAGAGGGCTGCATTGTACTTGGTACCTCCCTTACTTTCTTATTTAAAAGGAACTGACACTTTGTAACAAACAGGTTATTTTAAAATACCTTTCAATGCCACCTACATTTTGGTTGCCCTTTTTTTATTTCAAACAATAGTTTATGACACATTTATAAATATATACACAGTACTGTGCAAAGTACTGTGTACTTGTTTCCCATTTAGTGGATATGTAACAAGTTTGTTTCTACAGTCCAAATGAATTACCTTACATTTATCTACATTAAATATCATCTGCCACTTTTCTGCCCATTTACTCAGTTTATCTAAATCCTTCTGCAGAGAAAAAACGTCCAGCTCTGTATGTATTACATAATGAGTAGTGATGATCGAGCACCCCGATGCTCGGGTGTTCGGGTGCTCTGGCCGAGCGCCCCCGGAGGCTCGAGTGCTCGGCCGAGCACCCGAGCCCCATTGAAGTCAATGGGAGGACTTGAGCATTACACCAGGCACCCCCTGCTCTGATGAGGGGAGGGTGCCTGGTTCATAGGAAAAGGTCAGAAAATGATGGAAACACCACAGAAATGGTTCAGGGACAGCATAGGGAGGATGTCTGGATGCATCTTGGACTCCAACGTCGCTGCTGGGAACGATGTTTCGCCCGTAGTACGCCATTTTTACAGACTGACCGTAAAACACACAAAAAGGAAGATAAAAACGATTTTAGGCGAAAAATTGTTACCAAACAGTATTTGCTGTATATTTACTTGTATATCATCTGCAAATTCTGCAAAAAATGTCATCGATTTTTCGGAACTGGGGCCATGATTAAGAGGGAAACGTACGCAGCATAAAGCAGGTGTTCAACGTGGTTATGGCCCGGGTAAGGTACAGCATTCAGGAACGGAGGCCGTAGCTACCACAGGTTTTACAACATGTCCGTTTGCCCTTGTTAAGTCCAAAATTTATAGTCGGAACAGTGGGGTCTGATCCATTGAGTAAAAGTGACGAAGTGACTTAGTGGATGAAGCCAAGAACTACCTTCTGCTCTGTCGAACACCCCAGCCCTATTTAATTCAATGGGAGGACCTGAGGCACTCCGATACAACCTGTATATCACAAAATGGAGGGCCTCATTCACATTGTGGTACAATAGTTCAGGTAGTGGTCCAACACTCATAAAGCCTATGCACTAAGTGAAAGGGCTGCCAAAAATTAGACTGAAATGTCACTCCAATACACCCTTTATTACACATAAAGGAGGGCATCATACACACCCGTGAAAAATTAGGATTAATGGCCTGCTGGTGACCCTCTAAAACATTAGGGGCGAGGGCATGCCGCTAAGCTGACCATCTAAAACATTAGGAATGAGGGTCTGCTGCTGAGCCGACCATCTAAAACATTATGGGTGAGGGTCTGCTGCGGAGCTGACCATCCTAAACATTATATGCGAAGGCCCGCTAGTGAGCTGACGCTATAAAACATTATATGATAGGGCCCGCTAGAGAGCTGACCCAATAAAACATTATATGAGAAGGCCCGCTGGTGAGCTGACCTATACAAAAATTGTCAAACAGGGCCCGCTGGTGAGCTGGCCCTATATAAAAATTATATCACAGGGCCCGCTGGTGAGCTGGCCCTATATAAAAATTATATCACAGGGCATATGGAAGAGGAGGAGGAGGATGAGAAGATTAAGAGTCAACCATATACCCGTTTTTTGGGTGGAAGGGGTGAATGGGAATACAGAGTATTCCCATCATTGTAAATAACATATCTAAAGTGACTTTATGTTCACCCGGGGCTTTCCTCCAGTGGAGTGGAGAAGTCAGGGGAAATCCAGGCCTTGTTCATTTTTATAAGTGTCAACCTATCAGCATTTTCGGTGGAAAGGCGGATACGCTTATCTGTTATGATGCCACCAGCAGCACTAAATACCCGCTCAGACAGAACGCTGGCGGCAGGGCAGGCCAGCACCTCCAAGGCGTAGAGTGCCAGTTCATACCACGTGTCCAGCTTGGACACCCAGTAGTTGTAAGGCACAGAGGGATCAGTGAGGACGCTGACACGGTCTGCTACGTACTCCTTCACCATCTTCCAAAACTTTTCCCTCCTTGTGACACTAGGCCGCGCATCAGGGTGAGGGTGCTGGCGGGGTGTCATGAAGGTGTCCCACGCCTTGGAGAGTGTTGCCCTGCCTTTGTCGGAACTGCTGTGTGCTCCCCTTTTCTCCCCTTCTTGGTTGGCCAAGGTAGCACGTACTCTGCCGCCAGCGTTGTCAGATGGAAAATTTTGGAGCAATTTTTCGACAAGAACCTTCTGGTATTGCAACATTTTGCTTGTCCTCTCCACCGGAGGAATGAGAGATGAGAAATTCTCTTTGTAGCGGGGGTCCAGAAGGGTGAACACCCAGTAATCCGTGTTGTCTAAAATGCGTATAACGCGTGGGTCACGGGAAAGGCAGCCTAACATAAAGTCAGCCATGTGTGCCAGAGTACCAACAGGCAAGATTTCGCTGTCCTCACCAGGAGGATGACTCTCAATCTCCTCATCCTCTTCCTCCTCTTCTGCCCACCCACGCTGAAGAGATGGAAATAAAGTTCCATGGCTACCCTCTGTAGCAGAGGCAACCGTGTCTTCCTCCTCCTCCTCCTCCTCCGACTCCTCCAATTGTCGCTGAGAAGACGAAGTGAGGGTGCTCTGGCTATCACCTTGTGTAAGCTCTTCCTCCCCCATTTCCACCTCTTCCACATGCAAAGCGTCGGTTTTAATTGTGAGCAGCGAGCGTTTCAGTAGACACAGAAGTGGGATGGTTACACTGATAATAGCATTATCGCTGCTCACCATCTGTGTCGATTCCTCAAAATTGCGTAAAACCTCACAGAGGTCTGACATCCATTCCCACTCCTCACTTCTGATTACAGGAAGTTGAACGGAGAGGCGACGACCGTGTAACAGCTGGTACTCCACTACTGCCCTCTGCTGCTCACAAAGCCGGGCCAACATGTGGAAGGTGGAGTTCCAGCGCGTGCTCACGTCACACAGCAGCCGGTGAGCTGGCAATTGTAAGCGCTGCTGCAGCTTCAACAGGCCGGCTGAAGCTGTAGATGACTTACGGAAATGTGCACACATGTGGCGCACCTTCGTCAAGAGATCATGCAAATTGGGGTAGGTTTTTAGAAATCGCTGAACCACTAAATTAAATACATGCGCTAGGCATGGTACGTGTGTGAGCTTGCCGAGCTCCAAAGCCGCCACCAAGTTACGCCCATTATCACACACAACCATGCCTGGTTGCAGGTTGAGTGGCGAGAGCCACTGCTCGGTCTGGTGACTAATCCCCTGCAACAGCTCTGAGGCCGTGTGCTGTTTGTCCCCAAGGCAGATCAGCTTCAGCACGGCCTGTTGACGCTTCCCCACTGCAGTGCTACACTGCTTCCAGCTACCGGCTGATGGGTGAGTGGCGCTGCGCGCAGAGAATTCGGAGGTGGAAACGGAGGAGGAGGAGCCAATAACGTAGGTGCTGGCGGAAACCCTGATGGAGGTAGGGCCCGCAATCCTCGGCGTGGGTAGCACCTGTGCCATCCCAGGGTCCGAGTCGCTCCCAGCCTCCACGACATTCACCCAGTGTGCCGTCAGGGAAATGTAGCGTCCCTGGCCACAAGCACTTGTCCATGTGTCAGTCGTTAAGTGGACCTTCCCAGTAACTGCGTTGGTCAGGGCACGGGTGATGTTAAGGGACACATGGTGGTGTAAGGCGGGGACGGCACACCGGGAAAAGTAGTGGCGGCTGGGGACTGCGTACCGAGGGACAGCTGCTGCCATCAGGCTGCGGAAGGACTCAGTGTCCACAAGCCTAAATGGCAGCATTTCGATGGCCAGTAATTTGGAAAGGTGTGAGGTTAGTGCTATGGCCTTTGGGTGGGTGGCTGGGTATTTTCGCTTGCGCTCAAATGCCTGGGGTAACGACATTTGGACGCTGCGCTGGGACAG
The DNA here is from genome assembly GCA_037306005.1 of Rhinophrynus dorsalis. NCBI lineage: Eukaryota > Metazoa > Chordata > Amphibia > Anura > Rhinophrynidae > Rhinophrynus > Rhinophrynus dorsalis. Next base: position 134,657,652 of record CM074718.1, read on the forward strand.
GGAAGTGGATGTGGTCGCTGATGGTGCTTCAGATGGTACAGGTGCAGGGCGGGAGGTATGCGGGGCCTGCGCCTTCGACAGGCGATTGGCCGGCACCGAAAACAGGGGAAGAGGAGGCAGTGGTGTGGCCTGCAGACACAGATTGGCGATCCGGGCGTTCCTCCCACTTATTACGGTGCTTGGATGCCATGTGTCGGATCATGCTGGTGGTGGTGAGGTTTCTAGTGTTCATGCCTCGGCTCATTCTGGTGTGGCACAGGTTGCAAACTACAATTCTTTTGTCGTCCGCACTTTCCTTAAAAAAACGCCATACCGCGGAACACCTAGCCCTTGGCAAGGGAGATTTACGCAAGGGGGTGCTCCGTGGAACATTTGCGGGCCGGTTTGGTGCGGTCCGCCTTCTTTCTTTAGCCACACCACTGCCTCTTCCAGCCTGTTGCGGTGCTGCAGATGGCTCACCCTCAGGACTGCTGTCATCGCTCGGCTTTCCACCTTCCCAGGTGGGGTCAGTGACCTCATCGTCCGCCAAGTCCTCCTCCACTTCCTCACTCTGATCATCCTCCTCATTTCTTGATCCCACCACATCCTCAGTCATTGACAACTGTGTATCATCCTCCTCATCAAGGTCTTGAGACAGTAATTGTGGTTGATTTGATGGCAACTGTGTCTCATCATCATCATCCACTTCCTTTGACCTTAAATGCCGTTCCCCTCTGTCATCTTCTTGTGATTGGGTACCCTCTAGAGGTTGTGAATCAGGGCACAAGATCTCATGTTCCTCTGCAAGCGTGCTTGGAGAGAGGTTCAAATCAAGGATTGGTGATGAGAAGAACTCCTCACTATATCCCAGTGTGGGATCACTTCTTTGGCCAGACCCTCTATGGTGGGAGGAAGGATGATCAGGGTGAGGATTATGTTGACCAGACTCTTGGCTAGTGAGAGTGGACTTGGTGGAAGACAGGGTGGTGCTTAACCGACTGGAAGCAGTATCAGCTGAAATCCAACCGACCACCTGTTCGCAGTGGTCTGACCTCGAGAGTGATGTCCTGCGACGCCCTGTAAACTGAGACATGAAGCTAGGTATGGTGGATGTCTTTCTTTCTTGTGCTCTGGCACCAGGCACAGTTTCTACGCGTCCTGACCCGCGCCCTGAACTATCAGGATCACGTCCACTTCCCCGTCCCTTTTTACCCGCCTTCTTCATATTAAACGGAATATATGCCGGTAATCTGCGGCTAGGCACACGAAACAGAATGTGACGCTAATCTGCGGCTAGGCACACTAAACAATATGTGACGCTAATCTGCGGCTAGGCACACTAAACAATATGTGACGCTAATCTGCGGCTAGGCACACGAAACAGAATGTGACGCTAATCTGCGGCTAGGCACACGAAACAGAATGTGACGCTAATCTGCGGCTAGGCACAGTGAACGGAATATGTGACGTTAATTTGTGAATTTGCACACTAAACAGAATGTGACAATAATCTATGGCTAGGCACACGTTTAAAATGGCCCTTTTTGTCGCTGCGTTGTAAAATCATTGGCCCTGTGCACCTAACAGAATATGTCAGCTTGTCACTGCAGTGTGAAATATTTGTCCCTGTGCACCTAGTACAATGTCACCTTAGAACATGTCCCCCCCCACAAAAAAATGAAATTCTGCCACCCCCAAAAAAATTTAAATGCTGCCCCCACACACAACAGTCCTAAAAAGGACTTTTGGGTCTTGAAAGAGTTTCAACAATTTTATTCTCCCTACACTGACTTCCTGTGCATCTAGTATTATATGTCACCTTACAAATATCCCCCCCACAAAAAAAGGGAAATTGTGCCCCCCCAAACAAAATATAAATGCTGCCCCCACACACAACAGTCCTAAAAAGGACTTTTGGGTCTTGAAAGAGTTTCAACAATTTTCTTCTCCCTACACTGACTTTCCCTGCCTAAGCGCATCTCTTCCTGGCTAAGAATGAGCCGAACTCGCGCGTCAGGTGCTATACAGCACCCGATCACGGGTTCTGGCCAGCCAATCAGTGTAATGCCAGCAGCCAACATGGCTGCTGGCATTACACTGATGTCAGAGCCTCCCCGCACATTTATTGGCTGCGCAGCAGCTGCGAAACGTGCGGGGAGGAGACCCGAACATGGCGGGCGAGCACATGCGGTACTCGTACGAGTACCGCCATGTGCCGAGCAGAGCGATGCTCGAGCCGAACCGAGCTTCGGCCGAGCATGCTCGCTCATCACTAATAATGAGTAATATAATGTCAAACCCCTCTGGACTGGAAACTCACAGTTTCATGTATCACTCAATGATAGTAATGTCAATTCAGAACAAATCTACTTACGATTCACCATTCCTCAATAGAAAACAAAAATCATGTAATCAAGTACAGATGGATTGTTTTTTATTCATTCAATACAGTTTCTTGAAGCAGCAGGCATTGTGGTATATTGTGCATTTTCAGTGGGGGCCCAGTTCTCTCACTGGGAGAGAACCTGGGCTCCTTGATAATGAAGTTACACAAGTGCAAGAAAAAAAAAATAAAGCTTAAGCATCTTTGATAAATGTAAAACTGAAGGCTGCTGCTGCTGGCTGGTCTTTCCTACTCCAGAGAACTTTGATTTGCAAGTGCCCTACCTCCCAGTGGTAGCTTCTTGAACCCCGTGATGCCTGTGTATAAAACATTCCCTTTTCTATTGGTACAGATCTAGTAGATGTTATACATTAACTCCTAATGGTTGGTAAGAGCACAGGTAATAGAATAGCAAACTGTGACCTAAAAAGTACCGTCACCATTTTTTCTGCCAGCCCTAATAGAATAGAGGCCCAGGTAGCACTGCTATTAAAAGTTTAATATAAAAATATATTTGTAAGATCTTTTGCATAAAGCAAATGCTTACACTAGGAGATCCATTGTTTTATTCAGCAGGAAAAGCCCTACAGTATATATTTTCAATAATAAGTGCACTGCTCCTTTAAGTTAGATACTTGTAATGATTTGGATTATGGAAGAAGGAATAAACATACATATTTGTATAAAGTGTGTTTTCATTTTCATTTTGCCACTTGGTATTCTGGGAATACAATGGAAACATTTCAAACTTTACTTCCTTTGCTGGAGGAATGTTTTCAGATCTGTTTCAGACATGTTAATGTACATAAGTGTATTATAGGGATACTAGTTGAACAGCCCGTTACAGGGGCCACAGTGCCACTGCCACCCGGTCGCGGGGCAGTCACACTCAGTAGAGACTGCCCGTACCACGGCTGATACAGAGCCTCTACTGCGCATGACTGCAGCAAGCGCAGCAGTGTGTACTGCGCATGTCACGGCGTTACACACGATTTAGCGAATTATTATATAGGATTGTGGGAATCTTTGCTAGAGAAGAAATTGTGAATAATTAAAGGCTGCACACAGTGTGTGAATCAAAATTCCAGAATGTAATAAAAGAGGGCCCTAGTCAAAAGAAGTGTTTGCCATTGTAAAGAGGAAAAAATGTATTTATATTCAAATAGACACAACCACTACTGAAATAAGAAGTATCTTATGTTCTCCTAGATGTCAGGACGTGCTGGAAGGCGAGGCCAAGATTTACTGGGAAATGTATTCTTTTTTAATGTTCCCATAACAAAAGTGAAAAAACTCATAAAATCAAATGTTCCTGAGTTAAAGGGACAGTTCCCTTTAAGCATCACTTTGATCTTACGCCTGATGCTACTGGCTGCAAAGGCAGATGACAAAGAAGATGCCAAAGCTAAGGTAAGATGTAAACTGAATAACTGAAATTGTCATCCCAAAATATGATGTTATGGTAAGATATTTGACGTGAGCTATTAACAGTATGTCATATGTGGAGCCGAGGTGAGCTTTGGACAGTGTCATACGCAGATATACAGTATATATATATATATATATATATATATATATATATATATATATATATATATATATGTAGAGAGAGAGAGAGAGTGGTATACCTACAGTGCACTTCATATGTATTTATACAGTTCTTAACCCTTTATGTACCACAGGGGCATTAAGGTTGGGAATGTTGTTCTGGTCCTTAAAAGGTTATATTTCAGTTAAAATAAAACAACACTGTGCATGTTTTTTGTCCTTGTTGTTTTTTTGGGGGTGGAGGCTTAAACAGAGCCACATTATGCTTTTGATAAGCTGTCACATATCCTAGTGATAGTTATTACTCACATCCCTGCATTTTCTGCATCAATTTTTGGCTCAGAAGACAAATAAGTACCTTTTAGGGAAATAGGGGAGGTATAATATTTGTTGTATTAAGATCTAGTTTGTAAGTCAATAATTTTAATTTTTCCATGAAGAAGAAATCAGCGAGTTTGGAAACACATTGGGACTTTTAATCATTAATTGGCCTGAAATTAGCTTGATCCATAAGGAAGATTAAAGGGTATTGAGATTTTCCTGGTCCCCCGGTGGAGAGAATACCATAGAGTTCCCTGTTTGGAGGGTGGTAGTTCCTTCTACTATGATGGGATAAATTCCAGAGTTGTGTATACTGTCGAACGTGAGCGGCTGTTAAGAACTACAGATCATATTATTAAAGATCTCAATGGACAGCAGGTACCACTGAAGGAAAGTGTAACTTGGCTTGTAATCTGGAGGAAGTGGTGGCTATGAACTACAAACCATGAGTGCCTATGTGGGTATCAAACATAGATGAAGGAGGAGTTAATTAAAGTTGACCAGAACAACATGCCACATATCCACGATTATCCCCTATTGATACACAATATACATTCCCACAGCTACCTTTAATAATTACAACCTTTAATTCCATTGAGCACCTTTTACCATCACTTGCTTAATAACTATCGTCATTTAAATTCAACCTCTTACCATCAGTATATCAACTAAAGGATTTGCCAGTGTAGCATTTTTACAGACTCATTCTGATTGCTTTCTGTGGACCTTATTGGTGGTCACTCTGAAGAATACTGTATCTGCTGGATATCCATTAAGTTTGTTTTGCAATGAACTACTATTGGCTTATATAAAGATTGCTGCTATATATTTTGTATTTAGTGCAATTAGATTTATGGGCTTCAAAATTTGCTGTTATTGTATATATCAGTGATGTTATTTATTTTTATGGGGCTACATTTTGTTCATTTTGATTGATATATTTTTTATCATATGTTTTCATATTAAATGGGTTTAAGTTACCTATAATCGCTATAGCGTGGGGAAAACAACTCCTTCAGATTGTTTTCTTTCTTTTGCTTCCCTTAATTCCAAGCCACAGTTGTTCCTTTTGGATTGAGTTCTGAAGATTTCCATGGCCAATCAAAAAATATATCTGTTTTCACCTAACCATTTATTTTAGGACCATCCCAGCCCTTTCCTCCTATTCTGAGGTGGTAACTGACCTAATCTTCCCTCTTTGACTGAGTCCACCTTTTATTCAGAGGAGCTTGTTTGGATTGTTGTTGCTCATTTGGAATACTAATTCTGTCACAACTGTTCCTACTGTTAGAAATGTTCTGTATGTGACATTCCACTACATTCTAAGATCTATTTCTGACCTTTTTCAGCATTTTCTTTTGAGGGTTGTTGTACCATTTTCAGCCTCTCAACCTCTAGTATGGGGGCAGCTCAAAACACAAAAAGCACACTCCTTTACCTCCCCCTCTCCAGATCAAGATGAGGTGGACCCTGACAACTCCCTTCAACTTAGCCCTGTTTGGAATGATGTGTTGTAGAAAGAACATACTCTCTCACTCTCTGGTGACAATCACACCATGTCAAGTCAGCCTTATTTCTAAAATTGTGTATGTTAAGATAGATGTGTCACTAATGTAACATGACTTTCAGAACTTGAGAGAACCTACTAAGGTGGAGGATAGAGTAAGCAATTTGGAAGATAGATGCCTTCCTCTTCAGGAGATGGTGCAGGGGATCAGCAACAGCATACTCTGTGCTGGGCAAAAATGAATAATTTGGAAAACTGGTCTAGTAACATGCATTAAGGGACTCTTTTTTTTGCTTTATTTTAGAGCGTAACAAACCTAGGTGTTGAGTTCCTAAAACATGTTAAAAACCACCGATGGTTCAATTGAAAATAGTAGAATAAACAATACACGCATGCGCAACTAGGCATCCCTACAATAGTGACCTGCCCTAAGCCCCATATCAATACATCCAAGTTACTTAAACAATAATTAACCTGCTGAGTGCCAGTGGGGTATGCAACATACTGCAGAGTGTTGCATACCCCTCTGGCAATCAAAGGATAAATCCCCTCTAAAGCTAACATTATGCCAATGGCCCATTCACCACGCTTTTAACAATAAACATTTACCTTTTCCAGCGGGATTTTCTGCACCTCTTTAGTTCTTCTTTAAGTCTTCTTTAGTCTTCTTTGCAGTCTATTAAAACAAAAAAGAATAAATAAAATTAAAAGCATCCGTTAATGTCTGCCATCTCTGCCGCCACCAGGGAGAAAAAAAAAAAAAAATATCACCATTGCAGTATCTTCTCAGGCCCAAGCCAAAGCGAGGAAAATCTGAACAGAAACTGGCTTTTAGATGTCCATTCTCTGTTCAAATTTGTTCCTATGGTCCCATTGGCTGTGATATGGCGTTATGCAGCGCACGGAATGTCCCCTACAGTAGCCACACCTCCCAGCCAATCAGCTTCTAGCTGAAGGGGGTGTCTAATGCATATTTTATCATCCTTCCTGCTATTCAATGATTGGCTAGCTATAGGGATGATGAAACTCACATTCTTTTAAGGCTTTATTGTAATTTAGTATAATTCAAGACAATAAAGTACGCATTCAGATAAAACAGTGGCTACACCATGAAAGCAGGGGAAGAACCATTAGCATAAGTTTACATAGCCCACCTTAACATAAATAAACGAATCTCACAGACCGTGTAATACAATTGTGCAAGAGATTGCTGCAAGAATGAAGAAATAGAAGAATACAGAAGGAAATAAAGAAACAGAGGGGCTTAATCCACAGCTATTTTAAGAGAAAAGAGAGGTGGTCACTAGAAGAAACAGAGAGTATAAAGAAATCAGATATAAGTACTGCCAGGAAATAGAGAGAGAAGAGAAAGAGAGGAGCTAAGCAGGGAAGAAGAGGGGAGGAGGGGAAAGGGGAAAATGGATTAGGAGAAATACCAGATACCTGTGACCTTGGGCCCCCTGCACCAGAACTGCATCTATACCCGCGATGGACCAAGTGCGTGGGAGGGAGTAGCCCAGTCAAATATGTAAACAATAGGTGAGTGTTGAAGCAGCTAGGGCGAAGGAGTGCAATTCTTATGCATCCATGGAGCCCACACAGTATTAAAGTCCTCCAGTGTACCCATGGACAATGCATGAGTTTATTCCAGATCAGCAAGCGAACTAACAGCCGACATCCACTCTGCAATCGTCGGAACAGAAAGTTGTTTCCAATGTAGAGGAATACGTTGTTTCACAGTGTCCAAAAGGAACTTGAGCAGCCGAAGCTGCTGGATTGTGAAAGACAAAGCAGTAAGAACTCTAAGGAAAAGGAAGAGGGGGGAGCTAGTGGTACTGGAAATCCTAGAAGTACCTCGATTTCAGCCTGAACTTGCTGCCAGAATGAAGAAATCAAGGGGCAATCCCACCATATATGAAGCATGGTGCCAGTTCTACCACAGGACCTCCAGCAGAGGTTGGAACAGGCTGGAAACATGTACGACAATCGAGAGGGGGAAAGGTACCACCTACTGAGGAACTTAAAGTTATACTCCTTGGTCTTATACAGCTGACCTGAAAATGCTCAACCAGTCCGACCACTCCCAGGACACATTTAGTTTGGCCTCCCATTGTCACGCAAAGTAAGGTTTAGAGTCGGGTTGCAATTGCATAACCCATTTGTATAACTGAGAAGTAGTGTGAGAGCGAAAGTAACCTGAGTCAAGTAACGTTTCAAAAGCAGATTGATCCTTGCACAAATTAGCATGAGAAGAGAGGTGTTTTAGGAATTGGAAGTACTGGCCATTTTGCCAGGAATGGGGGTCGGGAAGATTGCACATAGATTGAATGGAAGCAAACGAGTGTAGCCCAGTCTGTGTGATAAAATCCATTAGCCTATTTGTGACTTTTGATTTCCACAACCTGAAAGGGCTTCAGGGAAAATCCGGCGGAAAGTCAGGATGATCAACTATAGAGAGAAATGGGGAAGGGTAAGGGGAAATATTGTGCAAAACATTTAATGCTTGCCAAACAGAGGAGCCATTTCAAAATTGAATGAGCAAATAGGTGAGACTGCGGAGTGTCTCCTTTCAACCACAGTAGATTATAAGTGTCAATGAGGGGAGCGTGGTACATAACCAATGAAACTCAACCAATACTGGAACCTTTCCCACATTCAATCAAGAGATTAAGTGAAGCTGCCTTATAAAAAGAGTCTAGATTAGGTCAACCCAGACCCCCCCATCTGGGGGCCAGTAATAACAAATAAGCAGCAGCCAGACTGGGTCGTTTGTACTTCCAGGTGAAATCATTGATAAGAGATTGCAAAAGAAGTAGAGACTGTCTAGAGAACTGAAGAGGCAAGGTATGAAACAGGTATAGGATTTGAGGAATGGCTATAATCTTAATCAAGTTTACTCTGCCAAACCATGACAAATAGAGAGGGTCCCAGCGAGCAAGTTCAGAGTGAAGTTTGTTAAGTAAGTGGTCCAGATTAAGGCGAAGCATCACATCTAGGTCAGCAGCTAGGAGGACCCTCAGATAGAAGATGGATGTGGAAGCCCAGTGGAAGTGGAAGCAGCCTTGCCAGGAGGGAATAGTGTCATTTGGAATTTTCAGATTCATAGCCTCTGATTTTTGGAAGTTGATCTTAAAGTTACAGACTATACTATAAGTGTCTAAAATTTCCAGCAATGGAAGAGGCGAGATCAGAAAGGAAAAACAATACATCATCACCAAAACTGGCAATCTTGGTACTATCAGATGGTGGGGAGACCTGTGATGTCTGCATTGAGGCGAATAGTAATAAGCAGAGGCTCCAGAGATAGAATGAATAGGATTGGGGATAGGGGGCATCCCTGACGGGTCCCTTTAGTAATGGGAAAGGGGACAGAAATACCCATTAACTACCACCTGGGTGGAGGTAGAGAGACAGGATGCCATGCAGAGCAAGTGGACCCAGACCAAGGAATCTGAGCACTTCCTCCAGGTATAGCCAATTCACCCTATCAAACACTTTTTCAGCATCAATAGACAATAGAATAGAGGGAATAGTACAGGCTGCGGCCGAGTAAATCAAAGCTGTAGCTTTTATGGTATTGTCCTCGGTTTCCCAGCCCGGGACAAATCCAGATTGATCAGGATGGATGAAGTCGGGTAGTAGTAGTAGTAGTAGTAGTAGTAGTAGTAGTTTGCAAATAATTTAGCAAAAAATTTTACATCTAGATTCAGGAGTGAGATGGGCCTGTAATTAGAGCAGATTGCTGGATCTTTGTCTGGTTTTGGGATAAGGGCAATGTGCGCCAAACTTTCAGGAGAAAAGGAAGCACCCTTCAAAATAGCATTCATCACAGAAAGAAGATATGGAAGGAGGCTATATGAAAATTTTTTATAATACGAGGCCATGAACCCATCTGGGCCCGGACGCTTCTCTAATAGGGCATGTTTGATTAGTTTTTCTAGTTCCGCTTCTATAAAAGGAGACTCAAGAACTTCTATGGTAGCTCTAGGGAGTCTAGGAATCCCCGACTCACTTATAAATTTAAAAATTTTAGTCCTGGCAAGATTCATAATATTTCAGAAAAACCTCAGCGATACTTGGAAAGGAGTAACAGGAAGATTGAGAGTTGTGGTAAATGCAATAAATGGGTCTCGCCTTTTGCTTAATCTGCACTATACGACTTAAGTACTTCCCACATTTATTATAGTGCATATAATTATTATACTTCTGCCAATGGTAAGTCCTTATATATCTGTGCAAGTTTTTGTCTGGCATTTACCAGGTCCTGTTTTATAGAAGGAGAATGAGATTGTGTTTCAAGTCTAAGTCTGCAATTTCCTATAACAAAGCTGCTATTATAGCTTTCCTCTTCCGCAACAAATGGGAGCCCATCTGGATCAGCTTGCCCCTGATGACACATTTGTGTGCCTTCCAAATAGTTACAGGAGAATTCACACTGGGGACATTTATAGAGAAATATTCAGAAAGATGGGCAGAGAGAGATGCGATGTTGGTGGAGTCACTCAGAAGTTGGTCATTAAGGCACAATGCAGTGTGGCCTGTGGTTAGTGTGTCAACAACCAGATCTATCCACACCGGGCATTGATCCGGCCAAGTGATTTGGTTCAATAGTCGCAGAGGCAAGGTTGTGGATCTGAAATTGTTCCAGAAATATATCTTCAGTTGTATTGTCACACAACATAGAGGTCATGAAACATGGATCAGATCTCCAGGGATACCATGCTGACCTGTGAGTGTGCAGTGATATGTGCCCCTGACATGAATACACGCATCAACAAATATATCTAATAGTTTCATGAAACAAATAAAATTGGGCTGCCACTGTCACTCTTACAGTGGCAGCCCAAATTTGTTAGTTTCATGGAGCTCTCAGAACATACTTGTTGAGGTGTGTATTCATGTCATTGGCACGTATCCCTATGGCTGGTTCACATTTCCTTAGTTCTCTACATAATGGGTTACAGAGGAGTACACAACACATTACAAAATGGTTTGTGTACTCACCTGTAACGAAAAAAGATTGAGGGGATTAGGAAGTTGAAGTTGTCGCATGATGATCAGTTTGAGGGTGCTGCTCCAAATCCTGTCTTCGTGTCCCACAGGCATCCATAGCATGATCCATCCTTGAACTGAAGATCTTCCATGTGACTGGAATGATGTCTTGACAACACTTCTATGAAGCTCACCGTGTTTCAAGTGTTTGTGATGGTGATGCAATGTTTGACCCGATGTCCACAGCAACCTCTACTAGAACATTCTCATATAGACACAGAAAACATGAATTCATGTGTGTACTAACATCCAGTCATCAAACCAGTACAGCTAGAATGCTCACCTACAGAGTTGTCAAACCTTGTGGACAACACATGAACAGGACAGTAGTGTTTCTAAAGTATTAAGATTTAGTTTCAAAGTACATTTAGTGTGCTCATACAAGTGTTTAATGCATATAGGTAATATATCCAGAAAACACATGTACGTTCTAATGTACTCTGAGATACAATAAAGAAGAACCATCACTATTCAGTCTGTGTCTGTATGAAGAAATGTTGGATTACACATGTGTCAATGGTAACCACACTCAAGGCTAGAGTATCCCCATACATGGGAAGGCATGACCCACATCACAGGAGTCCACTACTTGTTTGGCAGTGAATGGACTCTGTGATGTATTCATGCAGATATGATGGCAGAGATATACTAATGTGTGTTGGGAGTGATAAAGAGGTGATACAGCAGACATACTTCCACAGTGATTTCATGTCCACGGTTTCTGTGTTGCTTAATATAATCAACGTTCTGAGATAGCTTTAGTTTTACATATCTCTGTACATGGGCTCCATCAACAAACAACCAGACTAAGTGGACAAGTGTTATCACTGGTGAAATGTGTTACAACCTTAGTAAAACAACAACACAACTTACTTGAGAACCCAATGCTCACCCCTGGATTTCAATGTGTGTGTGCTACCCATTGAAATCCTATGGTGAACATTGGGTTCCCCAGTAAGTCAGTTTCACAATAACAGTGTGAGTCAAATACTATTTTTCTGCACGTTCCATCTGTCCTGCTTGTTAGTTCTCTGCTAAGTCAAATAGCTGTTTGTTTAGATACCCCTTAAACACAACAATTGATGCAGATGAATGTTCAGTGTTGCACTAGTTGTTGTGCTAAGGGGTATGTTTTGTTCAATTTCAACCCACAACATTGCCATATAACACTGTCATGTTATATGGCTCCTGGGATGGATTTCCAATTGAATTTGTACAATGGTGTGTGTGTGTGTGAACCCATGGTGTAACATCCCACATACATGTTACCTAAGCAAAAGTCGTGTTCACTGCATTGCTTGGCAATGAATTGGAGACAACTCTGCCACCCAAGCTATCACCAAACACAAAGCATATCAGACAGGTTTCAAAAGCACAATGTTTTGTTTATTGAGGTGGAACATGACAGTTTATTTTTTTTCTTGGGGGGGACCTTAGACTGGGTGCCAGAGATGGATGCCCTGGCTGATTACCTGGTCACCCTTTGACCCCTTGGTGTGGCTTCAGGGGTCACATTGGAGGGAGTGGTGGGTGCAGCGGACCCCTCTGTGGACCGCAGCTCTCTCTCTACATGCAGGTTCTCCCTGTGGTTGTGGTCTCTCAACTCCACCAGCACCTGGCCAAACATGTCCATCATACCCGTGTGGTACTGATGGAGTTGTGCGTTGATCCTTGTCACCTCCAATTCCAGGGCATGGATCCTTGCCTCTGTCCTGGAGTTCCTCCAGGATTCCCTCCGGCTCCTTGAGATATTGTTGTCTGTACTGCGGCATGGCCGGAGTAGCCTCCTCTGTAGGGACATGCACTCTGTCTCCATCCCCGTGGGTCATGCAATGCTGGAGGTGGATGTGCCCGGTGACTCTTCTGGTGGGGTTCCTGCTGTTGCTGTTTCCTCTGCTGCTGTGTCCTCTGCTGCTGCTTAGTGTGCTGTGGCTGCTGCTGCTGTGACAGCTGGTGGAGTGGCTGCTGTAGATGATGGGCATATGCCTACCACATCAAGTGACTCACTGCTGCCCACTGATGTCTGTGCTGGTGGTGGAGTAAAGATTTCCCTTGGTAGAGGGCGCTGGAGCTCCCCAATCAGGCCCAGAGGTTGGTAGTTGAGTGGCCAAGGGTCATACCTTGACCACTGGTAGGTGCTTGGCCCCCACCTGGGATCATACCTGGGGCCATGCTGGGGAGCCATCCAGGAGGGTAGGTCCATTTGGGAGGAATATGGCCCATATTGGGTGATGAACGTAGTCCCGGGCAGCCATTGCCTCCCTGGTGGTGGTGATGGTGCTGCTGGAGGGTAGTAACTCCTGGAGGTGGTGGGATGCATCCACCTCTTCTCCTGTTGCATCCAGCCGCTGTACTGGGGAGGAGCAGCCAGTTGTGAAGCAGCCTGTTGTGAAGCAGCCAGTTGGGGAGGAGGTGTGGGTGGTGAGTATGGTGGCCAGCGGCTGGTCCCCTCCTCTGTATACTCCTCCCTGGGTGGTGAGGTAGCCTCCTCCACGGGCTCCTGCTGTGCTGGAGGCCCGTAAGCTGTGTGGAGAAATGAGATTGTGTGATTAGTAAATGTAGCCATGATAGGATTAAAGGGATATTGATACTTAAAATGTGAATCGAAAAATATATGTTGTAGGATTTATCCCCCTGAGTAAAACAAGGGTACCCCCTCTGCTGAAGGGTGTTTCATTCAAAACGTATCACAGCTCAAAGTTCAATTCCTTTGGTGCAATATCCCAGGGGCCTGAAATTGTACATTGGCGCTGTTGCTACAAAATCCTATGGAGATTCATGGTCCCGGGATCGGAGCTGTCCATAGGAGGGTGTAGCAACAGCGCCACTGTACAATTTCAGGCCATTGGGATATTGCCCCTGAAATAGTAAAGTCTGAGCTGTGAGACTTTTTGAATACAACACCTTTCAGCAGTGGGAATACCGTTGTTTTACTTGGGGGATAAACCCTACAATATATATTTTTCCTTAAACATTTTGAGTATTACTATCCCTTTAACGGGATGGTGATGGTTAATTTCACCTTGATGTGATATTGTAGGCATTGTTAAAAGATGTGGATCGATTTAAGTCCTATCCCTCCTACCCTCATGGTTAGACAGATATTGCTCTATGTGACAGCTGGAGATATCAGTCATTTGACCACATGGAGGCTCTTCAGCAGAGCCAAAATTGCCCCATTTAAAGATAAATACGTCTTTGGAATGGTCTACAAAATGTGCCTGGTTTGCAAGCACACACTGTGGACAATTCCAATGACGTATTATCACGGTGCCCGTGATTTGCTGCAGTTACTTGTCTGTCACCAGTAGGGGGCTTCTATTGGCTGTCTGCAGATAGCCTGCCTCTTATTGACTATTTAAACCTGGATTGGGCACCCTTTGAGTGCCCTTTCGTGTTGTTTCTGACCTTCTTGCTATCACTATGCTAGTGATAGCTGGGCCTCTGTTCCAGTGTTCCTGAGTTCCTGATCTCATGTGTTCCTGAGTTCCTGATCTCTTCTGTTCCAGTGTTTCCTGCATGCTGAAGTACTTCCAGTCCTGGTTCCGGCCTAGTCTCTGGTGTTGCAGTTCCTGCTGAACTTCTCTGCTGTTTTCTGACCTGACTGATCGTTGCTGGTTCCTGTCATCTCATCACCTGTCTTCAGTATCCTGGCGACCTTCTGCCTGGTCGCGTTGGTGACATTGCTACAATTCCGTGTTGGTCCCAGCGTGCGGACGCTGGTTTGCTCCCAAGCCTTGCGGCTATACAAACTCGCTTGTTACACCAGTGTGCGGTCACTGGTTTGCTCCAAAGCCTATCAGCTATACAAATCTGTGTTGGTCCCAGCGTGCGGACGCTGGTTTGCTCCTAAGCCTTGCGGCTATACAAACTCGCTTGTTACACCAGTGTGCGGTCACTGGTTTGCTCCAAAGCCTATCAGCTATACAATTCTGTGTTGGTCCCAGCGTGCGGACGCTGGTTTGCTCCTAAGCCTTGCGGCTATACAAACTCACTTGTTACACCAGTGTGCGGTCACTGGTTTGCTCCAAAGCCTTTCAGCTATACAAATCTGTGTTGGTCCCAGCGTGCGGACGCTGGTTTGCTCCTAGCCTTGCGGCTATACAAACTCACTTGTTACACCAGTGTGCGGTCACTGGTTTGCTCCAAAGCCTATCAGCTATACAAATCTGTGTTGATCCCAGCGTGCGGACGCTGGTTTGCTCCTAAGCCTTGCGGCTATACTACTCGCTTGTTACTCCAGTGTGCGGTCACTGGTTTGCTCGCTAAGCCTACGGCTATACTATTCAGTGTTGTTTCCAGCGTGCGGACGCTGGTTTGCTCCAAAGCCTTGCTGCTTAACGATTCTGCTAATTTGCGTTCCATCTGACTGCTGCTATTATCTCTGGGCTGCCCTGCCTGGTATTGGTAAGGCCGGTAGAACCTTTTGCCACATTCCATCTGAGGTTGCCTTACCCGGTATTGGCAGGGCCGGTAGAGCCTACATTGTGTATCTATTGAGGCTGCCTTGCCCGGTAATTTGGTAAGGCCGGTAAAACCGTTATGCTATTCCATCTGCAGGTTGCCTTACCCGGTATTGGCAAGGCCGGTAGAGCCTAAAGACTGTCCTGTCCGGTATATTGACAGGACCGGTAGAGTCTGCCTTCTGTCTGTGCTATATTCTGTATATATATATATGTATGTTATTGCCATCCTAAGTTATCATTTATTATTTCAATAAAATTGATTTTTTTACCTAAAACTTGTGTCTGAGAGTCATAATAAACCGTGACACGTATTCATCTCCAAATGGGGAAAATTTGGCTCTGCTGAAGAGCCTCCGTGTGGTCAAATGACTGATATCTCCAGCTGCCACATAGAGCAATATCTGTCTAACCAGATATGTGCAAGGTACACAGAAAGAAAAATGGTCTGATATGTATTTGGATATGTACCTTTCAGATGGGTACATACAAGATATGAACCCAGAAATTTGTTCAGTACATGTGATTGCCTTACTGCCTATATATGTGTACCCATCACAAAATAACATTTATTAATTTCATCAATAAAAACATACAAACGCAGGTTTTTGTGTTACGTGTCTTTGTTGTGCCTACGCTCGATAGCTATTCTTGTAGAGTTATTTTTAAATCCACAGTAAATCATGTGTCATTTGCGGCCGATGTGCCTTTTTTTACTTAGTGGCTTGTTTAAAGTGAATCTTTAAATCTAGCCCCCAGTCTCCTGCTTTTTCTAGAGCTATCACAGTAAGTACCACCTTTTACTGAAAAAATGGTATGACATTTGTGAGTTACTATCAGAAAACAGCTGAAATAGTCATTTGCTTGTTAACAAAAACAAATGTGAAAACATGCTTAGCAAAGCAAGGAGAAAAAAGTGGAAGATTTATATTTCAGATTCTTAATTCAGCCTTTTTACACCACAAGCAGCGGAATTCTACTCACAGTACACCATAGCCAGTTTCAAACATTCTGACTGTCAAGAGTAACGTTCTTTGCAACTGTTTCATGTTGTCAAGAAACCATTTTTTCACCACTCTCCAGAAAAACATTATATCATAAATGTCCCTCAATACACTGAATACCTCTCTGTTCCTTAAAGGGTGAACAAATTTAAGATTTATATAGTGGTCTCGAACATATAAATAGAAAAACGACCATAATACTCTTTTTATTAAACGTTGCTTTGCAACATCCAACTTACCAATGTGAATTATCTGCTCCACATCCCATCTGCCACCATGTAAATCACCTCTGCTTAACATAACTGTGCTTAAAGGGATAGTAATACTTAATATGTAAAAAAATACAACAAAATGTTGTAGGATTTATGTCCCTGAATAAAAACAAGGGTGCTTCCACTGCTGAGAGATATTTTCTTAAAAAATTATAACAGCTCAAACTTGAATTTTTTAGGTGCAATATCACAGTGGCCTGAAAATTTACAGTGGTGCTGTTGCTACACCGTCCTATGGAGATTTATGGTCTACAGACCAGAGCAGTCCATAGGATGGTGTAGCAACAGCTCCACTGTAAATTTTCAGGCCACTGTGATATTGCACCTAAAAATCAAGTTTGAGCTGTAATAATGTTTTTATAAAATATCTCTCAGCAGTGGAAGTACCCTTGCTTTACTCAGGGGGGTAAACCATACAACATTTTTTTTTTTTTTTTATATTTTAAAGTATTACTATCCATTTAAAGCATGAAAACATTTGAGTTGCAGCATGCTGGAAAAATACCTGCATGGGCTGCAAAATCAAAAGCACTGCTATATATATGTGATGTATGTTGAGGTTTCCTGTATACAGTGATCTTCTGAAGTCTGCATTTAGTTCACAACTTCAGTTGTTATGAATTACTATAAAAGGCTTAACAGATTTTATCAGATTATTAACTGAAATTAAGTTGCAGTAAAGCAAATGCAAAACTGAAAATGTTTTATAGCAATAAATGATTGAGGTAGGGAAGACACATACGTAGACTGCTATTCTGTCAAACAGATTAAGATCCTGTGTTCAAATGAAAAGTGGTGTTATACTGCGAGAGAAATGAACAAAGGGAATTTTTATTTGACCCCAAAGGTGTAGATGGTTTACCCTAGAGGTACTCCACCTTTCTTTTGAAAATACAGTCATCAAAGTCCCTTATCCTAGCTTGTATATCCCCTTTAAAGAAACAGTACACTTTTCTTATGAAAAAATAAAAAAAAAAAAATACACAAATATTCAGTGGCTTTTTTTTTTTTTTTTTTTTTTTTTTTTTTTTTTTTTTTTTTTAACAAGGATACTTCCACTCCTGGGAAATGTGTCTTTCCAATGTTATTTCATTTGTTTTTACATTAATAGTGCCCTCTAGTGACAACAAAGTTAACGGGTAGTTCACAAGTTATTCTGTTGCATTCTTTGCAAGAGGTGAGACACTGACAACATTTCTACTGTCATACTCCTCAAAATAGCTGGAGGTAATAAAGTTGTACCCACTTCCTGACAGTTTGAACATTTATAACATCTGACTAACACAAGTTTGCTGTTCCTTTAACTTTCAAGTATAATCTAAACATAACAAATAACATAATCTAAACAAAACTTATACCATTATGTATGTGTTTTCATTTAGGCTCTGTCAGTTTTGACACATGCACTGATGTCATTCAGGCGACCTCGTGAAATACAAACAATGAAGCTATACTCTCTCTTCTGCTTGCACTTCTTAATGCATGAGGTATGTATTCAGCCTTTCTTTTTATAACAGTTATCTCATTATATAGTATACATTGACTTGATATGAAATGATCCAGTTGTAATAGAAGGATTGGTTAAAGTATAACTATTTAATATTTATGATGCTTTGCTCATGGGGTAAGTCTGTGCATAACACAAATGTAAACACACACACACACACACACATGCAGCTCTGCACTTTGCCAGAATTGTACCTCATCATGCATTGTGATATTAAAGGGATAGTAACCCCCGCCCCCCCCCCCCCCGGGTAAACTTTAAGCCAAAAGCTAGTAATAAGCAAAACATACTTAACTCCTTTATTCCTATCTCTCAAACCGTTATGGTTTGAGAGATGTAAGAAAAGGACCTCCGTTCCCTCCCCTTTCTGCCTGATGAGCTGTAAAGCTGT
The DNA here is from genome assembly GCA_037306005.1 of Rhinophrynus dorsalis. Classification (NCBI taxonomy): domain Eukaryota; kingdom Metazoa; phylum Chordata; class Amphibia; order Anura; family Rhinophrynidae; genus Rhinophrynus; species Rhinophrynus dorsalis. Next base: position 134,676,079 of record CM074718.1, read on the forward strand.
CAGAGGCAGAATCCGGTCGACTGACTTATGGTGGCTCTTCAGGAGCGCTGTCATCTGGATATCTCGGTATAATCACTTCATCGTTATGGTCTACAACATGTGCTTGCAAGCCAGGCACACGTTTTAGACCATTCCAATGAAGTGATTATACTGAGATATCCAGATGACAGCGCTCCTGAAGAGCCGCTGTCTGGTCTCGGAAGCAGGATCTCATGACGTCTGCTGTACAGCGGACTCATGAGAAGGGTTAAAATAACCCCCACTTACTTTACTATAGCAATGAAATCCTAATGGGCACTATGAATTTTGCTCTTATGCCTTTGTTCAAGAGATAACACCTTCAATCAGTCCTGGATGCCATGTCCACGCAGGCACACATACAAATACACATACAAACATACAGTTGTGTGCACAACTTTGGCCAAATTACATGTTTTGCAAGCTCCGTATAATGATAAATGGATCTTGTTGTAAAGATAGACATGATTCACACCACTCCGAAGGGAAGCGTTAATGCTCTCCCTGGTAGAGCTGGGAGAGAGGTGGGGAGAGAATTTCAGGAATGGGAAGTCCTGTGCTGCAGAATATAGAAATGGGTCCCAGGAATGTAATTTTGAAAGTGAATTTCTCATTAACTATGGATTTAAAATAAAAACAACCTGGCGATCTAGAAACATTTACACAGCACTAATGATATGGGACAGGGTTGCTTACAAATGAAAGCTCCTCTTTAAGATTTGCTGAAATTAAAGGGACAGTAATACTTAATATGTAAAAAAATATATACTGTAGGGTTTGCCCTCCTGAGTAATACAAGGGTACTCCTGCTGCTGACAGGTGATTTATTCAAAAGTTATTTCAGCTCAAGTTGATTTTTTTAGGTGCAGTATCTCAATGGTCTGAAAAATCCAAGTTTGAGCTGCAATAACTTTTGAATAAAACACCTTTCAGCAGAGGGAAATCTCTTGTTTATTCAGGAGGATAAACACTACAATATATATTTTTTTTATATATCAAGTGTTACTATTCCTTTAACAGATTGTAAAAAAAATAAAACAGAAAATGTGAGCATGTGCAAAAGTTTGAGCACTCTGTCAGTAAGTACTTAATAACACCCCCTTTGACAAAAATCACAGCCTTCAAACATTTTTTGTACCTAGCTAACACTTTTTCTGTCCTTGATGTAGAAATTGTTCCACTCTTCCTTGCAAAATGCATCTACTTAAGAAATATTCTTAGATTGTCTTGCATGCACTGCATGTTTGAGATCTACCCAATGGAGTTTCAGCAATATTCATGTATGGGGATGTGAAGGCCATTCCAAAACCTTAAGCTTTTTGTTTCTTGAAGCAGTTCCTGGTTGATTATTTGGTATATTTTGGATCATCTTGTAATAGCCAACCTCTTTTCAGCTTCAGTTTCTTCACTGACTGTGTGACATTAGCTTCCAGGATTTGTTGATACTTAGTAGAATCTATTCTTCCCTCTAACCACATAATATTTCTTGTGCCACTGGCTGCCACACCGACCCAAAGCATAATAAATCCACCCTAATGATTTACAGTTGGCAAGGTGCTGCTCTTTTTTTTGCTCTCTCCACACATACCTTTTGTGATTGTAGTTTCAATTTTAATTTCATCAGACCACAGCACTTGGTTCCAAAACACCTCTTTAGATGTTTCTGTGATGAGATCACTGGTACGGTTTCCTTCTAATGACTCTCCCATGCAGATCATGTTTGTACAAGCAATGGTGCACATTGGACTGGAGCACCACTACTCCTGTGCCAGCTACACTTTCCTGCAGGTCCCTTGCAGTGATACGGGGTTTTGCTTTGCGTTCCTGACCAGTCTACAAGCAGTTCAGTTGGAGATTTTTCATAGTTTTCCAGAACTGTAAGCCTGAATCATTTTGGTATAATTGTATAGCCTTCCCCTGCTTTATATACTGCCAATTATCTTTATTTTCTGATCCTTAGTCAGCTGCTTAGAAGAGCCCATGTTGAGTGTAATCACAGCAAGAGTCAGGTAATTTATTAAGCTCTGGAATTTTCATGAAGTAACTTCTGAGACCTTACAAAGATAACACTAGTGGATTAGTTGTAAGGGTGCCAAAACATTTGCACATACCACATTTTCTGTTTTGTTTTTTGTTTTTTTTTGCGATCCATTGAATTCAGCAAATAAATAACTGTGCATTACAGTTTGAAGAAATATGTAAAGTTTAAGTTTGTTAACTTCTCTTCACATAGAAAATCATCAAAATATGTAATTTAACCAGGGGTGCCCAGACTATACAAATGTACACTCAAATCTACATATACATACACAAAGGTATACATATATACACACACATATACAAACATATTTATAAATATACATACAAACATAGTTATATACAAAACATACACAATTTTTTTTCATATCTGTTTACAAGTATAGATATATTTCATCTTATCTACAACAGAAAACAAATGAATCACATTACAAATTAGTTAAATACTAGCAATGTGGGACGACATTGCCCGTCATATTATTAAATAGAGAGACATTGTGTGAAACAGAAATATGCAGTGTTACAGACACGTACTTAAAGAGACAGAGACAGTGTCCCTGTGAAACGCATACATAGAGACACACACACATACATGGACGTATGTCACATATCTAGACAGTGTGTGACAGACACAGTGGTGATGTAGATATGCTGATAAGAGTTGTAAAAAAGGTTTTAATTGCAGCACTTCAGCTTGATGAATAAGGCCCTGTATCCTTTTGTACTTGGAAAGCTTACAGTTGAAGTGAGTGTGCTGTTACTTGATGAATAAGGCCCTGTATCCTTACAGTTGAAGTGAGTGTGCTGTGTTACTTGGTGAGGGTCACAGTGAGATATTTGTGAGTAAACGAATAAGAGGTACGCAGAGCAATGTTCTGCATATCATCTCTGATACTCCAAGGGTTAATGGGCTTAACCCTCTGAGTGCCAGAGAGGTATACAATGCATTGCAACAGCACTCAAAGGGTTAAATCGAAACAAAGCGAGTCTATTAGCCCCAGTTCTTACCATGGAAACTGAAGATCTATGTGTTCTAACCTATTCCCCAGCTGACTCCACTCACCTGATTCCAATCTGCCTCTGAATGTCCCAGTGCATTATGGGAAGGGGGTGTAAACAGAAGTTTTTATGCTCTTTGAAAGAAGTGATCAATGTGTGGCTCCCCAGCAAAATGGGAGCTGCTGGTTGGTGGGTTATATTATTGTGCCATGAGTTGTTTACTGCAGGAGTTGTAAATTGAGAGAAGTGAAGTAGCAGTAGGTGAGTTGTGGAAGAGAGGGTTAACCCTTTGAGTGCCAGAGAGGTACGCAACGCATTGCTTTGCAATGTATGCGTACCTCTCTGGCACTCAAAGGGTTAAGACTGATGTTGGGGGGCAGGCTAACTCTTCCTTACAGCCGCCCCTGGGTGTGTGTGGCAGGGGATGCAGGTTTTCTCTTATATGTATAATACCAATGTGGGACGGCGTTGCCCTTCATGTTATGACCATTGGGCACATGTGTGTGAAATGTAGACATACTGATGAACAGAGACATATGCAACACACAGGCAGACACATACACACAGTGAGCAGCAGAAACATGCAAAAGACATGCACATACACAGGCACATCGGAGATGCACACATGGACACACATATGTAACAAAGATGTACACAAACACGCAACATATATGCGCAGAAACACATGCGTGCATGAGTTGTGCACCCCTCTGGCACTCAAAGGGTTAAGGTATAGAGAGGCATGTCAGAGTTAAATAGCAGTGGGAAGTGTATTCATACCTGGGAGCGTTGATTTGTGGAGAGACAAATGGGGCAATCTGGGTTAAAAGTGGGCGGGGTTAATTGTGAGTAGGGGGCGGGGCTTAAGAGAAATGTGGAAAAGTGTTAGTAATAGGCTGGGGAAGGAGGAGAAGTGGGAGGAAAATGCAAGGTTGCAGTGTGAGGGGTTTGAACACATTCCCTGAGGGGTACAACTTGATACACAACTCTGTGGCAGTCAGTGGGTTAAATGTGTACCTGATGGCTGTCTGTCCTCTGTGTTGTATGGCAAATGATGACAGTGAATAAATAATTGAGCAATGAGGACCTACCTTAACCCTTTGAGTGCCATTTTGTTCCCCCTGTGATGCAGTACCCTTCAGTGGCTATACTACAGGTCCTGCTGAGGCCACTGGGAGTCAGGATGAGTGACTGTTTGTCAGCCATATTTCTTTCTGGCTTTGTGTGTGTGTGTGTTTGGTGCTCTGTGTGTGTGTGAGTGGAGGCTGTGTGTGTGAGTGGGGCATGTGTGTGTGTTTGGTGCTGTGTGAGTGGGGCATGTGTGTGTGTTTGGTGCTGTGTGAGTGAGGCATGTGTGTTTGTCTGTGTATCACGGTGCCCGTGATCTCTCTCTGTCACTCTCATTTGTGGTGCGCTCCGATTGGCTGAGTCTGTTTGGCTCGCCCCTGGGGACCTTTTTATGCCTGGCCATTGACACCTGTCAGGTGCCCTTTCATGGTGTTCCAGAGCCAGTGTTGCTGTTGCTGTGTTCCAGTGTTCCTGATTCCTGTGTACCGATTTGGCCTGTTTTGACTACACTCCTGTGTCCCTGCTTCGTGATCTGACCCGGCTTGGCTGACGTTCCTGCTCGTGACTGATCTGGCTTGTCTGAGAACCTCCTCCGTGATGTGACCCGGCTTGCTGACATTCCTGCTCGTGACTGATCTGGCTTGTCTGAGAACCCCCTCCGTGATCTGACCCGGCCTGGCTGACTTCCTGCTCCGTGACCTGAACCGGCTTGCTTCAGAACCTGCCTTTGTTCCTGCTTCCTGCTGCCCGGTGTCGCCGTGGCGACATTCTGACTTCCGCTGAGCTTGTGACCGGGCTGATCATATTTGCCTCTTTAACACTTGCAGAGCCGTGTCTCCAGTGCTGAGTCTCCATTACACTTGCAGAGCTGTGCTTCCGTTGCTGAGCCTTCCTTTCACTTGCAGAGCGATACCCACTATTGCTGAGCCTCCGACCCTTGAGCTGCTATTAACCCTTGCAGTGCTGCTGTCTCCTTATATGAGCCTTCATTTACACTTGCACTGCCGATGCTGTTTATCCTCTACATCTGCTGAGCCGGCCACATTGTAAGCCTTGTCTAGACGGCTGCTCACCTTGTCAACTAGCAGAGTAGTCGGTTTCCGTTACCGCGCCCGCGGGAGGCGCTATTGGCTCTTGCTCTAGCTGTGTTCTCTCCACTACACGCCCGGTGGGGCTATTGGCTCTAGCACTTGCAGCGCAGGGTGGTCTCCGATGTTACGCCCATGGGGGCTATTGGCTCAAGCACTTGCAGGGCAGGGTGGTCTCCGTTATTACGCCCGTGGGGGCTATTGGCAAGCTCTTGCAGTGTAGCCATCTCCGTTGTTACGCCCGTGGGGGCTATTGACTCAAGCACCTGCAGTTTAAGTTGTCTCCGTTACTACGCCCGTGGGGGCTATTGACTGCAACTTCTCTGCAGACTCTACCACAATTCCAGTACTGCCTAGCAGCTTTCTAGCCTTAAGAACTTTAGGTGTTGCATCATCTAACACCAAACTGCTGCCTGATCACCACCTTGGGCATGCCAAACACCACAACAGAGACTGACTGATTATTGTATTTAACCATTGAGTATCCTCGCTACTGTGTGCCTGTCCTGAGACAGTATATGTGATACTTTTGCTTCTGTATACTGGGCCTGTGAAGGCATATCTGTCAATATATCGCTATTATTTTGTGTTGCCTGTAGAGGGTGATCTTTACTCTTTATTTCTTTTTAATAAAACTGTGTTTTATTCTAACCTGCTGGTCTGAGTGTCTAAAAAACCGTTACACTGTGGTGTAGGAGAAAGTGGCATCCATTTTGTTTTTTTCTGACTTTGATACTGGTGGGCGGTCTGCATAGTGGGGACGGGCCAACTCCCTGCATGATTTTCACACCAATAGCAGTGGCCTTCGGCCAGTGCAACTGGTGTGGAAATCACACCCCCATTGAATCACCCAATGGGAGCAGTAACTCCTTTCTGCCTCCCCTGGGTGTGTTTTGGCAGACACAAAGTCTTCTTTTATATATATATATATATATATATATATATATATAGATTTATCTCTATGACCATGTTTTCTATTTAACCAGGGAGACACTATAAATAAATATTTATCATAGTTTTCAGTATTGCACTTAGATATTCAGTTGAACAAATATAATGATTTTTCTCTAAACTGTTAGACCAATAATGATATAGGGCTTGATTCTATTACCAGTGCTAAAAAAAAACACAGGCGTTGTGTTTTTTTAAGTCAGGTTTTAGTATCCTATTACCCGACTTATGAAAACAAAATCGGCTGTAATTATATATGCCGCCTGTCAAAAAACGCCCATAGGAAACATTTAAAAACAATGTGCAAGTAGCATTCTATTACCCACGCTCAGTATTAGCATCTGTTTTGTTGATACAATTTAAGTCGGGAATCCTGCGCCTCAGAAGTTGAGGTGTAGAAGCCACAACAACGGTTTCAAAACCAACGTTGTTCGAACAAAAGCAGAGTAGAATACAGTATACAGCATAGAAATCCGACATAGAGTACCCCCCTTCAACATTTTAACCCCTCTTTAAAATGTGACTTACAATGCTTTCTTTCTCCACATTAATTTGACAAATATTGTTCACATTTGCCATTTTAACCCCCCCCCCCCCTTTAAAATTCGACTTACAGTGCTCTCATGACTTTCTTTCACCATTTAAATCTGACATTGTTCTTCTCCAGAGGAGTGGCAATGTGTTGCTACCTCTCTGGTACTCATAACGTTAATCTTGCAATACAAATATGAGGGCATTTCGAAAAAAATAGGAGAAGAACAATGTCGGATTTAAATGGGGAAAGAAAGTCACTGCACTGCAAGTAGAATTTTAAAGGGGGGTTAAAATGTCAAATGTGAACAATATTTGTCAAATTAATGTGGTGAAAGAAAGCACTGTAAGTAGAATTCTAAAGGGGGGTTAATATGTCGAAGGGGAGCACTCTGTGTCGGATTTGATTATGTGGGGAACACATTTAACACTAAACTTGATTTTTCTGTTGTCAAATGTACGCCTTTTTCCTTCGACTTTCACATTTTGCTCTTTTTTTTTTTTCAGGCAGTAGTTGAATAGAAGCAGACAGCGCCAATTTTGGTAGTACTCTGAAATATGCTGTCTACGCCAGTTTTGTATAACTGTGGTTCTGCAATACACTACCGGTTTAACACGTTTGCAAAATACACGTTGCTGTTTTTCTTCTAACGCCAGTTTTAGCTCTGGTAATAGAATCGAGCCAATAATTTTTTGCATTGTCAAGAAAAATGTTTTCATACACTTTAAGCATATTAAATTCACAGGTTTGTCCTCATATTTAGTCTTTTCTTCCCAGGAAAGATTCCCATATATTTAAGTCTATTCTCTTATCGAATACAACACACATCAATGCAGACATTTTTGACCATATATTTCCAACTTTTCAATATTCACACCTTATGTGTAAAAACACTTCCTACCCACCACAACATCTAAAACATACATTAGTGGTATCATTATATGTTCTTACCAATGATGATGGTACAAAATACGGCAATTTTACAGGGGTAAAGTATCCTTCTCCAGGAGGCAGGGCACATGAATAAAATGTTCTCTGGAGGTGGAGACTCCCTCTTTGCTCCACTTTACCACCACCAGTCATGATCAGTTTTAAAAGTATCCTGGTAGGAAAAAGTCAGGAAGAATATTCTCTTAGCTTGCTTTTTTATTTTCTAACATGTATGGGGCTGTTCAATCCCCATTAGGCAAGCTCCTATTCCCTTTTTCTCAAGTATGGATATGGAGCATGGGGCAGACTTTTACAAAACCTGTGGTCTGCTCGGGGATGGCTTTCAGAGTTTAATTTAGCTAATCTCTTTTCCTTTCTTGTGTATCTCATAGGTGTCTGAAGATAGATTACAGTTTCAGAGTAGGCAGGTCCTATACGTATGTCCTTTCTGTAGTCCATCCAGCAGCCAGAATCTGTGGTCTATGGGTTCTTATTATACTTGGTACTCTGGCCCTTTAAACTCATTTTCACATCACTCCATTTTTACTACAGGTGTTCCAGGGCTTAATGGTTATATTTTAAATGTTGTTTCTTTTTTATCTTATATTTGAACAGTATAGGGTCATGGGGCTTTTAGGAAACAGGCACTCATGACTGCTATCTTAACTGTGGCATTGATAATGGTTTTGTTGTATCCCATGGCACCGGGTGGGTCCTAGTCTGCAGGAATGGACTGATGGGGCAAATGAGGTGAGCATACTAGAGAGAAACCATGAAACCACAGTGGCATTTGTGGGTGGCTAGAGAGCCACAGCTCTGTTCTCTTTCATTTCCTTTTCTTCCTATGAGGCCCAGACTACTGTTTATCCTCTTTCATTCTCATCTGTAAAGCGACCCATGAAGCACCTGATATACATTTTTCTCTGTCTGGGTGGCTGGATTTCCCATATGGCACCTTACTGCACAACAAGCAGATACATCCTTTATTATTATTTTCTGTTCTGTATTTCTCTTTTTTTGAGGTTCTCTTTGATACGTCTGAACACAAACAAGATATGGGGGAGCCTAAGACCACAGGGCTTCAGGTGACTCTTCAGTAACCCTTTGTTACTCCTTTCAATCTAGTCTCCCCTGGGATTTTACTGAGGCATTATGTCTCTCATGTTCTGCGGCCCCTACACAGTCAGCTTCAGGCCCTGCTTCCTCTGAACAGGAGCCTGCATGGGTTAAAATTCTTATATCCATTATGGCTACTATTAGTGCATCTGTTGTGTTCTTGGGGAATTTTCTCCCTGTATAAGTTGATTCTTCTATGGAGGAGAGGGAAATGGAGGATGAGGATATTGCTTCCTCCCTTACCCCAGAGGATGTATTTGAGGAAGACCCAGCATCACCTGCAGAGGTTTCTATTCATGTTGTTCTGGAGACCTTTAGTATTACTGAGTTCTCAGATTTGAGTTCCAAATCTCCAGACATTTTTTGAGATGCAAAAGTGATGCAGTGTTATTCCTTCCTTATCACTCCCCTGACCAAGTGGTTCTTAACAGTAGAAGTTGACTAATAAGAAATCATTTATCCATAGGAACTTTTCTCTTTTACATTTCTTCTCTCCAGCTGTTCTACAGAATGTGCCAACCCCAGCAGGTGACCCTTCTATTTCTTGCCTTTCTAATAAAATAGCTTTGCCTGTTGAAGACACATCTGCATTCAAGGACTAGGTGGATAAACAGTTCTTTCTATCTGTACGATCCTTTTGGCCAATGAGTACCTAGCTGAGTCTGCATTTGACACTGCCAATTTCATTGGAAAGTCCTTAGCTTCAGTGAAGCATACCGTTTGGCTGAAGATTTAGTCTGTGGCTCTTCTACAAATTTTATAGTCCTTCTCCCATTCATGGGCATACAACTGTTTGAGCCAGAAATGGAGAAAGCCATAAGCTATGCTATTGTTGTCTCAGGTTACCCTCATATGTTCCTTTTTTGATAAATACACGTCTTTCATTATCCTGGCAGTATGGGTATGCCCCAGAGCTTCCACTCCCTCTGCAAGCCAGGCCAACCCTTCCCCGATATCCAAGAAAACTTGGGTTGGCAAAAATCCTACCCAAAAGCCACCCATTAACAAGTCTATCTACACAAGACTCTCTGTCTCAGGTGATTGGAGAAAGACTGTTTCTTTCGCAGTATGTAGACCCTATCTACAGCAGACCAGTGGGTTCTAAGGGTGATTTTGGATGGTTATCGCATAGATTTAAAATGTATTCCTCCTCATTGCTTCTTAATGTCCAGGTTCCCAGGAAATCTGGTATAGGGCCTTTTATTCCTAGAAGTGGTTACTACATTGATGGATGCAGATTTTGGTGTCTTTTACCCCACAGGGTCATATAACCCAAAAACGATGGAGGCTGTTGTCCTATTTTGGACATACAATGTCTCAATTGCTTCGTACATATACCTCTGTTCAAGATGGATTCTTTGCAATCCAGCATCACCGCCATTTGTCCATAGTAGTTTTTAGCTTCCCTGGACATAAAAGATGCTTTTGTACATATCTTTCTTTCAGATCATCAGTGTTTCCTTTGCTTTGCCCTTCAAGACCATCATTTTTAGTTCGCTACCCTCCCTTTTGATGTCCACTCTGCAGGTTTCAACAAAAGTTTCAGTCTCTTCAAATTTCCCTTACTCTGTTTCTCGATTATCATTTAGTAAAGGCTTTGTCAGTGGAGGCCATGCATCTGTCTTCATCTTCAGTCAAGTGTGTTGATCCAGGAACAGCACAGCTGGGTAATCAATTCTGTGAAATCCTGTGGTCCCATCCCAGGTTCTTGACTTTCTCAACATGAGATTCAACACTCTTCATTATACCAGTGGACAAAAATCAGATGTTGCCATGACAGGTGTCTCAGACCTTGGCTTGCCTGGCAGTGATGGGGCAGGAATACATGGAGGTGCTGACATATCTGGACTCTGCCTTGGAAGCAGTTCTTTTTGCCCTATTTCACACTCAGGAACCGCAGCTGGAGATTCTCAGGAACTGGACCAGACAGAAGTGTCATCTCTCCTGTGTCATGGCTCTCTCAAGCCAGACAAAGTTGGATCTTAGTTGGTGATCTTTCATACAAAGAGGGTGGTTTTGCGAGCTTCCTTTGTGTTTCCTCCCAAGGTGGTTTCTGATTTGCATATTAACCAGGAAATTGCTCTTCCTTCCTTTTGTCCAGCTCCATCTAGAGCTGTAGTTATGTGTCTAAAACATTACTTTCATCGCAGAGAAACTTTCAGTTATTTTTTTTAGTTATTAGTTATTGTTTATTGCTGAGGTCCCACATGCAGGCCAAGTTGCATCTATGGTGACGGTGGCTTCCTGGATCAAGCTGACTGTTCATCAGGCCTAAATTCTGTATGTCCTTTGTGTCATGTTCTGCTCTTTTTCATGTTGCTTGTCTAGTTTTTGTTTTGGTTCTTCTTGTTTGCCGTATCCTTGCTACCTGCCTTTTTTGGCATGCAATCATCATGTTCTATTGCATTTTCCAGTTGTTCCTAGCCCTGCTCTGAGATCCCTTGCCCTTTCTGTATTTTCTGTGTATTGACTTTGGCTTGCCTCCTGTCGTCTCTCTTGCTCTTCGACTTGGTACTGTGTTTTGTGTGATTGCTTCTTCTTTTCTGACCCCGGGTTTCCCATTCAATTATTCTCCTGCCTGCTGCTTATGTGCTTCGTTGTACATTTGTTACCAACCCATCTAGTATGACCATCTGACTATCCTGCTAATTTCATCATTTCTTTGTACTCACCTGTCCTCACTGTGCACCAGAGCAGTAAAAGTTCAACTTCCTTGACCATTTGTTGTGCAATTGTTCAACTGCCAGTCCAGGTCGAATATTCCTGCTCTTCAGCTTCTACTATGAGCAGGTAACTCTGTGTCCTTGTCTGTCACCTCCTTAAACCCCAGTAGGTAGTAGCTATCCTGGCCAGCTCCACTGGTCGGCACTAAACTGGCCTTGAGGTCAGCACCTTTAATCCGGCCTTGGTCGCAGCAAGGCAGCCTGGGGGTAGCCAATGCCAGCCATCTCCACTCAGCGCACCCCAACACCTTGTCTACTGGGTAACTTCCCTACGAGTCTGAGTTGCTGTGTACCACTGTTCAGTTGCTGTGTATCCTTCTGTTCAGTTGCTGTGATTGTACGCTGTTCTATACCAGAGTGCCCTACCTATGGTCTTTCTTATATAATAACTAGCAGTCTGCATTTCTTTGTGAAGTATCTTCTCCACAGAGTTCAGATTCAGGTAGCTTACACTGGGCACTCCCAGTTACACTTTGTGGAGCAGGTATGCAAGGCAGCTACATGGTCATCACTTAACACATTTGCTAAACATTACAGAGTCAATGTTTTGGCCAGACTGTCTTAGGATGTAGGACCTTTGTAGGAACCATTCTTGCCTTCAATTATAGTAACCTTCTTTGCTGTTATTCATTTTGGTGCATTAGTGTTCATTGATATCAGAGGTTCCTAATTATTTCTTTCTTGTCTCTTTTGAGACTAGTTCTGTATTTTGAGGGGTATTTCTCACCCTCCCTGGAAATTATTTTATAAAATTCAACTCCTATAATTATAATATTGTTCCTAATAATTATGGCAAAGAGTTCTATACACAAAGCAAAATATAGAGGAGATAAAAGACCACCTTGTGGGTGGATGTTGGCTGTTACAGTCCAACAGCAACTGGAGCAAAGCAGGTTGCTCTCTCCTGGTGTATGCAAGGGCAACTGAAGTGGGTTCTGGGTAAATAACTGTTCAAAAATATATTCTGTACAAAATTGGAAAATGGTGACCAGTGCACTCAAAAACCACAAACTAGGCTGGTCTTAAAAGTTCAGAAAAAATCAAACTGAAGGGTTACTGGTGCTGCAAGGGAGGATGAACATAAATAAAAACAAAAAAGGTAAGCCTTCCTAAACAGCACTGAATATATAGATTCAGAAAGGATATCTGAACTTTAAATCCACCCACTGCCAGTGTTAACTCATTGGCTTAATGGCTTATAATTAAAGGGAGGGATTGGATGTTAATTGTTTATTTAAAATTAAAATCTATTTTTAATTTTGATGTAACTCATTGGTTTGCAAATCATTATGGGCCAATCTGATGGCAATACAGTCAATTCATTCAATTTTATGTAGGACATTGGGGGACAGCATTTTTGTTTTGTGGTAAATCCCTCAATTTCAGCAAACTGAAAAATGTATTCCTGCCTGACTCAGTTTGTTAAGGAACAGGTGTTATAAGCTCCTTTTTCCATTGGGGTCTAGGTATAGTGTGAAGAACTGATGCACTTCCAGGGTAGGCACAGAAAACCAGTTTATGTGCATTATATGTAGCTATGTATCAAGCTGCTGGAGGATCTGAGTGCAGAGAGGCGCTGTTTTGCATAAGCACTCAGGGAACATTTTTCTGCTCTGTTCCTGGGCATTGCACATACCCCTCAAGGCTCCTCTGAATAACAAAGTATTTGCTGATTGTAGCCAACACAAGTGTGTGACAATAGTAATTTCTTATACAGTAGTACAGCACTGACTTCAACATGAATTAATAATACAATGTTAAAAAATGCTATGAAACATATAATGTATATTCATGGGGGGAAATAATTAACTTTGTATTACTTTTGCAGGGGTATTTGGATCAAGAATGTAACCCTATGAAGTTTACCGGACTGGTTAGCCATTTACATTATCATGAACCTTCAAATTTTGTCTTTGTCAGTTTTCTTGAAAAGGGTTTATTTCACAAGTTGTGCACGGCAAAAACAGATGGTAGGTTTTAATTGGTTTGTTTAAAATTGTGGTTTTCAATAGTTTTGTTTATCGGCTTTACCAGTAAAGAAGCATTTCAAGCTCCTATGTTATTCTATGGAATATACTGTATGTACTGAGATCTCACCATGTGTTTCCATATAATAACATAGGAATTGGAGAGTTCTCTCTCTGTTCTCCTACCTTAATGCAAATCCTCCCAGATTTCACCTAAATCCAATCCACTGGTCACATGCCTGTAAGATAAATACCATCTTGACAGACCTCAAAGTTCAAAGGTGAGATGTACTAAGGTGTGCTATAGAAGTGACTGATAATGCGAAGATGACTTCTCCAGTGTTATCACTTCTCCAGTTCCATTGTTATTCTATGGAGCCAATACAGTAAGATTTCTTCAGCTTTGGAGATCTTGGTGCATAAGCTCTATAAAATAACATAGGAATTGGAGTAGTGATATCACTGGAAATGTCATCTCTGCTTTAACACCTCTTTATCACATCTTCGTGCATAACCCACAAACAGCTAAACACCCTCCATAGTTCTTAACTACATAATAATATCCCATACCAGCAAATTAACTTATGCCACATTAATGCCAACCAGCTGACACATGCCTTCCAAAACACTAAAAATGCATCACAGAGTAAAAACAAGCCTGAAGTCACAATATTATTTACATGAACACATTAAATACAGAATACATAATACGCCTTGTCTAGCCAAATTCAAAGGGGGTTATCCTGCTGAGTAATACAGTGTTTATTCTACTGCTGAGAGATGCTTTATTCAAAAGCTGTTGTAACTCAAACTTGCATTTTATGAGTGCAGTGTATATGGTTTAATGCTACAGCATCCTGTGAAGATTTATGGTCAGCTTATCATACCAATCCATAGACTGCTCTAGCAACAGCGGCACCATAAAATTTCAGGCCATGGAGGTACTGCAACCAAATAGTGCAAGTTTGAGCTGCAACGCCATTTGAATAAAGTTTTCTCAGCAGTGGATGTACCCTTATTTTACTGGATAAGCCATGCAATACATATTTTGTTGGTATTAAGCAATATTATCCCTTTAACACTAATAATCTTGTAAAAAGAAAAAAGCTAGAAAAGCAAACATAATGTAAGGTAGAGAATGTTGCTTTTCCTAAGGGGGATCCAGAACAAGGTTCTGTCTATACCCTTTATAAATACTAAACTAGAACTATACCGTCGTATAAGCTACTATGTTTTCTACCAGCTAAGTCTAAACTAGTAAAGATAACTACAGGGCTCCTTCCTACTGGCAGCCATGCCTGGTCAGGATGGCCCTGTAGTTCAGTTAATTGGGCAATTTTTTGTATTTTAAATATTATTATATTTTACATATTTAATACATGGACATGTGAACAACAGGAACCTGGTGAGTTGTAATTTCCTCTTTGATGCTTAAATGGAAAGAGGAATAGAAAACAAAACAAATCAAAGCACAGTGATTGGTGTAAGTGAAAAGAACATCATGTCATGAGGACAAAAGCTCTTGTAGGAGTAAGAATATAATACATCCCAATAATGCTATAGAGAAAATGCACGGACAAAAGCATAGCCCTAGAGCCAATTGGATACCTTGAATGAGCTATGTTACTTACCTTTAGGAAGAATTTACTGATATCTGTCATATTCTTTGTAATGTACAGAACTGATATTATTGGAACAGGGCTTAAAATTTCCACTCGCCACTAGCCAATGGCGAGTTAAATTTTAGCCCTGGCGAGTAGAAATTCAGCCCTTGTGGGTATGTTTTGGCTTGCAGTGGCAAGTAACTTTTCAGGTCTGGCTAGTAGCAAAGGACTTCAAATTATAAGCCCTGATTGGACCATTTTCTTCTGACATACAGAGCACTGTGGCTGCTCTCAGCTACACCCATAACCAGTCATAAACTGATAAAAAACAGTAATGAATATACAAAGGAATAAAAAAGGCTAACTTTTAACTTGTCAAATGTCCTGATCCTGGATGCTCTTGAGACCAGCAAATCACCACTTTCACTGGAAATCCAGCAATCTTGGGGATGGACAAGCATATTGTGACTCAAGAAGATGCATAATATGCTTGTTAAAAACAAGGTAACATGTGCAGGAACAGCCATATACAGTCCGAGGACACATATTAGGATACTAGGGACAATGTATTATACATTTTACACTGCCATAGTGCTTACTCATAGACCAATGGCTGTTTTTAACATGAGGACAATAAACAAGAATTGTATGTATCCACTTATCATGGATTGATTGTCCATTCTGCAAGTGCCTATTTGCCATTGAATATTGCCTTTCTTAACTAAAGTCTAGGAGTGGACAAAAGGTGGCTGTTCATTGATGGTACAATCCTCTTTAAATAAAGCTATTACAGTCTTTGTTTTTTTCACCCACTGGCAAACATTTTTCAATATTTTTTCAATGGCAAGAATGTTTTTGCCCCTTTAATCACATTTTTTATCTTTTCTCTATAAAAATGTATCATTTTCCAGGAAGTGAAACATAATACAAACAGCTACAGAGAGAGAGAAGAGCTAGGCTGTTGTGCTTTGTGTTAATAGCAAAATTGTGACAGGAGAGGCAAATAGTGCTTGCTATCATTATGAGCAAGTTTAATAATAATAATAATAATAATGACGAGCTGAAAGGACCGTTATGCATCCACTGAGTCTGAAGAGGGTCTGGATGCCCTGGTTCCACTTATACTGCAACTGTTTGATCATCCAGGACATTCACTGGCTCCTCTGGCGGCTGGCACCTTTACACCCTCCAAATCTGCAGCATGGTCAAGCAGTTGTAGCCCACTATCATCCTCTCTCTAGATTCCACCTCATATCACTCAATCTCCTGTAGGATCCTGGCAACTGTGACAATGGCACACATTAAAAACACAAAGTAAAGTATTAGAAAATATCTTGAAAATAAAAACGCAAATCTGATTGTGGCAAATTTAATTGGGGAGCAACTTTGGGCTGAGCTGTAGCTCAGGGAACCTGAAAGAGTTATATTAGCAAATGCCATTACATAAAGGAATCACTATTTTCATCCAGCAACTACTTGAAATAAGGTTACCAGAACATTTGAATGGGTAGCATATCTGTTGTGGATTATGCCCAGAAATAAAGATGGACCTTCAGCTTACAATTGTTTAGGGAAATAGAACCCATTTTAAATGGGAAGAAAACATTCTTAAAGCTTCATTAGCCATCAATTTTCCAGGCAATCTGAACTTTTAAGCAGACTTGTTCTTTCTAGATCCAGATCTGTGTTTCCTAGATACAGCAATTTTCATTCAGATCATGAAAATGTAGGATCTTCCCTCCACATAGCACTGTGTAGCAATGGAAACTCAAAATCACATTTTCTCTAACAGTTGGTACAAGGAATTTGCATACCTGTCCTCCAGTTCCTATGAGTGCTGAATATGAATCCTTTGGACATAATATAGCTTGTGATGATTTTTGCTAAAGCCATGGAGATCTTTGTTTCCCATTCATCAAAACTAGCTCATGGGACCTGGCATGTTTCCTGTATCCAAGATAATGTACCAGGGTCAGATCCTCATGCAGATCTTCAGTGGTCTCAGATTTCTCTGATACATATTGTCATCTTTTCTTGATGAAATTGTTAAGAAATGTGTAGAATTTAAATCAACCAATCAAAACACCTAAACATTACTCCAAAAGGCATAACATATAATATCCTATATCTATGATATATGCTCTATTCTTCATAAAACCAAGCTGACTCCTTCTGAAAATGTTATTGGTTGTCACAGAGTCCTGAATACTATCAGTTAGCAATCCTAATATCTTTCAAACTCACAGGTCTATCATTTCCCAGTTTATATCTTGCCCCTTTTTTGAACAATGGCACTTCATATGCTTTTCCACCAATCACACATTACTATGTCTAATGTAAGTAAATCAATTAGTATTAAGTATAATTTTTTTGCTATTACTGAACTAAACTCCTTAAGTACCTGTGTATGCCGTCAGGTCCAGGTGCTTTAGTCACCATAACCTTTTTATGGTCTGTTTTGGACTTTGTCCTCAATGAGCCATGTACATGATGGAGGGAATTCTCTGATTCCCCCCTTTTGTCCAAAGTCTGCCATTGTTGCTTCCCTTGTAAATAGAGAGGAAAATAAATATTATGAAGATTAATAGGACCTGCTTTTATTTTGAAACATTACCAGGGCCGGATTTACATCTCAGGAGCCTGTAGGCACAGAAATCTGAAGCGCCCCCCCCAAAAAAAAAAAAGTGCAAAAAGTTTTGACTGAATATTTTTATGAATTACATATTCCACTGATCCATATATAATACACCATTGAAATCCACGACATGAATAATCCCTTCAGAGTCAAAATAACACATAGCCTCAATTAAATAGAGATACAGTATTATCAAAACCCCTAAGTGAAGTGAAGAAAGTAGAAAAAAGTTTTCTGAAAAAGTCAGAAACCAACTAACTAAGTGCAACAAATATAGAATATAATAGTGAATCAGACAAAAGTTTAAAGATATGATAAGTTATACTCATCTAATTAAATGGCCATGTGTTGAAATAAATCGCCTCCTTTTACTCCGATCCCATTACATTTCCAATGTAAAATTCAGACGACATTTTAAGTGTCTCAGTCATCTGGTCGCACGCTTTGAGTGTGACCATTTAAAAGGATACTCTCATGGTTTACTCTACTCATGGATACCCTCATACCAGGCGGCGGGGCAGACTTACATCAAACAATCGCCGACAGCACAATTAAAGGCAAAAAGGTAAGATGGGGCTTTAAATACTGGAGCAGTGGCTGAAGTCCCTTCTAACTCCTATCAAATCCCCTTATCCAAGGGTTTACAAGATGTACGCCCAGAATTATTAACTTACTTCTCACGGCCACTTCCTCCTACAGGTCTGTCGCCTCCGGCGGGAATCACTTTGCCAGGCAGCCGGCACTGAGGAAGCAGTGCTCATTTGTCCCCCTCCGATGAAGCAGCATGATGACAAACATCCAATACCCCCCCCCCACACACACACACACACACACACACACACACTAGTCAGCCAGGCACAGCAATGTAACTAGTCAGTATTGTAGTACCTGAGCCTGACACAAGCAGCAGAGGACAGTACACACCAGGAGGCGATTTGAGCACACTTTCTCAGGCGCATCGGTTGCTGCTCAGTGTAATCAGTACACAGTCAGTCCCATTGGCAGGCGCCCCTCGGTGGCATGCGCCTGTAGGCAGGTGCCTACTTTGCCTTATGGCAAATCCGGCCCTGAACATTACTATCCCTTTAAGCTGTCAGCTATTGTATTATACATGCCAATTAACTTACCTGTCTCAGTTTTAAGTGGGCCAGTGTCAACCTTAACCTTTATGCTCTCTTTTAATAGTGTTCTCAGTTTCAATTCTAACTGGTTTAATTGCTTGTTTGAAGATTTTATTGCATTTTCTATAATTTTTAAATTACTCATCTGACTCATTTTATTAATTTTCCTGCAAACCTCTTTCTTTTTTTAAACCATGTTAGTCTTAATTTATTCATATTGTATTTATTCCTCAATGGTACATATCGATGTACATTTTAACATTTTGAACAACTTCCAAATTTCGTGTACTTTTTAATCTTTGATGATTGCATCCCACTGTATGCCCACCAGTACTGCTTTTAGCATTATAAAAATGTGCCTTTTTATAACAAATTTCAAAGATAGCCATATTGTGGTTACTTCTGCCCAGTGGTGTAACACTTAAAAACTATTTGGGGGGGCGTGGCCTGGCTGTGAATGTGGATGGCAGCTTAACTCTCCAGCTCCGACACTGAGAGGCTTGGGCAGACGGAAACCGTGTCCTGCTCTTATATCTCATCACAGATATTCCCTTCCCAGTCTTTGGACAATGTCCAGAAACAGACCCTTGAAGAAGACTATGGAGGTGAAGGATTATTTCTCTAAAAAACCTGACGCAGCAAACCCTCCCCATCACTCTAAGATGGCTGCCGAGGCAGGAAGCGCTAGAAAAGAGGCCGCTTGCAAGCCTACGCGGGAGTTATTTGCATCGCAAATAGACCACAGCAGTTCTGACGAGGACTCAGACACTGAAGATATTCATACCCCTTCCACTAAGAAGGACCTACATGATCTTCTGGCTAATCTTAAACTATTCATCCGAGATGAATTAGCTGAAATTAAACTTGACATCTCGCAATTGGGCGGAAGGGTCGAGACGCTTGAAGACGCCCGAGATCTAATGACAAACTTCAAGCAAGAGATGTTCCTTCAGACGAAAGTGCTGCACGATCGCCAGAGGGATCTCCTGCTAAAGATTGACGATCTGGAGAACCGTCAGAGATGGAATAACCTCTGCGTTCAGGGTATACTTGAAGATGTTGGGCCTAAATACCTCATGGACTTTCTCCAACGCCTATTCCGATTTATTACTAACTCAGATGATTCGGATTGAAAGAACCCACAGAGCGCTTCGTCCCAAAGCAGCCAAACCTGATTTCCCTAGGGACGTTATTCTTTGTTTACAATCTTTTTTGGATAAAGATAATATTGCAAAATGTGCTAGAAATATGATGACCATTTCGTTTGAAAATAATGATATCGCAATCTATGGAGACCTATCCCCTTTGACAGTGAAATGGCGCCGCGATCTTAAGCCCATTACCCAAGCTTTAAGGCAGCAAAACATCCGCTACAGGTGGGGATTCCCTTTGATGCTGATCGCCAATAAGGATGGTCAAACCTATACCTTACGCTACAAAGGTAACTACAAAGAATTTCTTTCGGATCTCCATCTTCAGTTACCTGACGACCCAGTTCACCTGGCTCCTGATGTACCATCTTGGGATGGTCCAATGGATGTGCAACCTACATGGTCTAATTCCTCCAAAAAGAGAAGGGTCCCAGGATCCCCTGTGTCTCCTCTGGTGGCCGCTAAATGTGCACGTGCTTCAGATGGGTGATCACCCTTGCCTGACTGTATCCTGGTCTTACCTGATTGACACCTGAGGATATAATCGCATCTCAAGATGATGGCAATCCTATGAGTGAGGTTTATTTGTATCCATGAGGACTTTATGTTATAACATACATATAGTGGTTATGGTGAAGTTGTTTTTATTTTTTATGATTGCGTTTACTCCACTGTTTTTGTTATTTGACATATGTACCATTTCAATATGACTTTTCCTGGCATAGTACATAACCACTTCCTTACTATTTCCCTTGCCTTTCCTTTACTTTCTCTTCCCTATCTTCTCACCTCCTAAGTGCTCTGTCTTTTCTGGCAGCCGGTACTTTAAACATGTGAACTTTGGAATTTTCTTTTTTCTCTTCTCTAACTTTAGGGACAAAAAAAAAAAAAAAAAAGTAGAATATTATGCTACGAAATCTTTACTCCTCTTCCCTTCTGCTTCCTTCTTTTTTGGACTTATCTCTCCTTTTTCCTTTGGAACTTCCTTGCCAGATGCTATGCTGTCATTCCGACAAATTTTACTCTCTGCTTTTGATAGTAATCAAATTTGCCATCTATGACTGTTTTCACTGTTCAGTATGCGAAACGTTCTGATAAAGGCACCATGACTACTCTATGATGCATGCTTCTAAGTCTTGACCCGACACCCTCATTTTGGGTCTTGGGCCAAGACTAATGTCTTTATATGTATATGAGATTTTTCTATTGTTCACTACACCGCTACTGTCACCTTTTCATTTTGAGTCTCTTCTTCCGAGAAACCTATTTGTTCTTAGGGTTTATTGGACTTCACTTGATAACCTTTGCCTGCTCCACCTTTATTCCCTTGCCTTTCCTACACCACTAGAATTTGCTTCTCTTACTAATGAGGCATGCCATGAATACATATTTTCTGTGGAAATGTTTTCCCTTTTTTCACACTTGTATGCTAGGGCGACTGGTATGTTATAGATTTGTGATGATTCACACTTCAGTCCACATAGGTTTCAGTCTAATTTATTTGTTTAACAGCCCAATCAGGTCTCTCTATGCCAGAAACCCCCTCTCCTTCCTTTTCAATGGTTCTCCTTCCGACTGTAACAGACGGAACAGATTCTGCAGTCCCACCCGGGTCTCTACCCCCATTATCTGCTGTAAATTTACCTCCAGACGGGAGTCTGTGTTTCCAGACGCCATCTGGACAGATCCTATACCTTCCTCCTTTATCCCTGAGACTTCTCTCCCTCTTTTTCTCTTTGCTTTTTCTTTCCTTTATTCTCCCCCTTCTGAGGCATTCGGAGAGACCCTGGAGGTAGATTTATTTTCATTAAGGGTCATATACACTCCCAATTGGTCACTATTGCCACAATCTACGCCCCTAATGCTGGCCAAATAAACTTGATGTATTAAATAAGGCACTCTACTACTTGGAGGGGATTTCAATCTTCCTTTGCTCCCTGCTCTTGATTGTTCCTCTGGTATCTCCTCACACTCTAAAGCTGTACACAAATCCTTTAGGCAACTTCTCTTTAATTATAGGCTGGTGGATATTTGGAGGATACTACACCCAAATGTTAAGGACTACACCTTTTATTCTAACCCTCACTCCCTTTACTCTAGAATAGATTTAATTTTGATCCCCCACTCTTCTATTTCTTTGGTGACTTTGGCTGATATTGGCACCATAACATGGTCAGACCATGCCCCTGTAATGATCTCTTTTAGCCTTCCTTCAATGTCAACACTTCCCCCTCAATGGAGACTTAATGAACATCTTCTTTCCATTGAAAAGGTATCTGAAGATATTCATAAAACCCGTGAGCTATACATTTCTGAAAACCGGAAAGATGTTATCTCTCTCCAGTTACCTTGTGGAAAGCTCATAAATGTGTGATAAGAGGTAAACTTATTATGCATGCAGCGAGTCTGAAAAAAGCACGTCTTCAACGAACTGATGATTTACTTCGAGACATTAATATCCTCGAATCCGCCCACAAAGCATCTTTGAAAGGGTCTACCCTATCTCATCTTTCTGCTCTTCGTTGAGAGCTTAAAACTATTCTTTTCCATAAAGTGGAATGCTCTTTTTTTCGATCACGCCAGACTTTCTTCGAACGAGGTAACAAAGCTGGATCGCTCTTAGCTAAACAATTTCGAGCGCAACATCAACATTCCTATGTTCCTGCTACCAAAGACTCTACTGGTTCTCTGAAACATTCCTCTGTTGATATTGCAGATTCTTTCCGTTCCTACTATGAAAAACTTTACAACATTCGTTTGTCTTCCTCGACACCCCCTCCAGATTTCTCAGACATCAACAATTACCTCAGATCTGCCAATCTTCCCCAACTTGATCGCTCTATGCTCCACTCTTTAGATCTTCTGATTTCGGAAGATGAGATCCGAATGGCGATCCACTCTCTCCCTTCGGGACGTAGTCCGGGGCCAGATGCCTTCTCCCAAGCCTATTATAAATCTTTTAGTGATCTGCTCACCCCAATCTTGGCTACCTGTTTTCACGCCTTGCCAACAGAGATCTCTGATCACCCTGGTATGACCGAAGCTCATATAACAGTTATACGCAAACCTGGGAAAGACCACACTTTATGTTCCAATTATAGAACTGTATCTCTTTTCAATCTAGATATTAAACTATATGCGAAAATACTAGCCAACAGACTCAAAAAGGCCCTACCATCACTTATCCATCTAGATCAGACGGGTTTTACTCCTAACCGAGAGGCGAGGGATAACACGAGAAAAGTCCTTTCATTGCTTCATCATGTCGAACAGCTTAAACTTCCGACAGTTTTCCTGACCACTGACGCTGAAAAAGTGTTTGACCACGTGAATTGGTCTTTTATGCTCTCCTCTTTAAGTCATTTTGGTTTAGGCCCGAAATTTATTTCTTATGTCCAGACATTATACAATAATCCAAATGCCAAAATTAGAGGTAATGGCCACCTGTCTGCTCCCTTCAGCATCTCAAATGGCATGAGACAGGGCTGACCGCTGTCTCCCTTGCTATTCATTCTGGTGATGGAATCCCTTGCCCAACACATACGCTTTAATCCACTAATTACCCGTATTTCGGTGTCTGATACTGTATATAAACTATCAATCTTTGCAGATGATGTACTCCTGACCACTTCTTCTCCACGACAATCTATTCCGGAATTTCTCCAGGAGTTAGATAATTTTTCCAAACTATCTGATTTTAAAATTAACCTTCAGAAATCTGAGGCTTTGCCAATGTTTTTGGATGCAGACACTCTCTCCGCTCTTACCTCTTCCTTCCATCTGAAATGGTCTTCTTCTTCGCTTTCATATTTAGGAACGCATATTCCTCCACACTTTTCTTCATTATATCGTCTGAACTATCTCCCACTACTTCAAAAGGTAAAACAAGATCTCAATAAATGGGCCCCTTTGTATATATCGTGGTTGGGGAGGATTAACATGATTAAAATGATGATACTTCCTTGCTTTCTCTACCTCTTCCAAGCACTTCCCATTCCCCTCCCTACAACTTTCTTCAAACTTACTGCAAAGATCTTGTCCTCCTGCTTATGGGGCAAGAAGAAACCTAGACTGAATCACCGTATTTTATGTCGGAATAAATCTGCCGGGGGCCTTGGGGTTCCAGACATAAGACGCTACTATCAATCAGTTCTTTTGGCTTCCATTCCTGACTGGCAGTTCTTTTGGCTTCCATTCCTGACTGGCAGGCTAATGAATTGCATAAACTTTGGGTTTCATTAGAACGTTCTTATTGCTCGACCTTCGACCCTCTCATTGTAGCCTTGTGCCCCTCCACAGATCGGAGCTCTTACTCTCCAGAACATCCGATTATTCGTAATGTGCTCCACACTTGGACTCAAATTAACAAACTCAAGAATCTACTACAGCTACCATCCCCCTTCTCGATTTTATTCACCCCACTTCAATCCAAATACTCATTACCCGCTTCTCAATATCCGAAATGGGCTTCCTTCAAGGACCTCCAGTTGAGACATATTAGAGATTCCACACAAGTGACTCCATTTCCCGAATTACAAGCTCGTTTTCACTTACCTTCTAGAGAACTCTGGACTTATCTAAGAATCAAACACTTCCTCTCTCAGCCTGATATTGTTCGCTGCTTCTCCCGCCCTTTATCCAGATTTGAATCTTTCTTCCTCTCTGTGGACAAACCCAGGATGAAAACAATTAGTAGCATGTATACTCTTCTTTCATCCACGGACGTCATGGAGAAACCTCCTTACGCTGTTGCGTGGGAAAAAGAGTTGAAATCTACTCTCTCTCTATATCAGAGTGGACTTCTATCTGCTCCCTAGCGCATTCCTCTTCTATTTCAGCTAATTTAGTAGAAATGAATATTAAGCTCCTGACGAGATGGTATTATACACCAGTGAAACTTCATTCAATATCCCCCGCTACCCCAGCTACGTGCTGGAGATGTTTACGGACCAAAGGCACATTTCTTCATATCTGGTGGGAATTCTTTCTTATCAGACCGTTTTGGTCACAATGTATTTCACATTTAGAACACGTACTCCACATTAACTTTGCTGATGACCCTTGGCAATTGCTTTTATATAAGGATCTACCTCCAGGCTCCCGACTTCATAAATTACTTCTCTTAACCATGTTGAATGCAGTGAAAGCTCTAATACCTCTTCACTGGAAATCCACTTCTCCTCCTATGTTTAGAGACTGGTTGTCTATGGTGGAGGACTGGCTTGGATTAATAAAAGAAAAGACCCTTCCGCTCTCTCCGACTGGATCCCCAATTGGTTTGCAGCTAAAACTGCATTTTCCTCACGATGTATACAAGCTGTTCCCCCTGATGGTTCTATGTAGACCCAGGCAGGCCCCTAGATTCAGATTCAGATCCATTTTGTACTAACTTGAGTTTCTTTGTCAGTCCTGTAGTCCCTCTCACTTGCCAATTTTCCTTCTTTCTCTCCCTCATGGTCTTTCCTGTTTCATTATTTTTCTTCCTTCCCCCTTTCCTCTCTTTCCTTCCCATTTTTCTTTTAACACTCCTTCTTATCTCTACGCTTTTCTCCCCTTTTTTCCCCTTTTCCCTGATAAAAGGGTTGATGAGAGCTTCAGATTAAGCGAACTTTGTCTTTTGTTTTTGAATATATGACATGTTCATAATTATTTCATCATTCACTGTTTCAGGACATTTATACATTCTGTATTTGATGCAACATCCTTTATGTTTGTTCTGATTGTTCTTTTATTATCTACTTGTGAACTGTCCTTATCACTGAATCTGTTCACTTGTGCAAAGACTTTTAACCTAATAAAAATCTTTTGAAATTAAGAACTGTTTGGGACTATTAGGACTAGCAAGACCTTATTTCCAGCTGACGCCTCTACTGGTTGGGACACAAAATTGTCATCCAGTATACTTATAAAATGAATTCCCTTTGTTGTACTGGAAGCCAAATTTCTCCAATAAATGTCTGGTTAGTTAAAACCTCCCATTATGGTTACATTTGCTAACTGAGAATCCTTTCATTTTCCATTTGCAGTAACATTGGGCATCTTCACACTCCCCAATCTTAAGTGACATGTATCAAATGACCATAGACATATTTTTATTATGTCAACCCATAAAGCCTCAAAGGCTATATATTTACATGTGGTAGAAATGAAAGCTTATTTTATCCTGTAGAATATTGCGTTTAACCAACACATACTATAAACCTACAATTTATCATGGTGTTTTAATTCCCTGGTGTTTAAATTCCCAGCACTTACCCCACAGCTGCAATAAGACATACTTCTGCAAGATTCAAATATTCAATATTTGCTCTCACACTGTTTTCTATAGCAGAAGGACTCCCGTTACACCCTATAGCAAAAGAAACATACCCAACACCTGCAAGGGGAGGAAAGAAGACTTTCAATTTTAACTCCTCCTCTACGACACTAATAAACACAGGTAGAGCAGAAAAACATTACTTTAGCTAGTGCACACCGAAATGACCCACAGCTTAGCTTTCTCTAAAGATATAAGTTTATAAATGCATGTAGATAGTGGCAACAGTCTGGCTACATTTGTTATAAGGCTTGCTTAAAAAAATTGACAAAACGATTTAGAGATAACATGAGTTTAATATTAAAACCAACCATGTTCAGTTCACATGAAATTCTTATCTGTTATTTTGTTTTGTACTTTTATCATGCCATACATTGGCAAATCTGTATTTGTTCACCCACAAATAAATGCTTACAAATACTAACTAATATGATAGTTAAAAGGGAAGAAATCCTATACATTGTAGATGATGATGTCCATTTAAAGGGATTGTAATGTTAGATCACAGAGTCTTCTTTATAATAAGGATCCCCCTACCACCCCTTCTGGCCACCTCTCCTTTAATCTCTAACCTGGTCGTGGGACTGGATGGATGCAGCGAGGGACAAACTTCAGTAAGTAAGTATAAGGAAAACCCTGCCTCCTTGATGAAGGGGGCCAGGATTTTCCTTTGCATACTGAAGTTTGTCCCTCGCTGCATCCGTTGAGACCTGACTAAGCTGCAGCAGTGATGTGGCCGGAAGGGGGGGTATACTTCTACAGTTAATCTCTAATGAATTACAGAAATGTAAGTTGTTTAAAGTAGTGCAGTGTGTTACTTTTATTATAAAGAAGATTCGGCGATCTAGTTTTTTTCAAACATTACAATCTTTTTAAATATATAAAATTATAATCAAACTGGCATAGTTCTAAAATAGAAAGCTGTACGAACATATTGGGTTTATAGGTAATTTCTAAACAAATATACTCATATATTTAAACTTAATAACTTATGATGGTGGGTTTTGAGTCCTCAATCAGTTCTGAGAATAACTTAGTGACAGCCGGAATTCATTTGGAGGAACCAGTGGAGCTAACAGGAGGTGCAGGAGATGTGCATACTAGGTATCCTAAATAGAAGTCCAGTAGCCAACTCATGAGATTTGATGATGTAATTGGTTTTATGAATTTAGGTGAAAGAATATATAGGGTTGCAAGGGGTACTAGTAAGCTAGGTATGGAAGGTGGCAAGATTGCAACATTTGTTTCATTGTTGAACAAATCATATTCATGACATGATTAAATATGATACCTTTATTGGCTGAGTGGCTTTGGATGCAAGCTTTCAATACCAGTAGTGTGGTGGATGCCTCTCTGGCAGTCAAGAGGTTAGATGTTAAAATTGTGTTCATGAGTTTTAAAGTCATGTTTTGTGCATTTAGCTTTCATTCTTGTTATGCATGAAGAAGAGACCTAATTTT
Source organism: Rhinophrynus dorsalis (assembly GCA_037306005.1). NCBI lineage: Eukaryota > Metazoa > Chordata > Amphibia > Anura > Rhinophrynidae > Rhinophrynus > Rhinophrynus dorsalis. Next base: position 134,703,795 of record CM074718.1, read on the forward strand.
CTTGAATGCTAGCATCCAAAGCCACTCAGCAAATAAAGGTATAATTTTTACTTTACTAGTCTACTAGATTTTATATGGATAACACGGTACCATGTGTAACCCATATCACTAATATGATATATGGAAAACATGAAAAATGCATGCTGCATGATTACAATGGGAACCATTGTAGCCCACTAGTTGTTCAGTCTATCAACATGCATTTTTCAATTTTAAATTAATAGAATGGCAAAACTTTAAATACAGAATAAATATTCAACTTGCATTTCAGACCCAATCAGTTATTATTAATGTTTGTACATCTTCTATAGATCCAAAAATGTTTCCAGACTCTGTTATGGAGACCTTGTTGCTGGTTTTGGCAAACTTGTTTGGAAGATCATATCTTTTACCATCTCTGTTGAAATATAAGGGCAAATTCTACCAATCAAAGGTAAGGAAAATATGTGTTGTACAATCCCTGGCAGGCAACTCACTTTCTATTTCTCCATATTTGTCTATTTGGATGATCTTGCAACTTTTTGTTGCCCTCAGAAAACTATAGTGTGAAAGCAATGATCTCATCTCTCAAAAGTCTGTTGTGACTTTAAAGCTAGTAGTCAGATGTCCCTCCAAATCATTGTAAATGTAGATTTTGAGCAAAAAGATTGCAATACTCAGTGGTAACAATAGAAGTATTATAGTCTACTCCTTATTAAAAAAGAGAGGGAGGATAGCTGAAATTCTGATTAAGGCAGCCAAATACATTTTGTCAATACAGTCATAACAACCAATGTCTTAGAATTCATATATACATGTAGGACATCACAGTGAGAGGTAGATGCATAAAATGCTAAAACAAAAAGACATTTAAATACAACTCTCATATACAAGTAAATGTTAGAATAAGTAGAAATATCACATTCCATGTTTAATCCCTTAGGTATGCAAGTTTTCCATATATGTATCCAAAAAGTATCAAGAGTTTTATACATACAATTTAAGTCACATAAGAGAGAGTAAAGAGATGTCGTATAAGAGACAAAATATCTGAAGGCACCCTCAAAACACCCCGGAGTCGTCCGGAGCTAAAGCCTAGTATCAGTGGCATCGAGCGCAACACATGATGTCGCTACATATACCTAAAAAAAAAAAAATAAAATAAAAAAAAATATATATATATATTCTCTCAGGTGAATATTGGTGTATAGACAGCTTATCAAAATCTATAAACTTAAAGCTCCGCCAATGTAAGGAGCAATGTTGGAAGTACCTAAAATTAGTAGGACATGTATCCTGTGATGCTGTTCAAAGTTACAGAAGGAATCCTGAACAACAGAATGTACGCAATATCTAGGGTGGATTGAGTGGTGCCTACCAGAGAGTCAATTCAAAGCAAGCATGCTTAACTAACGGAAATCTAGATGGTCATGCCACTCGATAAAGGAGCCAGGGTTACAACCCCACATCTCCCCCCTGAGCAACACAAGCACAGAGATACCCGTATGCAGATAAACATAAACATATATACTTATATACATATAAATCTGTACATGTAATCTTAATCCTTTAAGACATCTACATGGTATCCTCAAGTGAGATTTCTTATGTTTCTGTCCTAGCCTCTCTCTCTTTCTTTCCTGTCCTTTCCTCAGTCATTTATATGTATGCTTCTGACCTCTTCTCTGAAGAGGATAGGGGGGATGACTAGGGAAAAAATGCACTATGAGCGTGGCAGTATCACCATAACCCCCCATAGATATTTGTCACAATGCGACAAAGTTGCTCCCATAACTAGACATCCCAAGGGGGGGTTACCCTATTAAATCATAGATATCTAAATGGGATGTACTCCAAGGACGGGTATATAGAAATCAACTAATTACATGGGCAGGGAAGAGAGGCTAGTAAAGCTAGCAGTAATCAGTTTTCTTGGAGAACCTAGAGTAAAACATAGGAGGATTAATGTTAATAGCGCCTAAAGTAAGCACAGGGAATAACTCTTAGGGGTAACACAAAACAGTGCAAAAATATTCAACAGCAGGAATAAATCTAACATCAAAAATAATATCAAAGTTCACCAGAATGATTGAAAATGGAACTCTTACTCAAGTTCAACGACCAGCTAGAACATTGCTGGCAATGAGCGGAAGATCGGCTGGAAGCAGCATCAGCCAAAATGAGAACTCAGGAGTCTGCATAGGATATGCCATCTTTCACGACCAGGTAGTGGTAGATGAGCGGGGTTCATCAACTGGGGAATTCACACGGCGGTGCTTGGACGATTTCTCAGGATTGGTGGGAGACCATTCAAGCCGCTTGTGAGATTTAGGGTGCTGCGGTTAGGAGGGAATTGGGTCCGATGATGGAAGTGATATCCCCAGAGTCGTGCAGAAGGATGGGATCTCCTCAGGAGAGCGTAAGGATGCCTGGTTACCATTGAATGATGCCGTAAGGAGGAAGGGGAAGCCCCAACGGTATTTAATTTGTTGCTTCCTTAGATGTTCCGTGAGGTGCTTCACAGTGCGGCGTAGGTAGAGAGTGTGAGGGGAAATATCATGGTATAGAGAGATTTCGGCTCCTGCACACTGGATGGGACCTTGTTCCCTGCTCTTACGCATGATACAGTCCTTGATTTCATATCGATGAAAACATACTAAGACGTCACGCGGCCTCGCAGCGTCTTTAGGCCTGAGGGCCCTGTGGGCTCTTTCAATGAGTATAGTATCAGTATTTCGGTCACCAAGAAGAGAGCGAAACATTGGGGATCAAAACATCTCGGAGGTCCTGAGGGAGGACCGTTTCAGGTAGGTTCCGGACACGAACGTTATTCCTGCGTCCGCGATTTTCTAAGTCATCCAGTCGAGCGTTCAAGGAGCGAATAACATCTTGCTGCGAGGCAACCATTTGAGAAAGTTGAGAGGTCGACTCAGAAGTGGTTTTACCCGTGGCCTCTAGGTCAGCTACTCTGTGGGTTAGAAGGGTGAAGTCAGCTCTGATAGCGGAGAGCTCAGTGGCAAGCAAAGACTTGACTTCCTCCACCAGATTCTTGAGGTCCAATTTAGTAGGTAGGTCTTTAAGATCCTCCTTGGATGGTAGACTAGCCAGTAAAGAGGTGAGGTCCAAGGGCAGAGTAGCTGCGTGGTCAGCCATTTCAGGTGTACTCTGTGTGAGACCAGGGAGTGAGGAGTTAGGTAAGAAGTCTGTAAAGGGCTCCGGGGAGGTGTTTTCACGCGCTTTGGTGGGAGGTGCTTCCCCGTTGTCTGGTGAAGAAGCTTGTATAGGAGAGGGAGAAATTGCTGAAAGATATCCAGTAATCGGATTACTAGCGATCTTTTTGGAACCTCTCTTTCCCCGCATTAGGGAAGGGGTGATATCCGTCTGATTAGTGCGAAATCAGGTCGTCTTCTCCATAAAAGAAGGGTTAAACTGCCATGTGGGTTCGGAGCTCAAGCGTTACACAGCCGACTCCATGAGCTGCCAGGACACCCCCCCCAAGTATCAAGAGTTTAAGATCATCTCCTCAGGGTGGTTAGTTCAAGTGGTATTGCATTGAAAACAACTTTCTGAGTTGACCCCTGATCACCTGCTTAACTTTATTTTGTAGCAACTGTCTTGCTGCATGTAAGCACATAAAAATATTCTTCCACACTCCCTAAATGTCCATGGGCAGGCTAGCCTGGGGCAGGGGGCAATTGTCCCTGGGCCTGTCATAAATCTGGGCCAGCAAGGAACTGCCTCACTCAATCTCCTGCTTGCTGCTGTAAAGGAAGATGTGCATGTGCAGGGATGGCCCAGTGCTTAATTATTTGGAGGTGCATTGGACTCATTAATGGCATAAGCAAAGAGGGAGCAGGGATGCAGCTGCAACCAGGTCCATTGCTCCAACAGGCCTGTCATCTATTCACCTCACCACTGATGCCAACATATTTGCACAATACGGTCGGTGTTCATCTGTAGCGCACAAAATAATTCAATAAAATTAAGTGGGAGGTTCATGTGTCTGACTCATAAGCTCTGCTTTAACTCAGACATGTGATGTATTAGCCTGAATGAGAGCAGAAGAAGAGAAAAGCATGTGAAGGGCGATCAAACAAGCAGTTACCTGTATCTGCCTCCAGTGAAAAAAATAATGATGTCCCTTTAGTGACCCTCTCTGCATCCATCTCCACTGAGGAACAGAAGCAGAATCAATAGCAATCAGTCATGGTAGTAGGTGAGAGAGAGGGAGTGAAAGCTTTGCACGCCTATGCCATGGGGGGCCCCTGTTTCTGTCAGAGATGCAAGAGTTGGGAAAGATTGTTGGAGAGGGCTCAGGTGTGTGTGATTGTGTTAGTCTATGTTGGGTTGAGGGTATCAAACTGTGGAGGGATGAGAGAAACCTTTTGGGAGGGAAAAATATGGTTGTTGATATGTATTAGGAAGGAAGAGCCTGATTATAGGTATGTAGGGAAGTCAGACGTTTTTAAGGAATCTATCCATGGAGCCATTGAAGAGAGACCTGCTTGTGGGTATGTGTATCTGTTTTGGGGGTTTGTTTTGGAATGTGGGAGGAGGGAAATCAAGTTAAATGAGTGAATGAGACCTGTAAAGGGTGGAGAAATGATTAGGGTACAGAGAATTTTGGGTGATTAGAGTAGGATAGAGCTATACCAGTGAATGATTGTCCAAGTTCAGTCCTTAACCCCTCCGTGCAAGAAGGGCATGCATTGCAGTTACATGCCCCTCATACACACAAAGGGTTAAATGCAACTATCAGGTTATTATATAACCTTTTACATGCCAGGCATTTTCCAACCAGGGGCTACACATATTTTTACCATATTACGGTACATTTGTTTATATTTATTTTATTCCAGTGACGTAATAGGTATTGGGGGAGGTACTATAAGGTTCGATGCTGTGGTGATGTGTGTCTGGCATTGTGTGGGGAGTACTAAGAATTAGTGATTCAGGGGGAAGGGGAGAAGCTCCTCATTAGCATACAGGGTTGTAAAACTAATAGCGATGTGGTAGCGATGCCCTCTCTTCCACAACAATTGGACAACCCTGAAGCCTGAGACCATTCTCTCCATTCACCCCCGCCATTATTTTAACATGTACATTCTACTAATTATCAGTATGACCATAATTCATTCCCAAGGCTCTAGTAAAGTCTCTTTGAAGTGGACTAGAAAATGCAAACAAGATTAATTACCTTTTTTATGCTCCAGTGAATTCTACATTCAAGTCTATAGAATATATGGGTTAAAGCGGAACTTTCACCTTTAATAAACCCTGTCTCCTATTATTAGTGTAGTATACTTGTTTCTAGATCGCAGGGTTGTTGTTTTTTTTTTTATAAGTCAATAGTTTATGAGAAATCCACTGTAAAAATTAGATTCATATACCCTTTTCCACATTCTGTGGTACAGTGGTGCAGGACTTCCTATCACAGTGCCCGTGCTATGCTGGCGACATTCTGTCAGTCTCTGTTTTCTGCTGACGCTTATTGGCTGAAGTGACTTTGTCCCTCCCAGTATTTGTCCTTAAATACTGGACCTTGTCACTTCTTCGGTGCCCTTTCGTGGTGTTTCTGTTACTAGCGCTTGTTCCAGTTCTCATGTGATCTCTGTGTAGCGACCCCGCCTGCCTGATTACTCTGCTGTATTTGTTCCTAACTGTGTACCGACCCAGACTCCCTGACTACTGTGCTGTATCCGTTCCTTCTCTGTGTACAAACCCAGCCTGGCTGACGTTCCTGCTCTGTGTACCGACTCGGATTGGCTGATGTTCTTGCACTGTGTACCAACCCGGCCTGGCTGACGTTCCTGCTCTGTATACCGACTCGGATTGGCTGACATTCCTGTCTGTGTTCCGGCCCGGTAGGGCTACTACTCCTGTGTATCTCTACTGCCTGCGGTCCCATTCCGGTCCTCAGTTTGGGGTTCTCCTCCGGGCTTCTGTCTCCAGACAGTACCATTGTGCCTTAGTGCCACTCCTGCAGTCTAGTCTCAGTTAAGTCTGTGTCACGAGGGCAACATTCCGGTGTCAAATCCCATCTGTGCACCACGGTACGCTTGACCATTCTTCCTGCCAATAGCTGAGGTTGGTGTTACATTGGGCGCCTCAGGCTGTGCTTACGATCAGGCAGTCAACATTGGTCTTAGCGTTCGTTAACCCCTTCGGGGAAGGTGCCATTATATCACCGGCTATTTTACCATGCAGTCTCCGTTGGGTGCCCTCCCAGGCATACTATCTCAGTCCTCCATTACTGCTACGGCAGTCCTTAAGTTGATCCTGGGCCTCCGTTGTCTAATAGGCATTTCTCGCTATTTAAGCACGCCCTGTAGAGTGGGAGTCTTAAGGGCCTCGCACTATTAGGGCCTGTCAGCATTCCTGGCCTAATAGTAACCCATTCACACGAAAGTTGCCTGACCTGTGTCAGTATATTGTAATTTCTGTATTGTACATATACTGGACCCGTGTGGGTATATATCTTGCTGTAACCTGTCCTGTGTCAGTACTATATTGTGTATACATATGCTACTGGACCTGTGAGGGTTATCATTTCTGAGTCTGTTCAATAAAACTGTGTTTTATCTCACCTACTGTATCTGAGTGTCAAATAAAACCATTACACTTCCCTCCTCCCACCTCCCTCTCAGCTCTCCATAGAACACTTTCAAGCTTCCCGCATCAAATCTATCACTACAGCAAGCTCTGGGAAGAGAATTTCAAGACTGGGAAGTCCTGTAATTCTGTGCTGCCGTTACCCTGTGCCGCAGAATGTGGAAGTGGGTACAGGAATCTAAACTTTGACAGTGAATTTTTCATAAACCCTGCGATCTAGAAACAATTACACTACTAATAATAGGAGACAGGGTTTGTTAAAGGTGAAAGTTCCGCTTTAACTCTCCAAGCACCAGAGGGGTGCACAATCCAATGAACTGTGTAGCACCATGGCATCCAAAGGGACCAAAATGTGTTTATTTTATAGGACAATGTGACATAAATTCCTTGTCACGGTTCAAGCCACAATTCAAAGTGTTAAATTTAATTATCAGTTTCTACTCCCAGATCTTCTTGTCTCTCTGTATCCTAAAATGTCTGATCAGTACATACACTGTGAGATCTTTAACGCTGTGGTCAGTTTTGCAAAAATGTTGACCCATTGGGGTGTGTCTTTTGTTGTTCACACTGGCCTTATGAGAATTCATCCTTTTTCTCTGTCGTCCAATACAGGTTACTGGTACATTGGGTAGGTGATCCGTCCCTTTAAGTAGGCAGGAACAATTCTAGAAGTGAATGCTGGGTGGAGCCTACCTCCTATTCTTAGATGCATCTAGCCACTTTGTCTCCAGAAAGATTTGTTCCTTGATGAAGATACAGGGCAAGAGAACATTTCTGCTACAGTTTTAGCTTCTTTTTTGTTTTCTGTTAGATATGGAATACCACCATTAGGCGTGTTACCATCACTGACAATTCCCTAATGGATAGCTCAGTTTCCAGGTGCTATGTGGACCTTAAGCCCTGGGGGGGAGAATCTTGTACTCCAAGTTCTTTCCTCAGGAGTTGCCCACTGAGGCTTCTTCTTTACACATGGTAATCTGAAGACAGATGACCTGCTGAAAAGGTGAGCATTCCTTTGAGTGCTGAGGTCCACTTCTCCCATGTTTCCTCCCCGCACAGAGGTCTCCTTTTGGAGTTCCTATTACATACTCCTGCACTCACTGGGTTTGTCTGTATGTCCACTGGGGGTTTGGAGCAGTTTCTGTGGTAAATGTAACCCATTGTCTGCCTATTTAGCACCTTTTGGGGGGGTTTCGCACTTTTCCCTTTAGGGTATAGTGTTTATTTCACTCTTAACATGTTTTTACAACTTTTTTACCTCAGTGTAAAAAGGCATGTTTTATCGCATAGACAACATGCTCCATTCACCTCTATGGGATTTTACAGTTTGGGACATATCTCTGCAACCACTCAGAATAGTGACTTCAGAGATGGCTCATTTTGTTTGTCTGCCCTTGCTCTATCACCCGGTCAACATTCTGTGTGTTTTGGGTGGCTCCTTATATCAATCAGGGTTACCTAGAGATTGCTCAGGTAGTTTATGCCCAGCATGCACGGCTGTCCCTGTGTCTCTTCCAGGGACCTCCAGCCATGCATTAGAGCCAATGTGGATTCAATAATTTGTATACAGAGACTTCGGTTTATCTTAAAACTCCTTCCATTCCATTTGCAGGGGGTCTTCCATTCTTGGCAGCCCCCCTACTCCAGGTCTTCCCTGCCAAAACAATGGGGAGTAACTGAAGTATCAGATTCCTCTGAGGAGGAACTGTTGGTGGATTCTGATGAAGGGGAATGTTCTACAGTGGTCTCTTTACAATTCTGTGGGGACCCCCTTGAGGCTGATCCCAATCCCTCAGCTGAGGGACTGATCAGGTACTGTGTTAAATGCCCTGAACATTCCTTTGGTTCCCTCTGAAGTGTTTCAGGAGCCTGAGTAGCTGCCTACCTGCTTTCTACCCAACCCAACTTTTGACAGTCTGGTGTTTAATGAGTGGGTGTATCCTGAGAAGGCCCTTCTGTATCCCAGAAGTTTGTTAAGCTGTATCCCTTCTCTAAAGCGGCATTAGCTCAGTGGGCTCATGCACCCAAGGTGACTAGACTCTCTTTTTGTCCACTGCCTTGCCTGTGGCAGACACATCTTTCCTTCAAGACTGGACTGACAAGAAGTTTAGGACTTCCCTGAAAGCCATTTTTACTATGTCTGGTACTTCCTTTCACCCAGCGTTCACTGCAGCTTGAGTGAACTGGGCCCTTGCGGTTCAGACTGCACAGCTGGCTGTATCTGTCTGTCAGGCTGCTCCTACTGCTGAAGTTGTGGCTCTTTGCTAACATCTCTGAGGCTCAGCATTATGTTCTGCTGCTGTATTTGATGCCATCCGTTTGGTGGCCAGAGTCTCTACCATGTCTGTGGTAGCCAGATGGGCTCTTGGCTCATGATCTAGTCTGCAGACACTACTTCTAAGACAACCCTACTTCATTACCCCTTCAGGGTTCCTCTCTATTTGGGCCAGAGTTTAAGGACCTCATTAGCGAGGCCACTGGTGGAGAGAGTACCCCCCTGCCCTTAGTCTCTAGGAAGAGCCTCCAACATAGCGGATTCAGTTTTTTCTTCCCTTTCAGGCTGAGATGAGCCCCGTGAACCAGGCGGTTCCCCAGACCACATGTTCCTCCTCCAAGCCCAAACCGCAATGGAGGACTATGTCATCCACAAAGCCCAGACATTGTGGTGGATCAGTGGTTTTAGAAGGGGGTGTCAGAGGGGTACAGGATCCTTTTCACCCCTCTTCCTCCTTTCAGGTTCTTCCTTCTCACACTCCTCAGGGTGTAGAGAAATGCCGTCTGTTCTACAGAGCCATCCAGACCCTTTTAGACAAGGAGCTTCTGGAACCAGTCCTGGTACAGGACATGGGTTTGGGTTTACTCAAACCTGTTTGTGGTTTCCGAGAAGGACGGCGGCTGCCTTCCAGTTTTGGGCCTCCAAGATCTCAATTCCTTTGTGGTCAAGGCTCACTATCACCAGGATTCCCTACGGTCGGTGATTGAGGCCATGTCTTCTTGTGGAAATTCTCCCTTCTCTGGATCTTCAGGACGCATATCTGAATATCACCATTCATCCATAGAGCTGGAAATACCTCAGGTTTGCTTGCAATCAAGGACATTTTCAGTTCTCTGCTCTTTCCTTTGGTCTGCTTACAGTTCACCAGGTCTTCAATCGAGTCCTGGGAGCCTTAGTGTCCGTTCTTCAGGGGGACAGCATTGAGTCACTACATATATGGATGTCCTGCTTCTGAAGGCCCCTTGGTCATGGGTGGATCCTCCACTTGGACACGTCGGATCTGGTACCGTTTCAGAGGCTGGTCTTCCTGGGCCTTCTTTTCAACACCCAGCATGGCATGGTGTTTCTCATGGATGAGGTGGCTCACCGGATCACCCACACAGTGTCTGCTGTTCTGGCTCAAGATCCAGTTCCAGCCAGAAGTTGACCTATCTAGTGGGGAGGTTCATTTCCACCATAGAAGCAGTACCTTTTACCATGGCTCACAACAGAGAACTCCAGTGGTTTGTAATCCAGGTGTGCAGGGGACAGCCAGACCTCCTGAAGATGTTGGTGTGTCTTCCCCTTCCTGTGGAGCTGAGTCAGTCATGGTAGCTCAACCTCTCCAATCTGCTGAAGGGCAAATCCTTTATGGGGTCCTTCTGGAGGACTGTGATGACGGATGCCAGCCTCTCCGACAAAGGAGTGGTTCTGGGTCCATTAAACACTCAGGGATGGTGGTCTCCAGAAGAATCTCTCCTTCCAGTCAACATGTGGGAGCTTCGGGTGATATTTCATGCCCTTCGCTACTTGATGCACCAGTTGGAGGGATGGCCAGTCAGAGTCTGGTCCGACAATGCCTGTCACGTCCTCTGTACTCGCCGCGGCGTGCCTTCCCGGCGGGGGCTTCTGTCCTTCCCGCGGGGTGTTCATTCTGTGGCTCTCTCTCCGCTGTGACCGGACTCTCTCTGCCTCTGGTGGCGTGCTTCGGCGGCGGCCACGTCTCTGCCAGGTCTCATTCCCAGGCGGCTCTGCACTTCCGGTTTTTTCGTCGGTGGCGCGGCTCTTGACGTCGTCTTCCGGCTACTATTTTAGGTGTCCTGCTCATTTGCCTGGTGCACTTTCACTAGTGTTCACTGCAGCCTAGATTCCAGCAGTCTTCTGTACTTTAGTCCTGTTCCTTGCTGTGTTAACTTGCGTGTACCGATATAGGCTCGTCTGACCACTCTTCTGCTTACTCCATATGTCTTGTTTGATCTCCTGTTGCTGACCGGCTCGTCTGACCACTCTTCTGCCTACTCCCTGTGTCCAGTCTTGACCGCCAGTGGCTGACCAGCTAGTCTGACCACTCATCAGCCTAGCCTATTGTCCAGTCCAGATCTCCAGTCGTTTTCTGGCAAGTCTGATCGTTCTTCTGCGGGTTCAACCATTCCTAGCTTAGTCCTGCTCTTGGGGTCTAGGTTCTTTCATTTCCGTTGGGGAGCTTCAGCTACTTCGTGGCCTACGCACCCCAGCTCCGCTCCCTAGCCTCCGCCCTCCAGCCTTCGCTCCCCCCTGCAGGGGAGTTTGTACTGTCTGTGGGAGGTCATCCTGGTCTGGATCCCGGCTCAACTGGGGTTCAGACATCTGGCCTTGCGGCCAGCATCTTTACTCGGCCCTTGCCGCAGCAAGGCCTGACCACAGGCAGTCACCACTCTCCAGCACCGAACCCTAATCCTCGCTCCCTAGCACTCCCTCCCCTGCAGGTGACAACCTGCACCGGTCAGTCCTGACAATGCCATGGCTGTGGCTTACATCAACAAGCAAGGAGGCACTTGAAGTCTCGCAGCTTAGTTAGAGGTCAAAGCTATTTTGTCCAGAGCAGAAGAACATGTTCCTACCATATCTGCAGTTCATATTCCCAGAGTAGCTGACTTCCTAAGTCGACACACAGTGGACAGCGGAGAGCGGGACCTGCATCAAGAGGTGTTTGGCCTCATTGTACAGAGGTGGGGACTTCCTTGCATTGACCTGATGGTGACAAGACCCACCTGGAAGGCCCCAACGTTCTGCTCCTATTGGAAGGACCCTCTAGCTCTAGCAGTGGATGTCATGACAATCCCTTGGCACTTTCCTCTGGCTTACATATTTCCTTCCATTCCCATGTTCCACAGGGTGCTGCGGAAACTGTGGCTGGAGCTCTGTCCAGTCATTCTGATCTCTCTTTGCTGGCTTTGGCAGGCTTGGTTTCCAGAGCTCCTGGATCTCTCAGTGGTGGAGCCCTTTCAGCCCCCCACCGTCCCTATCTTCTTCTACAGGGATACCTGTGGAAGGAGGATGTCCATCATCTGGGTTTGACAGCATGGAAATTGAATCTGAAATACTGAAACAGAAGGGTTTTCTCTTCTGGTGTGGTGGCTACTATGCTTAGTGCCCGCAAGCCTGTTTCCCCTAAGGCCTACTATAGAGTCTGGTCTACCTTTCTTAGTGTGCAGATAAGGACCTTTTTCCAGGAACTTGATATTCCAGTGGTCCTGTCCTTCCTGCAGGATGGAGTGGATAAGGGCCTCCGTTTGAATTCCCCTAAGGTTCAGACTTCTGCTCTCTCTGTCTTCTTTCAGAGACGCATCGCTGTTCTTCCTGATGTCAGGGTGTTCTTCCAGGGTGTTGTTCATACTCACCCTATATTTAAGAATCCTGCTCCTCCGGGGGATCTTGGCTTGGTTTTGGGCATCCTTCAGTGCCCCCCCATTTGAGTCCTTGACTACTATTCTTCTATGCCTGCTGACTTGGAAATTACTTTTCACTTAGCGATCATGTCTGCTTGCTGGGTTGCGGAGTTGTATACCCTATCTTGTAAACCACCCTTTTTTGGTGTTTCACAAAGACAAGGCTGTTCCTCGCACTTCGCAGAAGCTTTCTCCTGAAGATGGTCTCTGAATTCTGCATTACTCAGGAGATTGTGGTGCCCTCTTTCTGCCCTGACCCTACCTCTGACAAGGAAAGGGACCTTCATTTGTTGGATGTGGTGTGCTGCTTTAAGTTATGTGCACCGCATTGAGTCTATTCATCAGTCTGACACTCTTTTTGTCCTTCCTGAGTGTCCCAGGGCAGGGAGACCCGCATTCAAGTGACCATTGAGTCTTGGATTCAGTGTACCATTCATAAGGCTTACAACCTGAGGAAGAAGTCTGTTACCTTTCGGGTCATAGCTCATTCCACAGGATCCATTGGGACATCTTGGGTTTACAAGAATCAGGCTTCAGCTGATCAGTTGTGCAAGGTCGCCACTTGGTCATCTGTGCACACCTTCTCTAAACACTACTGAGTGGATGTTCTTGCGTCTGCTGACGGCAGCTTGGGAAGGAAGATCCTAGAGGCAGTTTTGTCTGTCTAGGTTCTCCTTTTGTCTCTTCAGTGCTCCTTCACTTTTGAGCCCAGTTGGCTTGAGTTTTGTGTGCTGTGCTATGTTCCTGGTGTGTTTCTGCACCGGTTTTTGTGTCTGTTGACACTTCAGTGTTCTTGTTGAGCTGTTTATGATCTGATGGTTCATATAGGTTCTGGTGACTTTGGGGCTCTGCGCCTGGTCCTTGCCTTACCTCCTACCTCTGGGAAACTCAAGGGCTTGACATCCCAATGTACCAGTAATCTATATTGGATGACAGAGAAAAGAGGATTTTAGTCTTACCTTTTAAATCCTTTTCTCTTAGTCCATATAGGTTACTGGTCTCCCACCCTGTCAAGGGCCATGCTTGGCTCTCCTGTGGCAGAACGTGGGGGTCCTTTCAGGTTCATGCTCACAGGAGTCTTCTTTTCCCTTCTTACTACCTATTCACTAGTTAGTGTGTCAAATCTTTCTGGAGAGGAAGTGGCTAGATGCAGCTAAGGATGGGAGGTAGGCTCTATCCAGCATTCACTTCTAGAATTGTTCCTGCCTACTTAAAGGGGCAGATCACCTACCCAAAGTACCAGTAACCTATGTGGACTAAGAGAAAAGAATGTAACAGGTAAGACTAAAATCCTCTTTTCTTAAGGTTTGTCCTGTCCCATCTACATATAGTGCAGTCTGGGGACATTTCACACACATGATGAGGCAGACAACATTAGACGAGCTCAGGAGAATTTGCCCTTGATATTATGGTTTCGGTGGGAATGTGGGATGAGCAATTTATCTTTGGTACATATGTGTGCACAGGTTCCACGCATGTTTTTGTAGACAGAGAGAAGTACCATTTGCTGTTACATTCTTAAGGGAGCTATTCACCGCCAGTTGTTTCACGTTGGGGAGTTGTTTACAGGAGAGGAGCGGAGGTCTTGGGAATATTCTTTTTAATATGTCATCAGTATGTAGTACTGTTTAGACTTCTTTTGAGATTTTACTCAGTACTTCAAGCTGTAGGTGACTACTAATAGCACACTGTTCTCTTCCTGTGGTTTATTCTATTCCAGGAGATTTATTTGGGGTACTCTGGTAGCTCTCTGAATTTGAAAGCCCGTGATCCTGGTATTATGTCCACGGCTGATAAAATCTCTCCTGACGTTTTTTAAGATGTTGCTCTCCATCAGAAGTGTTAGAGAATATGCACTTATACCTCAGGACCTAGCTGTAAATAATAGAGTTTTTTTGTGTATTGTCAAGGATATATAAAAGAAACAGAAGACCAGGCACTGTATCTCTCGCATAAAATAAAAACAATAAATTTGAGATCTTGTACACAATCTAGGTATGACACACTTTTCACTGTTGACAGAATTGATTAAAAAGAATCTATTACTCATATTCGTGAAACAATATATGTAATTTTATTTAAGGATAAATAAAACGTGGTGTATAAAATATGACTAATAACCAGTCAATTGGGATATAAGGGTGTACAAAACTACAAAATCTATCTTAATGCAACTAAGTCCTAGACTAAGATATATATGGCATAAAGAAATTATAATACTAAAAAATATATCAGATAACTACACAGATAAACACTAGCACATATAGGGTTAAACCTTACATATAGTTATCCAGTGGTATAAGCTAGCAATATTTGAAGACAGCACATAGTAAGGGTTAAAGGGATAGTAATACTTAAAATGTAAAAAAAAATATGTTGTAGGGTTTATCCCCCTGAATAAAACAAGGGTACTCCCACTGCTGAAAGGTATTTCAGCTCTGGTCAGTTGACCATAAATCTCCATAGGATGGTGTAGCAACAGCGCCACTGCACAATTTCAGGCCACTGTGATATTGCACCTAAAAAATTCAACTTTGAAAATTAATAACTTTTGAATGAAACACCTTTCAGCAGTGGAAGTACTCTTGTTTTACTCAGGGGAATAAACCCTACAACATATTTTTTTTTACATTTTAAGTATTACTATCCCTTTAATTGTTCCTTACAATTATAAACAGGTGGCAGTGTCCCATCTCATATGTACAAAAGCAATTAAGTGGCAGGAAATTTGTCACGCAAAATGTACTCAATAAGGCCACAAGTTACATAACAACCCTTTTATAACCACAATGCACAATATTGCAAGATGTAATAACCTATCTGGAAGACATACTGTAAGGTTCCAGATCTGCTAAACATAGAATTTAACTATTTATCTGCTGTATTCAATATGCATACCTCTGGATGTAACACGGAATAATAAAATACATTTCCCAGTAAAAATTAGCATTACCACATTATAATCCTAAGCAATAATAATAGTAATAATAATAATATATCGATATAGAACAACAAAGATAATATGAATATATCAGTGTAACATAAACCATAGAGATTATAATGACAAAATCATGTCTGCACACAATTCAGCAACAGGGGTTAATAAAACCATGGACAGTAAGCACCAGCCAATTACTCTCAATCCAAACTGGCATACGCTGCTTTGCTTTGTCAGGATTTTCACAAATGTGACTATTCCAACAGCTCAAGACCATGCCCTGATACCACCACACAGACAATGTCATTTTTAAAACAGAACCAACAGACAGTACCAGAACCACAGACAAAGAAAAACAGAAGGAAAACTTCCCAGAGAGCAATGCAAGTGTTAGTTTAGAACACCAGATCAAAGGAGTGCAATGACATCTCAGAACAACATATTTGTGGATTACCTGCACATGCTTGTAGTAGGATTCCAACATATCCCACAGCATTCATATGCAGACTTTCACACGCACAATAAACAATTTGTTCTGCAGGTGTCAGCAATGCTAGCTAACTATAATGTTCAATGATCTAAAATTGCTATCAATCTGATCTCACTCTATTATTTCTTTGATTGGACAGTATGACTTCCAAAAATTATTCTAACTTTACAACCAAATGGTTACTGTGTAATAGCTCTCAGTAAGTTGGCCAGATCCACTAGGAAATATTAGAATAAGACTAACCCAGAATAGACTGGGTTATAATAATTTTGGAAGTGTATACAGTGTTTTATGTAAATAAGCTTTAATTATACTTTACCAGTCCTATAACTGGGTGTGGTCTCTGGCACAGCAAGGTTCAGCTTAATTCAGGTGCAGCAACTAGGAAATTCGGCCAAACAAAAAGCCCTTATTTCCCCCTGTACACTGTTTATATTACCTAAACCACCCTTAACAGAAAGGTACACCCATTCTTCTCTCATAGGTCACTCCTGGATCAACAGGGGTGTTTTAGGCATGGGCTGGACTTGATGGACGCATGTCTCATCAAATATGTTACTATGTAATTAGAATATTAGGTAATCTTTACATTTTCATCAAGTTTTCTGTTTGGTAAATAACATATACATAGAACTTGAAGAAATAAATCTACCATGTCGCTAGATGGCAGTCTACTACCAGGAATCTTCAGGAAAGACCCTAAATGCCAATCAAAAAAGATAATGAGGAAACTAATTAAATGAGTTCTGACACAAGTCCTCTTTTAGGAATATCAAACGACATCTCCCTACATAAAAACACCAGGTGGAGTTAGATAAAATTCGTGTTCAAGGCGAGATATTTACTGCCTGAAAGTCTCAAAAATCCATTTGTAGAGAAACAAAATGTATGTTACTTAAAGATACAGCCTCATATATAAACAGACAAAATTGTTTCTGGATAGCATCTTTAAACATTTCTTTCCCAGCAAAGGGCAGACCCTCTGACAGTATCTGGGATGGAAACTGTCATTTCTGAGATAAGAAGGCCTTCTGTTGGTTTGTGGTACAGAGATGTACAGATGGAGTTGTCACTAATATTGATCGCAGTATCCAGAAAGTTAATTTGTGGGGGTGAATTTCTGAGTTTGAGGTTAAAGGTGGTATGAAAGGCATTGTAATTTCTGTGAAATGCCAAAAGTTCATCTTCGATGGCAATTAGGATATCATTTATGATAAGAGGCTTTATTTGACATGTGGACAAGTACTTCTCCTCCAAATTTGCCATTAAAAGATTGGAAAATTGTGGTGCGATTCACATTCCCATGGCCTTTCCAGTCTTTTGTATATATAGTTCTTGCCCAAATGTGAAATAATTCTAAGTATGAAGTGTATTAGCTGGATTACAGGTTGTGTGGATAAGCCCTCATGCTTTACAAATTCTTTGCAGGCTGTAATGCCATCTTCATGTGGAATGTTGGTGTAGAGTGATTCCACATCCATAGTGGCTAGAATGGTTTCCCTAGGGATGGAACAAAGTTCAGACAGCTTGTTTAAGAGGTTGGTTATATCCTAAATGTAGCTGGGTGTTCCTTTGACCAATGGTTTGAGATATTTTCTGTGAGTATGCCTGTTCCAGATATTATTGGCCTTCCAGGTTTCCCTTCCTTGTGTATTTTAGGAACCATATAGAAGCATCCCTAAAGTCTTCTAGAATGAGGGCCACCGAGTGGTCTCTTGTGTTAGAAGGTAGTCCTTTCATGAGTTTTTTAAGCTCTTTTATGTAGATGTGGGATCTTTTTGTATTATGATATAGTATCTTTCATCCATAAGTTGCCTGTGTGCCTCTTCTATATAGTCAGTTGTCTCCATGATCACTACAGCGTACCTTTGTCTGCTGGTTTAATTACTGTTTTTGTTGTCCTGTTATGACTGTATTGCTTTTTGTTCCTTGGTAGTTAGGTTGTGTGCCAGTTTGTATTGTCTGTCAAGTATAGTTGATGGGACTCAATATACCTGTCCAGTGTGGGGTTGCTTCCAGGTAGTGGGGTCTATGTGGATGTTTTTGTAGGCAAGTTCTATTGGTGATCTAGTTTTGTGGCTGGGATGATTGTGTTATTTGTCATGAAATAATTCTTTGAGTCTAAGTTGTCTGAAGAGCTCCTCCGTATCACTGCAGAGTTCTATTATATAGGTTTGGTTGGGCAGAAGGAAAGTCCTTTTGAAAGTACAAATAACTCCTCTTTGTCTGGCTTGTGTGAGAGGTTAACAACACACATTTTTTTCTTATTATACCTGAAGAAGAGACTGAGTTGTCTTGAAAGCGTGCATCTTACAGCCACTCAATTAGCCAATAAAGATGATATTTTTACTCCACTAGTCTCCTGCATAATTATGACGGTAGAATTAAATAGACCTCAACTTACATAGATAATTTGATAATTATAAAGTGACAGCTAGTGTTCTCAAATAATGTTTGTATTTATTTTCATTGGTACAGGTTTTTCTTGATAATCTGCCAGATGATTTTGCTGCAGCTCTTCTGGAACACAACAAGAAAACTGCAGCAATATTTGGACAGTGTCTTCTTACAGTTTCCAAGTTGGCTGATATGGAACAAGAATACAAACTTCCACTGTCACAAATCAGTAAGCTCTAAATACAAATGTATAATAAATGTGATAATTATAATATAAGGATAGAATGATTTATTTCTTCTTAGTACATATGGCCTCTACCCTAAGGGGGCTGCATCCTTGCATCTGCCACCCGCTTCCAGCATGGCCCTGTCAGGACTTTTTCTTTGTAGCCAATGGTAATGTCTTGTGAGGAACGCAAGGTCCTTGCAGGGTAATACCATAGATCCAGTGTACTGCTCTCCAGCCCCCAGCAAACGAACTGCCTTCTACTACAGCCAAATATTTCAAATTTTGACTCATTAGTCCAAAGCACATTCTGCCATTTTTCTTCACCCCAGTTTCTGTGTTTTAATGCATAGTTCAGTTGCTTGGCCTTGTTTCTGCATTGGAGGTATGCCTTTTTGGCCACAAATCTTCCATGAAGACCACTTCTGATCAGGCTTCTCTGTAGATGGGTGTACCTGGGTCCTACTATTTTCTGCCAATTCTGAGTGAGTAATCATGATGCGTCATTCATCTGCTGTGCTAAGTGTCCATGACCAACCACTGCATCTATGGCCCTCTGGAAACCCCTGTCTGCCTTGAAATTTCAGCCTTGCTGATGTAGTATAACTACCTTGTGTCTTGTTGCTGTGCTCAGTCTCAGTATGACTTTCAACATTAAACTGTCTTCAGCATTCAGCATTCAGCATTAAACTGTTCCTCGTCCAGTTTTATTCTTCCTACACAGCTGTTTCTGATTCAGTTAATGATTGTGTTTCAACCTACATATTATATTGATGATAACTAGTACCTGTTTGGTTTAATCATACACCTGACTACATGCTCACAAAATCCCTGACTTTGTTTAAGTGTACCTAGAAGAACTGATGCTGTTTTGAAGGCAAATGGTAGAATCACCAAATATTGATTTGATTTTTCTTCTGTTCACTCACTATGCATTTTCTTAATTGATCAATAGAAACTATTAACATGTCTATTTTTGAAATGATTCTTACTTTACAGCATTTTTTCTCAACTGCATAAAACTTGTGTAACAATACTGTATGGAAGAAGGAAATGAAAAAGAGACTAATTGGTAGCCTCCTCTTCAAATAACCATCACTTTTAGAAGAAACCAAGTTGTCATTGGCCAACCAAGAAATTTGTACAGAAGTCAACCAGAGAGAAGACTTGTTCAGCATGAGAAAGCCACTCTTCCAAAGAGCAGTAAATAGGGGACAGACTTATGTTTTTCAGGGAAGAATGGATAAGATCAGTGTCAGGCCATTTGATTATTTGAATCATATCTAAGGGGTACAGAATGTACTTTGTGGAACTTATTCCTCAACATATATTTATGTCTACTGTATCAAGATACCCTGTCAGAAAAGAAAAAACGCTGACACTAGAGAGACTGAAGGTGAGATCTAAAAAATTGGTCACAATCCACAACAGACTAAGTATCTGGCTCACTAAATAGTTCAGGGTCTCTGGTCATGGCTGGCGATTTCAGTATAGTTCAACGTACTGGAACTCAGAGCAACTTGGCAAAGCTGTCACACTAGGCTCTGTAACTGAAGGTTCACCCAATGTAAATTCTGTTGAACAATGTCACTGCAGTAGCATAAATAACCATTCAGAGCTGCTAGGAGCAAGGCAGTCTGGAATGATGTTCAGAGGATGCTGCAATGGGTGGAGCTGCTTGTTCCAGGAATCCTAGGTGTGGACAACGTGGCAACATATTTCCTCAGCCATCTGTGCTAAATCAGTGATTGTGGGTGCTCAAACAGTTCTTCAACTCCAGAACAAATGGAGATCTCTAGAACTAGACTGCATGGCAACTCTACAAAACTGTAAGGTATCAAGCTTATGTACAAGAGCAGTGGATCCACTAGCTTTGGCAACAGATTTGATGATTCCATGGTAGTTTATTCTGGCATGTATATTTCCACCAATGCCTCTGGTTTCAAGCGTAAATTACAAAATCAAGATGGACAAATTGGAACTAATGGTGTGGATATTGAAGCCAGCATCTCATGACATCTTGAAACAGAAAAATTCTTCCAGTGCGGTCATTTCAACCACACTTAAAGCACTTAAAGGGATAGTAATACTTTGTTTTATCTTTATTTTATTTTGTAGGCATTAAAAAAAACATGAAGAACGATATAAGTCTTATCTCTCAAACCTTTATGGTTTAAGAGATATTCACAAGCAAAGTATCCCCCCCCCCCCCTGTTCAGCTAGATCAGAAGGGAGGTGCCCAGGTAGACTGCAGAGAGGGACAATCTTCAATTAAGATAAGGGAAAAAGCTGAAAAACTTGTCAAGGGGGGAAGGGCTTTCATTGTTTTTATACAAAGAAGAGTGTCCCCTGCTGTTATCTGTCTGGTCTTACAACCAGATTCACATCTGAGAAGAGATGGCTTACACTAGGAAAAAGGGGCGGGAGGGGTAAACTTTGCTTGTGAATATCTCTTAAACCATAAAGGTTTGAGACATAAGACTTATATCGTTCTTCATGTTTTTTTAATGCCTACAAAATAAAATAAAGATAAAATGAAGTATTACTATCCCTTTAAGTGTGGTTGAAATGACCGCACTGGAAGAATTTTTCTGTTTCAAGATGTCAATCACGGAGCAGGAACGTCAGCCAGAACCGGGTCAATCACGAAGCAGGAACGTCAGCCAGAACTGGGTCAATCACGGAGCGGGAAGTCAGCCAGAACCGGGTCAATCACGGAGCAGGAACATCAGCCAGAACCGGGTCAATCACGGAGCAGGAAGTCAGCCAGAACCGGGTCAATCACGGAGTGGGAAGTCAGCCAGAACCGGGTCAATCACAGAGCAGGAACAGCAGAGTAGTCAGACGAGCAGAGTCGGTACACAGGAATACAGGATCACAGCAACAATAGCGCAGGAACAGGAACACTACGAAAGGGCACCTGACAGGTGCCATAGGCCCAATAATAAAGGGACACCCTGGGCGGGCCAATCAGCTTCCACCAATGGACAAGCACCAGCACAGAGAGTGACAGGGAAATACGGGCACCGTGATAGTACCCCCCTCTCAAAGACCCCCCCCCCCCCGGCAGAGGGTCTGGGTTTCTGGGGATATTTAGAGTGAAAATTGCGCATTAATCTTGAAGGTCCCTCTGGTCGACCCAAGAACGCTCTTCAGGCCCATAACCCTTCCAGTGGACCAAATATTGCAATTTGCCTCTAAACCTCCTAGAGTCAATAATACTCTGTACTTCGTACTCCTCCTGGCCTTGAACATCCACCGGCCCAGGAACCACCGGAGTGGTAGTATAGCGGTTGCACACCAAGGGCTTCAATAGTGACACATGGAACACATTGTGAATGCATATAGATGCCGGGAGTTCCAGTGCGTAGGCCACGGGGTTAACCTTACGTATAATTTCTAACGGACCAATGAACCGTGGAGCCAATTTGTTGGATGGCACTTGCAGATTGAGATTTCTGGAGGAGAGCCATACCCTGTCCCCAACCTGGAAGGATACCTCTGGCAGCCGTCTGCGATTGGCATGCCGTTGATGTCGCTGGAAGGACTGGCTGAGGGACCTCTGCACCTGTGCCCAAGTGGAGCGGAGCTGCTCAATATGCTCGTCCAGAGCCGGAATCTGTTGAGACTGAAACGAATCCGGGAGCAGACATGACTGGACCCATAATTAACGAGAAATGGGGAGCTCCCAGATGATGAGTTAACTGCACAGTTCCTGGCAAACTCTGCCCATGGCAACAGGTCGGCCCAATTATCATGATGATCGGTCACAAAGCAGCGCAGAAACTGCTCCAGTCCCTGATTGGCACGTTCAGCGGCCCCGTTGGTCTGGGGATGGTAGGCAGAGGAGAAGGATAGTTGTATGCCCATTTGGCTACAGAATGCCCTCCAGAATCTCGACATGAACTGACTCCCTCGGTCCGACACTATCACTCTGGGAACCCCATGCAAGCGAAACACTTCTCTGGCAAAAACTACTGCCAGCTCCTGAGCCGAAGGAAGACCAGAGAGGGGCACAAAGTGAGCCATCTTTGAGAACCTGTCTACCACCATCAGTATAAATGTATAGCCCTTAGATACCGGCAATTCTCCCAAAAAATCAATAGATATGTGGGACCATGGGCGTTCACCATTAGGCACTGGATGGAGCAGGCCCACAGGGAGATGTCTGGGGGTCTTAGCGCGGGCACAGGTGGCACAGGCAGCAGTAAATGTGGAACAATTGGCTTTAAGGGAGGGCCACCAAAACACTTGTGAAAGAGACCATATCAACTGATCCTCCCAATATGCCCAGCTGCCTTAGATGAGTGGTAGGTCTCGAGCAAATGGGTACGGAAAGGATCATCCACAAAGCACTTGCCAACTGGGGTTTCTGGAGGTGCCTGAGCTTGGGATGCCAAAATTTGCTCCCCTAGTGGCAAAGTGATACTAGTGCAGACTGTTGCCAGAATCCTATCTGGCTGAATAATAGGTACTGGGGCTTCATCCCTCTCAATGTCAGAGCTAAACTGTCTGGATAGGGCATCTGCCCTAACGTTCTTAGAGCCAGGCAAGTAGGATACAAGTTAAACCTTGACAGGAATAGGGCCCATCTAGCCTGACGGGAGGACAGCCTTTTAGCCTCTGAGAGATAAATCAGATTTTTATGGTCCGTAAGAGTTAACACCGGGGTTCTTGTGCCTTCCAACAAATGTCGCCATTCCTTTAATGCCAGGATGATAGCCAATAATTCCCTATCACCAATCTCGTAATGGCTTTGGGCACTAGATAGCTTTTTGGAAAAGAACTCACAAGGTCTCAGGTTACCACCCTCTTTGGGGCGTTGAGAAAGAACTGCCCCTACCCCAACTTCAGAGGCATCGAACTCTAGCGTAAACGGCAGGGTGGGATTGGGGTGGGACAGTATAGGAGCGGAGGCAAAAGCAGATTTAAGAGTCTCAAAGGCCATCTCAGCTGCCTCAGTCCATTGAGAGGGATTAGCGCCTTTGTGCGTGAGGTCAGACAGGGGTTTTACAATGGTAGAAAAATTCTGAATAAATTTTCTGTAATAATTGGCAAAGCCCAAGAATCGTTGGATAGCTTTTAACCCTTTGGGCTGTGGCCATTGTAGGTCTGCCGCCAATTTTTCTTGGTCCATGGCAATGCCATCCTTGGAAATCACAAAATCCAGGAAGGGTACTTTAGAACTGTGAAATTCACATTTTTCTAATTTACAGAACAATTTCTTCTTGCGTAAGCGGAGTAGGACCTCTGACACATCCTGGATGTGCTGGGTTAGGTTAGCAGAGTGAATCAATATATCGTCAAGGTATACAACTACACAGGACGGTAGCATGTCACGGAGGATATCACTGATGAACTCTTGAAATACGGCAGGTGCATTACATAATCCAAAAGGCATCACTAAATATTCATAGTGTCCTGACCTAGTATTGAATGCTGTTTTCCACTCAGCTCCGGCCCTGATCCTTATCAGGTTGTAGGCGGCCCGTAAATCGAGTTTAGTAAATATGGAAGAACCCTTCAACCTGTCAAACAACTCAGTAATGAGTGGTATGGGGTACGCATTCTTGGACATGAGCTTATTTAGTCCCCGGTAATCAATACAAGGTCGTAATTCGCCATTTTTCTTTTTCACAAAAAAAGAACCCTGCCCCTGCCGGAGAGGATGATTTGCGAATGATTCCCTTTTTGAGGGCATCCTCACTATATTCCTCCATGGCCTTGTTTTCCTCACAGGACAAAGGGTATGTCCTGCCCCTCGGTGGCACCACCCCCAGTGGCAAATCAATAGCGCAATCATAAGGCCTATGTTGCGGCAATGCGCTAGCCTCTCCCTTACTGACTACGTCACTGAACTTGCTATATTCAGTTGGCACGGAGGGAGAGGTACACATGATCTTGACCAGATGTGACAAACAGTGACTAGTGCAGTATTCAGACCACGGCTTAACCTCGCACCTTTGCCAGTCAAACTGGGGGTTGTGCAGCAATAACCATGGGAACCCCAGAATGACCGCGTGCTGGTGTTAGTGTATGATCTGGAAACACACCTCCTCCCTGTGGAGGGCCCCAATAGACATAGAGATAGGAGTTGTTTCCATAGTAATGAAAGCAGGTTCTAGAGGTCTGCCATCGATGGCCTCAATGGCTAGTGGAATATCTCTTTTAGACAAGGGAATATTATGCCGTTCAGCGAACGCACAGTCCATGAAATAACCTGCTGTGTCTGAATCTACCAGAGGTAGTACCTCCACAGCTTGGTTGCCCAAACAAAAACTCACCTGGATTGTGGGTTTTTGAGTGCAGGAGTCTGGGGACGACTGTACACCACCTAGGGCCTGTCCCCCAAGGTACCCTAGGTGCGTGCGTTTCCCGGCCGTACCGGGCATGTGTGTAATATGTGCCCATATTTGCCACAATATAGGCATAAACCCTGCCTTTTTCGGTGTGCCCGCTCCTCCTTAGAAAGTCTGGTGAACCCGAGTTGCATAGGCTCACTTGGTTCGGATACTCGATCAAGAGGATTGGGAGGTGAGGGTGGGTTCAAAGGACTACCGTGCCCATAGCTTCTGGATTTTGCCCTTTTAGCCAAGCGCCTCTCGCGCATGCGAGAGTCAATGAGCATAGCATAGTCGATATACTCGTCTAAGTCATTAGGTACATCTCTGGCAGCAATCTCATCCTTAATGGAATCCGACAACCCCTGGGCAAAGGCTGCCACCAGAGCCTCATTATTCCAGCCTACCTCTGCTGCCAGTATTCGAAACTCTATGGCGTAATCGCCTACCGCACAATCGCCCATTTGTATCTCCATCAATCTCTTGGCAGCAGAGGCGGCTCTCCCAGGCTCTCCGAAACTTTTTTATAAACTCATTGAAGTTCAGGGTGCATGGGTTGGCATTTTCCCATAAGGGGTTGGCCCATGCCAGGGCCTTACCAGTTAATAGTGATATCATGAACCCCACCTTGCTACGGTCATTCGGGAAGGCATGAGGTGTCAGTTCTAAGAATATCACTAATTGGTTAATAAACCCCCTGCACAGTGTGTGTTCGCCATTGTATCTTAACGGTAACGGCGCCACCGCCGTTAAACTTCTGGAAGGTGCAGCAAATTGTCCAGCCTGAGTGTCTGGTGTCGGAACTGGGGGGACCACCAGATTTTGGTTAGGTTTATCGAGGTGCACCGTTCGTTCCAGTAAGGTCTGCATGGCCAGTGCCAACTGGTCCAAGTGTTGCTCATGGACATCCATACTCCAATGGAGGTTCTGTGTATTACCATCACCCTTACCGTCTAAGGTCATGGCCCTTTCGTACTGTTACGGTTTTCAGACACTCAGACCAGAGTTAGAAATAAAACACAGTTTTATTAAAATGAAATAAAGAATAGCACCCCTGAGGGCCAGAATCGGTATTACAGTAATGAGTAATATACAGGCTCAATCTAGCAGGAGCAGGTAGCATATAGCATAAACACAGGTAAGGGTTAACACTCAAGCTGGTAGTCAGTCTCTGTGGTGGTGATTAGCCAACGCCGGTGCATAAACAGTCCCAGCAGCAGTAGTGCAGCTAGCAAGCTCAAGCAGTGCGACTGAACTGAATCACAACCAGATCACGGTCTGGAAATGCCCAAGAGTATAGAATGACCAACTGTAGCAGGAGCCAATACCCCTACAGGGGTGTAGCAACGAAGGAGAGATACTACCAGAGCCAATGGAGCCAATAAAGGAAGCACCCCTGGTGCTGTAGAGGAGGAACACTGTGTGTGCCAATGGGACCTGAGCCTAGTACCCCTTAGGTGCTGTATCGGAGGAGACACTGCCCAAGCAGAATACTAGAGCCAACGCACTACCAAGTGCGGGTGGATAGAACAACACAGTGAGCGAGAATGGACCAAAGCCAAAGCACCCTTCCGGTGCCGACACGGAGCACACACTGCCAGAGTATTGGAATGCCCTTAGCACCGCGCGGTGCAACAACTCCTGGAAACGAGCACCAAACGAGGTGTATAGCTCTGCAGTGATAGTAGCTAGGCTCGGTATAGTAGGCAACAGCTCAACAAGTGTTAATGTGGCTCAGTATGGGAGGCAACAAGCTTGGCAGGCATAAGCAAACGGGCTCGGTAATGGAGGCAACCGGCACAGCAAGTGTTCTAGACAGGCTCTAGACAGGCTCTGAAACAAAAGCCACAGCTCGGCAGTAATCTCTCACAGGCTCAGAATGGAGGCAACCAACAGGCTCGGAGGCTACAGAACAACGGATGGGTGATCAGTCAGTGCAGCTGCGAGCAGGCTCAGAATGTCGCCAGGCAGAAACGAGAAGCAGAACCAGAAGAATCACGGAGCAGGAACGTCAGCCGGAACCGGGTCAATCACGGAGCAGGAACGTCAGCCGGAACCGGGTCAATCACGGAGCAGGAAGTCAGCCAGAACTGGGTCAATCACGGAGCAGGAAGTCAGCCAGAACCGGGTCAATCACGGAGCAGGAACGTCATCCAGAAATGGGTCAATCACGGAGCAGGAAGTCAGCCAGAACCGGGTCAAGGGCTACAAGCTGCAATAGATGACAAACCACACACTTTGTTATGGCAATCAAATTCTCCATCATGGCTGAATCCTACTCCTTGTGAGCCCCTAAGAGGGACAGAGCTTCAGTCTAGTGAGCATAATACTCCTTGTGCCTTGTGGATTACAGATTTATGATTGCTAATAGACATGGGTAAAAACTTTTGCCCAAAAAGTGAAAAGTGAAAAAATGGCACTTTTCACCTTCTGTGGAATTTCCTGACAAAAGTGTAGTTTTTCTGTCTCAAACCCCAGTTTTGTTCCACTGCACTAGAACCATACATACTGAACCCCAACATTGTCACACAGTAACCAGAGAGCTACACATACTGACCTCCAGCCTTGTCTTGCTGTAGCCATAGAACCACATATACCGCCTAACCAGCCTTGTCGTGCTGTTTGGTAGCCATGATGGGCAGTGTGAGGCCCTGCAGCTGTTACTAGATTATCACTCCCATTGGTGTCCTGTCTAAAATGCAGTTACTTAAGTCACACTTCTGGATGTTTCATAAACTCAAGTGAAACAATTTCTTAGCTTACACAGGTACAGTGGACCCAGTTCCCATGCACAAAAATTCATATGTGTATAGTATATCAGCCTGGAGCTGCCAAGATTGCATCACAATTATCCAGCAGGGAAAGAGAAAACTAAAGAAAAAGGAGAGCGTGAGTGTGCGAGAAAGAGAGAAGAAAGAGCATGTACTAATCCAACATACAAAATCTTACATTAATATAAAATCAGTATGATGAAATGTAGGCTACTCAACTCTGTCATTGTACCTTTTGTCCTCACTGCAGAAGAACCAATAAAAGTAATATACAATTAAAAAGATATTGCAAATATTAGTGATGATCAAGACACTGTGTTATGAATGTACCAAAGTAATAGATAATAGAAAATATGAAAACACAATCAATGAAGTTCCAAATGAGTGACTGATTAGGTGAATTAATTAATG
Source organism: Rhinophrynus dorsalis (assembly GCA_037306005.1). Classification (NCBI taxonomy): domain Eukaryota; kingdom Metazoa; phylum Chordata; class Amphibia; order Anura; family Rhinophrynidae; genus Rhinophrynus; species Rhinophrynus dorsalis. Next base: position 134,731,642 of record CM074718.1, read on the forward strand.
AATAATGAGTTGAAATATGTAGATACTAGTTCCAGTATGACTGACTAACAGTTAGTATGTTCATTTGTAACCTAGTGTCCCAAAAAGAATGAAACTCATCTGCTACACATCTAGCCAGGTTGTTAGCATAATATGCTTCCTTAATCTCCTTACACTGAATAAAATCTATATACACCAACACCAAATGCTAAGTCTTTCACCCTTTGTTTAGCCAGAATGTAAGACATTATCTGTGCAGAAACACTTTATTACTCAGGGACAGCTCCTGTATACAGTGGAATTTTACACACAGGAGACTTTCTTCTGACACTGGGGCTCGAGTATATCCAGATCAACCATTTAATGCATCTCTCAGATCTGCTGAGCAGTTGTAGTCTGGTGGCAGCTGAAGGGATTCATGTTGACCACCACTGCTGTGGACCCTAGCCTTGTCCCACAGTAGCCAAGGAACCACACATAATAAACCACAGCTTTGTTCCATGGTAGCCATAGAACCACATATTGACCTCTGAGCCTTGTTCCACTGCACTGGAAGCCATAGAACCACACATACTGTCCCCTCCAGCCTTGAAGCATGGTAGTCATCAATCCACACATACTGACCCCCTGCAGCCTTGTCCTACTGCACTGGTAGCCATAGAACCACACATACTGTCCCCTCCAGCCTTGAAGCATGGTAGTCATCAATCCACACATACTGACCCCCTGCAGCCTTGTCCTACTGCACTGGTAGCCATAGAACCACACATACTGTCCCCTCCAGCCTTGAAGCATGGTAGTCATCAATCCACACATACTGACCCCCTGCAGCCTTGTCCTACTGCACTGGTAGCCATAGAACCTATACTGACCTACCAGAGTTTCCTCACTGCACTGGTAGCCATATCACCACACATACCAAACTTCAACCTTGTCCCACTTTTAATCATATATGTTAGTTTTGCAAATGGGTATCATCATACAACCACAAATTTGCTCTCTCATTTCATAAAGATATTGATCTTAATTTATTTTCAATGCTATCATATTTACTAATAGGGTCAGCTTGAAGAAATTAATCTCTCAATTTTTTCTTATGGTAACAAAATAAACTGGAGATGTAGAGAGGAGAGACCAGTCTCTGCATAGTCTATGTATTGGGAGTAGTTAGATGGCTGAGAAAGCACCACCCTGTCCTCTGCAGAAAGTCTGGGGAGAAAAGGGGTTCTGGGTAGCTTCCTATTGCAAATGCCCAGCAAAGATGTTCCCTACATGTTTCAAAACAGCCAAATTAAGTGGTCTGATCATTGGTCCCATGCTGACCATGTGATTTCAGCTTGTCCTTTTGCTCAGGAAGGAGTTGTGCTGTAAATTGTGGTACTATACAAAATGAAAAATTGCAATATATTCATTACACAGTGGTGCTATATGATGTAAAGTATACTGTTTAAGATAAAATACAATGGTATATCTATACTAATTTTACTTATGCTGTTGTTAAACATCTTATCATGTGAACAATGGCATAACTAACTAGTCATTGGAGGACCCTGGTAAAAATATGTTTTGGACCCCAATCAAAAATCTATTTTATGAGAGGCATAATTAGAACCAATTGGACCATGGGGAAAATGGAACCCCTGGGATTCTGGGTCCCTGTGCAGCTGCACCCAATGTAGTTATACCCCTGCAAGTTAATGTTTTTATTGCTGTCATATTTGAGATCTGCAGGCATGGTTTTATCATTGCATTTCCCACACTTGAATGAGAACCTTAACGGTGCCTTAACTAAAGGGTTTTTTTTTTTTTTAAACAGATAATGTCCATGGTTTAAAACATTTTAAACAAAAGTAAAGATTTAATCAAGATAAAAAAATACATTTGTATAGGTAGGAACCATTAACCCTTTGAGTGCCAGAGAGGTATCCAATGCATTGGGTACCCCTCTGGCACTCAAAGGGTTAAGGTTCATTTAGTAATATCTGACTGCCATGTCATGTCTGACCATCAAACAAGAAAGATTTGTGGGCAAATGTAAATATAACCATATCTTTAAAAGGTAGTAGAATGGCACTTATACCATTACCAACTTTTGAGTTAGAATACAGGCTTACTATGTTAATATTAGCCAGTTTAAACTCTGGTTGCCACACACAGTCATCCAACATCCTAAGAAAAAACATAGGCCTTGATTCAATTGTAGATGGTAAAACAGCCTGTAGGGCAAAAATGGCTACCAACCGGTATACACACTGTCAGTGTCGGTATTCCATTGCCCTACCAACAGAAACCACAAAGAACGTTGGGTCAAAGAACCTGACTTTGGGCCAAATGTTCGTCGTGTGTTTTTAGCTCCCAAAACCCACGCTAAATAGCATGAGAAATGCGGACATCAAAGGAAAACAGCTAATGCTCTGAGCTCAAACACACTTACCTTCCCAAACACTAACCCTACACTACACCTAACATGAAAGTTAAACAATACTAGCGCTAACACTATCCTAACACCCATAAACCAGAGATATAACCCTTACCTGACATCCACTGTTAGTCTTCGTTTGTCATCTTCCATATTCTTCTTCATCTTCAGTCTTCTGGTCTTCTTTATTCCAAAGATGTCCCTGAAAATAATAAAAAAAATCCAAGTTAAATATACCCCAAAAAAGTATACATGAAAGATATGCTGGCCTAAACCCTTTGAGTGCTGGAGGGGTATGTAACTAATTGCAGAGCAATGTGTTGGGTACCTCTCTGGCACTCAAAGGGTTAAATTGTTGCTGGCAGTCCGATTGTAAACTATATGGTGCCAGTCCAAATGTAAAATACATGGTGGCAGTCAAAGGGTTAAAGTACGCTGCCATTGCTGCCGCCAACAGAATGCAGGAAACCCCCCCAAGCTACCTCTCGGGCCGCTGGCGAAACTTTCTGTGGAACTAATTGAACAGAAACTGGTTTTTATATGGCTAGAAGCTGATTGGCTGGGAAGTATATGCCACACCTCCCATCCAATTGCAGCATGGAAACCATTTTGAACAGAGACTGGTTATATAAAGGCCAGTGTCTATTCAATTGTTCCACAAAAAGGCTCGGGCAATGGCCCAAGAGGTAACTCGGGGGGGTATTTTTTTTCTTAATTCCTGCCACCTGCGATAGCAGCAGCAGCAGAGTGCTTTACCCTTTGACTGCCACCATATATTTTACATTTGGACTGGGACCATATAATTTACATTTGGACTGCTAGCAACAATTTAACCCTATGAGTGCCAGAGATGTATTTAACACATTGCTCTGCAATACGTTGTGTAACCCTCCAGCACTAAAAGGGTTTAGTCCAACATATCTTTCATGCATACCTTTTGATATGTATTTAACATGGATATTTTATATTCTTTTCGGGGACATCTTTGGAACAAAGAAGATCAGAAGATGAAGAGAAAGAAGAAGACAGAAGGTAGACGATGACAGTAGGTGTTTATTTTCAAATTATGGTGTTAACTTTAGTTGGATTAACCCTGTGACTGCCAGTGGGGTATGCAACACATTGTAACTTAGGTTTTTTGCAGGTTCCACTCTTCCTCTTCAGTTCTTGCATCGGCAAGTTGAAACATGCGTTAGGGGATTCTGCGCCTAAAAATAGTGGTTGCAGATTTTCAGCTATTAAAGTGGGTCCCCTAACGCATGGAATTAAATGAAAAATTCAAACTAATTTTAATGGGTTCCAATGGGAGCTAACTTTAGAGCCCAACATGCATTTTTTTTTCAAAGGTATTTTTTCACAGCACATGTAATTGAATGGTTTACCGTGCTTGAAAAAAATACCATTGGCTATTTTTTTGGCTGGGAGGGCCAATTGAATCGAGGTCATAACATGTGGAATGACAGACATTAAAAAGTGTCTCAAATAGGTATCCCAGTAAAAAGCTGAGCCTAGTATACTGACTATTTCTGACACTGTGGATCACTGAACATGTATTCAGTTGCAGGGGTGGGAGAAAAGTCAGAAAAAATATCTTGCACGGCTTTTTGTGAAAAAAAAAAGATTTTTCGCTTTTTTCGCAACAATTTTTGCCCACAGACAGTACAAAAAGTTGCCTCCTTTTTTGCACTGCCAATACATTCTTTGCCTATGTTTTCAATAACTGCAGCATTTCTCACCACAATATTACTTCTTCTTCAGGCTGCAATGGAGAAATAAGTAGCTGAAAGTAAAAGTTGTGAGTCCTACAGCAACATATGCACTGAAAAGCAGGCTGAATGTCTTTGTCTTTTGCCCACAGCACTAACTTTATGCTTTTGTAACACTGGCAAAACCATCCTTGAAAAATACCTGAGGCTTGGGATATTGCAACAGAGTGTAACGCATGACATCAGTTCTTTAAACTGATAGTAATGTTTCACAAAAAAGCAACTCCGATTAATCTTCATAGTATTTGGGCCATGGAGAGTGTTATTTCAATACTATCAGAGTTGTAGTTCAGGAGTAATTGAATGAAAAAGTATCCCCTTCCTGCCCCTTTTACCTACTGTATGCCACCTCCTCTCAGATGTGTAATCCAGTCTCTTGACCGGACATCTCTCAGCAAGGGACAATTTTCATAGTTGATGCGATCCATCCGGACAGTCTTGCTGCTCTGAGGTGAGCACTAGGGATGGGCGAAAATTTTGCCTCAAACTGAAATTTGCGAATAATGGCACTTTCCGATTGGAAAAAAATCCCGCAAAAAGTGTCGTTTTTTCGCTTTTTTTCTGCCCATTGAAATCAATGGGAAGAAATATTTCTACACCACACAAAAGTTTTCTGCAGCCATATAAAAGGCTATCAGGCTCTCATAGCAGCCATTGTGTGTTTGTGAGAGGAGAGAGCAGCATGTTTTTGAGCTAGAGAAGATAGGAAAATAAAGGGGAATTGAAGCTTAGTTTAGGAAGTAATTTAGGTAGGACATTTGTTCTCTGTATTAGGGGAGTCTGAGGGCACACTAGGGGATAAGAAGGGAGGAAGGAGATGACAGTGACAGACAGCTGACTGGGCTTAGGCAAGGCATCATACAGCTCCATCAGTTGTGTTGTGCACTGTACAGTAAAAAAACACAGTGTAGTTGCAGAATGTCCAGCAAACGCACAAGGGGAAGGGGGAGGGGTGGAGCAGTGTAGGGACATGAAAGTAAAGTAGTAGTCCAAAAACCTACTACAGCAATGGTTTTTGCAGCATGTGCAATCAATGATGATGATCCCTTTACGCCAAGGGAGGATGCAGTTTGTCAAGGTCCCAGCAAAACTAGGTCCAGCACCACCAGTGCCAATAGAAATATAGAACCATATAAGAAGAACACTGAAGATGACAAGTCACATTCATGTGTTGATGATGCTGGCAAAAGCATAATAGAGGAAGGTGTAGCAGCTGAACCACCTGCTGCATCAGACAGTGAGACACCAAAAATACCTGTCCTCAAAGTAGTAGTGAATTTTGTTATAGTAAAAGTAAAAAGAAATTGTTTGAGACCTCCAAAAGCTTAGAGGAATATATGTGTAGTAGTCGGCAATAAATGTCAGGTGATGCTGCTGCTGCTGAGGATGATCTAATGATGACTGATGATGGTGCAAATCTAGAATATATCCCTCAAGCATACTTCTCTTGTTCAGATACAGATGAAGTTTAGAGTGAGGATGATGACAGGGCTATAAGGTTAGCAGAAAGTCAAAGGCTGTATCTTCCGCCACTTTTAAGGAGCACTATGCTTGTCTATAAACTGTTTGAGAAGGCCATTGGAAAGTCTGACCCTGGACAAGTACAGATGTCAAAAAGCACACAGTCACCCTGTCAGTCATCCTCAGCATCATTGCCTCTTCCAAGTCCTACTCAGCCACACACACACACCTGTTTTGAGTACCCAGCAACACAGGTTGTGTTTTAGATATGACGAGTTCCTCTGGTGCTGCTGCTGCTATAAGTGCTGCACCTTTGACACCTAGTAGTAGTGGCAGTAGAATTACAACAACATCCAGCTCTAGTAGTTGTAGTAGTAGCAGAAACCACACATGCCAGACAAAGCCAGGACAAATATATTAATAGCAGCACAGATGAGGAGGTGGATGACGGATTTGAAGAAGGGTTGCCAACATCTACCCCACTTGGGACCACCGCTATGACCAATAAGTAATATGTGTCAATAATCTGAGAAGGAGGATAACATATGACAATGGTAAAAATACATACACAAATCACACCAGGCCAGTCCCCCACCACCACCACTACTATACACATCTGCCACATTGTATGTAGGTTGTACTTTATTTTTTTTATTACTTGATATCATCCTGAATATGTGCACAGCACAATTATGATCAAGGCTTATTACGGGGTTTACAATGTATATTATCAGTATGGATCAGTGCAGGTTAATTTTTGCTTTTGTGTTTCTTCTAGATTTTTCCTAAGTTTGGGGGTTTGGGGACAAGCCCCCTCTTTCATTGCAGCGTTCCATACCTTAAATACCAATATATTAATCATGGTGGTTTAGCGCTGTAGGTTTTCTGTCTTTGTTTACAATACATATCTGCCACATTGTAGGTTGTACTTAATTTTTTCTTTATTACTTGATATCATCCTGAATATGTGCCAGTGTCACTTAAGCAAGAAAGTGTTGTGGGCAAAGGACAAATGCTTTCTGCATGCTAACACATTTTTCAAGCCATATTTTGCTGTAGGACTCACAACTTTGACTTTCAGCCACTTATTTCTAAACTTCAGCCCTTAGAAGAAGTAATATTACAGTGGTAAATGTAGTACCTATAGGAAATATAGGCGAAAAATGTGTTAAAATAGGCGGAAAATGCATTAACGTAGGCAGAAAACTTGTTAAAATAGGCAAAAAGGAGGAAATTTTTGCATAGGCGGAAAGGCAACATTTTTCGCAGGGAAACTGAAAAAATGGCACGTTTTCGCGAAATGTTTCACGGGAAAATGTTCTCACTTTTCCCCCACCCCTAGTGAGCAGTGTGAAATTAGTAAAAGGGGCGGAAGGGGAATACTTTATCATTCAATTACTCTAGAACTACAACTCAAACAGCACTGAGGTAACTCTCCCCTAACTCAGCAGGTTTGACATTGTAACTGAGACTGAGCCTTTAACATTTCAGGTTTACAGGTGATTTACCTTCTGGTTATGGGCAGCTGAAAGGATATTTAACCCTTTGAGTGCCAGAGGGGTACGCAACACATTTCAAAGCAATGCTTTGTGTACCCCTCTTTCATTCAAAGGTATAACACTGCTTTGACCTCTAACTCTGTCATGAATATACTGTGCTGTCATCAATGTTTCAAAATCCAACACTGCTAATTCCTACACCTAATTTAATTTACTCTTAATCATATGCTGTGGCATGCAGTTTATTTTCTTACTATTCAACTGATTTATCTGTGACATATTTCTTGTCAGACTTCTCTGGTGAAGAATTCAAGGATTCAAAACTGGTTGATCGCCTGATGAACTGCACTGAAGGAAGAAGTGCAATATCCCCTTTTGCTTGTCTGTCTGGAAACACAGATCACCATTTACTTCAGGTGGCAAATGTGAACAGTGTAAGTGTCTGAATATAAGAGGTGCTTTTGGAGTATATATTTTATGCATATTTCATATGTTATATAAAAAGGTATGAAGAGATTAAAAAGAATTAGGGGCATGATAATTATAAAAAAAGGGCTTTAGTGCAATAGAATTCTGAGCCTGTTAGTAATCAGGAGCCAGTTGAGATTTATTTCCTGATTAACCCCTTAAGGACCGGCAAATCTGAAGTGAATTTCACTTAAGGAGCGGAGCAATTTTGTCTTTTTTCACTATGTCTTTATTCAACCATATTTTATCTTTAACTCCTTTAATACACCCACACAAATTATATACTGTTTTCTTAAGCACAAGTAGGGCTTTCTTTTAATACCATAATTACATGAATACCTCATCGTTTGATTAAATTTTGATTAAAATTTGATTAAAATAGAAAAAATGAGGAAGAAAATAAAAAAACAACATTTTGCTTACATTTTCCTGTCAGGATTTGTATACTATTAGTTCATTACAAAAATACCCCTAAATATATTAATTTGCTTCTCTTGAATATGAGAGTACCCCATATGCCTAGTATTCCAATCCCTTTCTCACATTTACAAGGTAAATATTACAAGATGGACAGCATTATTCCCAACCTGTAAGTTTTCATCAATTGGCATGTGAGTATCATAGCTTAGTTGAAAACGCCAGAACCCAGAAATGTCCCACAAAGGTATATGTTTATGAAAAGTAGACAACATAAGGTAAATAATCAGTAGAATTGTGAACTTTTTTATGCAGCTATTTTTCCAGAAAAAATTTTCACTCAGCCATTTTACCACCAATCCCTTGTAAAATGGTATTTAAATTTTAAAAAAATCAGTGTTTTTCACACTTAGATTTCAATTTTGATGTGGATTTCAAGCACAGGGTAGGTGAACATTTAAAATGCATTGATGTTCAGTTGTTTTTTATGAGTACACCAATACCCCATATGCATAGGTTTGTCAGGGTAAGGGGAATCTACTGGGCCCAGTTGGTAACATGCTCGTTCGATTTTCAGACCTGGCATTTTTTACAGCTCACTTAACTGGTGCCTTTGTATTATTTGGGATGTTTAGCAATATTACAATTAATATTTTACCCCAAAAATATATTTTTTAGTAAGGAATACAACCCTGGGTTTTAGTCCAGGTGCATTTTGGCATTTTTTTCTCAGTCATTTTACCACCAATCCCTCCCAAATCCTTCACTAAGAAAAAAAAAAACCTGTATTTTCACACCTATATTTCACTGTTGCTGTGGATTTCAGGCACAGGATATTTGGAGATTTGTAAACATGCATTGTCCACAATTCAACTACATTTTCTGAGTATGGCAATGCCCTATATGCATAGGTTTGTCAGGGTTTGGGGGATTTACTGGGTTCAGTTGAGAAATGCACGTTTCCATTTTCAGACATGCAAAAAACAGGGTTGCTTCCCATTATATTTTCATACTGTTAGATCTAAGGAGGGATATGGTTTGAGAAAAAAACAAGATATTTCAGGGGGAATGGGAATACTCCCATTGTGTTCTGTGACCTATTGTATCCACTGTGATTGTATTATGTCTTCTGTACTGGCCCTAAGATAATGTAGTTGAAACTGTATAAATAAGTGGTGTTTCCAAATAAAATTGTGTTAGTTGTTTGGAACTAAGAAGGAGTTCTAGTGTCTTCGTTCTGAAGGGTTTAAAGGAGCCCCTTTGCTCCCCATTCAGGCAGCTGATGTTCTAGTGTTTTAGGTGGATGTTTCCAGCTTTCCATCTTGTGTTCCAGCCTTCCAGTGTTCCAGCATTACAGCTGCCAGCCCAGCTGTTTCCAATTGAGTATTCAGTTCCAGAGATTCAGCCAGTTATCCTGTTCCAGTGGACAGGCTACCAGCTTGTAGCTGCATCCAGGAGGGAGAGACCCAGAACAACGGCCCAAGACTTCCCAGCGTCTTGGGTTTCCATTTCACTGGTGGCAGCAGTGGGATCATCTCCTTCATCAAAGTGGATTATACCTGTGAGACATGGCGAACACAGCAGCGGACATACAGCGCTATGACGACTTATGGTTCTGGTGGGAGCCACTGATGGTTAAACCTTTCCTGGAAGAATGGCAGCTAGAGCTAGACTTTTGAGTCAAAGAGGAGCTGCTGGTACAAGACGGATACTGGGATCTGGTCAGGAAAATGGACCAGGCGGATTTCCCTGGGTCGCTCATCTCTCTTTCCACGACTCGCTTGGAATGTGATATCCCAGGGCTGGTGGGAGATGCATATCGCTAGGATGTTAACTTTGGCAGTCCGGACTCCACCCGCTACTGGTAGATTCGAGCCAAGAGAAAACACATGCTGGTGGTGGGGTACGTTCCCATGAGCCTACAGGAAAACTTAAGTGACCTAGCAAGCTGGGAGCGCGATCTGGAACAAATGTATGCTGGACTACTGCAAAGAGTTCAGGAGTACCAAAGGGAGGAAGAAGGCTGGACAATCAACTTATCCGCTCAGCTACAGGAAGAGTCAGAGCTTTGGTCCCTATGGCAATGAGATATGCCAGGGACTGAGAACAATGCAGATTCTGACCCTGGAATTGAAGCCCCCTGTGAGGAGTTTGGTGACCTGGTGGAGTGGAGAGTACAGAAAATGCTGCCATTACTGAGACCCCATCCCCCCAGCTGGTGATGATGGTGGAGCAGCATTACTTCAGTGGGCTCAAGGAAGCCCGTACCGTTGCCCCTGCACTAGGGGGTTGGACTGCCTTCCTCCCCAGTGGCCATGATGACCCCAGCCTGGTGAGTAGGAATTTGCTTCTCACCAGGGCAAGTGATGCATCTGAATATGTTGACCCCAGCCTGTTGAGTGGGAATTCGCTCCTCACCAGGGCAAGTGATGCCCCTGCATTAGGGAGTGGGACCTCTGTCCTCCCTGGTGCTTCTGTTGCGTCAGCCTTGGGGAACTGGACCCGTGTCCTCCCCAGGGAATCTGTTGATCCCAGCCTGGGGAGTGAGAATTCGCTCCTCACCAGGACAAGTGATGACCCTGAATATGTTGACCCCAGCCTGGTGAGTGGGAATTCGCTCCTCACCAGGGCAAGTGTTGACCCTGCAATAGGGAGTGGGACCACCGTCCTCCCTAGTGTTGCTGTTGCCTCAACCTTGGGGAGTGGGACCTGTGTCCTCACCAGTGAATCTGTTGACCCCAGCCTGGCGAGTGGGAATCCGTTCCTCACCAGAGCAAGTGATGACCCTGCGATAGGGAGTGGAACCGACATCCTCCCTGGGGATTCTGTTGTCACAGCCTTGGGGAGTGGGACCCGTGTCCTCCCCAGTGGTTCTGTTACCCCTGGACTGGGGAGTGGGAGTACTCTCCTCACCAGTCATTCTGATGCCCCTACTCTGGGAAATGGGACCACCGTCCTTCCCAGGGGCCCCATTGACCTTGCCTTAGGGAGTGGGACCACCGTCCTCCCTAGGGGCTCTATTGCCCCAGCCTTAGAGAGTGGAACCCCTGTCCTCTGTAGTGACCCCCTTGACCTTGCCCCAGACTTAGAAAGTGGGACACTCGTCCTCTCTAGTGTCCCCATTGACCTGGCCTTAGGGAGTGGGACCACCATCCTCCCTAGGGGCTCTGGTGCCCCAGATCAGGAGAGTGGAACCAACGTCCTCTCCTTCACTATGGCACATGCCTTAAGAAAAGGGGGACATGCCTCCGTTAACCTACCATGTGGCCCCAAACTGGATCTCTGGAATTCAAAGACGGGCTGCCAGAATCAGCATTTCCCCAGCTCATTCCTGTCGGTGGAAACCCCTTTGCCCCATGGGACTCCACCCCACAGACTGGCCCTGGACCCAGAGCCAATGGCCCCAGACCCAGGGGAATCTGACCCAAGATCTGCCTGGATTGCTGACCGGCAGAGTTCCCCCAATGTGTTGCTAGCCCAGGACCAGGGGCTGCCCTTCTTTCCCTGGCCCAGGACAAGGGGCTATTGCTTTGTTTCCTGCCCAGGACCAGGAACTACCAGTCTTTTCCTGGCCCAGGACAAGGGGCTCCTGGCACCATCAAGGACTGCACAGACTTCCCAAACCAGCGTGCACCAAGGCTGGTTCTGGCTTGGTACTGAAAAGAGTAAGAAGTTTAATGGATTGCACTCCATTGCTGAAAACCCTTTCTCTGGGTATACAGACTGTCAGCCCTTATTTCGAAGTATGGGGAACTTTGAACATTTTATTAGCAGGCAGCCCTGAACAAGAGACTAACAGCCTGTCTTGCTTGGGAGCATCTGCGATTTGCTGAGTAGCCATGGGTCCAAGGGAACTGAGCAATACATTTTCCCTAGAATGTGTATTCCAGCCCCTCAAGCCTTTTTGGCTATTGTCTACCCTAGCCCAATCCCTTTGTGTATTAATGTAATCATGTCTGCCTTATTGTGTATCCCTGAGCCACCTGTTGTTCATTCTTTGTATTAGGTGTTGTGATTACATTATCCCTGTCAATATGTTAAGGTTTTGCTGACAGCTCTATTCTGCCTATTGATTCTGTTGTCCGAGCTAATCTAGTGCTCTGCTATCCACTGCTACTCCATCTTCTGAGTTTCTGGCTCAGGCTGATCAGCTGACCTCTCTTATTGCTCACCTGACTGTTATCAGCCAGTGTATTTAAAGCAGCTTGACTCACTTTCCCATTGTCCTTGTGTTTGTTTGCTGACCTGTTGCTGCTGGCTGCTGTGGATTTTCCTGCACTTCTGTTTGCTGTGTTCCAGACCCCTGGCTTGTTCCAAACTTCTCTGACTTCTGTGCTTCTGACCTCTGGCTTGTTCCTGACATTGCGGACCTCTGTGCTTCTGACTCCTGCTTGGCTGGTTCCTGAACCTGGCTTGTCATTTGGTTTATGCTCCTGGATCATGATTCTGTTTGTTTATTTTTTGTTTCTTTAAATAAGGTATTTTGCATTTTACCTTTTTGTGTCTTGTCTGGTTCCTGGTCCATAACAGAATACTCCCATTGTGTTATGTTTTTACCATTTGCTGTGACCTATTGTATCCACTGTGCTTGTATTATGTCTTCTGTACTGGCCCTAAGTTAATGTAGTTGAAACTGTATAAATAACCAGTGTTTCCAAATAAAGTTGAGTTAGTTGTTTGGATCTAAGAAGGAGTCCTGGTGTCTTAATTCTGAAGGGTTTAAAGGAGCCTCTTTGCTCCCCATTCAGTCAGCTGATGTTCCAGTGTTCTAGGTGGATGTCCCCAGCTTTCCAGCTTGTGTTCCAGCCTTCCAGTGTTCCAGTATTACAGCTGCCATCCTGTTTTCTTCAGCTACCCACCTTGTAGCTGACAGCAAGAGCCCAGCTGTTTCCAACTGAGTATTGTAATCCAGAGATTCAGCCAGTTATCCTGTTCCACCGGACAGATATCATGGTGCCCGTGCTTCTGTTGCTGAGCGGTGACATTGTTATTCTCTGCTGCCTTCTGATTGGCTGGCCTTAATTGCTCACACTGGGCTTGCCTTTATATACCCTGGGATGTCACCCCTTAGGCGCCCTTTCGTGGTGTATGAGTTCATGAGTTTATTCTGCGCTTGCTGCTCCGTGTATGACCTGGCCTGCCTGACTACGAGTTTTGTTCCAGAGTTCCTGATCTCCGCTCCATTGCTGACCATATCCTGGCTGAGAACCCACTCTGTTGCTGATTGTATTCTGGCTGAAGAACCTGCTCCATTGCTGACCGTATCCTGGCTGAGAACCCACTCCGTTGCTGACTGTATTCTGGCTGAAGATCCCAATCCGTTGCTGGCCGTATCCTGGCTGAGAACCCGCTCCATTGCTGACTGTATTCTGGCTGAAGAACCCGCTCCATTGCTGACTGTATCCTGGCTGAGAACCCGCTCCGTTTCTGGCTGTGAACCCACTCTGTTGCTGACCAGTGGTGCCGCTATTCCATTCCGTTACTGTCTCCGGTTCTGCTTAACTGGCTCCGGTGCCTACCGGGTCCGTCTGTGTCCGGGCGACCCCTGGTGGCCATTGTTATTCTGGGCGTTACATTGTAGGCAGTGGTGTGCCACGTGGCGCTGTTCCTTGTTAACCAAAGGCTAAGCTTGGGCTTAAGCTGCTCCTTAACCGCTGCTAGCGGTGTGCACATTCGAAGTACCAGTACAGGTGTTCTGATCTGACTGTGTTACTCTGATCTCTCTCTCTGTGGCCTTCCTTCCTGCTATGCTGTGCTCACTCCCTCTGGGAGTTATTCAGTAAGTCGCTGGGTGTTACCATTAACCCTGTGTATACCTGGCATGTCCAGGAAAGGGCTTACACTGCTCTGGGCAGTTCCTTGTACTAGAGACAGCGTTATACATTCCATCCTGCAGGTTAAGTGGTCATTAGTTGTGTTACAGTTGCCTATTGTTGCCTCGATCCACCCCTAGCGTTCTAGGGTTTGTATCTAGCAGCTACCTTGGTCTCTATTACCCTTCCTGAGGGTAGTGCTGCCATTTCACCTTTGCCCGGTATTTGGAGACCGCATCTGGTTCTAATTGCCTCGTTGCCATACCTTACAGCCTGGGTCAGAATTGCCTCGTTGCCACTCCATACAGTCTGGGTCAGAGTTGCATCATTCCTCAGGGTCCCGTGCCCAGGCGTCTGGGCAGTGCCAGTTCCGTTTCATGTACTCCTCCGGTGTATGCTCACCTGGTAAGCTCTCCAACGGGTTGCCTACAACCTCACTTGTCTTGTCAGCACCTCTCTACAAGCTGAGTACCCGTTGTGCATCTAGTTATTCTAGTACTGCATTCCTACTGCTACTGTTTATCATTTTTCACTGTGTGATCTGCCTTGTGGTCCCCTGGGCCTTATTCCGTGTATGCTCTTTTTCAATAAAGTCTTTTAACCTTACCATCCTGTCTGAGTGTTCATCTAAAAACCGTGACAGTACGAAAGGGCCAATGACCTCAGACAAATGCGGTGAAGGTAGCTCAGTTAATATCCACTGGAGAATGGATATGTACGAGCAACATCTGGATCAACTGTCAGTGGCGGTGCAAACTATGCTGGAGCGGACCGCACATTTGGACAGACCCGCTATATCCTCAGTGGCCACCCCAGTCCAGGCACCGACAGTGGTAAACTCGAATGTCTGCACGCAGTATAAAGGGCTATCTGCTACGGCACCATTACCGTTAAGGTATGATGGGGAACCTTCCCTCTGTAGAGGATTCCTCAACCAGCTGGAAATTTTTCTTGAATTGGCTCCTCAAGCTTTCCCTACGGAGAGAAGCAAGATTGTCTTTATGATATCATTGTTGACTGGCAGGGCTCTTGCCTGGGCTAATACAATATGGGAAATGGCTAAGCCCATTACCACTAATTTTCGTGAATTCGCGAGGGCCTTTCGAAGTGTTTTTGAGATCCCTGGGCGCAATATCTCGGCTGCCAAACAAATTATGAATATCCAACAGGGCAATCGTACTGTTGCAGACTATTCCATCGAATTTCGTACCCTGGCAGCCGAGTTGGGATGGAATGATGAAGCGTTAGTGGCGGCATTTGCTCAAGGGTTAAATGACCGCATTAAGGATGAGATTGCGGCCCGGGAAGTACCTGAATCTCTGGACAGGTATATTGAATTTGTCAATCTGATTGATACCTGGATCAGAGAACATACACAAAATAGGGACCGTAAACCAAGGTCTCCTACAAGGCAGTGGCATAAAAATTTTCTCCCATCCATGCCTCCCTCTCCTCCCATGCCTCCTGGTCAGGTTGAAGCTACTTCACCTATGCAAGTGGGCTTTACTAGACTCACAAAGGAAGAATGGTCATTTCGTCACAAGAATGGCCTGTGCCTTTACTGTGGGAGGGGAGGTCATTTGTTGCGTAATTGTCCAACGCGGCCGGGAAATGCACTCACCTAGGTTTCCTTAGGGGACAGGTCCTAGGTGGCATTCAGCAGTCCCCAGAGGTTGTGCCTTTCAAACCAGTGGTCAATGTGATCATTTCGTCTTCCACCTTATCCATTACTATACCTGCTCTTATAGACTCCGGAGCAGCAGGATATTTTATGGACCAAGAGTTTGCTACGGTACACAATATCCCATTGGTTTTATTAGACAATCCGATGCAAATTGAGGCCATTAATGGGCGACCTTTGGTGCCTCCCCATGTCACCCATGCAACTTGCCCCCTCTCAGTGCAGACCGGGGCATTACATTTCGAAACCCTGTCCTTTCAAATTATCCAGTCACCTCATTATGCAGTCATTCTGGGGTTCCCATGGTTAAGAACACATAATCCCAGGATTATCTGGGACTCCTGTGAGATTGTGGCTTGGTCTGAGCATTGTACTAATCACTGTTTACGTGGACTCACGTAAGGTGCATGGGCAACTCCAGTACTTGGTTCATTGGAAGGGGTACGGCCCAGAGGAGCTTTCTTGGGTCAAGCATGCTGATATTCATGCACCAGTCTAGTTACGCCAGTTCCATGCCAAATTTCCCTCTAAGCATGGTCCTCCTCCGAGGGGAGGGGGTCGTTGAGAGGGGGGTACTATCACGGTGCCGTGCTTCTGTTGCTGAGCGGTGACATTGTTATTCTCTGCTGCCTTCTGATTGGCTGGCCTTAATTGCTCACACTGGGCTTGCCTTTATATACCCTGGGATGTCATCCCTCAGACGCCCTTTCGTGGTGTACGAGTTCATGAGTTTATTCTGCGCTTGCTGCTCCGTGTATGACCTGGCCTGCCTGACTACGAGTTTTGTTCCTGAGTTCCTGATCTCCGCTCCATTGCTGACCATATCCTGGCTGAGAACCCGCTCTGTTGCTGATTGTATTCTGGCTGAAGAACCCGCTCCATTGATGACTGTATCCTGGCTGAGAACCCGCTCCGTTGCTGACTGTATTCTGGCTGAAGATCCCGCTCTGTTGCTGACTGTATCCTGGCTGAGAACCCGCTCCGTTGCTGACTGTATTCTGGCTGAAGATCCCACTCTGTTGCTGACTGTATTCTGGCTGAAGAACCCTCTCCGTTGCTGACCGTATCCTGGCTGAGAACCCACTCCGTTGCTGACTGTATTCTGGCTGAAGAACCCGCTCCGTTGCTGACTGTATCCTGGCTGAGAACCTGCTCCGTTGCTGGCTGTATTCTGGCTGTGAACCCACTCCGTTGCTGACCAGTGGTGCCGCTATTCCATTCCGTTACTGTCTCCGGTTCTGCTTAACTGGCTCCAGTGCCTACCGGGTCCGTCTGTGTCCGGGCGACCCCTGGTGGCCATTGTTATTCTGGGCGTTACATTGTAGGCAGTGGTGCGCCGCGTGGCGCTGTTCCTTGTTAACCAAAGGCTAAGCTTGGGCTTAAGCTGCTCCTTAACCGCTGCTAGAGGTGTTCACATTCGAAGTACCAGTACAAGTGTTCTGCTCTGACTGTGTTACTCTAATCTCTCTCTCTCTCTGTGGCCTTCCTTCCTGCTATGCTGTGCTCACTCCCTCTGGGAGTTATTCAGTAAGTCGCTGGGCGTTACCATTAACCCTGTGTATACCTGGAGTGTCCAGGAAAGGGCTTATACTGCTCTGGGCAGTTCCTTGTACTAGAGACAGCGTTATACATTCCATCCTGCAGGTTAAGTAGTCATTAGCTGTGTTACAGTTGCCTGTTGTTGCCTCAATCCACCCCTAGCGTTCTAGGGTTTGTATCTAGCAGCTACCTTGGTCTCTATTACCCTTCCTGAGGGTAGTGCTGCCATTTCACCATTGCCTGGTATTTGGAGACCGCATCTGGTTCTAGTTGCCTCGTTGCCATACCTTACAGCCTGGGTCAGAATTGCCTCGTTGCCACTCCATACAGTCTGGGTCAGAGTTGCCTCGTTCCTCAGTGTCCCGTGCCCAGGCGTCTGGGCAGTGCCAGTTCCATTTCACCTACTCCTCCGGTGTACGCTCACCTGGTCAACTCTCCAACGGGTTGCCTACAACCTCACTTGTCTTGTCAGCACTCTCTACAAGCTGGGTACCCGTTGTGCCAGTCGAGTTATTCTAGTACTGCATTCTTACTGCTATTGTTTATATTATAATTTATCACTGTGTGATCTTCCTTGTGGTCCCCTGGGCCTTATTCCGTGTATGCTCTTTGTCAATAAAGTCTTTTAACCTTACCATCCTGTCTGAGTGTTCATCTAAAAACCGTGACAACAGGCTACCAGCTTGTAGCCGCATCCAGGAGGGAGAGACCCAAGACTTCCCGGCATCTTGAGCTTCTGTTCAGGGGGTTGGGGGGATTTTAAATGCATAGTGCCCTAAACCGGGTCTCTGCTGTGAAACTGCTGTTGCCACTTCAAACAAAAATGGGAAATGACATGCATTTGGAACTGCAAAAAAGTGGATTTTTGACTGCGTTTTGCCAATTTATAAATTACATAAGAGTTATAAATGGCAGTTTGCATCAGGAAAATGGCAACCTTCTTATACCAGACCCTATATTTTCTCTTGATGAGGTAAGACTGCATGCATTGATCACAAAGGTTTACACCCCCCATGTGTTTATTGTAGTCTCTGATGCAGACTGGCTTCCTGAGGACAGTTCCATGGACAGAGACTGGCACAGTTCCCTCATCATGCATAGCTGTCAGCATGTACACGTCCTTTTTGTCTCAAAACTTGACTGTCAGCAGCTCCTCTTGGCACAAAGTTAAGGACGTTCCCTTTTGTAGTTTGCAGTTTATCATTTCTCTAGGCATCTCTTTACAATTTCATTTAACAGCGCCACAGGCCACTGTGTCAAAATAAAAAAATGATTTAAATAAAAGCGGGCTTGTGTAATAGTTATCAACTGGTATCCTTTATTTAATAGGGGGGAAATGAGATCCCAAAAAATTTGCCATTGGTTCCCAAATAATAAGGGCAACATGTGGATCAATTTGGCTGTCCTTGCCCTCATAAATGTGAAAAGCGTAGGTGTGTCCTGCGGCGCTATCACGGTGCCCGTGATTGGTGCTATCCAGTGTCTATCACCTGCAGGGGGCTCCCATTGTCTGCCTGCTTTCAGCCCGCCTCACATTGCCTTTTTAAACTCAGTCCGGGCACCCTCTGGTTGCCCTTTCGTGGTGTCTCTGACAATACCTTTTCTGTCCTGCCTGCCATACTGATTGGGCCTGATTTCCTGAGTTCCAGAGTACCAGAGTTCCAGATTTCCTGTGTTCCAGTGTTTCAGAGTTCCTGAGTTCCTGAGTCTACCTGTTCCTGTGTACCTGCCTGCTTGCCGTTCCAGTCGGTTCCAGTCGTTCTCCGTGGTTGCTGATGTTCCGGTCGCCTGTCAGTTCAGCGGTGCTCGTTCCGGTTGATCCTCTGCCTGGTCTCAGTGGTTCCCTGTCTGCAGTCACTGAGGCGACATTGCTCTCATTTCGCTCCGGCGATATTCCTACTGTAGGCTCCAGCGTGCAGACGCTGGTTTACTCCATTAAACCTGGTGGCCTATACTATTGTTGGTTCCAGCGTGCGGACGCTGGTTTACGCCATTAAACTTGGTGGTGCATACTACTGTTGGTTCCAGCGTGCGGACGCTGGTTTAGTCCATTATACCTGGTGGCTTATATTACTGTTGGTTCCAGCGTGTGGATGCTGGTTTACTCCATTATACCTGGTGACTTATATTACTGTTGGTTCCAGTGTGCGGACACTGGTTTACTCCATTTAACCTGGTGGCTTATACTACGGTTGGTTCCAGCGTGCGGACGCTGGTTTACTCCATTATACCTGGTGGCTTATATTACTGTTGGTTCCAGCATGCGGACGCTGGTTTACTCCATTAAACCTGGTGGCTTATACTATTGTTGGTTCCAGCGTGCGGACGCTGGTTTACTCCATTAAACCTTGTGGCCTTTACACTGTTGGTTCCAGCGTGCGGACGCTGGTTTACTCCATTCAACCTGGTGGCTCATACTACTGTTGGTCTCAGCGTGCGGACGCTGGTTTACTCCACTAAACCTGGTGGCTCATACTACTGTTGGTCCCAGCGTGCGGACGCTGGTTTACTCCATTAACCTTGTACCATTACTCCTGTTGGTTTACTCCAGTACGCCTTGCGGTTCACATTCCTGTCAGCTGGTCCCAGCGTGCGGACGCTGGTTTGCTCCCTGACTGTAGTCAGGTACTGTGAGGTCCCAGTTGCTGTCCAGTCCCTATGAAGTTGTCTTGTAGTTCTCTGGCATGAGACTTCTGCTTGAGCGAGACCACTTATCCTAGTTGCTACCTCTTCCATCCTACTGTCATTGTCACCTGACAGTCAGTTGGTTCCAGGAAGGTCTCCTCTCTTGGGCTATCCTGCCCGGTATTGGTAAGGCCGGTAGAACCTATTCACGATGCCATCCTTTAGGTTGCCTTACCCGGTATTGGCAGGGCCGGTAGAGCCTACTCACAGTATTCCCTCAGGCTGCCGTGACCGGTATTGGTAAGGCCGGTAGAACCGGTACATTACCATCTCACGGTTGCCTTACCCGGTATTGGCAAGGCCGGTAGAGCCTGCTACTGCTATTTCGTCTAGTCGCCTGGGTTGCCTTGCCCGGTATTATTGGCAAGGCCGGTAGAACCTGTTCATATGATCATTTGCTTATTTGTATTGTTTGTATGTGTATGATAGCCCTATGGGATTGCCTTAACTTTTCAATAAAGTTATGTTTTACCTAAACCTTAAGTCTGAAAGTCTTAACTAACCGTGACAGTACGAAAGGGCCATGACCTCAGACACTAAGAGTGACGGTAATACACAGAATATCCATTGGAGGATGGATATGCATGAGCAACATTTGGATCAGTTGGCAGTTGCTATTCAAACTATTCTTGAACGCACGGTACTTGCTGATAGACAGACACCGGCGAATGATACTAGGCCCTCAGGGGCCGCAGTCAAAGGGTTAACAGCTTCTGCACCATTGCCACTAAGGTATGACGGTGACCCTCAGCTTTGCAGAGGGTTCATCAATCAGCTTGAAATATTTATGGAATTGACGGCACATGCATTTCCTAATGACCGCAGCAAGGTTGGGTTCTTGATATCCCTGCTGACTGGTAGAGCATTGGCTTGGGCTAACCCACTGTGGGAAAACGCTAAACCTTGCACTAAGAGTTTATGTGAATTTGTGCAATCCTTTCGGAGAGTATTCGAGCCTCCTGGTAGAACCACCTCTGCTGCTAAACGTCTTATGGAGATACAACAGGGCAGGCGCACGGTGGGCGATTATGCCATTGAATTCCGCACCTTGGCAGCAGAGGTAGGATGGAATAACGAGGCTCTGTTGGCAGCATTTGCCCAAGGCTTGAGTGACCAGATTAAAGATGAGATTGCAGCAAAAGATTTGCCTACTGACCTAGATGATTATATTGAATATGTTATTCTAATTGACTCCAGAATACGTGACAGATTAACCGCCAGAGATCGTAGAATACAGTCAAAAGAATACGATCAAAAAATAATGGGTCTAGTAGCATATTTTGCCCACCCACCCCTCCCTTGGCATCTAAACCTAGTGAACCAGTACAGGAACCAGGTGAACCTATGCAAGTGGGTTTCACTAGGCTAACCAAGGAGGAAAGAATGTATCGCAGGAAACAAGGATTTTGTTTATACTGCGGTAAAAATGGGCACCTGTTAAGATCTTGTCCGGTACGTCCGGGAAACGAACACACCTAGGGTACCTTGGGGGACAGGCCCTAGGTGGTGTCCAATTGTCCCCAGTGATTGGCGCACTTAAACCCACCATACAGGTGGTATTATCGTGGGCACAACGCTCAGTGGAGGTTTTGGCCCTGGTTGATTCTGGTGCAGCTGGGTATTTTATGGATAATACCTTTGCTGAATTGCATGGGGTGCCACGCATTGAGAGAGAAACCCCTCTTGCTATTGAAGCGATTGATGGCAGACCCCTGGAACCCGCTCAGGTTACGTTTGAAACTATGCCATTATCCATGACTATTGGGGCTCTCCACAAGGAAGAGCAGGAGTTTAAATTAATTAAGTCTCCTCACCATGCCGTGATATTGGGTTTTCCTTGGTTACAGTTGCATAATCCACAATTCAATTGGCAAAAATGTGAGATTTCTGCTTGGTCTCAGTTCTGTATGGATAAGTGCATCACCCATCCTGTTAAGGTCTTGTGCACCTCCCCTTCACTACCTGACGTCTACCAGCAGTTTAGCGATGTTTTCAGTAAGGGAGAGGCTGGCGCCTTACCTCAGTACAGACCATATGATTGTCATATCGAATTAATTCCTGGAGCGGTGTCACCTAGGGGACGCACATACCCATTGTCTTGTGAGGAGAACCAAGCTATGGAAGAATACATTTCTGATGCCCTTAATAGAGGGATCATAAGGAAATCTACCTCTCCGGCTGGGGCCGGGTTCTTTTTTGTTAAGAAGAAAAATGGCGAATTGCGACCATGCATCGACTACCGTGGGTTAAATAAGCTGATGGCAAAGAATGTTTACCTGATACCACTCATCACTGAGCTTTTTGATAGACTTAAGGGTTCCTCGATTTTTACCAAATTGGACCTACGGGTGGCTTACAATTTGATACGTATCAGAGCCGGTGATGAGTGGAAAACTGCCTTTAACATGAGATCTGGGCATTATGAATATCTAGTCATGCCATTTGGTCTGTGTAATGCTCCCGCAGTATTTCAAGAACTGATTAATGACATTCTTAGAGATATGTTACAGTCATGTGTCGTAGTCTACCTTGACGATATACTTATCCATTCCAAAGACTTGTCACAACACATTAAGGATGTGTCTGAAGTATTGCGGCGATTACACAAAAATAAATTATTCTGTAAAGTGGAGAAATGTGAGTTCCACAAAACCAGTGTACCGTTTCTGGGGTTTATAATTGGCAAAGACGGTATTGCCATGGACAAGGAAAAATTGACAGTAGTCTTACAGTGGCCTAAACCTAAGAGTCTGAAAGCTATCCAACGATTTATGGGTTTCGCCAATTATTATAGGAAGTTTATTAAGAATTTCTCTTCCATCGTTAAACCCCTGTCTGACTTCACGCATAAGGGCGCTAACCCATCTCTCTGGCCGGTGGCTGTAGAGGAGGCCTTTGAAAAACTGAAAGTAGCCTTTGCTAATGCTCCTATGTTCTCCCACCCCAATCCATTACTCCCGTTCACCTTAGAGGTTGACGCCTCAGATATAGGGTTTGGGGCAGTACTTTCTCAACGACAAGTCAAAGGTGGAACACTCAGACCCTGTGGGTTCTTTTCTAAAAAACTGACCGGAGCCCAAAGCCATTATGAGATTGGTGATAGAGAATTGCTGGCCATTATCCTCGCTCTCAAGGAATGGCATCATTTACTTGAAGGCACAAAAAATCCCGTTTTAATTCTGACTGATCATAAGAATCTGACTTATCTCTCTGAGGCCAAGAGATTGTCCTCTCGCCAGGCCAGATGGGCATTATTCCTATCTCGATTCAATTTCATTGTATCATACTTGCCGGGATCAAAGAATGTTAGGGCTGATGCTCTGTCAAGACAATTTGAGGCTGAAGTTGACAGAGAAGAAGCACCAGCACATATCATCCAACCTGATCGAATATTGGCCACCATTCGTACTAGTATCACTTCACCACTAGGGGAAGAGATCTTGGCTTCCCAGGCCTCCGCTCCCCATGAAACTCCAGTGGGCAAATGTTTGTCGCTGAACCATTCCGTACTCGATTACTTGAAACCTACCATTCCTCTAAGGCTGCGGGACATATTGGTAGAGACCAATTGTTATGGTCCCTCTCTCAGTTATTCTGGTGGCCTTCTATGAGATCAGATTGTGCCGATTTTACTAATGCCTGTGCCACCTGCGCTCGTGCTAAAACCCCTAGACATCTCCTGGTGGGCTTGCTTCAGCCGGTGCCTAATGGTGAGCGCCCTTGGTCTCATGTTTCTATCGATTTTATGGGAGAATTGCCCAGGTCTAGAGGGTATTCCTTCATATTGATGGTGGTGACAGATTTTCTAAAATGGTTCACTTTGTACCTCTCTGTGGCCTTCCTTTGGCTAAAGAACTGGCAATGGTGTTTGCTAGAGAGGTGTTTCGGTTGTATGGAGTACCCAGGGTACTGGTGTCCGACAGGGGGAGCCAGTTTGTGTCCAGATTCTGGAGGGCATTTTGCGAACAGATGGGCATACAGCTATCCTTCTCCTCTGCATATCATCCCCAGACTAATGGGGCCGCTGAACGTGCCAATCAAGGTTTGGAACAGTTTCTGCGCTGTTTCGTGACTGACCATCATGACAATTGGGCCGACTTGTTGCCTTGGGCAGAGTTCGCCAGGAACTGTGCAGTCAATTCTTCTTCTGGGAGCTCTCCATTTCTGATTAATTATGGTTTCCAACCCTGTCTGCTCCCGGATTCTTTTCAGACACAGCAGATTCCAGCTCTGGATGAGCATATCGAGCAACTCCGTTCCACATGGGCACAAGTTCAGAGGGCACTGGGCCAGTCATTTCAGCGCCATCAGCGCCATGCTAATCGCAGAAGGCTTCCAGCGGTTTCCTTCCAAGTTGGGGATAGAGTATGGCTGTCTTCTAAGAATCTGAATCTCCAAGTCCCATCTAATAAGTTGGCACCTCGGTTTATTGGTCCTTACAGAATTATTCGCAAAATGAATCCTGTTTCCTATGCTTTGGACTTACCCGCATCCATGCGCATTCATAATGTATTCCATGTGTCTCTTTAAGCCTCTTGTATGTAACCGTTACACTACGACACCTGTGATGCCAGGGCCCGTTGAGGTTGAGGGGCAGGAGGAATACGAGGTACAGAGTATCATTGACTCCCGTAGGCTTAGAGGAAAGGTACAGTACTTGGTGCATTGGAAAGGTTATGGTCCTGAGGATCGATCTTGGGTGGATAGTAAGGACCTTCATGCACCTAGGTTACTATGGATTTTTCATGCCAAGTACCCTCAGAAACCCAGACCCTATTCTATGAGAGGGGGTCTTTGAAAGGGGGGTACTATCACGGTGCCCGTGATTGGTGCTATCCAGTGTCTATCACCTGCAGGGGGCTCCCATTGGCTGCCTGCTGTCAGCCCGCCTCACATTGCCTTTTTAAACTCAGTCCGGGCACCCTTTGGTTGCCCTTTCGTGGTGTCTCTGACAATACCTTTTCTGTCCTGCCTGCCATACTGATTGGGCCTGATTTCCTGAGTTCCAGAGTACCAGATTTCCTGTGTTCCAGTGTTTCAGAGTTCCTGAGTCTACCTGTTCCTGTGTACCTGCCTGCTTGCCGTTCCAGTCGGTTCCAGTCGTTCTCCGTGGTTGCTGATGTTCCGGTCGCCTGTCAGTTCAGCGGTGCTCGTTCCGGTTGATCCTCTGCCTGGTCTCAGTGGTTCCCTGTCTGCAGTCACTGAGGCGACATTGCTCTCATTTCGCTCCGGCGATATTCCTACTGTAGGCTCCAGCGTGCGGACGCTGGTTTACTCCATTAAACCTGGTGGCCTATACTATTGTTGGTTCCAGCGTGCGGACGCTGGTTTACTCCATTAAACTTGGTGATGCATACTACTGTTGGTTCCAGCGTGCGGACGCTGGTTTACTCCATTATACCTGGTAGCTTATATTACTGTTGGTTCCAGTGTGCGGACGCTGGTTTACTCCATTTAACCTGGTGGCTTATACTACGGTTGGTTCCAGCGTGCGGACGCTGGTTTACTCCATTAAACCTGGTGGCTTATACTATTGTTGGTTCCAGCGTGCAGATGCTGGTTTACTCCATTAAACCTTGTGGCCTTTACACTGTTGGTTCCAGCGTGCGGACCCTTGTTTACTCCATTAAACCTGGTGGCTCATACTACTGTTGGTCTCAGCGTGCGGACGTTGGTTTACTCCATTAAACCTGGTGGCTCATACTACTGTTGGTCCCAGTGTGCGGACGCTGGTTTACTCCATTAACCTTGTACCATTACTCCTGTTGGTTTACTCCAGTACGCCTTGCGGTTCACATTCCTGTCAGTTGGTCCCAGCGTGCGGACGCTGGTTTGCTCCCTGACTGTAGTCAGGTACTGTGAGGTCCCAGTTGCTGTCCAGTCCCTATGAAGTTGTCTTGTAGTTCTCTGGCTTGAGACTTCTGCTTGAGCGAGACCGCTTATCCTAGTTGCTACCTCTTCCATCCTACTGTCATTGTCACCTGACAGTCAATTGGTTCCAGGAAGGTCTTCTCTCTTGGGCTGCCCTGCCCGGTATTTGTAAGGCCGGTAGAACCTATTCACGTTGCCATCCTTTAGGTTGCCTTACCCGTTATTGGCAGGGCCGGTAGAGCCTACTCACAGTATTCCCTCAGGCTGCCTTGCCCAGTATTGGTAAGGCCGGTAGAACCGGTACGTTACCATCTCACGGTTGCCTTACCCAGTATTGGCAAGGCCGGAAGAGCCTGCTACTGCTATTTTGTCTAGTCGCCTGGGTTGCCTTGCTCGGTATTATTGGCAAGGCCGGTAGAACCTATTCATATGATCATTTGCTTATTTGTATTGTTTGTATGTGTATGATAGCCCTATGGGATTGCCTTAACTTAAAGTTATGTTTTACCTAAACCTTAAGTCTGAGAGTCTTAACTAACCGTGACAGGCGCTTTTGCACAACTTATAAATCTTTACGCCAAACTTGGAGCTCTTGGAGGGAATATATTGCTTAAAACCCAACATTCCGTTATATTTCATTAAGGACTCATCAACAGATATTTGTTTTTGGGGGTATAGTTTTCTGAAATTCTTTTTTTGCAAATATGTTACAATGGGGGGAATTTTATACAGCCTGTCATACTGGGGGTAATCTTTGGGGAGGCACAGGGTGTTATCGTTGAAATGCATGAAGCACAAAAGCATTTCATAGCATCTCCTGCTCATTGTTTGGACGAAAATGGGGGTAACACACAGGATTTTTGCTCCAGTATGACCTGATGCTTGGCTTTTTAATTATCCCCATAGCCATAGTTAGTGCCCAGAATTTCTTGAATTCAGCAACATGTTTGGGGTACCATAGTTGCTGCTTTGAAACATAGTGTGAGGGATTGGCTGCAATGTACTGGGCTGCATAAATATCTGTTTGCGCTACAATCTCCTCCAAAATGTCTTCCACAAAAATAAATTAAAAACTGCACCTGGTTAAAACCGGCCACATCTACATTTATTCCTGGGCTGCCTATGAAAGCATGTATTTCTTGACCCACTGGGGGTACCCATTCCCTAGGCTCTGGATGAGGGGCAGGCTTTGTGGCAGGTCTTTGAGCATGTCTTGGGGCAGCTCTTGGGGCATGTCTTGGGCCTGCTTCTCGGGCATGTCTTGGACCTGCTTCTGGGGCATGTCTTGAGGCTGCTTTTGGGGCAGCTCTTGGGGCAGTACTCCTCTTCGTAGTAGATGGCCCAGCATGATCAATAAAGCTATCACTGTCACTCTCTGTGAACTGGGAGATGTAAAAATCAGAGGCAGTATCAATGGCTACTGAATCGGAAGCCAAAAAAAGCATACGCCTCTTCAGCAGAGTATAAACGCTGCATCTTAATCTACCTACCCTAATTTTTTCTAAATAGCTAAAGCTTTATAGTTAACCAAATTAATTTGCTAAAAGAATACCTAACCCCAACATGTCCCTATTCCTAGGTAAATACTATATACATGTTTTTATGTTTTTTAGGGGGGGTTGGGTTTTTTTCAATGCCTAACTCTAACCCTAAACCTTACCCTAATATCATGGTGCCCATGCTCTTGGCTGCAGGTGGCGACATTCTGATTTCCTAATTTCATTGCCTTTCTCTGATTGGCCAGTTATCTATGTCACCGCCCAGGGCTAGACTTTATATATTCTGTCATGTCTAAACTGAGGCGCACATTCGTGGTGTATTGTTCCTGATGTTTGTTCCTGAGTCTCTTTGATCGTATATGACCTGGCCTGCCTGACGATGTTCCTGCGCTTCCTGTGTTGCTGCTCCGTTGCTGACCATACCTGGCTGAGAACCCGCACCGTTGCTGACTATCTGGCTGAGAACCCGCTCCGCTGCTGACTATCTGGCTGAGAACCCGCTCTGTTGCTGACTGTATCTGGCTGAGAACCCGCTCTGTTGCTGACTATACCTGGCTGAGAACCCGCTCCATTGCTGACTGTATCTGGCTGATAACCCACTCCGTTGCTGACTGTATCTGGCTGAGAACCCACTCCGTTGCTGACTATATCTGGCTGAGAACCCACTCCTTTGCTGACCGTATTTGACTGAGAACCCGCTCTGTTGCCATCAGTGCCTGGTTATACCGCTCGGTTGCCTCTGTCTGGCCAGCGTTACCCGCTGTGGCCTTTCCGTTGCGCTTGTCTGTTGTGCTCCGCATGGCGCTATCATTCTTTGTCAACCGTAGGCTGGACATTCATGCTATAGCCACTTTATGAACCGCCTCTGACGGTGTGCACTCGTGAAGTACCGGTACAGTGCTGCATAGCACTGACTGAGTTACTCTGATCTCTATCTGTGTCTACCTCCCTATCACAGCTGGGCTCACTCCATCTGGGAGTTGCAGTATTCTCTCTGGGTGTTACCGATTGACCCGTTCTGTGCCTAGATCTTCTAGGCAGGGTCAGTGCTCAATTCTCCTCTGCAGTAGCCTTTGGGCTCAAGAGCCAGCGGTTGTGTTACATCATACTTATTAGTGTGAGGGGACACAAGTTGCCTTTCTGAAGTGTATCACGATCCACCCCTAGCGTTCTAGGGTTTGCCTATCATAAGCGGTTGCCTTGGTCTCTATGTGACCCTAGTCCCAGGGTCAGTGTTGCCTACCATAAGCGGTTGCCTTGGTCTCTCTGTGACCCTAGTCCTAGGGTCAGTGTTGCCTACCATAAGCGGTTGCCTCAGTTTCCCTGTGACCCTGTGCCAGGGTCAGTTTTACCTACCATAAGCGGTTGCCTTGGTCTCCCTGTGACCCTAGTGCCAGGGTCAGTGTTGCCTCACTGCTACTGGGTTCTGTGCCACCCAGGCGTCTGGGTTTTATGTCAATTACCTGCTACTGGACCACTTGTCATCTAGAGTCCTGCTGTCAGCTCCTTGGCTGCATTGCCTCCAGTCATCAGGGTTCAAGCCCAGAACTCTCTTTAGCCAGCGGCTGCCTCCACTTCTTGATATATTCCTAAGACTGGCTTACTATTGCTGTGTATATTTACATTTATATATGTTCTGCTATTGTGGGTCTGAGGGCCTAAGTGTTTGTACTTTATCCTAATAAAGTCATTTTAACCTTACCAATCTGATCAGAGTGTTCATCAAAAACCGTGACACCTAACCCATGTCAACCCTAATCCTACCTAACCTAACCCAAACAGTCACTATTCCTACAATAAAACTATATTTTTTTGTTTGTTTTTAATTTCTGTGCCTAAACCCTAAACCTTACCCTAAATCTTACCCTACCCCAAGTCAACCCTAATCCTACCTAACTTTACCCAAACAGTCACTATTCCTACAATAAAACTATATATATATATATATGTATGTATATATAACAAAAAGTCTTAGAATGCTTCGCTCACTGTGTGGATAACCGCACATGCGCAGTAAGGACTCACAGAACGGGCTGATCCGGAGCAGAGAGCTCTGGAAGGAACTGTCACCCAGCTCCTCCGCTGCTGCCCTAGAGCCAGGAGCACAGACAGGCTGTCAGCCTTCCTGAGCTCCCCGCTCCAGATCAGCCCATGTATACGGGCTTTGTAACTAGTATATGTGTGTGTGTGTGTGTGTGTGTGTGTGTGTGTGTGTGTATATATATATATATATATATATATATGTGTATATATATATATATATATATATATATATATATATATATATATGTGTATATATATATATATATATATATATATATATATATATATATATATATATGTGTATATATATAAAATTTTTTTTAATCTCTAAACCTAAATTCAATACTAAATCTTACCCTAACCCACGTACATGCTAAACCTACCTAGCCCCACTAAAAGTACCTATCTAAAGTACCTAAAAAGCCTAAATATTTTAATAAATTCAATTTTTATTTAAGAAAAAAAATTAATTCCCTAAACCTAAATCTGACCTAAATTCAACACTAAAACTTGCCCTAACCCACATACCCTCTAAACTTACCTAGCCCCACTAAAACTACTTATCTAAACTACTAAACTACCTAAAAATTAAAAACAAAAATCAATTTTTATTTAAAAAAAAAAAAGAATTTCAATGGGGGGGGGGCAAAAAAATACCACAGATCAGCAGAAGCTGATTTGCAGCACTTGATCACTAAAATGAGTGATCAAAGAAGGGAAATCAATTGATGACTGTATTACAGTGATCAAATGATAAAAAAGCTATTTATTTTTTTTTTAACTTTGTTGCAAGCCTGCGATGCTTTCTGGAACACTTCAGCAAGTATCTCTCTGTCTCTCTTCTCCTCAGATTTGTGTCTAAGGAGGAGGGTGACAGAGAGATGTGACAGAAGCAGTGTTTTCACTACTATTTTAGCGAATCACATGTATCAACATTGCAGGCTTTGGCTGAAACTAAGAGCTCCAATATTGGAGCACCTAGTAACAGCCAGCCTGCATCTCTCCCATTGCACTCAGTGGCAGCGATGGGAGAGTTAACGCTTGATGTGCCAGGACTGTCACTGGTCCTTAAGTCTAGGACTAGCGTGACGGTCGGGGCACATCATTGGACGCAAAGGGTTTAAAATCTTGAAGAACAGAAGGGGGTGCAATGCAATGCAAAGCAATGAGCTGAACACTATTCTGGTTCCTAAGAGGTTAAATAACTTAATTATGCTAGTGTCTACATTGAAATGTACCAGTTTTAGGTGTAAAAATTCAAACTGGTATACAATATAGGCTACTACAGCAACATATTCCCTTAGACTAGGAATAGGCAACTTTTGGATCTCCAGCTCTTAGACACTACAACTACACCATTCCCAGCTAGCTGCTGGCTGGCTGGCTGGAGCTGTTGTATCCAACAGATTATTGCCAAACTATCTATGCCTTCGACTGACTTTAGCACTATAAGGCAGCAACAGATATAATTTTGCAGCTTAATGCCTTTTTTTTTTTTTTTTTTTTTTTTTTTTTAGAAATGACAATAAATTATAAAATTCAAAGATATACGTGGCTCCCCTTAGAAAATGTATATTGTATGATAATAGTATAAAGTATATATCTCCATAGCAGTAACATGTATCATATAATTACAGCTTCTTTTGCAAACTGCTCAAATTAATCCTAAACACATTCCTGTGCTACATTTGAAAAAACGAGATGCTTGTGGAAGAAAACTGTTACTTAATGCCTATGCGCTTGATTTCTTCAAACATGGTTCCTTAATCGCAATGGAAACCGATAACTGGTATGTCATTTCTGTGTTTTTCTCTATAGATACAAGGCTGATTTAATAAGAACTAGAGTAATTCTAGAGCAAAAAACTGCACCATAGAGGACAAATAAAAATTCCCACTGAACACTAAAGATGTCTCCAATGCTGCTGAAACCTCTTAGCATTTAAGGGATTAAAAAGCACCACTAAAGTGAATGGGAAATTGTATTTGATCCCACCATAATGCAATTGGTTTGCTCCAATATTACACCAATTCTTCTTAGTGTATTAATATGTTTAAATGGCAGTAATGCCTAATTATGAAATAGGGTTACAAACTTGTAACCCTTTGAGTGCCAGAGGGTTACGCAACGCATTGCAGAGCGATGCCTTGCATACCCCTCTGGCACTCAAAGAGTTAAATAACATGTAGAACTTGTTAGGATTTGTACAATTTCTGTTAGAAGCAATCTTATTTATTCAAATCACCAAGTGAGGCATTTATCCTATAATTATAGTTTCCTTTCAATGATATTTCTTAATATACAACACTTTACAAGTAAATATATCACAAGTGCAAAATGGATCTATTTATTAGTGATCAACTCAAAACAGTACATGAATGAAAAGAATGAATAGCCACAAACAAAATATCTCGGAGACATGTGAGATGTATAAATAACACAAATAAATTATAGGAGGTAACACATTGTTAAAGATACTATATATATATATATATATATATATATATATATATATATATATATATATATATATATATATATATATATAGAAGAGTCGACAGACAAGAATTCTTGCATCATGTTCATTTCAGGGCCATGTGACCATCAAATAGTTAAGGAAATGCAAACTTAAATGGATAGTAATGTTTCATAATAAAAGCAGCTCTAATTAATCATCACAGTATTTGGACTTTGGAGAGTGTTATTTCAATTCTGTCAGAGTTGTAGTTCAAGAGTAATTGAATGATAAAGTATCCCCCTCCCGCCCCTTTTACTGATGTAACACTGCTTAGCTTAGAGCAGCAGGGAGTGTCCAGGTAGATTGCAGAGAGGGACAATCTTCAATTAAGATAAGGGAAAAAGCTGAAAAACCTGTCAAGGGGGCAGGGTTTTCATTGTTCTCACAGTAAGAAGATTGTCCCTTGCTGTTATCGGTCTGGTCAAGCAACCAGATTCCACATCTGAGGTGAGCAGTGTTTAGGTTAGAGGGGTCAATTACTCTTAAACTACAACTCTGACAGTACTGAAATAACACTCTGTATGACTCAAATACTATGAAGATTAATTGGAGCTGCTGTTTTTGTAACAGGAAAAATACTTAGCCCCCAGCGCTCTCAATTGGCCCCCCACCTCATGGAGCAAATTACTTTTTTAAAAGTAAACCTGCTACAGCTGGATTACCCTGCTCTCAGGTTCGATGCAGATTAGAAAAACAAAAAGGACTTCATCTGCAATCATCCGTTGTACTATAATACGCTGAGCGCTCCAGCTTACCCGACTCTAGAACCATGGTTGGTTGGGCAGAGGATACCCCCCTAACTTGGTGGGACACAGTGGGGAATTTAAAGTCTACATTGTTGTCCCACTAAACAGGTTATTCAGTTTGGCTCTATTGTTTTTCATATCTTGTAAAAAAAAAGGTCTGCTGTATCTGTCTACTGAGTCCTGGCTGCTCCAATGTTCTGCAGTTTGCTGCTAGCTACATCTCCAGTGTTGCTGTCATCCTGAGACTACCTCACACCAGTCATCTTCAGTTGCTGTATCCATCTACTGACTGAGTCCTGCCTACTCCATTGTTCTGCAGTTTGCTGCTGGTTACATCTCCAGTGTTGCTGTCATCCTAGTCCCCCTAGCACCAGTCATCCTCAGTTGCTGTATCTATCTCCTGAGTCCTGGCTGCTGCAGTTTGCTCTTGGCTATATCTCCAGTGTTGCTGTCATCCTGAGTCCACCTCGCACCAATCATCCTCAGTTGCTGTATCCATCTACAGAGTCCCGGCTGCTCCTATGTTCCACAGTTGGCTGCTGGCTACATCTCCAGTGTTGCTGTCATCCACAGTCTGCCTCGCAACAGTCATCCTCAGTTGCTATATCCATCTACTGAGTCCTGGCTGCTCCAGTGTTCTGCAGTTTGCTGCTGGCTACATCTCCATTGTTACTATCATCCTGAGTCTGCCTCTCACCAGTCATTCTCAGTTTTGTAGTCTCTTGTAAAAAAGTCTGCTGTATCCATCTACTGAGTCCTGGCTGCTCCAGTGTTCTGCAGTTTGCTTCTGGCTACATCTCCAGTGTTGCTGTCATCCTGACTCCACCCCGCCCCAGTCATCCTCAGTCTTCCTTCTAATTTAGCTACATCCATAATACTTCATCTACTTCATCCATAGTACCATAAGGCTAAAGCTCCACCTTACCCTGTTCCACAATCTTCATTTAGACCCTGGAAATGGTTCCATTTATTTTTATTTATTTAATTTGCATATTTTATTGTATATACAAATATTTCAGACTGTTGTCGAATTTTGTCCGAGTCAAACAGGTCTGGTCCAAATGTCGGATCCTCCAAATGTACAAAAAAAATTGTCTGAATTTTATGGAATTTTACCAAAAATTTTGGTTGTGCACAAGTCTAGAAATAGGAGACCCATTCATATATAATAAAAAAAAATAAAATAAAATCAAGGAAAAGTACTTAACGTTTTGAGTACAGATCTGACTGAAAGGATTAAAGTAGCATGTAAGGAAGGAGAGACCAGATTGATGCATTGCATATTGTAGTAAAAAAACAAAAAAAGAAGAGGACCAGTGAAGAACCTTCTCCTCTCATCTCCTTAAGCCCTCTAAAAACAGGCTTATGGGTAGTCTGTTGCATAAACCTTATCAAAATAGTGCTGCGGCTCTCCAGCCACCACACAATAGCCCCTATGGGCACCGTTATGTTGTACAAGAATAAAAAATCAAAATGAGCAATATGGCCACTGCATGTACCCATTTTTAAAGGTATCCAGTCCTAAAAGCCAAAGGTGCATATAGCACCAAGTTAAAAAAAATAGAAATAAACACATAAGAGAATGAAAATAAAATTAAATAAATCTCCACTTTAAAAAGGAGAGTGATAGTAAGGACAGAGACGAGTAGCTTGCCAGTCCAGCCATTCTCCCCCATAGACAACATGAATGTTGTTGCCAGACAGACAGGGATATTATCATAGGATCTGTGAACTCTTGAATACTAGAGATGTGTTTTCCTCTTTAGTCTTTGGTTTCCTATGCATTAAAGAAAGCTAAGCAGACTTGTCATACTTCAATGAGATTTCCCATCTGCAGTGGGAATAGACAGGGGTGCCCCTTGTCCCCTCTGTTGTTTGCATTTTGCATTGAGCCGCTAGCTGTCTCCATCAGGAGTTCCCGAGACATCAGGGGCCTTACTGTAGGTTCAGAGGACTATAAACTCATTTTATTCGCTGATGATATTTTACTCACCATGACGTCTCCTATGACCTCGCTGCCTAATCTCTATGCGTTGCTGACCACATTTTTCTCTTTTTCCGGCTTCAAAATTAATCATTCAAAATGTGAAGCCCTGGATGTATCTCTCCCTGTCCTTGTGCAGAAATTGTTAGCCCTCAATTTCGATTCCAAATGGAGCTCCTCTTCTATTTCATCATTGGGTATTCATATAACAGCATCTCATTCAAATCTTTATGCCGCTAACTATACCCCTTTGATTAAATCCCTGCACGACAGTTTGAGAACCTGGTCCACCTCCTGGATCTCATGGTTTGGTAGGATATATGCGGTCAAGGTGACTTGACTACCTAAGCTTCTATACCTTTTCCGCTCACTGACTGTTCCTCTTCGGAAGCTCGATATTCGCTTGCTCCAGCAACATATACTTCGGTTCATTTGGACTTCTCTGAAACTTAGGCTTAGCTTGTCCTTGCTTCATAAACTCAGACTGCATGAGGGACTTTCAGTTCCCCATGTTTGGTCCTACTACAAAGCGGCCCAACTGGCTAGAGCAATCCAATTACATTAATCTTGCAACATCCCCCATTGGGTGGAATTGGAAGTCGCCTTATGCGGCTCGCCTCAAGCAGCTGATCTTCTTTGGCTTCCAACTCTCAGTACTGGGGCGTTTGGCAACAGCTTGACTTTTTCACATACATTGTCCCTTTAGAGGTGATTCCGAGAGCCTGATCGGCTTATTTCCCCTACATCCAGAATGTGTCCCCTGTTCCGGAATCGCGATTTTCCTCCAGGGCTTTTCCCAACGCAATTTAGTTGGTGGGCTGCCGCTGGGATCACCCTGGTATCTGATTTGTTCCTTGTTAACATGCTCCTGACGTTGGATCAATTCCGTGAGAAATATAGTGCTCCATCTAGAGAATACTTCAGATTAAGTTCAGCATTTCGCTAGTGGCCATTTCAAAACTGGTCCCCCTGCGTCCCGGACCCTTTGTTCTGTTACTTCTCCCACTAAAGGTGCTATAACTAAGCTTTATTCCCACCTCACTGGAGTTACTTTCCCTCACCCCCCTTCGTACCATGCTCTCTGGGAAGCTGACCTACGCGAGCCTTTGGATGAAGAGGAGTGGAATAGCATAGTGGTGAATTCTTCTAGTCTGACTCCTTGTATGCTGATAAAGGAAAATGCGTACAAGGTGATATCAAGATGGTATTACTGCCCGGCTAGACTGCACTGTTTTTACCCGTCCACCTCTCAATTATGCTATCGGGGCTGTGGACAGTCTGGTACTTATCTCCACATTCGGTGGTCCCGTCCTTCAGTTTATGCCTTGTGGATGTTTTTTTTTTAATCCTAAGTACTATCTTGTGCAAGTTTTTACAGAATTCAATTTGTCAAGTTATCATAGTTATGCCAGATGTATTACTGTAATTTATGGCATACTATTCTGTAGATCAGCAGCTTCTTGCAGGCTGTGCAACAATAAGCTGGATAACTGGTGAAATGAAGAATAAAAATAATTACAATAACCAAAACTAGTTGCAGGGGCAATAGGCAGCCTAAGCTTTCACATATAAAGTCTTTTCCATCTCAAGTATGATCATGTTAACACATCCGTTTAGAATGTTAATAATATGACAAGCCAGCAATATAATGTTGAAGCTGTGAATATAAACCCTACAATGTTTTCTTTAATATACCAGAAAACAATTAACATTCCCACTCCTTCCAAACTGAATGAACCCATGTGATAAAAATTAACACCGTTGATTGTTGGCTACTTCTTAATAGCTGTAGGCTATTGCATCTTGAGTTATAAATGAGTATCTGTAGCTGTTTATGTAGTACGTACAAAGTACGAAAAGCAGACATACTCAGACTTTATTTTGGCATGATCTCTCCACAACTGAAGTAGGAGACAGCTGCTGCTGCAGGCTATTGCATCTCTCATAATAAATGAGTGTCTGTCTATGCTAAATACATGGACTGAATAATCTGTTGCTGTTTCTATATCACATTAAATAAGTAAACGGTGTTAATGGGCATGATCTCTCCACAATTCAAGTAGGAGACATCTGCCATTGTAGGCTACCACTTTTTGTTTAATCATACAGATTGAACAGTGATCTAACATTCCAGTAGCAGCCTTAGCGAGAGAGCCAGGTTTTCACTCAACATTGTCAGTCTGTGCTATTACAAACTCCTTTGTTATGCTAATTATACATAGTGGCTGATGGACAGAGAATATGTTCAGGTACAGTCACAGTATCTTTTTAACATTAAATTACTAGTATCTTTTTAATCTATATATTAAAGGTTAAGTTTTACATTTTCTATTCACACTTACCACCAACCCCTCTTAGTGCTGAAAGAGTTAACTAGCTGATTTACAGACACCTGTGCAGAAAGTAACACAGGTGCTTAGTGTTAAACAGCACCCCCTTGTGTTTCAGTTTATGTAAATATATTATTACCTGCGGCACTAAACATTCTAAATTTTGGGATACCACCTTTTGTCATTATATACTTCTTATATACTTATATTTGTTTTACTGTTGTTTGCAGCATGTGCAGTTGGTGGTGGTTTTACCTACCATACTGAATAGGACATGAAATCAAAGTTTTTTAATGAATATTTCTTCTTTCAGGATACATGAAGGAGCAGCTTATGGCATGCTAAGAGATTTTTCACTTACAATTACAGCCCTAAGGTATAGTATGTATACAAAACAAATTTAAGATAAAAATATTTTTTTGAAGATTGCTTTAAATGGCCTCTTCATAAGAGCTTTGTAAATGTGGTAGACTGTTGTAGATTTTTAGATATATCAATAATCTGTATAGATTATTTTAGTTTAATTTTTCCATTTATTACTAGTTTCTTTTTTTTCCTTTTTAACACAGGGCTGGATTATAAAATATGACAAATACTGCAAAGTGCATTGGCACTTCAGAATGCTGGGATATGAATGAGACCGTTGCCTTTGTTTAAGAGCATACTGCACTTCAAAATGCAGGAGACCATAGTTAAAGTGCTTCTTTATGATCAATACATTTTCTGCTGGTTCCTCATATTTTGAAGGTGTTAGGTGCTGCATCCCGTGGTAACACCCACAGTGATGGTCCAAACATTACACCTCGTTCCTAACCTCAATTTCATGCGCATCACAAAGCAATGTTATCCTGCCCTGTATCGTCATCTTGATACATGATGATGGGCATCAAGCAGCTGCAAAAGCTTTATATTTTGTTATTTGTAGCTAAGTAGCAGCTGAATAATAGTTCCTTCACATTACTGCTCTCAAAGGCCATAGTTAAGGTGTTTCTCCAAATGCAATGACTTGTTTTCCTTATTTTGTCTTTCTGACATCATAGATGATGTAACGTTCCACTCCAAAGTCACCACTGTATCGTTGCACTGGGTGGCTGTGTTTAGTTTACTGAATGGTAAAAATTTTAATTGAATTAGCCGGTTCCATGTAAGCTCTAAAATAACTTAGACACTAGCAACACTATCTTGTCAGAGGTAGACAATAAGGACCAAGATGCTATATGAACCATCAGATAGTTTTGATAACTGAATAAAGTAAAATAAAGGAGAAAAATAAATCAAACCATAAGTGCACGTACCCACAGTGCCATGGGGGAGTGGGACACACCTTATTTAATGGTGTATCCCTCTCTTCGATGATATCCAGGGACCACACATTCAGAGAAAACAAGACAATTGAAATTCATGATTGAGTGAGCATATAATACTTGAAAATAAGTCTGGCTTCTAACTGAAGTAAGGTCACAATGGGCATGAAAAGAAAAATCTTTAAGAGCATGTTTGGCAATTTCAAAATGTCTCGCCATTGGTTGGTTAATCCTTTCTTTTGAGTCACGAGTTCCAGCTAGTGCTTTCCTAATTGCAGATTTGTAGTTGTTCATATGTTCTTTAAGCATTGTGGTTATGTTATCAATTTAATAGTGTCCACGTGGTCATTGTATCAAATGTACCACATATCTGCTTTCACAAGTTAGATAGTCTTTGATTTTAACCAGTTTACCAGTACACAGATTTGGATACTTTTTACTGGTAATGATATGTGCACAGTTAGAGCAACCCTTAAATCTAAATACTCCTGTGGGGCATATTAACCAAGTGGTGCCACTTTGATATTTGTCTACTGGGTCAGACTGTGTAAGCCAATCACCTATGTTTTTTCCTGTTCTATAACAAAAAAGTGGGGGGCTACTAAATATCGGTCCTAATTTCTTGAAATGATATCCCATTTTTTTCTTTTTTTTAAATAAACCTGTTTAATCGCTGGTGATGCACTGCTGTATTGTGATTGTATACAAAAACTAATAATCTTTCTTATTGGATTCAGCAACTGGGGATAATAATTTTGATCTATCTAGTTGATAAGCTCTAGACATCAGCCTTAACATAACCTCTAGCAAGAAACTGGCATTTAGATGTAAGGGTTGCTCTAACTGTGAACAAATCATTACCGGTAAAAAGTTTCCAAATCTGTGTAGTTGACTGCAACATGCTTCACATAAACATCATGGTGTCTGTATTGCATGTGTTTCATGAGGACAGTTGTACCAAGGTGTGTCCCCTTCTTTCCCCTTTTCACAACCTTGTCACACATAGTAAACAGTGCAGTCACTGATGACTGCACTGTGCCTGCCCCAAAAGAAGAATATTCCCATACCTATGATTTCAGGGAATGAACAGGTGGAGAAGAATTGCCTCTTTCTTCTTTTCCACAATCCCTTCATGGTAGGACAGATGATGCTGCTGCTGCTGCCTCATGATCAGCACTAAAACTAAAACCAGGATTATTGGTGGCAAATGGAATCTGTCCTAGTCCCAAATCACTACTGCAGGAACTCAGTCCCACGGTGGTCTGTGGCACAATAGCCTGCTCATCATCATTCTGCTGCTGAGACAGTAGCAGGAATTACAACAACAGAAAAGTCTGCAGGGTTACTGCTGGTGATGACTAGCCCATTTGCATATCTGTCTCCCATTGCTTTTTTGCTTTCTGCTAAAAAAAAAGACCTCGTTCTCTCCTGCACCACAGCTGTTTCACCATCACCCTCACTCTCATCACCACCACCACCACCACAAACAGGCTCTTGCTGCTGCCATGTGGAACTGGTTGGTGATCATGACAAATGTTACAGAGGGTCCCCTACTGTCACACTTGTAATATCTTCAGATGAAGAAGGTACACTGGAAGCAAGCACAGACAGCTGATGTGTGCTGCTGATCATACTAGCCAGTTCTGTTTCTTCAGCATAATTCCCCAGAAGGACAATGCCAGGGAATGGGGATCTCATGGTCAGGGGTATGTGGGCTACCTTGACAGTTAGTTTGGCTGCTTAATTCCCCTTCAACATCAGCATTAGGTTCCATCCAGCCAGTTCCAGCAGCTGCTTCACCGCTCCCACCTTCATCCCACAAGTCTCTGACTACTGTGTGGTAGGACTGCTTGGAGATGACAAGTGTCACTTAGGGTCCTCTGCTCTCACACTTGCTATCATCTCCTTCTCCTCCTCAGAATTACAATGCACACTGGTAGCAGCAGACACAGGCATCTGACCTGTGCAGCACACACTGATATCCAGTTCTGCCTGTGCCTATGGCACAATTTTTCCCCAGATATAAAGTGAAAATGTTTGGGGCATTTAGCATCATTTGGTCTGGGGAATGTGAGCTCCCAGACTCTTCCATGCTGGAGGTGGTGACTTCCTCCTCTGAGTCCCTGAACTCATTATGATCTTGCCAGCGCCTCCTTTTTTTTATTATTAAGTGTTAGCCAGCACTATGAGCCTCTGCTGCCCTTATTTCTCTAACTAAATCACTAGAAAATCACCTTCTTCCCTCTCATTCTCTCTAGCTGCTTTTAACTCTGTTCAGCTTCCTGGTTATGTCACGTATTTGGTGCAAAAATGCAAGATATACATAATAAATGGGCAGTAACTTTATACCCATTGAAACACATAGGCAAAATATTTTTGGAGTAGACAAAATAGAGACATCTTTTATGGTTTTGCTAAAGGTATAATTTCTGGTGAAAAAGAGGAGAACCACATGGTTTTCGCTGCATATCTTTCAAGAACAAAACGGGACTTTTGCCCGTCCCCTATTCATAGCTATGGTCTAATGCCTCAGAGTCACCAATAAATTGCTGTATTATCACAAACTAAGGGGTAGTTTAGTTAGAGCCAAATGGTTCATCAACTGGGAAAAGAACAGCAAAAAGGCTATAATTTTGCCTTTTTTGTGACTTTAGCCATTACACCGAGCTCTCTAGGAATCCTGTCAAGACTATTTCAGGATGCATTGCAAGTTAGAAAAGCAGATATACATTGTACCAAAAAAGCCTTTCCAGAGTGTTTTTGTAGCCAATTAGGCATTTTGTGCTTCTACAGCTAAAGTCAGCATTAAGCCCTTCAATGCCATAGGACGTTTTGTAATGAATTGCTAAACAGGACATTGCAAACTTTCTGGCAAGGGTGAGATTAAGTTACATAAACTTTATTATTATACTATCATACAACACCATTCTAGCCTAACCTACCTACTATTGGCTTGGAACGTATTACAATCAATTTGTTTGAGCTGCCCCAGCATTGGAGGGTTTAATCCTGTTTAAAGTAAAGATTTAGCTTTTCTTTAATGTCAGCACATGAACAGAACAAAATGATGTACATTCACACCAGATTTTATTTATTTTGTTTTACATTTTTAAATGAAATAAATTAATATAGGGGTCATGTGTCTCCTTTTAATTTATTAACGTCACGCAACAAAAAAAATTATATGTGATTCATAGTTCTATGTTAATTAAATTGTGAACTGCTTCCTCTACTCTTCCTATTGAGCCAGATACCCCATCCTATATAATAATTAGCTAAATCGTGTGTAACGACGCGACATGCGCAGTAGACACTGCTGCATGTGCTGCAGTCGGGCGCAGTAGAGACTGCCCGCGCCGCGGCTGATACAGAGCTGGGCGCTCCGAAGGAGCGTCCAGTTTTGTATTAGCCGTGGCGAGGGCAGTCTCTACTGCGCATTGGCTGCCCCGCGACCGGGTGGCAGTGGCACTGTGGCCCGTGTAACGGGCTCTTCAACTAGTATTAATATATTATGCTTCCAAGAAATGGGTCCAAGAAAGTTTTCCTCTTCTTTCTTTACTGGATGAGGATAATTTAAATTAATATGGGACTGGATACAGCAGATCAATTCTTTAACTGCCTAATTAAGTGGTCCTTGGAACCATTCCTGTGCTCTCCTATTAGAGAGAGGAAATACTCGAGAATGGAGACTGAGGACCCCCTCTGCTCTCCTGCTAAGAAAGGAAGTGTAAAAAACACCTAATATTAGATCCAGAGACCACATATTAAATAATATTAGTTAAATAATATCTCCCAACTTTGTTTACCAAAAAGGGAGGCTAAATCAAAATATTCCCCCTTACCACTAGCCCCTTCTTCCACGTTTCAGTTAAAACAGGAAAAAAATTCTAGCGCCTTAACATAAAAAAAAAAATGGCAGCATAACATCCCTCATGGTCCAATGCCCAGGAAGCACAAAACATAACTCTGTTTGGCTTATTAATAAATAAGGGGCCATGTACTGCATCATGTGTGTTTCAGAGTAACTGGTCTCTCCTAAACAGTTAATGGTCTTGGATGAAGAGTTTACATATTACAGATGCGTGACCCCTTTTTTCAAGTCCATTGATTGACTGGGAGAAATAGGAGACAGTGAGACATGCATATTGAGCCATTCCTCCAAGCCAGTGATTGGCTGGGAGTATGTTAAACTCTGGCTTAGAAATAAGCCAATCAGGTTTTTTTTTCTGTTTCCTGTGTATTAAACCAAGATGGATGGTAATATTCAGTACGTTTTTACTTATTTTTTTGAGGGGTGGGGGTTGTCATATTTGCTGCATCACGGGACACTTATTTTCAGGTAAGGAAAAAAAAATCTATCTTCCCTTCTCAGGAATAAAGGAAAGGGTTAAAAGCAAACAAGGCAATTGAAAAGCTATGTTTTGGTATGCTTCACTGCCTGGAGACATGAGGAACTGCAGGGTTTGTTTGCACAGATTCGGTTAGCAGAGTTTTTCAGTGCATGCTGCTAGATGGAAAGGGGTCTGTAAAGTAAAAAAAAAAACTAATCATAATACTATAAAAATAAACCCCTATTTTTCTTTTGTTGTGTATATTAAACTTTTTTTTTTGTATACATCCGTTCAATCCCTTAAAGGGTTAAAATAACTGAACTTTGTTAGATTGTCTCATACTTACTCCAGTTTTATTGGTCATAATGCACCATTTCTTTGACCCCTTAAGGAACAGCTGCGGGGCATTTTTTTTTTTGGAAATGTAATCAGGGATCCCTGAAATGTGTGCATCCGCACGGGGAACCCTGAATTCCATGACGTACATATAAGTCATGGGTCCATAACACAACTATATGTACCTCATGGGTCCTTAAGGGGTTAAAATTGTCTTTCATGGTCTTAACTAGTATAAAACCTCTAAGTTTAACCACTTTAAAAACATAACCCTTAGAGTGCCAGAGGGGTACACAACGTGTTGTTAGGCTAACATACATGTATCACCTACAAAAGAAGTTGTACTATCAGTGAAAAACTGCTACGAGGGAGTTTTAAAGTTGACATTTATTATGTGGCTACATCTCGTTAATACATGTAACCTATATGTGGAAATTCAAAATTACTCATTTCAGTTTACAATAGTCTCAAACAAATAAATGTATAGAAACCATTACAAAAAGGGTTTTCTATACTCTAAATGTCAATCTGTTTTCCTAAAGAACTACTTCTAGACTGGGGGTTTAAGGGATAATCCATTTTTTTTTTCATTTAACTAAGATAAATGTAACATATAAAATCTAAATGGGATTCCTTAATTAACAAAGGTTCCCAAGCACAGACAGAGAGCACCTATAATCACAAACAAATGACAAATTCATTACCATATAATATTCAGATGTCAAAATGGATCAAAATAATAAAATGAGTGAGCTGTCTAAAAAATGACAATAAATTGTTACTACCTGGCAGCCCAGATAACATTCCACCTATCTCACGATCAAAAAATACAAACAAATCTACATATAAATCTTGGTGCCTAGGTTGGCTCTCAAGGTATAGTTAAAGTCAAAATAAAAATAAAACCTGATGATAATCACTGGAATAAAAATCAACATATATATAATTGATGTAAGCATTGCCCA
The DNA here is from genome assembly GCA_037306005.1 of Rhinophrynus dorsalis. Taxonomy (NCBI): domain Eukaryota; kingdom Metazoa; phylum Chordata; class Amphibia; order Anura; family Rhinophrynidae; genus Rhinophrynus; species Rhinophrynus dorsalis. The sequence goes on from CM074718.1 coordinate 134,775,296, forward strand.
ACTGGATATGTACCGGGATCTCAGAAGGGAGAGAAATCAATGCCTCAGAGATAGGAGGGATCACCCAAAGCACAGGAACATAGAAAGGACAGAGTGCTTTCTGTGTCAGTCCAAACATTCTGCATGGTCAAGTGACCCAAAGTCGCTCCCTAGCTTGGCAGACTGGTGTTGATCATATCTATAACCCAAGTCAATATGACCAGGGCCACCCCAAGGTCAAGTAAGGGAATTGAAGCCACCAGCGATGGTCTGCTCTTGTCCTGACATACAGACATGACACTGCAAAGGTGACACTGTTGTCTGGACTACTTTCCTGAGAATTTCCAGCTGCAGCTCTTGAATGTGGGATTGAACAAATGGTACTGCCTTCAGGGAAGAGAGACTAGATAGCCCAGCACCTGCATGTATTCCTGCACTGTTGCTGATGGCCAAAAACATCTGTGACACCTGAAGGGACAACAACCAAACCATGCCATCTGGTAGAAAGACCTTAACCTGGAGAGTGTCATATCTCATACTGAGAAAGTGAAGGACCTGGGATGCAACCAGAGATGACTTCTTGAGGCTGAGCACCCAACCATGCTGTTTGAGTGTATATGCAAGACTGAATCTGAGCATGCAACCACACCTCTGAAGGGGGCCTTTAGTAAAAGGCCATCCAGGTACAGAGACAAAGAAATCCCCTGAGAGTGAATGTCAGCTGTCAGAACTGACACGACCTTTGAGAATACCTGTGAAACACACCAATCCAAATGGAAGTGCAGTGAACTGAAAATGACTATCTTGGAAAGAAAACCACAAGAAACGCTGTTGTCTTTGTGGACAGGAATCTGTAGACAGGGTTCTATGTCTAAGGAAGCCACAAACCGTTGAGACAGCCACAGTATTTTTGGGGGATTAGGAAAAGTTTGGAGTAAAACCCGTGAACTGGTACTAATACCTGCACTTCTAGAAGGAAAGCCACTGGGTCTGAAATTAGGTGGGAACTCTGGACATGAAGAAACCATGTAGAGAAAAGGACTTATAATCTATGCTGTATACTTTCAGGTTACCCACAAAACCCATTGGTCTGCCACAGAAACGGTCCATTCTCTGTGGAAAAGACAAAGATTACTTCCTATGGCCTGTGATGGAACAGGCCACAGCGAGACATGTAGAGGTAGGTTTTGGGCTTCTGCACAGGCTTCTTGTCAACCCAAACCTGCTTTCATTTTGGAGTGGGACGTGCCTGGGTCTCGGAGTGGAGCAGAGCTCTGGGAGCATACCCATATCGAAAGGGTAATGAATGCCAAGTGTCTTCTGAGGAAAAACGGATCCTTAGGAGTAACCTGTGGTAGCAAGGTACTACCTCCAATGGCATGACTGATAACTTTGTCCATTTCTGGGCCAAACTACTGTTTGCCCATACACAAAAGAGAAAATAAGGATTTCTTGGAGGACTTGTCAGCCCCCCAAATCTTAAGCCACGATGTACAATGGGAGGCTACTGAGAAAGCAGAGACCTTACCTGTAAACTTAGCAACATCAAAAGACAGCTCAGGTAAGATAAGCATTAATTTCAAGGATTTTAGAAATGAAGTCCACCAGGTCCTACTGGTGGATGGCATCCAAAAGCTGATCCCCCCAAACAGCTATCGCCCTAGTGATCCATGAAATCCTATTGACACCTTAAGAATCGCTAAGATTCTCCAAATAAGACCCTCAGCAGAAGAAAAGGGGTCTTTCACGCAAGAGTCTCCAAGCAAGCAGGAAAAATCTACTTTGTTCCACATCAGTTTTCCCCATCCTCAGCAGTGGAATCCCCAATATGTCTTCACTCAAGCACCTTTTAAGGGAGAGCATGGTGTACCGGGGACCAAGAATCTAAGACCCCTTTCATAGGGGAGGGAATAGAACCAGGAAATTGGGGCCTTGGCCAACGTAGGCTCCTGTTCAACAGGTGAGGGCCCAGTCAATAAGCAGGGGTCCCACAGCAAGAGGCAACAGAGTACCAGAAAATTCTCTAGGAAGCCCCAAATAGAATGAGGACTAATGGGTTAAAGGAACCCCTAAATCATGAGTAACCTTGGACTGGTCCAGGTGTCCCTTGGGGTCTGACATAACTAGAGGCCCCTCAAAGAGATTGATAAAAGCAGAAAAAAATGCAGAGAAGGTGGACTAAAAGTACTTTCTCTGTCATCCAATATAGGTTACAGCTAACTTTGGGTAGGCGACCGCCCCTTTAAATAGGCAGGAACAATTTTTAAAAAGAAGTGCAAGGTGGAGCCTTCCTCTCTCCTCAGCTGGTTCCCAGCTAATCCCCATCCAATAAGATTTGTTTCTTGACAAACAAGGCATGAGAACAGTTCTGTTATAGTTTTAGTTATATTTATTGTTTTCTGTTAGATGTGGAATACCAACCATTAGGAGGATTACCATTACTGACGTCTCAATGGTGGAGTGCTCAGTCCCCAGGTGCTGCTGTGGACCTTCCAGCCCTGAGGGTAAAATCTTGTGTAGCATGTTTTTTCCCTAAGAGAAGCCCACTGAGGCTTCTTCTTCACACAATGGTAATCTGAAGACAGAAGACCTGCTAAAAAGGTGAGCAACCCTTTGAGTGCTGAGGTCCGCTTGTCCCACGCTTCCTCTCCGCACAGGGGTCTCCTTTGGAGTTCCTAATACATACTACTGCACTCATTGGGTTTATATGTATGTCCTTTGGGGTTTGGAGCAATTGGGTTTCTGTGGTAAATTTACCCTTTCTTTGTAATATTGAGCACTTTTATGTGGTTTATTACACTTTCCCTACTGAGTTCAGTGTTATTTACTATTATTCTGGTGATTCTTATGTGTTTTTATCCTTTTAAAATCATTTTACTTATTTTGCATTATTTGAGTTCCGCTTTACTGCATAGACGCCATGCTCCATTCACCTCTATGGGATTTTACACTTTGGGACATATCTCTGCTCAACGCAGAGACTTCAGAGATGGCTCATTCTGTTTGCCTACCCTTGTTCTGTCATCCAGGTAATGATCTGGGGGGTTTCAGGGGGCTTCGGGCTCTGTTTTTGCTGTACTTGAAGGGAAACTAAATTTCCCATGAGTGCCTTTTTCGCGTGCTTGTTTCTGATTGGCTGTCATCGTGGATGCCATTTTCTCCTTTCCCTTCACGAATATCCTATGCAGGGCTTGGACTCTCCTTCTCTCCACAGCAGATTAACCCTTCACCTGCCAGTTAAAGTGTATATTTGCTATTTCTGGGGTGAAATATTAATCTAATACACTGCATTTGGGCTTTACCTAATACTTTTCAGAAGTTTATACCCTGTTAGGATGTCAGACTCCTTGGGACTTGGGGCTAGGCTTAAGACTAAGGATACTGAGGTGTCTGTGACCCCCATTGAGCATTGCTCCTCATGTCAAGCAGGGCTACCTAGAGAATACTCAGTTAATTTTTGCCCTTCATGCTCTGCTGCTCCTACCTCTCTGCCAGGGACCTCCACCCATGCACTAGAGCCACTGTGGATGCAGGAGTTTAAGGCTACTACTAATGCGCTGTCTACTTTACAACTCCTTCCCACACAATTGCAGGGAGTCTTCCAGACTTGGCAGCCCCCTACTTCATTCAGGTCCTCAGTGCCCAAACCGCAAGGTGTACCTGATGTGTCAGATTCCTCTGAGGAGTAATTATTGGTAGTCTCAGATGAGGATGAATGTTCTGAGGATGTTTCCTCCCAATTCTTTGTGGACCCCTTTGAGGCTGACCCTTAACCCTCAGCTAACAGTCTGATCAGGGCAGTACTCATTACTCTGAATATTCCTCTAGTTCCTGAGGCTCCTAAGGACCCTTCTGATGTGTTTCACATACCGAAGAAGCAGAGTTCCTTTTTTCCACCTAATCCCACCCTTGATCAGCTGGTGCTTGATGAATGGAAAAACCCTGACAAGAAACCTACCTTGTCCAGGAGGTTTGGTAAGCTTTATCCCTTCTCTGTAGTGTCTCTGGCTCAGTGGACTCATCCCCCTAGGGTGGATGCCCTTGTTCCTAGACTTTCTAAATCCACAGCTCTGCCTGTGGCAGATGCTTCTGTTCATATAGATTGGACTGATAGGAAGCTTGAGGCTTTTCTAAAGGACATATTTGCTACTTCAGGCACATCCCTATGTTCCTTGTTTGCCCCTGCTTGGGTAAACAGGGCCATTGCTGTCTGGACTGAACAGCTTACTGTAGCAGTACATCAGGGTGCTCCCATCGCTGACATTGAGGCTTTTGGCCAACATTTCTGAGGCTCAGCACTATGTTTCTGCAGCTGTCTTTGATGCTATCCATTTGGTTGCTATGGTCTCTACCTTGTCTGTGGTTGCCAGATGAGCTCTGGATTAACGTTTGTCCACAGTTACCATCTCTAAGAAAACCTTACTTTTGTTGCCCTTTTTGGGAACGTCCTTATTTGGGCCACTGGGGATAAGAGCCTCTAAGAGGAAGCCTCTGATCCGATGGAGTCGGCTTTTTCGTCCCTTTCAAGGGATAGTAATACTTCGTTTTAACTTTATTTTATTTTGTAGGCATTAAAAAAACATGAAGAACGATATAAGTCTTATCTCTCAAACCTTTATGGTTTATGAGATATTCACAAGCAAAGTTCCCCTCCCCGCCCCTTTTACCTAGTGTAAGCCATCTCTTCTCAGATGTGAGTCTGGTTGTATGACAGTACAGATAACAGAAGGGGACAATTTTCTTTGTATGAAAACAATGAAAGCCCTTCCCCCCTTGACAAGTTTTTCAGCTTTTTCCATTATCTTAATTGAAGATTGTCCCTCTCTGCAGTCTACCTGGGCATCTCCCTTCTGATCTGGTTGAACAGGGGGGGGATACTTTGTTTGTGAATATCTCTTAAACCATAAAGGTTTCAGAGATAAGACTTATATCATTCTTCATGTTTTTTTAATGCCTACAAAATAAAATAAAGTTAAAATTAAGTATTACTATCCCTTTAAGTCTGAGGTGCGTGCCACGAACCAGGCAGTTCCCCAGACTCCACGTTCCTCCTCCAAGCCCAAACAGCAGTGGAGGCCCAAACAGTACTCCAACAAACCCAAGACCTCCAAATATCCTTCCGCATGACTCACCGAATGCCGAACCCCACGTGCCAGTGGGTGGCCATCTGTGCCATTTCCTCAGTGTCTGGACAGACACCATGGCAGATCCGTGGGTTTTACAGGTTGTCTCAGAGGGGTACAGGATTCCCTTCAACTCTCTTCCTCCTTTCAGATTCTTTCCTTCGCACACTCCTCAGCGCCATCTTTTCAACAGGGCCAGTCACACCTTTTTAGACAAGGAAGTACTGAAACCGGTTCCCGAGATGGACAAGGCTTCGGGTTTCTATTCCAACCTATGTGTAGTTTCCAAGAAAGATGGCAGCTGCTGTCCGATCTTAGACCTCAAGGATCTCTATTCCTTTGTGGTCAAAACTCATTATCACCAGGAGTTTCTAAGGACAGTGATTGTGGCCATGTGTCCTCTGGAATTTCTCGCTTCTCTGGACCTTCAGGATGCCTATCTGCATATAGCCATCCATCCAGAGAGCCAACAGTACCTCAGGTTTGCTTGCGACCAAGGGCACTTCCAGGTTTCTGCTCTTCCCTTTGGTCTGACTACGCCAACCCAGGTCTTCAATCGTATCCTGGGTGCATTAGTTTCCATCCTGCACAGGGACGGCATCAGAGTCACTCCATACATGGACGACTTGCTCTTGAAGGCCCCCTCTCCGGAACTCTTTCACCAGCAGGTCCAAGACTGTATTCATGCTCTCTCCCATCACTGGTATACAGGGCTGGATTTATAATAAGGCAGAGTAGGCATCTGCCTACAGGTGCACCCCATAGAGGGACGTCTGTCATTAGGATCGTTTTTTGTTGTTTTTTTTTTTTTATTCTTTGCCTCTCACGTCGATGTCTGCTGGATCAGGAGGGGGGATTAACAGTGCTTCTGTCACAGTCACAGCTGCTGCACTTGCGTGACTGTGAGTGACAGAAGAACTGCAGCCCGCTGCCCACGAGAACAACACAGCCACAGTCGAGGAGCTCTGCAGTCTGTACAGAAGAAGCTGCTCAGAGGGTTATTTTGACCCCTAACCCTTGGCGGACGCTTTACTCAAAATAAGCCAGTGCTGTATGAGACACCCCGCTCCCAGGCCCTGTTACTAAGGGTTCTGGGTTCACTTTTGAAAGGCGACCTAACTATATTAACAGTAATGAGCCAATGGAGATTAACATATTTAGCTCGCTGGGTGAGCAATACATCACAAGCTTCTTTGGGGCTGAAACCAGGACCAGGAAAACGATAGCCCAGGACAGATAACATGTAACAGGTTATCATGTACCAGTGCAAATGGCATAGCTGCTTGCTTGGGAGCTCATATCATGTTGGTAACGAGGGCATGCACATGTCGCATGAATTCAGAGCATAGCACAGTATAGCAAGTTTAACCTATTGAGTGCCAGATTATGTCCATAGGAGGATGAACCTGTTCAGTGCTAGAGGTGAGCAGCTCATTGATCACACCTCTGGCACTTTAAAATGTTTTAACTCTTTGAGTCCCAGATAGATATGCAATATTTTGCATTGTGTTGTGTACCCTTCTGGAACTCAAAGGGTTAACGGTAAGAGATTTCCTGATGACATTATTCCATCTACTTGGCCAGGTTTCCCTTTCATGTTAACCCTCTGAGCATGCTTTACAATGAATTGCACAGCCATCTGGCACTGAAAGAGTTAAGTATCTTGACTGCTAGTAGACAGGCCTGGAAAATATGTTGTAAAACAATCAATAAATAAATACAGAGGTGAACACAAAATATAAAGATGTGTGATACCAACCAGAATTGTTACAAGATGGGTAGTCTTTCCCACCAAGAAAGTCAAGGTGAGAACAGTGATTGGCTGGCAGCTGTGAGATATATAACATACCCCACAAATGGCTGCTGCCAAGAGCCCAGAGAGCTGCAGAGGCTCCTGAGATGTAAATCCGGCCCTGCTGGTATATTCTGAACATGGACAAGTCAGATTTGATTCCATCTCAAAGACTGTTTTTTTCTGGGTCTTCTCTTGGACACCCTGAAGGGCATGGTGTTTCTCACAGACGAGGTGGCTCACCAGATAACCCACAAAGTGGCTGCAGTCCTGGCATGCGAACCAGTCCCGGCAAAGAAGTTGACCTCTCTAGTGGGGAAGTTCATCTCCACCATGGAGGCGGCTCCATTTGCAATGGCTCACACGAGGGAACTTCAGAGGTTCATGATCCAGGTCTGCAAGGGCAAGACATTTCTCCTGAAGATTTCGGTTTCTCTACCTCTTCATGTGGAGCTGTGTCTATCATGGTGGCTCAACCTGTCCAATCTCCTGAAGTGCAGGTTCTTCATGGTATCCTTCTGGATGAAGGTGACAACAGATGCCAGCCTCTCCAGCTGGGGAGTGGTCCTGGGTCACCTGAACTCCCAGGGTCGGTGGTCTGTGGAGGAGTCTCTCCTTCCCATCAATGTTCTGGAGCTTCGAGCGATATTTCACAATCTCCAGCACTGGACGCTCAAGCTGGAGGGATGCCCTGTTCGGGTCCAGTCTGACAACACCACAGCTGTGGCTTACATCAACAAGCAAGGTGGAACAAGAAGTCTTGCAGCTTGGTTGGAGGTCAAAGCTATTTTGTCTTGGACTGAAGAACATGTTCCTGCCAATTCCGCCGTTCATATTCCTGTTGTAGACAACGTTTTAGCAGACCTCCTAAGTCATCACACAGTGGACAGTGGAGAGTGGGAACTGCATCGAGAAGTGTTCAATATCATTGTCCCGAAAATCACTCAGTATTGGCCTCGCCAGGCATGGTTTCCAGTAGCGGACCCCTTTCGGCTTCCTCGCAGGCCAGACCTTCTTCTACAGGGCTATCTGTGGAAGGAAGACGTAGACCATCTGGATTTGATGGCATGGCAGTTGAATCCTCAGTATTGATGAGGAAGGGTTTCTCTTCAGGCGTAGTGGCCACTATGCTTAGTGCTCAGAAACCTGCATCCTCTAAGGCATACCACAAAGTCTGGTCTACCTTTCTTTGTTGGTGTGCTGATAAGGATCTTCCATCCCAGGAGATGCATCGCCATTCTTCCTGATGTTAAGGTTTTCCTTCAGAGCATGGCTAGCACGGTGCCTGTGATTGCTGCATTTTTGTGTCTATCACCTGGCTGTCTGCCTTTAGCCCGCCTCACATCGCCTATTTAAATTGAGTTTGGGCACCCTTTAGTTGCCCTTTCATGGTGTCTCAGACTGCATCTACTTTCACCATGCTACAGAAGCTTGATGGGCCTTTTGCTGTGTTCCTGGTTTCCTGAATTCGTCCTGTTCCTGAGACTCCTGTCTGCTGTACTTGTTCCAGTGCCTGTTCCGGTTGAAGTCGTCCGAGGTTGCTGTTTCCTGCTGCCAGTCTCCGTTGCCATTCCTGATCCGGTTGACCGTCATTGTGCTGGTTCCTGCTCATCTCCTGCATCTGGTTCCTTCATCTGTGGCGACCTTGTTCCTCGGTCGCTCCGGCGACATTTTCACCAGTTGGTTCCCAGCATGCTGACGCTGATTTGCTCCATGGCCTTGCGGCTACTACACTAGTCTGTTGGTTACTAGCGCGCGGGCGCTAGTTCGCTCCTTTGCCTTATGGCTTTATACACAATTATCTGTTGGTTCCCAGCGTGCGGACGCTGGTTCGCTCCACTTCCTTGCGGCTACTACACTACTAGTCTGTTGGCTACCAGCGTGCGGGCGCTGGTTCGTTCCTTTGCCTTTCGGCTCAATTCACAACTATCTGTAGGTTCCCAGAGTGCGGACGCTGGTTCACTCCACTACCTCACGACCTACTATATGCATTGTTGGTTCCCAGCGTGCGGACGCTGGTTTGCTCCATTGCCTTGCAGCTACTGTGTTCTAGTCTGTTGGTACTAGTGCGCGGGCGCTGGTTTGCTCCGTTGCCTTACGGCTCTATACACAACTATCTGTTGGTTCCCAGCGTGCAGACGCTGGTTCGCTCCATTGCCTTCTGGCCTACTATTTACTCAATCTGTTGGTTCCCAGCGTGTGGACGCTGGTTTGCTCCACTGCCTTGCTGCTTACCTGTATTAGAGTGTTGGTTATCAGCGCGCGGGCGTTGGTTCGCTCTATGACCTGTAGGTCTACTTACATCCAGCCTGTTGGTTCTCAGCGTGAGGGCGCTGGTTTTCTCCTCTGCCTCACGGCTTACGATTCATATAGTCTGATGGTTCCCAGTGCGCTGTCCAGTCCTAGACAGCTAGTTATTCCCTCAGTACACGGGTACTAGGGTGTACAGACTACCTGGAAATACCACTGGGCCTTGTAGTCTCTACCTACCATCTCCATACTGTCATTGTCATCTGACAATTATTGAGGCCACTGTGGTTGACATATCCTCCTTAGGCTGCCTTGCCCGGTATATTGGTAAGGCCAGTAGAACTTTCTATTATTCCACCCTGTGGTTGCCTTACCCGGTATTGGCAAGGCCGGTAGAGCCTACTATTATGGTGTTCCGTTAGGCTGCCTTGGCCGGTATATTGGCAGGGCCGGTAGAGCCTGTATCAGCTGGTGTTCCGTTAGGCTGCCTTGCCCGGTATATTGGCAGGGCTGGTAGAGCCTGTATTCTCCTGACTGTCTGTTAGGCTGCCTTGTCCTGTATATTGGCAGGGCCGGTAGAGTCTGTATTCTCCTGACTGCCTTGCCCGGTATATTGGCAGGGTCGGTAGAGCCACCTTCTCATTGCTTGCCCAGGCTGCCTTGCCCAGTATATTGGCAGGGCCGGTAGAGCCTGATTCGCTATTGCTACTACCTATTTGCCATTCTATGTATTGTATGTATGTGTATAAAATCCTATGGGATTATCTTAAACTTTTCAATAAAGTTGTGTTTTTACCTAACCTTGCGTCTGAGAGTCTTAACAAACCGTGACAATGGCTCAAGCTCATCCTGCCTTTAAGAACTCCGCTCCTCAGTGGGATCTTAATTTGGTTTTGGGAGTCCTTCAGCACCCTCCCTTTGAGTCTTTGGCCACTATTCCTCTCTGCCTGTTGACTTGGAAAATGGTCTTTCTCCTGTCGATAGTGTCTGTTCACAGAGTCACTGAGTTACACCCTTTGTCCTGTAAACCACCCTTTTTGGTTTTTCACAAGGACAAAGTGGTTCTTCGCACTTCTCAGGAATTTCTCGTGAAGGTGGTCTCGGAGTTCCACATCAATCAGGAGATTGTTGTGCCCTCCTTATGTGCTGACCCTTCTTGTGACAAGGAATGGGATCTTCACTTGTTGATGCGGTTCGCTGCCTTAAGTTCTATGTGCACCGCACTGAGTCTATTCATCAGTCTGACACACTCATTGCCATTCCTGAGGATCCTAGGGCAGGTAAACCGGCATAGCCTCCTGGATTAAGTCCACTACGGCTTACGAAGTTAGGAAGAAACCTTTTCCATTTTGTGTCATGGCTCATTCCACTAGGTTTATTGGGGCCTCTTGGGCCTATAAGAATCAGGACTCAGCTGATCAGTTGTGCAAGGTGGCCTCTTGGTCATCTGTGCACACCTTCTATAAACATTACCATGTTGATGTCCTGGCATCGGCCGATGACAGCCTTGGTAGGAAGATCCTAGAGGCTGTCTTGCCTGTCTAGGGTTTTCCTCATTACCTTTTAGTACTCCTTAACCCGTTAAGGACTGCATGACGTACTATGACCGTCATGGTCCTTAAATACTTAAGGACCGATGATGGTCATAGTACGTCACATACTTTTTACTTACATTGCTCCACCGGGAGCTCTGTAAGTAAAAATAGGGCCTAAAATTGACCACTCCAAGACTGGATCGATCTCTTTCAGGCCACAAAGCAGAGTGCCGATATACGCAACACGTCACGTGCCAGCGTATCGGCAAGGATCAAAGCTGTCCTTATGGGACGGAAACGTCCCAGGACCCGTGATCCTAAAGGGGTTAACTTTTGAGCCCAGTTGGTTCTAGTTCTGAGTGCTGTGTCAGTTTCTGGTGTGTTTTACTCCAGTTTGCGCCCGTTGATTATAAGGGCTGTTTTATGATAAGATTAATTCTTATGTGCTCTGATGACTTTGGGGACCGGCGCCTGGTCCTTGCCTTCATTCCCTCCTCTGGAAAACTCAAAGTTGGTACATCCCAAAGTTACCTGTAACCTATATTGGATGACAGAGAAAAGAGGATTTTAGTCTTATCTGTTAAATCCTTTTCTCTTAGTCCATATAGGTTACAGGTCTCCTACCCTGTCAAGGGACCATGCTTGGTTCTCCTGTGACCGAACATGGGAGTCCTTTCAGGTTCATGCTCACAGGAGTCTTCTTTTCCCTTCTTGCTACCTAGTCAATAGTAGCGTTTCAAATCTTACTGGATGGGGATTGGCTGGGAACCAGCAAAGGAGAGAGCGAGGCTCCACCCTGCACTGCTTTTCAAGAATTGTCCCTGCCTATTTAAAGGGGCAGTTGCCTTCCCAAAATAACCTGTAACCTATATGGACTAAGAGAAAAGAATTTAACAGGTAAGACTAAAATCCTCTTTTGAAAGACTTAAAAGTACTTATCTGACTGCAAAGGCAAGAGTGGCAAGCCGGTGGGAGTGGGTAGCCTTAGTGTAACCAGCAGGGTCCTAAAAGAAAGCAAGTCATGCAGGTACCACCTCTTCTCCTACACTAAAGCCCTAAAATAATAGGCTGTTGGGAAACACTGTTTCCTTTAACCCCTTAGTGACAGCTGCGTGCATACGCGGCTGTCACCTTAACGCCCGGCTAACATTTTTTTTTTCCTAAACGATTCTGGAGTCCCCGAGCGGCCTGCAGCCGTACAGAGACCCGGACTTCCGGAACTTACCAGGTACGTCCTCTGTCACTAAGTGACAGTTTTTACGTACCTGGTAAGTCAATTGTCGCGATGGGGTTAAACAAAATGGAGCAGTGGTTCCCCAGCTGCTGCCATGCCACATTCCCCAAAAACAGGAGAAGGGTCTCTATAATACTAGATAGATGCTGAGCAATCCTAGAGACCCGTCAAGCAAATATCTGTCTTTGAAATCACTGCCAAGGCAGAAAAAGTCCCACAATAGCATTCATATACTTAGACTAAGATGGCTGCCACACATGCCCATTGACAAAGGTGTATATTAAATGGCAGCTGCATATTAAACATAATACCGTAATGTAAAAATATCACATCAATAAAAGCAGGTCGCTGCTGGATAGGAACTGTGGCCCCACAGGAAGCAGGAGTCCCCCATTGCTAAAAGAACAAGCTGAAAAAGCTGTGCAGGGGTTAACAACCCTATAATTGCCACAGTAAGCATATTGGAAGGAAGATTAACCCCTTCAGTGCCAGAGGCTCGGGCCATTTCCTGTACCCTGCAGGCCAGACACTTTTTCAGCATTTTTGCTATCCTTCTGTTTATGCTTGATTTCCTCTGGGGATTTTTAGTTACATATGGAAAACTATATATTATTTTTTTCATAACGAATTGATCTTTCTTGTGGTACCTTACATGAAGAGAATTTTACATCGTGCAAAAAGCTATGATGTCATAATGACAAAAAAAAGTGAAAATTTACTCATTTTGCTAAAATCACATACTATGTATCAAAAACATTTACCTTGATTGAAAAAGTTTCAATTATTTGAAAAGCCTCGAGTCCCCCGAGTAAAAAAAATACCAAATTTGTATAGTTTTACCTACGTCCATGGCTAGCGTAGAGCCCTAATCACCACTTTATGAGCTAATATGTGCGTTCTAGTGTTTTTGTGGTAAATCTACCCTAAAACAGTGGAATAACTATATAAAACTATATATTTCTGGAAAGTAGACAAACTGCTGCATCTAATGAGGGGTAACTTGCCTTCTTACCCCAAGCCTGGAGTGCACAAATGCCTCCAGAAGATGGCGCTAATGAAAAAAAAAGGCATTTTCTTACATTTCTGCCCCTTCAGATGTACTAAAATGTGTGAAAACCATGGCATTTCCAACTGTATTCATTAGCTAGTGCTCTTAGGAGAAAAATGACACCCCATTGGTATGAGTTCACCTACCTCAGGGGGCTCTAGAAGTGCAAAACGACACCTACTACAACTTCAAATTTTTCTAACATTTTCTCAAACATTACTTGTCTGTACACAAATGGTTATAACAACTACAGAAGTGAAGAAAGGGTACACAAACCATACCATTTTGAAAAGAAGACAACCTGCCGCATCTAATGATGGATGACTTGCCTTGTTACCCCAAGCCTGGAGTGCACAAATGCCTCCAGAATGTGGCACTAATGAAAAAAAAAGGCATTTTCTTACATTTCTGCCCCTTCAAATGTACCGAAATATGTGCAAACCATGGTATTTCCAACTGTATTCATTAGCTAGTGCTCTTAGGAGAAAAATGACACCCCATTGGTATGAGTTTAACTACCTCAGGGGGCGCTAGAAGTGCAAAACGACACCTACTACAAACTCAAATTTTTCTAACATTTTCTCAAACATTACTTGTCTGTACACAAATGGTTATAACAACTACAGAAGTGAAGAAAGGGTTCACAAACCATATCATTTTGAAAAGAAGACACCCTGCCGCATCTAATGATGGGTGACTTGCCTTGTTACCCCAAGCCTGGAGTGCACAAATGCCTCCAGAAGGTGGCACTAATGAAAAAAAAGGCATTTTCTTACATTTCTGCCCCTTCAAATGTACTGAAATATGTGCAAACCATGGTATTTCCAACTGTATTCATTAGCTAGTGCTCTTAGGAGAAAAATGACACCCCACTGGAATGAGTCGACCTACCTTAGGGGTGCCAGAAGCACATAACTACACCTACCTGTTTGCTTCTTCGAAAATGGCTGCTTGTACTAAAATGTCCATAACTGTTAGAGACATGAAGGAAAGGTATAAAAGGTATACCATTTTGGAAAGTAGACATTCTCCCGCATCAAATGAGGGGTCACTTGCCTTTCTACCCCCTGGGCTGTAGTGCACAAATATTTCCAAAAGGTGGCGCTATGGGAATAAATACATGTTTTTTTACATTTCCACCACTTCAAAAAATCTACTAAAATCTTTGAAAACCATAACATTTCCTGCTGTATTCAGTACTTGCTACCAACATGAGAAAAATGGTAGCCCATTTGTGTGGGTTAACATACAATATGTGGGTGCTAGGAACACGTACGTAAACCTGACACTTTTGTTTTTTAAATTATCTGCTTGCACTAAAATGGTTATAACCATAATAGATATGCAGGAAAGGTAGAGAAACAATGCCATTTTGAAAAGAAAACAACCTGCCGCATCTAATGAGGGGTCACATGCCTTCTTACCTAAAGGCTGGTACGCACAAATGCTTCCAGGAGGTGGCGCTAATGAAAAAAAAGGCATTTGCTTACATTTCTGCCCCTTCAAATGTATGGAGCTCTGTAAAAACCATGGAATTTTCAACTGCATTCATTAGCTAGTGCTCTTAGGAGTCAAACAACACCCCATTGGTATGAGTTGACCTACCTTAGGGGGTGCTAGAAGTAGAAAACTACACCTACTACAACCTCTGATATTTCTAACATTTTCTCAAATGTGACTTGCCTGTACAAAAATGGCTATAACACCTCAGAATTGAAGAAAAGGTAGATAAACCATACCATTTTGGAAAGAAGACAACCTGCCGCATCTAATGAGGGGTCACTTGCCTTCTTATCCCAATACTGGTGTGCATAAATGTTTCCAGAAGGAGGCGATATAGGAAAAAAATTGCATTTTTTTACATTTCTGCCCCTTCAAATGTATGGAGCTCTGTGAAAACCATGGAATTTTCAACTGCATTTGTTTGCTAGTGCTCTTAGGAGTCAAACAACACCCCATTGGTATGAGTTGAACTACCTTAGGGGGTGCTAGAAGTAGAAAACTACACCTACTACAAATTCTGATGTTTCTAACATTTTCTCAAACCTGACTTGCCTGTACAAAAATGGCTATAACACCTTCAGAATTGAAGAAAAGGTAGATAAACCATACTATTTGGAAAGAAGACAACCTGCCACATCTAATGAGGGGTCACTTTTTACCCCTAAGTTAGTTGGCACAACTATTTTCAGAATGTGGTGCTACAGGAAAAAAAACAAACTTTTTTTTTTACACATCAGTCACTTCAAAGATACTAAAATGGTTCAATGGCGTGGGATTTCCTAGGAGGACTTCTTGCCAACCTAAGAAAAATGGCACCCCACTGCTGTGGGTTGACATACCAATTTACACTACAGGAGCCTAGCTACCAGTGAAACAGGAATGGGAAAGCAAACAGTGTATGTGTGATTTTATGGCTAACAGATGAAAGAAGCTATGGCGTCAGCCGGTGTTCGTGCGGACCTGTGACTACAAGTGTAACAAAGTGTGTGGGAGGGTGAGGGATTAGGCAGTGTGTGTGTGTGTATGAGCAGAGGAGCAAGGATGGTGGTGATGGTGGGGCAGTGTTTGATAGTGTGTATGGGAGATCTGTGACTACCAGTGTGCACTGTATGTCTCCTCATACAAAGCACTGCATTGGACCCCCCCTCCTGTGGCACGTGCATTTTTTGGGGCTTTTTCCCCCAATATTTTTGTGTAGACCTCGTTGGGGGCATCAGAACCCATACAATGAGGTCTAAATAAAAAATAAAGGGGGAAAAAAATCCTTTGTGTGCCACAGGGGTGTCCAGTGGATTGCAAAGCAATGCATTTGTGCCCCTATGGCACACAAAGGGTTCATTTTTATCATTAATTTGTATTCAGATGGCCACCAAACAAGCTCTGATCACAAAGTAATGATAAAACGTCCTGTGTTTGCCACAGGAAGGGGGTCTTCATTGAACCCCAGCTCCCAGTGGCACACACAGGGTTAATTTTTGTTTTAATTTTTTTTTTTTATTATATACCTCATTGAGGGGCATCAGGACCCCCGATCCCTCCCCAATGAGGTCTTAGTAAAAAAAAATATATATATATATATATATATGTCCACAAACGGAGTGACCCTGTGAGTGCCACAGGGGTCTCCAGCGCATTGCAAAGCAATGCATTGGATCCTTGTGGCACTCAAAGGGTTTTTTTTTTTTTCTTCATTACTTTGTAATCAGAGCTTGTTGGGGGGCCATCAGGACCAATCCTGATGGCCCCCCAACAGTCTCTGGTAACAAAGTAATGATAAAAGCCCTGTGTGTGTGCCACAGAAGGGGGGCTGCATTGGCCCCCCTGTGGCACACACAGGGTTAATTTTTTTTTTATTTACTTTTTTTTTTATTATAGACCTCATTGGGGGGGTATCAGGACCCCTCTGATCCCCCCCAATGATGTCTTACAAAAAAAAAAAAAGGAATAAAAATACATATCCCTATGAGTGCCACAGGGGTCTCCAGCGCATTGCAAAGCAACGCATTGGACCCTTGTGGCACTCATAGGGTTATTTTTATTTATTATTATTACTTTGTAATCAGAGCTTGTTGGGGGACCATCAGGACCAATCCTGATGGCCCCCCAACAATCTCTGGTAACAAAGGAATGATAAAAGTCCTGTGTGTGCCGCAGAAGGGGGGCTGCACTGCCCCCCCGGCACACACAGGGTTAATTTTTTTTAATTTACTTTTTTGTATTATAGACCTCATTGGGGGGTATCAGGACCCCTCTGATTCCCCCCAATGAGGTCTTACAAAAAAAAAGAAATTAGTAAAAATAAATGTCCCTGTGAGTGCCACAGGGGTCTCCAGCGCATTGCAAAGCAATGCATTGGACCCTTGTGGCACTCATAGGGTTATTTTTTTTTTTTCATTACTATGTAATCAAAGCTTGTTGGGGGGCCATCAGGACCAATCCTGATGTCCCCCCAACAATTTCTGTTAAGAAAGGAATTATAAAAGCCCTGTGTGTGTGCCACAGGGGGGTGGGGTGCATTGGACCACCCTGTGGCATACACAGGGTTAAATTTAAAAAAAAAAAAAAAAAATTATCATAGACCTCATTGAGGGGCATCAGGACCCCCCCTGATCCCCCCAATGAGGTCTTTGGAAAAAAAAATCCCCCCAAAATAAGTGACCCTGTGAGTGCCACAGGGGTCTCCAGCACATTGCTAGTGACCCCTGCGGCACTCACAGGGTTACTTAGCCTTTTTTTTTTAATTTTATTTTTTCTTAATTTCAGGCCTCGTGGGGGACATCAGGACCCCTCCTGGTGTCCCCCCAGTTATTGATCTCCCAGCCGATTGGCTGGGAGATCAATAAGGCGACTGCAGGAGAGCAAAAGCTCTCCTGCCCTTCTCTCCTACCACCGGTAGGAGTAAACGGGACCGGGGAAACTTCCCCAACGTCATCGGTGACCATGTCACCGATGACGTTGGGAGGCTTCCCCCGGTCCCGCCCACTCCTACCCGGAAGTTCGGGTAGGAGAGACAGGAGAGGAGAAGCTGCGCTTCTCCTCTTGCGTTATTGATCTCCCAGCGCGATCGGCTGGGAGATCAATAACAGGGGGGACATGAGGAGTGATCCTCATGTCCCCCCACAAGTGCCAGGCTAATTTTTTTTTAAAATGCGGCCACTGCATGCCGGTTATACCGGCTTATGCAGTGACCGCATTTTAGTGGGTACATTGTACGAGCTTGGCACAGCAGGTACAGCTGTCCAAACTCTTACAATGTACCCACCTGGCACTCTAGGGGTTAAATCTGCTTGCACTTTGGTTCACTGCTTTAGAGTGAACCAAAGGCAACTGTCTGACAGAGAAATATAGAAATTCTGACAGAACCCATGCTCTCAAATTAGTAGAATCTGCTCATCAGTCTTCAGCCTCCCATTAGAAATACACCTTGGATAGAAGCCAGGGGGAAGACTGACTGTGTGTATATGCCATGTCCTCCACAGAACCAGTCGTGAGAGTTCTGCAACTTGTTTATCCTGTCATTAGGAAGCCAGTAATAGTAGTTTGTCTCAGGGGTATTTTATTGCTTGAGGCCTCCAGTTACAGGTTACCTCTTCACAACAGTCCCATTGTTACAAAAAGGAAACAATGTAATCCTTTGGTCCCATATCTAGTGAGAAGGCAGGCAGTTCTGGATGCGCAACAAGTAAATGTGGATGCTTTTCCCTCAAACAGAAAAGATGAGGAAGGGTACAACTAAACTTAAGGATCCTAAGTGTAAAACTATATTGGGGGTCTCCATTCATATTTCTGCAGGGGACCTCAGATGTTCTTAAAACTGCCCTATGATGAGAGGCTATGAGTCTTATTCATTTTAAACAAATATGAATGTCTCAGTCAGTTTGTTACTCTTTCAACTATACAAATATTTTTCAGACATCTGTATGGGAGATTAACATGTCTTTTTTTTCTTGGCACTGAGCACAATATTGGATATAAATAAATGCTGTTGATCATAGACTTGATCATTATTGTATCTATTGAAACAGACACATGTTAACAATTATTACATGCATTAACCCTTTGAGTGCCAGAGGGGTATGCAACGCATTGCTTTGCAATGCGTTGCGTACCTCTCTGGCACTCAAAGGGTTAAGAGTATTGAGATCTTCAGTGTCAGGGTGGTTTTCTTGTTTTAGATATATGGGATTGCTTTTTAGTATGTATACTGTATAGATAATTTATGTCATGGCTGGAGTTTTGTATGTTTGATGGGATATTCTTTCCAGTCAATGTATGAGACTAAGGTCACACTTTTAATCGATCTGAATTTCCTTGATACATGAACACACAGTCAGGGATAAGCAGTGTCTATATTTCTCCCTTTTTCTTCTTAGTTTTGTGTCATTCACTTAGGTACAATAGATTTTCAGAACAGTGCACAGTATCACTCAGCTGCTGCAAGGCCAAATAGATTATTAGCCTGTATAATCTGGGGCATAGATTCATGGGATGGGAATATAATTCTACCTCTATATAAATCCGTGCTGAGGCCTCATCTAGAATATCAGGTACATTTCTTAAAAAATACATTACTGAACTGGAAAAGGTGCAGAGATGTGCAACAAAACTGATTGATTAGAGGATCTGAGTTATAAAGAAAGACTAGACACGTTGAGGTTTGTTTTACCCATTTATAAATATATTCAAAATAAATACAAATAGCTCTCCAATTAATATTTACTCAAATAGCAGACCAAATAACAAGAGGTCAGCCATTAAGAGTAGAGGAAATTAATTTTTTACAGTAAGGGCTGTATAATTGTGGAATTCTTTGCCTCAGGATGCTGTGCCAGCAGATATCGTAATTGCTTTAAAAAATTGATACTTTTCTTGCTTGGAACAATATTGAGAATTATGACAGTTGGTTTCAAAGCTGAATGCTGTTGATCCAGGGAAATATCTGACTTATACTGAACCAGGAAGGATTTTTTTTTATCCACCTGGGGCTTAAATGGAAATGGCTTAAGTGTTTTTTTTTCCCTTCTTCTGGATCAATACGGATGATATAGCATGGGCTGAACTTTATGGGCATGTCTTTTTTAAGCCTCATCATCTATGTTACTATGAAGATTTATTTTTACTTTCTCTATACCTTGAGAGCCTACATAAGCTCCAATATTTATTTGTAGATGTTTAAAAAAATACCCTATTACTTATTGGAAAATTGCAATTTACTCAAGAGCAAGACTCATGTATTGGATGTATGTTTGACACCCTTCAGTCAGGATATTAAGCATTTTAATGTATACATTTTATCCATCTACACAACACTATTGCAGTCTGTTACTATCTTTACAAAACTGAGGAAAGATCTCACAGATGAACTGTGCCATATGCAGAGAGAAATGCAGGAAAAAATCAACATCATAAGGGACAAATTAAATCCCTGTTGATCAGAGTAGACTTAACACAATGCAAAACAATGTACATGTAGCATGGTTTAAGAACCCCATTTAAATCAAAGAAAAATTGGAGAAGGTTTATTTGTCCCATATAGTGCAACTGGTTTGCCTCAGAATCACTACACTATTTTTCTGCGTATGGCCCATTATATCTAATTGGCAGCGATACAATATGCAGTATGAATATAATTTGGGTTGCATTTGTGCTATTTTTAGCCAAACTTGAGCAATAAAAACTAACATACTGCCTTTAAATCTTTCTTCACAGTGTTTCTTTGAAGGAAATGTGTGATGATGAAAATGATCCTGTCGTATTGGCATTTGAGCAGCTCAGTCTGATGTACCAGGAGAAACTGAACATTGTGTAAAGACAGTCACTCTTTCAAGGATTTGTTGTTGGTTGCTATGAAGCCTGCTATTATTTACAGTCTATTTTTTCTGTAGTTATACTACGTTTGTAGAAAACAAAAATGATTGCTGAATGGACATGCTTAGTAATGTAATGGGTATTGCATTTTCCTGTTCTCTTTTATACCAATGACAGCAATCCTTTAACAAGAAATATATAATAAACTATTGTATATTTCAAAACTTGTCCACAACACATTTTACTTAAAACTTGCTTTGACTAAGGATATCTTATTAATTTTGAAATGTCTGGTTAACTTATGAGTGGAGGACCTGACTGGTTTCATTGATATGAAAGTTTAATCCAGTTTTGCAATGATGGGTGGAAGTGATCTGACTTTAAGATGGGTAGACAGGTGCATTAAAAAGAATATGGCCAATAGACAAATGGGTATATTTTATAACAATGGGCACCAATTAGCCACCAACACCCCCCTCCCAAAAAAAAGCCAAATTAAACTCTCATTACTTTCAATGAGCTGATAAATGTCTGATGTATGTCCTGAATGTAAGCAAAATCAGCTATATCTGTTGAAGTGGCTCAAAAGAGGTTTAAAAAATTGTGGGAAGCACATATAATTTTCAACATACAAAAACAGTAAGCTTATATAATTACTTTAATATAGAAGATTCTACACAGTTCCTTGATCATTTAAAATAACTTAAAATCACAGAAGGAATTCCAGGTGCTTAATCTAGTGTGAGACAAGAACAGGTATAGTAGAATAGGTTAGGACTCTGTGCACATATACTAAAACAAGGGCATTGTTCTCATGCAAAGTAGAATGCAGAAGTATAGTTTTAACATTATTATAATCTTTTATTTATTAAACAACTACACATTTCTTTGCACTGTACAAAAGATGGGAATATACAATGTGACATACATGTATGCATGTATCTAGCCCCAGTAGTAGTAGTAGCCTCTCAGGAACTCTCTAGGCTATCAAGTCCATAGTATGGAGATAATTTACTCATGATCTATAATTTAAGCATGTTGCTATCTGTTGTCTGTGTAAGAATCATGTGAGCAGGGGGGAAGCAGGCTCACACCATCTCAATGAGATCCCACCTGAACCACAACCACAGGTCTGACTGGAAGACACACCATCAACGGGTCAGAGGTGCCACAACTAGCAGAAGTATAGTTTTAACATTATTATAATCTTTTATTTATTAAACAACTACACATTTCTTTGCACTGTACAAAAAATGGGAATATACAATGTGACATACATGTACAACCTAAAAGCAGAAAGTGGGTCCTGCTCAAGACAGCTTACAATCACATACACTGAGGTTTCAGACCTACAGCACAAACCAATCTCATTCACAATATGCATGTGTTGAACACCAACTTATATACTGGAAGTAAATCAAGGACAATGGTAAGTCACTGACATAACCACTTAACTGTTACTAATGTAAATAAGCAAACCCATGTACACAAAGGATTTCCAAACACGGGCTGATCCAGAAAGAAATGTCAAACCCTCTTGTGATAAAAGTATCATGTGGGAAAAACCCTTCTTAACATTGTTCATCAGGCTCTTCTTCTAAATTAATAGTACACCCCACTAACATAGGTGAATAACCTAAAGTACATGCTGTCCTGCACTTGCTGAACACTCCTCAGCATTCACACTTGAGTACTAACCTTGCTGCTCACATGATTCCTTGGCCATTTCTGGAGTGCTAGGACATAGAATGATGTTGGTTTCTACTTCCTGTCAATTATAGAAAATGGGTTTATGCAGGGACAAACCTTTTCCCTGCTCAAGTTTTATACTGTACTAAGCATGTGTATATAAATATCATTTTTTCTTTAGATATCCTGAGACATAATTATTAAAACCAAATATGAATAGCTACAAGCTATCAACAAAATTATATAAAAGTTCTAATGTATACTCAAAATACAAAAGTTGCTAAATAAGCCACCAGGGAGACCTACAGTATCAGACATAGGGAATGCACTGACATCATATAACATACCATTATATACACAAACACATATTCTCGTTCTCTCATTTTCAAGTATGTTGTATGTATCAAGTATGCTATATATATGGGCAATATCCCACGCAAGAATGGAATTAATGCCTGCCATCAATTCCTGTCATCACAGGCCCACAGCCAGAAATATAGCCCCAAAATTATCACGAAATTGATACAATATATCATCACATGCAATTATTCCACTTTTAACCAGGATGTCTGCCTACAGATAATGGGATGTGCCATGGGCACAAAGATGGCATCACAATATGCAAATCTCTTTATGGGTGACCTGGAAAGGAGATTTCTTGGTACATTTCGCTACATAACTTATAAATATTTCCTCTCTCTTCTCTTCTCTGCGTGCTCCTCCCTGTCATTCTGCATTCGCTACCCTTCTCTGCGTGAAGGATGACAGGGAGGAGCATGCAGAGTATTGACAGTGGTAGGGGGAACAATTAATTAAAAACAAAACACTAAAATAAAAGATAACTAATTAGAATAATAAAAAAATTGATAGGTGACAGAGATAAACCCTAACTTGACCTGTGACTGAGGAAGACATATACTAGACAAGACGCATTTTGTAGAGGGGCAGGACAAGACATCACACACAATGAATTATATTGTGTACTTTACAGTGCAAACACACACAGTAGATGAGTAATGTCCAGCAAACATACAAGGGGTAGGGTGAAAGATTAGGAGCAGTGCAGGGATGTGTGACTAACATGGTAGTCCAAAAACTGACTGCAACCATGGTTGCTGCAGTGTTTGCAATAAATGATGATGATCCCTCTCCTCCAAGGAGGATGTGGTTTCTTGAAAGTGCCACCAAAATTTACACCACCACCAGCACCATTAATAAACCATCTAAAAACACTGAAGATGACAACGAGTAGCATTCCAGTGTTGATGGCATAGTGCAAAATGGTGTAGCAGCCCAATCAAATGCTGCATCTGACAGTGAGACAAACAAGGACAAAAACACCTGTCCTGAAAGAAGTAGCAAAATTTGTGAAAATCCCTCTAAGGGGAAAAGTAACAAAACAATTATTTGAGACCTCTAAATGGAAAAGAATATAAAAGTAGTGGGGAAAGGGGGGCGTGTCTGGCTACCAAAAGTGATGGACGCGTGAGAGGAGAGCTCTTAGGCCCAACTCCTAAACAACAGCGGATATCCCTATGATTATACCTCTCTCTACTGTGCATTTACCTCAGGCGGACTCCAGCACCCCTCTACATGCCCAACAAGGGGAAAAAAAACTGTCCTTTGGAGTTAATTCTCCTGCGCAGTCTGGCTCTTTGGCGCCTTTTCTACAGCGGACCTCCCGCCTCCACAACACCTCACAGGAAGCGGAGCTGATCCCTTTCACACCAAAGACGGACCAGCAAGGACAGCGAATTGCTACTCCTATAGAGACTTCTCCAGCTATTACCCCGGACATACTAGAGACGCTTACCACTACGGATGATCTCAAACCACTCGCGGAGGACATCAAGACATTCCTACAGACAGTCTTTTCGGAACTATGTCAAGACTTCCAGTCACTGTCTACCCGTATGGATGCTATAGCGGAAGCTAATACGGAGCTATCCTCAGCTTATTCTTCTATTGAGCAGCATCTCATTGCACAGCAAGAAGCTATTGACACACTCCAATATCGCATTGACGACTTGGATAATAGAGGACGCAGAAACAACCTGTGTCTCCGCAATGTACTGGAGTCGGTGCCTCATAAAGACCTGCTGCCGTTCCTGCAAAAATTCTTTGCTCAAATCCTTCAGAAGGACGACCCAGACGCTATCCTTCTTGACAGGGCGCACAGGGCATTTAAACCCCGGAATCCAGGTGACCCATCGAGAGACATTATTTGCCGTCTCCATTACTTCAAAGAAAAAGACGCTATAATGCAGGCTTGTAGAAACGGGGCCTCCACCTCTTATGCGGGAGTTGATGTACATGTTTATCAGGACATCTCACCTCATACCCTGTTCCTCCGTCGGCAATTGAAGCCTCTTACCGAACATCTGAGGGCCCTCAACGTGAAGTACAAATGGGGATTCCCTTTTAGCCTAACTGCTTACCACAATAATCTGTCAGCCACATTGAGGGACATAGCAGGTGTCCAGGAGTTTTGTGAGGAGCTGCAAATCACCCCACCGCCATCCCCGAATGTCATGGTTTTGAAGACTCTCAGACTTAAGGTTTTGGTAAAAACGTAACTTTATTAAAAGTTAAGGCAATCCCCGTAGGGTATTTCATACATAACAATACAACAACAATAGTAGCAGAATAGGTTCTACCGGCCTTGCCAATGATACCGGGCAAGGCAACCCAAGTGACAGTAGTATATACAATAGGCTCTACCGGCCTTGCCTATACCAGGTAAGGCAACCGTGAGATGACATGTACCGGTTCTACCGGCCTTACCAATACCGGGCAAGGCAGCCCAAGGGACAGCACAATAACAATAGGCTCTACCGGCCTTGCCTATACCGGGTAAGGCAACCGTGAGGTGAAATGTACCGGTTCTACCGGCCCTACCAATACCGGGCAAGGCAGCCCAGAGGAGGCTGAGTATAGGCTCTACCGGCCCTGCCAATACCAGGTAAGGCAACCCTCAAGATGGTAACGTGCAAGGTTCTACCGGCCTTACCAATACCAGGCAGGGCAGCCCAAAGAGTAGGCCAGCTGTCAGATGACTATGACAGCAGATAGGAATAGATACAATTGCCTGATGCAGCAGAAGTCTATTGCCAGGAAGTATCAGACAACTGCATAGGAAGCATACAGCAAACTGTCCACAGGACTAGAGTTCAGGAGTAACCAACGTCCTAGCGTTGGACCAACGGTATAAGCGCAAACAGGCTTAATGGAGTAAACCAGCGTCCGCACGCTGGGACCAACAGTAATTCTTGCAACCAGGTAATATGGAGTAAATCAGCGTCTGCAGCTGGAACCAACAGTAATTCTCGCAACCAGGTTAATATGGAGTAAACCAACGACCGCACGCTGGGACCAACAGTGATTCTCGCAACCAGGTAATATGGAGTAAACCAGCGTCCGCACGCTGGGACCAACAGTGATTCTCGCAACCAGGTAATATGGAGTAAACCAGCGTCCGCTTGCTGGAATCAGCCACTACAGCTGAAGCGGAAGGTAACAATGTCGCCGGAGCGACAAAGCAAGAGCCCTGTACTCACCGGGAATCCACCGAAGCAAAGCGATGACAGGAGACCGGAACACAGGAACCGATAACAGGGAGCAACCGGCAGGAGAGGCGGTAGATAGGAGACTCAGGAACTCAGGAGGATTAACCTGCGAGGTGCTGGAACACGGGAACACCGGAACACTGGAACGATGAGGCACAGGTACACTGGAACACAGGATCACTGGAACGCTGGAACACCGGAACGTAGGAACAGCAGGCCCATAAGCCTGACAGCTGGTCAGGACAGGTGAGGTCAGAAACATCACGAAAGGGCAACCTGGGAGTGCCCAACCAGGGTTTAAAAAGGCAAAGTGAGGAGGGCTAATAGCAGACAGCCAATGAGTAGTTCCCAGCAAGTGATAGACACCAGATAGCACAAATCACGGGCACCGTGATAGTACCCCGCTTTCAAAGACTCCCTCTCCTAGAGTAGGGTCTGGGCTTCTGAGGGTATTTGGTGTGAAATATTCGTAGTAACTTGGGTGCATGAAGGTCCTTACTGTCTATCCAGGAACGATCCTCCAGACCATAACCTTTCCAATGCACCAAATACTGTACCCCTCCACTATGCCTATGGGAATCAATAATACTTTGTACTTCATACTCCTCCTGCCCCTCAACTTCAACGGGACCTGGCAACACAGGTGTGGTAGTGTAACGGTTACAAACCAGAGGTTTAAGGAGAGACACATGGAATACATTATGAATACGCATGGATGCAGGTAGTTCCAAAGCATAGGAAACCAGGTTAATCTTGCGGATTATTCTGTACGGGCCAATGAATCGAGGTGCCAGCTTATTAGATGGAACCTTAAGCTTCAGATTCTTGGAGGACAGCCATACTCTATCCCCAACTTGAAAGGAAACCGCTGGAAGCCTTCTACGATTGACATGACGCTGATGTCGCTGAAAAGACTGACCCAATGCCCTCTGAACTTGTGCCCATGTGGAGCGGAGTTGCTCTATATGCTCATCCAGAGCTGGAATCTGCTGTGTCTGGAAGGAATCCGGGAGCAAACAGGGTTGGAACCCATAATTGATCAAAAACGGAGAGCTCCTGGAGGACGAATTAACTGCGCAGTTCCTGGCGAATTCTGCCCACAAAACATCGCAGAAACTATTCAATCCCTTGATTGGCCCTCTCAGCGGCCCCATTAGTCTGGGGATGATATGCAGAGGAAAATGATAGCTGTATACCCATCTGTTCGCAGAATGCCCTCCAGAATCTGGACACAAACTGGCTCCCCCTGTCAGACACCAGTACCCTAGGTACTCCATGCAACCGAAACACCTCTCGGGCAAACACCATTGCCAGTTCTTTAGCCGAAGGAAGACCACGGAGAGGTACAAAGTGAGCCATTTTAGAAAACCTGTCTACCACCATCAATATGAAGGAATACCCTCTAGACCTGGGCAACTCTCCCATAAAGTCTATCGAGACATGAGACCAAGGGCTTTCACCATTAGGTACCAGCTGAAGCAAGCCCACTAGGAGATGTCTAGGGGTTCTGGCACGGGCACAGGCATTTGTAAAATTGGCACAATCCGTTCTCATAGAAGGCCACCAGAATAACAGAGAGGGACCAAAACAATTGGTCTCTACCAATATGTCCCGCAGGTTTAGAGGAGTGGTAGGTTTCAAGTAACCGAGTATGGAATGGTTCAGCGACAAAACATTTGCCTGCTGGAGTTTCATGAGGGGCAGAAGCTTGGGAAGCCAAAATCTCCTCCCCTAATGGTGAAGTGATACTAGTACGTATGGTAGCCAGTATTCAATCAGGTTGAATGATAGGTGCTGGAACTTCTTCTCTGTCAATCTCCGCCTCAAATTGTCTAGACAGAGCGTCGGCCCTAACATTTTTTGATCCAGGCAAATATGATACAATGAAATTGAATCGGGATAGAAACAGTGCCCATCTGGCCTGGCGAGAAGACAATCTCTTGGCCTCAGAGAGATAAGTCAGATTCTTGTGATCGGTCAGAATCAAAATGGGGTTTTTAGTGCCTTCAAGTAAATGACGCCATTCTTTCAGAGCAAGAATAATGGCCAGTAATTCTCTATCGCCAATCTCATAATGGCTTTGAGCACTAGTCAGTTTCTTAGAAAAGAACCCACAGGGTCTGAGTGTACCGCCCTTAACTTGTCGCTGGGAAAGTACAGCCCCAACCCCAATATCTAAGGCATCCACCTCTAGTGTAAATGGAAGTAGTGGATTGGGGTGGGATAACACAGGAGCTTCAGCAAAGGCTAACTTTAATTCCTCAAAGGCCTCTTCCGCCGCCACCGGCCAGAGAGATGGATTAGCGCCCTTATGCATGAGGTCAGACAGAGGTTTCACGATAGAAGAGAAGTTTTTGCTAAACTTTCTGTAATAATTGGCGAATCCCAAAAATCGTTCCATGGCTTTAAGACTCTTGGGTTTAGGCCACTGTAGGACTGCCGTCAATTTTTCTTTATCCATGGCAATGCCGTCTTTGCCGATTATAAATCCCAGAAATGGTACACTGGTTTTGTGGAACTCGCATTTCTCCAGTTTACAAAACAATCTGTTTTTGCGTAATCGCAGCAATACTTCAGACACATCCTTGATGTGTTGAGACAAGTCTTTGGAGTGGATAAGTATGTCGTCGAGATAGACCACGACACATGATTGTAACATATCTCTCAGAACGTCATTGATCAGTTCTTGAAATACTGCAGGAGCATTACATAGACCAAATGGCATAACTAGGTATTCGTAATGCCCTGATCTCGTATTGAAGGCAGTTTTCCACTCATCACCGGCT
Organism: Rhinophrynus dorsalis; assembly: GCA_037306005.1. Taxonomy (NCBI): domain Eukaryota; kingdom Metazoa; phylum Chordata; class Amphibia; order Anura; family Rhinophrynidae; genus Rhinophrynus; species Rhinophrynus dorsalis. The sequence goes on from CM074718.1 coordinate 134,803,609, forward strand.
TTGATACGTATCAAATTGTAGGCTGCCCTTAGGTCCAATTTGGTGAAGATCGAGGACCCCTTAAGTCTATCAAACAGCTCGGTGATGAGTGGTATAGGGTAGGCATTCTTTGTCATCAACTTATTCAGCCCACGATAGTCTATGCATGGTCGCAGTTCACCACTCTTCTTAACAAAAAAGAATCCGGCCCCAGCCAGGGAAGTAGATTTCCTTATGATCCCTCTACTGAGGGCATCGGCTATGTACTCCTCCATAGCTTGGTTTTCCTCACAAGACAATGGATACGTGCGTCCCCTTGGTGGTATTGCTCCAAGATTCAGTTCAATACGACAATCGTATGGTCTGTGCTGAGGTAAAGTGCCAGCCTCCCCTTTACTGAAAACATTGCTAAACTGCTGGTAGGCATCAGGTAGCGAAGGGGAGGTGCACAAGACCTTAACAGGGTGGGTAACGCACTTCTCCATACAGAACTGGGACCACGCAGCAATCTCACACTTCTGCCAATCGAATTGTGGGTTGTGCAACTGTAACCAAGGAAAGCCCAAAATCACGGCATGGTGAGGAGAATTGATTAATTGGAACTGCTGCTCTTCTTGTCCAATAGTCATGGACAAGGGCATAGTTTCAAAGGTGACCTGAGCGGGTTCCAAAGGTCTGCCATCAATTGCTTCAATAGCAAGAGGGGTTTCTCTCTGAATACGTGGCACCCCATGCAATTCAGCAAAGGTATTGTCCATAAAATACCCAGCTGCACCAGAATCAACCAAGGCCAAAACCTCAACCGAGCGTTGTACCCATGACAATACCACCTGTATGGTGGGTTTAAGTGTGCCCAACATTGGGGACGATTGGACACCACCTAGGGCCTGTCCCTCAAGGTACCCTAGGTGTGTTTGTTTCCTGGACGCACCGGGCAAGATTTTAACAAGTGACCATTTTTACCACAATACAGACATAATCCCTGTATCTTGCGATACTTTCTCTGCTCCTTGGTTAACCTAGTGAAACCCACCTGCATGGGTTCAACTGGTTCCTGTATCAGTTCACTAGGTTTGGATGCCAAGGGAGGGTTGGGTGGGCAAAATATGCTACTGGACCCATTGTTTTTTAACCGTGCTCATCGTTCTCTGGCGGTTAATCTTTCACGTATTCTGGAATCAATTAGAATCACGTATTCGATATAATCTAGGTCAGTAGGTAAGTCTTTTGCAGCAATCTCGTCTTTAATCTGGTCACTCAAGCCTTGGGCAAAGGCTGCCAAGACGGCCTCGTTATTCCATCCTACCTCTGCTGCCAAGGTGCGGAATTCAATGGCATAATCGCCAACCGTGCTCCTGCCCTGTTGTATCTCCATGAGACGTTTAGCAGCAGAGGTGGTTCTGCCAGGAGGCTCAAATACTCTCCGAAAGGATTGTACAAAATCACTGAAATTTTTTGTGCAAGGTTTAGCGTTCTCCCACAGTGGGTTAGCCCAGGCCAGTGCTCTACCAGTCAGCAGGGATATCATGAACCCAACCTTGCTGCGGTCACTCGGAAATGCGTGTGCCGTTAATTCCATAAAGATTTCAAGCTGATTAATAAACCCTCTGCATAGCTGAGGGTCACCGTCATATCTTAGCAGCAAGGGTGCAGAAGCCGTTAACCCTTTGACTGCGACCCCTGAGGGCCTAGATCCATTCTCCGGTGTCTGAATTGGCGAGGCCACTGGACTAGAACCGGACTTATCAGCCAGTACCGCGCGTTCAAGAATGGTTTGGATAGCAACCGCCAGCTGATCCAAACGTTGCTCATGCATATCCATCCTCCAATGGATATTCTGCATATTACCGTCGCCCTTAGTGTCTGAGGTCATGGCCCTTTCGTACTGTCACGGTTTTGAAGACTCTCAGACTTAAGGTTTTGGTAAAAATGTAACTTTATTAAAAGTTAAGGCAATCCCCGTAGGGTATTTCATACATAACAATACAACAACAATAGTAGCAGAATAGGTTCTACCGGCCTTGTCAATGATACCGGGCAAGGCAACCCAAGTGACAGTAGTATATACAATAGGCTCTACCGGCCTTGCCTATACCGGGTAAGGCAACCGTGAGATGACATGTACCGGTTCTACTGGCCTTACCAATACCGGGCAAGGTAGCCCAAGGGACAGCACAATAACAATAGGCTCTACCGGCCTTGCCTATACCAGGTAAGGCAACCGTGAGGTGAAATGTACCGGTTCTACCGGCCCTACCAATACCGGGCAAGGCAGCCCAAGGGAGGCTGAGTATAGGCTCTACCGGCCCTGCCAATACCGGGTAAGGCAACCCTCAAGATGGTAATGTGCAAGGTTCTACCGGCCTTACCAATACCAGGCAGGGCAGCCCAAAGCGTAGGCCAGCTGTCAGATGACTATGACAGCAGATACGAATAGATACAATGGCCTGATGCAGCAGAAGTCTATTGCCAGGAAGTATCAGACAACTGCATAGGAAGCATACAGCAAACTGTCCACAGGACTAGAGTTCAGGAGTAACCAACGTCCTAGCGTTGGACCAACGGTATAAGCGCAACCAGGCTTAATGGAGTAAACCAGCATCCGCACGCTGGGACCAACAGTAATTCTCGCAACCAGGTAATATGGAGTAAACCAGCGTTTGCAGCTGGAACCAACAGTAATTCTCGCAACCAGGTTAATATGGAGTAAACCAATGACCGCACGCTGGGAGCAATAGTAATTCTTGCAACCAGGTAATGTGGCGTAAACCAGCGTCCGCACGCTGGGACCAACAATGATTCTCGCAAACAGGTGAATGTGGAGTAAACCAGCGTCCGCACGCTGGGACCAACAGTACTCGCAATCAGGTAATGTGGAGTAAACCAGCGTCCGCACGCTGGACCAACAGTGATTCTCGCAACCAGGTTAATGTGGAGTAAACCAGCGTCCGCACACTGGGACAAACAGTGATTCTCGCAATCAGGTAAGATGGAGTAAACCAGCGTCCGCACGCTGGGACCAACAGTGATTCTCGCAACCAGGTAATATGGAGTAAACCAGCGTCCACACGCTGGGACCAACAGTGATACTCGCAACCAGGTTAATGTGGAGTAAACCAACGTCCGCACGCTGAGACCAACAGTGATACTCGCAACCAGGTTAATATGGAGTAAACCAGCGTCCGCTTGCTGGAATCAGCCACTACAGCTGAAGCGGAAGGTAACAATGTCGCCGGAGCGACAAAGCAAGAGCATGAGCACTGTACTCACCGGGAATCCACCGAAGCAAAGTGATGACAGGAGACCGGAACATAGGAACCGATAACAGGGAGCAACCGGCAGGAGAGGCGGTAGATAGGAGACTCAGGAACTCAGGAGGATTAACCCGCGAGGTGCTGGAACACGGGAACACCGGAACACTGGAACGATGAGGAACAGGTACACCGGAACACAGGATCACTGGAACGCTGGAACACCGGAACGTAGGAACAGCAGGCCCATAAGCCTGACAGCTGGTCAGGACAGGTGAGGTCAGAAACATCGCAAAAGGGCAACCTGGGAGTGCCCAACCAGGGTTTAAAAAGGCAAAGTGAGGAGGGCTAATAGCAGACAACCAATGAGTAGTTCCCAGCAAGTGATAGACACCAGATAGCACGAATCACGGGCACCGTGATACCGACTCCTTCTCAGGATCGTCATTCTCTTCCCCAGTTGGAAAAGAACCAACGTCTCCGCTGTCACCTGGTAGCGGTCTCACCAAAGTGCAAGAAAAGACGAGACCATCAAGACCCTCATTCTTCGGCTCCCATGCAGGCTAGCTAAAGCTCATACTGACAGTCTGCTAGTGCACCCGTTTCTGCATCAAACATCCTGGACTCATGTTGTCTTAAGATGTGTGAGATAGGTCTGTTATTGACTTTATTACTTCCACAATTTCTCAGGCTGTCTAGATAGAGTACTAAGCTTATAATTTTCGAATTTAGACGGAGGGATGGGGGAGAAGGGAAAAGGAAGAAGAAAGGGAAGGAAAGAGTATAAAAAAAAACAAAAAAAACAACAACACACTAATAGGGTTAATGTCGAATTTATATGCTAGCATTTCCTTCACTTTACGTATTTGTTACCACCTTCCTGTTAGCTCTACCAGGGATTGACCTGACAAGCAGTCCGACATTACCACTCTATCTCCACTTCTGCCATAGATACGTATTCTTATTATATAGTTCATCCAACTTTAAAACGGACGGCTATCCAGGCCAATCTTACCTAACTCACAAATCTCCATGTTCAGTTCACTTCCCGAGCATACGCTTTTGGCCAGGAGGTATTAACATCAGACTCTGAGGCCTTATTTTGAGTACTCCAATGAAAGCCATCACGGGATTCCCATTAGCTATGACTCCCCCTATATTTTCAGAGAGAAGCTTTTCTCACCATGTATTTCTCGGTTTCGGGCCATTTCTATGCTAATCTTTATTTTACTGCTGAAAGCTTCTGTATAAGGGAGCAAAATCTCTGTTACTATTATTGATGATTTAGGTTTGGTAGCTTCTATGGGCAAGACTGAGTGAAACCCCCTCCACGTTGTTCTCTACTGCCTATGGGTATGGCCTCTGAACGTCGGGGATGGGATTGCTTAACCCTCTCATGGGATTTTTTTTTTTTTTTTTTTGCTCTCCTGCTCTGACGTGGCTAACAAACAGACCTCTACAAAATTTTTTTTTTTTTTTTATTGTCTTCAATACTATTGTTGTATTATGGTTCTACAAGTACGACTGACACTCTTGAGACTTATGAACGACTTTTGCAGAACTCCTAGTCTATCACTTTGATGTTTTTTGTTTATTGTTTCTCTTTTTACTTGCTTGCTCACAAGTTTCAATTCCCTCACACCCTCATTCATGTGCTTACTCAACCCCCGTCAGGATTTAGAACCTCCGAACCTACTTACATTTCTATACTCATCACACAATACACTGGTGGATATCCTCTTTCTACTACGATATCCCTTTTACGTTTATCCTACAGTAGTTGGTGCCCTTACTTACCTCTTCCATCCCATCGCTTCCCCCCTACTACGGACCTCCGTACAGTTACAATTGTTCTTTTGTTGTGAAAATTACAGATCACACTATTAATCAAATGCGCCCACCCCCCACCGCTCATGGCGACTGCGTTACCTCCTCACCTCTCTCAGTGGAAGGAGAGCGCATAGCGGAATCCATCTCTCCTCCCAATGTGTTTCTACTACTCCTCCGTCTTTTCTGTCTATCCCATCTTCTCATCTCTTGTAACACTCTACCATCTAGGTTTATAGCCACTCCAGATATTCAAATTACGGTGAAGTTCATGACTGCTTTAGGCTGGTTTCTCTGGTGTTTTGACCACGGGTTGAGCCTTACCTTACGGATTCTCTGTAGAGTCGTACCGATTCTTTGCCTCCCCTTGGTATTGCAAATTTGTACATACTTACCACACTTTTTGACTTATGGTTAACTCCATTATAAAGGTTACCTCTTATAACATTCATGGCTTTAACAGCCCTCAAAAACGCTCCATGATTCTTAGAGAGCTTGGTCGCTTCTAGTCTGACATTGTCTTTATACAGGAAACTCAATGTGCTAAAGCGTTTCACCCTAAATTAACTACCAGACGATTTCCCCACGTTGAAATCACTCCCTCCCTTGAGAAAAAAAGGGGAGTAGCAACCCTCATCGGCCAAAATGTACCCTGGTCGCTCCTGGATGCACTCCCGGATCCAAACGGCCGATTTCTTTTTCTTAAGGGGATTCTAGCGAATGTGCCGTACACCTTAGCTAATATTTATGCCCCAAACAAATCCCAACTGTGTTTCTTTCGATCAATACTTACCAAGCTGTCAGATTTCGCAGAGGGACTCTTGATCATCGGTGGGGACTTCAATGTCTGTCTTGATCCCGTCATAGACACATCCTCCCCTAAACCCTCCAGTTCCTCTCAAATAGGACTTAAAATTTCTAACCTCTTTAAAGATCTTCTAACTATAGATATCTGGCGGACCCTGTATCCCTCTTCCCGAGATTACACATTCTTCTCTCACCCTCACAACTCCTATTCCCGTTTAGATTACATTTTTATCAGTCAAGCCAAGATGACAGACGTAAGCAGAATGGATATAGGCAGTATTACTCTTTCTGACCATGCTCCAGTTTTTGTTTCTGTTTCTTTACAACCCGCCTTTCCCACTACTTCAAGCTGGAAACTCAACAATACCTTGTTGACGGATTCAGATGCGATCTCCCGAATCACCGCAGATCTTGACCTTTTTTTTGCGATGAATGCCACTCCGGATGTTTCGACTTCAACTATTTGGGAAGCACACAAATGTTTTATTAGGAGATCGTTTATATCTATTGACAGTTGTAGAAAGAAAAGACAGCGGGAGCATGTCACTTCTCTCCTCTCTTCTATCCGTCACTTAGAATTGCTGCACAAAAATTCTTTATCTCCTGCCTTACTTCGCAAACTGTCTTCCTTACGTACCGAACTTTATACTCTTTTACGCTCTCGTGCCATTAAATCTCACATGTGGTATCGATATCGACAATACCTCTTCGGTAACAAATGTGGGAAGACTTTAGTGAATTTGATCCGCAAGGACAGGGCGAGGTCGCATGTTTCTTCTATCCATTCCCCCACAGGCCTACAAGTACATTCTTATGATCTTATCGCAGATGCGTTCCGACACTTTTACACCTCCTTATATAATGCTCACGGACGGCAGCAATCTACTCCCTTTCCATCTCAAGCCACGCAGGAGTTTCTAACTTACCACGCATTTCCACCACTGACTCCTTAGCACTAGACGCTCCGATTACCAACGAAGAGCTCCGCCAATCCCTGCGATCTATTCCCCTAGGGAAAAGCCCAGGCCCAGATGGCCTAACTGCCCATTATTATAAATGTTTTTTTCCCACTTTATCCCGTCCTCTTGTGAACACCTTTAATTCAATTCTAGATGGGACTGCCTGGCAACCATCTTCCCTATTGGCTCATATCACTGTTATCCCGAAACCAGGAAAAGATGCGACGCTTTGCAGTAGTTAGAGATTGATATCATTACTTAATACTGACATCAAACTGTTCGCTAAGATTCTCGCCGATAGACTTACCCGCATCCTCCCTTCTCTCATTGAAGATGAACAATCCGGGTTTATTTGGGGGCGTGAAACCAGGGATAACATTATACTGGCAACCTCCTATCGCGGTCCCCGTGATCCTTTTCTGTCACTCAACTGTGCTGCTCCCTGATTGGTTGAGCTGTGTTGGCCCGCTCCCGGTGAACTGTTTTATTCTGGCCATTGGCACCTGTCAGGTGCCCTTTCGTGGTGTTTCTGAGCCAGTTTTGCTGTTGCCGTGTTCCAGTTTTCCTGATCTCCTGTGTACCAACTTGGCCTGTACCGACTACGCTCCTGTGTTCCTGTTCCGTGATTGACCCGGCCTGGCTGACTTCCTGCTTGTTGCTGATCTGGCTTGTCTGCGAATCTTCTCCGTGATCCACCCAGCCTGGCTGACGTTCTCGCTCTCCTGCTGATCCGGCTTGTCTGCGAATCTCCTACGTGTCCTGACCCGGCCTGGCTGACTACCGACTCCTGGATTTGCTCCTGGTCCTGCCGCTCCAGTCTACAGTTCCTGTTGTCACCTCGGCGACATTCTGATCGCTGCAGTGTGTGATCTGAGCCTCCATTATTTTTCCTGGGTTAACCATTGCTGAGCCTTCCATCTGCATTGTCTGGTAACGTGTGCTGAGTCTATTACACTTCCTGTACCGTATAGCTACTGTGAGCCTAGAACACTTGTGTTGCTTCCTTCTATCGCACTGCCACTCTGACCATTGTTGCCTTAGCCGATTCTCTGCTTCTGTGAGCCGGCCGTGTTGTGGGCCTCGGTAGTCGGCAGCTCTTCATATTCTGCAGAGCAGTAGTTTCATTGCGCCCGTGGGCTATTGGCAAGCAGTACAGAAACCGGTGGTCTCCGTTACGCCCGTGAGGCTGTGTTGGCTCAAGCGATCCAGTTACTGTTGGTCTCTGGTATACGCCCGCGGGGACTATAGACTTCAGCTATCACGGTACTGTTGGTTCACTTTACCCCCGTGGGGGCTATTGGCTCAAGCAATCCCAATACTGTTGGTTTCCGTTACGCCCGTGGGGGCTATTGGCTCAAACGATCCCAATACTGTTGGTCTCCATTTACGCCCGAGGGGGCTACCACATTATCACACTGCAGCTTCAGTTTCAAGTCGCAGCTCTTGGCTACAGCATCACACATTGAATGGACTTAAGGTGTTATCACCTAGCACCTATTGTGGTCTAGTTCACCAAGGGTGTGCTTAACACCACATTTGAGACTGATTATCCTTGTAATTAACCATTTGTCTTCTGTCATTGTTTGGCCTGCTACTAGAGATATATTCCTGTTCTGTACCTGGCATTTCAGTCCATATTCTGCTACTGTCAGTACTGCCCCTAGGGGGCAACCTTGTTATTATTTTTTGCTCTAATAAAATCGTATTTTATTCGAACCCTCTGTCTGAATGTCTGAAAACCGTAATAGTACGAAAGGGCCATGACCTCAGATAGCAAGGGAGACACTGGCACACAGAATATCCATTGGAGAATGGATGTTCACGAGCAGCGCCTAGACCAGTTGGCACTGGCCTTGCAGACCTTACTTGAGCGTACGGTACACCTAGACAAACCTAATCAGAATCCGGTGGTCACTCCAGTCACTACACCGGACAATCTGCCTGTAGTTCCTACTACAAAGACCAGAGGGTTAATGGCGGCGGCGCCGTTACCATTAAGATATGATGGCGAACCTACCCAATGCAGAGGCTTTATCAACCAATTGGAGATATTCTTAGAACTCACACCTCAGGCATTTCCTAATGACCGAAGTAAGGTCGGTTTCATGATCTCCCTATTAACTGGCAAGGCATTATCTTGGGCGAATCCTCTGTGGGAGAATGCCAAGCCCTGCACCCTGAACTTTAAAGAGTTCGTAAGAAAGTTCCGCAGAGTGTTTGAGGTACCCGGTAGAGCCGCTTCTGCTGCCAAAAGGTTGATGGAGATACAACAGGGCGATCGTACCTTGGGCGATTACGCAATTGAATTTCGAACCTTGGCAGCAGAGGTGGGCTGGAACAATGAGGCATTAGTCGCAGCCTTTGCTCAGGGCCTGTCAGATTCCATCAAAGACGAAATTGCTGCCAGAGACGTGCCTAGTGACTTGGATGAGTATATCGATTACGTCATGCTTATTGACTCCCACATTCACGAGAGGTGGATGGCTAAGAGGGCGAAATCCAGAAATTATGGGCATGGCAGTTTTTGGAACCCTCCCTCGCCACCCTTTCCTCCTGAACGCACATCTGAGGCTGGGGAGCCAATGCAGCTCGGGTTCACTAGACTGACGAAGGAGGAGAGGGCGCACTGTAAAAGAATGGGCCTATGCCTATACTGTGGTAAAGCTGGGCACCAATTACGCACTTGTCCAGTTCGGCCGGGAAACGGACGCACCTAGGGTACCTTGGGGGACAGGCCCTAGGTGGCTTACAGCAGTCCCTGGATACTAGTACACAGAGACCCACCATCCAGGTGGTATTCACGTGGGCAGGCTTGTCTGTGACAGTTATGGCACTGGTAGACTCCGGTGCAGCCGGTTACTTCATGGACCAATCCTTTGCTGAGTTGCACAAGATTCAGGTAGTCAAAAGGGAATCTCCTCTGGCTATTGAGGCCATTGATGGCAGGCCATTGGAACCAGCATTTATCACTATGGAAACAACTCCTATTACTATGACAATTGGGGCCCTCCACAAGGAGGAGGTACGTTTTCAAATAATTTGCTCACCTCATCACGCAGTCATCTTGGGGTTTCCATGGCTATCAATTATGTTGGTCTCTATCTCAGTTATTTTGGTGACCCTCCCTTAGGGCTGATTGCTCTGCCTTTACTGCAGCCTGTGCCACCTGTGCCTGTACCAAGACACCCAGGCGTCTTCCAGTAGGTTTGCTTCAACCGGTACCTAATGGCAATCGCCCATGGTCCCATATATCCATTGACTTTCTGGGAGAATTGCCAGTATCTAGGGGGTACATGTTTATCCTTATGGTGGTCGATAGGTTCTCTAAAATGGCTCATTTCGTGCCCCTCCCTGGTTTTCCATCGGCTCAGGAATTGGCTATGGTATTTGCCAAGGAGGTGTTTCGGTTGCACGGGGTGCCTAGAGCGGTGGTGTCTGATCGTGGGAGCCAGTTTGTGTCCAGATTTTGGAAGGCATTCTGTGGGCAGATGGGCATCCAGTTGTCCTTTTCTTCCGCCTATCATCCCCAGACCAATGGAGCTGCTGAGAGTGCCAATCAAGGACTGGAACAGTTCTTGCGCTGTTTTGTAACCGATCATCATGACAATTGGGCCGACCTGTTGCCATGGGCGGAGTTTGCCAGGAATTGTGCAGTTAATTCATTGTCAGGGAGCTCCCCGTTTCTCATTAATTATGGGTTCCAGCCATGCCTACTCCCGGACTCATTCCAGGCACAACAGATCCCAGCTCTGGATGAGCATATTTAGCAGCTTCACTCCACTTAGGCACAGGTTCAGAGGATCCTCAGTCAGTCATTTCAGCGCTACCAGAAGCATGCCAATCACAGACGGCTGCCATCGGTTTCCTTCCAGGTGGGGGATAGAGTATGGCTTTCCTCCAGAAATCTCAAATTTCAGGTAACTTCCAACAAACTGGCACCTCGGTTGATTGGGCCATTTAAAGTCATCCGCAAGGTGAATCCCGTCTCGTACGCATTCGAACTTCCAGCTTCCATGCACATACATAATGTGTTCCATGTATCTCTGTTGAAACCCTTGGTTCGTAACCACTACACTACCACTCCAGTGATTCCTGGGCCGGTGGACGTTCAAGGCCAGGAGGAATATGAGATCCAGAGTATCATAGATTCTAGGAGATTTAGGAGGAAGTTGCCATACTTGGTCCATTGGAAAGGCTATGGCCCTGAGGAATGCTCCTGGGTAGATCAGAAGGACCTCCATACGCCCAGGCTGTTGCGCAACTTCCACTCTAAATACCCTCAGAAACCTAGACCTCCGTCAGGGAGAGGGGGTCTTTGAGAGGGGGGTACTATCACGGTCCCCGTGATCCTTTTTTGTCACTCTCAACTGTGCTGCTCCCCTCTCTCTGAGTGTATGAAAACCGTATCACCTCTTTACTCCACTCAGCTCAATCGACTAATACTCCTGCCCTCCTTCTTTCCCTGGATGCAGAGAAAGCATTCGATAGAGTGGTTTGGGGATTTAGGACCGCCACTCTGGAAAGATTTGGTTTTAGTCCCCGTTTCTTACAAGCGATCTTATCTCTCTATACCTCACCTACGGCGAGAGTCGTGGTCAACGGTCTTCTTTCGTCACCTTTTTCAATCACGAATGGTACGCGCCAGGGATGTCCTCTTTCACCCCATCTTTTTATCCTTACTCTTGAACCCCTTCTTGCCGCTATCAGACAACACCCAGGAATACATGGAATTCCTCTTGGCTCATTTTCTATTAAATTGACCTGTTTCGCAGACGATATCTTGACTTTGACTACACCCGCAGAGTCTTTGGAAGCTCTATCTGCCCTTTTATCCTGTTATGGGTGTTTATCGGGAATGAAAGTGAACTATTCTAAATCCGAAATCCTTGGGCTTTCTATTCCTGTCCCCTTGCAGGCATACTTACAAGCATCTTTTCCTTTCCCGTGGGTTGAAAACTCTCTTAAATCCCTAGGGATATATCTCACTCCTCAGGTTTCTGATCTTATGCCCTACAATTTATACAAACTTTTCTCTTCTATAGGGCAAGATATCATTAACTGGGCACATATTTTCGTTTCTTGGATAGGACGTATTAACCTTGTGGTCCTTTTACCCAAGATTTTATTTTTATTTAGATCTCTGCCTCTGCCTTTATCTTCTGTGTCTCTCACCTCACTTACATGCCTCATTCATTCCTTCATCTGGAACAAACACCGACCAAGAAACCACCAAGCTGTATTGGCTAGACCTCCTCGACTAGGGGGACTGGGCTTGCCAAATATTCGGAGTTATCACCATGCAGCCTCCCTATTCACTCTACTAGATCTACTAAGGACGCCACCAGATAAATACTGGGCGCGATTGCTACAATCTCTTCTTCCGTCCACATCTCTCTGACAACTCCTTTGGACTAAGTCGACCAACACTGTCTCCTTGATAGGGTCCCAACCCATACTATTACGTCTCTTTAAGATCTGGAGACAATGGGGAACGTTGGCCCCGACTCCTTCTCCACTTTGCTCAATACTAGGTAATCCAGACTTTCCTCCAGGGTTACATGATTCAACCTTCTCACGATGGTCCCAATTGGGACTACACGATCTTGATCATCTATTACCGATCCCGGAACCCCCCTCCTTCACTTACCTACGTTCTAATTATGGACTTCCTGAGTCTGAGAAATGCCGATATCTTCAAGTTTGTCATTTCCTCACTTCTGCTTCCCGCAACATCTATCACCCTAGACCCCTCACTACCTTCGAGTCACTACTTCTCCGCGATTCAGTTATCCCAAAAGGACTTTCTAAGCTATATGATCTTCTTTTGTCTGCTTCGTACTCTCTGTCTTCCTTGCTTCTTATTCGAAGCAAGTCTGCTTTGGCACATGAGCTAGACACTTCCATAACAGATGATCAGTGGTTATTATCTCTTTAACGTAATTGGCCCTGGTGTCAAATACGAGATATCGAGAAACTAATTATAAACTACACACTAGATGGTATAAGTCTCCACTGCTCCTCTCTAAATTCAGACCTGTCTCCAGTTCTTCGTGTTGGATGCAATTCTTCTCCTGCCTCCCTGGTGCATATCTGGTGGACTTGCCCATCAATATCTCCTTTCTGGTCTTCAGTATTGTCACGGGTTGTTAAGACTCTCAGATGCAAAGTTAGGTAAAAACACAACTTTATTGAAAAGTTTAAGACAATCCCATAGGATCAAAATTTCAAGTCCTGAGCTACTAGCCAGGCCTCAAAAGTTACTCACCACCAGTTTCCACACTTAGCCCCACCGATATCCCCGCCTATAACCCCACCCATCTCAAGTTCTCTTTGATGAAATGACACTGTTGTTTTATCCCCCTGAATACTAGCAAGATCTACAACGCATTAGCCTCTCAAGCATTATAGCAGTTAAATGCTTCATTTAAATAATGTGAAAGTGTTTTTTAGGACCCACTATTTCTCCCCACAACATGGTACAGTTGATTTACCACATAGTGCTTCACTATCCAGCCCCAATGTTGTACTTGTTCAGTTGGGGAGATGAGGGGCTTTACAAGACTATCGTAAGCTGCAGATAGATAAACAGATCTATCTACAGCACACACACATGCATACACATACACACCCTGGCGCACACACACATGCATACACTAGCACACATACACACCCTGGCGCGCACACATGCATACACTAGCACACACACACACACACACCCTGGCGCACACACACACTTGCATGCACTAGTACACACACACATACACTAACGCACACATACATACCCTGGCACATAAATGCGTACACTGGCACACACGTTCACAGCCTAGCACATACATGCATACACCTGCACATATATGCATATACTGGCACACACATTCACACCCTGGCACTTATATGTATGTATGTATGTATTACTCACTCAACCAGGGTTAAGTTTTTAATTTGAGTAGGTACGAATGCCACCACTATATCACGCTCAGGAAAAAGGACACTTTTCATGTTGATTTGGAAAACCTTAAAATGCCCATACATCTTCTCCTCACCTCACGCACACCCCCACGCACACTGCTCTCACCCTGGCACAAAAAGGTACAAAGAGAACAATTTTCACACAAATTTAATAAATAGGCTTTTGAGCAAGCATATTACCAACTACTGTCTCAGGTGAAAGTGTTGCAGCATGACGCATAGATCTCCATGATTACCGATAGGGCCAGTGGGCATATAGTTCACACAAAGCACATTAAATGTTGAGATGTTCTTTGCAACCTCCAATAGCAGCTCAACCCAAATGGTCATCAACCAGATATGTCTGATGGTGACATGGGCTTGCCATCCATCACACTCCTTCCATGCCCTTTGCCACCCACATTGAAATTACCAAGAGGAAATCACAGATAAATAAACATAGTTGTTATGCATCTCAATACATTCATGTTGTCAGTCTAAATATAAGTTGACCTGTAAAAGTATGGTGGAATGACTCCTGCTCTTGCATACCTCCCAACATCTCAAATGGGCAAAGCGGAACACTTGTTTTTTAGCTGCTGGGTGGACATTACCAATAATTTTGAGTTTATTTCATGACCTATTGACACCTCTGTGTGTAACTGAATAAATTATTTAGACCAAAGTGTTTTATTTTGACAGACTAATGTATAAATACCTATGCTAACATTTATACAGCAGACATTAGTGGGAATTATATTGCTGTGGAGCAATGTGATACACACACATATATATATATACTAGTTGAACAGCCCGTTAAACGGGCCACAGTGCCTCTGGCAGCCGGTCGCGGGGCAGTCACACGCAGTGGAGACTGGCCACGCCTCGGCTGATACAGAGCTGGACGCTCCTTCGGAGCGCCCAGCTCTGTATCAGCTGCGGCGCGGGCAGTCTCTACTGCGCATGACTGCCACACGTGTAGCAGTGTCTACTGCGCATGTCGGGCGTTACACACAACTTAGCGAATTATTATATAGGATATATATACACACACCACAAATGTCTAATCTCCTAAACACGGTGAAAAGAGGGACAGAGGGATTTGGGTCTCAAAGAGGGACACCTTGGAGGTATGTACATTAAATTGCTGAACTTAGAAGTACTTCTAGTAAGGGGTTAACGTGCAGTTCCTGGTGCATCAGCATAACTGACAGCAATGGGTCAATTAATTGCAATATACGTCTCTGGGTAAAAATAGCTGACAGTAATGGGTTAATCACCTGTGCAATACAACTCTGCACCGGGATAGCTGATAGGAATGGGTTAATTAGCTATGCAATATGGCTCTGCACCAAAATAGCTGACAGCAGTGGATTTTCAATGCTTATCTGTACCAAGATACTGTAGCTGACACCAAAGGGTTAATAATATGTGCTTTGTGCCGATAACAGACAGCACAGTTAACTACCTGTGCAGTGCCTGTCAGTGGTTAACTACTTGCAATCTGTTTCACACCCTTGGTCCCAAAGGGGTTAACTACTCATGCAGTTATTCTCTGTGCCTGACTAGCTGACAGCAATAATTATCCCAGGACAAATTAAAAGGCGCATGGGGTATGCAACGCATTGAGAAGTGTGACTAACCTCATGAGAGCCAGACATGTTCAACTAATTGCTTCTCATAATGCCTTTCTTGCCCCACTGGCAATTAACCCTCTGAGTGACACCAGTTAAGGGGTAACATTTTTAATTAATGCCCTATTTGAACATGTTTTCTTTGCTGGTTCTAGAACTAGTTTCTGATTTTGTATGGACATGCTAGACATGTCTCTGTACTGAACTCACTTCCACTGTAAATCCTGCTGCCTCCAGCCTTGCCACTATGAGGCCACAACTGTGCAACCTTCAAACCTACCCCCCCACCTCCTCATTGCAACTCAGGCTCCACTCAGTAAATGGAAGATACCTGACTCAGAGTTTTACCTGGTCAGGAGCCTGGCACTGATTGTTGAACTGTTGCAGCATCTCGTGCTGCTCACACACTGCAGACAGCAAAGATCACTCAGCAGAACTAACTGAAAAGACGTCCAGGGCTGAAGAATGGCGCGTTCGCTGTGTGGGTGCGCCATACATTAACCGGAACACACATGCGCATTAAATTAGGCATCTCTGCCCTCAGCTCAACGTCCCTCCGAGTGAGCGTGATGTGAATCAAGGGTCTAAGGCTGCTGAAAGCAGCACGGCCGTTATTATGAAGTGTGGCAGAAGCCAGGAAAGCCTAGGACAAGTGTCCCACATTAATGCCGCCAGGCACCAGCCCTGAGCGGCCTCATGTAATTATTATGCCTACAAGTTGCTAGTCTGTGCAGTCTGCTGAGTTTCCACTCGCCCTCCCTGAATTTCTCCTCGCCAAATGCAAGGAGGCGAGTGGAAATTTTGAGCCCTGTTATACATATACATACACATACAAAGAAATAACAGGGAAGTGGCAATAATAGCGAGTAAGGCTCTACCGGCCAATATACCGGGCAAGGCAGCCTGGACAAGCAATGAGAAATAGGTGGCTCTACCGGCCCTGCCAATATACCGGGTAAGGCAGCCTATCGGACTACAAGGAGTATACAGGCTCTACCGGCCCTGCCAATATACCGGGCAAGGCAGCCTAACTGAACACAATATGTATACAGGCTCTACCGGCCCTACCAATACCGGGTAAGGCAACCCAAGATGGAAATGAAGGAAGGTTCTACCGGCCTTACCAATATACCGGGCAGGGCAGCCTTAAAGGAGATAGTGGTAACCACTGAGGCCTCAATGACCGTCAGATGACAACGACAGTCATAGAGATGATATACGGAGGCTAAATGAGCATAAGTGGTAGATCATGGCATCACAGGAAATACCAGTACCCGCTTACTGGGCAATCAACTAGCTGTCTAGGACTTGACAGCAACGAGCGTGGAACGAACCAGTACCCGCGTACTGTGAACAAACAGTATCACTGCCATGTAAGCCATGAGGCAGTGGAGCGAACCAGTACCCGTGTACTGGGAACCAACAGGAGCAATGGCAATGTAGGTCGTGAGGCCGTGGAGCGAACTAGCACCCGCGCACTGGGAACCAACAGTATCAATGCAATGTAAGCCATGAGGCAATGGAGCGAGCCAGTACCCACGCACTGGGAACCAACAGTATCAATGCAATGTAGGTTGTGAGGCCGTGGAGCGAACCAGCACCCGCGCACTGGGAACCAACAGTATCAATGACACGTAAGCCAGGAGGCAGTGGAGCGAATCAGTACCCGAGTATTGGGAACCAACAGGAGCTATAGCGATGTAGGCCATGACGCCGTGGAGCGAACCAGCACCCGCGCACTGGGATTCAACAGTATTAATGCAATGTAAGCCGTGAGGCAGTGGAGCGAACCAGTACACGCGTACTGGGAGCAACAATATCGGGCAGCCGTAGCCGTACAGTAGTGGAGCAAACCAGTACCTGCGTACTGGGAGCCAGCAAGAATAGAAATGTCACCTGGGTGACCGGAGATCAAAGCAGCCACAGATGAGTAGGAAACTGGATGCTGCAGACGAAACAGGAACCAGCACTCCGATGGTCAACCGGATCAGGAACGGCAATGAGGACTGGCAGCAGGAAGCAGCAATGTCGAGCGACTACAACCAAAATCAGGAACGGAACCAAGAATGGCTGAACAGGAGACTCAGGAACTGGACGATCTCAGGATAGCAGGAACACAGTTATGGCCCATAGAACTTCAGGAACATGATGAAAATACAGGCAGCCTGGAGACAACACGAAACGGCAACCAAAGGGTGCCCAGACTCAGTCTAAATAGGCAAAGTAGGGCGGGCTGAAAGCACACAGCCAATGGGAGCCCCCTACAGGTGATAGACACACAAAGGCAGCAATCACGGGCACCGTGATAAGTATATACCATTATTTGTTCGATCTCCGGTAATTCTTTACCTTTTTCTTCCCTACTAATGCTTTTCAGTATAGTCCCACAAGATGACTCATCTATTGATTTTCCATTATCGTCTCTTAAAACGTGGCTGTTTTTACTGTCAGCGGCTCAGATTTGTATTCCACAACAATAGCTCAAACCCGACCCTCCGACTTTGTCTGACTGGAGGCGAGAAGTATCTCACCTTCTTAACATGGAGCGACTGTTTCACTACTCTCATAATAAAATTACATTATTCCATGATACATACACCCCTTGGCTCACCTTTGTGACTCAGAAACTGCCTTCAGTGTGAACACTTCTTCTACACCTCTTTCCAGCGTTCAAATCACTCTTCTGCATCCTCCCCAATTCTACTGGCATTTAAACCTAGGTGATCCCTGTCTTCTTCTCCTCCTCTTCCTCTGCTACTTTTCTCCTCCTCTTCTTCTCTTCTTTGCCTATATCCTTTTCCCTCTTCCTTTTACTATTTTTTTTTCCTTTCATCCCTTTCTTTAATTTCTCCTTTTTCTACTGTTCTTCGCCAATACCTTTGTTATTACATTCGGTCTTTACTTTTCTTACTGTATCTCTCCATACGGAGCCTACGGACATAAGATTTCATACATACAGTCGATATATTTGGGTGACTTACCTCTCTGCCGCTTATATCATGTTGAATTTTTTTCTGGTTTTCTCTCTCACTCAAACTGGTAAATGTCATTCTGTTATAATCTTTCTACTGGCTCTGTGTAGAATTACATATCTGTAAATTTGTCTATGACAGTTAATATGGAATACCTTGACAATTTTGGAAAAATTGTTAAACTCTTATATGTCTTCATTTAATAAAGTTAAAAAAAAAAAAAAAAAAAAGTAGTGGGGAACAAGCAGCAAGTGATGCAGTGGATGACCTAATTGCGGATTATGATATGTACATCTAGAATACATACCTCCAGCATTATCCTCTTCTTCAGCTACAAATGAAGTTGAGACTGAGTGAGATGATGACATGGTCAGAAAGTTAGCTGAAAGGCAATGGCTCAGTCTTTCACCATTGAAAACGAACACTGTGCCTACCTTAAACTGAAAAAACAACTGGAAAGTCAGACCGTGGGCATGCAAGATGCCCCAAAATACACAGTCATCCTGTCAGACATCATTACAGCTTCCAGGTCCTAGTCCCACTCAGCCACACACACACACACACACTAATAATGTTAAGTAACCAGCAACAACACAGTTTATCAGCATGCATAGCCTTAAATTTGATGAGTGCATCTGCTACTATTGGAAGTGCAGTACCTGTGACACCTAGTAGTAGTAGTAGTACAATTTCAGCAACATCTAGCCCCAGTAGTAGTAGTAGTAGTAGTAGTAGTAGTAGTAGCCTCTCAGGAACTCTCTAGTACATCAAGTCCACAGTATGGAGATAATTTACTCATGATCTAAAATCTAAGCATGTTGCTATCTGTTGTCTGTGTAAGAATCATGTGAGCAGGGGGGAAGCAGGCTCACACCTCCTCAATGAGATCTCACCTGAACCACAATCACAGGTCTGACTGGAAGACACACCATCAACAGGTCAGAGGTGCCACAACTAGCAGCAGCAATACTCATAAATGTTCCTGGGGCTCAGGGGTACATAATAGAAGTGCTATTGATGTGTCTCAGAGTGTGCTGCAGAGGAGTATGACTGAGTTTGTGTTTGGAGATGACGAGAGTCAGAGTGCTCAAACATACCGCTACCACCCCCTCCACCTCCACAAGTGATAGCAGTAAAGGAATAAAATTACACAGATCTTCCACTATGTACTGCCAACCCACGCTTACTAAGTTCTTAGAAAGAAGTTTAAACCTGAAGAAAAATAATGCAAAAGTAAACCCATGGAATTGCAAACTTGCCAGCATGTTGGTGATTGACATGCTGCCCTTTTCTTTTGTTTTAAAGAACTGCGCCTTGCTGGAATATCCCAAGCCACATTTATTTTTCAACCAGGAAACTGTAGAAGAAAAAAAGAAGACACTTCTGATGCAATAACTTTTAAAATCAAATCAACACCAACCCGTCACCACTTTAAGAATTTCACTCACAATGATGATGTTCAGTGCAACACATATATGTTCACTGAAATGTACTTAGAAGGGATTTTAACAATGTCCCTCACTATGGCTGTTGTGGATCTTCTCCTGGACCGCTTATCAGGGATGCTCCTCAGTTCAACCATCTTTTCTCTTTTTCTTTAGCCAGCTGATTCTGAAGCAACAGGCAGGAGACTGTAAAACGTCATCGAGCTAGCCTTGTTTTTATATAATTTTTATTGTTAGAATTGCATCCTGTTGTATAAAGTATAATTTTTTTATTAAAATTATAATTTAATATTGTAGCAGCACTTCATTTCTATTGCCTTACAATCCAGTAACCTGAGCAGAGACAGGTGTAACTTCTCTGCATACTTGTGATGTTGTAACTGGACATTTGTCCTTTTGCAACCACCAATTTTGTGTACATATTTAATACTACTAATTCAGTGTCCATTAAGATAATAGGCACTATTGGGCTCCCTCTTGCCTTTTTTCTTTCCAATGCAGTTATTTTTCAAGGATGGTTGTGCAAATGTTATTTAAGCATGAAGTTAGTGTTGTGGGCAAAAGACAAAGGCACTCAGCCTGCTAACAATTTTTTCAAGGCATAAGTTGCTGTACGACTCACAACCTCAAAACTTTTACTTTTAACTATTTATTTTTCCACTTTAGCCCTCAGAAGAAGTAATATTGTGGTGGGAAATCTTGCAGTCATAGAAAGTAAAGGTGAAAAATGGCAAAGATCTCATGGGAAATGTATTGGCAGTGGCAAAAAGGTGCAAAGTTTGTGTATTTTCTATGGGCAGGAATAAAAAAAAATAATAATAATTAAATAAATAAATAATTGCCCATATCTACTGAAGACCAGTCTGAAGAAAGGATAAGAACACTGGAAGACAAATAGGACACATGACCCCTTATCTTCATACCACTGGCAAAACAAAGCAATATACAGTATACTTTGTATGACACCGGCTTTTGAGCCATCATCAGAGTACCAGAGACAGAATCAGAGAAGCCTTTCTTCCTCAGGATTCTGGTGTCAGGAACCAAGCAATCAAAGCCACATCTCCACCTGTGGGAGACACAGAGAACTCTGACTGTGGGCCACACAAAAGCCAAAAGAGGCTCAGCTACAGATAGAACGAGAAGAACTCAAAACCAGGTCCAGAGATAATAGAATAGGATGATCAGAATCGCATGAGCCCTCTCTATATATTTACTTTCCTCAACACCCTGGTAATCAGAGGAAATTAAGGAAACACCCCTGGGGACACTTCTTTTGTGGATGCAATGGTCTTTCCGTGGAATGAAAAAGGATCCAGGAACAGAACAGGGAATCTTGCAGCCTGACAGAGGAAGGCTACAGATGGAAGACCACATAGACTGACTATGGGCTTGAACACCATATGTTGAGTTCCTGATTCCCAGGATGTAGCCACTAACAGCTGATAAAGCATCCCACAACATTGTCTACCCCTGAAATGAGAATGGTAGAGGGACGCACATTAGCTTCCACACAAAAGAGAATCAATCAACCTTCTGGCCATGTATTTGCACTCTTGGTCCCTCCTTGGTAGCTAAATAGGGCACTGATATTGCATTGGCAATTCCTGGAGGGAATGCAGTATAGCACAATGAGACAAATAACCCCCTGTACTTTGATTGATAGAAGACCCATTTTCTGCCCAAAGGATCTGAGCCATCTGAAAGTGGCATGTCAGCCTGGCATCCGTCATGACAATCATCTAATTCAGATCACTGGCTTTCCAAATTGACAGATGGGGCATTTAATGCCACCAACAAAGTTCTGACTTCATACTGCTGGAAAGAGACATGTCATGGGAAACACCACACTGCTGTGTGGGCCACTTGCTCAGAATCACCAGCTGCACTTCCTGAGTATTAAACTGGCAATGGGGCCTGCCTCCAAGGTAGAAACCTGAAACTCGTGTACACCAGCACCATTTCAAATGGGCAAAGTAATGACTGAGACATCTGCTGGGGCAAAGATTAGACTTCTGCATCGCAAAAAAAATTCGGTAAAATTTGACTTCGGATTAATGGTTTTTTTCATTTGGAGGATCCGCATTTCGGACCGATTCTGCAATAGTCTGAATTATTCTGTCACATTTAAAATACTTTAAAATATACAATAAAAAATTTTAATTAAATAAATAAAAACAAATGGAACCATTTCCAGGGTCTAAATGAAGACGGTGGAACAGGGTAAGGTGGAGCTTTAGCCTTATGGTACAATGAATGAAGTAGATGAACTATGGAATGGATGTAGCTAGCACGAATGAACAAATAAATGAAATTCGAAGGAAGACTGAGGATGACTGGTGCAGGGTGGACTCAGGATGACTGGAATACTATATATGTAGCCAGCAGCAAACTGCACAATACTGGAGTAGGCAGAACTCAGTACATCGATACCGCAGACTTTCTTAGAAGAGACTACAAAACTGAGGATGACTGGTGCAGGGCGGACTCAGGATGACAGGAACACTGTAGATGTAGGCAGAAGCAAACTGCAGACACTGGAACAGGCAGGACTCAGTAGATAGATACCACAGACTTTTTTAGATGAGACTACAAAATTGAGGATGACTGGAACAGGGTGGACTCAGGATGACAGAAACACTGTAGATGTAGCCTGCAGCAAACTGCAATACACTGGAGCAGGACTATGAAGATAGATGCCACAGACTTTCTGGAAGAGATAAAAAACAACAGAGCAAGACTGAACAACCTGTATAGTGGGAAAACAATGTAGACTTTAAATTCCCCCATGTCCCACCAAGCCGGGGGGTGTCCTCTGCCCATCCTACCACTGTTCTAGAGCTGGGTAAGCTGGAGAGCTCAGCGTATTACGGTACTATGGATGATTGTGGATGAAATCTTTTTTTTTTTTTTTTATAATCTGCATCGATCCTGAGAGCAGGGTAACCCAGCTTTGGGAGGTTGACTTTTAAAAAAGTAATTTGCTCCATGAACTGGGGGGCCAATTGAGAGCGCTGGAGGCTAAGTATATTTCCTTTTACGGAAAATATCCTCTCACTCTGGACAGTGGTTGGGGGGCAAGAAAGCAACTTCTGGGCTACCAGGGACAAAGTAGGCCAAACAGCCCTCTTGGTTCTGTTCTTGGGGGCAAAGAAGGTTCCACAAGGTAAGCCTTAAAGGGATAGTAATGCTTCATAATAAAAGCAGCTCTAATTAATCACCCTAGTATTTTATTCGAGTTGCATTTCAAAAGTAATTGAATGATAAAGTATCCCCCTCCAACCCCTTTTATTGATATAACAGTGCTCAGCTCAGAGCAGCAGGGAGGTGCCCAGGTAGATTGCAGAGAGGGATGATCTTCAATTAAGATAAGGGAAACAACTGAAAAACCTGTCAAGGGGGCAAGGTTTTCATTGTTCTCACAGTAAAAAGATTGTTCCTTGCTGTCTGGTCAAGCAACCAGGTTCCATATCTGAGGTGAGCAGTGTTATACAAGGGAAAAGAGGCAGGAGGGGCACACTTTATCATTCAATTACTCTTGAACTACAATTCTGACAGTATTGAAATAACACACTCCATGGCTCAAATACTATGAAGGTTAATTGAAGCTGCTGTTTTTGTGAAACATTACTATCCCTTTAACCTCAAACTCAGCACTTTTTTGTTTGTGGGGAGCTGTTTTTTTTTGTCCAAAGCATAATCTGTCCATTGCCTCAGCATACAAAGCAGCAGCTGCTTGTCACGGTAGCCAATAAAGAAGCAAGAAACAAGTTAAATAAGATAACAGCACCTTTATTAAATAAGTACAGGCAATATGGGATAGCATAGCAGGCAAACTAGAGGAAGATGGCGGACCCAGAACCAGAGCAAGAGGTTCCTACCAGCAATAGAAGACTGCTACCGGAGGGTCTCGCAACTGAGGTAGTCAGGAGCTGGGGTTATGACCCAACCAACTATATGCTAGGGACCGGTGGAAAGTGCTGGGAATAAGACCCAGCCACAGACTAGGACAAGACCAAGTAGCTACAATGCCGACAGGGCAAAGGAGTATTAATAAACCAGAGCCACTCGTCCACATTTGAATAGATGGTTAGACAAGGCCAGAGGTCATACACGGAGCAGGTAGTCAGCCAAAACCACAGGTCTGCACCAGACTGGATAGTCAGACAAGGCCAGAGGTCATACATGGAGAGCCACACAGGAACACAAAAGACTACTGCACTGGACACCAGCGTAAGGGTGACTGATCTTGGGAGAGAGGGAGAGAGGGAGAGAGAGAGAGAGAGAGAGAGAGAGACGCACACAACAAGGCAATGCCCCTTTAAGTGCAGTGCACACATCACTAGAGGATTGCCCCTATGAGTAGCACCTGCCAGAGAGCTGATCAGAAGGAAGCACAGATGCGGCAAACCACCACGAGGAGGCAAAGATGCAGCCGGCTGCATGGTAAGTAAACTGTAACACGGCTCCACTGGAACAAGATGAAGTGCTACTGGCACTGCAACTGATAGGTCCTGGAAGACCACCACACTCCTCCAGCTCATCTGTGGAATCTTCTCCTGCCTCCTTTGACTGCATTCTATTTTTTTCTTTGCCTCTCACGCACCCTCACTATCAATTGTTCCCTTCAGGCAGTGAAGTAATTGGAACTAAGTGCCATCTTGCCTTTGATTCGAGGATCACAAATTGTGGCAAGCACTAATTCGGGACAATTGTCCATCTGCTCTTTCATGAACCAAGTCAGTTCCTTTTTCAGCCTCATTAGAAGTTCAGCAACATCGGGAATTATATTACCTTCAGCACCAGGCAAGCATTACCCTATGGGCAAGGAAATCATCAATCTTTAAGGAGAGGTGTGTGAAGATGGGAATGACTTCAGCCAGGCTTGCATTCTCTTTGCTTAAAATTTCTGTCAAAGCAAGGTGTGAGGACTGTCATTACCTGTTCCATTAGGGCCCAGTCAGCCCTGCCTAGTGGTCTGTTACTGCCAATGAAATGGTCACATGACATTGCGTGAATTGTCCTTTTCTGTTCCAGGACACGCTCTAGTATATCTAAGGTGGTGCTCCACCTGGTCCCAACATCTTGTTTGAGGCAGTGTTCTGGGAGGTCTGCCTTTTTCTGTTCCTCCCTGAGGAGATGGCTATCTACAATGGAAGTGTCCAGCAATTTGTCGGCATGACTCCAGAGGTGCTGATAACCTTCCACTGTTATTGTCATCATTGAGAGCAGCCTTAACTACCAGATGCATGACATGCACTGTGCAGCGCACACCCATAAATATGCCATCCCGGAGAGCCTTTGTCATGTTAGCTGCACCATCAGTAACCACAAACCCCATTAGTGCCTGTGTGCCTGCCTGCTCCCCTAGCCACTGCACCACCATGTTCTGCAGTGCTTTGCGATTGTTATCTGAGGTGTGCTGCTGATCCATTACCTCAGCATGGAGGAGGAAAGAGAGGTGCCCCTGCTTGGCTACTGCACCTGAACTTGTTGTTGGTATCAGTAATAATGTGTCTTGCAACAGACAGATGTCACCGATGCGTTGTCAATGACAGGAAGGCATGCTGGCTACTTGGAGCACTCCATAAGTCAGTGGTAAAGTGCACTGACTGGCTACCAGCCTTTCCTATCAGGTCTTTCAAAAGCCCAACACATGACTGGTACAGTGAGAGCACTATAGTTCAACTAAATGTGGTGTGGGATTGAATTTTATATTGAGGCACGACAGCCTCCATAAGTTGCTAGAAGGGCTCCCCGTACACCAAATTAAAAGTGGCACCCCCAACGGCTATGAAATGTGTAATTTTTTGGGACTGCTGTCTGCACCTTTGAATGAAACCCACCAAAATCTTCCCAGTGTGGCCTGTATTGATTTTGGGATGGGCTGTGATTGTCTGCTCTTACTAGGACCAGATGTGGCATGATCCTCCTACCCTTTCTCCTGCCTACTGGTGATGAGTGTGACAATGGTATATGTATGTAGAAGTGCCACATTCTGCACTGACTTGTGCTAGTTGTTCAGGTGTTGGTTCATGCCGGAGGTGGTTAGGTGACCCAACACCCTCTCACGGCTGACTTCCCTGCCACACAATTCACATTTAACTAACAGACTATCGCCAAGTGTTACAAAATGCTCCCACGCTTTGGATCAACGGATGACTCTGCAGTTGAAATGGAACGTGGTAGAGAAGAAAAAACTGAGGTGATACTTTCTTCATCTTCACATGCTGGAGCAACTTCCCTATGCTTTTTTGTTCTACGTGCCTTTACAGGGGTACTAGTAGACCTAAAGATGGCAGCAGGGATGTTGGGACTGGGATTGGAGGAGGATAGTGGAATAACAGTGGTGGCGGAGACACTAGCCGCTCTGACCTGCCTGGGAGACTCAAGTGGAACTGGAGAAGCAGGTAGTGAGCTTTCAATAGAAGACACAATTGTAGCTGGAGAAACTGGAGGAGTACTATGGGCAGCAGGGGAAAAATCAAGCTCAGGGGAAAAAATCAAGCTCCGGGGAAACAAATCAAGCTTAGGAGGCCTTGATCCCTCATATTCTTCTCTACCTCTTGTAGATTTGGACAGGAAGGAAAATCAGCAGCAGCAGATTTTGGGGAGACCTGCTGAATTCCCTCTTCTGCCTGGTGGCTACCAGGAAATGGTAAATTATCTCCAGTAACCTTTTTTGGAGAAGATATGCTCTCCGTGGCAGTGACAGTGGTGGCAGGAGAAATGTTCTCCAAATACTGCAATAATTCCCGTTTGGGCTGCTTACAGGGGTATTCGCTATAAATATCCCACGTTGATACTGCCCGCAGTTTCCGAACAGTAGTGTTAAACATGCTGTTTCCCCAGTTTTATAGAACTGGCTGTAGCAGAGGTGGTGACAAAACTGGCAGTGGCACTAGTCATTGTGCAGGTAGTTCTGGGGGATCATCACAAAACAGCTGATGAGAAACAGATGCCAGCTGCTTCATGGTCTCAGAGGAGGACCTGGACCTCTTTACCCTGCTAGTGGAGGTAGAACGACCTGCAGTTCCATTCTTATAGCTATTTTTTGGTTTGGAGTGCTGCTGCTGAGTCTGACTATGACATTGACTACTAGTACTAGTACTACTGGATGTCCTCTTCTTTAGCTGCCTTCTGCTCCTAGCTCTGCTTGAAAGCAACGGCACTGTGGTGGTGTTGGTGGTTGCTGGGTCACTGCAGCTGGTACCAGGACGAGGAACATCAGGTTGTTCACTAGGACTCAAATCCATTACAGATGGGTAGGTAGTGTACTATAATAATTTTAAAATTTTAAAACCTGGCCGCACGACAACTGTCAGACTGGATGTGTCACTCTGAAAATTATTATTAACACAGATCGCTAATTTATTTTTATTTTGAACAGGAAAAACAAATGACACTCCCTTGCAGTGGCAGTAAGGCACTAGGACTGCCTGCCTAATACTGCCTGCCTGCCTACACAACAGCTGTCAGATTGGCTGTGTTACTCTGAAAAAAAATTACAGCTCCTGACAGTGGCAATAAGGCACTAGACTGGCAAATAAAATCACTTTTCTGGACATTCTCCTCTCTCTGAGATCCAACAACGCACTAACAGGAAATGAAGGCTGTCTGGGTGTCTGTGATGTCATTAGTCTTACCCCCATCATGAAACGAAGAAGCTAATTGGACTAGAGAGGGCGGGAAAGCAACACGCGCAGGAGCGGTGAGAACATCATCCTAATTTCTGAATTTTACAACGAATTTTGGACCAATGCAGTTCAGATTTTTTTTTTTTTTTTTTTTTTTAGAACAGCCCTTGCCTTTCGGCCAGCCAGAATGATTGCAAACGACCCTTATTCTTCCAATTTCCAAATTTGGACGAACCGATTCGCATAAGCCTAGCAAAGATAGAATCAGATCCTTTGGCAGAAAGACCCATCCCTGAAGAGAGTCAAATCTCATGCTGAGAAAGAGAAGGAGCTGGGTCGGAACCAGAGAGGATTTCTAGAGATTGAGAATCCAACAGTGTTGCTCTACAATGGATGCACAAGACTGGATCTGTAGGCTCAAAGCCTCCACTGAAGATCAGCTAGACAGAGAAATCCATAGCTAACAGATGAGAGAAGTGAAGGCTGTCATGGTACAGTGGACCCTAAGTCCTATGTATGAAAACCCCAAGACACAGACGCCAACCCAAAAAGAAGGGTTATGAACAGAAAATGATGGTCTGGAAGTCAAAATGAAGGATGAGCTGAGGGTCTTCATAGACAGAAATAGGAGGATAAATGTCCTTTGATGTCCAGGGAAACTAAAACCTTCCCCAAAAAACACAATGATAAGCACAAAAACTCCCTCTACAACTGGGTATAAGAAAATGAATCCTCTACCACTCCCCTAACGCTAGTCCCACCAGCTGCTCCACCATCTATGTTACTACCTCTAACACCAACCACAACAATTTCAGTCCCTGAGTCTTCCTCCTCATCAC
The DNA here is from genome assembly GCA_037306005.1 of Rhinophrynus dorsalis. Taxonomy (NCBI): domain Eukaryota; kingdom Metazoa; phylum Chordata; class Amphibia; order Anura; family Rhinophrynidae; genus Rhinophrynus; species Rhinophrynus dorsalis. Next base: position 134,831,907 of record CM074718.1, read on the forward strand.
AGTCACTAGTAATATGATGATCACCCCCTCCTTCACTCCTAACACTACCAAGCTGCTGGACCTTCTTAGTAGTAGTACTAGTGGAGGATTGCTTGAGGATGGCAACTTAGGGTCCCCTGCTGTCACACTTGGCATCTTCTTCACCGGCCTCTGAGAATTACAAGACACACTGGCAGCAGGTTCAGCATGGGCAGCAGGCACAGCACTGGTGGCAGTAGGGGCAGCACTGGTGGCAGGTTCAGCACTGGTGGCAGGTACATCACTGGTGGCAGCAGAGGCAGCCCTGGCAGAAAGCACAGCACATCTGGCAGCAGGCAGCTGACCTGTCCTACTTTCTCTACTATCCTCTTACTCCTCCCGTGAGATTAATTTCCCCAAAATCCCTAGGGGTGATTTAGGCAGACTCTCCAGCATTGGGTCTGTAGTGATCACTTCCTCCTCCTCAGACTCCCTGGACACATAAGAGTCCTTCCAGCTCCTCCTTTTATTATTATTATTATTATTATTATTAAACTTGCTCATAGTGATAGCAGTCACTATGAGCCTCTCCTGCCTCAATTGTGCTACTAACTCAAAAGAGAACAACACAGCACAGCACCTCTCTCTCACTCTGTAGCTGCTTCTGTTGTGTTTCACTTCCTGGAAAACTGCACATTTTTAAAGTGAAAAAGCGAAAAACACGTTAATCAAGGGGCAAAAACCACCCCTAGAAATAAATACCACCTTGTCTTAGTGAAACAAAGGGAAAAGAGGTTTACAAGACACAGACTGCAATTTGTAACAAGGACCATTACTAAAAAAAACATCATCTTAAGTGTGCATTGACACAAAGGAATAGAGGCCAGAGGCTCAAAATGGGGACCCTGAAGGACAACTAAGACCAAACTGAGATCCTATGGAGGAGCGGGATCACAAAAAGACAGAAGGGCATGAACCACCCCCTCTAGAAGCCTTCATGTGCAGCATAATGGCAATACATCTCTGGAAGAGAAAAGAGAGAGGGGAGATCTGTACCTTGAGAGAACTCAAGCAGAGACTCTTGTGGACCATCCTGCAGGGAAGACAATTCCATAGGAAGATCAAAGACATGCACAGACACATTCTTGTCAGCACACCACTGATGAAAAATGGACTAGACCCAATGGTACACCTTTTAGGGGACTGCATTCCATGCTTGGATCATGGTGGAGATGGCATAGGAGAACCAGTTCCATCACCAGATGGTGTCCTCAAGAGCCATGGCATCAAGGTCAGTCTCTCCACATCCGTGTACCACAAGGGTGACTGAAGAAGCAGGTCCAGTCTGGGTGGCAACTTGATCGGCTCCTGGATGGACAGAATGATAAGATCTGCAAACCAAGCCCCCCTGGGCCAGAATGGGGCAATTAGAATGACTAACGACTTCTCCATCCTGATCTTCTGGATCAATCTGGGGATAAGAGGAATCGGGGAAACAAATAAGACAGGTGAAAACATAGTAACAGTTTATAAGGCCGAAAAAAAGACATGCATCCATCACGTCCAGCCCATCAAATCACCCCAACCCTTTTGATCCAGGGGGAGGCAAAAAAACCCCCCCAAAAAACCTCATTGAAGCCATTTACAATTAATGGCCAAGTAAAGAATGCTTTCCTTACTCAAAATGGCAGTGAGATATTTAGCTGGACCAATATCCTATGTGCTTTGAAGCCAAGTGTCATAATTCCCAATACTGTTATGTGCTAGATAGGTATCCAATACATTTTTGAAAGAAGTTACAGTATCTGCGACCACAGCATCCCAGTGCAAATAGTTCCATATCTTTACTGCCCTTACTGTAAAAAAAATCCCTGCCTTTGTTTAGCCAAAAGCACCTTTCTTCTAGTCTTAATGGATAACATCTTTTATATAGCGCCTTTCTCCCAGTGGGACTCAAAATGCTTTCAGCGCACGCTCTTGTAACTAACCAAATTGGCAGCTGAAATAATAGATGTTATTATTACCCAACTGGACTTGTACTGTATGACCTCTCAGATGAAGGGATCTATACACCCGAGTGAGCCAGAACACCCTGAGCTCCAGAACATTGATGGACTGAAGGCACTCCAATGTCCATCTGCCCTGGATCCCCAGGTGACCCAGAACTGCACCCCAACCCCTCAGGCTGGCATTCTGTCATGATAAAGGTCCACTCTGGAATCACAAACAGCATCCCTTGCTCCAGGTTGCTCTTGTGCAACCACCACTGCAGATCCTGTCTGACTTCCGGAGTTAGGAAGATCTGCAGATCCTGGAAATCTGGATTCTAGTGCTAAGAGTGGATGATGAGTCTCTGGAGTTCTCTTGTGTGGGCCATGGAATAAGGTACTGGCTCCATTGTGGACACAATGCGGCCCACAAGTTCCATGAACTTCCAGACCGAGGCTGATGACCATTCCAGAACTTGAGACACCAGTCGCATAATCTGCAGAATGGAATCCTCTGTCAGAAAGACCTTCCCCACATGGGTTTTGAAACTGAGCTCCAGGAGAATCAGTTGCTGGGAAGGAACTGGGGAAGACCTTGACATGTTCAGAATCCACCCATAGTGGAGCAGAATCTGAACACAGTCCTGGACGTTCTGGGAGAGGAGCTCCCAAGATGGAGCCTTCAGCAGAAGGTTGTCCATATAAGGAGTTACCTGAAGCCCCTGGGTGTGAATGAAGGCCATCTAGTCTCCCAGGAACCCGAGGAGTGGAGGTCAGCCCAAAGGGCAGAGAGACAAAGGCAAAATGGAGATACCACTGACTTTCCAGATGGATAGAGATGTGCAAGTACGCGTCCTGTAGGTCCAGAGATGCCAGAAATTCTCCTGGGCATGTAGCTGTGATGACAGAATGCAAGGGCTCCATCTTGAAGCGAGCATACTCCACATAAGGATTGAGGTCCTTAAGATCCAGAATAGGGTGGCTGCTGCTGTCCCTCTTGGACACCACAAACTGGTTTTAATAAAAACCTGAACCTCTCCCTTTATGTGGAAATAGAACAAGAACAACTCTCTTGTCCAGAAGAGATTGAACCACTTCTTCAAAGAGATGTAGCATTTCCTGGCCCTGGAGAACCCAGGATTGGAAGAACCTGAAGAGAGAAAGGGATTTGAACCCTATTCTGTACCCTTGTTCCTGAGACTGAATATTGTGAGTTTTGCAGAGTGTGATTCCAGTGCCACATGCCTGACATGATCATATTTGAAGAAGGTGTACCCTTGTGTTGGAGTGCTACTGTCCCTGTGTGTTAACACTGATCCTGTGTGTATGCGTGTGTCTATTCTTGTGACAGGTCTCCCATCAGCTATTCGGTCACTCTCAGTTTGGCGACTAAGATACAGGTGCATTACATATTTTGCCTCCTTGAAAATGGCGACCTAAAATCTTGACCGCATGACAATATAATGGTTGTGGTGCCCCACTCTTGCCTGATCGGCACACGTGTTACATCCTCAGCAAACCCATACAGATCGCCAGTGCTGAGCTTCCTTCAATGTAAGCAGATATGCCTAAGAAAGAAAAAAAAAAAAAGTCTAGCAAGCTGAGCCGAATGAGCAAAGAGGAGCTTTTGGTTTATATGCAACAGAAGCTGTTTGCAGGGGTTGTGATGCGGCACACAAAGGGTTAATGGAATCACGCCGATGGGGCATCTCACTTGCTCCTCTGCAAACAGCTTATGCTGCATGTAAACCAAGCAATCAGGCAAGAGTGGGGCACCACAACTATTATATTGTCACATTGTCATGCGGGCGATATTCTTGTGTCGTCATTTTCAAGTGGGCAACATATTTAATGTGCCCTTGTCTTGGTTGCCAAATGGAGGGAGACATTTTGATAGGATACCGTTCAGCTTCAACTCGCATCACGGCCAAACAACATCTTCCAGATATTTTGCTTTGCTAGGCATATTTTAAGTTGAAATTGGACACTAGTGGTTACCAGTATAGAAAAAAGAAAACAAAAAAAATTCTATCTTTAAGGCACTCACTCTGTCCCCATAAACACAATTGCCCTAAATGACAAAAACTAACCAGTCCCTCAGCTGCACCTAATAAAGATAATCCATCCCAAAAAAAACTCCCAAAAAATGAATAAAAAAATACACCAAAAGAACAAAAGAAATATCTATATAAATGCATACATAACCTTTATTGCAAACACAATAAAAACAATCCCTATCTAGGTGATATATATAGGTACGCACTTTATAAAGAAGATATAAGTGAACATAGGATCAGTAACCTATAGCACAATATAAGTAAAAAACTCCTCCGCACAGTAAGATGAATGAGACTGTGAGAGACCAAGAATCATAAACCACCTGATTCTCATACAAATTCGTGGTAAAGGTAGCACCGATTTTAAAAGGTCATATATAGACGGGTTAATCATTCAATTACTATCAACCCGTTCCAACCAGACCCGTTCTATCACAGCATACCTCTCCACTTGGCATTGGCCTCTCATGAACTCACAGGATCAATTGGGTAACAGGAACGCAAAGGAATCTACTAAAACATCCATATTAGAGACCCTAATAGCGACCCCTGTGCCTCGATTAGTATTGACCATGTACTATCCGAAGAAGGATAACCCAAAGGTGCTTAAAAGAGAGATCCTATATATTTCCAAATGTTCAACATCTCTTAACAGCATACATAACTACAAATATACCACACTAGATATGAAGTCAGTGTGTATAAAAAATACACATATAAATGCCAAACTGAAAATATAACCGCCTGACCCTAAAGATAGTAAACTCCTCCTAAATATAGTATAGATAATTCTAATTAAGGGGATGGATACTCTATAACTACCTGGGTCATCTGTCAAACTCCCGGAGTAACTCATATAATGAGCCTAAGTTCCTAATAAACAGGCGTTCCCGAGCAGATTGACAGATTAAGCTTTGTCAGCTGAAGGCAGTCTTACGACCAAAGCAAACTGACTAATGCTAAGGGAACAACTATGTAACAGTATAAAATCTAATCCATGCGCCTAACGCGTTTCTCCCAGCTAGTGGGCTCCATCAGAGGCAGACATCGGCGATAACTTCCCTGCCGCTATATAACAGTTCCTACATTCCTCCTACTGATTCAAATTAACTATTCACCTCACAGGGATAGTTTTTCTGGATAAAGCACGCCATTTGATTGACATCTGTCTGTCACACTGAAGAATGATTGACAGAACCATTATAAATGTATGTCATTGATGGCATCCCCAATGATTACAATGGGATTTTAACACCTTTGATGCTACAGAGGTCTCGCAATCCTTTGGAAACCTCTATAGTTTCCTAGGGGTTAAAAACCCCATTTAACCCTTTGAGTGCCACAGAGATATCTTACACATTGCATTGCAATGTGTTGGATACCTCTTTGGCACTTCTGAATGGTATTTTTTTTTTTCATAAAGAAAGAATACAGATATAGCCTTGCTGTATCAGCACTCAATACTGTACCAATAATCAGTTGCCATTTAACCCTTTGAGTGTCAGAGGTTATATTGAGTAACCCTCTGGCACTCAAAAAGGGTTAAATATGCATTTTTTTATTTATTAATTTTTTTTTTTTTTTTTTTTTTTTTTTTTTAAAGTTTTTCTTTGTCCCCTCAGGTGAAGTTGGTTTGCTCCAGTTCTTATTTGATCAGACTCACATTGGACCAATTTTGGGACAAACAATCAGCAGCATAGGGGACACTAGACCTTCTCAAAATGGCTATTGAGCCAGTTGGGGCTTTTAACCCTTCAAGTGCTAGATAGCTCCACAACACCTCACAAAGCTCCCCAATGTACCCCTCTATGGCATTTGAAGGAATACAATGGAAGATTTGGCCATTTTTGTCAGTTCTTGTAAAATGATAGGGCAGGTGTAGCAACAATCGTTTGAAAAAGTGGACAAAATAGACACTGGACAATGCACCAAATTCTGTAGTTGGTGTTATTACAGAGACAGTCATGATTCAGAACATATTCATAGGGTGAATCCTGACAATAAATAAGATTTGTAAATGACTACACATATACAGATATCATTTACAAACCTGAACAGCCTTTAAGCTCCAGTCTTAGTGGAGATTTAAAGGGACATTGCAATCAGGGTGCACATCTCAAGCGGTGTGTGTGTGTGTGTGTGTGTGTGTGTGTGTGTGTGTGTGTGTGTGTGTGTGTGTGTGTGTGTACACATACTAAAGGGAATGTGCTATTCTGCATGCACCTCAGCGGCTGTTGTGTAAGAAACTGAGGAGAGAGAGGCACTCACTCTAAAAAGAGCGAGCACCTAGAAAGCCTCCTCCTACCTTTTAATAGATGGATTTTTTTAATCCATTTTAGAAGTACACACATATGCAAATTGAAATAAAATAGTAATCACTTTTAGAATGCAAAATTATTGCTATGTATTGCTCAATGTTTTGGTCCAAAATTGGATGTTCTGCTGACACTGATACACATAGAGATAAGTACACACACTGATACACATACAGACAAGCATACACATTGACACACTTATACACATATAGAGAACACACACACACTTGCACACTTGCACACTGATACCCCTACAGATACTCACACACATTAACTCACTTATACACATATAGGGAACACACACATACAGGGAACATACATACATACATTGACACTTATACATGTATAGGAAACACCCATTGACACTTATACACATATAGGGTACACATAAACACACTGATACAAGAACAGGGGTAGGGCATAAAGGGGTGGGACACAAAGGGTAGAGCCAAGGAGGGGGCGAAATGAGGTTTTGCCTAGGGTGTCAAAAGTCCTTACACCATTCCTGCTCACTGTGTGTATATGTCTGGCAGTGTGTTGCATATATGTTTATCAGTGACTACATTTCAGACACATATGGCCAATGGGCATAACATAATGGGCAACACAGTCCCACATTGCTAGTACATTATAAAGGGTTTAATCAACAAACATTTGTAGCAAAAATAGGATTTTAGTCTTACCTGTTAAATCCTTTTCACTTAGTCCATACAGGTTACTGGTAACTCTGGGAGGCGGTCCGCCCCTTTAAGTAGGCAGGAACATTTCTCCAAATGTATGCAGGGGGCGGAGCCTCCCCTCCCTCCTCAACTGCTTCCCAGTCAGCTAACACCAGAATGATTCGAGACCCTACTAACTGACCAGAAATAGGAGAGAAGAAGACTCCTGTGAGCATGCCCCGAAGGACTCCCACAAAGTGCCACAGGAGAGCCAAGCATGGTCTCTTGCCAGGGAGGGAGACCAGTAACCTGTATGGACTAAGTGAAAAGGATTCAACAGGTAAGACTAAAATCCCATTTTCACTGTCGTCCAATACAGGTTACTGGTAACTCTGGGATGTCCAACCATTGAGTTACCCTGAGGTGGGAAGGAGCAAGGCTCCCAAAGTCACCAGGACCTCCATGAACCTACTGAACAGATATCCCAACAAAACAAAAGTGTCAACGGACACCAACTAGGGGTAAAAACACACCCCAGGAACTGTTACACAGCACAATGAACAAGAGCCAAAAGGGCTCAACAGAAGGGAGCACTAAGAACCTCAGAAGAAGAAGAAGATCCTAAACAGGAAGAACTGCCTCTAGGACCTTCCTCCCAAAGCTGGCATCAGCCGAGGCCAGCACATCCACACGGTAGTGCTTCAAGAAGGTGTGCACAGAGGACCAAGTGGCCGCCCCGGCACAGCTGATCAGCAGACTCTTGATTTTTGTAGGCCCAAGAGGCCCCAATGGACCTAGTGGAATGGGCCGTGACCCGAAAGGGAACATGCTTATTCCTCAATTTGTACGCCTTACGAATAGTAGACTTAATCCAAGATGCAAAAGTCACTTTGGATGCCGGTCTCCTGGCCCTAGGACCCTCCGGAATGACAAACAGAGCGTCAGACTTCCTGATAGATTCTGTGCGATGCACATAGAACTTGAGACAACGCACAACATCCAACAAATGGAGATCCTTCTCCTTATCGGAATAGGGGCTAGGGCAGAAAGAGGGCACCACAATCTCCTGATTAATGTGGAATTCAGAAACCACTTTAGGTAAGAACTCCTTAGAAGTGCGAAGCACCGCCTTGTCCTTATGAAACACCAAATAGGGTGGTTTACAAGAGAGAGCTTGTAACTCCGCTACCTGGCGGACAGACACAATGGCCAAAAGAAAAGCCATCTTCCATGACAAAAGACGTAAAGGAATAGTAGCCAAGGACTCAAAGGAAGGACGCAGGAGAACTCCCAACACCACATTAAGGTCCCACTGAGGAGCAGGACTCCGAAAAGCAGGAGGCACATGGGTCACGCCCTGGAAGAAGATCTTGACATCAGGAAGGATAGCAATGCGCTCCTGGAAAAAGACAGAAAGCGCCGAAGTCTGAACCTTAAGAGAACTCAAACTGATTCCCTTATCCACATCGTCCTGCAAAAAGGCCAGGACAGTAGGAAGATGAAAATCGTGAGACAGGTCCCTGTCAGCACACCAAGACAGAAAGGTCGACCAGACCCGATGATAAATCTTGGACGAGACAGGTTTACGAGCCCACAGCATGGTAGATACCACAGCCAAAGAAAACCCTTTCTTCAAAATTGAGGATTCAACCTCCAGGCCGTCAAATGGAGACGATAAACGTCCTCCTTCCACAGATAACCTTGACTCAGAAGATCTGGATGAGGGAGAAGCGGGAAGGGCTCTGCCACCGACAGATCCAGAAGGTCCAGATACCAGGACTGACGAGGCCAGTTCGGAGCAATGAGGATGACCGGACAATGCTCCACCTTCAGCTTCTGGATCACCCTGATCAGCACTGGAAGTGGAGGAAAGATGTTGGCTAGGGAGAACGCCCAAGGAATCGACATGGCGTCGACTGCCAGAGCCAGCGAGTCTCTCCACCTGGAGCAGAACATCGGAACCTTCCTGTTGAGCCTGCTTGCCATCAGATCCACTAGGGGTACGCCCCACATCTGGGTCAAGAGCTGAAACACCTCCAGATGGAGTTCCCACTCTCCGCTGTCGACTGTGTGACGACTGAGGAAATCTGCCATGATGTTGTCTACGCCTGGAATGTGCACCACAGAAATGGCGGGAACGTGAACCTCCACCCAGGACAGAATGGCCTTGACCTCTAGCCACGTGGCGAGACTTCTTGTCCCTCCCTGTCTGTTGATGTAAGCCACAGCGGTGGCGTTGTCTGATTCCACTTTGACCGGACAGTCCTCCAGCTGAGATTCCCAATGGCGTAGAGCATGGAAAATCGCCCGAAGTTCCAGAATGTTGATGGGGAGCAGAGACTCCTCCAAGGACCACTTCCCCTGAGGGCTGAAACGACCAAAGACAGCACCCCAGCCCGAGAGACTAGCTTCGTCGTGACTTTGGTCCAGAAAGGGGCCCTGAAGGATCTCCCATTCAGGAGATGGGAAAGGTCCAACCACCACTCCAAGCTCAACTGGACATGAGGAGGCAGAGACACTGACAGCTTCATATGATCCGGTCGATCCCTGCACGTCTGGATCACAAACCTCTGAAGTTCCCTGGTGTGGGCCATCGCAAATGGCACCGCCTCTATCGTGGAAATGAACTTCCCCACTAGTGAAGACAACCTTGGCACTGGGATCCACTCGAGTGTCAGAATCCTCGAGACTCGTTGGGCAATCTGATGAGCCACCTCCTCTGGCAGAAACACCATACCCTTCTGAGTGTCGAACAGGAGACCCAGGAAGATGAGACGCTGGAATGGAATCAAGTCAGACTTGTCCAAATTCACTATCCAACCATGACGAGTGAGGGGGTGGATGCAGGTCTGAACCTGCTGATGAAGGAGTTCCGCAGACTCCACCTTCAATAGCAAGTCATCCATGTACGGAGTCACTCTTATGCCATCCCGATGGACGGCAGATATCAATGCTCCCAGAACTCTTTGGAAAACCTGGGGAGCAGTTGTCAGTCCAAACGGAAGAGCTGAAAACTGAAAATGACCTCTGGTGCAGGCAAACCTCAGATACTGTCTACTCGCTGGATGAATAGGGATGTGCAGATACGCATCCTGAAGATCCAGAGAAGCAAGAAACTCCCCTGGAGACATGGCAGCGATCACAGTGCGCAGAGATTCATAACGATAGTGAGTCTTCACCACAAAGGAATTGAGATCCTTGAGATCCAAAATAGGACGACCCCCGCCGTCCTTCTTGGTCACCACAAAAAGGTTGGAGTAGAACCCCAAACCCATGTCCACAGGAGGTACTGGCTCCAGAACTTCCTTGTCCAAGAGATCTTGAATAGCGCCGAACATCTGCAGTTTCTCTGTGTCTTGCGGAGAACGAGTGAGATGACAACAACAAGGAAGAAGGGAAAAGAAAGGGATCCTGTATCCCTCTGACACCACCTGTAAAACCCATGGGTCCGACACAGATTCCTCCCAAACCCTGCAAAAGAGGTTGAGATGTCCCCTCAAGGCAGGGTGCGGACCCAGGTTCGGCGAGTCATGCCAAAGCAGCCTTGGAAGCCTTGGGCTTGGAGGCAACCATTGGGCTTCCAGGACTGCTTGGGCTTGGAGGAGGGACGCATATCAGATGGAACCGACTTGGCCGTCGAACGCGTCTATGTCTGAAAGGAACGAAAGGACCGGTAACGATTAGCCGGCAACTTCTTCTTGAAGACTAAAGGCAAGAGGGTACTCTTACCCCCAGTAGCCTCGCCAATTAGTTCCTTGAGCTCAGAACCAAACAAGGAAGTACCCTGGAAAGGCAAGGAAAGCAAAACCTTTTTGAATGCAGTGTCAGCAGACCAAATCTTAAGCCAAAGTGCCCGCCTGGCTACAACAGAAGAGGAAGAAGCCCTAGCCATCATGCGGACAGCATCAAAGGCAGCATCAGAAACATAATTCTGGGCCTCAGAAATATTGGCAAGAAAGCGCAATTGTTCTGAAACAGGCGCATCCTGACGGACCGCAGAGGTGAGTTGCTCAGTCCAGACCGCAATGGCCCGGTTAACCCACGCCACGGCAAAGGCCGGACGCATAGCAGTACCAATAGAGGCAAAAACAGACTTGAGGCAAACCTCCAACTTTTTGTCCATCCAATCCTGTAAAGCAGAAGCATCAGGTAAAGCAGTAGATTTAGACCAGTGGTTCTCAACATCTCTAGTGCTGCGACCCTTTGATAAAATTTCCCAAGTTGTGGCGGCCCCTAACGGTAAAATTATTTTCGTTGCTCCTTCATCACTGTAATTTTGCTACGGTTATGAATCGAAATATAAATATCTGATGGTTTTAGGCGACCCCTGGCAAATCATCATTTGACCCCCAAAGGGGTCCTGACCCACAGGTTGAGAACCACTGATTTAGACAGTCTAGAAACAGGGGCATCCACCTTGGGAAGATGAACCCATTTAGTCAGTTCAGCCTCAGAAAAGGGATAAAGTTTTGCAAACTTTGAGACTGAAGGACTTGTCAGGATTTTTCCAAGCATCAGAAACCAAACGTTCAAGAGTAGGGTTAGGAGGAAAACAAGTAACAGCTTTTGCTGGTTTCTGAAAGACATCAGTTGGGTCAGAGGGAACCTCTTGACTCAAGGGAAGGTTGAGGGTGGTCAGAACGGCTCTAATTAAGCCCTCAGCAGAGAGTTCAGGGTCACATTCAATGGGGTCTCCAACAGATCTGGAAGACTCAATAACTGTACCATCCTCAACATCCGAATCTTGCAACAATTCTTCCTCAGAAGAATCAGACACATCAGGAGCCCCCTGAGGTTTAGACAGGGAGGTCCTAATAGTAGAGGGAGCCTGCCATAACTGCAGTGCACCCTGTACCTGAGAGGGAAAGAGTTGAAGAGTGGACCTGAGGTCCCTAGTTGCAGCCTTAAACTCTTTAACCCAAGATGGTTCTATAGCATGGCTGGAAGGCCCTCTGTTGCTGTCAGGACCTTCTGAGCATGCTGGGCATAAATGACCAGAGAATTCCCTAGGCAGCCCTGAATGACAGGAGGAGCAATACGCAATGGGGGATACTGATACGCCAGCCTCCTTAGTCTTAGGTCTAGTCCCAAGCTCCAGCGGTGTAGACATACTCACAGTGTCAAATATACCCCACTGTCAGAAATCACCCAATTTAAGTGTGAATGATTAAAAATTCACCCCAGAAGTGTTCAAAACTAAACTTATCTGGCAAGCGAAGGGTTAATCAACCGAGGAGAGGGAAAAAGCCTGGTCCCTGTGTAGTACACTCGATGAGAAGAACTCACAAAATGGCTGCCACGGGAGCCAATCAGAAAAGAGGCGCGAAACGAGCGCTCATGGGAAACGTAGTTTTTCTCAAAGAGTACCCCAAAGCAGTGCCCGAAGCCCCCCAACACACTTGAACATGAAACCGGATGAAAGAGCAAGGGACGACAAACAAAATGAGCCCACTCTGAAGTCGCTATGTGAAGCGGTTCCAGAGATACGTCCCACACAGTGTAAGCCCATAGAGAGTAAAGGAGCAATGGCGGCTATGCGGTAAAAGCGCGCCTTAAAGGTGCGGAACATAAAATTGAAGAATATTAACCCCAACAATAAAAAGGTTAAATATACTTATGAAACACAAGTACATGATTAGAAAACACTATCCCAAAAAGAAAGTGTCACAGAGACCCCCAATAAATAAGTCAAACCAGCAGACAAAAGGTTAAAATGCCACATAGACTGCTCCAAAACTCACAGACATACACATATATACTTCAAATATATATACATAAACACCCAATGAGTGCCGGAGTGCGCAATGAGAACTCCCAAATACAAGCCCAATGAAGGGACACTGTGGGACAAGTGGACCTTTAGCACTCAAAGGGTGGCTCACCTTTCTGCAGATCTTCTGTCTTCAGGTCACTATGCAAAGAAAGGATTACCTCAGAGGATAATCCCCCAGGGAAGTACTTGAAACCAAGTTGTTCCCCCATCAGGGCATAAGGTCCACCAAAAATCCCTGGACACTGAGCTAGCCACTTTGGAGAGGGCATTTGTCAGTCATGGTAACCCGCCTAATGGTGGTATTCCATATTTGACAGAAAACAATAAAAAGACTAAAACTGAAGAGAGATGTTCTCCACCTGGTGTGTACACACCCAGGAACAAATCATTCTGGTGTTAGCTGACTGGGAAGCAGCTGAGGAGGGAGGGGAGGCTCTGCCCCCTGCATACATTTGGAGAAATGTTCCTGCCTACTTAAAGGGGTGGATCGCCTCCCTGAGTTACCAGTAACCTGTATTAGACGACAGTGAAAAGGTGTTAACCACTGAATAAAACCAACGCCAAATATTAGTTAATTGAATTGCTTGGTGATACAGATTTACATCTGGGACCCCATGATGTTTTTGTGATGCTGAAATATTCTCAAATTTAAGTCTATGGTCTCAAAGTGACCAAATAAGAGCGTTTATTGCTTTGCATTGAGCTGGACACCCCTGTGGCACACACAGGATGAATTGTTTGGTGCACTTTTTTTTTTTTTTTTTTTTTTTAAATTCAGACCTTATTGTGGGGGCATCAAGAGTGATCCTGATGTCCCCTCAATGAGGTCAATTAAAAAATGCTGGAAAAAAATATTAACGACGTGCCCCACAGGGGGTTCCAACACAGACTCAGTAAGGGTGGGTTGGTTGTACATGGCAGAAGAACCCTGTAACCTGCAAAGTTTAACATGAATAGATCAGGTGGTAGAGACATGTGTGGGCACAGTGTATGACTTTTTCCCTTTCCTACAGCAAACACGGAGTCATCATAATTCTCTGCAGCAGGAGCCATGTGTGTTATTTGGAATGAACCAAGGCACTCTCTCTTTTTGGAGAGCTTTTGCTGACCAGTTGCTAGTGTCTACCCGTCAGACCTGTTGTTGTGCTTCAGGTAGGATCTTATTGAGGAGGTTTCCTTGGTGTGAGCCTGCTTTACCCCCCCGTCACGTGCTTTTTGCATAGACAACAGTTAGCAACATGCTTAGCTTTTGGATCATGGGTGAAGTGTCTCTAATACTGTGGTCTTCACGGACTGCAGTGTTCCTGAGGGGCTGTTGCAACTACTACTGGGGCTAGATGTTAACAATGCTACTACTAGGTGTTAAAGGTGCTGCAATTCCAGCAGCAAAGGCACTCATCATAGGCAAGGTTGGTGTGTGTATATATGTGTATGTGTGTTGTGTTGATGTGTATTGTGTTTGTGTGTGTGTATGGTGTTTATGTGTCTGTGTATTGTATGTACGGTGTTTATGTATGTGAGCGTGTGTGTATTGTATGCATTGTGATTACGTGTGTGTGTGTGTGTATATTGTATTGTATTTATGATTGTGTGTGTATTGTATGTATTGTGTTTATGTATGTGTGTGTGTATGTATATCCTATTTACGAATGTAGTGTGTGTGTGTGTGTGTGTGTGTGTGTGTGTGTGTGTCTTGGAAGAAGTGACGATGCTGATGATGATTGACAGAATGACTATTTTTGGCCATTTTGTTTTCTCATATGATTTATAGACATGCACAGTGCTCCATTTTCAGTGGTGGATGAATGAGCCTTTCGGCTAACTTTCTGGTCACATCTTAATCTCTCTCACACTCAACTTCACCTGTATCTGAAGAGGAGAATGCTGGAGGGATATATTCAAGATCTACATCATCATCAGTCATCATTAGGCATCCTCAGCATCACCTGCTGCATCTTGCCAACTACCTTTATATTCTTCTAAGCTTTTAGAGGCCTCAAACAATTTCTTTTTACTTTTACAGACTTCACAACCACTTTGAGGACAGGTGTTTTTGTGCTTGTTTGTCTCACTGGCAGATGTAGCACTGGCGCTGGTGGAACATTTTGGTGCGACCTTGACAAACTGCATCCGCCCTGAGTGGAGAGGAATCCCCATCATTTATTGTACATGCTGCAACAACCCTGGCTGCAGTCGGTTTTTGAACAAATATTTGACTCCCACATCCCTGCACTTCTACTCCTTTCCCCCTCCACCCTTGTGCATTTGCTGGACATTACTACTGAGTATGTTTCTATGTTAAGTACACAGCAGAACTGATGGAGTGTGATGCTTTGCACTGGCCCTCAACAAAATAGTCTCAGCTGGTATCAATCAAGTCTGCCTCATTCACAGCTCACGTCAAAGTCCCAGTCAGCTGTCACCTTTTTTTTTTTTTTGGACAATGCAGAGAAAACAGCAAGATCAGCAAGGAATTTAGACTGCAGCTGTCTAATATAGACAATTATTGCCTGCCTACATAGGGTTACCACCCGGCCGGTATTTTACCAGCACAGCCGGTAATTAGTGCAATGGAGCAGGTGCCGGTATAATTACTGTACTGGCAATTGAAAAGCCGGTATTTGTGTGAGTCTGGAGACTGAGGCAGCAATACCATATGTCACCAGTGTAAAAGAGCAGCATCTACCTCAACTCTCCACTGGACAATCCATTCTGTCAGTCATCCACTTGTCTTAGCCCCGCCCTTCTCCACACGTTCCTTTCCTGCGATGCACAGCTGCAGTGCAAGGGAGCTCTCCTCTCTACTCCTGATTGGCGCTTCACCCTCCGCTGTGGGCTACCCCTATCATCTCTTTAATCATTTTACCTCACTGGTTAACAGACCCGGCCCTGTCCTCACATCTCGAATACTGACTGGCCACAGCCTCAATCTGTCACTAACTTGATATCACTCAGCGTACCAAGCTCTCTGAGGGAGAGGGCCAAGTCCTGCTGGCATTAGGTGGCTGTAAGTATCCATTTCTGGGCTGGGAGTTATGTCAGTGGTGGGAGAGAGGATCTTGGGTGTGTATGCAACTTGGGGGCCTGGTTAGGGTGCATGCTGGGGCCTCTGGGTGAAGTCCCTCATTCTGTTTGAGGATTATATCAGTCTGTGTAACTTTCACTGCCTAGCAAGCTGGCAGTCTGTACTCTGTACCCACCCCAATGACAGGGAATGGGTTAACTCAGTGTAGGTCTGGACAACCTGTGCCCCTCCCGTTGGTGTGTTGGGCTCCAGCTTCTAGCTTTCCCTGATAAGAGCTGTAGTCCAAATCCCACTGAGGGACACATTTTCCCTGGTCCTGATGCCACTGTGGTTAATAGGACAATGCCATTCATTTGGCATGTATAGTATAACAAGACAGGTGTGCCATGTGTAGGGATTATGAGGCAAACCAACTACATCATAGTTGGGGACAATAGCCTTCCCTATGATCTGTTTTGACCCCTTGTGTGCTGGCACTGTTGTGGGTCTCCAACACTGCAAATCACTTAATGAGTTTAATGCTGTAGTGTCCTTTATGTCTCTGGTATTCAAAAGGTTAGCAGCCCCACTCAAGTCCATTGGAATGTTTCTTTCATATAGTATATGTATGCTATGGTAATTTTGTAGGGTCATGCAACATTCAGTGGTACTGCCCCTTTTGCGGCTCCGCCCTCACAGATCCACAACTATGGCCGGTATTTGTTTGAGGAAATGGTGGCAACCCTATGCCTACAAGACTCCCTAAACTAAGCTACAACTCTGCATTATTAGCTTGTCTTCTCTCAAAAATTAGCTGCTCGCTCTTCCTCTCACAAAACAAAAACAGCAGTGGGAACGTGCCGTACCTTTTTAGAGTATGACTGCAGAAAAAGGGAAACTTGCCATGTGCTTGATAGGTAAAAATCGGGAAAACTGTACTTTTCGCTAAAAAGTTGCCACTCTGCAAAAAGTGCCATTTTTCTCCAGTTTCGCATTTGAGGTGAAAACTTTTGCCCATCCTAGTTATTACAACCATTTTAGTAAAGGCAAATCATGTCTGGAAAAAAGTAAGAAAAATAAGGGGTTGTAGTAGGTGTAGAGCTGTGCTTCTGTCACCCCCTATTGTATATGTCAGCTCATTCCAGTTGGGTGTCATTTGTCTCCTAAGAGCAATAGCTAATAAACAGTGGGAAATTCCATAGTTACAGATTTCACTAAATCTGAAGGGGTGGAAATGTAAAAGAAAAAAAAAGCCATTTTTCTTTCCTTGTGCACCAGCTTCTGGAAACATTTGTGCACACCAGGTTAGGGGTAGGATGACTCCTCATTTGATGAAATGGGTTATCTTCTTTCCATAATACTATGCTTTGTCTACCTTTTCTCCACTTCTATATCAGTTATAAACATATTAGCACAGGCAAGTCATGGAGAAAATGTACAAAAAATAAAAAACAGAGGTTGTAGTTTTCACTTCTATCAACTCCCCCCCAGTATGTCAGCTCATACCAGTAGGGTGTCATTTGTCTCCTAAGAGCACTAGCTAATGAATACATTAAGGAAATTAAACAGTCTGCAAATTTTTAGTACATTTGAAGGGTGGAAATGTTTAAAAAATGTTTACCTTTAGCACCACCTACTGGGGATATTTGTACTCTCAGGCCTAAGGGTAGAAAGGCAAGTTACCACATAACCACTAGAATGTGCATATTAGTTCATAAAGTTAAAAATGCCATTTTGAACTCCTGGTAATTAAGTTTCTCCGAAGGTGAAAAGAGGAAGGCAGTTAGAATTATGATAATTATATATGCAAGAGTTGAACAACTAAGTTGAGGATAGATATCTTCGAATTTTAAGAACTAGAGATAAAACAAGTAATCAGATAAACAGTTTATTAAACAATTAGGTAATGCTAAATATACATGTTGATCTGGGTAAAATGTATTCTAGGAACCAAGATGAACTTTTCCACCCTCTAACATTAACACGCTTATATTTGGTTTATTCCAAAAACAGGGTTCCCTCTCAAACATCATTAAAATAGACCTGTTACCTTGAAGGTTTTTTTTTTTTTTTTTTTTTTTCTTTTGCATATTTGCAAACTTAATTCAAAACTTCCTATGTTTCTGTCTAGTCAAAAGTCCAGCAGATATATAGTTCTGGAAAAAGTGAAAATGAAAGATTCTAAGTGCAGCACAGAGCTTAATTACCATGAAGTGTCAGTGAAAAGCTAAAATTAGCATATGAAACCATACTGAAAAGCATTATTAGCATATGAAATTGCATGGAAAGGTTCATCAGCATACAGCCAAATACGTATATCTCCTAAACTGTACTTATTTGGCTAAAATGACACATAAGCAGTTTTTAATGAAGTTTTCAAATATGCAAACTTGAATCAATGTGACAGGTTCACTTTATATCCCTTAATACATTTGAATGTTTCATGCACAATATCCCTCTATTTTTTACCCTACAACCTATACAAATTAAAGTCCTGGCGTAATTCCAGATATATTTTATTATTTACACCAAGGATAGTCACCTGCTGGATTTCCAATTGCTGAGGAGTACAACTTCGAACACCCCGATAACCCAGCTGGTTGGGATGATGGGAGTTGTAGTCCCAAACAGCTAGAGGTCTAAACATTGACTACAACTATTTTAATGGCATATCTTTGAAGTTTCTCTAATTCATACATGTTGTTAAGCACTTGCTAAATTCTGATAGTAGTCATATAATGTTCTCTAGTCAGAAATTCAGAAAAGGAATACATATCTGTCCTGGACAGGAGTAGGTATAATTTGTATTTTAAACACTTGGCATTATGCAACATTAATGTGCAATGTATTTAATGTTTTATTTAGGAGAGAACACTATTGTGCCAGCATCAAAAAGGAAATATAAAGTAAGCAATGCAATGTTTTCTATGTCCGTAATGGAGGTACACACAACTTCAAATAGGAGAACTCCGTAAATTCAGTATGGAAGCAATGGTAAAGAGGAAAGCTTGTTTGGGATGTGGGAGTCCTGTCAGCTTTTATTCCAACAAAGAAATATGTTTATTTTTTTTTTTTTTTATTTTTTTTTTTTTTTTTAGCAGGGAGGATGTGCAAGTCCTCCTTTCTCCTGTCATCTCCCCAAAACAAGGAACCTGTGTCACAGTATGCTAAATTCTGACACTATCATTGGGGCAGAATAATCTGATAAATCAGTACCATCCCTGTTTATAATTATAGAAACATGATCCTTTATGGACTGGTGCCATTTCCAACCTTTAAGGGATAGTAATAGTTCATTTATTTAGGCTTTAATATCGAAAGTATTAAATAAATAAACCAAAGCATCTATGTCTTTTTATGATAATTTTTATAGTTCAAAAGTAATCTCTATTCTAAATTTTACCCCTCCTGCCCCTTTTAGGTAGGTCACTGCTCTATCCGTCAGACATGGATTCTGGTCTGCGTACCGGTCGACTCGTCTGGAAAGCCGAAATATCAGTGCATACAAAGGAAATCTTCATGACAACGGTTTACAACGTGGGCATGGTTTGAGGCAGTAGACCGTTGTTACAAAGATTTCCTTTGTAGGCACTGCTATTTTGGCTCTCCAGACGAGATGTCGAGTAGCAAACTAGAATACAAGTCTGACAAAGGATTTACGTAGCTAAAAGGGGCTGGGAGGGGTAAACTTTACATCTAGATTACTCAAACTATAAATTATATCGCAAAAAGACATGGATGCTTTAGTTTATTTAAACTTCCTGTTTCTCGTCACGTTTGTTAAACGAGGTTTCATTATTTTATTGATGTGCGTACCCATGCAAAACACAAAGTGCAACTGAATAAGATAAAGAGAAACAATTCTGGTACAAAGTAAGAGCACCATAAGGGGCAAATAAAAATTCCCCAAATTTCTAGTGAGTAAAATAGGGCCTTAAAAACCCATTTAAGTAACTGGGGATTTTCAATTCTACCCTACGGTGCCGCTTCCTCAGACAGAATAAGATTTCTAACATGTACATATATATACATACATACATACAAGTCCCCTATTTTTATACATAAAATATATACATTTTAAAAAAAATACAATAAGAATTATATCACACACAAAGTATACTCAGCTCAAGCAAAGCACAAGACAGCATTCAGAAGCAGCTGAAATCAAAAGCATATTGGTCTGTATCACAACCAAACATTTTGAGTCCACTCCAGGACCTTCATTACATAATATGACAAACTTCACAAAACAAAAATGCACCTATTGGCCAACCTTTTATCATCAATATGTATTGTATGATCAACCAAATCAGGGCTCTTCACACGACCATAAAGTTTGATGACTCAGGTAGAGTAGAAGACCAGACTAAAACTCATTCACCATCATGCTAAGAAGAAAGTCAATCTACCCTTTGAGGAATGTAAATAATCCTTACTGCGAAGTGGACAACCATCAGTTAAATAGCAACGGCTGACTCAGATCATTTGACTTGTTGCTGGGCATACCATCAATTCAATCCACAGTAAAATCTTTGGGGGTTGCATAAACAAGCCATCAAGTTCAATCAAATTTCTTTTGTGTGCCACACCTTGTGGCACAGTCCGGTGAACCTATTAGGATCAATGGGTCAGAGCAGCTTGCATAGACAAAATATTTATCCTTCATGGATTTACAGGAAACACCCAAACGTAACATACTGGGTTCAGTCCCTTTTGGGCCACCCTACGAAGTTGAAAGATTAATTTTTATTCTGGCCCATAATCTTTTTTTGCCTTCATGTAACAAAAACAGGGGAGGCTATGCACAGAGTCAAATCTAATATCTTGTCTAAATTCAATATAATTTGCCTAATGTGTGGTGAGGTAGTAATTATCTGAGATTTAATGCAAAAACTAGTGCCTGAGTGACTACTTTTAAGGTATGAATTTTCCAGGAAGCACATCCCCATTTCACTCAAAGCTTCAGTCCTCAGAAACAGTCACCACCACCCACATCATCTGTGGAAATGGCAACTTCATGAGGCAACCGGATAGTGACTTGGAACATAGAACTGTATTGCAATCTATCTTTTTTTGAAAAAACTATTTATCCTCCTAGCAATATACCATCATGCCCAGGAAATTAATTTTACTTAACAGTGGGGGGCAATTGACTGAATAAACAGACAAACTCCATAAGAATCTCTTCCCCAGCACTCAACAGGAAAAAAAACCCTCTAAAAATTTAATTCAGAATCACCAATATTGCGAGTACACACACACACACTCAAAGTTATCCATGAATGTGGGCAGATATGATGGGGCCATGTTAGACCCCATTTTAATGCCCTGTACCTGGAAATAAGTCTTGTTCTTGATCCTGAATTGATTTTTATGAAAGCGGAAATCAATCATCTGCACATGATCGTACAAGGTCTAATATAGAATGTCAGTGTACAATCTGAAAACATCAGCATAACAAACTTGTCAGTCTCAAATCAATTTTGTCAGACAAAGTAAAAATCACTGGATTCTCAAATGTAACTACTTATTTTCCACCTATACAGTTACAAATAAAATCAACACATTAGGCTCATTACAGATCTACCATGGTTTTTGTGGCAGAATGGATTGCTTGAATGCCTAACAGCAAGGTATCTTAACCGCCTGAAAACCTGGTTGAATGGTCAGAGACCGCTTCAGTTCTTTAAATCATTGCTCAGTGCCATAGTTTGTGGCTAATGTGGAGGTGTTAATTGAGAATTATTTTCACTCTGCAAAGGCCAGATTGACCTTTCAGTTAAGCATGATGGTGACTGTGCTCTACCAAGTCATCAACCAAGTCATCACAGTTTATGGCCAATGCAGACATTTGATGTCCAGATGCCCAGACTGGTTGATCATATAATAAACATTGGTGATGCATGGATGAGTTATTATTAACATATTGATAACCACCGTACCCTTGGAGATTCGGACTATTGACATTAATGTTGGTAGTTTGAGACTATCACTTTTTTCCTTTTCATTTTACTACTTCACCTTCATCTAGCTTAGCAGTCTGATGATAGCTTGAGAGGTTTTTGTTTACGGCCTTGCCTCTGCTGATGTTACTACAGGTCGCAAACCTATCTGAAGCTGTTTTAAGTAAAGTCATGTACCAGTTGGTCAGTGGGCACGTTAACATTGTTTATGACCAAAATCACCATCCATCTGGGTTAAACAGCAGCTGAGTGTAAAATGATGTGCATCTTATGTAAAGGTCCTTGAGAGGACAAAATGTTCAGTTATATAGACAGATACACTTTTGATTCAAAGTATTTCAGAATTCTCTCTCTCTCTCTGCTTTCCCTAGGTCAACTATACTTGTGTTTATTCAACTGGGGCATATGCTGCTGACAATGTTTGCAGATTTTACATTTTTTTTTTCCTGTATGGGTGGCATTGCCTTCTGTTCTATATGAATGGTGAGAACTCACTCAACAAACAAAGTATAAAGAATTTGATTCTGGGATTTAATTTTGGGTCCTTAAGTACCCTTTTCAAGACAAAAACAATGAAAATAGTGGACTCTATATACCCAGCTGTGTGTGTCAAAGGCAAATGTGATGAGAAAGTTTGAATGTTGATTATCCTATTTGTGTATGAAAGAGGAAATAAAAGGTGGTCAGGGAAAGTGTAATAAATGGGAAAACCAAATTAGATAAGCATGACAAAAAGCATGCCAATATTGTGTTGTGAGACATACTGCTGAGTATATTAAGTAAACTATTATAGTGGATGTAAAAAAAACAAAACAAGGAAATTTTGGAAATATGCATCATAAATTAAAGGGATAGTAATACTTCATTATTACTATCCCTCATGTTGTAACCCTTAAAATTCTGAATTCAACGATACCAGTGGCATCTCTCAAACCTTTATGGTTTGAGAGATATCCGCTTTCATAGTTCCATCTCCCCTGATGTCAGCATTCTATCTGACAGCAGGGTGAATCCGGTCCCGGGACCGGCTCTGCAGCAGTGCTGAGATCTAGTTATAGAAACAGAAATCCTTCACTAAAATGGTCTTCTATGTGTGCTTGCAAACCAAGCACACGTAGAAGACAATTTTAGTGAAGGATTTCTGTTTCTATAACAGGACCTCTGGACTCCTGCAGAGCTGCTGCTTACTCACTGAACGGATTCCCCTGCTCTCAGCTAGAACGCCGACGTCAGGGGAAAAGCCAAAAAGAAAGAACTTTGAAAGCGGATATCTCTCAAACCATAAAGGTTTGAGAGATGCTGCTGGTATCGTTGAATTCAGAATTTTAAGGGCTAGAACATGAGGGATAGTAATAATGAAGTATTACTATCATTTTAAGGCACACAATGCCATACATGAAAGTCATTTTAAAGTTAAGAAATTGATCTATCTCCATATTAGGATGATCTTAATGTTACTTTTGTTTAATATGAGATGCTCAGAATATGGTACCAGTATGTTTCTTTTAATGCATATTTACCTAATCTGGTTTGCACGTTTTATTAAACATTCTTTGACTCACATCTTGCTTTTCTCACCTATGGAAAAAGCTAATTTCCAGTCATTGTTATTTTCATACTCACAAGATGGGCTCAAGTAGATTTCCCTTAATTTTTAACACTTTATCTCCATTAATGTATCACATGGTATGCCATCTTTGGTCACGTTCACACCCCATTAGGTCATGTTTTCCTTGGCCAATCCCAAAACTGGGTGTGAATAGACCACTCTTTTCACAGTTTGTTTGTCTTGAGAAAGGGCTCTGCCAAACCAAAATGTTGATGATGTTGATCAATGAATAAAATGGTTTCTGCTTTCAAGTTCTGCAAGTACACATCATTCAATTTTATACTAATCAGTAGCATTCTGGCAAGTTGCATTGAGTATGGCAAGAGTGAGGGTCCACCGCAGACTTTATGTATTATACATACATAGACAAATCTGCAGCCTCTCTCAGGAGTGAAGGTCAAAATGTTGATCATGTATCCCCAAGGAAGGGCTATTGAAAACATTAGGCACTATATGCAATAAATTTAGTCCATTACAATTTCTTCATTGGATGTGTGCTTTCACCTACAACCCCTGGGAACCCCAGGCTGAGTATACTATTTGATAAACATATATAACATCTTACTGTCACAGCTAGTTACAATTCTCACATTTAAAGGGGAACTTTCACCTCAGCATGATCATGGTTGTATCCCTTCCTTTGTGTCCCCTGTGTACATTGCTGTGTTTCTTTTTGCCTAAAAATCTGTTTAAATGAAGCAAAAAGATACTTGAATTTTGTACCTGATGACGTTAGCAGCCGCACAGCCGCGCACCGTATGGTGCAGAAGACACTCCCACAGGGCTTGGCAGTGAATCGTCCATCCAGCACAGCCTCAGCTCCTTTCACTTGCCCCAGCATTCTCCGATGACGGAGGCGTTCTGTTAGTAAGCTGGAGAGATCTCATTGGCTAGATATCGATCTCTGCCAATGAGATCTCTCTCCAGCTTACTAACAGAACGCCTCTATCATCGGAGGATGCTGGGGCTATTGAAAGGAGCTGAGACTGTGCTGGATGGACGATTCACTGCCAAGCCCTGTGGTAGTGTCTTCTGCATCATACGGTGTGCGGCTGCTAACGTCATCAGGTACAAAATTCAAATATCTTTTTGCTTCATTTAAACAGATTTTTAGGCAAAAAGAAACACAGCAATGTACACAGGGGACACAAAGGAAGGGATACAACCATGATCATGAGGAGGTGAAAGTTCCCCTTTAAGGTTAGATTTACAAACGACTTGCAGAGAAAGTACAAATTTGACTCCCAGCAATAAGAAGGGGGGCCTGCTCTACAAACATGGGAGTTATTACTGACAGTGTCCCCTTTACATTTCCACATTGCGGGCCAATGGATCATAATGAGTTAATTTTAAAAGAAAAAGTATATATAAAAACAGACTAATAATGTTATACAGGGACAACATTATGCTCTTCTACCTCAATAACACTAGGTTGTGTCTAGTAACTTGTTCACATTCCTAAATGGATATATTACCAGTGATCACCATTGTAAGGGTTGTACATTGCTAGAACTAATTGTTAAAAAAAAAAAAAAATTCGCCATACTTTATTTGTGGATTTAATCTTTTAAACGCATTTCCCCAAATTTTCTAATTTTTATTCTTCTCATCTGTTGTATCTTGATTCTGGGGGAAAAAAAAAATCAAACATTTTTTTGAAAACCATATGCCACATACCAAAAATGCAATGATAATATCTGAGAATAAACCTAAAAGTGATAGTAATTAATTTCTTAATACTGTATTACATTCTAACCTTTAATTTAGATGTCTAGTGTACTATGGTTTCTTACATTCATATGATCAAGAAGAGCACTCTAGATAAGATTTTCGGACATGTAGCTCAAAAGCAAGGTTAAAATCTATGTACCAAAGAATGACATGATCAAATGCGTTATCTTACAATCTTAAATTTCCAACATAAGCCATTTATGTTTATATTGGTCATAGCCAATATTGAAACTATCCTGCACAAGTGAATGATTTGCAATGTTCTGATTGGTGAATAAATTTAACGGCGCCATCAGTTTTCACAGGGTGTTGTACAAAGAAATGTTACCTTCCCTGTGTAACACCCTCATGGAAGTTGAGTCAAATAGATTCCCAAAACCCAGCGAGTAACAATCTTATTGTGAGGTGTCTAATACTTAAGGAAGACTCACTGCAAAAGTCTCATCACTTAATTAAAAAAAAACATCAAAATGCACTTTCAAAAAATACATTCTTGTTTCCATTTGCACACTCACTTTACAATTTGAACGATTCTGTTGTGACACTTTTTCACACTTCATATTTGTAGATCTTACTAAGGAGAAAAATTATTCTCTGCAAATGAGCACTTTATTGCTTTTTGTTTTTCCTTTGTAAAACTTCTGAATTTTGAACAAATCCCCTTATTGATTTGACTTTACTTCAAGACAAGCTCTTTACACAGGTTCATTTTACTTATTTGGTTTGCACATCATTATTTAGTGCTGGCACCTCTGCATTTCACTAGTGGCTAACTAAGGTGAGCTATAGTGATATAAAGTAACCCTATTTTTGCCATGTGGCAAGTAATGGAACTAAACACAGCACCTTTTATCTACTCTCTTCTTCTAGAATAAGGTTCTTCATGCCTAAGACCAAATTGAGATCCCACTGAAGTGTGGGGTCCCTGAAGGAAAGCAACAATTTAACCCATGAGCTCCCATTCCACCTAATGTAAATATCCATCTACTTTCTATATGGAACAAAACGATCTAGGAATTTAAGGGACCATCTAGTTCACTCAGAGTTTACTCATCCAAAAAATGAGAACTGGTTAAACAAACTTGAAAAATGTGGGCTGTACAGATGTGGTAGATGTAAAGCCTGTAAATTTGTAACAGATAATTGGTTCTTTAATGGTGATAGAACAAAAAGCTATCAGATAAGACAATTTGGAAACTATATGTCGGATAAGGTGATGTATATTCTTAGATGTCTGTGTGATTTTATTAATGTTGGAAAGACTCTCAGGCAGCTACGGCGAAGGGTCTTGGAACATGTTGGGGATACTGAACATAAAAGAATGGAAAGTCCCATAGCCAAACATTTTTGTGAGAAACATAATGGATACCTGAATGGGTTAAGTGAAATGGGCATTATTCAGCTTCAAAAAATGTAAGCAGGGGAGATCTAGATAGGGTTTTGCTCCAAAAAGAAAGATATTTACATTATTTACATTACATTAGTTGGAATGGGAGCTCATGGGTTAAATGAGGAGCTTAAATATAACATGTTCCTTTAAACCCCCCCCCCCTTCTTTTCTGTTTTTGCCCGAGAGGCTATACATCAATTTGTTTTGGTGTGTGGTTTTCATTATATTTGAATAAGACTTTGTAGGAGTATTAATTAGGGGAGATATGGTTACATCCATGTACACTTGATGAGTCCAATATGTCACCGATGTTTCTCTCTACATCCCCTTTAAGACCTATAATGAGTGGTGATGGGTAATTTTTAAATTAGCAATTTGGCTATAAATATACAGAGAGGGTAAGAGTGACATAGTGCTTATTTCATCTTGGGGAGGCCCCGGACAAGAGGGGCAAAACGCGTTGATGTTATTCACCTTTTATTGCCTGGAGAAATATGCAGCAGTTTATCGGCCCGATTTAAGCAATGGCAACTTTAAATATAAGGGATACGTGACGAGCAGAGTTGTGTTTAAACTAAAGGTCAGTTAGAAGGAGACGTCATATGCAAGCGTCACAAGGTACCCATAAGTCTGCAAGGTGGAATACAGAGTGCTGGTGAGAGGCGGAAGAAATTACAAAGCGGTGAGGTTTAGTGTGTTGATCCATGTACCCCGCAGTTGTCCACGTGTGCACAGAGAAACTTTACTCCGATATATGCAGTTACAGGGTTACCTATGATATGTTATAACTTGTTACAAACTCTGCTTAGATGTGCTTATTGCAGTGTTACTAACGGACGTGATTTAGTTGCCATTAACAACTTCTCTATCTCTAATCTGCTTTGCTTGGAAATTTTGCTACATACCATTGTTCGGATACATTTATTTTGGACATTTGATATTTTTCCAGTTTATTATATATATTTTTTTACTGAGCCCACATTGCTTTTTCTGGGGATAGGACTGCTAGATAGCTGTGTATTGTCTTAAGCTTTGGTTTTAGGGGGGTGTGGGGTGGGACTCTTGGGATGGGAATACCTATGCAGGATTGTATTATATATGTTTATTATGTACTTAATATTTTTATTTTTTATACTTTATTAATAAATTGATATGGGTTCATGAGTGCTGGATAGAGATAACTTTTTTCTTGTGTATTAATAATCAAGACAAAAAGAAGGCAACGATTTTCCCGTTGATGTGGAACTCTGAGACAACCTTAGGAAGAAACTCCTGAGAGGTATGAAGTACACCTTATCCTGGTGAAAAAACAAGGATGGAAGTTTGCAAAGCAGGGCTTTCAACTGCAACAGAAAAGCCATATTTAGTGTCCACTGACACAAAGAGATAACATTGAGCCTCAAAAATGGCCTCTGAAGAACTGAAAGACTAGATTGAAATCCAACAGAGGAGTAAGATTTTGAAATGAGGGAAAGGCTTGAGCCACCTTCTGAAGAAAAATCTTCATTCCTGCGATGATAATTATTGTCTGAAAAAGAACAGAGGGCTGAGATCTGAATCTTGTGTGAACTCTGTTGACTCCATCCTGAAGGAAGGACAGCACCATATAAAGTTCAAAGACCTGTGGAGACAAGTTCTTGTCCACACACCACTGGTAGAAAATAGGCCAGACCCTATGTTATGCCTTAGATGATATCGACTTCTGTGCCAGTATCATGGTGATTTTGTCAGAGAATCCTTTCCACTTCTGAATGGTGGCCTCAAGAACCATGCCATGAAGGTCAACCTCTCCACATCCTTGTATCACAAGGGACCTGGAGCAACAGATCCCATCTGGGAGGTAGAGGAATCAGATACCAAATGGGCTAGCTGACCAGGACGGCACGCCATGCCCTGCGGGGCCAAAACAGAGTAATCAGAATGATGAGCGCCCTGTCGATTCTGATCTTGTGGATCACAATGGAGATGAAAGGAATTGGAGAAACAGAGGACAGATGAGAACTCCTTGGAACAAATATTGCATGCATTGTGAAATCCAGAGTATCACTTGTGCGAACACAGAATGTTGGTACCTTCCTGTTCTCCTTGGCTGCCATGAGATCTATCAAGAAGAAGGTCTCCAGATGGAGCTCCCAGTTCCCCAGGTCTATGTCTTGACAAAAATAGTCTGACAGTATGTTTTCTACAACTGGAATGTGAGCTGCTAAGATGGATGGAACATGAGCTTCCATCCAATTGAAGAGATCCTTCCCCTCCCTCGATGTAACCTTGCTGCAGGTTCCCCCTTGGCGACTGATGTATTACACCGCCCTGGCATTGTCCAACTGATCTTTCACCAGAATCCCAGTGAAAACCTAGGGCCAATTAAACAGAAATAGTTTTAAGCTCCAGAATGTTAATTAACAGAATGCTCTCCTCCCCTGTCCACCTGCTCTGGGCATGCAAGTGCCCCACAACCAGACCCCAGACAGGTGTCAGTTATGACCAAGGTCTACTCCTCTTGCCAGGTGTGGCCAGTGGAACTACCACTGAAGGTCCTCCATGGCCTCCGGGGATATGGTGAACTGATGAGAGACAGATGATCTGGGTTCCTGGACCACAACCTGAGGATGTCCCTCTGATGTACCTTTGCATGGAAATGATAATAAGGGACCACTTCCAGAGCGGACACCAAACAAAACAGGACATTCATGCAGTCCTTGATTGTGGAATCCTGGAACAAAATCTGAATTTTAAACTTTGTGAAAGACTCTTGAACTTCATGCACAGTCACACCAAAACCTGGGATGGGACTGGGGAAGACTTCTTAAGACTGAGAATACAGCCGTGATGTACCAGTATGCGGAACACACTATGATATGGCGAGCCAAAGATTCTTCTGAAAAAACGTCCAAATATGGTGTCAGAGAAATGCCCAGGATATGGATGTATGTGGCAAAGCTTGTCATGATCTTGATGAAGATTCCGGGTGCTGAAGGCAGGCCAAATAGCAGAGCCGTGACTCTTAATGATTAGAACCAAAATCAAAATGCAAGTAGGGGTGGCTGTCCATGTGGATCGGGAGGCCAGGTACTCCTCTGTGCACATTGCTGCAATGACACAAAGATTCCATTTTGAAGCACATACTGGTTGAGGTACTTGAGTTCCAGAATAAGATTGCAGCCTCCGTCCTCTTTGGGAACCACAAACAAGTTGGAATAGAAATCTGAAAAGAGCTCTTGTACTGGGACTGTCACCAGTACCCACTTCTCCAGTAATGTGCCCACGGCTTTGTGGAACACCTTCTACTTTTCCGGGTTCCTTGAAAGAAAAAGCGATATCGAAGAATGGATCTGAAATCTGCGGAGTACCCTTCTGATAACCCCAGCAAAACCCACTGGTCCATTATGGAAAATTCACAGGACTTTCAAAAGAATCTGAGACGGCCCACTACAGGCAACAATGGACCAGAATTCCGTGAGTCATGTGGAGGTTGGTTTGTCAGACTTGTTAAACTAACATGTCTAACGAGGTATTCAAAAGCCCTACCAGCTAAAATCACAAAGGACGTTAAGCCACAATAACAGTCTTGTGGCTGAATGTCCGTTTTGTGAGTTAAGTTCTCAAAATGCCGTTAAAAGCAGCGATATTGGGAACTTAACAGTAAAAAACAATTAACTATTGGTGCCTGATATACTGCCAAGCACTGATCGTTAACCGATCCATGTTAAACTTACCTGTCATCCACTGTCTGTATCGATTCTTGCTTCTATCTTCTTTCTTCTCTTGTATCTTCTGTCTTCTTGCAGTGAGTTCCGTACCCTTTGGGACTTAAGGGTTAAAGTATTTGGTAGTGTGCCAGTTGTTAAAAATCCAAATGTCCCCATATGTCCCCGATGTGTGAGGCCACTGAGGGGGCAGCAGAGACAGAATACTGCGCCTCCCTCTTCTTCTCCATGGGCGATGCCCGCTGTGGTCTGAGGGAATTAGAATTGTGGCTACCCTTATGCGTAAGCATATCCCAGCCAATGGCTGTGAGAGAATTAGAAGTAAGGAATTCTAATTCCCTGAGACCGGAGCGGGCATCGGCCCCTGGAGAAGAAAGGGGGGGGGGGTATTCTGCTCAGTATTCTGTCTCCGCTGCTGCCTCAGTGGCCTTACACAGCGGCAGACAGCAACAAAGCAATGCTAAGTATAATTTTATTTTACTTTTGGCAATACCATTGGCATTCTATATATTAAAAACATTATTATTATTAGGGCATTTGGATTTTAACAACTGGCACACCACTACAAACTTTAACCCTTTGGGCCCCAAAGAGGTACGGAACGCATTGCTTTGCAATGCGTTGCACACCCCTCTGGCACTCAATGTGTTAATGTATTCATGCTTTTAACTTGAGTTTTTTTTTTTTTTTCCCACAGACAGAACATGACCAGGAAGCTGAGGACTCCGCTGGACATCAGGGTTACTGGTAAGTGTTAATGCGATGTTGCTTTACTTAGTCGGGTTAACCCTATGAATGCCAGCGGGGTAATTATACCCCACTGGCACTCATAGGGTTAATCCTGCTAACTTTTGAAATGTTTTAGGAACTTTAGATGTACTGATGTGGGGCTTTTTTTTTTTTGCTCGTTAATAGCTGCATTAGCTGGCAAAAGATCTGATAAGGGACTTTACGGCCAAACAAAATTCTGTTTATACAATAAAAAAAGGTATTACAAGATATTAATTATGTTTGTTATTTTACATCTACATCACTGAACTAATACGGCTACAATCTTAACACATATTATGTATGTACATTTATTAATTAATACACAGGGGAGCAGAAATAAGCCCCCAAAGCACCCAACACTCTGCTATAGGAACAACAACAGTGAAAGTGTTAAAGAACAGAAGAGGACAGCAGCCAAGCACTTAGATATAAAATATTCATAATGAATGCCAAAGCAGCGCATAGGTACATAGGGTGTAAAAGGTGGAGAAGGGACTCAACTCCATGGTACCATACTGAACGAAAGAGAAAAGGATTTTAGTTTTACCTGTTAAATCCTTTTCTCTTAGTCCATATGACATATATGTACCATGGGGAGGTGAATTTGTGGGCAAAGCCTCCCTTTCCTCCTTATCAGGCTATTCCACAAGTCCCGCCCCAGATTTATTTGAGACAAGCTTAAGTAGGACAGCAAGAAAGAGAAAACTCCTGTGAGCAGCAGACCCAGAAGGACTCCCACATCCAACACTTGGAGACCAATCATGGTCCCTTTCATTGGGTGGGAGACCTGTATGTCTTATGGACTAAGAAAAAAGGATTTAACAGGTGAGACTAAAATTCTCTTTTCTCTGTCATCCAATATGACATACAGGTACCATGGGGATGTACCAATATTTAGCTCCCAGGGTGGGAAGAAAAAGGAAAGGACCAAGTGCCGGTCCCCATGATACCAGAGTTCCCATGGACTATCCAGGACATGGAACAGCCCAAACTAAGAAAGTGTCAGCGGACACTGAATAACTATCACAGCACACAAGAACAAAAGCCAACCGGGCACAAATTATTAAAGAATGGTAAGGGACAGGAAATAAAAGGTCCTACACAGGCAGAACTGCCTCCAGGACCTTCATGCCAAAGCTGGCTTCAGACAAAGCCAGAACATCAACACAATACTGCTTGGCAAAGGTGTGCACAGAAGACCAAGTGGCGGCCTTGCACAGCTGTTCAGCAGAGGCCTGATTCTTTTAGGCCCAGGAGGCCCCAACAGACCTGGTGGAGTGTGCTGTAATGCAGAAAGGAACAGGTTTCTGACTGAGCTCATAAACCTTGCGAATGATAGAGTTAATCCAAGATGTGATAGTGACCTTGGATGAAGCCATACCTGCCCTGGGACCCTCTGGGATGACAAATAAGGCATCAGTCTTACAGAAAAGACTCAGTATGGTGCACATAGAACTTAAGACATTGCACCACATCTAACAAGTGGAGATCCCTTTCCTTGCCAGGTTTGGGGTCAGGACAAAAGGAAGGCACAACAATATCCTGATTGATGTGGAACTCAGAGACTACCTTAGGAAAGAATTCCTGGGAGGTACAGAGAACAGCCTTATCCTTGTGAAACACCAGTAAAGATGGACAAGGTCTGCAATTCAGCAACTCTGCGGACAGAGACCATGGCCAGAAGAAGCGCCATTTTCCACATCAGAAAGCGCAGAGGAATGGTAGCCAAGGACTCAAAAGGGAGGCTGCTGCAAGATTCACAAAACCAGAAAAAGGTCCCACAGGGGAGTGGGAGGCTTATAGGAATGGAAGGCATGAGAGACACTAAAAGAAAACCTTGAGTCTCTGGAAAAACACAGAGAAAGCTAAAGTCTTAAACTTCGAGGAGCTAAGACTGAGCCCTTTGTTAACCCCATCCTGTAAAAAAATGACAGGATCATGGGGAGATCGAACTCTTGTGAAGACCGGTCCCTGTCAAAACACCAGGACTGGAAAATGGACCAAACCCTATGGGTAGGCTTTGGACGAAACAGTTTTCCTAGCCTGGAACATACTGGAGTCCACTTCAGAGGAGAACCCTTTACTTCTTAGAACGGAGGATTCAACAACCATGCCGTGAAAGCCATGCACTCCACATCCTCCTTCCACAGATAACCTTGAAGGAGGAGATCCGGTGTGAGTGGCAGTGGAAACAAATCCCAAATGAAGAGAGCCACAAGTTCTGGGAACCAGGGATTCCTGGGCCAGTAAGGGGCAATCAAGATGACCACCAGACTGTCCATCCAAATCTTCCTCAGCACCCTGGGAATGAGAGGAAGTGGAGGGAAGATGTACGCCAGATTGAAAATGCCAGGGGATCGCCAGAGCATTCACGGCTATGGACAGAGGATCCCTCCAATGGAAGCAAAAGAGCTGAACCTTCCTGTTGTTCCTAGTGGCCATCAGGTCTATTTGAGGAAGACCCAACCTCTGCACCACCAGGTCAAAAAGTCTGAGTGGAGCTCCCTCTCTCCTGGTTCCACCCTTCTAAGGCTGAGGAAGTCCTCCAGGATGTTGTCTACACCTGGAATGAGCATGGCAGAAATAGCCAGAACATGATCTTCTGCCAATGCAAAGATAGATTTGACCTCTGACCATGTGGAAGCGCTTCCTGTGCCTCTTGCGTGTTGATGTATGCCACAGCCATGGCGTTGACCGACTGGACAACCCCTCAGTGGAGAGGACCAGTACACCAGAGTATGATAAATTGCCCGGAGCTCCAGAACATTGATGGACTGCAGTATCTCCTCCGCAGTCCATCTGCCCCGAACCCCAGGTGACCCGGGACCACTCCCCAGGCTGTGAGGCTGGCGTCTGGCGTCACCAGAGTAAGTCCTGAATGACAAAGTGTGTACCCCGCTCCAGATTGGACCTGTCTAACCACCAGAGCAGGTCCTGCCTCACCTCTGGAGGAAGAGACACTGCAGTCCAAAAGATCCGGGTTCCCATGCCAAGCATGGATAGTGAACTACTGGAGCTCCCTGGTGTGAGTCATATAATATGGAACTGCCTCCATGGTGGACACCATGTAGCCTGTCAGGGTCAAGACTGGACTGGAGCAGATGGCCACTCCAGAGCTCGGAACATCAAATGCATGACTTGTTGGATAGAATCCTCAGTCAGGAAGACCTTTCCTTGGCAAGTCTTAAACCGGAGACCAAGGAAAACAAGGACCTGAGAGGGGACTGGAGCAGATTTCTCCATATTCAGAATGCACCCATGGTAGAGGAAAATCTGAGCACAGTCCTGAGCGTGTTGGTCCAGGAGTTCCCTGAATGGCGCCTTCAGCAGAAGGCGATCCATTTAGGGAGCCTCCTGAATTTCCCAGGTGTGCAGAAAGGCAATCAATGCCCCTAAGACTCTGGTGAACACCTGAGGAGCGGAGGTAAGCTCAAAAGGGCAGAGCGGTGGACTGGTGCCCCAGGTCGCACGTGAACCCGATGTACTTCTTGCTGTCTGGAGGAAATCAGGACATGCAAGTAAGCATCCTGCAGATACAGAGAGGCCAAGAACTCCCCTGGACAAACAGATGCAATGACAGAGTGCAAGGATTCCATCTTGAAGTGTGCAGTCTCCACAAAGGAATTGAGGTCTTTGAGGTCCAAGATAGGATGACTGCCACCATTCCTCTTGGCCACCATGAATGGGTTTGAATAGAAACCTAAACCTCTCTCTCTTGAGGAGGAACTGGAGTCAGGACTCTTGTCCAAGAGAGCCAGAACCACCTCGCTGAAAAGACGCAGCTTTTCTTGTCCCAGAGGAGTTCTGGACTGGAAGAATCTGTAGGGAAGAAGGCCTTCCAAAATCACCTGTAGGACCCACTGAACAACAAAAGAGGCTGCCAAGTTGCCTAAAAGTGGAACAGGCACCCACCCATTGGGAGCTAAGGAAGATGGATTCTGCAAGTTATACGGAGGCAGACCAGAATTGGGCTTGGCAGTGATGTGCTTTCAGTGCCACTGTTGTCTGGGCTTGGTGGTCTGGAGTGGGGTGCTGGCCTGAGACACGTTCTGATTCGGACTTTGCTTCATTTTGGTGGGGATGAAAAAGATGCTGTTTCTTCTCCAAGTTGGGGTGCTTGTAAACCTGAGGAAATAGAGCACTCTTGCCTCCAGTGGCCTCACTGATAATCTGTTTCAATTCAGGCCCAAAAAGAGACTTTCCCTGAAAAGGGAGAGAAATCAGAGACTTCTTAGATGAGTGGTCCGCAGACCAAATCTTAAGCTACAATGTGCGTCTAGCAGAAACAGAGAAGGCAGAAGCCTTAGCTGCAAGTTTAACAGCATCAAAGAATGTCACTGACATATGTCTGAGACTCAGATATATTGACCAAGAGGGCTAAAAGGTCCTCCTTAGGGGGCACCTTTACTGATAGCTTCAGTAAGTTGTTCGCCCCAGATGGCGAGAGCTCTAGTGACCCAAACAAATGTCAAGGTAGGCCTCAAGGCAATACCTATGGAAGCAAAGTTAGATTTCAGGATAGGCTCTAGCTTCCTATCAGCTACATCTGTCAATGCAGTGGCATCTACCAAGGGTAGAGCAGCAGACTTAGAAAACCTAGAAATAGGGGGATCAACCTTAGAGGTGTAGCCCACTAAATCAAAGCTGCCTCAGAGAAGGGGTACAAGCTTGGAAAATCCCTTGGATAGAGAAAGGCACCTGTCTGGCATTTTCCACTCATCCAGGATAACCTGGTCCAGAGTGGGATTGGGTGGAAAAAACGTGAGGGATTTGTTATGACATTGAAAGATGTCAGAAGATTGGCCTTCAGCAGTGGTAGTAGTGACCTGTAATGTGATTAAAACCTCCTTAATGAGGCCCTCAGCGGAGGGAGCAGGGTCAGCCTCAAAGGGGTCACCATAAGCATATGAAGAAGCCCCTTCCTCACCCTCCCCTTCCTCCATATCATCCTCAAAGGAATACTCCTCAGAAGTTCCTGTGCGAGCAGGAATGCCAGGGGCCTTAGGGGTGACAAACCTGAAAGAAATCGGGGGTTTCCAAGAATGGAGGACCCCCTGGAGGGAGAGAGGAATCTGTGCCATAGAGGACTTTAAAGGAATAGTAATACTTAAAGGGATATCAATACTTTAATTTTACTAATTCCCATCTTGTAGAACTTCAAAAAAGATTTTTAATGCACCCAATAACATCCCCTTTTTCTGAGATCAGTGTTCCAAGCACTTGAAGAAGACCATTTCATTGAAGGATTTTTTTCTTAATTAACGCAATCTCGGCTCTGCTGAAGAGCCCCGGATTGTCGTACAACAGAATACTCCTGGAGTCAGCTAGAACGCGGATCTCAGAAAAAGGGGAGGGAAGGGGGGGGGGACTCGGAAATAGATTTTCTCTCAAACCATAAAGGTTTGAGAGATGGCACTGGGGGCAAATAATTTCTATTTTTTATGCCTACAATATGGAGATTAGTAAATTTTAAAGGGATAGTAATACTTTAATTTTGCTAATCCCCATCTTGTAGAACTTAAAAAAAAAAAAGATTTTTAATGCCCCCAATCACATCTCTCAAACCTTTAAGTTCTACAAGATGGGGATTAGCAAAATTAAAGTATTACTATCCCTTTAAAATTTACTAATCTCCATATTGTAGGCATAAAGAAAAAGAAATGATTTGCCCCCAGTGCCATCGCTTGCAAAGTTCCTCCCTCCCTCCCCTTTCCCTGAAGTCAGCGTTCTAGCTGACTGCAGGGGAATCCTGTTGTACGATCATCTGGCGGCTCTGCAGCAGAACCAAGATTGCGTTAATAAAAAAATTCTTCACTGAAACTGTCTTCTACGTGTGATTGCAAACCCTGAGTCCTTAGCCTTAGATCTAGGCCCAGTTCCCTTTGGAGCTGGTATCCTAACAGGAGAAGTGACTAGACAGCATGAGAAACCCAAATACAGTGACCCAGATTAAAATGTCACCTCAGAAAGCCCAAGAAAGTACATGGCAGGCGAATGATTAACCCGAGTAGGAGAGTAAGGAGAGACAAGCCTCCGTGTAGGATACTCCAGCAAAGAAAGAAAATGGCATCCGAAATCACAGCCAATCAGAAGAAAGCCCCTGAAACGGGCATTCGGGGATTTGTAGTTTTGTCTCTTTGCTGTTACATAGCAATGCTTGAACCTGAACTCGCAGAACCACAGGGGCCCCCAAGACACTGGGATGTGAACTGGATGATAGGGCAAGAGGAGACAAGAAGAATGAGCCCTCTCTCAACTCTAAGTCAAACTGTTGCAGAGATATGTCCCAAAACAGTTGTCCCATAGACGTCAATGGAGCAAGTGCGGCCATGTGGTATAGTGCACCTCAAAAGGTGCGTAACTCAGAAAAATCTAACATTTTCAAAAGCGAATAAACGTGCCCAAATACCCAAGGGGATATGTATGGACAAATAAAAATGTATGAATCTAGAAAGATAAGCCAAAATAATACCAATAACCCTGGACAGGGCTCAAAATTTCCACTAGCCAATGGCGAGTGAAAATTTTGCCCTGGCGAGTAGAAATTCAGCCCTGGTGGTTATGTTTTGGCTTGCAGTGGCGAGTAACTTTTCAGGTCTGGCTAGTAGCAAAGGACTTAAAATTATAAGCCCTGACCCTGGAGAAACCAGCTAAAGCCACACAAAAGTAGTAAGCAGGGAAGATGAGAAGAGACTCTCCTAAGAGGACTCCTCTGCCCAGGAAACCCACAGCATGAAGGTATTTTGCTCTGGATGGGAGACCTGTGTTCCATATGGACTAAAGAGAAAAGTATTTAACAAGTAAGAAAATCCTATTTTCTCTTACATCCAATGTAGAACACAGGTACCATGGAGGTATACCAAAGCTAGGATTTTCAAGGAGGTAAAGGAGAAAAAAAAATGTTTTGCACATCCCTGTGATACCAGAATTTCCTAGGACTATGCAGCATCTGAATAACCCAGAACAAGTGTCATCAGACACTGAAACAGCAAAGCTCACCACACAAGAGCCAATGGGGCTCAGAAACTACTGAACAGCAGTAAATAAAAAGACAGATCCTTAAACAGGCAGAACTGCTTGCAGGACCATTCGGCCCAAGCTGGCCACAACCGAAGCCAAAATGTTGACACAGTAGTGTTGGGTGAAAATTTGGAAGGAAGACCAAGTCGCCACCTTGCACAGCTATTCAGCCAAGGCCTGGTTCTTGTAAGCCCAGGAAGCACCCACAGATCTAGTGGAATGCAATGTGATTGTAAAGTGAATAGGTTCCTTCCTTATCTCATAAGCTTGGCGTATGGTAGCCTTGATCCAAGAGGCAATGGTGAATTTGGAAGCAGTCTGACCAGCCCTAGGACCCTCAGGGATAGCAAAAAAGATTTAGCCTTACAAACACAAATAGTTTTCCTTGATGAAGGTACTGGAAAAATACCAAAAAGCGTTGGGAAATTGAACATTCCTGGCAACATCCTATTTCAAAATTTGGAGCTCTCTAGGTGAGACCTTTTGCGAAATCTGAATATATTGGAAGAAAAAGCTGATATGAGTCGTAAACATGGGAAATATAATTAATAGACACGAAGAGTGGGCAAACTCATTTGACACACTCAAAGGAATTGTAACACCTCATGTCTGATAGACATCAGAACTGAGTGATCAAAAATGTATGTCAGTATAACTTAATTATAACGCATAAGAAAAAAAATTGCACATGAGAGGCTGGATACCCGAGAAATAAAGGGTTAATGTTTTGAAATGGCCTACTTAAGGCTTCTGAAATAAATCTGTTATTAAAGAAATATCGAATACAGTGGCTGGTGAGGTGGTTTGAGTGTTTAGAGTTTGGAAAACGTATCTATTGACATATTTTCCCGGATGACTAAGATACATGTTTTTTGAAACACAATAACTGCTTTACTTTCAGGAATATTATTATATTTTTTATATCTTTTACGATCTATTGTTTTTCTTTTTTATACATTTTTTGCCATTTTACTTAGGTGAGTTTTGGTTAAGATACGGAAGCACAACTTATACACCTTTTTTGTCCTCTCAGGCCCAGGCTTTTATCTAGCTGAGAGTACTGACAGATGTTTTAAGTCTAGGGCTTGGACCGTTTTTGCACATTAAGGACAGGAGTTTTAATGGTGTATTTGTCTTGTATATAACATCAGAGATGATACTGTGGATGTTATTAATCTTGTCATTGAGATTATAGATTGGCCATGTGATTGTACAGCCATATGTATTTGGACAAATTATAATCACTTTAGAATCACATCAAATAAGGTCATAACATTGTTTTAAATATACTTCTGAAAGTTTGGAATCTTTGGGTCATGGATGCATGACGCAGAGATCTAAAAAGAAATATTGTACAGCAATCAGGTTTTTAAAATAAATATTGCACAGTAGCTTTAGACTTGTATATTATTACACAGTATTTTTTTCCATTTATTATGGATGTGTCATTAGATCAGTGATTTCGTCTGGTTGATAATTCCTTTGGGCAGCACCGGATAGATCTGTATAGTGTTTTGCATGTTTTGAGGACATTTTTGTGGCAGAGGTCCTTTTACAGGCAGCAGACAGTGGTAATTTCGACATTGTCCCCCATATAACACACCAATCAGTGTATTTAAACTCTGAGACCACCTTGGGGAAAAAACTCCCAAGAGGAAGGGATTTTAAATCTATGCTGCATACTTCCAATATCACCAGCAAATCCTACTGGTAACTTGAAAAAGGTGGAGACTGCCCCCTAAAGGCAATAACGAACCAGGATTCTGTGAGTCATGAAGGGGTGGGTTTGTCAGCCTTTGAAGTCAATTGATTGGGCTGCCAGGCTTGTCTGGGTTTTGCTGTGGGGTGCACTTAAGAGGTTTGCACCCTCTGAGCTCCCTTTTTTGGGGGGTGGGGGGAGAGAAGAAATAAAAATACACATCTTTCTCGCCAGAAAGGAATGCTTGGTGATCTTACCAACTGTAGCATCACCGATTATCAGTTTCAGATGAGGCCCAAAAAGGGACCTGTGGCTTCTTGGAAGACTGGTCTGCAAACCAAATCTTAAGCCACAGGGTGCAACACACAGCAAAAAAAAAAAAAAAAAAGGCAGAGGCCTTTGCTGAAACATAGGTATTGGCCTCTGTAATTTTGGCCATCAGAACCAATAAGAGCATTGGAGATTTGCTCACCCCAAATGGGTACCACCCTGTTGACCCAGGCAAAGGTAAAATAGGCCTTAGTGCTGCCACTGAGGGGGACATGACTGCTATTAGTAGGACCACAGCACAGAAACTCCGGCCAGTGCTCAAGGCAATTTTTACCTTTTAAGGACCAGAGGATTTACAATTAACCTGTAGAACCTCACAGAACACTACTGTTAGCTTGAATTAAATGCAATAAGCATAGGTCCTCAGAGGCATACACAAGAGGCAGGTGGCAAATGCAAACATGCAAATATTCCTGCTGCATCTACAGTTGGTCAATGTGATGGTGGTGGGCACATAGCAAGGTGAGAGGAGGGATCAGACACAAGGATAGTAATTTTTACCCTCTCTCATGTAGAATATTCAACCTCCACTTTACATAAGTTGAAAAACGGCAAAAAGGTGTGAATTGTTTTTAAGTTATACAGAATTTAAAAATGATAACAAAATACAAAATCTAAGATGCCAGTTCTCAAATACATAGCTTGCTGTAAGTAAAATCCTGGGTAATACATTGCTTAGCCCACATATATGTTCCTATATTACCTTGGCAAAAATCTTATCTACTTAATTCAGGGACGAAATCATCTGGAGTAATGCTTTCAGTGTAAATGTCTTCATTCATTTCCTCTGCATTGGAATCTGTATTAGAATTTGCATCAAAAAATTCT
Source organism: Rhinophrynus dorsalis (assembly GCA_037306005.1). Lineage (NCBI taxonomy): Eukaryota > Metazoa > Chordata > Amphibia > Anura > Rhinophrynidae > Rhinophrynus > Rhinophrynus dorsalis. Next base: position 134,872,709 of record CM074718.1, read on the forward strand.
TCAGAGGAGGTTGAATTAGCAGACAGATCATCGGCACCTGTAGAAATAAAGATAATCTTAAATGAAAAGATTGTTGTGAAATATGTAATTGTGGAACGTACTGGGAAAAACAAATGAAAGAGATGGTAATGCTTAGGAAACGCTTTTTCAGTGTTACTCTACAGAATTGTGACATTTAATGTCAGTCACACTCTTTAATCCAGAGTAGATTAAAGAGCTAAGAATGTAAAGCCCTCCTCCTTTAACGGACAGTGGTTCCTTCTGCACATAAAAGACTGACTCATCAACTGACCAACAGGGGCTCGGTAAGTGCAAGAATCAATAGCATTAACTACAGAAAGTTACACAAACCGTCTAGACCCAATATCAGCATTCAGCCACATTACTGTAGTGAAGATAGTAGCATCCAAAATTATCCAATACTTCAGTGAACACAATAGGCAAATATGGCACTGCAACACTCTCCATCACAAACATACATAAAAACAAGTGGCTTTATTCATCCATTAAAATCATATGAAACACTGGATCACTACAACAATTAATGCTTTGATCTGAGACATTTTGTACGTGAAGTATGCTTAACCCCTTAATGGCCAAGGATGTGTCAGGACCACCAAAGGATCCGGTCCTTTAAGGAGCACTGATGGTCCTGGCACATTATGTGTTAAATGATCACAACCTGTCTCAAGGCGATCATTCTGGAGAGGCTGTAACACTCTTCTCCAGGACTGGAGCAGTCAGTGTCAGGCCTTCTCCATTGAGCTGGTACAGTGATCACACGTGCCATTTGAGCCAATGAGAAAGACAATGTATTCTATACATTGTATTTGTCAGTGTTCTCTGCCTCTTTCTTCCTCACTGTGATAATGAGGGAGAGAGAAGCAGAGAACAGAGCTCCCTGTGCCTTAAATGGACAAAAATGAGGTGCTTTTTAGATATATATTATATGTGAAAACCAAGGCATTGTTTAAATTATCAAGTGTTCAATATGATTTTAAAAGACGAATAAAGCGACTTGTTTTAGGAAGTAGCTAGCCCTGTATATTTCCAAGAGGGTTATTGAACCATATTTGCCACAATGGCAACCCAAAAAAGGCTCACATAGAGGCATTAACCTTGAGGAAAACTTTTTAAATGAGTTATGAGTGTCAGCACTCCGGACGCATTAAACAGAACCTACAGAGGCAAAATACCCACATACGTGAGCATTTTTTAAACGGTCATGGTAACAGAGGCCTGGCTGGTCAGTCGACAGTTCAGCTCTTCCACTGCAGAAAGAGCAGACTTCAGATAAAAAGGTTGTGGTGGGTAATAAAAAGCTCATATTTTAACCCACTGAATGCCAGAGGCTTGGACCATTTCTTAGACCCTGTAGGCAAACACATTTTCAGCATTTTTGCTTTCCATGGTTTAGGCACGATTCCCATAGGTAACTTCGTAGTTACATACAGAAAACTATACATCACTGATTTCAGATCAAATTGAGCTTTTGCATGGTTCCCCATATGAAGTAAATTTTACATCCTGCAACAAGCTATGTTATAATTACAAAAATTAAAAAAGACATCTTCTGCTAAAATCACACACTATATATCAATATAGTGAAATTTTCAGTTATTTGAAAAGGCCTTGAACACCCCCAGAGTACCAATACACCAAATATGTATGTAGTTTTCCTAACAAACATGACCTATGTAGACCCCTAATTACAAGGAGTGCAAAAAGGCATTTTTAACTTTAAAATAATTTTTCAGTGGTAACATAGTAAAACTACACTAAAACAGCTAAATTAGTATATAAAACTATATATTTCTGGAAACTAGATATCCCACTACATCAAATAAGGGGTAACTTACCTTTCTACCCCTAGCGGGAGTGCACATATGTTTCCAGTAGGTGGTGTTAAATGAAAGAACTTTTTTACATTTCGAATTTTATGAAATCTGTGAAAGCAACAGAACTTCCAACTGTCCACTGGTCTGAGTTCACATTTTGCAACTTCTCATTTTTCTTACAATTTTTAAAACATGAATTGCCTATACTAAAATGGTAAAATAAAGAAAAGGTAGGCAAAGCATAGTATTTTGGAAAGACAATAACCCACCGCATCAAATGAGGGGTCACTTGCCTTTACACAAATGTTTCCAGATGGTGGCTCTAAAGGAATAAATTTGCATATTTTACATTTCCACCCCCATCAAATGTACCAAAATCTGTGAAAAAGGTGGAATTTCCAAATGTATTCATTAACTACTGCTCTTGCTAAAAAAAAAAAAGGGCCAGTGGTATAAGATCACATTTTATGGGGGGGTACCAAAGCTACACCTACTCGTATTCTTTTTTAAACCAGCATCCTGTTCTAAAATGGTTATAACTATTAGAGATATGAAGGAAATATATGCAAGGTATGCCATTTTTGAAAGTAGACATTCAGCCTCATCAAATGAGGGGTAACTTGCCTTTTTACCCCCAGGCTGGGATGCACAAATATTTCCATATAGGAATATAAACTTTTTTTTTTTTTTTCCACTTCCACCACTTCAAAGACACTAAAACCTTTGAAAGCCATATACATTACTACTACATAAGATTATTCTATTTTTTTCACCGGGTCAGAGGGGAGCAGGGGGTCCTGATGTCCCCTCTTCCAACTTAGGTTGAACATTTTAGTGCAAGCAGGTAATTTCAAAATGAAAAGTGAAAGATTTAGGTTAGTATTCCTGGCACCCACATACTGTAGGTTAGCAGACACAAATGGGGTACCATTTTTCTCAAGACAGGTAGCAGGTACTGCAACCTGTCTGAGAAAAATGGTACCTCATTTGTGTCTGCTAACCTACAATACGTGGGTGCCAGGAATACTAACCTAAATCTTTCACTTTTCATTTTGAAATTACCTGCTTGCACTAAAATATTCAACCTATTTTGGAAGGGGGGGGGCGGCATCAGGACCCCCTGCTCCCCCCCCCCCAAAAAAAAATAGAAGAATCTTATGTGTACTGGGTGTGGGGGGAGATGTCTGTGTGGGACCATCCCCCCTTTGGCGCACACACACGGTTAATTTATTTATTTATTTATTTATTTTTTTTATTATAACCTCATTGGGGGGGGTGGCATCAGGACCCCTTCTGATGGACCCTAAGGAGGTCAATAAAAATTGTGGGTAAAGTGCTAGATCTCCCTCTAGCACAAGCAGAGTTATTTATGGATTTATTTTTTACATTCTTTTGATCAGACCTCATGGGGGGGGGGGGGTACTGATCTTTAAGCCGATCGAGCTGGGAGATCAATGTTGGTGTTGCATGACATTAACATGTGCTCCTGCTTCACTCCTACCTGAAAGGTAGGACTGAGTGGGATGGGGGAAAGTCTTCTCACAACACCGGTGATAATGTCACCAGTGACTTGGGAGGCTTTCCCTGATCCCGCCCACTCCGATCCGGAAGCTTGGGTAAAAGTGGAGAAGGACAACAGGTTGCTTTCTTGCATTGCCAAAATTAATCTCCCAGCATGATCGGGGTCCTAATGCATCCCCCCTCCCAAAGGTGCAGGGGGGAATAAAAAGAAAACAAAAGGATTGAGATTGCCACCAAGTGCAAGACAGAGGCTTGGCCGTATGGATACACATTATTATTATTCTTTATTTATATAGCGCCAACTAATTCCGCAGCGCTGTACAACTGGGAATAGACATACAGAGGTATTAAATAGTACAATCAGATGTGGAGAACAGAAGGATCAGAGGGCCCTACTTGTGAGAGCTTACACATGGCAAGGAAAGTGAACCACGTGTGGCTGGCACTCTAAGAGTTAAACTACTTTGGATTATAGTGTTTGACAACAGTCACACTAATTCTATAAAATAAAACAGAAAATGTTTTCTAAACATTACTTTCTAATGGCCGGCCACATGCATAAGAGAAAAGGGACAGTTCTGGATCAAATATACATCCAGAAAATCCCCGTTTATTTTAATGAATGCTACCCTACTCCAATGCTTTAGATAGCTTGCCAGCATTGAAGAAGTTCAATGCTTCATTTAAATCAATGGGAATTCCAGTCAGTTCCTTAAGAAACAGCTTGTTTGCAAATGCAACCCTTCCCCTCAGCCTCCTGGCATTCTAGTGCACTCACCTTTATTTGTTTCTGCTGTATTCAAAGGCTGTTCAAGTGGAATGTCAAATGCAGTGGTACCAGATACAGACACAAGATTGCTGGTATTACCAACCCTCACTGAAAATGGATTTTCAGTTACAGTGCATATGGGGGCTATAGCATTTGATGATAAGCTTGTGCCTTTAGGCTTTTTGCAGTTTTTCCCATGGTGATTATGATTCCACATGTCAGTGACTTCTCCCTTTTCTGGTAGAAAGCTAGGAAGCGGAGGTTGGTTATTCCACATGCTACTTTCATTTCTGATTTGGAAAGGGTTATCACGAATATCAGCAGTGGAAAAGAAGGCAGCAGAAAGGTTCCTTTCAGAGGGAGTGTCACTGCCACAACTGGTTGCAGGTGAAATCCAGTTTAATTTGTTTGAAGATGTGAACATATTCCCGACTTCAAGGCAATTGGGTAACGCTGTTTTTTTCACTTTGATGGATATAGCACTTTCCGCTGTATGTGCGAATGTATAGTCTTTTTGAGGTGTTTTATCATTCTTAGTTGCAACTGAAAGGGAATTTTCATCAAAACCGTCTTGTCTTTTAAGTCTGCAAACCTTTAATTTGTTCATTCTGTTAACTCTTCCTTGTAATTTGTCAAAATCTCTGCACACAGCAGTTAGCGGCTTTTCATTAACCGAAAATACATCACTCTTGCTTTCTAATATAGAGGTCTCTTCATAGTACTTTAGGCGAAGCTCCTAAAAATATGAATTAAGGGGCAAATGTTAATATGAAAAACATGATATGTTAACAATAAAGCAATACAGAAGAGAATGCTGCATTGGTGCTTTTAACGTTGCATTATGTATATGGTATTATGATGCAAAGGCAAAAGGAACAATTCTGGGGTAAAACAACTGCACTTTAGGACTTAAAAGGATTTTAGTATACTTACCATTAAATTATTTTCTCTTAGTCCACTATGGGGTAAAGCTCCCATCTCCTGGAGGGCAGGGCACTTAAATATAATGAAAAGCCTCTAAGGTGGAGACTCCTCTTTACCTCGGCTTCCTATCCCCAGTTTCAAGGTATTGCAAAGTGAAAAGAAAAAAAGTATGATGAAAGAAGAAAATCCCTCAGTGAACCCCTCTGCCTGCAGACTTAAACCACATTTTTTTTCTGGGGGGGGGATAATGGACCAGTGTTCCTTTTTTCTTAGACCATATGGATTTCATAGCAAGTACACTAAAATCCTCTTTTCTGTTGTGCAAAGTGGGGATATACCAAAGCAAGCCACCAAGATTCCTGAGAGGGAAAAAGAAAAAAAATCTCCACAACTGTACACCACAATTCCACAAGGATAACTGGTCCAACATGAACTTCAGATATCAGACACCTAGCTTACACATCAAACAACTGAACAAAAGCAGGAACTAACAGGTTTCGGAATTCAATAAAGGAAAAAAAATAAAAACAAGTAGAAAGACCCTAAAACAGGCACAACAGCCTGAAGGACCTACCATTCAGAACTGGCTTCAGACAAATCTAGGACATTCACGCAGTAGTGTTTGGTGAATTGGCACCAGGATGACCACCTCGCCACCTTACACAGCTGCTCAGCAGTGGCCTGATTCATGTAGACCCAAGAGATACCCACTGATCTGGTGGAGTGTGCTGTGACTCAGACTTGTTCCTGAGGAGATGTGTGATGGATGGTCACTTTGATACAGGAAGTGATGACTATCTTAGACGCAGGGTGGCCTGAACATGGACCTCAGAGGCAAATAAGAACCAGATTTTCAAATGGCTGTGTGTGTTGAATTTAGAACTTCAAGCAATGCACCACATGCAACAGACGATGGTCCTGCTCTTGTCTACTGAAAGGAATGGAACAGAAGAGGAAGGAAGGATAATTTCTTGGTTGATGTGAAACTCTCCAACAACCTTGGGGAAAAGGCCCCTGGCTGCTGAGAAAAGGTGACGTACAGGACAAAGCCTCAAATTCAGCTACCCACCACATGGACACAATAGCCATAAGGAAGGCCACTTTGAGAGTCAGACGATGCAGAGATACACGTGAAAGTGGTTCAAAAGACGGCTTCTGGAGCATTCCCAATACCAGATTGAAGTCCCATGAGAGTGTGCCTTGATAGAACTAAGGCAGACACCTTTGCAATCAGTCTTGAATAAAAAGCCCAAACCAGCAGAAGGCTGAAAGACTACGGACAACACCCACAATCCGCACACCACAGATAGATTAGGGATCAAACCATATTATAAAGCCTTGTATGAAACTGGTTTTCTAGCTTGGAGCATGGTAGAGATGACCCTGTCCCAAAAAAAGGTGTCAAAGACAACTTTTCCACTTGAAGGTGACATACCGGGCCTTGGGTCAGAAAATCTGGCCTCAGAAAGAGGCGAAAAAAGGTTCTGCAATGGATAGACTGAGAAGATCATAGAATCAGGCTCTACAGAGCCAGAAGGGAGTGATCAGGATGACTTGAGCTCTCGCCATCTTGGCCTTCCTCACTAGCTTTTGAAACAGGAAGTTTGGAGAAAAGCCAAATGAAAACCCCAAGGTATGGACACTGCATCCAGGGCATCCATTGATCTGGCTCAGAACAAAGGAACCTTTCTGCTCATATGTGAAGCCATGAGATCCACTGATGGCAATCTCCAGTGTCAGACAATCAGTGCAACAACACTCTGGTTGAGTTCCCAATTTCTGGGAACCAGATGATAGCATCTAAAAGTCTGCAACCACATTTTCTATACCACAGATAGCAGAAGAGAGGATTTTAGTCTTACCTGTTAAATCCTTTTCTCTTAGTCCATACAGGTTACTGGTAACTCTGGGAGGCGATCCGCCCCTTAGTAGGCAGGAACAATTCTCAAAGTGTATGCAGGGGGTGAAGCCTCCCTTCCCTCCTTGGCTGCAGATAGCCAATCAGTTCCAGAAAGATTTGAGACACTAAGATGACTAGATAGTAGAAGTGAAGAAGACTCCTGTAAGCATGACCCCGAAGGACCCCCACAATCTGCCACAGGAGAGCCAAGCATGGTCTCTTGACAGGGTGGGAGACCAGTAACCTGTATGGACTAAGAGAAAAGGATTTAACAGGCAAGACTAAAATCCTCTTCTCTGTCGTCCAATACAGGTTACTGGTAACTCTGGGATGTCCAACCATTAAGTTTCCCAGAGGTGGGAAGAAGGCAAGGACCAGGTGCAAGGCCCCCAAAGAACCAGAACATATATGAACCATCAGATCAGAGATAGCCCAACAAGAACTGAAGTGCCAACGGACACAAACAGGGGAAACGGCACCCCAGGAACGTTACACAGCACACTGAACTAGAACCAACAGGATTCAACAGAGAAGGAAGCACTAAGAACCAAGGAAAACCCTGGACAGGCAAAACTGCCTCCAGGATCTTCCTCCCAAAGCTGGCATCAGACAATGCCAACACATCTGCACGGTAGTGCTTCAAAAAAGTGCACAGACGACCAAGTAGCCGCCTTGCATAACTGATCAGCAGAAGCCTGATTCTTGTAAGCCCAAGAGGCCCCAACAGATCGAATAGAATGAGCCGTGACCCTGAAATGGACAGGCTTCTTCCTCAACTCATAAGCCTTGTGAATGGTGGACTTGATCCAGGAGGCGATAGTCACCTTGGATTCAGGTCTTCCTGCCCTAGGACCCTCAGGAATGACGAACAGAGCGTCAGATAGCCTGACAGACTCAGTGCAATGCACATAAAACTTGAGACAATGCACCACGTCGAACAAGTGGAGATCCCTCTCCTTGTAAGAGGTGGGGTCAGGGTAGAAAGAGGGCACCACAATCTCCTGATTGATGTGGAACTCAGAGACCACCTTTGGTAGAAACTCCTTAGAAGTGCGAAGCACCAAATAAGGTGGTTTACAGGACAGAGCATGTAACTGCAACACGGCGAACTGACACAATCGACAGGAGAAAAGCCATTTTCCACGTCAACAGACGTAGAGGAATAGTAGCCAAAGACTCAAAGGGAGGGCGCTGAAGGACGCCCAAAACCAAGTTAAGATCCCACTGAGGAGTGGAAGACTTGAAAACAGGATGAGTATGAGCAACACCCTGGAAGAAAATCTTGACATCAGGAAGGATGGCAATGCACCTCTGAAAGAAAACAGAGAGAGCAGAAGTCTGAACCTTAAGGGAACTGAAACTGAGGCCCTTACACACATCGTCCTGCAAAAAGGCCAGGACCGTAGGTAGATCAAAATCCTGAGACAGGTCCCTGTCAGCGCACCAGAAAAGTTGGCCAGATGCGATGGTAGATCTTGGAAGAAACAGGCTTGCGGGCACTGAGCATAGTAGCCACCACACCAGAAAAGCCCTTTAATATTGAGGATTCAATTTCCAAGCTGTCTAAGCCTGTAGAAGAAGGTCCGGACGGTCGGGAAGCCGAAAGGGCTCTGCCACTGACAGATCCAAGAGCTCCGGAAACCAAGACTGGTGAGGCCAGTATGGAGCAAATCAGAATGACTGGGCAACGCTCCAGTCGTAATTTCCATAACACCCTGTGCAACATGGGAAGGGGAGGAAAGATGTATGTCAGAGGAGAGGCCTAAGGAATGGACATTGCACCCACCGCTAGAACCAGAGGGTCTCACCACTATGAACAAAACACTGGAACCTTCCTGTTGTGTCTCGTTGCCATCAGGTCGATGTAAGGGGGCCCCATCGCTAAACAATGAGTTGAAACACCTGTGGATTCAACTCCCAGTCTCCCCTGTCCACTGTTTGTCGACTGAGTAAGTCCGCCATGACGTTGTCTACGCCTGGAATGTGCACTGCGGATATAGCAGGTATGTGATCTTCTGCCCAGGACAAAATAGTCTTGACCTCTAACCAAGCAGTGAGACTTCTTGTTCCACCTTGCTTGTTGATGTAAGCCATGGTCGTGGCGTTGTTTGACTCCACCCGGAACAGACAGTCTTCTAGCTGAGATGTCCAATGTCTCAGGGCATGAATATTGCCCAAAGCTCCAGAATGTGGATCGGAAGGAGAGACTCTTCCGGAGACCACCGACCCGGAGCACTCAAGCGACCCACGACTGCACCCCAGCCGGGGAGGCTGGCGTCCGTCGTCACCTTGGTCCAAAAGGTCACCAGAAAGAACCTGTCCTTCAGCAGTTTGGAAAGGTTGAGCCACCAAGGGAAGGAGGAGGGAGGGATGGAAGGGTAGAGTGAAAATGAAGTAGGGAAAATCCCTGGGGGCAGAGCTTGCCGAAATCGATAAGGTGTCTGGACGTTCACTCCAGGACCAGTGATGGGTTGTTGAATAAAAGCCAAAGCTCCCAAATCAGTGAGAACGTGACTGAGTCACAAAAAATGGAGGTAATTTTTTTTTTTGCCAGGTCATTCTTGGCCACAAGAAGCATGTGGGATATTAATCTGGAAACAAGATGATGTATACCTACTGACGCCCTAAGATGAACCATCATGGGTCCGCATCAATGTAAATAGAAGTGAGAGTATATCAGAGAGCTTAACATTCATAGGTCACCGCGCATGTACATCAAATATGAACCATCACCCCTCTCCAGGCATCCCCGGAAGACCGATTTGGACAAATTTTATGTAATCTGGCAAGTGTCAAGTACCATCTATAAAGAACTTTATAGGCCCTTTCTTGTGAAGGATGCAAACAGCTACACACTGAACTGGACAAGATCTTAGACTAGGGTTCCAGCGGGATCTCTGACCCAATGCCCATCTCCCATGTGATCAAGTGGAGCCCCACATAAATGAGTTTATACCAGAGACGGAGCTTTTTGAACCAAGTTCAGTCTGGGATATATCCGTCAGGAATAGTCTTATGAATAAAGTGGGGCACTTGAATATATCTGAAAGTTTCAGAGGAAGGGAGATTGTGTTTTTCAGCTAAAACAGTGAAAGAAATCAACTGGTCACGGTCAAAACAGTCCCTAAATCAGAGTAGGTAGAGGGAGGATCAGAGGCGAAAGTCCTTGTTATTGTAGCTGGTAGAAATGCCGGAATGTCTACAATTGGGATACCTTATGGGTAAGGCACCTCTTTAGGCTAGCCACATCCCATAATTTGAGAGAATGGGAGAGAGTGGGGATGAGGAAGCTATAGATGGTCTGGTGGATCTAGAGATCCAAAGTAGATGCCGAAAGGGAAAAGGGTGTATGGGAGTTTGTTCCATATAAACCCAATGGAGATGTTTGGCAGTATTGTACCTTTGCAGTTTCTGAGCTAGTTGTGCTGCTAAGAAGTAGGAATAAATATATGGGATGGCCAACCCTCCAGTGGTTTTAGGTCTAGGTAGCCTCCAGCTCAAACGTGAGATTGGAGTGTGCTCAGTGTCTAAAAGTGGGATTGGTAAGGTAAGAGCTCTGAAAGAAAATCTTTTCACTAAAGAAAAATTGAGTTAACAGTACCATATATACGTTACTGTGCAAAAGTTTTATGCAGGTGTGATAAAACGCTGTAAAGTACGAATGCTTTAAAAAATAGACATGTTGATAGTTTATTTTTTATCAATTAGCAGAATGCATAGTGAATGAAAAGAATAAAAATGTAAATGAAATCAATATTTGGTGTGCCTACCCTTTGCCTTCAAAACAGCATTAATTCTTCTAGGTATACCTGAACACAATTTTTTAAGAAACTCGGCAGGTAGGTTGTTACAAACATTTTGGAGAAATAACCAAAGTTGTTCTGTGGATTTAGGCAGCCTCCGTTGTTTCTCTCTCATCATGTAATCCCAGACAGACTCGATAATGTTGAGATCAGGGCTCTGCAGGGGCCATACTATCACATCCTAGTTCTTCTTTTTGCTGAAGATGGTTCTTAATTACTTTGGCTGTAGATTTGGGTTTGTGGTCATGCTGCATAATAAATTTGGGGCCTGTTACTGGGGGCGACTGTGAAATAACACTCGACAAGTACAGATACAAAGAACACTAAGCTGTCCTATGATCCAACGTGACACACCTGCTTCTCAGGCTAGCATTCGTTGCGACTGTCAAAATTTGGGATAACCAGAGATCATCTCAATGACAGATGGGGCCTCTGAAACCACCAAAAAAAAAGCCAGGCTTCTTCCAGTCAGACAAGGACATTATGACACTGCTGTGGGGACCAATTTGTGCACTATAGCACCATTGCAAAAAGTTGAAGCACTGCCTGAGACACTTGGGGAGACAATGACAATCTTGTTTTCTAGCAGAAACACCCTCCCCAGAAGAGTGTTGAATCTCATATTAAGAAAGTGAAGATTTCTTGAAATGGAGTGGACATTCATGTTGCTCCAGAGCAGACACCCACTTCTAAATCTGAAGGTGCAAAGTCTCCTCTGAAGGTGCCTTTAACAAAAGGTTTCCAATTAGAAGTCAGAGATTCCTACAGAGTGGCGGTGAGCCACCAGAGTGATCATGACCTTTGTAATAATGTACTGAGCAGAGTCAAGCCCAAAGGGAAAGGTGGTAAACTGCAAATGATAGGATTATGCAGATAGGAGTCCTTTATGTCTTGGGAAGTGAATAATTTGCCTGCACACATAGCCGCAATGATGGAGTACAATAATTCCATCTTAAACCGAGATAGAACAAAACAGTTGAGAAGCTTTAAAGGGATAGTAATGGTTTAAAATAATCAGATTGTAGAGTCTTCTTTACTGCAACTATAACAGATTGCACTATATTTAGTAACTTACTTTTACGTAATTTTAAAGATATTACATGTAGAAGGATATCCCTCCTGCCCCTTCTGGCTGCCTCCCCTTGGAACTGCAATCTGGTCCTGGGACCAGATGGATTCAGCGAGGTACAAGCTTCAGTAAGTATAAGGAATATCTTTGCTTATGAAGTTTGTCCCTCGCTGCATCTGTCTGGACCAGACAGAGCTGCAGCAGTAATGTGGCCTGAAGTGGGGGGGAGAGGGGGATCCTTCTACATGTAATATCTTGAAAATATATTATTAAATATAGCGCAAACTGTTATATTTACAATAAAGAAGGCTTGGTGGAACTATGTAAAGGTTAGAGTAAAATTTCATGAACATTTCCTGAAAATTAATAAAAGTTCCAAAAATTGCATAAGAAGAAAGGAAGAGACTGCATCTAAAAATAGATTACTTTGCACAGGATTGTGATGAAGTTTGAACATGAAAAAGTGACATGGAGGAAAGTACTTGAAGCCTACATGGTACCCTGCCAAAATTACCAGCAAAATGTAAGAGTCCAACACAGAAATAGCCAACATGTTGTGGAAAAATAGTGGACAACCTCTTATTAGAGCCAAGAGGTGGTAGGATTGTCAACTTTGGGCTTCTGCACAGGTTTCTGCCTGAACAGGCCTGCTTGTGTTTTGGGGTGGAAAGCTCCCTGGCTGCTGAGGGATGCCCTGGGCATAAACCAATACTGGTGTGGGTAATGAAAACAAAGTCTTCCAGGGGTAAAAAGGAACATCTAGGAGTAACCTAAGGGAACAAAGTACTTTTGCCTCCAATCGCTTATTGCTCACAAATGGAAAGGACTTTTTGAAGGTCAGTCAATAAATCTTAAGAAATAGTGTGTGATGCACTCTCTCAAATAAAGCAAAGGCCTTTCCAGCATAGATGTCAAAAGCCACTTTTGTAAGATATGCATTAGCCTCAAGGATCTTGGCTATAACCACCACAAGATCCTGTATAGCTGGATGAGGGAGAGGGAGAGAGAGAGAAAGAGAAAAAGAGGGAAAGAGAAAAAGAGAGAGACATAAAATGGCACCAGAGGCCGCAAAATTCACTTTCAAAACAAAATCCAGTTGCTTATCTGCCTGATCCTTAAATGCCACAGTTTCTGCCAGCGGCAAAGCTTTACACTGAGCAAGGCAACAAATTTGGTGGCCTACTGTGGGGTGGGGGTAGCCAAATGCATTAAAGCCTCAGCTGTATAGGAGAGGTTTATCATTAGGAAGGAATAGCCTGTATGGTGTCCTCCATTCATCCAAAAGTACCTGGTTAAGGGAATTGCGAGGAGAAAAAAAAAACAAAACAAAAAAAAACACAACCTACTTTTTTTTTTTTGGCATCTCTTGAAAATATCCGAGGCACAGGAACTAGAATCTAAGGCCACAAGCATCTTTAGGACAGCCCAAAAACACCATCACAGAAGACACAGGGCCTTCATCATAAGAAACACCAACAGAGAAGAATACATCAGTTTCCCTCCATCAGTTTCCCCTTGCTCAGCAGATGAATCCTCAATACTGGTAGCATCACCCACTGTAAAATGGCTCAGGTGTCTTTTTTGGGGGGTCAAAGAATGGCCCAGGGACCAACAGTCTAAGACACCTTCAATAAATGAAGGGATAGAACTCAGTGAGGAAATTAAGGCCTTAACCCAAACAGGATCCTGTTCAGTAGATGAAGGCTCTGAAGGATGTGTGGACCACAAACTGGCATGAGGAGAAATGGGGTAAAGGGACCACCAAAACATTAGCAGCGTTAGTCTTGCCCATATCTCCGTTAGGCTATGACTTAGACAAACGGCCCCTGAAAAAGTACCTGACTGTAAAGTGTTAATATGGCAAACAAAGAAGAAGATACTGAAAAAGGAAGAGCATCAGCATGGGATCTCTTCCTCTGTCAAAAAGTCTGAGAAGAACAGGCTTATGGTAATAGTAGTTTCCCAGTGTACCTAAAACATTCCACTCAAAGCACCACCAGTCCCCTTAAAGCTGCCAAAATACAAATGGAGGCAAGAAGTCTTTTGTGCTCTATGTTTCATCCAATATGGCAGCAGTGCATGCCCATTCTTGAAGACACCATGACAAAAAAAAATAAATTATATGTGTGTGTGTGTGTGTGCGCGTGTGTGGGTACATAACATTAATAAAAAGTGTATGGAAAAGTCACTGCTACAACAGGACTAGAACTAAAAAGTTGACATAAACTAAGATATGAAGGCAAAGCAAGCAAAGGGCAAGAAAGGCATTGTCAGAAAAGTAGTGAAAGGGTTATACAAAAGGAGAAAACTCCACTGTTTAGCAACAGAGGAAAAAGGAAGATAAGACAATAGTAATATATCCTTTCCAATAGCAAAGAGTGCTAGCGATGCTCAAACACAACTGAACAAAAGAACTGTGGCTGCCAAACAAACAAGCAAACAAGGACATACTCACAGGAACTGTGCACTCCAAGAGAAAGAATTCCTCCTCTTCAGGCTCCCATTTTCCAGAGAAGTAAAATTGCTTGGATAAAGCTGAGAGAGGGCTGATGATAAAAGCCATCCCCCACCAGATCCAGGGGCAGAAGCCCATCTAATGGGGGATTACACAGCCCCATTCCTAAAAAATGCTAGCAAAGAATCTTTGCCCTTCTTCCATCCTATTGAAGGTCAGTTTTAAAACAGAGCATGTCAGGGCAGGAATAAAGAGTCTGCACCTCTGACAGCCTTTTTAGCCCAGTGTCCTGTCCCACATGGTTACTATGTCTGGCATTGATTCTGTAGGTCTGTGCAGAAATGTATAATCCACGTTATTCCAGAACTCCTTTAGAGCATTCCAGATGGTGTCTAGAGATGTATTTTGCCTTTTCCCTTTTAAAATGTTCCCAAAGAGGTTCAATGGGTGAGCTCCAGTGATTGTGGTGGGAATGCCATGCACTTCTTGCTCTTCCTCGGATTTCAGATACACCTGGCACAGATTCATTGTGTGCTTAGGATCATTGTCCTGCTGGAAGGTGAATGCTCTTCCACCCAGATTTAAGCTAGAAGGGATCGCATGCCCCTTCAGAATATTATGATACTTCTCTTCGTTCAAAACGGAAGTTGATCAGAACAGGCACAGCATCCCCACACCTGAATATTTCCTGCACTATATTTAATTGCAGATTTTACACACTATGGTGTTAGCCTCTAATGTTGCTGTCTCCTCACAAGAACTCAGTGACTCCAAACAAAAATGTCATATTTTGATTAATCAGTAAACAGGAAGTTTTTCCAGTCTTCCACTGTGAAATTTCATTATTGTTTCACCCATGCTAAATGTTTCCATGAAGAAGTGGTTTAGAGCCCGCTACTCTCCTACAAAGACAGCACTTTGCCAGTCATGTTTCGACTGTGCTTTTGCTTACTGGGATAGGTCTTTCCTGGGTCAGCATTGCTTGAATTGCGGGTGAAGATGCTGTCCGGGAGCGGCGGTTGATGTGATCTATTTAGACTTTGCCAAGGCATTTGATACAGTTCCACACAAGAGGTTACTGTACAAATTGAATGAAATAGGCCTAGAGGAAAATGTTTGTGTGTGGATTGGAAATTGGCTGAAAGATAGAATGCAAAGAGTGGTAGTAAATGGCAAGTTCTCCAGTTGGATAAAAGTGGTAAGTGGAGTACCTCAGGGATCTGTCCTGGGTCCTCTTGTTTTTAATTTGTTTATTAATGACCTCCCAGAGGGCATAGGGAGCCATGTATCAGTGTTTGCCGATGACACAAAATTAAGTAAGGTAATAAAGTCTGAACTGGATGTGTCTTCATTACAAGAGGATTTGGACAAATTGAGTAACTGGGCAGGCAAGTGGCAAATGAGATTCAGTATAGACAAGTGTAAAGTTATGCATTTTGGGTATAATAATAAAAATGCAACATATAGTTTAAATGGTGTTTCTCTGGGGAAATCTACAAATGAAAAGGATTTGGGAGTAATGGTAGACAATAGACTTAGCAGTAGCACGCAGTGCCAGCTGGCAGCTGCAAAGGCCAATAAGATATTGGCATGTATTAAAAGGGGTATTGACTCAAGGGAGGAAGATATTATTATGCCTCTTTACAGGTCCATGGTAAGACCCCACTTAGAATATGCTGTTCAATTCTGGGCGCCCTTTCTGAAAAAGGACATTATGGAACTAAAAAGAGTGCAGAGGAGGGCTACAAAACTAGTAAGGGGAATGGAAAGTTTTAGTTACGAAGAGAGGCTAGAAAAGTTAAACTTGTACACACTAGAGAAACGGCGTCTTAGAGGGGATATGATAACACTATATAAATATGTTCAGGGCCCATACAAAGGGCTCTCCAAAGACCTGTTCATTAACAGAACAGTACACAGGACAAGGGGCCACCCGCTTAGACTTGAGGAAAGGAGATTTAATCTACAACAGCGGAAGGGTTTCTTTACAGTAAGGACAATAAAGGTATGAAATTCACTGCCTGAGGAGGTGGTGCTATCGAAAACATTAGATGCCTTTAAAAGGGGCCTGGATACTTATTTAAAAGAGCATAACATAGAGGGCAATGTACGTTAGTATTGGGATGAATATTTTGTTGGGGCTTGTTGATCCAGGGAGAAATCTGATTGCCATTTGGAATCAAGAAGGAATTTTTTCCCCCCAATTCAAGGCAGAATTTTAAATTGCTAATTGAGGGGTTTTTTTTTTTGCCTTCTTTTGGATCAACAATGATAAACAGGAATAGGAAAAGGTTGAACTAGATAGACGCAAGTCTTTTTTTCAACCTAAATTACTATGTTACTATGTAATTATGTTAGCTCGACATACTAGTCTTCTGATAGCGTGGTCACTTTAGGTCTGCATGGTCTTGCTTTGGATGAAAATGATTTGGTTTCAGAAAGTCTCTTCACTGTGCATTGTACTGTCCCCTTAAAAATATTCAACTGAGCTGCAATTTGGCGCTGGAAAAGTTTTTCAGCACTTGCAAGAACAACTTGTACTTAAAGTGCATCATTAAGCTCCGTTTGACATTATTATATAAGGTATTATTTCAACTGATGTCCTTCTTCAATAGCCCTAACAGGAGCAGTAGTTGAAGCACTAGGACCATACTAATAGAATTAATATACAGTGTTAAATCATCAAAAGACAAATAGAACCCTTTGAATGAAATATATCACAATCATTTTGACACTTTTATAAGCAAATGTTGTGTGAAGTGGATATTCATGAAAGTGGCAATTTCACAAAGAAAAACATTTATTTGTCTCGGTGTTAAATTATGTATTACTGAATAAGTATGAACGGATTACAATATTTTACTATGTATTAATAAATGACAAAATAAAACCCAGTTCCTATTGTGTATATACATACACACACATTTAATTATTTTAAGTTACATTTTGTTGAGAACAATGTTACCTCAAAACTCATGGCTTTATACTGAGGCATTTCCGAAATGGCTAGATAGCGAACAGTTACTTTCTGTATCCGACCACTTATCAAAAGCATGTCTTCACCGTGGACTGGCTGTAAAAAACAAAAACATATATTATATTCTTGAGAAGATGTTCTACCACACATAGATACTACCATTTTTCTTTTCAGTGGACTAACTGAATACTACCACAATAAAACTTACCACCTGCACGCTGTTTGCTCAATCCTGTCAAATACTTTTATGGTCAAGTGTGAATATGCACATTACTAAACGCACCTGCACTTACTTTGATTGTATTTAGTAAGCTAAAGGGGAAGAAATCCATCGAGTACAAATAAACATTAGCATTCGAGGGTTTAAAAGCCTTTTTGAATCAGTGGGAAAGATCTTCAACACATTGTGAAGAAATGCACTGGAGACCTTTTTAGCATTCAAGGCGTTAAAAGCCCTGTTTTAGTCAACAGAAATTCAGGGAATTTGTAATTTTGGACTAGGGCAAGCTGGTTTGCACCTCTATCTTTCTGAATAAGGCCACTTAATCCCTTAAGGACCATTGCCATGCCAGGACCATCACGGCGGTCCGGCACTTAAGGACCAATGACGGTCCTGGCACGGCATGGAGTTCAGGGCTCCCGGCACGGCTGCACGCCGCTCCGGAAGCCCTGAACCGTAAGCCATAATAAAGAAAAATGCCCCGTGGTCTGCAAGTGCCGGCCGCACGGGATCGCGCTGGTTCTTAAGAGGTTAAGGTAGGCATGTGCGTGTAGCAAAATACACAAAGTAATCATGCACATCCATATTTTCATCATTATTAACCATTTACTCTGTGGCATACACAGCCTTATATCACCACTATATTAAAAATGATGTTTTAGTCACAAACTATGGCCATAGTATGCTAAACTTGCCACAATGCCATGGTACCCCATAATAGGCAAGTCCTAACCATAACCTGCTTTTGCCCTATGAGCGGAATCTCTCCTGCTTTACTCATTTACTAATCTTAATTTACACTGTCAGAATAGCTCATCATACACAAAATTAAAAAGTGCTAAAAATAGGACCTAGACCTATCTTTGTAGATATAGGAATTATTTTTAAGTAGAAGTGTATCCACTATAATACACATCTTTTTATATTGTGTTTTTCTCTGGTTGGTTTCTGTTTCTTGTTAGCTAAAACAAACGTGATGAGTTTAGCTGGCCTCAGGACAATAGGGAGACCAGGGCAGAGACTCACTAAGTGGTGTTAAAGAGGTGATGAAGTGGAGATGACTCCTCCAGTTTATCACTTCACCAGTTCCTATGTTATTCTACACAGCATATGCATTAAGAGCTCCAAAGTTGAAGAAACATAGAAATCAGAGAAGTTATGAACTGGAGAAGTCATCTCCACTTTATCACCACTTAGTGAATCTCCCCCCAGGTGTGTTATCTAGTGAAACTTCACTAAAGTTTATGGTGGTACAAATAACACCCTCCCCCAAGTTACAGTTTCAGCTAGGCCTAAGAAAAATATACTTTAAACAGATCATAGCTAGCAGGGTCAGAAGTAAAATTTAACCTTAGGAGTGATTAAATTAATTCTATGCATATGTGCATGTGTATGTACAGATATATGTGTGTAGATGGGGTGCGTGTGTATGCTCTCCATAATTAACCGGGGGTATACATATCTATGCCGATATCCATTTGGTTCACATCGATCACTGTCAATCATGTTTGAATGTTTTGTCTGAACGAGAGCTTTGAATCATTATACATAAATGTATTCTCTACGTTCACAGTATAGCACTGCTCAAAATAAATTACAGTAGATCTCACTTAAATAGATTCGACAAGCGTTGTCTATAGCAGGATTGGTTAACCCTTTGAGTGCCAGAGTGGTACGGAATGCATTGTTGTGCAAAGGGTTAAAAAAAAAAGGAATTTGTCACAGATGAAATATATGTGTACAACCGCCAGGAATTAAGCTATATGTTGGATATCCTTGGAGTTTTTGGTTTACATGTTCTTGTTAGGTTTTATTTTGGGGAATTGAACATATATACTGAAAACTTAGAGGGTGTGTATTATATATATATATATTCTTTTTTTTTTGGAAACTAATTGTTAAACTTGTGGGCCAAGGGTTCCACCTGGTGGCTATATGGTGAACAGAGATAAACATATCCCAATAACTATTAACTAAGGAGAAGAAAAACAGAAAAAAAGGAAGAAAGCTTGCAGCGCTAACTCATCATAAAATATCCATATAGTAAATATAAATTAAATATATGTATATAGATGAAAGATATAGATGGCAGCAAGTAATGAGAGGGTTCTCCAGTCCCCCTGACATTAGGCCTAGACCCAAAAGTGAAAACACATACAAACAGACCTGCGCTCCTCTATATGCTGTGAATGTGTGCCCTGTAATGGGCATATATAATAATCCTTAGTAAATCTAAGTGAAATACGTGAGAATTTAGTCCCACAAATTGTCCAGTCCATGTGTAAATTACCGCTACGCCAAGGTATCTGTACTTCAGATAGTTTCAGATCTACCTAAAAACTGGTAAATATTGTCTCTCTCAACTTTATCTATTTAATTTGTTTTATCTCCTGCATTCTTATTTGATAAATCAAATTATTATATTGCCTTAAATTTTAAGGATAGAGTAGATATTAGTAGTGTCATATTTTCTAACTGCAGACAGAAAATACTGACATAACTATAATTGGAAATTATACTGTTTCCTCTATTGTAGAATATTCGATTAGTCATATTATCCTACACATGTTATGCAGAGGAACGAAGCAGATAAGACCATCTAAATAGTATTCTAGACAGATGGTTATTGGCTTCAGGTAATGTTAGAGATCTACTGAAGTATTTTGCTTTAAGGTGAATATCTAGTGTTGAAAGAGAGTTGGTTACTCTGTGTCACTGGAGGTGGTATTAATGTCACTCTATGGCCCTTGGCAAATGTCCCTGGAGTGTGTCTATATTTGTGGTGATTCAGACTAGGTATTATTCTTCTGTCACCCCTGCTAAGCTTTTACTAAGACTGTAATTACATTTAATTACTGCTGATCCATGTTATTGTTTTATTGTATTTTTAGCTCAATCACGGTTTTATTATTATTATTATATTCTTTCTATATATATAATTTAATTATATGCTTATATTATCGCCTTGTATAAACCACTTGGGAGGAATGGATTTATGAATGGTTATTGGTCATCTTTAATGGCATCTAGTCATTCATAATTTAACAATCCTGACAACATTATCCAGGGAACTTGATGCCTCCCACACCCCTCCCACACTCAGGTACCAGGACAGTAAATCAGTAAAGCAGGAGAGATTACGCTCATAGTACAAAGCATATAGTGGGGTACCTTGGCATGGTGGCAATATAGTGGTGGCATGCAGGTAATAAGCCACAGAGGAAAAAGGGTTAATAACTAAGAAAATATGGATATGCACCGTGTGTGTGTGTGTGTGTGTGTGTGTGTGTGTGTGTATGTGTGTGTATATATATATATATATCTTTTTTTTCTTCCCCTTTTAATCCTTTGAGTGCCAGAGAGCTATCCAATGAGTTGGACACTTCTGCGGCACTGAAACTGTTAACTTGTATTAAACGTCAGACCTCGTGGTAGGACATCAGGATCCATCCTGATGCCCCCAGCTACTCATCTACCAGCCAACAGCTCCCCTGCTTCCATTCTACCAGGAATACCAGGTAAGAGTGGGCAGTATCAGGAAACTGTCTCACATCATCCGAAGTGGCTGGTAAATCAGTAGTTGGGGGCATCAGGAGGGGTCCTGATGAACCACCACAAGGTCTGATTTTTGGTCTTGTAAGGCTTTGGTTGAGGAGGCTACTCAATTCCTTTCCTTTACCTCAATGTGTTCTCCCTCAATCCCTCCTCTTAACCTCATCATGTTCTCCTTCAATCCATCCTCTTTGCATCATCATGCTCTCACTTAACCCCTCCCCCCCCCTCGCCGCTTCTACACTTCTCTCTACCACCACGCACTCCACAAAGCTCTATGGAGATGGTAGTATAAAGCAGGTAAGAGGGTTGCTAAACAATAGCTCCCCTCCTACATGCTCTTTTGCTACTCCTGCATGTCCCTTCTCTCTTCTAGATCTCATAAATGTATAACTTTGTGACATTGTGTTCCAGTACATTAACCCTTTGAGTGCCAGAGAGGTATCCAATGTAATACAATGCAATGCACTGACTGGATACCACTCTGACAGTCAAAGGGTTAGCTCTTTTGTTCAAGAGGGGATGTGTAATGTATTGTATCACAATGCATTGCTCATACCTCTGGTGATGGAAATAGTGCTTTTACCACCTTTAATGCTTGAGAAGCCTCCAGTGCATTTCTGTACAATAAACTGAAAACCTCTCTACCATTCAGGGTGTTACTGACCCATTTAAAACAATGTGATTTTGCAGATTTTTTCCTTTTTCCTCTATGCTGCAGCTGACTTGCTTCAGAATTGAAACTCTTTAGTTCTATGAATAAGTCTCTATGTGTCTATGAAGCATGTACACTGTGAGCCACAGACTCAAGTTGTATTCAAGCATGCTGGCAATCACGGAGCGGTTTATGGGGCTGCTTAAGCTTTTATGAAGTTTGTGGCCATAGAAAGACTTGATAGAATGTGATAATTGTTTTTAAGAGAAGCAAAATGGATAAGTCTGATGGAATAACAAACAGAGGAATAGGCACACTAAATGCTGCTGTTAACAGAATTAACCACATAACTTTATCTTCTTATATATTCCTGCTCACTTCTCCTACACAGCTGTAAAGCTGTTAAGATGGTTGCTGAAGAGAAAGGCTGTCCAAAAATTGTGTTTCTACCATAGATAATCCCTTTTTACCAGTGTTAAGATGCTAGTGCTTCTGTTCTCATCTCTGAGCCACAGGTGGATCTGTAACTTGAAAAATAGAATTTTGTGATCTTTCTGTTAAATCCTTTTCTATTAGTCCATACAGAACACAGGAACCATGAGGAAATACTCCCCTCCCCCTCCAGAGGACAGGACAAAAAAAAAAAAAAAAAAGTAGGGCCTTTGAGGCCAAGACACCTATATCTTCCTCCAGCTTCAACCCCTGCTTCCAGATTTACTTATAGCAAAGTGTTTAATGGTAAGTTCATTAAAATCCTATTTTCTCTTATGTCCAACATGGGACACATGAACTATAGGGGATACAACAAAGCATGAAGAGAAAAATCAAAAGGAAAACAAAAGATGGATCCTTAGATAGCACTCAGCCTAATTAGGTAGATTCAAATAACAAATACGAATAATAAACAAAGTAAAAAAGTCAAAAGAATTTATTGGATACATAAAATATATTATTACAGAAAAAAACTTGTCAATAAGGGATCAATACCCAAGAGGGTCCACAGCCAAAATGCCCACCCCCAAGTACACAACAAAGCATAAATTGAACAACCCTACCTCACAAAGGAATCCTCCACCCCCAAAGATAAAGATACACGTGCGTCAGCAGAATACACATGCACATTCACAATTAAGAGGCGCAGGTCTAAACAATAACCCCCACAAATAGACAGCACATAAGAAGTACACAAGATACTGAGAAAATCTGCATGGCCAAAAACAAACAAATAATCCTGTAGAATAGCAGATGTCCAGATTAGTAAATGAAATGATGTTAGATAAATCCATAATGACAAGAGATGAGCCATGCATAGATTAACTGACATAAATAGACATTCAACCAGAGTAACAGTCCAGAGTTATGAAATGAAAGACTGATGAAATGGAATGATGGTAACTATCACACACATGCAGACTGACTCAAAAGTATCAAAGGTAAAAAACAGAAAAGAAAGGATGACCGAGTCTGTCTCTCTCCCCCATCACATCCCAGATAGAGACATAAGATAAACCAGAATAAATGTCACCAATACAGGTGTCTATCAGTCTGGAGTAGGGATCAGACCACCACTTACAAGTCATCCTTGATAGCATTCATACGAGATCCACTGTAATCAAGGCTGCTGCCCATGACTGGTTGTCTGCATCACTCTCAATAATACGTAGAGCACTGCCACATAGATGTACAGACAGATCACTCATCAGGCATGTGCGTCCCTTTATACACACTGCTTGCCGCCAAAAAGGAGTTCTGGGCTTCTTCTAGGCAAAAAAAAACAGAACAATGGACATGGCCGTTATATTTAAATTGTCGCAAATGGAGGTGACACTCCTCGTTATCAGGATACCAAATGCTATAAACAAAACATTCTTCCACCTCAAAGATCAGTGTTTCAGATTTTCCTAATTACGCTGGGAATGAGGAGAATTGGAAGAAATACATAGGACAGATGTAAGTTCCATGGAATGGACATGGAGTCCCTCGCAAAGGCCAAGGTATTCTTGGTCTTTGTGCAAAACAGAGGCACTTTCCTGTTCTAGCAAAGGGCCATCAGATTTAGTGGCGGGAGACCCCAAAGCTGAACTATCAGGTTGAACACATCCTGGTTCAGTTTCCTGTATCCATGTCTTGGTGGCCGAGGGAGTTTGCAACCACATTTTCTACGCCAGGTGCATGGACTGCTAAGATGGCCAGTGTGAGAGTTTCTGCCCAATGGAGAAGCACCAGTACTTTCTTCAATGGCAACTCGCTTCCATTTCTTTCCTGGCGTTTGGCATAAGCCACTGCCATCAAGTAGTCTGACTGCACACGGACTGGAGTCACCATTATTACTTGAGACCAGAGAAGTGCCAGATGGATTTCTGGGATGTTAATTGACAGGAGGCTTTTCTCTCCAGTCTACAATCCACAGGCTGCCAGGTGACCTAGGGTAGCACCCAAGCACCTCCTCAGACTGGCATTTGTTGTGACCAGATTCCTGTTGTGACCAGATTCCACCCCAGAATCCTGAAGGGATGTCCATAAGTTAGAGAAGAGTGATGAAGCCACCAATGTAGATGCTCCATAACTATAGGGGAGAATGTAACGGAGTGAGTGGAGAATGCTGTTGGGACCAGTTTCTGAGGATGTTCTGTTGTAGCTCGGTCCTGTGGAATGAAGACTGCTTCCAGGACATCCCAGAATTCTCACGTAGTCCCTTATTGCTGAAGAAAGCCACACAAGTGCTCAAGACAAGTTCTGGGATAGAATCTTTATCTTGTCCTCCATTAAGAAGACTCGCCCCTGAAGGGACCTGTCATGGCATAGAAGAAGAATTATTCAGACTGAGAATCTTACAGTGGTGTACCAGAATGCGGATGCACTCGGCCAGAGAGGTCATGATCTTCAGGAGTTCATAAGCCTTGCGAATGGTAGCCTTGACTCAAGATGCAATAGTCATCTTGGATGCCAGCCCTGGGACACTCAGGGATGACAAAAATCGCATCAGTCTGACAGACAGACTCAGTGTGGTCCATATAAAGCTTATGGCAGCGCACCACATCCACAGGTGGAGATCCCTCTCCTTGTCAGATTTAGGTTCAGGAAAAAAGGAAGGCACCACCATTTCCTGTTTGATGTGGAACTCCAAAAACAAGGTTAAGGTCCGACTGAGGAGTAGGAGCCTTATAAGCAGGGAAAGCATGAGCGACACCCTAAAAGAAGACCTGGACATCCGGGAAGGTGGCAATGCACCTTTGAAAAGAGACCCTTGTTCACACCATCCTGTAAAAATACAAAAAACAAAACAGGATAGCTGTGACGACAGATCCCCATCCACACTCCAAGCATGGAAAACAGACCAAACCCTATGACAGGCTTTTGAAGAGACCGGCTTCCTAGCATGGATCATAGTAGAGACCACTTCAGAAGAATATCCTTTCTTCCTCAAAATGGAGGTCTCAACAGCCATGCCGTCAAAGCCAGATGGTCCACATCCTACTTCCACAGGTATCCTTGGAGGAGGAGATCCTGTCTGCGTGGCAGAGGAAACTGTTCTTAAGCAGACAAGGTCAGTAGTTCTGGGAACCAAGGCTGTCTGGTCCAATAAGGGGCGATCAGAATGAGGGAAGCCCCATCCATCCTCACCTTCCGTAGCTCCCTTTGTAGGAGAGGAAGAGGATGAAAGATGTAGGCCAGATGAAATCTCCATGGGATTCACAGAGCATCAACTGCAAATGCCACAGGATCCTGCCAGTGGGAGCAGAACATCTGAACCTTCCAGTTGGTCCTGGAAGCCATCAAGTCTATTACAGGAAGACCCCACTCCCGTATAAGGAATCAGAAAAATGGCACACGAAACAGGCATTCATGGGAAATGTAGTTTTCCCCTATACAGAGTACCAAAGACAGAACCGAATCCCTCCAGGGCCCCCAAAACACTGATAATGTCCATCGGATAGTCAGGGAAGGGGAGACACTATGAATGAGCCATCTCCCAACTCTTACACATAGCGGCTGCGGAGATATGTCCCAGAAATGGCTGTCACATAGAGATCAATGGTGAATCGCGGCTATGCGGTAAAGTGTGCCCTTAAAGACACAGGATTCAACTTAAACAAGATCTCGTTACTTACAAGGAATCCCTTCATTGGAATGGTCTAAAACGTGTGCCTGAACACTAGGCACACGTTTTAGACCATTCCAATGAAGGGATTCCTTGTAGGTAACGAGATGTCGGCACTTCTCAACCGCCTCCGTGTCGACAGACACGGATCTCCTGCTGACAGCTTTACAGCTGTCAGTAGGAGAAATCAAATTTTAAAAGCCCGTATCTCTTAAACCATAGCGGTTTGAGAGATACGTTTTTTTGCATTTAGATCAGCTTTTTAAGCTCTTCTAAATGCAAAAAAGTTTTTTTTAGACATTACTAACACTTTAAATTATCACTCAACTGATGCATTCTTGAACTAAAGCTGAAAGAGGCTGCAAATGCACCAAACCAGATTTGCATAAAACAGGCACTTTAGCTATACGATAAGGAGCTCTGACAGGGCTTTTTAAGGTATGCACTTAAATAAATAAAAGGCTTACAGAATACTTATCAAAACAGGTATTTCTTCTATGCTTCCATGGTCTGGTTATGGATTTAAATGAGAAGTTTCCATCTTCATTTCCTTTAGTAAACAAATCTAGCAAAAACAAACAAACACATACATAAATATAATATAGCAATGTGAATTTACACTTTGTGTGTTATTTCGTAAAGTTGTAAAAAAAAAAAAAAAAATAATAAAGGTTCTGGTGCTGTGAGTTCTTAATATTCAGCAGAGGATTGCTGTTGGCTGTTGTGGTGTCAAAATCACCTACACATCCAACAAGAATGAGACTGCCAAGGACTGCTTCAGTCCTTCCAGAGGTGGAACAAGAAGCTTGGGACAGACCTTTAATATTATGGCTGTACATTTAAACTGCAAGCTGCAGTTAGAGGTGCAGTGATTAATTAGTAAAGCACAAATGGCTTTTTTTTTTTTTTTTTTTTTTTCTTCTTAAACATTATCTATCCTTTAATGGAGATAAAATTTAGCTTTTTGTGGCTTGTTTTTCTCTGCATAAATTAGTTCTGAGATACACAGAATACAAGTTATACAAAACAGTAAAATATGTAGGCATTCTCCAAGTGGCTATTAATCCCTGTACTATGTATTCTTATATTCTTAAGTCCCTCCTCTTTTCCTCTTGGAACATAGTTTGTAAGTTCGACAACAGAAGACCTTTGCGGAAGAACAGTGAAGGTCCCAATGACTGGCGATCATATATAAAAATATAGGATGATTACTGAAAGTCCAATCATCAATAACCATCACCTCTGAAAATAATTTAACAAAAATAGGATCTTAGTGTTCTTACCTTTTAAATCAGTTTCTCTATAGTCCATACGGAACACGGGTACCATGGGGATGAGTCCCTCCTTTGGAGTCTTGTAGGTGGAGACTCCCAGCCACTCATCAAGCTAAACACCTCCCCTCACTTGTGAGTGACCGAAGCCACACTAACAAAGAGAGCAAGAGAAGGAGGAAATCTCCAGTGAGAAGAAACATCCTGAAAGGACTCCGCAAGGCTAAACAGTCAAGACCAAACAAGGGTCCTGTTCACTGGGTGAGAAACCTGTGTTCCATATGGACTTTAGATCATTTTCTCTAACAGATAAGAACACTAAAATCCTATTTTCCTTTACATCCAATATGGAACACTGGTACTGTGGGGATATACAAACACTAATCTCCCAGAGGTGGGAAAAAAAAAAAGAGAAAGGACCTCATGCCTGTTCCCATGATACCGAAGTTCCCTAGGACTATCCAGAATCGGAATAGCCCAAACAGAATAAAATGTCAGACAGACACTAAACTTCCACAGCACAAAAGAACAGGAACTAACAGGGCTCAAAGAACTGAAACAGCAGTATGGCAACCAAGTGTGAAGGTCCCTAACACAGGCAAGGCTGCCTGCAGGAACTTCTGGCCAACGCTGGCTACATCCGAAGCCAGAGCATCGACATAGTAGCACTATACAAAGAAAACTTAAATCTCTGCCTTTAACAACTGCGCACCCGAGGCCAGATTCTTTTAGCAGGATGTGCTGTGAACTTAAAGGCAACAGGTTGCTTTCTGAGCTCGCACACCTGGCGTATGGCAACCTTAATCAAAAAGGCTACAGTGGCCTTGGAAGCAGATTGTTATTCCTGGAGTTCCCACTCTCCGGGATCCACGTCTTGGCAGCTTAGGAAGTCCGCCAGCAAGTTTTCTACCCCTGGAAGGTGCACGGCTGAGAAGACCAGAATGTGGGCTTCTTCCCAACCTAGATTGTACCTCACCTTGAGCCAGGGGGCAGCACTGTGAGTTCTCCTTTGATTGTTTATTTAAGCCACAGCCGTGGCATTGTCTGATTGGACCCACACTGGCCTTCCCTTCAGGAGAGAAGTCCAGTACACCATGGCCAGACAGATCGCCCTGAGTTCTAGAACACTGATGGCCTGGAGAGCCTCCTCCACAGTTGACCTGCCCTGGACCCCCAGAACCACACCCCAGATGCTCAGGCTGGCATCTGTAGCGACTAGATTCTATTCTGATATAACAAATGGTTTCCCCTGTTTCAGCTGCAAGAATAACTACCTTTGCTCCCAGATACCTGCTCCCGAAATCCCTCTCTTGGCTACCTATAAAGTATCGTATTTCTTACTAGGTTCTGTTCCTCTCCTTTAAGTATCTTCTTCAGCACCCTTTCACATTTCTGCTCTTATCTCTCTCTACACCCCTTCCCGTCACTTGCATTCTTCAAGGGTTCTGTCATGATTTCTAATTAGATTGTAAGCTCTTTGGGGCAGGGTCCCTTTCCCAGCGTATGATTCCCTTTGCTGTACCTTCCCACACAAATAATGAAATGATCGCACTTTAGCCTGATGCTCTTAACCCAGTTATGTATTCTTGTATCATACGGTTACAACTTCTGTAAAGCGCTGTGTACATGTATGGTGCTATATAAATAACTAGCAATACTGGCACAGCATATAAGAATATACATATATCAAATGAATGAGTACTGCAGTATGTAATAATACCTTTTAAACTGGACTGACATTCAATTATATGGACAAGCTTTTGAGAGCAATGCTCCCTTTTTTCAAGTCTACATAGATATAAACAGAAAAGTAATAGAAAGATAGGTAAACATACACAAGAGCAAATTATTATATATATTTTATTTTTTTTTTTTTTTTTTAATGTGCAAGAAATCCCAAGTCCTTATTTAGACCAGTGTATTTGCATGTTATTTTTCTAATTAAATCTATGTACTATGGTTCTGTGTGCGTCTTCCTGTCTCATACTCCCCCACTCCCCACCATGGATTCCTCTGTTGGGTGATTAATTACTGATCAGTTTTAAGCTTTCAACCACAATGGCTTTTATATACAGTACATATTTCATTATTTTTTAATCCAGTATGCTTTAAACTTGAAAAAGATAGTATTACCCTTGAAAGCTTGTTCATATAATTGAACGTTAATCTAATAAAAAGGTATTGTTACATACTGCAATACACACACACACACACACACACACACACACACACACACACACACACACACACACACACACACAGTATATACAGACATTTCAATATCATAAAAGTTATGTAGCAGGAATCATTCAGCACTCTATTTTTTAAGGTTTTTTTCCTGTAATATCTCCAGATATTAGAATATTGTTTGAGAGGTGAAAAAAAAAAAACATTACAAAGTGGACCTGAATTTAGTTTGCATGTTTGAAAACTGCATTAAAAACTGCCTGTGTTATGTAAACCAGAAGGCCAGCAAATGTACAGATAATGCAATATTTATACTTGTAACCATGCTAATTGTGGTACCTGTGCAGTACCAGAAATGTGTCTTGTGTTAAATTAAGCTTTTCAGTTACATCTCATATACCAAGGACGTCTTTAAGTGACGTTTCATATGCGAATTACATATTTCAGTGGCATGCCATATTATTCTCTGCTGTACTAAAAAAATGTTCAATTTTCCCAGGAATTAAAGTATGAATATCTCCTACACATCTGTTGGAAATGTTTCATTTATCATGACACATAGGCAGTCTGAATGAAATTTTTAAATATTTAAAGAAAATTCAAAATGACAGGTCCACTTTAAGTTTGCAAATCATAAAACTTCATTCAAACTGCCTTTGTGAGATACTAGCAAAAAAGCCCAGCAGATTCATAGTTTAGGAGATCAATACTTTTATTTATGAAAAAGTGAAAGTCTCCCACTGAAATACAGAGCTTAATTACTATACAAACCCTTTTCTTTGCATACATTAGCATACAGAACCACACTCAGCCTTCACCATACGGAAATAAAAGTATCACCATCTTTTAAAATATGCATCTGCTGGTCTCTTGGCTAACATGATAAATGCAGAGTTTTTAATGAGGTTTTCAAACATGCAAATGTAAATTCAAAGTGACATGTTCACCTTAATTTGGAGTTTATTTGGCAGATTATGGTTAATCAGATTTCAAAAACCATCATGATTAAGTCTGCCACACTTTTAAACTAATGTATATTGAAGATATGGGAGTTAAAGAAAAGGGGAATGTATTTTTTTTTTTTTTTTTTTTTTTTTTTATCGTCCAATCAGGGATGCAGGAACAAACGGGCATGTTCCAAAGCAGTCCCAGAAATACAGGGAGGTTAGACGAGAAAGTCTGAAAACTGCGGCCAACATGACTAAAACCAACTTTGATGCAAATAGGTTCACCTTGTAGAATTTATTAAAAAGGTATACACCGTTGACAAAAGTAGTTGCTTTACAGAGATGGTCTGTAGAGAGGCTTGACATTTCAGAGCCCAGGAAATAGTAAGAGCTTGTAGAATGAGCGGTTGTTCCAAATGGAGCAGGACAAGATTTAGGAAGACAGAATTCTAAAAGAGTCCACTTAATCCATGTAGAAACTGTAGTTTTGGATGCAGGTCCTACCTCTGTATAAATCCTTTGTTAGGCCACATTTAGAATATGGAGTACAATTTTGGGCGCCAGTCCTTAAAGACATGGAAAAGGTGCAGAGATATGCAACAAAACTGCTAAAGGGATTGGAGGATCTGAGTTATAGAGAGAGACTGCCAAACTCTGTTTACATTAGAGAAGAGACGTCTAAGAGGTGATATGATTACCATTTACAAATTCATTCAAGGTCAATACAAAGAACTAGCCAATTAAATATTTATGCAGAGAGCTGAGCTAAGAACAAGAGGTCATTCATTAAGACTAGAGGAAAGGCGCTTTCAACTAAAACAAAGGCAGGGATTCTTTACAGTAAGGGTAGTAAAGATATAGAATTCTTTGCCTTGGGATGTTGTACTTGCTGATAAGAAAAAAAGCAAAAAAAGCAAAAAAAAAAAAGCAATGGATGCCTTTCTAGCACAGAACAATATTGAAAATGATTAAAGATTGCGTCAAAGCAGATAGGATGTTGATCCAGTGAACTATCTGACTAACATTTGGAGTCAGGAAAGATTTTTTTTTTTACCCACTCTGGATTAACAGGGTGTTTTGGCATAGGCTGGACTTCATGGACGCATGTCTTTTTTCTGCCTCATCAACTATGTTAGGTCTATCTTTCCTGGCATCTTTAGGGATAACAAACAGGGACACCCAACTAAATCCAAGATGTGGAGGTAAGCCTCTTTTTGGTTCTGGGGATTAAGACAATCAGTTCTTGAAAAACTGCCTTGCATGTAACAGGTTTATTAGGAACAGAAGTGAGATTCGAAGGGAGCCGATTACAGAACTTCTAATACCAGATTCAAATTCCATGGTGGAGAATATTCTCTATGAGGAGGGATAAGGTGAATGATATATTGTAAACATGTCAGAACTTCCAGTATCATAGCAATCATTTTCTGGAACACAATAGATAAGGCCGAGATGTGCACTTTGAAAGAACTCTGTCTAAATTATTTAGCAGCACTAGCACACAAAAGAATACAGGAAAGGTTGAACTTCAGAGGATCCATACGTGGCACATTCTGGCTGATACCGATCACTTTTTTAAGGGCTTTGTGTCACTTTCCAAGCTGTCAAAGAAAATTTGGATGGATGGAAATGCAAGATGGAGCCAGGGGTCAGATCTAGTAGTACAGTCAGACACCAGTTGTCTGGTCTGAAGATTCTATATCAATGTTCTTCTTAGCCAAAATGGAGTAGTTTCTTTACGGATTTTGTAAAGAAGCCCAAGAATCAAGACAATTGGATAATATACTTGGCCCATGACTACTGCCATGGAATCTTCATGCCATCCGAAGCTTTCACTTGAAGATAGCTTGTTGAGGAAAATTCTGGAAGTTGTGTTGGCCATCAGGTCAATTTCTGGCACTCCCCAGTGAACTAGGATTTGGATTTAGTTCCCATTCTACTGGATTCAGTCTGCCTGTTGATATATTTGGCCCCCCCAGTTGTCCTCCCCTGGAAAGAAAATTACCTATAAGGCTGGCGTTTTTGCTTTTGCCCATAGTAGAGTCCTTGATACATCTAACCAGTTTGTTTATCAACCATCAAGGAGGCACCAGAAGCAAATCAAATCAATGTGGTGGGGTTGTTGGATTGGATCTAAAGTGGAAGAACCTTCCAGAAGCTAGTCCATGGTGTTACAGCATTGAATATGGCCCAAAGCATCAAAATGTTGAAGGAAAGCTTCATTTCAGCTTGAGGCCATAGGTCTTGACCCGAGCTTTGATGGAATTTTGCTCCCAAGCCTAGACGACTGCCATCAGCTACCAATGAATTGATTGTTGGGCAACCTGAAACAGGATAACTTTGCAATAAAGGTGATGAGGAATCCTGTTCCAGTACTGGAGTATATTTAGCTGCAATGGTCTCAGATGAAACTCGGCTAAGGACACTGCTTCTGTGGTAACCATCATTACTACCAACTACATACTATTATGGAGAAGGCTGGTGCCATATACTCTGGCTTGCAATGATGTTTTTTTAGAATGGCAGAAAAACATCTGCAGGTATTTGCCAAAAATAAGACCCAGGAATTCCAGTGCTTAGATTATGTCAAAATGAGACCTGTGTGCATTTATGGTCCACTTGTGTTGCTGCAGAATTTGCCTGGTCAGTTTGAGGTGATCTCAAATTCTGGGCTGATGTAGCCCTTATCAATAAGTAACAGCACTTTATCCCAAGGGACATGAGGAACTCTAGCAGAGGTGCCTGATCTTTGTAAAGGCGCTGGGAGCTATAGTAAGGCTAATAGGAAGGGCAACAGATTGAAAATACATATCCTGGAATACAAATATCATGAACTGGCAATTAGTTGTCATGGTAAGATGCTTACTTCCACATCCTTAAGTCTGGGGATGCCAGAAATTCTTCCTGTTCCATGGCAAGAATGACAGATCCTAGTGACTGGCATTTTGAATATAGGTACATTTAGGTAATTGTTGATGTTCAAGTCTAAAGACTGGTCAAAAACATCCATCTTTCTTGGAAACTATAAAAAAAAATTCTGATAAAACCCTTGGAATTTGTGTGGCTTGAGGACTGGGATTCCCACCCTTGAGTGAAGATGACACTGTATTTCTTTGGAAAAAAAAAAAAACAAAACCTTTGCTATCGTCAGGGGATTTGCAACCCCGGACTGAAAAAAGTGAGGAGATAATCTGATTAAATTGATAACTTTGTATAATTACACATAGTACACATTAATTTCAGATGGAGTTTGTTCTCCATTGTTGCCAATTCCCAATGAAGGACCCAAGGAAAGATCCCCTTGTAGCCCTGAGGAACATGAGGCATACTGAATCTATGAGTAAAATCTAGACCTTTATGCTTGCTAGAATGCTGTTAACACTCATAACAACAATGTTTTCTCTGTTCCAGAATCAGACGTTTTTTTTTTTGTTTTTTTTTTAAAGTATCTGCATTCCAAGTTGCCAGCCATAAGGTATGTCGTGCCACGACTGAAGCAGCTGAACATTTAGCATCCATTGTGGCAATTTCCAGAGCTGCTTTTGCATTGTAAAATATTGCATCCTGCAAATAAACAGAAAATCTGCGTCAGGCCATCTTCCTGGATAGCTCTACAAAGTCAATCATGTAAGGGCCTCCATGGTTCGAATGGCCCATGTTGATGCAAATGTCAGGAAAAAATAAATAAAAAATGGATCCCATCTCTGAAAACAAAGGTTTCAAAACGGAGCCCATTTTCTTATGTACAGAATCCTTCAGGGCTGCTGTATTTGTTAAGGGAACAGTGGTATGTTTGGATAGGCAGGAAACTGACGGGTCCCCAGGTACATCTGTCTGGCTGGCTCCGATCTCGGCTCTCCTTTGAACACTCTTCACCTTTGAATCATCGTCCCCTTTCCTGTTGACTGTTGCTTGCAATGAGTATCCCTCCAGCCGTCGCCTGCCACAGTCACCTGTTGTTTCTGGGACATTATACTTTGTTTGCATGACTTCCCACCTCAGGCCTACTGACTAGTCGAGGGTGTTGACTGACGACAGCCTACGACTCCCTGTTTCCTGCATGACCAACTTGTCAAGGGCATTGTAGTTGAAGCCATACGACCAACGCCTCCAGGCTTTCCGACTTCAGGGAAGTGGTAGTCGAAACTCTACAACTTCCTAGCCTGAAGGGAGAACTACTCTTAGAAGTCCTGGTAGTTGAATACTGTTGACTCCTTTTTAAATTCAATTTCAACCTTCACCTTTGTGATATTTGTAGGAAGACTACCATCTCTCCTACTGGGGAATCCTACCACCTACAGATTCCCTTGGAAACTGACAGTCTGCCATCAATGAAGTGAAGTAAAGAGAGAAAAAAGGAAATAGGTAACTAAACCAAGAACAAGACACCAATGAAAACAGTGCTGAAAACACAGTGAAAATATAGGCACTGTGATAATGCTAATGTTTCAATAATTTTGTGTTCAACTAAAGTTAGATTTTGTTGTGGTTTGCGCCAGAGGAACCAACATGCCAGGTCGACATTTTTGAACCAGTGAAACATCCCAAACCCACTGAGATGTACTGCAGCAAGACTATCCAGGTCTCACGAGAGGATAATTATGAAACTAAAGAAAGTCAAGCCGCTGGCATCATCCCACATCACTCAAGAGAGGATGGGAAAAATCCAGGATAGGAAGCAGTCATGCTGATCTGAGACTTGAACACGTCACAACACATTAAATAAACAAAAACCTGATTTTTAATGTTGATCAAACTTCAAGTATGCTACATTGTCGGTGTTACCCTATACCATTCTTTGGGAAGCTGGGAAATGCAGAGTAATGGAGTAATCCTGCTGATGAGGCCTGAGCAAGTAAACATGTTTATTTTATTAAAATAACACACCAGCATACAAGGACAACATTAATATTTTATTAAAAAAAAAAAAAATTAATAATAATTATATATAATATATATATATATATATATATATATATATATATATAAAACCTGTCAACTGGAAGGATTTTGTATGCTTTCAACATTGTACTCACTGCGACCTTAGGAGAAGCCATCTTTTAGAATGCACTGTCTTGCCTCTTCTGGTTTCTTCATTATGAGCTTAACCTCACGTGTCTTGAGGTTTCAGTCTTTCAAAAAGCCGAGTCAATGAAATTGCCCTGTTGTAATACTTTAATAAATCCACTGCTTTCCAGTTTTAACTAATCAGGATAGTCCTGAGACAGGGCAAATCTTCTAGAGGTACTAAAATAAATAAAATAACTCTGGAATGAAAAATATACCCCAATACTACATGAAGAGACAAAAAACTAAAGTACTTAGCGAATAAGGGTCCGGCCTCTTGGAGGCGTTCTCAATATCCCATTGAATCCCTTAACTGAAGGCAGAGGGAAAAAAAAAAATAAAAAAAATAATAAAGTGGAGCTTTCACCCTCAGGACACTTTACCTCATTGGATGTATCTGATAAAACTGCCTATAGGTTGGTTATTTTTTTCCCCAAATCTCATTACGTTACATGTAGGGTTTTAAAGGGATTGTAATGCCCCGAAAAAAGTATAAGCGAAATAAGTGAAATTAAAAAAAAAAAAAAAAAAGACTTAATGCTCTTATTCCTCTCTCTCAAACCTTTATGGTTTAAGAGATAAGAAAAAGTTCCCCACTTCCTCCCCCTTCTCATATGTCAGCTGTATAGCTGAAGGCATGAGATCCTGTTTCTGGGACCAGATTGCGGCTTTTCTGGAGCACCGACATAGCAATATCTAAAGAAAAATACTTCAATGGAATGGTCTACAACGTGTGCCTCGTTTGCAATCACACTTTGTAGACCATACCGATGAAGTATTTATTTTTAGATATTGCTATCTCGGAGCTCCTGAAGAGCCGCCATCTGGTTGCATGACCAGATTCTGCTTCTGACTTTACAGCTCGTCAGGCAGAAAGGGGAGGGAGCGGAGAACTTTATTTTCTTATATCTCTCAAAAGATAAAGGTTTGAGAGATGGGTGCAAAAAAAAAAGACAATGCCCTTATTACTATCACTTATACTTTTTTCGGGACTTTACTATCCCTTTAAAAACTACCCATTGACGTCACAAACTGCAGTTTCTGTGGTACAAACTGTGCCGCACAGCTCTGCAAGCCGTCCCCTTGCTGCAATGCTCCAACCACCTCCAATCAAGCACTCCCTGGGAGAGAGTGAGCTCCCTTGTATGTTAACCAAAGAAGGGCCTCTCGAGCTGACTCCGCAGTCCTATTAGCTTCCTCCACCTCTTTTTCTCTCTGCACCTGCACTGCATTGCCACAAGATATCCCCTGCTGCTCTAGTTAGGTAATCTCCAGAGCGAGACGTGTGCAAGCATTTTTTTTTTTTTTTAATAGTACACTACGTGCGGCCCCGATATACATAACAAGGGAGGCAGGCCTAAAGAGAAGGATGGGCAGGGAGAGTGCTGCCAAATATTCCTATCGTCAAGATGGCAGTGCTCTCCTTCTTGCGACCAAAGGCAGATCAGGTAGTAATATTTCCTGCTGTGATTAAAAGCTATTACATCAGGGGGTTTATGATTGTTGGTGGGGGAGGGTAGAAACCATTTTGGCTGGGGGTATGTGTAATGTTGACAGTTCCACTGAAACAGACAAGCTAGGGCAAGCTAACTGCACCATAGAGAACAAAACATAAATGAGGATTTATTTCAACACTAGAGGTCTCCAATGCATTGATGTGCAATGTGTTGGAGACCTTGCTAGTATTCAAAGATTTAAAAAGATCTATTCATATTGAAATACGGACATTTCTAACCCGCGGACGTGTCCACAGTATATGTTAAAGAATTGTCTAGGACTGAAGGGGCTAAAATAGACACTTTTTCAGTATTTCAAAAAGGAATACAACAAAAGTTAAAAGTACAATTGACAAATAGTTCTAGCTGTTGGAATTAGATTTAGTTCTGGGGTAAGTGTGGTGTCTGTTGATGAGAAGCACAGAAGTGAACAAAAATGCTGCATTTGCATGTTCTTCAGTTAGTCACCATTCTGGAATATGACTATTTAGCTCTCTAGTAAGGTTACAAGCAAAAATACCTATTTGCATATTGAGCTGCCTCTTCCTCTAAGTGCAGGCCGACCCAAAAACACAGGGCAAGTCTGGTATACCTCTTACCCTTAGGGAGAGGGTCCATAGGACAGTGATTCTCAACGTTTGTGTTTGGGACCCACCAACAGGTCATGTTTTAAATACATCTCTGTTTATTTACAGGTGGCTATAATCAGCAACTCCATTACTTTGACCACACTACTCTTGCTTAGCTGGGGATATCCTTACGTTACCTGCTGGTGTGTCCCGATGTCTGGCGAGGAGAATCACTGCCCTAGGATTTCAAAAAAGAGAAGCACAGAAGCACGCGTATGTAAGCATATACCGTTTTAAAAGCATAATACCACATTAGTATTTATGGTAATGTAAGAAAATACATAAATAAATTAAAATAAATATATTTATTTTACCCAGATCTATAAACATATCAACATAACAAAAATCAAATATTTTTAATTCCACATGTATATTTAATTTTACCAATGTCTAAACAAACCAAGATTGTTAAGTGTTCTAATTTTTTATTACTTAAAAATCTAAATTCATGTGCATGTTTAACCGACAGGTCTGGAAATATGCTAGAAGACTGGTATTGCAACATTAACAAGATTATCAGAACATTCTGGGTAAAGATATCATTGCTCTTGAAACATGTAAAGCCTTATACACAAATGCAACCATGAACATTTGTGGAGCAAATCAACTACCACAGATTTAACCTCTTGAATGCGTTAGAATTCTTCTCCAAACTGGAGAAATCATACGAGAGGTTAAAGTCCTGTTAAATCAATGGGAAGTTGAATATGTCCCCTATGGTGCAGCTGTGGAGTAATTCTGGAGCAAACCTTTTCTTTTGTGAACAAGGGCCATACAGTTATATTCATTAAGTTAAACAGTTGCAATTTGGGAACACAGGTGACAAATGGAAAAATTGCCAGTTATATAAATGGGATTTTACTCCCTTGAAGGCTAGAGGCTGGAGAATTATAGCTTTCAAAAACCTAACTTAAATGGTATCTATCATCCCTATACAGGTTTGTCTAAATAGTTAATGTAGTGACCAACAGGTATAACATTTTCATTTAATAAAATTGCCATTTTGCTGAACTTAATAGAGTAAATATTGCCCTGCTCCCTACTTCTGGACAGACTGCGGTTACCAGCTCTGTAATGCAATCTGCCACTCTTCCTCTTCTCCCCCTTCCCTTGATCCAGACTCTTCTGATGACGGAGGCTTTTTTGCGTGTAAGCTGGATCGAGGGGGGGGCAGAGTGACAGACTGCAGTACAGAGCTGGTAACCTCAGTCTGTCCGGAAGTAGGACGCAGGGCAATATTTACTCGATTAAATTCAGTAAAATATAGATTTTATTTAAAAAAAAGTGAAAACGTTATACTAGCTAGTCGTGATAAATCCCCTTTAAATTAATGGGAATTTTCCAAAGGCATAGCTCATTTGCTCCAGAATTGCATCTATTTATATTATTGAACATGACCCTTAATGGCTAGTGAAGACCAATAGTTACTGCATTATACGTGATCACAAACATTACACACATCTATATGCTTCATCTTCCATGATTATCAGAACTATTGCAGGTGCGCACATTCTATTTCTTCCTGGATGTTGCTGGAGGTAAGGTTTATTGTACCAACAATTCAGCGCAATAAACAACTTTATACTGATTCAATAAGTTATCGAATTAGCAACGGTTTCTGGTGTGGTGACAATTCCTTATCTACCATGACTTACAGTACAACACTGTATTCTTCAGTTTGAAATTTATTATATACTAGTTAAAGAGCCCGTGTACACGGGCCACCCAGCAACAGCCACGGTGTAGTCATACACAGTACAGACTGCCCGCGCCGCAGCTGATACAGAGTGGGGTGCTCCGGTGCACAGGGAGGACTCCGGTCTGAATTTGGAGCTCCCCGCTCAGTATCGAGCGAGTGCAGCCGTCTCTACTGCTCATGACGGCTTCTGACAAACATCCTT
Source organism: Rhinophrynus dorsalis (assembly GCA_037306005.1). NCBI lineage: Eukaryota > Metazoa > Chordata > Amphibia > Anura > Rhinophrynidae > Rhinophrynus > Rhinophrynus dorsalis. Next base: position 134,911,992 of record CM074718.1, read on the forward strand.
AGAGAATATAATATAGGATACTTTCTAGCTCAACACACAAGATTTACCATAGTGATACTTGGAAATAAAATTTGAAGGAGAAGCGTTAGCATCACAGTAAAATTTGTTCTCTATCAGGATTATAGAGCAACTCACACCACCCACGTAAATGTTCCCAGTGCACTGCAGCAGTCTCTAACATTCAAGGGGGTAATCACATGTAGTTTCATTTAATGTTAGGCTTGTTTAACAGAGAAACGGATGTTTATTAACTGAAAATCCCTGCTGACTGTAGTCTACTGTTAAAGCAACTAGAAGGAGCAGGGATGGCTGAGGGTAATGCCAAGAAAGTGCTTGCATGGCAGGTGCACATAAAGCACCAGTGCATATAAAAACAGACGAAGTGCACTTAATATAATCTGTTTTACCAACACAAGTAAAGAGTTTATGCACAAAATAAAACAGGAACAATTCTGGATAAACCCAACTGCATCACAGGGAACAAACAAATACAAAAGAAACCCAAATGATGTAAATGGAGCTTTTAATCCCCTTAATGCTACAATGCATTGAAGACCTCTAGTGCAAATGGCATTTAAAGACCCATTTAAATCAATGGGGCATTTTACATGCTATGGTGCAAGCAGTTTTCATCCAGAATAACGTTTTTTTTTGTGTTTTTTTATGTGCAAAGGCTCATATTATAGAAATCCAAAAGTAAATTTCTCAGTCTAATAAAATGCGGAACAATCTGCTCTAACCATTACTGTTTCCTGCAATACTCAGTGCAGCAATTGCATCCAGTGCCGGCTTTAGATCTACATGGCTGGGCTCCCACTTCAGCTTCTTCTTTTCACTGTGATCAGATGTTAGACTCATTATGTCAAGACTAGACTTCATCCTGTAATATAAACAACACATACATTCAAAAAGTGACTCTTAACGAAAATATTTACATCATAATACTAGGGGGGGCATTTAGCTTTATCTTATCTGCCAACAAAATGCTTACAGTGGAATTATACCTTATGAATAAGCATCTCAATTAGTTTAACATGCTGTTTTACCTAAGCAGGTGACCTTCATGCAGCATTCTGGTATACCATACTTCTACATTAATTATTAATATTATATACAGGAATAGCAAAAGAAACACTACTTTGGCCGTGTAAGAAGAGGCAGAGGAAGGGAGAGAACAACATATACATGTTCTGCCAACCCAGCTTTGTCCCACTGATCAGTGGTAGTCACAGAACAAAACATACACTGTGTGACAACCCAGCATTGTTCCACTGTGCACTGGTAGTTCAGAATCTCGGTGTGTGACACACCAGCATTGTTTCACTGTCTGCTCATAGTGACAGAACTACATTATACGGTCTAACACTTCTCCCCACTTCCCCCTTCCTCAAAGAAGAGTCCCAACAGCTCCTAGTCACCTAAGATGTTCTTTGTAGTCTTCCCTCCTGGCGATCACATCACCCAGAGGGCAGGTTACAAAACAGGAAGCAAGCAGGCCACAGAAGAGAGCAGAGGTGGGTGGACACTTCCTTGATGTAGCGAGGAAGACTGTCAGATAGTGTAGTGTGGTTCTGCCACTGTAAGTAGACAGTGGAACAAGATAGGGGTGTCACATTGTGTATGTGTGGTTGTGACTACTAGTGGAAAGAGGCTTGGGTGTACTGTGGGGTTGGGGGAAGTATGAAAGTGCAGGGGAGCAGAGAGGCAAAGAAAGAGCATGTTGGGTCCTGCAGGCTGCCTTGACATGCCCATACTCAGGACATGGTTGAAGATGGAGGATGGATAATGCTGGCAGCAGTGGGGAAGAATTAGCATAACTTCTGTACTGCTCCTGAGCGTGTCCGACCAAGGGTAACAGAATCAGCCTTTTTATATTCTATATATTAGTCACATGGTAACACTCACTTGTTTCAGAGTTATTTTATTTTTAAGATTCCCCCAACCCCTTTCAGTGACAGTAGCCTTCTCAGCCTGTATGAGGGCTGGTAACACACTTGGCAGTCACTCACAAACATGGCAAAAAATAAGACAACTGTCTCTCTGTGAGTAGTTTTGATGCACCCTATTCAATAGGTGCGCTTCAGGCAGTGCTCAGGACATATTAAGACTACACACAAATTGTTTATGAAAGTCAAGTGAGCTTTAATTTGTAGGGTTCTTTTATTCCATGCCTGCCACACCCCTGGGCTGTCAATGGGCATAGTGAAAAAAGAAGGAAAGAACCCCTGCCAGAGACATTTTGCTCTCCCTCCAATTATCACCTTATTGTCCAACTCAGAGTCCCTGTGAACATGGCTGAGGTATCAATATAATTTTTATATATATATATATATATATATATATATATATATATATATATATATATATATATATATATATATATATATATATATATTTTTTTTTTTTTTTTTTTTTTTTATAATTTATATAGGCCAACGTTTTTCCACTCCCCATTGGTAGAAACAGAACCACACACATAACCATACCTGGGAACACAGGGTGTGAGGAGGAGACATGGTTTTGACCCAAATCTCATGGTGAAGGCAAAATACACAGGGTGAGAGTCCAGTGTTAGTTGCTATATGATCTGCAAATTTACTGTTTTTTAGTCTTTAAACTGGTATAATTTCTACCAGAAAGGCAAAAGGAGTAGTCTTGCGTTTTATCAGACACTGATAACCCTAAGTTATGGTATGTTCTAGGGTGGTAAGAACTGACTGGATAACCCATGGATTTTAGTAAGCAGGTACATATATCACCTATAATCTACCTTATGGAGATCGCCAAGTATTTTAAAGATCACTTGGTCAGCTCATTTTGAAAGTTCCCAGTTATGCATATAACCATAAATCCCAGCCTTGTCTCTCTGGTACCCACAGAGCCACACACGCACTGTCTGATTTCCCCAACCTTGTTCTACTGGAACCACCCATGGCATGTCAAGCCACATCAATAGAGTACTATTTTTCTTGGTCTGCACTAGCTACTGAATGTTGTGGGGAATTTCATGGCTTTAGATTTTAATCTTTTTATCTTTCATACATTTCCTTCATACCCCTAATGGTTATGACCACGTGATGCTGGTAACCCATAGAAGATGAATTATTCCAGGTGCTGAATATGAAGATGTAATTGACGGTTTAAAAAAGGTTAGCATCTTTTAGGTTATTGAAGTGTAAAAACCTGCTTTCCTATAGCACCAGTTTCTGAAAATATTTGTGTGCAATAGCCTAGGGGTAGAAATTCAGATGATCCCTCATTTCATGAGGACGGTTGTCTAATTTCCAACTCTGTGCTTTGTCTACCTTTTATTCATTCCTTCAGTTGTTGGCAAGTCATCATTTACGAAGTAAGAAAGAAAGATGAGAGTTGCAATTGGTGTAGTTTTGAATTTCTTGCACCCCATATCAATGGGTGCCACTTACCTCAGAAGAGAAGCAGCTAACGAATATACAGTTTACAAAGATTGCAGTACCTTTGATGGGACAGAAGTAAAACAATGTCTTTTTTTCCTTTCCTGGAAACATCACTGCACACCAGTTTAGCATCAGAAAGGTAAATGGCTCTTCGTTTAATGTAGAGGGATATCTACTCTCAGGGAATGTATCCTTTTGGGGGGTTATTCCGATTTCATCGGGTAACTACAGCTCAAAGTAGTTTTAATGCAGAACTTTCAAATTAACTTTCACAGCCAACAAATAATTTTCCATATCTTCTTTCCTAGAAAGTTACCTAAGCAGGTAAATAGCAAAAAATGCAGAAAATGTATACTGCCTCCAGGGGGAAAAAAATTCCAAGCCTCTTGAACAGAAAGGTGTTACAGCTAAATAATGAAACTAGAAGAGTCACGGTCAGTAATACTTAAGTACTTTGTAATAATCAAACAACTTAATCATTTGTAAGTCAAGTCTAGGCTTGTTTATATATTTGTGCTTTAGCTCGGTGTGCCAATTCTTTCAAGACAAGACTGCACAAATAAATAAATACTATATACAGTCATGGCCAAAAGTTTTGAGAATGACAAGTATTGGTCTTCACAAAGCTTGTTGCTTCAGTGTTCTTAGATATTATTGTCAGATGTTACTGTGGTATACTGAAGTATAATTACAAGCATTTCATAAGTGTAAAATGCTTTTATTGACAATTACATTAAGTTTATGCAAAGGATCAATATTTGCAGTGTTGACCATTCTTTTTCAAGACCTCTGCAATCCGCCCCTGGCATGCTGTCAATTAACTTCTGGGCCACATCCTGACTGATGGCAGCACATCCTTGCATAATCAAATGCTTTGAGTTTGTCAGAATTTGTGGATTTTTGTTTGTCCACCCGCCTCTAGAGGATTGACCACAAGTTCTCAGTGGGAATTAAGGTCTGGGGAGTTTCCTGGCCACGGACCTAAAATTTGGATGTTTTGTTCCCCAAGCCACTTCGTTATTACTTTTTCCTTATGGCAAGGTGCTCCATCATGCTGGAAAAGGCATTGACCATCACCATACTGTTCTTGGATGGTTGGGAGAAGTTGCTCTTGAAGGATGTGTTGGTACCATTCTTTATTCATGGGTGTGTTCTTAGACAAAATTGTGAATTAGCCCACTCCCTTGGCTGAGAAGCAATACCACACATGAATGGTCTCAGGATGCTTTACTGCTGGCATGACACAGGACTGATGGTAGCACTAGCCTTGTCTTCTCCGGATAATCTTTTTTCCGGATGCCTCAAACAATCGGAAAGGGGATTCATCAGAGAAAATGACTTTATCCCAGTCCTGAGCAGTCCAATCCCTGTACCTTTTGTTGGAAAGAAGTGGCTTGTTTGCTGCCCTTCTTGACACCAGGCCATCCTCCAAAAGTCTTTGCCTCACTGTGCATGCAGATGCACTCACACCTGCCTGCTGCCATTCCTGAGCAAGTTCTGCACTGGTGGCTCCCTAATCCCGCAGCTGAATCAACTTTAGGAGACAGTCCTGGTGCTTGCTTGACTTTCTTGGGCACCCTGACACATTCTTCACAACAATTGAACCGCTCTCCTTGAAGTTCTTGATAATCCGATAAATGGTTGATTTAGGTGTAATCTTACTAGCAGCAATATCCTTGCCTGTGAAGCTCTTTTTGTGCAAAACAATGGTGACAGCACGTATTTCTTTGCAGGTAACCATGGTTAACAGAGGAAGAACAATGATTTCAAGCACCACCCTCCTTTTAATGCTTCCGGTCTGTTATTCTAACTCAATCAGCATAACTGAGTGATCTCCAGACTTGTCCACACTCTCCCCTGTGTTAGCAAGAGAATCACTGACATGTCAGCTGGTCCTTTTGGGGCAGGGCTGAAATGCAGTGGAAATTTTTTGGGGGATTAAGTTCATTTTCATGGCATAGAGGGACTTTGCGATTGACTGCAATTCATCTGATCACTCTTCATAACATTCTGGATTATATGCAAATTGCCATCATCTAAACTGTGGCAGCAGACTTTGTGAAAATTAATATTTATGTCATTCTCAAAATTTTTGGCCACGAATGTACTGTAGCAACACTGGCACAACTTTGCCCATGTGGTTTACAAAACAAATGGAAATAAGAATGTTTTATAAAAGAAGTGTGTATGAAGACAGACACTACAGAATACATTCTGTACAGGAGAAGCCATTATGTGAGTTATCAACCACATTGTAGCCCAATGCATTGGATGTGTCTGGCATTAATAGGGTTAAAAAATATTAATACGTGGATTTAAGTGTAGGACTATCTTCCCCAGACATCAAGGTGAATCCAGAAAGTAGGCAATGTTTTAAATGACTGGATTGATGAATTTTCAGTGCTCAGCCCTGTCATATCCAAAGTGGTGTGCAACACATTGCAAAGCATTGTGTTACACAATTCATCAGTGAATGTGAACATGTGTTTTGTGTGTAATGCATGTTATGCATATAGCATTTTGAGAATAGTGTATTCCATATAGCTTTTCATGTATAGAGTTTGTGTATAACGTATAGCATTTTGTTTATAGAGCTTAGTGAATAGCTTCTAGAGTATAGCATATTGCGAATAGCATTTTGCATACAGCATACAGCTATCGTGAATAGCATTTTCTATTTTATGTACAAGTTTTGCACATTTGTTACTGCGTATAGTGATTAGTGTATAACGTAGTGTTTTGCATATTGAGTATTACGAACAGCATGTTGCGTATAGCGTTTTGAATTTCCTGTATAGTGTATTGATATAGCACATATCATTTTGTGTAGAATGTGTTGTGTATAGGTTATAGAGTTTCATATACTGTATAGCATATAGTTGTGTATTGTCTTCAGCTTAGCTTACAGTGTTTTGCATATTGTGTATAGCATATAGTATGCAGCATATATCATTTTGCGTATTGCGCATATCGCTGTGCACATAGCGTCTTGCGTATAACTCTTTGTGTACAGAGTTTTGAGTATTGTGTATAGCATTTTGCATATAGAGTGTTGCCTATAGGGTTTTGCATTTGTGTATTAATTTTGCATATAGTGTACTGCGTTGTGTGTATGTGTATGTGTATGTGTGTGTATGTGTGTGTATGTGTGTGTATGTGTGTATGTATGTGTGTGTGTATGTGTGTGTGTATGTGTGTGTGTATGTGTGTGTGTGTGTGTATGTGTGTGTGTATGTGTGTGTGTATGTGTGTGTATGTGTGTATGTGTGTATGTGTGTGTATGTGTGTATGTGTGTATGTGTGTGTGTGTGTGTGTGTGTGTGTGTGTGTGTGTGTGTGTGTGTGTGTGTGTGTGTGTGTGTGTGTGTGTGTACGCATGACGGTATGTTACTATTTGCTCCTGGCATTGAGCCCCTTTTCCAACCTTGGCCATCTGCCCTTTATAGCATAGCCGCTTGCGATCTTTGGTGCCTGTTCTATGAGCAAGTTTCCTGATTCAGCACATTTGTTCTTGCTTCCTCGACATCTGCTTAGAACCTCAGCTTCCCTCCTGACTACGTCTCCTGGTTTTTGACTCGACACCTCATCTGTGTTACATGGCTTGAACCTCTGCTTTTCTCCAGCTTCATCTCCCAGTTTCCGACTTGGCACCTCAACTGAGTTATCCGGCTTCAACCTCTAGGCTAGTACAATCTATTCATCTCATCAGATGAGACTCTGCCTAGTGTGTACCTTTTTGCCTCCTTCCAGAGTGTTGACTCAGAGTGCACTTGCCGGACTTCCTTACACTTCTGAAGTTCGCATCATCTTACTCTAGTCTCCTCTCAGGTCCATCTAGGTCATTCTCCTTTTACTTCCCTACTTCACCTTTGCCTTACCCTGCTCTTGTCCTATAGCTAGTGGTCCCCCGCTACTCTGCAATTCACCCTTCCTTCACTTCTCCTAATGTTGCCTCTGATCCGCTCCTTCCTCCTCCTCTGGAGTTTGACGGTATGTCTGTATGATCAATCTCGTTAGACTTCCTCTTCCCTGCTCAGCAGTAACTGGTCCTCCCATCCTGGCTCAACTGGGTAGGAACAATTTGGTTTTGAGACCAGCACCTTCATACAGACTCCACTGCAGCACGGGAGGTCCAGTTGATTGTCTCCACTCTCAAGCCCCTCTCCCCAGCTTCGCTTGACCCCCGGTACAGTTTTTGAGGAGGTGAATGCAACAGTGATATATATATTTTACACACACACACACACACACACACACACACACACACACACACACACACACACACACACACACACACACACACACACACACACATTGTGTATATGGGCATTGGGTGTGTAAGCAGTGAGCTGTAAGATTAAAAAGCTTACCTTTTATTCAAGTCACATGCCACCTATAAATGGAAAATAAACAATTATCATGAATATGAACACAACCCTGAAGAAAACAAAGCCAAAATACAATTTAAAAAAAAAAGGGAGGTGGCTCACCATAATGTCCACGTGTAATAAATGGAATTAGAAAAAAAGAAAAAAAAAAAGTGATAAAAGTATAGATACCAGCAAGGAGAGAGTTCTCCAGACCCAGAAGTATAAGGCAAAACCCAATGTGCATACACAAACAGACCTGCAGTCCTCCATACAAGTAAATGTGTGCCTTTTATTGGACATACATCATACCACTGTGTAGTAAATATGAGGATTTCGTTCCATAATCTGGCCAAAGCTTGCCATCCTCGCCAATGTACCCCAATATCTGACAAGTCCAAATTTAATACACATATATAACCCTATCTAGATTAAAAACATTCCCTGAAGATTTGTTGTAAATGAGAGTGTTGGAATTCCTATGAATAACATGTGCAGCTGGGGGACCTACAATAAAAACCAAAGACATACACCCATTTAAAATAGACTTAACTGGTATTTAACTTTGTTTGCCTGTACTACAAACAGAAAAAAGAAAACTCACAGCGCTAAACTCATCATAAAATATCCAAATATTAAATATAATTTAAATATATATATAGATGAAAGATACAGATAGCAGCAGAGAATGAGAGGGTTCTCCAGTCCCCCTGACATTAGGCCTAGACCCAAAGTGTATATATATATATACACTCAGCCTGGGTTGACCCCGCGGGACAGGGAGACAGCACACTACTGTTCGAAGTAGATAAAAAGTTCGGTTTATTCCATCTTATTAAAAGCCATATTCCATTATGTTCGACAGCTAAACGTTTTCGATCCTCATTCGGATCGTCATCAGGGCAAATGAGGGCAAAAATCGAACAAACTCATACTTCTAAAAGATTCGTTGTGTCAACTCACCAATCCCGTTGCCCGCCCGGTGGAACGCACCGCTCAGCGTTCACGGGCGCACGTTGAACCAGTGATGTCACACACTTCGAATCCGTTGCTATGCAACACGTACTGTTTAAACACAAAGGATCGCACTGTCGACTAAAGACTAGTGCGACAAAGTTAGAGCCATCGTACATCGTATATTTCTTCCATTATAGGGGGATATAGCATACATAAACAATGCCTAAATTATCTCAAAAGCATCGATAGTTATAAGCGGGATCTCCAATACTTGTGACTGTCATTTATACATAATCTGGACCATTGTACATAAGAAAAAATATATATAAATAGACATTCCTAAAGTATGAATATTCTAAATGAAAAACAAATGTATATTGTGATCAATTATTAAAAAAACTAGTGAAGCTCAATGGTACAACAATATGGTAATACCAAGTTCACTATAATTAGACATCATCTTTACAGTTTGGAGACTATAACTTCCAGTATAAAGAAGTCCAAAATTCAGAGTTCAGTAAGGACCATCAGATTATTCAATTCATGTGTATCATTAATAAAGACCTACAGTATTCATATTTGTGACAACTTAAAAGACTCTTGTTGTTGATAATATATGCCCCAGTTCATAAATTTTCAAATCCGTTCTTGTTCCACCTAAGGGCCCATTCCTGTGCTTCAGCACAAGGAGTGCCCATTTGTATTTTGGGAACCATTATTAACTCTGAGCCAGTCCAGGAAAATAAAGAATCCAAGTCACCATCCTGCTCCACTTAAACGAGGTCTCCCATATTCGCAAATGGTGCGAGCTGTGCTCACCACAACTGAGAGGGAGGAATGTATAAAAGGATTGTTGCTTATGGAGAGCAGGTTCCTGGAAAGGGGTTATAACCCCAAGGAGGTTGAATCTGCTTTCCATAAAGCAAAAAAATTGAATAGAGAAGATGTATTAACACCTAAAAATAATGATGTGGAGAAAAAAATAATAATATAAGATGGAATAAACAGAACTTTTTATCTACTTCGAACAGTAGTGTGCTGTCTCCCTCTCCCGCAGGGTCAACCCAGGCTGAGTACCTTTATATACTTATCTCTAAGGGACGTGCACAAGCCAGTTGTACAATATAGATTATGTAGTAGTGTGTGCCACTGCCTGCTTTCTTTTTGGCAATCTAAATATTATATTATATATATGTCTGCATTTGTTGTCCTGTAGTAAGTGGGTACTGGCCCTCATATTTACTACACAATGGTATGATAGGACCGCAGGTCTGTTTTTTGTTTTGTGTTTGCACTTAAAGTTTTGGACTAATACTTTGGGGATTGGAGAACCCTCTCATTCCTTGTTGCCATCTATACTTTTATCACTGGTCTTTTTTAAATTTCATTTATTACATATGGAGATTATGGTGACTTGGCTCTGTGAGCTATTTTTCCTCTTTGTGTCTGCTTCCGTGCATCTCCTTTGCTCATTCTATCTGCTTCTTATTTCTATTAAAATCACTTCTAAAACACACGTATTTCTTATTAACACTATCCTTTTTTCTAATTAGAGGTTTTTAAAAGCATGGTTATTGACATGTCTTAGCTTGCACACACCATGTCTATTTTACAATTATACTAATATATACCTGTGGGGGTGGGGTATTTGAGGCCTAAATAGAGGGCTGGTGGACACACAGCCTTCTTGGTCCAGTACTCACTTACTGCATGCCAACAAAGTCCTATTTTAAATAGGTGTATGTCTGGTCTGCATTGTAGGTCTCCCAGAGGCACATGTTATTCATATGAATTCCAAAACATTCATTTACAACAAATCCTTCGGGAATGTTTTTAACCTAGATAGGGTTCTATATGTTTATTAGATTAGGACTTCAGATATTGGGGTTCTTTGACTAGGTTAGCAAGCTTATACATACTTTGGCCAAATTCTGGAACAAAAGCCTCATTAATAGTAGATAGCATTATATTATTTCTGTAAAAGCTTCAGAATGCAAAAGCAAACAAAATACTGTCTTACATAAAAAGGAGTATAGAACAAAAAATGGATACCAATTTTACCACTATACAAGACCTCACTATAGTTATGCAGTGCAGTTTTTGGCACCAATACTGAAAAAGGATATTCTAGAACAGGAGAGAATACAAAGCAAAAAAATTAAGGGACTGATGGATGTGAATTATGGATATGTCTAGCCTACTGGTACTCAAACTGTATTTGCTCAAAGCACCCCTAACACACACAATCTGCAATTTCCATTTTAAAGGTAATTTGACCATGGATGTAATGACAGGTACAAATGTATAATATAGTTATGCCTAAGTCTTGCCATAATAATGACAAAAAAAGTAGATTGCGCATAACAATTTATATAATTGTATAATTTATATAACATGCAGTTTTCAGAATTTGTTAGGTCTACACCAGTTCGGCGGTCAGCGGGCTCTTGGTGCAGTCAATCTAAAGAGATCGGTGCACTTCATCGGCGGCTCCAGTTAGGCAGCGCCGGCCTTGCTCAGCGCACCCCCCAGGTAATTTTGCTCTGCACTATTGTTCTTATTAGTGTTATTATTATTCTTAATTGGTTATATTATTGTCGCATTTGAACTAACTCACCATCATCCATCTGGTTAATAGGACTACAATTTTCCATCATCACTCATTCATCTCATCAACTTCATCTCCATTGTACTTCATATGGTATTGTAACCACTGAAACATCTTTGTAAGCATTTTATCATTTTCTAAAACTGAGGACTGTTATTTATTTCACACATAATTTGGTCACTACAACTCTTTGGTGTTCAATATTGTTCTGTTGATGCTTATTAAGCTTGATCTCTCAGTTCATTAAGAAGGTTTTGGCATATGTGTTTAGAGGTTAATTGGGAATACAGGCTGTCTGTTATTAACCATTCATCTGACACATTTTCAGTGCAGGTCCTTTTAAGTCATTGTTCAGTTTCGAATATAATTGCTCTGGGTGCTGTTATACTGGAGCATGCTATCATATTTATATATATATATATATATATATATATATATATATATATATATATATATATATATATATATATATATATATATATATATATATATATATATATATTTATTTTTTTTTTTTTTTTTTTTTTCCCCTTCTGTGAAATTTGTGGGAGCACAATCATAATGTATGTCATGTGTGTCTCATCATATAATTAGCATGCAAAGTATAATAACCCATTATTATTTCTGTCATGTGATTGGGTGGTGGTTTGTGTATTCTAATGCCTTCCCCCCAATAAACCCAACTTGTAATTTTGAATTTCTGTTGGTTATTTTCTATTTATATGTTATATTTATATATATTTCAGCAAATTATTGCACGGTTTGTTCATCGTTTCGGAGGATTTTAGTTCGGGGGGGGGGGAAGCTTTTCGTACTTTTTTTCGTACTCTTTCAGTTACGCAAATCTAGATTAGGAGTTTAGGTTTTGATTTTTGAAGTCTGTCGGTCCCTGTCTTTTAGTCAGGGCAGGGAGGAGTAGTTAGTTCCCCGGGAATCACAAGTTCAATTCCCCTCAGTCCAACGCATAGCTAGCACAACTCCTCCTGGTTTTTGTACAGGCAGGGCGTCATCTTCTCACACCGTCAGCTACGATCCCCGCCTACCGAGATAGGCAACCGCCCCACGACCCAAATCATAGTCAGCGCTGACACGGTGTTGATAGGAAGGGCCTCATCTTCCCGTTTTAGTTAGTCAGGTTCCTTTTTTTTTTTTTTTTTTCCTTCTTTTTTCTCTCTCTCTCTAGCCAGTTAGAGATCCAGGAGACCGACAGCAGATAGGCAGAAGACCCTTTTCACCCTTGTTATTTCTCATTACAGGGGTCAGGAGCTTCAAGTATGTCTGTTGAATCTGGTTTCTCGGAAGTACCAGAATCACAGGACACTCCTAGGCTTACATCGGAAGTTCAATCCCGTAACTTATATAGGTCATGGACTGTGACTAAAATTGTTAAGGAACTGCAATCAAGGGGTATTCCCTACCCGGCCACGGCCAGGAAAGCTGAATTATTTAAACTTTTATTTACCCCTACTAATACTCCTAGACCTAGTGCTAGCCAGAGTTCGGCTCCATCTATTTCGCATTCTACCTCGGAATTGGCGGATCTCCAGGCTTCGGTAGCCACTCTAGCGGAATCGGTAGCCTCCATCCATGCTAGATTGGATGACCTGGGAAATTCTACTCCCAACTATCAGGTGGCCCAGTCAGTGAACCCAGGTATTCCCCAGAGTCCTGGGTACTCCTCAGCAGGGAATGTCATGCCAGCTATCACTCCTGCCCATTTTATCCCTAATCAACTTAAGAAAGATATTATAGAAGGCAAGGACATTAACCTTGCATCCTTGTTAATTTCCTCACAGGATTATGTGGAAAACAAAGCATTTTCTTGTGAACAAGTTTCGGTTGTGCTAAAAGCTAAGGATCCTAGGTTAGGGAAAAAACTGTCGGTTACTGAATTTGTTTTGGCATTTAGCCTATATAGGGATGTTATTTGTTCGGTTCACCCTGAGCGAAGAGAGGAGCTAGATCATTATTTATACAGGGTGGTGGAGATCGGGCACAAGTACGGTGGGTATAGTTTTTATGTTCATCACCGGTCTTTTTCAGCCAAGGCGGCCGCGGCTCTTGCTCAGTTCAATATTACTTTGGATTGGAGCCAGCTGGACACGGAACTATTTTGCCGTCACCGTTTGTCACTCCTCCCTTTTCTCATTGGCGTATCAACCCTATAGGGGTGGCTCATAGTAAGTCGTCAAATAAAGCCCGCTTGATCTACGATTTGTCCGCGCCACATGCCATATCCACCCCTAGTCTCAACTCGCTCATTCCATCCGAGGAATTTTCCTTAAATTATTCCTCAGTGGATGCCATACAGATCATTATGCAGACAGGTAGGGGTTCTTGGTTGAGCAAGACAGATATAGCGGACGCCTTCAAATTGTTGCCTTTACATCCATCACTGTGGAATCTGCATGGTATCAAGTGGCGGGGGCTTTACTATTTTGCTACACGTCTTACTTTTGGGGCCAAGAGTAGCCCCAAATTGTTTGATATTTTTGCAGACACCCTGTGTTGGATGTTGCTAAACGCTCATCACGTCTTTCACTTGATTCATTATCTGGATGATTTTCTTATTATAGAACCTGCCCATCGTAAACCGACAGGTCTTGAGGAAATTCATAAACTTTTTTCCAATCTCAATATTCCCTTATCTCATGATAAAACCATGGGACCGGTTACTAGGCTTTGTTTTTTGGGGATCCAGTTAGACACAGTTAGCATGGAAGCTAGTCTACCTCAGGACAAACTCTCTATGATTCAGGGCTTGATATCAGAGCTTGCTGCCAGGGAGTCCTGTCAGAAAGTAGAGTTACAGTCCCTGCTTGGCACGTTAAATTTTGCTATGAGGATAATTCCGCAGGGTCGTTCTTTCATAGCACATCTGTTGACTCTGCTGTCTGGGGATTCACAGGCGGGGAATCTGGTGCTTCTTGATGCATCCACCAAATTGGATTTGGGCATGTGGGCTCGTTTCCTCAGGACATGGAATGGTCGCTCTATGTTTGTGCCCCGGGCCTCGGCATAGTCTCCTATGGTCACCGCTGATGCAGCGGTCTCAGGAGGGTTTGCGGCTATCTGTGGTGATCATTGGTTGGCAGAGGCTTGGCCCCCTGAGGTTAATTGGTTCCACAGGTTCAAAGGCAATCTCACTCTTCTCAAGTTAATCCCCATCGTGGCTGCGGCCACTGTTTGGGGTAAGCGGTGGATAGGGGAAACAGTACGTTTTAGATCCAATGATGAATCTACTGTGGCTTTGATTAATCAGGGTCGCTCCCCTTCACCTGTCATTATGTCTTTTTTGAGGAAATTGATTTGGCTTTCCTTATATTATAAATTCGCTATTATTTGTGAACTATTACCAGTTGGGTCTGGTCCACAAGCTTATGCATTGTCTTGTTTGGAATTTCAGGATTTCTTTCGCCTGCACCCCACTGCGGATCCATCCCCGGTGTCTTGTCCAGATCTAGAATCCATGAGGATGGATTAGGAATTCATTTACGAGGTGCTCAAGTTCTGGTACATCAGGGCCTAGCTTCAAGCACCAAGAGATGTTATGTTAGAGCTTGGAAATTATTTCAGAGATTTATTGGCTCTGTCAGGCCTTACAGAACTTATGATATTAGTATGGTCCTTGCATTTATTTCTTATTGCCATTTCTCCTTACATCTAACGTTTAACACCATTAAGTTATATGTGGTGGGGATTCAGCATTTTTTGATTTTGTCAGATTTTCACCACAGATCCTTACTGTCTTGTCAACCGATCAAACTAGCCTTAAGGGGCATTAGGAAATTACAACATCATAAGACCAAAACTAGATTACCTATAGATGGGACTTTATTTAGAGCTATATGTCAAGTCCTTAACAAATCGCCCATTCACTATAGAGATCAACAATACCTTGTTGGCTGCTATATTTTTGGCCTTTTATGGTTTTTTTGAGACCGGGAGAAATCAGTGTGTCAAGTTCTACAGGCAGATTCGTATCGATATCGGATTTAGTTCGTATCTCAGATTATTAGGTTTTATCCTTGGTATCCACCAAAACTAATCAGGTAGGACCACCTACTAAGATACATTTCTATCCTACTTTTAATGCCTGGTGCCCTGTTACTTATTTTGTCACTTATTTACTCACCCTTCAGGGGAAACCTAGAGATAGTCCTTTACTTCCTTTCTACGGGAAACCCCTCACTACGTCCAATTTCATTAAATATGTTAGGACTATCATCTCCAGGTTAGGTCTGGACCCTATGGGGTTCTCAGGTCACTCTTTTCGCATCGGAGCAGCCACTTCGGCTTCTCGTCACAAAGTACCCGCACATATTATTAAGTGTTTGGGAAGATGGGCTTCTGCCTGCTATATGACATACATTTCATCCCCTGCCATAGAAATGAGACAGGCCTTCCGTTGTTTAGCGCTTTAATAACTTGTATTTGTATTATTTAATAAAGGTTAAGATTCACTGTGTATGTGGTTATACTTCTTGCCCTTTCAGCAGGCCTGGTTTACGACGGCTAGGAGCACACTTCAGCCCCTTATTTTAAGCATCGTGAGGTCCGTCCACAAATCTTAAGGCTATTGGTTAGCCTGGAATTGTGGGCGGACCGGGAGATACCTCTTAACGGCTGCCAGGAGCGTGGTTATGACGCTTCTTTGGGCGCCGAGTCCCCTCCCAATTTTTTTTTTTTTCCCTCACTCTTTCCCTATTGGGCCCTCTCAGCAGGCCTGGCTTACGACGGCTAGGAGCACACTTCAGCCCCTTATTTTAAGCATCGTGAGGTCCGTCCACAAATATCTGTTTTGAGCCTCTATTCCCTGTAGTGCCTGTGTATCTGTTATTATACAAGCTTGCTTGGATCAAATCCTTACAATCACATAATATTTAATAGATCTGTGTGACATATTTTTAAGAAGTCTGTTTATATTCGTTTCTATCGAATTTAATACATTATAGATGTGGGCTTTAACAGAGGATCTCTAACTAGTAGCTCCCGATTTTGAGTTTTTGCATTTTTATGCACAAACTGCTATGTTTTTTGTGTTTGAGTTTCACTCATTATTGGCTTTCCATCCTGGATATATATTTTACGTGGAGCTTTATCTGAAATCAAATTAGCCAATTAGATCTTTCCCTTTGAAGCCGGCTCTGTTGTAACTGTCTGACCTGGGATCACAACGGAACGAATAGGCTCCAAAGTGGTTATTCTTATTAAGTGAATATTCTCACGATCTATCATTTTAACTGCTGCATAGCTTGCGACTTAGTAGATACTGGTCCGCGATCTGATGGTTGTCACAGTATCTGGCCACTGCATCATCACTTCGCAATATGATATATGTGCATTGTTTAAATGATCCAAACTAATGAGTTTGATAATGATAACATTCGCCAAAAACTTTTTAAATTATACCTTCTAATAAAGGTTAAGTTTTACTTAAGTTCCCATTTTCTGCTTGGGCTACAAAGTGTAGGTGCTATTGATGGTGTCATTTTGAGTGCTTAATTCTGCGGGGATTTCATTTTTCTCTTCTACCTTTTATCATATGTCTACTGTGTGAGCACCTTATTACAATCGCATAATACTGTTTCTTTGTTAGTAATTACACTATTAATTGTGCACTAGTTTTTTTTTTCCTTTTTAAATGGTAAACTATATGAAATGTTTTACTTCTTTTAAAAAGTTCCTTTTACTTTTTTTTTTTTAAAGAGAAACTATCATATTCTAGATGATAGGACCACAAGATAACGGATCTAGGGACACATACACAAATAAATGCACCACTCATGTCACATTTAAGCCTTTGAGCACCACAAAGATACACAACGTATTGAGCTGCAATGCATTGTGTACTCCTACGGCATTCAAAGGGTTACTGGCCGCGACACATATGATCTTGCGATAGCTCTCATCTACCCACTCCTCACTGCTGTCCTCAAACGGGCTGTCATACACAAATACCACCCACACATGTGCCTTCATGTTGCACATCAGGATTCATTTGCACGGTGTTGCATCCAACTTCAAATATGCCTCAAGCATTGCTAATACTTTCTTCCATGCTGCAAAGCACTCTATGACTTATCACTTTATAACAAACGTTGTGAAATAGGGATCCAGAATGAGGACACCATTTTGGACATCCATCACAGCCGCCTCCAATGCCTGACTCTTCGGGGGCTGTGGACTCTATGAGTGGAAGTACAGTTGGCTAACCCTTTCATTGCCAAACGTCATTAAGGCTCGTGCCATCACAGCTTTCTGAAACTTTAGTAAAACAATGCTAGCGCCTACAGATTTGTATGTGGGTTTTAAAGGGATAGTAATGTTTCACTAGAACAGCAGCTCCAATTAATCTTCTTAGTATTTGAGCCATAGAGAGTGTTATTTCACTACTGTGACAGTTGTAGTTCAAGAGTAATTGAATGATAAAGTATCCCCCTCCTGCACCTTTTATCTAGTGTACGCCACCTCCCCTCAAATGTGGAATCTGGTCTTGAGACCAGACAGCTCGCAGCAAGGTACAATCTTCTTACTGTGTGAACAATGAAAACCCTGCCCCCCTTAACAGGTTTTTCCCTTATGCTAATTGAAGATGGTCCTTCCAACAGGACACCAGCTTGCTGGTCTGAGGTGAGCAGTGTTACACTAGGTAAAAGGGGCAGGAGGGGGATATTTTATCATTCAATTACTCTTGAACTACAACTCTGACAGTATTGAAATAACATTGTCCATGGCCTGAATACTATGAAGATTAATTGGAGCTGCTTTTACTGAAACATTACTATCCCTTTAATGCGACTTTGTACAAATACAAACATTACAGGCAGTTGCATTTTTTAGTGCAACTTTGATCAGGTGTTTATAACGATGGATGCAGGGAGAAGCAACAACAAAAACACAGTTACCAATTGTCAACAAAGTATGCATCCTAGAGCCACTCAGTTAACCAATAAAAAGGCATAATTTTTACTCCTACAAGTTTTTTGTGAGAGGGACAAAACGTGCACTAGAAACTATGTATCGGTGTATATCACTGAAATTATCATTAGGCCAAATAAGCCTCAGTTTAGCAGGACACATATACTTATACAAAAACGTAGACTACATGTCTTATAAATGAAGTTTGGTGGCCCCTCCCTCACACAAAAAAAAAAAAACAAAAAAAAAAAAAACAAAAAAAAACTTACCTAACCCTTTAATGACTGCCCGATTTGGGGGTGGGCAGCGGTTAAGGACCACAGCAATTTTTTTTTTTCCACAATGAATTCTGGGATGGAGGAGCAGCGCGAAGCCGCACTGTCATCCCATTATTGCATGAGGTGCCAGAACCGTCACGGGTCCTTAACACACATCCACTGATGACAGTCCTGGCACATCACCCATCATTAAGGGATTTTAGGTATAACAAGTGAAGAAATTGTTGGTTTTCAAGCTGTATAAAATGTTACCTTAAGAAAACTTTTTGGCTCGAATTCATCAACAATGCTCTCACAATCGGTAAGTAGGCTTTCAACAGTTTTTTTGTGATGTGTCTTCATTTCTTTCCACACTTTATACTCTTTTATGGTTGTATTTTGCTGACGTTCAACTAACTCCACAAGCTGTTGTTTCTTCAAAGCCAAAGCTTTCTGAACTTCTTCAAATGCCAAAGTAAGATCGCTAGCTTCATTTCTGAAAGCCTCCTGAAAGCAAAATTAAGTGTGTACTTGTTTTACACAGTAGATTAAATTTCTTATAAGTGGATTGTATTTGTGCCAAAAAGTTCTTTACAGCAAAAAAATTTACTCCACTACAAAACAGGCAATCAACATTTTATTTTATTTTTTCAAATAACTAAAAGGGAAATAACCTATTGATATGTACTTTCCCAGTGCAGCAAATCAATGGTACTCTCACTGAAACATGAATTATTCAAAATTTATTAGCACAAAGTTTTTTTTGGTTATACAGTTGTATGCAAAAGTTTTGGCACACTTGGCCAAATTACATATTTTGTTGATATTGTAAGTGAAAAGCAGTTAACACAGCCTCTGCAGCAGAAAACTTAAACTTGACATATTAGTGCAAATTGCAATGCAAGCTAATAAGCATTTGCTGAATTTAACAAAGAGACCAAGCTGATAAACAGTGAGGAGATCTAAACACCAGCACCTGCAAAACCGTGTATGAGTGTTCTCAATCTTTTTTGGCCAAAGGCACCCCAAAAACAGTGTAAAACACTCATGACATGCCTCATTTATAAAAACAGATTTGTCAAGAGGCTAATGAAGAGTACAAATACAAAAATATATAGTTGTGAATACCGTAATACATCAAATGTTAATTTAAAAATAAAAATTCTAATTTTGATCAAAATGTTCATAGGATAACCGCCTTATATATAGAGGAAAAAGAAAAACTCAAAGCGCTAGAACTCTCCATTTATTGTGAAATATTATAATTGTGAATATTAATGTGAAAGGTGTATAGAAAAAGAAGAGCAGCAAGGATAGAAGGAACCCTCTCAGTCCCTAAACAGGGCTAGCCCAGTACCAAAGAAGAAAAAGAAAACATCCTGCGCTTATCTATTCTAACACCTAAAAGCCTAAACATATACAGCTGCCCTGTAATTAGCATATATCATAAATCTTTAATAATTCATATGATCTAAAAAGGTATTAAATCTGGGGGTTTCGTACATAAGATGGCCAAATTATGGTTAAGCTCGCTGACCAACGCCAAGGTACCCCAATTTCAGCGAGTCCCTAACAAAAAAAGTCATCTTTTCTAATCTTGAAAGTCTCCAAGAAATGGGGACCAGAGCTGCGAAACGTTACTTTAATTGGTCTATTGATCTCTAAAAATTTTTTTAGAGATCAATAGACCAATTAAAGTAACGTTTCGCAGCTCTGGTCCCCATTTCTTGGAGACTTTCAAGATTAGAAAAGATGACTTTTTTTGTTAAGGACTCGCTGAAATTGGGGTACCTTGGCGTTGGTCAGCGAGCTTAACCATAATTTGGCCATCTTATGTACGAAACCCCCAGATTTAATACCTTTTTAGATCATATGAATTATTAAAGATTTATGATATATGCTAATTACAGGGCAGCTGTATATGTTTAGGCTTTTAGGTGTTAGAATAGATAAGCGCAGGATGTTTTCTTTTTCTTCTTATATATAGAGGGGGTGAATTATAGGTGCACATAAAAAAAAAAAAAAAAAAAAAAAAAAGAAGGAACCCCCCCCAAAAAAAAAAAAAAAAAAAAAAGCACAAAACTTGGGGAAATAAAAATATACAGACAGCACACTGCTAATGATATGCTCTAGTGGAAGCAGCTTTTTGCATGGGATGCAGTAGTAGAATGTTTGTGTCTAATTACTCCTTGTACTTGTGCAAATAAAACATATACACAACACCACATTTTTTGGTGGTCAATTTCTATATCCAAGTATTTACAATGGGGAGCTTAAGCCTTTGAGTGCCAAAGAGGTACCTAATGCATGGCAGCGCAACACACTGGATACTTTTCTGGCACTTAAAGGGTTCATTTATGCGCTGCAGGCCTGTAGAAGAGGTAACATTTTTATGAAAACCTGTTAACGGGATGGTAATATGTCTATTGAAGTTTATGTCCGAGTCTTCAAACTTTAGTTTTTTTTTTTTTTGTTTTTTTTTACATGTAGCGCTATATTTAGTGACTTTCATTATTGTAGTACAAATGCTATTCAAGGTTAAAGGATCCCCCTCCCACCCTTTTCCTGCATCACACTGCCTCTGTCTGATCCGGATGGAGAGCGGCGAGGAAAAATTTTCAGTAAGCAAAAGGTGGGCAGGGTTTTTCCTTATACTTAATGTGTGAAGACTGTCCCTCACTGCATCTGTCTGGTCCCACAACCAGATTACAGATCTAATGGGAGGCAGCCAGAAGGGGCCATAGGGGGATCCTTTCGTCTTGAATAGCATTTAATCTACAACACAGGCCTATAGCCTTCGCTTGTGACAAACTGGTTGGCAGCGTCGGGATATATTTAGAGATTTTTAGTGCTTGCTGGATTTTACCTGTAAAAGAAATTGCATACATTTTTGTGTAATTTCCAAAGACAGAGCTCAGTGCTGATTTAAAAGATGGAGGCTTATCGCAAACAGCCCAAAGAGACCCTGGAATTGATGTGCCAACCAAGGGATTTACCAACTTTTGGCAAAAGCAAGGAACAACTTATTGTAGACCTTGTGGAAGCTGACAGACACACTGTTGAGTCAGAGACTGACATTGAAAAGGTACTGAGCACTCTACAACTGAAGGACCACTACATACTGGAATGCCTAGTGTTTGCACCCCTCAAAGTGTCATGGACAATTGCTCTACAGATTTATTCAGACAACTGATGGCTTCAAATCCTCAGGAGGCCATGCAAGTGATGATTCAACAGCAGGCTGCACAGAGACAAGAAAAAGAGTCAGAAAGGAGACATCAGCTGGAAATGCCGAAGCTGCAGTTCACAGTTCTGTCCTCATCAAACACTGCATCAGATACCAGCACATCTAGGCTCCGAAAGGAGGATTTTCCCTCCCTGGAAGAGGGTACTGGTTTGGATGTATTCCTGAAAAGTCTTGAAAAGGTGTGCAGGCTGTATCATCTACCCTCAGACCCATCTACCCTCAGACTATTGGGGGAGATATTTAACCCCACAGTTGAAAGGAAAAGCTCTGGATGTGTTTGTGTCCCTTCCCCCCGAGACTGATAATGATGAGGCAATAAATATCTGCCTTGCTAAAAAAAAAACAAAAAAACTTTTAACCTAACCCCTGAGGCCTACAGGAAAAAGTTTAGGAGCATGCAGCAGTGTCTCATCCAGCTGCATTCAATATGTTGGACAACTGGAAACTGAATACAAGCAATGGATTACAGGGTTCCAAGCTACCACCTATGAAACAGTTGATAAATTAATGGTCCTGGAACAGATCCTTCATACACGGAGCCCTGATGTAAGAGGGTGGATTTTAGAAAAAGCCAAAAACCGCTAGGGATGCCGCAGAACTGGCAGATGACTACGCAGACATCCATACACCAGCATCTAGGCGTGGAGTTATGTCAGCTGGTACTCCAACCTGGAGAGGAGATACAGTTCAGTCACTATCTACAAGATCTGCAGTGAGGGCCTCACCATCAGCTGTCAATAGCACAGGGGCTGTCTGGTGGGCCCCATACCCGCCGTTGTTTTCAGTGCAAACAGATTTGGCACCTGCGGGTTACTTGCCCCACTAGGAATCCAACCCCATCTGCTCGTGGAAGTGGGGATACCCACTGGGGGGGCCCACCATAAGTTTTGCTTGGGCCTGTGGGAAAAAGAGAGGATAACCTGCAGAGTGTAACTGTGGGTGACCATGGGACTGAGATTCTGGAGCTTCATTCACCTTGGTGCGCCCTGAAGTGGTGAATACAGAGGACATGATACCTGGAAGAACCACGTCGATCAAAGGAATAGGGGGTGTGCGCCTCTGTGCCCATGGCACGGGTGTACCTTGATTGGGGGGGTGGGCAAAGGTTTGCAGGAAGTGGGGGTTTCTGAGGATATCCCTGTTAATGTTCTGCTGGGGAATGATTTGGGCTGGATGCTCTGTCACTATGGACACTAGGACAGATTGCAAACTGGAAGGACTAACAAAGTCCTGTTCAATCTAAGGTACGGTGTGAAACTTTGGGGGATGTTGTGAAATGTGATTGCTGGGAGGGAGAGCAGGGGATGGATAAATGCCTACCTGTAATAGAACCAGTGATGCCTTCCAAAGGTGAGGTGGGGTGTGTTGTAAACATGTGATTACAATGAATTCCAAATGCCAAAA
Source organism: Rhinophrynus dorsalis (assembly GCA_037306005.1). Classification (NCBI taxonomy): domain Eukaryota; kingdom Metazoa; phylum Chordata; class Amphibia; order Anura; family Rhinophrynidae; genus Rhinophrynus; species Rhinophrynus dorsalis. The sequence continues at coordinate 134,935,169 of CM074718.1, forward strand.
ACTAGTGGAGAAAGCTAGGGAGAGGGTTTGGAGGATAAGGGACCAGGAGTGAGTGGTGATTTGCCTGTGTCTAAATCCTTTGATACTGTGATGTCAGAGTAAGAGGGAGGAGGAATGGGATTTTCCTTCTGTAACATGTTCCCTGGATGGAGAATGCAGAGAGCAGAGGTTGCCCTACCAGGAGGAAAGTGGGAGACAGGGAGGTATGCCAATGGTAGCAGGGGTAACATGTCAGCAGTATGCCAGGGCTGAAGCCTGTAGAACATGGGGAGGATGGGAATGACAGGGTCAGGTTGTTTGACCAGCAGACAGAGAAAGGGGTAGACCCCTTGAGGGGCTGAGACGCTGCGCTGAGAGGCCAGGTGCTGACATGGATAGGCACTGGTTAAATTGGGATAACCATATCTTATACTAGGAGTCCCTTCCCATTGACATGATGGAGTTCAGAGAGGGAAAAAGGCAGCTTACATGGGAATGCAGATGGTCTGTCGCTTCAGGGGGAAATGGAGGTTAACGGTGAACAAATTGATCAGCCTGTGGCTTGATCCCTCTGTCCACCATCTTAAGGGGGAGGTGTCATGCCAAGGCATGAGTTGGCCCTCTGGGTTGTAGAATTTGTTTGTTTGCTGACCTGTATGTTATTCATAGTGCACCAGTACTAGGCCATAAAATTAGCTGGGTAGATAACATCTCCAGAGCAGGATCTAGGGCTACTATAAAACTTATTGGAAGATCTGCTCTGATGGAGGTCATCCAGGGGACACCAAAATAACCTGAAATAGGGAGAACATGTATATATAGTGTAAAAAGGTTCAATACAAATATATATTCAGAATGTCCAGGTTTTACCCTTTTGGTGAGTACCAAACATCCAAGGGGGAGGTGTTCCTGCTAGGAGTTCCAAAAATAGCCACTTTGAAACCAGTTAGACCCAGCATGTTTGGTGTCCAGATATTCACATAGATATGAGGAATAGGATTATTATAGAACATTATAGAGGTGTGCTGTGGGTTGCATGTTTTGGGAAGCCTTATGATTTTTCAGGTAGAACTCTGCATCCCTGACAGGTCTGACTGAGTGGGCTGTAAACGGTAAGGCCAGACCCCTGACCCTCCCACGTAACACCCAGGGGGTCTGGCCTCACAAGCCGCTGTGGACTCTTTAATATGGGTTTTTTGGATAAAACAGTGAATTTCTTTGTAACAACTGAAGGGGGATATGCCATCAGAAGTTCTCAAGGACTTTTAAAATATCGGTAATTGTATTTAAGGATTTCTTGTGTTTCTCCCATTTTATTTTATGGACTGTTTTGCCAATGTGTAATCTTTATTTGTGCATGTTCTTTATTTCTGTATTTTTGTAACCAGCACTGTGAAGCCTTTTTTCAGATTAAATGTTCAATTAATCAGCTCTTGTCTCTGTTCTCTAACATGAACTCACTACTCTGAAGGAAACTCAGTTAGAACATGCTACTAAAGGGTTAAGTCTAAATGTTTGATTATTAAGGTGATATTACACTGTAATTCTGTTGTGTTTGGGGTAACCCAAGATGCCCAGATATAAAGTGTTGGAGGTGGCAGCGAATTGTAGTACTGGGGTGATAGTGCAGGAGGGTTTTCAGGGGTTAATTTGGCAGTTGCTATAAATAGTAACAGGTAACCAGGGGTCTGGTATTCTTAACCTTTTCACTTCCACACTCTCCCCACTGTCTCAGCAGGGCCTATAGCCTTCGTTTGTGACAATATTTTTTTATATATATACAGATCTTCACCAGGACTGAGAGAAAAAGACTTATCTGTGAGTACACCAAAATACCCTTTTCTCTTTATGTCCAACAGGTTAGTTTTAATAAACATAAGAAGGATACCTATACAGGTGCAAAGGCCTGTAGGAACTTCTGTCCAAAACTGGCATCAGCTGAAGCCAGAACATTGACAGAGGCCTAATTTTAGGAATCCCAGAAGCAACCACCACTGTGGTGAAATGTGCTATGACCTTTAAAGGGCGCAGGCTTCATCCTAAGAACATACGGCTGGCGAATGGTCACCTTGATTTAGGAAGTCATTGTCACTTTAGATGCAGCTTTGACTGCACAAGAACCCTCAGGAATGAGAGAGAGTGCCCATTTTTCTGTATGGCTGTGTGTAATGAACATAGTACTTCAAGAATGTAAATAAGTCCCAAAAAAGAAGCTCCTGCTCTTGTCTGTTAGCTGGAGCAGGACAAACAGTAGAAAGAACAATTTCCTGGTTAAAGTGAAACTCAGAAACAACCTTAGAGCGATTTTGAGAACTTCTGCAGGAATACCAGAAGAATCTTTGAGCATCCGTCTTTCAAGTGTGACCTGTTAACTAATTCATCACGTAGCCATGATCAAAATGGCGACATGACAATCTCACACTGCATGACAGAGCGAGATTGTCATGTCACCTACAGGGAATTATCAAGTATTATCTGCAGCACACGGAGGCACTCCAGCTAAAAGTGTCTCTTACTTAAAATGTAGTAGCAGCTGAAGCTCCTCTGTGTGCTGCATACATAATAATTTTCCTTTGATCGGGGTCCTTGTCATGACTCAGATGAAACAGAAGGTGCTGATGAAACTTCATTACACATGCAATGAATGGCTGGAGCGCCTCAGTGTGCTGCATATATATTAAGGAACATGATCAAAGGGAAAGTATTATGTATGAAGCACACGGAGGCACTCCAGCTGCTACTACATTTTAAGAGATACTTTTAGATGAAGTGACTCCATGTGCTGCAGATAATACTTCCATAATTCCGTGTATGCGACCATTAAGTAGGCGACATGACAATCTCTTGCTGTCATGCAGTGCGAGATTGTCATGTCGCCATTTTGATCATGGCGATGTGGTGAAATCGTTAAAAGGTCTCACGCTCTTAAGCGTGCAACATTTCAAAAGGATACCACACACTCCCAGGCCAAAGGCATAGAGCCACCTGAAAGTGGTACACTATCCAGACTGGCATCTGTCGTGACAGTTCTGTCCAATCAATGATACCATCTGAAGCCACCAATGAATCTCTGACTTCAACTGGCTCTGGAGAACCATGGAATGGGAAAGCCAACACTGCTGACTGGACCAATTCCGGAGACGTTCCGGTTTATGTAATTTGGTCAAGGGGATTGCCTCCACGGCAAAGACCAGAAACCCCAACAACCTCATGTACACACATAATGCAGACTGGTGAAGAAAAGCCAGAGACAACTCCCAGGAAAAAAGAGAATCTTATGCTGCGGCAGAAGACCCATTCCTGAAAAGTTTAGAATCTCATGCCAAGAAAGAAAAGGACTTGGGATGGACAACTAGGAGCACCCACACACATCCTTCCCAAATGGGCACACAAGTCCAAATCTGAAGTCACAAAGCCTCCAATGAAGGAGCCTTTAACAAAAAGCCATCTAGACAGGGAGTAAGAAGTCTGTAGAGAATGAATGTGAGCAGCCAAGGCTCACAAGACCTGTGTTTAGAAATACTGTAGAGAAGACACCAGCCCAAAAGGAAAGGTGGTGAACGCAAAATACAGTCTGAAGCCAAACCGAAGGTGGCACTGGTAGCCTGCATGGATAGGAATATGCAGTTACGAATCCTTTATGTCTAGGGAGGCTAAACCCTCCCATAAACACATAGCGTGATGGCAGATCACAAAGACTCCCTCTTGGACCGGGACATAAGAACAATCTGATGAGAATTTTCAAGTACAGAATAGAACATCTTCAGTCATCTATCCTGGGAAATACAAAAAAGATGGAGGAGAATCCCACAGACACAGACTAATTCCTACTGCCTCAGGCAGCCCAGACCCCTGCAAGATATGCAGAAATAGAATAGAGGGCTGGTCTACCTGAAACTGTATGGGTGTTGGGGTGGGGCTCACCTAGGCTGCTGTAGGAGTAGACTAGTACCAGCAAAAAGTTGCGTCACTGAAAGATTAACAGTCTCAATTAAGTAAAAGCATTTACTGCCAAACTCTGAAAGTTCCTGGGGCAGGTCAGTAGGGGTATGGCCTCCCTCTAAGATCAAATACAATGTAAACAACACTCTGTAAATAGCCAAATTCTTAGAGGCTCAAAGAAGTTTATTGAAGTACAAACATATAAACAGACACCAGAATACTGAATCAGTCTGCCGTCCAGTATAGGTTACTGGTAACTTTGGGTAGGTGACTGCCCCTTTAAGTGGACAGGAACAATTCTTGAAAAGAATGCTGGGTGTAGCCTACCTCCTCTCCTTAGCTACATCTAGCCAATCCCCTTCCAGTAGGATTTGTTCCTTGATGAAGATATAAAGCAAGAGAACAGTTCTGCTATAGTCTTAGCTTACTTTTTGTTTTCGGTTACATTTGGAATACCACCATTAGGCAGATTACCATTACGGACATTCCCTAGTGGATAGCTCAATTTCCAGGTGCTATGGTGGACCTCTCAGCCCTGGGGGGAAAATCTTGTTTAGCAAGTTCTTTCCCTAGGAGTTGCCCACTGAGGCTTCCTCTTTATCAATGGTAATCTGAAAACAGAAAACCTGCTAAAAAGGTGAGCAACCCTTTGAGTGCTGAGGTCCACTTGTCCCACGCTTCCCCTCCACACAGGGGTCCCCTTTGGAGTTCCTAATACATACTCCTGCACTCACTGGGTTTACCTGTATGTCTGCTGGGGGTTTGGAGCAGAGTTTCTGTGGTAAATTCAACCCTTTGTCTGCTGATTTGGCATATTTTAGGGGGTTTTAGCACTTTTCCCTTCAGGGTACAGTTTTTATTTGCTTTTTGAAAAGTTTTAGGATTTTTTTTTTTTTTTTTTTTTTTTTTAACCCAACTTTTTTTTTTTACTTCACTGTAAAAATTGATAAAATTTGAGTTTGCATGCTTTACCGCATAGACGCCATGCTCCATTCACCTCTATGGGCCTTTACAGTTTGGGACATATCTCTGCAACCGCTCATTGTAGCGACTTCAGAGACGGCTCATTTTGTTAGTTTGTCCTTGGTTTATCATCCGGTCAACGTTCTGTGCGTTTTGGAGGGCTCAGGGGGCTTCGGGCACTGTTGGAGAACTTTTTTGGGTAACACTACATTTCCCATGAGCGGCTGCTTTGCGCGCTCGTTTCAGATTGGCTCCCATTGCGGCAGCCATTTTCTGCTTTCCCTTCACAAGTATCCTAAAGCAGGGCATGGACTCTCCTTCTCTCCTCAGCAGATTAACCCTTCGCCTGCCAGATAAGTGCAAATTAGCGATTTCTGGGGTGAAATACACACACTATTTGGTTGTTTCCTTATACCTTTGATGTTTTGACACTGAGGTTATCAATTCCGTTGGAACTTGGGGCTAAACCTAAGACTAAGGATACAGGGGTGTCTGTGTCCCCCATTGTGCGCTGCTCCTCATATCAGTCAGGGTTACCTAGAAAATACTCAGGTCATGCCTAGCATGCGCTGCTGACCCTGCGTCTCCCCCAGGGACCTCCAGCCATGCACTAGAGCCACCGTGGATGCAAGAGTTTAAGGCCACTCCTAGAGACCCAAGGTCTACCTTACGACTCCTTCAATCCCAACTGCAGGGGGTCTTACAGTTCTGGCAGCCCCCTACTCCCATCAGGTCTTCCCTACCAAAACCGCAGGGCATATCTGATGTATCTGACGCCTCTGAGGAGGAACTGTTGGTGGATTCTGATGAGGGGGAATGTTCTGCGGTGGTCTCTTCCCAATTCTTTGGGGACCCCTTTGAAGCTGATCCTGATCCCTCAGCTGAGGGCCTTATCAAGGCAGTGTTAAAAACGCTGAACATCCCCTTGGTTCCAGAGGCTCCCAAGGACCCCTCTGATGTGTTTCAGGAGCCTAAGAAGCAGTCTGTTTTCCACCTAAACAAACTCTTGACCGCCTTGTGTCTGACGAGTGGAAAGCTCCTGACAAGAAGTCTTCAGTATCTAAGAAGTTTAAGTTTTACCCCTTTTCTGATGCGGCATTAGCTCAATAGGCTCATCCACACAAGGTGGACGCTCCAGTCTCTAGACTTTCTAAGTCCACTGCTTTGCCTGTGGCAGACGCATCTGTCCTCAAGGACTGGACTAACAGGAAAGCTTGAGACATCCCTGAAGACCATCCTTGCTACATCTGGTATTTCGTTGCACCCGGCATTCACCGCTGCTTGGGTTAACAGGGCCATTGCAGTTTGGACTGAACACCTGACTGCGGCTGTCTGTCAGGGAGCTCCTACTGCTGATATGTTGCGGCTCCTTGCCAACATCTCTGAGGCTCAACATTATGTTTCTGCTGCTATCTTTGATGCCATCCACTTTGTGGCTAGAGTTTCTGTGGTAGCCAGACAGGCTCTTTGGCTCAAGATCTGGTTTGCAGACACTACCTCTAAGAAAGCCTTGCTTTTGTTACCTTTTCAGGGTACCTCTATGTTTGGGCTGGAGCTTAAAGACCTCATTAGTGAGGCCACAGGGGTACCCCCTGCTGCCTTTAGTGCCTAGGAAGAAGCCTCCAACAAAGCAGAATCAGCTTTTTCATCCCTTTCAGGCTGATGTGCGCACCACGAACCAGGCGGTTCCCCAGGCTCCGCGCTCCACCTCCAAGCCCAATCAACAATGGAGGGCCAAGCAGTCCTCCACCAAGCGCAAGGCTTCCAAACCTTCTTTGGCATGACTCGCCAAACCCTGGTCAACACGCACCAGTGGGTGGTCGTTTGTGCCACTTCCTCAGTGTCTGGACAGACACCAGGGTGGATCCGTTGGTTTTGCAGGTTGTGCCAGAGGTGTGCAGGATCCCTTTCGCCTCTCTTCCCTTATTCCGGTTCTTTCCTTCTCACACTGCTCAGGGGAGTAGAGAAGAGCCTCCTTTTCCACAGCACCATCCAAACCCTTCTGGACAAGGTGGTTCTGGAACCAGTTCCAGTACCGGAAATAGGTTCGGGTTTTTACTCCAACCTGTTTGTGGTTTCCAAGACAGATGGCAGCTGTTGTCCAATTTTGGACCTCAAGAACCTCAATTCCTTTGTGGTCAAGACTCACTATCACCAGGAGTCAAGGAGGACGGTGATCACTGCCATGTCTTCTGGGGAATTTCTTGCTTCTCTGGATCTTCAGGATGCATTCCTGCATATGGTCATTCATCCACAGAGCCGGCAGTACTTCAGGTTTGCTTGCGACCAAGGGAATTTTCAGTTTTCTGCTCTTTCCTTTGGTCTGACTACAGCTCCCTAGGTCTTCAATCACGCCCTGGGTGCATTAGTGGCTGTCCTCCACCAGGACGGAATCAGAGTCACTCCATACATTGCTTCTAAAGGCTTCATCTCCGGAACTCCTTCATCAGCAGGTCAAGGACTGCATTCGTGCACTGACCAAAATGGATGGATCCTCAACATGGACAAGTCGGACCTTGTACTCTCTCAGAGACTAGTCTTCCTGGATCTCCTCTTCGACACCAAACAGGGTATGGTGTTTCTCACGGACGAGGTGGCTCACCAGATTGTCCAAAGTGTCTGCTGTTCTGGCTCACGATCCAGTTCCAGCCAAGAAGCTGACCTCCCTAGTGGGGAAGTTCATTTCCACCATAGAAGAGGTTCCATTTACCATGGCTCACACCAGGGAATTTCAGAGGTTTATGATCTATGTGTGCAGGTGTCAGCAGAATCTGTTGACAATGTCTGTGTCTCTTCCCCTTCATGAGGAGCTGAGCCTGTCGTGGTGGCTCAACCTCTCCAATCTGCTGAAGGGCAGTCCTTTCCTAATATCCTTCTGGACTACCATGAAGACGGATGCTAGCCTCTCCGACTGGGGAGCGGTCCCGAGTCACAGCAATGCCCAGGGTTATTTGTCTCCAGAGGAATCTTTCCTTCCCATCAATGTGTTGGAGCGTCGGGCAATATTTCATGCTCTTTGCCACTGGATGCTCCACCAGGAGGGATGCCCAGTCAGAGTCCAGTCCAACAACGCCACGGCCATGGCTTACAACAACAAGCAAGGAGGAACAAGAAGTCTCACAGCTTGGTTGGAGGTCAAAGCTATTTTAACCTGGGCAGAAGAACATGTTCCTGCCATATCCATAGTTCATATTCCTGGCGTAGACAACGTGCTGGAAGACTTTCTAAGCTGACACACAGTGGACAGCGGAGAGTGAGAACTGAATCAAGAAGTGTTCAACCCACTGTTCAGAAGTGGGGACTTCCTTGCATTGATCGGCTGATGACAAGGCACAATCGGAAGGTTCAGTTGTTATGCTCTCGCTGGAGGGACCCTCTAGCTCTGGCAGTGGATGCCATGTTGATCCCATGGAGCTTCCCTCTGGCGTACATCTTTCCTCCCATTACCATGCTACACAGGGTGAAACTGCGTCTGGAGGGCTCTCCAGTCGTTCTGATTGCTTCGTACTGGCCTCATCACGCTTGGTTTCCGGAGTTCCTAGACATCTCCGTGGTGGAGTTTCGGCTTCCCCACCGTCCGGATCTCCTTCTACAGGGGTACCTGTGGAAGGAGGATGTGGACCGTCTGGGTCTGATGGCATGGAAGTTGAATCCTCAATACTGAAGAAGGGTTTTTCTTCGGGTGTGGTAGCCACTATGCTTAGTGCCTGCAAATCTGTTTCCTCTAAGGCGTACCACAGGAGTACATTCTTCCTTCCTCTCCTGGTGCATCGATAAGGATCTTTCCCAGGAATCTGATCTGCCAACAATTCTGGCCTTCCTACAGGATGGCACAGACAAGGGCCTCAGCTTGAGTTCCCTTAAGGTTCAGACTTCTGCTCTGTTTTCTTTCAGATATGCATCGCTATCCTTCCAGATGTCAAGGTGTCCTTTCAGGGCGATGATCATACTCGCCCTGCTTTTCGATATCCTGCTCCTCGGTGGTATCTTAACTTGGTCTTGGGCGTCCTTCAACTCCCTCCATTTGAGTCATTGGCTACTATTCCTCTGCTTATTCAGACTTGGAAAATGGCATTTCTCCTGGCGATTGTGTCTGTTCGCCATGTCGTGGAATTGCATGCCCTGTCTTGTAAACCACCCTTTTTGGTGTTTCACAAAAACAAGACTGTTCTTCGCACCTCAGGAGTTTCTCCCGAAGGTGGTCTCTGAATTCCACGTTAATCAGGAAGTCGTGGTGCCCTCTTTCTGTCCTGACTCTACGTCGGACAAGGAGAGGGATCTTCACTTTCTGGATGCGGTGTGATGTCTCAAGTTCTATGTGCACCGCACTGAGTCTATTCGCCAGTCTGAAGCCCCGTTAGTCATTCCTGTCTATTGTCAGTCTGGACAATGGCTGTTTTAACACTTCTACTGTGTTCATGTTTAGCTGTAATTTTCCTCTTACTCATATAATGTATCCACGTATATTATATACTGTTTTTCTTGCCATATGATGGGCTTTCTAAAGATATTTTTATCAAATTTCCTGTAAAACTGTAAGGGATGGGTTTTTTTTTTGGTGATCTCCTCATGGTCAGTTGGGGGTTAATGCTCTGCATTATGGTTAACAACAGCAGAGGGGCAGGCACTTTGAGGCCACGTAGTGTTTATGAGAGACAGTTAGGGATATCTCCAATATTCAGCGTTATATAACCAAGCACATACGCATGCGCGGTGTTAGACATCACAGGGCGTAGCCTGTAAGTTAACCTGTAATCAACACAATAATATTAGAGCCGTAGTTGGGACGAAAGAGTGTGGACCCGATTTTCACCTCTGTCCGTGCACCTGTGTCTTATTACGGGGTTTTGTGTAACCAGGCTCTCCCGTTGATAAGTACCTTTGTTTATTTACTTTTCTATCTTGCGTATTGCAGAGTCTGTTTTACTGATGTAAGCTCTGGCAATAGTTCTGGTTTCTTGTATTGTTGCATTGTCTCTTTTTATATCCCAGAGTTGTATGTCTAGCATACGCATGTGAACTCTGGCAGGATGTTTATCTCATAACCTTTTTACTTTTTGCATTTTTAATAAACTGTAGTTCTAGTTTCACTGCAGTGTGTGTCTTTATCTTTATTCTGAAATTCCAGACCTCTAATTCTAACACGTGGTGTCAGAAGTGGGACTGGAATTTCATTATATAGATAAGGAGTGTGCAGTGAGGAATGTTTAGCAAACTGAAGAAATTAACCCGTACAGGGAGTGGGTGCAAGCAGGATAAATGTATTGTGCGCAGTGAAGGGATGTTTACCAGACTGAAGAAATTAACCCGTACAGGGAGTGGGTGCGAGCAGGATAAATGTATTGTGCGCAGTGAAGGGATGTTTACCAGACTGAAGAAATTAACCCGTACAGGGATGATGCAAAGTACATTGCAGGAGCAACAAGAGAGACTAGATCAAAGTGTTGCTTCGTGTGTGGTAAGTGCTGGAAAGGAGAGAAGGAGGCTAAGAGGAAAAAAAAAGGGTGATGTCTCCCCACAGCACTGTCAACATACGAACACTGGTAGCAGAGGATGATTGGGATGCAATTTATCAGTGGGATGGGCTGTCTGATGAGGAAAGTGAATCAGACTGTCACACAGATGCCCCAATATATGGGGCACAACCTATTGTTGCTGAGCGGCAGCAGAACTATGTAACTAATTGCATGCAAACCCCTCAGGCACCAGTGGCTGAAGGGGCTGAGGTTGCTATTACAATGCATGAAAATCTGTTGGCATGGGTTTTGTGTGCCTGGGATGCTGGTGGTGAATGTGTTACTCTGACCTGGTTGAAATGCTGGAAGAGACTGAAGCAGGAAGGGAAGTTACAAACAGCCAGACTCCAAAGGGTGGCGACTAGTGATGTAGGAATAGGGGGGGAGGGTGACGTAGAACCAACTGACATACTCTTTGTGACACCCACAGCTCCACCCCCACCAATGACTACTCCATACACGGAAGCATTTGATGCATTACATGAACACACACACAGACGTGGATGTTTCCTGAAAATGTATGACATGTAGGCCGGTCCCCGTCCCCAAACACTACTGTTTTGTATATAGCAGTACTGAAATCAGGGGACCGCTGCCCATATGTTTGTGATTGGGGGCACTGTAGGCGACTACAAGATGTGACTGCCTTGCTGGATACTGAGGCAGAAGTGTCACTGTGTTACAGCAATGTGAATCAGACAAAGTACACTAAAGATTGTGCTATGGGTGAGAGAGTGGGAGAACAGAAAATACTTGCGTACCGGGTGCAGATAGGGAATGGTCCCATATTCCCAGCAGAGATTATTCTGGGAATGGGTATTGTGCTGGGACAGATCCTTTACACTGAGACAGGGAGTTACACTTTTGGCGCTGTAGTCCGTACTTTGTCTCTTTCAGCGCTTCAGCCAATAGTCTGGGGACAAACTGAATGGACCCCAGTGTACATCCCACTGCCAGGAGAACTGAGCAAGTACCAGCAGTACCACAGTCCTGGAGAACATACAGAAACGATAGAGACTATCCAAGGCCTTGGTGTGTTGAGGCCTGCTGCCAGCTCCTACAAGGGTCAGGTCTGGCCTGTGGAGATGCCAGATGGGAGTGGGCATATAACTATGGACTATAAAGAACTGAACAAAGTGATATCCCCGCTAGAAGCCGCTGCCTCAGACCGGATATTGGTGAAAAAGACTGCACTGACTACTGCGCAATGGGAGATTTACAGGCTATGGGATACCTCCAGTGTCAAGTATACCGGGACTCCGCTGACGATATGGAGAAGCAAGTGGTCAAAGACATGGATGAAGCACAAGTCCTGCTGGGCTTTTCTATTTTCTGGAGGTGCCTCATGCCCTACCTGGGATTGTTACTGCATCCCATCTGTGATGTAACCTGGAAAAAGACTGTGTATTATTGGGATGAAGCACTGACGTCAAAGAGGCTGTACGTGTCAACAACAATTTGGACCGCATCCCACTAGTAAAATCCGATATATCTATACGTAACTGGGTGCGTCAAGACGGCCTTGCGGCTCGCACAGCAGTTGCGCAGAATCAGACCCTACAGACATGGAAGTGGTGTCTGGTAGCGAGAGGCAACCCAATCGAACAAGACACTGTTGCTATCAGGAAACGCTTGGCGGGTTTTGTGAATCATAAAACCACATGTGATGGGACATACCATGAGACAGAATTCCGGCACAGCCAAATGAAGAAGCGACTGTCAGGCTGGCAACCGAGCAGCAAGACCAATAGACAATCAAAGAAAACTCCCCATGGGGTGGTACTGGATTATGGCAGATCTTGTGGGCACAAAGCAACAAGTGGCCCATTGCTGATGGACATACTGGTCTCTTGGAAAATGAGATGGCTGACAGTGTGGCACAGATCCCCTTCCAGACTATGAATGGACTGTTGAAGCTGGGGGACTGGGCTCAAGCCAAGGGTGGACACAGAGAAGCATTAACATTCTACCAGTGGACCGATTTGAAGGGAATCTCTCTGACTATGGATCAAGTGAAAGATTATGATCAAGTGTCTCACTGGTCAGGCTTTACAGAAGAAAAACCAAAGACCACCTCTGAACAAAGAGATCAAGGCATTACAGGTGGTGAGGTTGGGCACATCAGTTTCCTCGGGCCCCTACCACAGGAAGATCAAAAGCTAAAACTAGTATCTCTGAGCACCAAGTTCTATGGAACCCTACAAACTGACGATACTGACATGTTGCTGAAGATGTGTGCTCCAACACGGGATGTGCATTGGGTGTACCATATACCTTTTAACCCGAAGGAAAAGGGTATGTTTAAAAGAATGCATGGCTTGCTGAAGGAACAAATACGCAAGATGATTCCCACACACGCGCTGGGGAAGGGTGTCTTGTTCAGGATGTTACTCCCTTGGAGCGAATGTTGGGTCATGACCCATAAGAACAGAGTAGGGTGATTATGTGGATGTGTCTAGAGATATTACAGAAAGGACAACTGAGGAAGGGGTGTAGTGTGGCATTGTGAGTGTTTCCTGTTTGTGTTTCATATCCCACCCCACAATCAGGAAGGTATGTGCGTGGAATGAGATAATGCAAGTGGAATCAGGGAGATATGTACGTGAAATGGGATAATGCGAGTGGAAGAGAGGAGGAGGAGGTGTGTACTTGGAATGAGATAATGCAAGTGGCAGATTGGGAGCTAAGTGGAAGTTTTGTAACTAAAACTCATGTATGTTTATCCCATAGGTTATCCCTACTACCATGACTGGGAATGCATCACAAACAAAGGACAAGGGACATCGGATATAATAAAAACATTATGCTTTACTTGCCACGGCGTCTACTGCTTTGGTGTATGAAACTTGTGGTTTTCCATTTTGGTGGGACTGAATATTATGGATGCCACGGGACTATGAGCTGCATATACATCCAAGATCTAGTTCAGTTAATCAAGGATATCACTGAACTACATGATGATGTTTTTCGCTTAATCACAGAAGATTTGAGAAGGGTACAGAGACAGATAGCCAAATGACTTTTGTACTAGCTTCTCTTACTGCTAGTCAGGGGGGCATGTGTACTATTGTAGGCCCATCCTATTACCATTATGTATCCAATGCAATTGAGGCTCACATTCAACAGGTGGAACAGTTGAAGGAATGTTTTGTAGCTGAGCAGTGTTCAGATCGTGTTGCATGTGTTTATCATAGTTCTTATTGTGTATATAGTGTGGAAATGTATTGGGTGCCTGCTTTCTCGTATTGTACCACTGCTGCAGAGGTGCACCACTTACCTATCTGATGTGAGGAGATCAAGGGTGGAGTGTAAGGGATGGTTTTTTTTTGGTGATCTCCTCATGGTCAGTTGGGGGTTAATGCTCTGCATTATGGTTAGCAACAGCAGAGGGGCAGGCACTGTGAGGCCATGTAGTGTTTATGAGAGACAGTTAGTGATATCTCCAATATTCAGTGTTATATAACCAAGCACATATGCATGCGCAGTGTTAGACATCACAGGGTGTAGCCTGTATGATAACCTGTAATCAACAATAATATTAAAGCCGTAGTTTGAACGAAAGAGTGTGGACCTGATTTTCATCTCTGTCCGTGCACCTGTGTCTTATTACGGGGTTTCGTGTAACCAGGCTCTCCCGTTGATAAGTACCTTTGTTTATTTACTTTTCTATCTTGCGTATTGCAGAGTCTGTTTTACTGATGTAAGCTCTGGCAATAGTTCTGGTTTCCTGTATTGTTGCATTGTCTCTTTTTATATCCCAGAGTTGTATGTCTAGCATACGCATGTGAACTCTGGAAGGATATTTATCTCATAACCTTTTCACTTATTGCATTTTTAATAAACTGTAGTTCTAGTTTCACTGCAGCGTGTGTCTTTATCTTTATTCTGAAATTCCAGACCTCTAATTGTAACAAAAACAATTTATATAATATGATAAAACAAATTAAAAAAAAAAAAAAAAAAAAAAAAAAAAAAGTACATTTGTTACAACTTTGGCACTAAAAATATTTTACACATCTACGAATGCTAAAACAAAATCCTGCTAAATAGAATATAATATTTGTCTTGTTAAATGGCAGTAACTTCAGGATCATAGCACACTTAATTCCCATATTTATTGCATTTTATTTATACAGTTATTTATCCCATTATTACTGGTGCAGAATCCCATTGTTCTTCTCTGTGTATGCCTGCGTGTGTGTTCATCACTTGTTTTGACTCTGCAATGTTCTTGTTATCCCCCCGCCCTCTTTTTTTTTTTTTTTTTTCTCCTGTCTGCCAATAAACTGCTTATGTTGACTTTGGGCATCTGCCCGCTATGCTTAGCTCTTATGTTTTCCACTCCCAGGACTTCTTGCGTTAGCCATACTCTTGGATGTACATGACACTAGGTCTGAACCTTCGGCATTATGGTTATATAGATATTTTCCAAACTGTTGGCATTCTGTAAATACATCCAAATCTAAAGAAAGTTAGCATACTTGTACACAAAAACGTCCAGTGGCAATTGGTAGTCGCTTTCTTTTTCTCAAGGGCACGAACCATCGTGTTCCCTTCACATTTGCACATTATATATAAGGATACTGAACCTGAAATGGTACAAGAGAGAGAGCACACAGCAGGAGATGAAGAAGGTTAAGACTTTGTTCAATTCATGTAGCAGCCTACATGAATTGAATAAAGTCTTAACCTTCTTCATCTCCTGTGTGCTCTCTCTCCTGTACCATTTCAGGTTCAGTATCCTTATGTTATCCTTATGGGATGTGCACCAGCTTTGTTGCGTTTTTGTGTTTATAACACAGAAAACAAAAAGTAGTTGGCCGATATCAACTACCCTAGAGTCTCAACATAGTTGGCCTAATAAGGAGTTATCATAATGCCGTGTATGTTGAGACTCAAGGATAGTTGATATCGGCCAACTACTTTTTGTTTCAGGTGTGAGTGAGCCCAGTTTAATAAGTTCCCTGCTGATAACACACTTGTTGGCATCCCAAAGGATGGAAGGCGATATATCTGGGGAGTAATTAATTTTGAAAAATTTGATTGTGGTTTAAATCGGCTTGAGTATAATAAAGCGAAAGGCATTCAGCTGGTGGACACTAGGTACATACGTGTGTGTTTATCCTATATAATAATTTGTTAGGATGTTTGTCAGAAGCCATCATACGCAGTAGAGACTGCACGCGCTGCAGTCACGCTCAGGGCAGACTGCCTGAATGCACCGCAGCTGATACAGAGTGGGGTGCTCCTAATTCGGACCAGAATCCTCTCTGCGCACCTTCCTGGGACCCAGGAAGGTGCGCAAAGAGGACTACAGTCCAAATTTGGAGCGCCCTGCTCCCTATCAGCAGTGCGGGCAGTGAGCAGAGAGGCTCCGGGTACCAGCCGAGGCTGCTGGGTGCCACTGTGGCCAGTGTACGAGGGCTTTTAAACTAGTATATATAATCTATAAATAAATTAGGCCAACTAAGTTTTTTGGGTGAGAGATCTCCAATTTACTGAAATTAAACTCCCATAAATCCTTTTATTGGCATAAATGGCAATATTACCAACATGATAACAAGTGTAGTATACTGCTTGTGTGCTTAGTTATACAATGCAACCAACAATACATCCCTGAAATTAATGAAACCTTGAGTTTCTTTCTGCTCAGTTTTAAAGATATTGCAAATGCTTTCCAGGACTTCTATTAACCCTTCCCAAGCTGATGTCCAGCAGATCAGAATTTAGACATCTATTGCTGAACTATCTGTCCTTTAACAACTACTTACTATGCAAGAGAATTACGCACATCCATTCTTTCTACATTGACTGATTTTTCATGCACCTACTATATTAATGCTTTTATTTGGTGCAATAAATGTCTAAGACTTTGTTCCTCCATTTTCATACTTTCATTAAACATGGGAGGGCTTTGTCGTACGGACATTAGTAGATATTATGCATCTCACCTGAATCATCACTATTTTCCATACCACAACTATTAAAGATTGGGTCACAATCCTACAGGACTCATTCCCATCAGTTCGTCTAACCAAACCAATTTGGTCTAGATTCACTCATATTCTATCAGCTTGTTTTTCCCACCCTATTTTGGCAGCCTTTTGAAACTCAACTAACCCCTTTTAATTATCTACATATCCCTCCCTAATGATCTCAATACATGGAAACCTCAAATTGCCTCCCGGTTTCTTTCCCACCGTATTTAGTTCTTGGCACTCTCTCAATATAAACATTTTAGATGCTTTACTGAAGACAGGTACCTTGCTTACCATCTTGAGCCTTCTAGATTTATATGATCTTCTGCCCACACTTTACTGGTCGTGTCTTCAAATTAAACATTTTATTATGCATAAGCAAGCCCAGGGCTATGAAACTAGATCCCTTACCCCTGTGGGATCTCTCCTTGTTGATCCCCTAGCCATAAGAAAAAAAAAAAAAAAAGTTATATTTCAAAATCTTACAGAGTTCTTTTCCCTAATTTGGTGCAGTGGGAATAGGAAATAGGCTCCGCCTTTTCTATATCTGACTGGTCCCATGCCTTTTCCCCTTATTAAGAAACTAGCTTAAGATGTTCCCTCTGAGAACTATTCAGTATGTTTCTCACTGACCCCCCCTTAAGCTTCCACACATTTTCCCTAATGCCTCCAATATTTTCTGCCATAATGCTGTGGGCTCTACGCTACATACCTGATGGACCTGCTCCAATATCCCTCCCCACCCCTTCTGGGCCAAAACTCTCTCCACACTCAAAAAATTATCTCCGTTTCTATCCCATTGACCCCTGAAGCCTGCCTTTTACATTTAACTCAGCTTCCCCATATGCCTGCCTATTTTGGCATACTATCTGGAAAAATTTAAAGGGATAGTAATACTTCGTTTTAACTTTATTTTATTTTGTAGGCATTAAAAAAAACATGAAGAACGATATAAGTCTTATCTCTCAAACCTTTATGGTTTAAGAGATATTCACAAACAAAGTATCCCCCCTGTTCAACCAGATCAGAAGGGAGGTGCCCAGGTAGACTGCAGATAGGGACAATCTTCAATTAAGATAAGGGAAAAAGCTGAAAAACTTGAAAAGGGGGGGGGGGAAGGGCTTTCATTGTTTTCATACAAAGAAAACTGTCCCCTTCTGTTATCTGTCTGGTCATACAACCAGATTCACATCTGAGAAGAGATGGCTTACACTAGGTAAAAGGGGTGGGGAGGGGAAACTTTGCTTGTGAATATCTCATAAACCATAAAGGTTTGAGAGATAAGACTTATATCATTATTCATGTTTTTTTAATGCCTACAAAATAAAATAAAGTTAAAACAAAGTATTACTATCCCTTTAATTCCACTTCAATGGAAGTACACCCACCCTCACCCAAAAATAACAGGATTAAAAAAAAAAAAAAATTAAAAAAAAAAAAAATTAGCGTTATCCCATGCCTTTTCTACTATTCCTCTAGAGAGACTCCCTCAACTTGGAGTCCCTGGATGACCTTTCTGCTACTTCTCCTAGCTTTGAGTTATACCATTAGTGTTGCGTCCATTTAAAGGGATAGTAATACTTAAGTATTATTACTAATCCCTATAGCAAAGTACTACTTAATAAAAACGTATTGCCCCCAGTGTCATCTCTCAAACCTTTATGGTTTGAGAGGTGAACGCTTCTAAAGTTGCCCTCTCCCTCCCCCTTCCCCATAGTCAGCATTCTAGCTGACTGAAAGTAAGAGAGTCGTACGGCTTTCAGGTGGCTCTCCAGCACAGCCGTATCGCGTTACTAAAAAAGAAAACTTTCACTAAAATGGTCTTCTACGTGTGCTTGGCTTGTAAGCACATGTAGAAAGACCGTTTTATTGAAAGTTTTTTTTTTTTTTGTTTGTTTTTTTTTTTTTTTAGTTAACGCGATTATGGCTCTGCTGCAGAGCCGCCTGATGATCTCTGACCAGATTTCTCTGAGTCAGCTAGAATGCCGACTACAGGGAAGGGGGAGGGCAACTTTAGAAGAGTTCATGTCTCAAACCATAAAGGTTTGAGAGATGACACTGGGGGCAATAGGTAGGTAGTACTTTGCTATAGGGATTAGTAATAAAGTATTACTATCCCTTTAAGTTCTCTTACCAGAATGTTTTCCTGGTCTCCTCCTCTCCTTTTATTTCTGCTGTCAACAGTATTTACCTATGAGTACTGGTTCTCAAATTCCAGACTTAGACAGGTCGTTCCTTGTCCCCCTCCCCCTAGAACAGTCTCTCTATCCATTTTTTTACTTTTTTTTTTTTTTTTTTTAAATATTTTATCTTTCTCCTTTTCTATTGAATAATCTTAATATATGTACTATACCTTCACATACATGGCAAAACTAATTCTGTGTCTCTCATTACCCTCTGTATGCTGTTTCTTAGAACCTTTTAAATAAATGGGAAACAATTACATGAAATACAAAGTAAAATTATCATCCCTTTATCCAGAAAGGAGTGCTCAAAATTCACTGTAAATAACCAGACTGCATTTAATGAAGTGTACAAGCATTTTAAGAAGGATGTTCATTAGAGAGCGCTGGTTGGCGTGCCAGTCACCAACGTTCCATACTACAATACTTCCAGCCTGCCACTTCCTGCACGTCAGTAGCAGCTTATTTGCATAAGGTGACTGACAATTATTCAAATACAGTCAAGATGCATCCTCCAACTGAGCTGAGAATGTGGACATGTGACCGTTCCACTTTTATAGCTTTTTGACTAGAAATCATAAAGGACATGTACAAAAGAGGAGCAAAACACTTTATACAGGTTTTATTACACACATGTATAAAACAGAATGCTGCACTGTTTTGCACAAGTGCTTGCTTTTATTATAGATGTTAAGCCTTATTAGTAACATATGAACTTTTTATTCTCCCACATTGAAAGCCATTTACCACCATTTAGGTGGCCGATACATTTTGGCGCACATCTTCCACTCATAATTGATCATCATATACAAACTTTTTGTGGCAATGATGAAATGAGGAACATAGCTTAATTTTTGTAGCTCTATTATG
The DNA here is from genome assembly GCA_037306005.1 of Rhinophrynus dorsalis. Lineage (NCBI taxonomy): Eukaryota > Metazoa > Chordata > Amphibia > Anura > Rhinophrynidae > Rhinophrynus > Rhinophrynus dorsalis. The sequence goes on from CM074718.1 coordinate 134,954,600, forward strand.
AATCCCAGATGAACAATTTGAAAACCTTACCTTTGAGATCCACACTCATTGAAAAGCATTAAAAATAAATAAAAAATAAATTACTGATAAAGTTACTTCATACAACCAAACCAGAATTACAGCCTTACTTCCTCTGTAGTTAATATCCTTCCTGTATCAACAATTTTGTGTTATTTTACTGTCATGGACTAAACAGGATTAGCTAATGCAAGGATACTCTGACTTAAAACTTAGTACATCTTTAAAAATGACTAAAATCTGGGTCTGTATTACTAGTGTACAACACCTCTCCATAAGTAACACACACATCTACCTGATGAGGATTTTTCAAGAATGTAGTTCTGAAACAGGACACCGCAAAAAACATGCTTGCATACCATTTACAATATGATTTCCACACATTACAAATATCCCATGCACAAAATCCATTCATACACATATATGCAGTAGGCACACTTACACCTTATATATGCCAAACAAATACCACCTGCTGAAAGGAGCTCCTGTCTGCCTCCAAAGAAGGTTATAGTCATGGAAGTGAGAAGAGGGAGGGAAGAACACAGATATGGCCACTGAGGGAGGAAGATAGAAGGGACTGATGGGAGATGTGTGTGAGATTATAAAGGTAAATGCCTTTTTCCCCCCTTGCCATTTCCTTCTTAACATTTGCACCTAACCACATTGGTTGTGATGTTAACATTTGTTCCCAAAAGGGTATATATTTTTGCATTGATGCTGATGACATTTTGAAGTTAACCTTTTGAAACTTGAGTCTTGGTTGAACATATAGTTTTGTTTCTTCAAAGTTCTGAAATGAAGCCATGTTGTGATTACAGTGTTCACTTACTTGAATGCGGAACACCATGTCTGTTATTTAATACAACTATGTCCAATAAATAGATATTTCTTGTTGCACTCCCATCATCTGTGACATGCAGCTATCCCTAAGCATGCTCAAAAATGTTCTTTGGAGTTGGACAGGTCTCATATCTGGACACTGTTGTTAAAACCTCCCATAATTAAAGAAAGCAGAGGATGTGCACTTTTTCATCTTTCCCAGAAATACTTACCAACCTCACAGCTTCAATTTCTACCTACAAAGATGCTACGTTATTGCCAGGTTTCCTCACAAGTTTCTTCTGTTAAACTCTTCTTATGTTTATCCTCTCTCTCTTCTGAACAATGAATAGCCCTCAGTAGTTACAGCCCAGTAACATTCATCACCCCAGTGTTTCAGTAATACCAGTCTGTATAAATGCTCACTAACTGCTAGCATTTCCAACTCTCCTATTTTGCCTACCATACTTCTTGCTTGGCTCCAGTATTGCACCCCTTTAGCTTACTGAAAATGGCTTTATGAAAAGACATATGCTCACAGGCTAAGTTGTAGGACATCCCTGTGTACACCAACTAGAATAACTATAATGCTAATAGAACAAAGAGCAGAAATAAAGGATGTCTTAGAAATTACCCCCCCCCCTTGCAAGTTTTTGGTGTGCAAATGATTGCAGACTGTCTGTAGTGGGTGGGTTTCTTTTTCATTGCTGGGTTGTATCCATACCTGGGAACTCTCCAGATTTGCACCGGAGACTCCGGTTCTGCCAAAGCTTTACCGGATCTCCGGGGCAGAGCCGGATTCCTCCGGATGTGGGGAGTTTCTATTGAAACTCTGCCACATCTGCTTTTTCGCCCAGTGTTCTTCTTTCCCCAGCCTTCTGTGTGACACCTTTAAGCCCTGGCCACCCCAACTTGCATCAAGCTCTGCCCCTTTTTGACGCAATTAGCATCATTATTGTCACCCCCTGCTGAACAGAGGACTCCCCTCCGGGGAGCCCTCAATTGGAAGTTCCCAGGTATGGTTGTATCTGTTGACTTGCTATATTGCAGAAAGTGACTGAATACTTTCCCATGTGAATCTTGCAGCAGTAGGTTAGTGCAACAGTGGGATCAGGGCTGGGAATTTTACTTGGGGCTAACCTTTATAGCAGACATGAATTTCACCTTAGTGTAACGGGGCTACTCTGTTAGGGGTTAGGTTGGTAAGAGGAATAAATTAGGAAAGGAGCGGTGAAAACACAGGACGGGGTGGACGGAGTAGAAGAGGAAATGGGATTAGACAAGGGGCATGAGGTTGGATAGGAGGGGTGGGCTGGTTCATCTAATAGGGAGGTGCCTAAGTTACAGCCTAATCAAAAGTAAATAAATATTTAAAATAATGCACATCTTCAGAATGGCAAGAACATAGTCTGGCTGGTAAGGAGTAACTAGAACAGATGATTGCAACGAATTAGCAGTATGATCTAATAGGTATTAATGAAGCCTATATGAATCATACACATGGCTGGTAAATCAATCTAGAAGGATACTCCCTTTTAAGGAGGTAATGGGACATTAAAAACATTTTCACTTTACATTACGGAAGACTACACACCTTCCTTCGTGTGCGCGCACGCGGGCACCCCCCCCCCCCCAAAATATCAACCACAAACATTATGTCCATGTCCAACGCTATATAACAACCTTTACAAATAAATATGAACAAACATCAAATCACTTCATAATAGGCTTTTAGGCTTACCTGTTAAATCCTTTTCTCTTATTCCATACAGCTTAGAGGTACCATGTGGGAGGCGACCGCTCCCTCCAAGCAGGCTGGACCAATTCTCCAATGACTTGCAGGGGGTGGAGCCTTCTTCTCCCTAGCAGGCTACCTAACTGCTCCCCTCCAGTTAGATTTGAGACACTAATCTACTGAGCTAAACAGCAAGAAGAGAGACTCCTGTGAGCACGGACCCAATAGTACTCCGTCCAGCCACAGGAACCAAGCATGGTTATTTCACCAAGCAGGAGACCTGTAAGCTATATGGACTAAGAGAAAAGGATTTAACAGGTAAGACTAAAATCCTCTTTTCTCGGTCATCCAATATACCTTACAGGTACCATGGGGATGTACCAACATTAAGTTCCCAGGGTGGGAAGAGAAGGAAAGGACCAAGCACCGGTCCCCATGAGACCAGAGTTCCCAAGGGACTATCCAGGACATGGAACAACCCAACTAACAGACTGTCAATGGACAGTGAACAGGAGCACAGCACACAAAATAAGAGCCAACAGGGCTTGAACAGTTAAAGAGATATATGCACAGGAAAGTAAAATCCTAGACAGGCAATACTGTCTCTCCAGGTCTTTCCTGCCAAAGATGGCTTCGGCCAAAGCCAGGGCATCAACATGGTAGTGTTTGGAAAAGTGTGCACAGGGGACTAGGTGGCTGCCTTGCACAGCTGATCATTAGAGGACTGATTCTTGCAGGCCCAGGAGGCCCTAACAGATCAAGTAGGGAGTGCAGTTATGAGAAAGGGAACTGGTTTTCCTCTGAGCTCATAAGCCTTGCGGATGGTAGCTTTAATCCAAGATGCAATAGTCTCCTTGGATGCTGCTTTACCAGCCCTGGGACCCTCAGGGATGACAAACAAAGCATCAGTCTGACAAACAGACTCAGTGTGATGTACATAAATCTTAAGGAAGCACACAACATCCAACAAGTGGAGATCCCTCTCCTTGTCAGATTTAGGGTCTGGACAGAAGGAAGGCACCACAATCTCCTGATTGATGTGGACCTCAGAGACCAGGAAACACCACTGAAACACCAGGAAAGGCTGCTTGCAGGACAGGGCCTGCAGCTCAGCAACTCTGCTGACAGAGATACTGCCAAAAGAAAAGCCATCTTCCACATCAAAAGATGTAAAGGAATGATAGCCAAGGACTCAAAGGGAGGGTTTACTTTTAAAAGGTTGCATGCAAAATAGAGTGCAACCAAATGACAGAGTAACCATGTCACCATAATACGAATGGCGACATGAGAATCTCTCCCTGCATAATAGTGCAAGGTTCTCATGTCGCCTTTTTAAAAGTCACTACTTTCAATTTAGTGGCCGCAGCACCCAAGCAGCATGGAAGTGCATATAACGAGCAGCATACTACAACTCCCATCATCCTTTCCTTGCCTGGTGGTTCAATTGCACTTCACAACTGGCCAAACATAGCTTTGGTTGAGTGCTAGAGGAGCCGTGAACGAGCGCTGCCCCTCTCTCCCCTGCTTTGTGTGCAGAATGACAGGGTGGAGCAGTGATCATTCACGGCTGCTTTAGCACTCAACCAAAGCAATGTTCAGGACAGTTGTAAAGAGCAATCGAACCACCCCATTTTTATTACAGCAACATAGTTACTATGATTTGATCGCACGCTCTTAAAAAGATACCAAAGGGAGGCCACTGTAAAACTCCCAACACAAGATTAAGGTCCACTGAGGACCGGGAGCCTTAAAAGCAGGGAAAGCATGGGCAACTCCCTGGAGAAAAAAAAAAAAGAAAAAAAAAAAAAAAAAAAAGACCTTGCCACATTATCGGATGTCAATGAGTCTCTGAAAAAAGACAGAGCGCCGAGGTCTGAACATTTATGGAACTAAGGCTAATGCCTTTGTTCACTCCATCCTGCAAAAAAAAAAAAAAAAAAATTAATAATAAGGACAGGATAGCCAGAAGATCAAACTCTTGTAAGGACAGATCCCTGTCCACACACCACCATGGAAAATAGACCAAACCCTGTGGTAGGCCTTTGAGGACACAGGTTTCCTGGCCTGGATCATAGTAGAAGTTACCTCTGGAGAAAATCCTTTTCGTCTCAATATGGAGGTTTCAACAGCCATGCCATCAAAGCCAGTTGATACACATCCTCCTTCCACAGATAACCTTGCAGGAGGAGGTCCGTTCTGTGGGGGTAGAGGAAACGGTTCCTGAGCCGATAATGCCAACAGTTCTGGGAAACCAAGACTATCTAGTCCAAAAGGGTGCTGTCAATCCGAATCTTCTGAAGGACCCTGGGCAGAAGAGGGAAGATGTAGGCCAGACAAAATCTACAAGGAATCGACAGAGCATCCACTGCAAATGCTAGGGGATCCTGCCAGCTTACGAAGAACATCCAAACTTTCTGGTTGTTCCTTGTGTCCATCAGATCTATGCAAGGAAGACCCCACTTCTGTACAGGAGCTCGAACACTGCTGGGTGAAGTTCCCACTCTCCGGGGTCCACAGTGTGTCAACTGAGGAAGTCTGCTACACCTGGGATGTGCACAGCGGAGCTTGTAGGCACACTGTCTTCTGCCCAAGCCAAAATAGCTTTTACCTCGAACCAAGCCACGGGGGTTCTTGTGCCTCCTTGCTTGTTGGTGTAAGCCACGGCCGTGGCATTGTCTGACTAGACTCAGATTGGGCATCTTGCCAGGTAAGAGGACCAATACATCAGAGAATGAGATATTGCCCTGAGCTCCAAATGCTGATGGGAAGAAGACTCTCCTTCAGAGACCAGCGACTGAAAACTGCGTCCAAACCGAGTTGGCATCCTTCGTCACAGTGATCCAGTATGGGATCAGAAATGGTTTCCCTTTCCCCAGGTTGGAGAGGTCCAACCACTAGTGAAGGGTCTCTCTCATTTCCACAGGTAGGGAGATAGGGTGATCCAGAAGATCCACGTTTGCAGGGGAAACCCAGATGACAAACCTCTGAAGTTCCCTGGCATGGGCCACAACAAAGGGAACTGCTTCTATGGTCGAAATAATCTTCCCCATCAGAGAGTGGAGCAGATTGCCACACAGGGCAGAGGATACCTCCTCAGAGGCAAGCAGCTAAATCAAATCGTCCGTCAGAAAGACCATACTCTGCAGAGTATTGAACCGGAGACCCAGGAACACCAGGTTCTGGGAAGGAATTGGAGCAGACTTGTCCATATTCAGGATCCAACTGTGTTGGAGGATCTGATCAGTTCTGAACAGGGTGCTCCAGCAGGTCCCTGGAAGGCAGCTTGAGGAGAAGGTCGTTCATGTACGGTGTCACCTGGATCCCTTGGTGTGCAGGAAGGCAATTCGAGCACCCAAAACTAGATTGAATACTTGAGGGGCAGTCGTAAGCCCGAATGGCAGAGCAACGAATTTGAAGTGTCCCAAGTGGCAGGCAAACCTGAGGTACTGCTGACTTGCTGGGTGCACAGGAATGTGTAGATACGCATTCTGAAGGACCAAAAATGTCAGAAATTCCCCTGGACACATCCCGGCACTGATTGAACACAGTGAATCCATCTTGTAGTGGGTCTTGACCACAAAATTTGTTGAGAGCCTTGAGGTCCAGGATTGGATGGCAACTGGCATCCTTCTTGGGAACAATAAAGGGGTTTGAGTAGAAACCTGAACCTTCCTCCTGCTGAGGGACTGGTGCCAAAACTCCCTTGTCCAAGAGAGACTGGACTGCCTCACTGAAAAGCCAGAGCTTCTCCTGACCCTGAGGGGAGCAAGAAGGGAAGAACCTGAAGGGAGAGTAGGGATTTGAAAGGAATCCTGTAACCTTCTGAAACCACCTGTAATACCAACTGATCCTCAACAGAGCCTGTCCAAACATTCAAAAAGCATTGCAGGCAACCCCCTACCAATCGCAGACCAGGATTTGGTGAATTTAGGTTTGGTGGAGGTGTGTTTTGACCTCCACTGCTGTTTGGGCTTGGGGGTGGAATGCGGGTCCTGAAGCGACACAGAGTTCTCCCTAAATGCTTTGCCTTGTTTGGGACGAAAAAGATGCTGCCTTTTCGCCTGACTGTTTGGGAACCTGAGGCAACAACGTGCTCTTACCCCCAGTGGACTCATTGATAAGAGTCTTCAGTTCAGTACCAAAAAGAGGAACCCTGAAAAGGAAAAAAAAAAATAAATAAATATAGTGATCTCCTAGTGATCAAGTCAGCAAACCAGATCTTCAGCTACAGCATACACCTAGCAGTCACAGAAAAGGCAGAGGCCTTAGCTTCAAGCCTAACAGCATCAAAGAGAGCACCTCAGAAATGTTGGCCAAAATTGATAAAAGGTCAGCTTTTGGAGCACCCTTGTGGACAGCCAAAATCAGCTGCTCAATCCAAACAGCAATGGCCCTACTGACCCAGACTTCAGCCAAGGTGGATGCACAAATGGCAGTGAAATTAGCCTTCAAGACTGCTTCAAGCTTTCAATCAGTCACATCCTTAAGAGCTGAAGCATCTGCAACTGCCAAAGCAGTGGATTTAGAGAGCCTGGAAATGGGAGACAATCTGTGGAGGGGTAAGCCCATTGAGCCAAGGCAGCTTCAGAAAAGGGATACAATTTAGAGAATCTTTTAGACAAAGCCAAACGCTTGTCAGGAGTTTTCCATTCATCCAGAATACTCTGATCTAGAGTAGGATTAGGTGGATAAAACAGAACAGGACTTTTTGCTCCTCTGAAAGACATCAGAATAAGCTTCACACTCTACAGTAGTAGAGGGAATGTTTAAGATACTTTATACAGCCTTAATGAGACCCTCAGCAAAGGGTTCAAAGGGATCACCATGAAAATGGGAAGACTCCACATCAGAGCATGCACCATCCTCGGAATCTTCATCTGAAGCCTCTATATAAGAACCAGATAGATCAGGAATACCAGGGGCCATGAACCTGAAGGAGGTAGGGGATCTCCAAGACTGAAGAACCCCTTGAAGGGAAAGCAGAAACTGTGCCATAGAGGACTTTAAGTCCTTGACCCAAAGTGGCGCTTGATCAAGGCTGGAAGGCCCTGGAGGGGCCGCAGTGCATGAATGGAATAAGTGACCTGAGAATTCTCTTGGAAGCCCTGTTTGGCATGAGGAACAGTAAGTGGGGATGGGGGGCTCAAAGACGTCCCTGAGTCCTTAGCCTTAGCCCATGTCCTAGTGGATCCGACATTCTACAGAATAAAGTGTCAATACAGTAAAAGAATACCCAAACACTGTCACCCAAATTACAGATGTCACCACAGAACGCCTAAAATACACTCATCTGGCAAGCGAAGGGTTACCCTGAGGAGGAGAATTGAGGAGACCAAGCCCTGCACATGATACTCAATACAGGGGAAAAACAAAGTGACGACCACAAGGAGAGCCAATCAGAATTCAGGCTGTGAAGTGGGCTTTATGGTAAATGTCGTTTCTCAGCATACTAAAAAACAGAACCAAATTCCTCCAGTGCTCCTAAGACATTGGAAATGTCGACCAGAGTAATAGCCAAGGGTAGACAAATAAAATGAGCCATCTCTGGACTCGGCACAAGGAGCGGTTGCAGAGATACATCCCAACATGTCTGTCTCATAGAGATCCATGGAGCATTGCGGCCATGCGGTAAAGCATGCCTTTAAGGCGCAAATTTAAAAAAATAACCAATAAAGTAAAATGGCTTAAAAAGTGTAAAAACAAACACTAAGAAACATAAACACATGTAAAAGTAAAAGTGAGAACGAGGAAGGAGATCCCCAACAGCCCAAATACTGTCAGGGAAGCGGTTAACGACCACAAAACTGCCCAAAATGATTCAAGGACCTTCAGAACAGAAACACCCAACATGAGTGCAGGAGTTCGAGAACTCCAAAGAAACCCTTGTATGGAAGGAAGCTGTGGGACAAATGGACCATGGCACTCAAAGGGTTGCTCACCTTTTGTACGCAGGTCTTATTTCTTCAGATTACCATTATAAGGAAGAAGCCTCAAAGAGACTCCTGTAGAAAGGGAGACATGGGTTACATGATTCCCTCCCAGAGCTGAAGGGTCCAGAAGCAGCTCCTGTAAACCGAGCAATCCACCAAAGGGAAGTCTGTAATGCTAATCCAACCTACTGGGGTAATTTTGACACACAATATTTAAGGAAAAATAATAAAATAACTAAAACTAAGCAGAACTGTTCACAGCTTTCCTAACAGGATGATGGAACAAATCTAACTGGAGAGGAGCAGTTAGGTAGCCTGCTAGGGAGGAGGGGGAGACACCACCCCTTGCAATTCATTGGAGGATTGTTCCAGCCTACTGGGAGGAGCTGTTGCCACCCCCATGGCATCTGTAAGCTATATTAGACGACAGAGAAATTTATTTAAAACTGCACATCATAAATAACGCACACTCAAATACATTACAAATGCAAATAGTGGTCTTTGTATTTCAAACTAAATACCTCAGTCACATTATAGAATGCTCTTATTTACTTTATTCTACAATTTAAAATGCTCCAAATACATACCCTTATGTACTCACACTATTTTACTACATGTACACAAAACAAAATGTATGCACATCATTCAACCCATTAACATTTCATACAGTTTGCAAGTCATCTTACATACAGTTGCGCCATTAATATTTCATACATTTGGTTTGGAAATCATCTTACATGCCGTTGCCTCTGCATTTAATATTTCAACTACATGCTCTGCTGAGTCATGGAAGATGCATAGCTGTCCATCATAACACGATTTTAGTGAACATACCATAAAATCCTTTTATCTTTATTCTATATGGAGCACAGGAACTATGGGATTGAGCTCCCTCCTCGAGGAGGGCAGGGCACTTAAAAAAAAGAAAAAAGTGTGATAAAAAGGAACAGGCTTGTTCTGGATTCCATATGCCAGATCTATGGTAGTTGTGATCCAAGAGGCAATCGTAGCCTAAAATGCCATCTGAACCACTCTATGTCCCTTAGGGATGACAAAAAAGTAAGTCAGCCTTGCAGAGTATGATACACAGTACTTAAGGCAAAGTACAACATCCAACAGATAGAGAGCCTTCATGTTTGAATGAAGGATTAGGATAAAAAGGCGGCACAATGATCTTACTGATGTGAAGTATGAGACAACCTTGGGTAAACCCCTGTGAGGTACAAAGTACTGCCTGGTCCTGGTGAAAAACCAGGAAAGGTGGATTGCAAGAGACATAGCCTTCCTAACAGAGACAACAGCCAAAAGGAAAGCCATTTTGAGCATCAATGGGCACAATGGAAGCAAGGCCAGAGGCCTCCATTGAGATCACAACATGGTGTGGTGTCCCAAAAAAGGAAGGCATGAGCTATCACTTGTATGAAAGACATAACAGCAATGTGTCACTGAAAGAACAGAGAGCGGAGATCTGTACCTAAATGCAACTCAGACCAATGCCTTTGTTAACATAATCCTGAATGAAGGCCAACACAGCGAGAAGATCAAAATGTCTTATCAGAAATATTCTTGTCAGCATACCACTGGTGGAATACGAATCAGACTCTAGGGTTCACCTTGGAGGAGACATGGTTCTTAACTTGGATCATGGTGGAGGAGAGGACATCCTTTTCAGAATGGTTGCTTCAAGGCCTGCTTCTCCACATCCTCGTACCACAAGGGGCCCTGAAGCAAGAGGTCTGGTCTTGGCAGTACATGGAGAGGCACCTGAATGGACAGGCTGATAAGATCTGCAAACCAGACCCAATGGGGCCAGAATGAAGCAATTAGGAGGACTAGAGCTTTTTCATCTTGATCTTCCAGATCATGCTGGGGACGAGAGGAATCGGAGGAAATAAGACAGGTGGAAGTTCCATGATATGAACATCATGTCCATCACGAAAGCCAGAGAATACCTGGTCCATGAATAGACTAAGGGAACTTTCCTGTTCTCCTGTGATGCCATCAGATCTATTGCTGGGTCACCCCAGCAGTGGACTATCTGGTAGAACACTTCCGGATGTTGCTCCCAGTTTTCTGGCTCCACATCTTGCTGACTGACGAAGTCTGACCACATTCACCATTCCTGGAACGTGGATGGCCGAGATGGATAGAACATGGGCTTCCTCCACCAGAAGATGAACTTCCCCTTTCTTCTACACAGTCTCCCAGTGAAGCTCCCTCTTGTGGACCTCATCAGAGGGGACTGCTTTCAGAGCAGACAGACACCAGACAACCTAGGACTCGCATGTAGTCCCTTATCGTGTCTGAGCACCACTCCAGTTCAGTAATATCCTGAGACAGGAAGTGGATCTACTCCTCTGTGATGAACACCTTCCTTTGGAGGGTGCCGAATCTCATGCCCAGAAACACCACAACCTGGTATGTGATAGGAGAGGTCTTTCTTTAGGCTGAGGATCCAAGCATGATGCACTAGAATGTGGCACACTTTTGGAGAGAAAGAGAGCGCAAAGATTTAATCTGCCTTGATGAAGGTCGTTCAAATATGGTGACAGGAAAATCCCCCGAGCATGGTTGAATGTGGCCAGAGCGACCATCATCTTCGTGAAGATTCTGGGCACCGAAGCCAGGTCAAAAGAGCAGAGCCATGAATTGGCAGTAATTGCATGCGAAAGCAATACTCAGGAAGCACAGGTGATCCAGGTGGATCAGGACACGCAGAAATGTGTCCTGAAGATCGAGGGAGGCTAAGAACTCAACTGGGTACATCGCCATGATGACAGAATGCAAAGATTTCATCTTGAAGCATGTAGCAACCACATACTGGTCAAGACACTTCAGGTCCAAAACAGGATGGTAGATTCAATCCCTTTCTGGTACCACAAAAAAAGTTGCATAGCGCTCTTGGGCTGGGACCGGAACCAGAACTTGTTTTTTCCAGTAAAGTGGAGACTGCATCTATAAAAACACATGCTCGGTCTGGATCCAGCAGATGCTTTGCTAAAATAATGCAAAAGGGAGGGGCTTGAAATCTTTGCGGTACCCTTCTGATACCACCTGCAAAACTCACTGGTCTATTAAAGAGGATGCCCTGACATCTTGAAAAAGGAAGACAACTCCTTACAAACAACAAACCAGGACTCTGCAAGTCATGTGGAGTATGGCTTGTCAGACAAAGAAGATTTCTTGTGATGCCAAGTCATCTGGGCTTTGCAGCTGGGCACCCTTGGGAAAGATTTGTGCCCTCTGTGCCACAGACTGGAGGGGGGGGGGGAACGCACAAAACGTACTTGTTTTCCTTTCCAGAAAGGACCATATGGTAGAAATCTAGAGCAACAGGGTCCTTTTTCCACCAGCAGCATTGCTAATGATCTGCTTCAGGTCAGGCCCAAATAAGGCCTTTCCCTGAAATGGCAAGGTCCCCAGTGACTTCTTAGAAAGCTAGCCTGTGGACCAAATCAAGAACCACAGGATGCGAGCCCTCTGAAACAGAAAAGTCTGAGGATTTTCCAGAGAACCTAGCTGCATCAGGGTTTTAACCAAAGAAAGCTCTTGGTCAGTGCTGAATGGCCATAGGGAAGTGGTAGGGGCCACAGAATATGAGGGCATAGAGACAGGACCCAGAATAAAAATGTCTAACACTAGACAAAAATTAAAGTGGAACTTTCACCAGAATATCATAGTGCCGCAAATGATCATACATTAGCGATATCCACACACTTAGTTCTATTTTCAAGAAGAATTGCTGCATTAACAAAACAAAGAACCTTTTATGCAGGCAGGCACCAGCTGCAGGCACTCTTTGTGCCTGAGCTGTCAGTCCCTTTAGGCACAAAGGCATTCAACTCACCAATCATGGAGTTGAAGGGGACAGACAAAGCAGGTGAAGAGGCCAGCTCTGCAAGACATCTGCGCTGTTCCCTGCTGCCTGTCTGCTTAAAAGGTCTTTTTTTCTTTTCTTTAATGCAGTAATTATACTTGAAAATAAAAGCAAGTCTGTGGCTATCGCTAATGTAATCATCATATGTGGCACTATGTTATTCTGGTGAAAGTTCTGCTTTAAATTATCCCCAGTTTAATACAAAGTCTCCAGAAACACCCCAAAAAAGTACTTACCTGGTATGCAAAGTGTTAAACTCTATGAGAGTCAGCTTCTGATTAGGATATGTAAGAGAGAAGATGGTCACTAAAAAGAGTACCAGCTAATCTGAGAAAAGCCCAGGACCCAGTGGCTCTCCAGATATGGGCCACGGTTGTAACAGTGTCAGCTGCACTTACCTGGTTCCCTCGCCTCCTCCTATTGGACAATTATCCTTTATCTACTTGCCAGCCTTTCCATCATTGCTCGATTATTCGTGCTGTGTCAGTAGTAGCTTGGTGTTCTTGATTTTTTGAGTTCACCTCAGCCTTTCCGATTCTGACTCCTGACGCTCCTGGTGACCTTGGCTTCCTCCTGACCATTCTCTGCATTTCTCTCCGTTGTTCTCGTTGCCCTCTGTATTTTGGCTCGTCTGAATACTCTCAGGCTCTCCCAGATCCTTCTCCTTTAGGCTCCGGCCTATCTATATAGTGGTGGCACTTGTGAAGCAGTTTTTCCTTGGGCGTTCCGGTTACCTCCCTGGGTCCAGCCTTCCCACAGACTATTTCGAGCCTGTTGTGGACATAGGGGTTCCCATTCTGCTGCCTTAGCTAGTAATTTCGCCAGAGTCTCCCTCCGTGGTTGCGCTTCATCCTCGTGTTTCCTAGGCCTCTAGCTTCCCGCGGTTGCCCGCCTCTCGCCTGGATCTGGGAGTGGTTTGCCCGTCGCATCGGACCCTCCCTGGGTTCGTGGTTTGACCGGCCTCCGCGGGTAGGCCTGGATAGGTCATTTAGGGACACTGGCTGTTGCTAGGCTTGCCGCCTGGGCCCTATAGTATCCTAGGATGCAGTCCTATATCTGTGGGTTCCCTCGTGTGTGTGTGTGTGTGCGTGCGTGTGCGGTTTTTGAAGGGTTAGTCTAGCCTTCCAGTTGGGCTAGGAGCTCCCTCCTTCGAGGGGTTCCCTCCTGGACATAGAGAATCTGTGGTTCCTTGCAGCCTCGGAAACCTCCTCCTTCTCTGCGTGGTCTAGCGGCCCTCTTCTGCTGTGGGTGGTTAGCCTGGGCTCCGCGGCACCATAGGTTGCTCAGTCTCGTCTTGGGGAACTCCTTCCCTTGCTTGCCTCCTTCCTGGCTTTTGGTTAGGTCTGAGGTCCATTGTCTCTTTCCTCGAGCCTTGCTTCCCATTGTTCCTGGGGTCTTATGCTCCGACTGTTCCTGTTCCGCCTGTCGTCTGCATTTGGATTCCCTGTCTGGGAGGAGCTGGGTCTTGAGTTCGGTTCGCTCCTGTCCCTATCCTGGTTAGGGTCCAGGCTCAACCGGGATCAGACATCTAGCTTCGCGGCCAGCATCTTTAACTCGGCTTTGGCCGCAGCAAAGGGGGCAGTGGGTGACCGCCTCCGTTCCCGAGCTACGCACCCTAGCAGCGCCTCCCAGCATCATGGCCCAGATCTCCCATTTCCAACCTTGACATCGGTACACGCTATGGAGGAAATGATCATCCCATTAAAATCTATAGACAACATATGGCCATGGGCAGGCTCAGATTCCTAAAGGAGCCATGCTCTTAAAACAAATAAGAGTACAGAAAATCCCCAAAACCCCTGGGGGAGAGACAAATTGTACATATTAAAGTGATGTGGGGCTGACTGGAAGCCCTAAAAACCTCCGTTATCCAACAATGTTTAAAGTAGGTGCGTAAGCAAGGAGACTGTATTATAAAGACACGCCCTATATAAGGAACACAGGTACAGCTGAGACAAATCAAAGCACCCACCAAGATTCAAGGGACAGAAAAAGAAAAACCCGTCTAGACAGAGACCCATTTTAACAGAATTAAAGTGACACAAAAACGAAAAGGACACCTACACAGGCATAATGGCCTGTAGAACTTTCCGGCCAAAGCTGGCTTCATCCAAAGCAAACACATTACCACAGTAGCATTTGTGTGTGGAGAGATGACCACCTCACCACTTTACACAACTTATCAGCAGAGGTCTGATAAATCCAAGAAGCCACTTTTATCTTACATACAGCCAGGCCTGCAGCGGTGACAAAAAGTTAATCAGATTCCAAAAAAGGTTCTGCCTGATGAAAGTAGTAAGTCAATCACCTAACATCGAAGCTTCTGCTCATGTCTATTTGAAGGCGATGGGACAGAGAAAAGGAAGAACAATTTCCTGATTGATGTGAAAATCTAAAACAGCTTTAGGGTAGGAACCATATAAGAGTCCTCAGAACCACCCTATCAGGTTAGAAGACCAGAAAGGCAGGCTTATAGCAGTTCAGTAACCTGCAGAACTCACACAGCCAATTTGCAAATGTGGTTATTTTCAAAGACTATGTAGTCTAGTACCTTAATGTACTCCCACACTGCCGGGGAAACCAACTCGAGGAGACTACGACAATCCCTTAAGAGTGGATGTGACCTGCCGGGGCTGATGTTGATCCAAGGAAATATCCAACTGCATTTTGGAGTCAGGATTTATTTATTTATTTTCAACTAACTTGGGGCTAAATTGTAAATGGCATCAATATGGATTTTTTTTCCCCTTCCTCTGGATCATCAAGAATGATATAGCAAGGGCTGAACGTGATAAACATCTTTTTTCAGCCTCAACAACTATGGATTGCAGTTTTTGTGTTATGAAATATTTCCTTTTGACATGATGAATAAAAATTATATTGTGTTCATATGTTTTTTCCTGGCATTTATTCCCGTATATATTTTATACAAAACCCCTGCATAACTAGAACAAACGGTTCGGCACAGCTCTCAAACTGAACAGCAAGGTGTTATATTCTGGAACTACCATTTTCACAACAAAAGCGAATGTAGTAAACATATCTGCATGTAAACTGTTGTTTATATGCAAGTGGTTATCAATACAACTTATACCATGGAACCCTCTAGTATTTAGATGAAATCCTGGTAGAACCCTAACACTCAAGCTATTTAACCCCCACAGATGTTGGTAAGGACTCAAATGCCCTGAGAAGAAAAGCTCTGCAGCCATCTTCGGCACCACAGGGATTAAAATAATACATGTTAAAAAGGTTCAACTCAATAAGTTAAAGCTGTGCAATTCTAGAGCAAAACAACTGCATAAGGGATAAAGTTGCCCCAAATTTAAACAGGTTGAATACGGATTCTCTGCATGAGACCTCTAGCATTCGAGACTTTAAAACTCACATTTAAGATCACTTATTTTTTAAGAAACAGTTGGCATGCTCCAGAATTGTATCACTTTATACTACAGACTAGCACCTTAAAGCGGAACTACCACCCCTTACAAACATGGCCCCAAATACATACCCATCTGCTGACTGGTACAGGGGAAGAGAGACGAATTATTAGGCTAAAATGTTTCCAGTAACAAATTATGTTAATTTGATGTAATAATCGTATTTTTCTCTTAGGAGGTTAAAGTGCATAGTACTAGATAAACCTTACAGAAAACTAACAGCAGAGTATGAAATGTTTCAACCAACCACATCAGTATAGGGTGCTTCAGCTATTGGGAACTACAACTCATCCTCATCCTGCCTTTGGCTGGAAGATGGGAATTTTATTCCCGACAAGTGGAGTGTCAAGGTCATCCACCTCAATTCCAGATGTTCCATGTTAACGAATGGAACACACAAACACTGCCACTACAGTGTAAAGCAATACATTCCGTACCCCTCTGGCACTAAAAGGGTTAAGGGTGCCATGGAATTCTGTTGAAAACAGCCTGAGAACCAATAATCTAAAGAATGTTTCTTTACACTTAACCCTTTGAGTACCCGGGGGTACGCAACACAATCTGTTGTATACCCCCTGGCTCTCAAAGGGTTAACTATAACCCCAGTAACAGCTAGAGACCAAAGATGGCAGCAGAATCCATTAATTCCTGGATATATAGAAAACTAATAGCTTGTTATCTCGCTTGATAAAAATGGGTATTAATTTACAATACAGTTATAAGCAGCTGAAAACTAGGGAAACTCAGACAAAGACCTGTTAGACCCCTCTGGCATTCAACAGGTTAAATGCTCCATTTAAAGTCAATGGGAATTTTTGTATTTGTTCACTATAGTGCACTTGGATTGCCCCAGAATGGACCCACATATTCTTTATACACATTGTCCCTGTAGTACAGACACACATTAACATTCTGAATGCAGGACTCACCTCAATGTCTGTTTGCTCATCAGTTGTTTCCTTAGTGAGCTTCTCATGCACTTCACGCAATTTTTTCAGACTGCTAAAAAGAGTTAGCTAAATAAAACCAGAGAGGACAAAATGTTACTAGGCACCAAGGAGTATTTTATTCCAACATTTTTTGTCGGTAGCAACACTTAAAACTCTAAGGGAGTGCCATACGTTGAAGCAATATAGAACACATATCTAAAGTGAGAAGTAAACAATTTATCTATGAATATGTATGAGTTATGGGATTTTTCCTGCTGAGCAAAACAAGTACTCCCCCTCTGTCAGTTCTTTTATTCAAAATTAGTTTTAGTTTTAAAGTCCGTGTACACAGGCCAACACTGGCAGTGCTGCAGTCATGCTTGGTACTGACGGTCTGCGCCACCCACCATATCAGCCGCGGCACAGGCAGTCTGTACAGCGCATGACTGCAGCCGGTGCAGCTGTCTCTACTGTGTATGACGGCTTCTGACAAACATCCTTATCGAATTATATTATAGGATTATAATAATTCAAAATAGTTATACTCTCAGGAAACAAATCTAGAGAGCTTACTTCATGAACGTTTAAAGTGACAACTTATTCTTTATTTCTATAGAGCAAACATATTTAGCTGTGTTGTTTAAAGTTCTGAATACAAAGTGATTGTATCAGTGACTCAACTCTCCCATAGACTGCAACTTAACTCTGAAATCTGGCCACTAGAGGGCAATGTTAACCCCCTTAAGGTTCAAAGATGTACATGTACATGATGGGGTCAACATGCGATAAGGACACACTCCGTACATTCACGTCATGGATTTCACAGCGTGCAGCCATGCGGGGAGCCCTGAACCAGCGGCTCGTGTGCACGCTGGTCCTTAAGGGGTTAATGTAAAACCCACACATTATGTAACTGTAATAACCTTTGAAAGACATCTCCCAACAGTGGGAGTGACCTTTTTACTCGGCAAGAAAATTACTAAAATACCAGCTTTTTTTCCCATTTAAGAGCGATAATAAAATGCACTGCTCCTTTAACGACCCTTGACGGTCATGGTATGTCATGGGTAAAAAATGCCTGAACGACCCATGACGTACTATGACCGTCATGGATTTCAGGGCTCCCCGCTTGGCTGCACGCCGTTTGGGGAGCCCTGATTCGGATCATCAAAAAAAAAAAAACGATCCGAAGAGAGCACATTTAAAGGGTCCCTTGCTCCTCCAACGCGTTTATAATAACATCTCCTCAGGGAATTTTAAGTTTTATTTTAATTTTTAGATAGGGCATTATAGATGTATAGAGTAGGACTTGCTGTACAGTGAGAAACCTTGGCGAGGTTGGCAAGCTTACCCGCAACTTGGCCAATTTGTGAAAACTAATATCTCACTTATTTTATTTATTTAGAAATATTATTATATATGTTAAACACAGGGCATATATTTATTGTATACCAGAGAAGCGCCGGATTGTTGTTGTCTGTTTGTCTGATAACCTGTTTGAATCATGAGGCAATAGTTGTTTTGGATGCTGGTCTACCTTACAAGGGCCTTCTGGAATCACAAACAAGGTGCCTGATGTCCTAAAGGATTGTGTAACTTGGACAGAAGGTCTTAAACATCTCACTACATCTTAAGTATGATGTGCTTTCTCTCTACAGTTGGATGATTAGGACCAAATTAAAGGAGAACCACTTCAGGTTGGAACTCTGGAAAAGTCCTTAAAAAAAACTTTGTCTTCAAAAACGATACAATGCGGTGAAATACTATTCCTAACTCGGTGCATAATCTTGTAATACTTTATTATTACTATACCCCATATTGTAGATATTTGCAAAATAATGTAATAGGCCCCAGGTTCATCTCTGAAACCTTTATGGTTTGAGAGATAACCGAAGGCAAATTTCCCCCTCCCTCCCCCTTCCCTGAAATCAGAGTTGTACGACAGGCTTGCAAGCTGAGCCGAGATTGCGTTAGTGAAAAAAAATGATTTCACTGAAACGGTCTTCTACATGTGCTTGGTTTGTGCCTGGTTTGCAAGCACACGTAGAAGACAGTTTCAGTGAAATAATTTTTTTCACTAACGCGATCTCGGCTCTGCTGCAGAGCCACCTGATGCAAATAAGACCAGATATCCCTGCAGTCAGTACAACACGGACTTCAGGGAAGGGGCAGGGAGGGGGGAACTTTGCCTTTGGTTATCTCTCAAAACCATAAAGGTTTGAGAGATGAATCTGGAGGCTATTAAATTATTTTGCAAATATCTTCAATATGGGGGATAGTAATAATAAAGTATTACTAACCCTTTAAGTGGCAAACTCTTACAGTAAAGGGCCTGATTCTCAGTTATAAATTCCAGGCTCACTTACTACAAGATATTAGGGTTACCACCCAGCCGGTATTTTACCGGCAGACTGGTAAAAAATTGGCTTCTGTCCAATGTTAAGTCTATGGAGGGAATGCCACGGCCAGTATTTTTTTTTTTTTTTTTTTTTTTTTAAAGGTGGCAACCCTACAAGATATGCATAGTCTAGTGGCTTCTGGCGCCTCTAAATTGGTGTCATTTCTATGAGAATGGGAGAGGGGAAATCCCTGCTTGCCACTCTGTATTCAAATGGGGAACTCTACAATACCAGGCTTGTTAAGGGTTTGGTGAAGACTTACTGGCAGACTGCTTGGCTAGGACAAGAAGTGGCATATCACCTAAAGTTTGTTATGTATACTTGCTGACAAAAAAAATAATTATATATATATATAAAATACAAAGACAAACATCTCTATACTTTTCCCTAAGCTGTCAATTGTCAGTGGTTTTAAACGGGGGACTGCAACTCATTGACACTTTCGCAATTAATATTTCACAAGTAACTGGTTCTGCCAATTTTGGATGTTACCGTGTATAGTTAGAGGGACAATGAACTACAGGTAAACACTTTGTTAGAGCTTGAGCAGCTACAGCTCGGATATACAATCAAGAGTCATGCTCACCTTCTCCTCCTGGTAAACCATGTCTATCAGATTGATGCTGTGGAACATGCCCTGGTGCTTGTCTGATACACATTTCCCACAGCAGGGAACGGCACAGTTTTTACAGTACAACTCAAGCGCCTGACCCGAGTGCTCGGCGCAAGGTGAACGGCTACCCCGACTAGACGAGGATTCATGAGATGTGCAGTCTCTACCTACAGCTCCTCCCGGGAACTCTTTATCTCTCGTGGCAGTCGCTGAGCCTAGCTGCCGGACTACCTCGGCCAGAGTAGTGTTGACTGGCAGCGAAGACACCCCGCCAGGAAAAGAGCTGACTTTACGGCACAACGGGCAGGATACGGTGCTTAGACTGGAGGCGCCTCCAACACTTAGAGGCAGAACTTGAACGGTGCGACTATCCGGGGCTGCACACTCCAGCACACAGCTCTTACAAAAGTTATGGGAACACAGCGGCAAAGTGACGGGCTCCCGAAAAAGGCCAAGGCACACAGCACACGTCAAGCTAGCCTCCATCTCACCCGTCCAGCGGCTGTGTTCAACAATTTCTAACACACCTAAAAGCCTTCAACACTCCACCATAAAATGTACAACCAGCACCAATTTACGAACAAGGTTTGACCCTTGTATAGATTGAGTTTGTTACCCGGATGTAAACGTGATTATAAAATGAGCGTAAAACTTTACTTTCTGTTTACCACGGAAGTTCACAATGACGTTCTTGGGAGTGATTGGGTAATCTAGTTAAGCAAAATGAGGACAATTCCAGAAGATTGACAGTTTTACTACGTACAGAAAACATGTCATCCTATATTATCCCTGCTGAATCTATTTATAATTACACTGAACCCCTTAAGGACCCTTGGTGATCCTGGCACGTCGTGGATCGGCGAGCCGTAAGGACCCACGATGTGCCAGGATCGTCGTGGAATTCAGTGCTCCCCGCGCGGCTGCAAACCGTTCGGGGAGCCCTGGAACCTATGCGGGAAAAAATTATTCGTGGTGATTAACCCTTTGAGTGCCGGTGTCTCTGCTGCATGCGCGACCGGCCGGTCGTTAAAGTATCCAACGTTAACATTGCGATCTGTGAACCTTACTTTTTAAAATTATTTTAAGTGGTATTTAGGTGAAGGTAAGTATGTAGAAGTGTATTTTTAAAGTTGGTTACACTTTTGATTTTACATACTATTCATTTGCAGTCATAATATGTAAAGTGGAACTGTTAACCCTGTGAGAGCCGGAGAGATACACAACGCATTGGATATGATTTCCAAAATTGATGGATTATTTTTCTTTCCTGGCAGAGTTCACTGCTTTCCATCCCCCTTCTTTCTTTCTTTTAGAGCTACCAACAAAGACAGTGGTGCTGAGGATGAGTAATTTATTACTTTGGGAGGTTTCTGGATTTCTGTCCTGGGTAAAGATGAGGGAAGAAAATTTTAAGTGGACAGTGCTTTTTCGTGACCAGTAAAAGAAAAAAAAACTGTAAATGGATAGAATTTTCCAGTTTGCTTGTGGAACTTCCACCAACTAGTGCATATCCTGGCTTGACCTTTTAAAAGAATCTAAGATTCCTGGAACATCAGTTCACCCTGCACTCTGGATACACCATCCCAGGGACCCATACCATAATTTTACCACATGACAGGAGGCTTCATATTTTGCTTTACTTCCTTTACTGAGAACTCCAATAGCAGCACAGTAACTCACAAATAATCACCAATCAGAACAAAGGAAACCAGACCATATAAGCCCTGGAGCAGATAAGCCACTCCTCTTTCTTTGCTGCTCCAAGGCTGCACAGGTCAGGGTGTTTTCTTCCATATGTCTAATTTTGCTAACCCTTATACTTTGTGGGGTTTTTCTGTTCTTGTAGTATGAGTGTGGGTGTTTACCTTAACTAAGTGATATGTTTGTTACTGTGCTTTGACTGTTTTATTGCTAAAAAAAGTCTACATGTGAATGTTTGGTTGTCCTGAAGGCGTTTGCTCCAACATCGCTAGTGTGCTCCTGCTCCACTAGCGCAGCGTTGGGGTTCGCCCTTCGGCATGCTTGGGCGTACCTGTTAGGTTTTCCTGCTGACCCCTGGCTTCTTTCACTGCACGTGTGCCGCTCTGTTTCTGAATCTGGGGCGGCGCGGGTGCTCATTTTCCCTGCTAGTGGTCGGACGGGGTTGCCTGCAAGTTCGCCCATAATCTCCCGCATTTTCTCTTTTGTCCTGGCGGTCCGCGGACCGTGTCTCGGGTTTGGCGGCCATCTTGGATCTTGTTCGCTACGAGATTCTCGGCGGCCATATTGTTTTCAGTGCTCCCCCGGGACCGGGTGGCTCCGGTTGCGGCGGTGTTTTCGGCTTCCTGTGGCTGTTGCCACACAAGGTTTTTTCTTTTGTTTGCCCTGCATTGCGCTTCCTTGCTTAGGGGAATTGAGGGAATTGGTTGCCCTTCTATTGTAGGGTGAGCCCCTACTTATTTCATTCCATGCTAGTTCATTTTTATGTTTCAGTGCTATCACAGTTACAACCAATAAAGCTACTCAAGCCATTTCTTACTGTTTGTGGGTGAGCCCCCTTCTTGAACAGTTTCATTACTGGTTTTCCAAAGTCTATGTTTCCATACATTTTCCAAGCAACAGGTTCACACCAGTACTACTTCGTTTTGCCATTCAGGGTGAGCCCCTGGTTTTTGGCTATTGGGTGAGCCCCTCATTGGCTATTTTACTCAGCCTCCATTTGCTGCCTTTGTGCAGCCCTTCCTGGCACATGCTTGCACGTTCCATTGATGGAGCTTTGTTCTCCTTTGGGTGATCCCCTCTTTATGCCCTAACAAAAACGAAAGAAAAAAAAAAAAAAACTGTAAAATTTCTCTCTATACTGCCTCACATATTTCTTGGCATTCCTTCTGGGTGAGCCCCAGTTGCGTGGCAGGTGGTCACCTTACTGTGTTGGGTGGTTTGGCTGTTTCTTATGCTTCACCTGTTTTCTCTACAGATGGCTGAATCCCAGGATTTTCAGGCCTTGATCGATGCGGCGGTTGCCACTTCAGTGGAGAAAGCACTGGCGCGTGCCTTGTCACGTTGCCCTTCGGAGGATTCTTCTGAACGTCCTTCTGGGGATGACGGTCCTCTTACAGGCGCATCTGCTTCGGAGAGCGTTCAAGCCGCAAAGAGAGCATGGAAGGACGATAATCCCAGTGGTTCTAAGGGGAAGACCCCTCTGAAGAAGTCCAGACGGGTAGACGTCATGGATCCTCTATCTACCCCTCCATTTCGTCATCCAGCGGACGAATCTTCATCTTCACCTCTTCCATTGGATGTTGTGGACGAATGGCAGGCAAGGGAGTCTACTTCTGAAGATGAATGTTGTTGGGACTGTCCTCCAACTTCCTCCTCTCCTTATGTCAAAGAGTCGGTGGTGACGGATCGTGATGCCGTTCCTGATGGGCAGGGGTCTTCTGCCCAGGGTGATGACACCTCAACTACGCAAATTCGGGCGGAATATTTACCAGGAACATCGAATTGCACGGCGGACTGGTTCTCTCGTCATTGGCGGGACAGCAGCGACTGGAAACTGGATGTGACAGTGTTCCAGCGGTTGTGTCTCCTCAGAGGTCCGCTCACAGTGGATTTGTTTGCTTCCAGGAACAATCACCAACTGCCGGAGTACTTCAGCTGGCTTCTGGATCCGGAGTGCAAGGCGGTCGACGCCTTTCGTCAATCTTGGCCGAGAAGGGGGGCGTATGCTTTTCCCCCGTTTGCGATTCTGGCGAGGGTCCTTCATCAGGTTCGGTCTCAGGAAGTCGAACTTCTGTTGGTAGCGCCGTTGTGGCCCAGCCAACCTTGGTTTCCGGATCTTCTGGAATTGTCCTTTGCGGATCCGCTCCTTCTTCCTCTCTTCCTGTTCCTACTCATGGATCATCGGGGGGGGCCCACATCCTCTTGTCCTGCAGGACAGACTTCCACTGGTGGCTTGGGCGATTTCAGGGGTTCGTGGTCGGTCGAGGGCCTATCGCAGGAGGCTAGGGACCTTTTGTGGGACGCATGGGCTCCTGGTACCAGACGATGCTACCTTGCCGCATGGAACTCCTGGGTTAGCTGGTGTGTGGAGAGGGATTGCAATCCCTTTACGGCTCCTGGGACATACCTGGGACATTCTTACCGTTCAATTAATGTGATGCGTTCAGCCATTTCAGCGGCGCATGTCCCGGTCTCGGGAATATCTGTTAGTCGTGATCCTCTGGTCTGCCGTCTTCTTCGGGGCATTAAGATGGCCAGGCCTCCTGTACCGAAATACTCCAAATTTTGGGACGTCAACACAGTTTTAATTTTCTTGAAGAATTGGCCGACCAACGAGTTGTTGTCTCTGCGTCAGATTTCTGCAAAATTGACATTACTTTTGTGTTTAGTCCCTAACATCCGCTACCCGGCGGAAAGAGCTTTTGATGTAGATGGGTTCACTGTCCTTCCGGAGGTAGTGTCTTTCGTTATTTCTAGACGTACTAAGACGGATTACTCCTCGGTTTTTTACCCTTTCTTTCGGGAGGTCCCACAACTTTGCGTAGTTGAGGCCCTATTGCGCTATGTACAGGTTACGTCTTCTTTACGTGCATCTCAGTCGGGACAACTTCTGGTCTCATATGTGAGACCCCATAGGCCAGTTTCTGCCACCACTTTGGCCAGGTGGGTACGATGGATTTTATCGTTGGCAGGGGTGGAGCCGGGGTACGGGGCTCACTCTGTACGGGGTGCAGCGTCAGACATTCTACACTCGGCGGACTGGTCCAGGGAGGATACTTTCCGAGTTTTTTATTTTCGTCCGGTTGCTCATGCATCACACTGTTTGCTATCTCAGCGTTAAAAATGCAAAATATGAAGCCTCCTGTCATGTGGTAAAATTGAAGATTATGCTAACGTAGTGTACAGATGATCTTAATTTTAGTAATGACAGGAGGCGAATATTTTCCCTCCCTTCCCTCCCAAGGGTTTGTGCTTTGCTGGGTAAGTATTCTTGGGGAATGGTTGATATTAATGCTTCAGTGTTTACGTTTCTAATATTTTTGCATTGTGGTATATTGTGATGTCTGATATTGTTGGATGCCTATTATCATTTCAGTGGTCTTTCACTAATTTCTTTTATTTCAGTGTAATCACTGCTGGGGAACACGGTGGAGGAGGTCTGCAGTCATCTTTACAGTCATCGGCCGGCGGTCGGGATGAAGGATATTTGTTTTAGTTGTTGGAATTCCCTGTTTACTTTTTGTCGCTTAAAGAAAGAGGAGTGGCTTATCTGCTCCAGGGCTTATATGGTCTGGTTTCCTTTGTTCTGATTGGTGATTATTTGTGAGTTACTGTGCTGCTATTGGAGTTCTCAGTAAAGGAAGTAAAGCAAAATATGAAGCCTCCTGTCATTACTAAAATTAAGATTATCTGTACACTACGTTAGCATAATCTTCAATTTGCAAGGCTCTGTAAACATCCTTAACCTTGCACCCAATTATTTCTCACTGAAACTTTTAAATTCTCCAGTAAGGAAGAATACAGTGAACCAAGGCAGGTGTTGGATACCTTCTATCAACCACTGTACCACACATTCTCTCACAGTTCATATAATAGGTTTTCAGCACATTTGGCATTGTTATTGCTAATTAGTAGAACAGAACTATTTAATTGTCCACTGCTCCCATGTGGCCTGGAGCAATGTTCTTGTCAACCAGCATGGGGCTCCCACACAGTGTGTATATGCAGGTACTTCACCCATTCAGGATGGTATTGCTAGCTTTGTGATGTGCAGCAGTCCTGATCAGCCACTCAGTGCAGTGTTAGTCTGTGGATGGATTATGGATGTTTCTGGTACTTTAAACATTTGTCTTGTTCATGGTGGGTTTTGTTTCAGGGTTATACCATTTTAGGTCTTATTACTCTGCGTCATTCACTCTGCAAGTCTGTTATACAGGCTTTGCAATGTGATAGAGATGGGGTATGTTGCCTGGTATTAGGATATCACACTGGATTCATATTTTTTGTTTATACTGATATTGGAAGTTGAGCATCCTCTGAAACCTTAGTATTACTGACTTATTTAGCTGGCTTTGTTGTGTGTGGGAGTCCCAGGGATCCCTCATCTGGTTAACAACAGGATATTATGTATCAGGTTTATGAATGGGCCATTTCCCTCATTGGACAAACTGTCTGCAACAATATCAGTCATGCTGTTCCTCTGGAACCTCATCTGGCTTGTTCATCCTCTTGTGGTTAACAATTGGACATTATGTATCAGGTTTATAAATGGGCTTATTCCTTTCATTAAATGAATTGCCTTCTACTGTAACATTATTTATATTTACAACCTGCAGGTTAAGTTGGGTTTAATTAAGAAGTCAATCAATGCTTGTTATTTCCATACATGCATATTCATTATAGAGGTTTAGATGGTCATTTTTCCTGGTTTAATATCACTCAGTGCCACCTCTTACTTTATTTAACTTTTGCAACATTTTCCCTGTATTATGGATGCGGTTTTGGTACACTAGGTGGATGAACATTGTACTTTTTTCATATAGTCACTTGTATTGTAAGTTTGGGTGCGGATTTGTTCACTTACACTGGGTATTTAATTAGAGTTGGGAGTATAATCTGTCAACCTACAACAAATGTGAATTTTAGAAGCCCTGTGAGTGCTGATTATTTGAATTCCTGCATGACGTCAGCATCTGGGAATCAAGCATTTTCTTGTGAGGTGAGTGCATCTTCACCTCGGAGATATATATATACAGATGCAGGGCTTAAAATTTGAAGTCCTTTGCTACTAGACTGACCTGAAAAGTTACTCGCCACTGCAAGCCAGAGCATACCCACCAGGGCTGAATTTCTACTCGCCAGGGCTAAATTTTCACTTGCCATTGGCTAGTGGCGAGTGGAAATTTTGAGCCCTGTGTATATGTATATATATATATATATATATATATATATATATATATATATAGTAGTTAAATGCACAAAAAATAAAGTTTAAAAAGTGTCCGGCAGCTACTTCCGGCTTGTCGAACTTTGCCGACCAGAGGCAGCTCCGTCCCACTACCCATCATCCTCGCATGACGGAGGCTGTCTGTCACTAAAGTGGAGCGATCGCCTTGGCTAGATATCGATCTCTGCCAATGTGATCGCTCCACTTTAGTGACAGACAGCCTCCGTCGTGCGAGGATGATGAGTAGTGGGACGGAGCTGCCTCTGGTCGGCAAAGTTCGGCAAGCCGGAAGTAGGCTGCCGGACACTTTTTAAACTTTATTTTTTGCGCATTTAACTACTTTTTTTAATACAGTGAACAATATTTTAAGTGTTTTAGATAAATACTCTAACTAATGAGCATTACACGTATTTAGGTGAGAGATCCCCTTTAAACAATGGTATTTGCTCCCAAATTCAGTCATTTTAAGGCCTCTAATTCTCCACTCCTTTACTGTCTTTTGTGTATGTTCACTGAGCCCTGTTGCCTCAAAGATGATGTGAATTTTACTTCAACAGCAGCAGAGTGACAAGTTGTCACTGTTATACCAATATTAGCTGAATCTATACTATAAAGGAGAAGCTGGTCATGTAACCAGCAATTCTCCATTCACATTGCTCCAGAAGAGATGAGGCAAACTCCTTGCAGACATTTTCACAAGAGTGAGCATGGGGCCTTCAGAGTTTGCCTCGTCTTTTCTGCTGCGAGTTCCTCCATGCCAGTTCTGAGGTAGTGGGCCATAGGTTGTACCATATTCATGGAGAGGAGGGCTCTAGGCCAAGCCCTCCTTGGCTTTGCCTGAGTTTGGTTGGCGGACGTGCTGGTGTCAACCTTTGAGCCGATCTAGCTTGATCTGCTGTTAAGATGATGTCTCGATTATCCTATGCATATCCTTCACTCACCCTGCTCCGGCTCATGGCGCTCATCCTGCTCTCACCAATGCATCTCCCTCATCTTGCTCTGGCTCATGTGTGCTCTCAATCACTATGGACTATCCTCTCTTGGACCTTTTAGCCCTTGCAGTGCCAAAGGGGTAGGTAACACATTGCACAGCAATGCATTGTTTACTCCTCTTCCACACAAAGGGCTAATCTGTGGGATGTCATTCCATTCCTCAAGAATGCTGGATTCACCACATGTCACTGCTCCGTTCAAAAAATCTTATGACCACAATTGGTCAGCCCTTTCAATGATGACAGCTTTGAAAGACGTTGCACACTGCTCTGACACTCAGGAGGTTAAAACATTAATATCACCAACTTAATCTTTTACCTTACATATTGATTTGAAACTGTAAACCTACATATAGGATATAGTTAGTCTCATTCTGTAGCATGTCCTCATAACATACACACTAATAAATAAAATTAGCAGAAGGTATACATTACATGCATTACTTTTTAACATGGAATAAAACCCAGCTGATTTGGACAGGCTTCCATTTTCTGAGAAATGCAATGAATGCCATTATATAGTGAGGCCTATTGTTATGGGCACACAATACATTGACCCTCAGGGGGTCATCAAACACACCTTGTCCAGGGGAAAGCCTGCAGCCACATGGACATGGAGTTCCTGAGGAGCAGGCAAACGGACTGCTCCCCACTGTAACTACATCTCTTTCAAAATGCAATGTCCCATGAATGCCACAGTGGAACGCATCACAAAGCAATGCACTGTGTACCCCTCTGCCACTCAGGGTTCACAGAGGTTGGACATTGCCCTTTCAAAGAGGTGTCATTACAGTGTGGAGCTGTCTGTTTGCCTGCTCCTCAGCCACTCCATGCTCCAGTCACCACTCTGCTGCTTTCACCACCCACTGTGTCAGACAAAGGGGAGGAGATGCCATGTCTGCAGCTGTATTGTGAACCCTAACTTCTTTCCCAGTAATGGCTTTAATTATTGTGCTCTGCTCCTGACTTTTCTGCATTAATGAACCCTTTGACTGCATTGCGTACCTCTCTGACACTCAAAGGGTTAACTTCCACTGCAAAAATGACACCTCAGTTTATACCGCAGACAGTTATGTACAACAATGCAATGCTTTATACGTCTCCATAATCTTTCAAGGGTTAACGATTCATGTGCTTTGGGACAACACTACATTTAAAACGGTCAAGAAGAAGCTGGTGTGTCTCATTTCTACTTCTAAACTTAGTTGCACACCCTGGCACACTTCTGTGGTGTATATCTATATCCCCAGTGCCTGTCACACTGTGTGTGTGTGTCTGTGTGTCACATACTCTGCATATGTCACTTAATGTGTGTATCTGTATTTCTGTGTGTCCCCCCCACACACTCCGCATATATCACTTAATGTGTGACTTTGTATGTGTGTGTCTGTCTGTCTCACACCATCTCTGCATATGTCACCTAATGTCTTCATCTATATGTGTGTGTGTATGAAACACTCTGAGGCACTGTGTGTGTTTGTGTGTGTGTGTGTCTCACAATGTCTGCATATGTGAGGTTCATACAATGTGTTCCTGACAGTGTGTGTCTGTGTAACTTACATGACGTCCAGTGCCATCCCACAAGGCTACAACTACGTTACTAATTGTCTACATAATGTCACTTATACAACTGCATTTCACTAAGACCCTGACATTTCAAATACAATACAACACATATACAAAACCATGACAGGCAACGCCGTCCAAAACTGCTAGTATTATTATATAGGCAAGAGACTACTCGAGTTTCTTCTCCTTGGATGTTAAAATATTAGAGCTAAAGTAGCTATTTTTCCTTCAAGGTCTCCTTTGTAGCACACCAAGAGAGAGTCCTTCACCCTAGGTAGGACAAGTAAAAGAGAGTTGGCTTTTTTCCTTTCATGTTCCCAAATTCACGCTATTTAGTTGTGGAAACAAAAACCAACAACGAGTGTTTGTCCCAACATGGGGTTTTGGCCACCAACGTTTGTTGGTCCATGTACCATGCCAACTATAAAATAGCTGTGATACAAAAGTGGGTTTCTCGCTCTGTGGGGTTTTTTAAAAAATTTTTATTATGACTGTTTTAGGCATACTATTGAGCCGTCTGTCTCTTGTCACTCAGCCATTGCCTTATCCATTCAACTATTTTTACATCCAGACCTAAACACTGCAATTTATTAATGAGTCTTCTATGACAGAGAGTATAAAATGCTTTACTGGAATCTAGTTGTACTGCTCCCCACTGGTCTATTATTTTAGTTACTCAGTCAAGATCTTCCTACTGTAAACCCATGCTGTTTTGGATCTTGCAAGCCATTTCCTTTAACATGGTTTCCATTCATTTTCCAACTACTGATATAAGACTTACTGGTCTGTGCTTGACAGATTTTTCCCAGCTAACTTTTTTGTGAAGCAGTACTACATTTGCTATCTTCAGATCTAAAGGAACTACTCCTGTCAATCGTGACTGATTGAATAATTCCATTAAAAGTTTTGCCAGAACACTCTTAAAGGGATAGTGAAGTTTCATAATAAAAGCAGCTATAATTAATCATCATAGTATTTGGACCTTGGAGAGTGTTATTTCAGTTCTGTCAGAGTTGTAGTTCAAGAGTAATTCAGTGACCAAGTATCCCCCTCCCATCCCTTTTACTGATGTAATACTGCTCAGCCAGAGCAGAAGGGAGATGTCCAGGTAGATTTCAGAGAGGGACAATCTTCAATTAAGATAAGGGAAAAAGCTGAAAAACTTGTCAAGGGGGGCAGGGCTTTCATTGTTCTCACAGGAAGAAGGTTGTCCGCTGCTGTTATCTGTCTGGTCTATGGACTGGATTCCACATCTGAGAAGATATAGCTTACACTAGGTAAAAGGGGCGGGAGGGGGAAACTTTATCCTTCAATTACTCTTGAACCACAACTCTGACAGTATTGAAATAGCACTCTCTATGACTCAAATACTATGAAGATTAATTGCAGTTGCTGTTTTTGTGAAACATTACTATCCCTTTAAGTTCTTTTAATAACATTGGGTGTAGCTGGTTCCACCGAATTATCTGTTTTTTTACCTTAGAGAATTGAAGTAGACCTTCTTCCTCTGTAAAAATAAATGCTTCCCATGTCTTGTTATTTATTTTTTCTAACAGAGGTCCCTTCCCCTTCCTGTGTAAAATCTGAACAGAAATATTCATTGAGACAGTTAGCTAGCCCTTTATTCTCATTTACATAACTTCCATTTTTTTGTTTCAGTCTAACTATTCCTTGTTTAATTTTCCTCCTTTCACTTATGTATCTAAAAAAGTGTTATCTCTTTTTTTATTGACTGAGCAAATGTTTCCTCTGTGTGTGCTCTGACATTTAGCCTCCTTCAGCCTAGTCTTGTACCAATACCTATCTTCCTCCTTCCGTCAGAGGTGGGTTACAGAGCTACAGACAGCAGTTGTAGCTCGGCTCAGAGGCGCGTTACCAGTCCAGCGCTACAGACAGCAGTTGTGGTTCGACTCTGAGGTGGGTTACGAGCCCAGCGCTACAGACAACAGGCTGGCCAGTTTTTGCCAGACGGGTGGCAGGAGTGGCAGTGGTACGCAGTAGCTTCCCCAACTGCTGCAAGTGAAGCATCATCAGGCTGGTATATGTGTTGCCCACAATTATATTTATTTCTGATGCGGATCATGGGAATGTACTGTACTGAATGTAAATATCTCTGTTGGTTGCTACAGCACACACTTCAGAATATAAGTTATTTCTGGTACTCCAAGCTTGTATTTATAGACAAACGTCACTTCCAAAGTAGCTGAGCACACAGTTAAAGGGATAGTATTACTTCAAAATTACTATCCCTCATATTGTAGCCCTTAATAAACTGAGTTAAATGACACCAGCGGCATCTCTCAAACCTTTATGGTTTAAGAGATAGCCGCTTTCAAAGTTTCCTCTCCTCTGCTGTCAGTGTTCTGCTGCCAGAAGGAGAATCCGGTCTCTGAATCAAGCAGAGGCTCTTCAGCAGAGCCGATATCTCGTTATGGAAGGAAAAATGATTAATTGAAACAGTCTTCTACGTGTGCTTGGTAACCAAGAACACGTAGAAGACTGTTTCAATGAATAATTTTTCCTTCCATAATGAGATATAGGCTCTGTGTAAGAGCCTCCGCCTGTCCCGGGACCGGATTCCCCTGCTGACAGCAGAACACTGACAGCAGGGGAGAGGCAACTTTGAAAGCGGCTATCTCTTAAACCATAAAGGTTTGAGAGATGCCGCTGGTGTCATTTAACTCGGTTTATTAAGGGCTACAATATGAGGGATAGTAATTTTGAAGTAATACTATCCCTTTAAGTGTATTCACTTTTATTAAGACATGATAAGATAATCCAATGTTTCAGTCCCTATCTGGGACTTTCGTCAGGGATAGTAACTATCTCTGACGAAAGTCCCAGATAGGACTAAAACGTTGGATTATCTTATCATGTCTTAATAAAAGTGAAGTTTTATATACACTTTACTGTGTGCCCAGCTACTTTGGAAGTGAAATCTGTACTGAAGGTAGTTATGATCAGCACAATATAGTTTCACCAAAATATTAAGAATGGGTACAATTAAAAACAGTAATGGAGAGATATGCTGAAGGAACCTAGAAGTACTGTGTATATCAACCCATATGACACGCAAATGTAATTCATCCAACAATAAATGTACATAACTTGGATGTTAGTATTCCCATATGATCCCATATGCTAATTCCAGTCCAATGACTGGAGTCTGGAGAGGCACATGTACCCACAGTCAGTAAACAAAGAAGCAAAAAGTAAGGACAATTGCTTCTGCATAAAGGTGCAACCCAAAAAATGTAGAATTACTAATATACTCCTAAATCATCATAATGAAGTTTGAGGTGAAATATAAACAAGAACAAACAAACGTAGTAAAAAAATGAAGAGGAGAAAATACTTAGCACAGGTAAGTAGAAGCAAGCTTCAGCCGGTGATAGGCGATAAGCGTGGGGCAGGCTGGTTCTTAGAGAGGGCTCTGTTGCATGAACTTTGCTGCTACTTACCTGTGCTACTTATTTTCTCTTCTGCATTTTTCGCTACATTCGTTTGTTCTTGTTTATATTTCACCTCACACTTCATTATGATGAGTTAAGAGTATATTAGTAATTGTATATTTTGGGTTGCACTTTTATGCAGAATCAATTGTCCTTACTTTTTGCTTATTAGTGACAAATATGCTACTTGCCTAAGTAGTTAAACAACATTGTTTTTTTTATTTATTTATGTCTATGTTACTGAAAGGAGAAGCTTGGCAGGCAGCAGGAGGGGTGTGGCCAAGTGAGGGGCATGGTTAGGGGTGGGGCAAAGGCAGGGCTAGGGGTGCCAGAGGTTGTTGTGCCTAAGGGCTCCTGAGATGTAAATCTGGCCCTGTTGAAGATGGATATCCACTTCCGCCCATACCAATACTCTCATTATTCATTCAATGACATGGGAACATTAGGAAATTTCTTTAAAAACAAAGGTGGACCGTTTATTTTTAGAAGCCAAAGCATCAACTCTCTCTTGCAGTGAAAGGGTGCCTTAGAGGAGTACTAGTTGGCTTCTTCTCATCTGGTCCACTGATGTAAGGCATGATGAAAACTCCTATTAGATTGACCTTGGGGTCATAGGCTAGGCATTTCAGAGAGGACAGAAGGAAAAAGATCCAGTTAAAGTAGGAAACCATCTGTAGTAAACAAAATCTTCCCAGGAACATGGGCTGGTTTGGGCAGTACTCCAAGGGATAATTCAGAAAAATCTAGCCCTAACAAAACTTTAAATGTTGGAAATATTTACACAAAACACAGTTTTCAAACTTTCCATTAGTTGTAGTCAACAATAATACTGAATCATATATGTGTACTGAATACATGTGAAATTAGGGCATTTAAATTCACTCGCCCTTCTTTAACCCTTTAAGGATCAGGGAGATGCACAACACACTGCTTTGTAAAAAGCCACTAAAATAATCTCTTGCTTTACTATACCCTTCTATTAAAAACATATTTTTTTAAAATTGTGCCTTTATAATAAATTAATCCTGGTATGGAACTATAGTACAATTGCAATGTATACTTTGACATTAGACAATCCCACATACCATTTGAGAATTAGAGGGCTGTGCAACATATTGCAAAGAAATGTGCTGCACAC
The DNA here is from genome assembly GCA_037306005.1 of Rhinophrynus dorsalis. NCBI lineage: Eukaryota > Metazoa > Chordata > Amphibia > Anura > Rhinophrynidae > Rhinophrynus > Rhinophrynus dorsalis. Next base: position 134,988,439 of record CM074718.1, read on the forward strand.
CCCACTTTTCCTTAAAGGGATAGTAATGTCTAAAATAAAGCAGATAACGCATCTTCTCTATTATAAAAGAACACTTTGCGCTATGTTTAATAACTTAGTTTCTGTAATTTTAAAGATATTCAATGTAAAAGGATCCCCCTCCCACCGTTTCTGTCCACATCACGCTGCATCTAAGCCTAGTCCAGATGGAGAGAGGCGAGGGACAAACTTCAGTAAGCAAAGGAAAATCCTGCCCTCCTTTGTCAAACGGGTTTTCCTTATACTTACTGCCTGAAGTTTGTCCCTTGCTGCATCTGTCTGTTTCCACAACCGGATTGCAGCTCCAAGGGGGAGGAGGCAAGAAGGGGCTGGAGTTGGATCCTTTTATTGAATATCTTGAAAGCATCAGAAAAGTAAGTTATTAAACATAGATCAAAGTGTTATGTTTATAATAGAGAAGACTCTTAGATCTACTTGACTTTAGAAATTACTATCCCTTTAAGGTGTTAAAGATGACAAATGGTAAAATAAGCAGGTTTTTGGGATATATGCAGGTCAGGTGGATCAAGGCATGAATTTTATACATCCTTCTATACTGCATATTTATGATTACAGAGTTCTTCCAAGTGTGTTTGTCATACCCAGGCCCCTATTTAGCACTATGAGTTCCATATGCTTTTTGTCTTATTCCTATTATATTTAAAGGGAATAGGAGAATTGTATTCCAGACTGGGTGATTTATATGCATATTTTCTTTCTAGTATTGTTCCTATTCATGTCAGGGCTTCCATTTATTTTCCAGTATAATTGCTTATTCACTTGTTAGTGAATGAGACAATCATTTGCTACTATTTTTACTCAGCCAAATTACTCTTTGCAGTTTATAAAATACCTCAATATTCCAATGATATGTGACAGTCATCTAACATAATTTGTAATTGTTCTGTTGCATAGTTACCGAAGCCCCATATTTGTACTGTGCATATCTGTTGGGCTGCTCCATTTCATAGTGTATACTACAAACTCCTAATGGATTCTGAAAATAATCAACAGTAGAACCCATCAATCACAGATGACTTAGTTCTATTATTCTCATTGCACCAAACATTAAAGCATGTAGTACGTACTATTGTAAGGTAAAATTTATTTTTCAGTATTACATACAGATTATTTAAAAATGTGGACATTAGAATTTGAATTTATATATGTAGAAATATATATAGTCTGCTTTTGAAACGTTAAGATTAATTAATTATTGTACGAGTACACCATTTTGTGATTTTGGCCAGGAAGCAGGCAGTCTGTCTGTCACTGTCAATTAGTTCTCCTGGATAAATTGTCTTCTTTGAAAACTTCCTTCAGTAGTCCTGTATATCACCAGCACAAATAGCAAGCAAAGCTTTCTCATAATGTCCTGATGCAAAATTCTGTGGGAAAAATACAATAATAAACCTTATTTATTTATAGTTTTTCAAGCAGACAGAACAAATGAATGACTCATCTATTGCACACAAATGAACAAATAATTGTTGAGGCATTGATAATAATCACATCTGGCTTAACACTTTGAGTGCCAGAGGGGTACAGAACACACTGTTTTGCACTGAAAGGGTTAATACTTCATATCTCTCTCTCTCTCTCTCTCTCTCTCCATATATATATATATATATATATATATATATATATATATATATATATATATATATATATATATATATATATATATGCACTCTCCCATACACTAGAACAACAGCCTGGGTGCCTGATCCCATAAAAAATACATATAGTTTTTGTAGTTCAAGAACCGCACTCACAGGACTGTGACTGCGGTTCTTGAACTACAAAAACTATATATATATATAATATATATATATACTAGCAATGTGAGACGGCGCTGCCCGTCAGGATATATAGGGAATTAATGCACACACACAGATGCAAGACAAACACACAGAGACACACAGGCAAATTCAAACGCATGCAATATGATGCATAAAGATCGACACAGTCATACACACATACATGCAATGCACAACATGCAGACACATAGAGTGTGATACAGACATGCAACACACAGTGAGGAACACACAGGCACACACACACACAGAAGTGAGTCATAAGGGGGTGACTTATGTGTCATTGTAATGAGTTTGTGTTTGTACTTATGCCTCCACTGTGGCATTCATTCATATAGTTGAAATGCATGTGGTAATTGCACATACTATGGTGGAAGGTGGATCGTGATGGCTCCCGGGGTGTGAGTGAGTGTGTGTGAGTGCGAGAGTGAGTGATTGCGTGTGAGTGATTGCATGTGAGTGACTGCGTGATTGTGTTAGTGAGTGTGTGTGATTGAATGAGAGTGTGTGAGTGTGAGAGAGTGTGAGTGTGTGAGTGAGAGGGTGTATGAGAGTGAGTGAGAGAGTGTGTGATTGTGCGTGTGTGTGAGTGAGAGTGTGAATGAGAGAGTGTGAGTGTGTGTGATTGAGTGTGTGAGTGAGTGTGATTGTGTGAATTATTGTGTGTGTATGATTGAGTGTGAGTGTGTGTGTTTTTTGTCTGATGTGTTTGTGTCTGTGGTGTAGGAGTGAGTGGCAGCCATTTTGTTTTTTCAGTTACTTGGATAGTGGTGGGCGGGCTGGATAGTGCGGGCAGGCCAACTCCCTGCATGATTTAAATCACTCCCCCATTGAATCACCCAATGGGAGCAGTAACTCCTCCATACTTAACCCTTTCAGTGCCAGAGGGGTACGCAATGCATTGCTTTGCAATGTGTTGCGTACCCCTCTGGCACTCAAAGGGTTAAGTTGAGGTAACATAGCAATATAACACACGGCTCTTCAGTTGAGGCAGAGTAGCAATATGCTGAGGGAACAAATAGAAAGTGGTGTTTGAGGCTTGCCTTCTGTAACATACAGCAAAGCATCTCTCTCCCTTTAAGGAGAAAGGGCGGGAAGCAGGAAGTGGAGGAGTGACAGTTGAGACAGTTAGTGAGGTGACTGAAGAGATGAAAAGCGTTAAATAAAAGAGTAGCTATTAAGTTTATCCCTGAGTTTGTATTTTATGGAAACATTACACCCTCATACTGAAACAGAGTGTATGGAGGGTAACAATTATCTGTGGGAGGTGAAACAGTGTGTTTGTGGGGTCATGGTCCTGAGTGAGAGTGTGTGTGGACCAGGAGAAGTTACTGATATCCCCTACTTCAGAAGCGAGTGGCAGCTATATATTTTTTTGTCAGTTGGATAGTGGTGGGCGGGCTGGAGGGGGCGGGCCAACTCCCTGTATGATAAACATGTCCCCATTGAATCACCCAATGGGAGCAGTAAAGTCCCCATTGAATCACCCAATAGGAGTTGTGTCTCCTAATGAGACATAAATTATGTAATGAGGCATTCTGTTCAATGTGTGTTTGTTTTCTGAGGAGACATAAATTATGTTCTGTGTGTGAGGTACCATAAATTATGCAATGAGGCTTATTCTTTTATATATATACTAGCAATATGTGACAGCGTTGCCCGTCATTGTAGTAGGGTATGTGTTATGTAGCATTTTTTGCTTGAAATGTTTTAGGTGGCATGTTGAAGGTATTTTGTGTTTGTTTGTATTGTACATTTCATTTAGCTGTGTTGACTGATGATATTTTATTGTGTGCTGTGTGAAGCAGAAAGAATCATATTGCACACATACATTGACACACACAGATACAGTGACATAGACAGACATTGATCATACATATACACGTACATACATGCGTACACACACACACACACATACATACATACAGATATTATTATTACGGTCCTGTAAGTGCCAGAGGGGTAGGCAAGGCATTGGTCATTGTGTTGCTTAATCCTCTGGCACTGAAAGGGTTAACCATCTGTCCCAGTATGTAGCGAGAGTCATGGAGTCCACAGTCCCTGAAGTGGACTCTGTATGTGCACACTCAGAGGCTGCCAGACAACCGCCGGCCCGGCTCCCTGGCCAGGAAGACACCTCCTGCCCCAGGCCTCAGCCAAGAGCGTTACTAGGGACGCAGCCCAGGCACCGAGAGCGGGAACTGAGGAGGGATGGTGTGTGTGGTTGGAGCAGGGATGATGTGTGTTGTTGGTGCAGCTACAGTGCGGCATGTATATTTTTTGTGCCAGGGTACTTACACAATGCAGGTGTGTGACAGTGGGCAGAGAGAGGCGGTGAAGAAGTTTGTGTGTAAGCGTGTGTACTACAGAGTGGCCCCAGCAGGGTCTGTCTCCAGCCCCTCAGCCACAGGTAATAGCCGCATCCAGCTGCTGCTTGTAGAGAGCTCCTTGAAGGGCCGCATGACCAGGCTGTTGCGGGGGTGGTGTGCTGTGCTTCATGAAGAGGGAACTGGTACTGGGCCGGCCTGCCTGCCTCTGAGCTACATGAAGCAGCTGGGCTTCCTGCAGCAGAAGCACATTGTGCACCAGGAGCCGAAAGCATTGTTGTGTTGTGGATACCAGAAATGAAGGTACACTGGAGCCGATCCCACCCTCTCTTTGTTGGATCAGCTCATTGTGTGCCTCAGGTTGGTGGAGGGACCCCGGATAGTGGGGGTAGGCCAACTCCCTGAATTATTTAAATCACTCCTCCATTGAATCACCCAATGGGAACAGTAACTCCTTACTTAAGCTGAGGTAACATAGCAATATAACACACAGTGGCTCTTTAGTTGAGGCAACATAGCAATATGCTGAGGGATCAAATATAAAGTGGTGTTTGAGGCTTGCCCTCTGTAACATACAGCAAAACATCTCTCTCCCTTTAAGGAGAAAGGGTGGGAATCAGGAAGTGGAGGCGTGACAGTTGAAAACAGACAGGTGACTGAAGAGATGAAGAGTTAACCCTTTGAGTGCCAGACGGGTACGCAACACATTGCAAAGCAATGTGTTGCGTACCCCTCTGGCACTGAAAGGGTTAAATAAAAGAGTTGCTATTAAGTTTATCCCTGAGTTTGTATTTTATGGAAACATTACACCCTCATACTGAAACAGAGTGTATGGAAGGTTACAATTATCTGTGGGAGGTGAAACAGTGTGTATGGAGGGTTACAATTATCTGTGGGAGGTGACACAGAGTGTATGGAGGGTTACAATTATCTGTGGGAGGTGAAACAGTGTGTTTGTGGGGTCATGATCCTGAGTGAGAGTGTGTGTGGACCAGGAGAAGTTATTGATATACCCTACTTCAGGAGCGAGTGGCAGTTATATTTTTTTTTGTCAGTTGGATAGTGGTGGGAGGGCTGGAGAGGGGCGGGCCAACTCCCTGTATGATAAACACGCCCCCATTGAATCACCCAATAGGAGCAGTAATGTCCCCATTGAATCACCCAATGGGAGTTGTGTCTCCTAATGAGACATAAATTATGTAATGAGACATTCTGTTCAATGCGAGTTTCTTTTCTGAGGAGACATAAATTATGTTCTGTGTGTGGGGTACCATAAATTATGCAATCAGGCTTATAGATAGATAGATATATGTATATATGAGAGAGAGAGAGAGAGAAAGAGGGAGTGTTTCTGTGTGTTTTGACTCTCTCTATTTTAACTGTGTATGTAATGTGATATATCTGATTATTTTGCTTCCATGTTTTTATTATTTATAACCTTAATTTAGTCATTTGGTCAGTTCCCTTATTCCTTTTGCTTTGATTGTTAAAGACATCAAGGAAATCAAGCAAGAGATGTATTAAATGTTAAAAAATGCTAAAATGCTGTCCCAGATCTGTGCTCACTTATCACTAACATCTAACAGGCCATGTCCCTGCTTCAGCATAAGCAAGTTAATTAAAAGAACCTGTCACTTTTAGATCATTTTAGAGATAATTAAAAACAACCTATATGTCATTATGTTTGTAATATAATTTTTTTTATAATCTCCCTTTATATGTTGGAGCTTTTTGCTGATTTGTTTCTGTACATGGCCAATATTACCACACATTATTCTATGAATGCTGATAGAGATAGCACAAATACAACAAAAAAGCACACTGGACTAGGAATTAGCATAAATTACCACACCGTACCACCAAAACATAAAGGTTATTTTCTCAAAAAACAGTTTGCAAAACATGCAAGCAATGTTATATGTAAAGCAAACTAAGCCTGTCTTAGGGGACAGGTCCACTTTAAAATGAGCAAGACTCTGATAGACTCATCTTTGCTCAAGCAGGGAAATACTAAAGACCTATCTTGACAGTGGTACTTGTGGACAGGTTTCGGAAACCCTGCTGTAGTGAGATAACACTGTCTATTTCATATTGTATTAATGGATCTTTTTTTTCAGGCAAGAACATTTTCATAATTGGCCTCTGCAACAGATACACCACATTATGTAACAACCTCAGGATCAGATGGGGTATACAGTGCTTTGCAAAGTAATGCACTATACATCCCTCTGGTCTCCAAGCGGCTAATTAAAGGGAAGACTGGTATGCATGTACATTTTTCTGTTCACATGTTAAATAAGGGAATGTTTATACTATTATAACAGTTTGTTATATCACAAAATAAGTAGATTGGGAGTCAGAGACGCTCAACTAGGAACGAGCCTGCAATACAAATTTTTGGGCTCTATAGGAATGGTATTCTACCCAGGATGCAGTCTCTTTTAGCTCAATAGTGCATTTCACAGAGGAAAAATATTCTAAAGCATATCATATTGGTCCTACCATTACAGCAGTCCAACCATGAAATGCCAGGCAATTCCTCTCTGAACAAGAGAAACAGCCAACCCCAGACGTACGTTTCGGCCTTGTTGGGCCTCCTCAGTGATGTGTAGCTGATCTTTCTAAGCACCGTGAGCAAGGGGTCCAATGCTGGATTCCCCTATTACTCTTGGGGTGAATAATCCCAAGGATAATTTGCATATGTAGATTGGGAGTCAGAGACGCTCAACTAGGAATGAGACTGCAATAAAATTTTTGGGCTCTATAGGAATGGTATCCTACCCAGGGTACAGTCTCTTTTAGCCTACTAGTGCCCTTCACAGAGAGGAAATATCCTAAAGCATATCCTATTGGTCCTGCCATTACAGCAGTTCAAACACGAAATGCTAGCCAGTTCCTCTCTGAACAAGAGAAACAGCCAACCCCAGACATACGTTTCGGCCTTGTTGGGCCTCATCAGTGAGGTGTAGCTGATCTCTCTAAGCACTGTGAGCAAGGGGTCCAATGCTGGATTCACCCCAAGGATAACTTGCATATGTAGTTTGGGAGTCAGAGACGCTCAACTAGGAACGAGCCTGCAATACAAATTTTCAGGCTCTATATGAATGGTATCCTTGCAATTTACCCTTGAGATTTGCAAATTACCCTTGAGATTTGTCACCTCAAGGGTAATATGGGAGTCCAGCACTGGACCCCTTGCTCACAGTGTCTAGAGAGATCAGCTACACCTCAATGACAAGACCCAACAAGGCCGAAACGTACATATGGGGTTGGCTGCTTCTCTTGTTCAGAGAGGAATTCTCTGGCATTTTGTGGTTGGACTGCTGTAATGGCAGGACCAATATGATATGCTTTAGGATATTTCCTCTCTGTGAAAGGCACTAGTGTGCTAAAAAAGACTGCACCCTGGGTAGGACACTGTTCCTAGAGAGCCTACAAATTTGTATTGCAGGCTTGTTCCTAGTTGAGCGTCTCTGACTTCCACTTTACATATGTCACAAAATAAGCCTTTAAAAGAAGAAATAAATTAACTATTGAGTTCCAGTATTCCCCTGAATTTCAAACGGTACCATAACCGCTTTAATCCTATGAATTCCTGAGAACTCTACTGCACTTAGTTTAAAAGAGGATAAAGGTATCATACAGAGCATTGTATTCAAGTGTCAGTGGCATGTGTCAAATTCAGTTCTGGGCATGCATACTAAACATATTATTCACTTCAAAGACATACTACATATGCACAAAATGTAGATTTGACTGTAATCCTGATGAAGCTTTCAACTTGAAAAGTTCTAATGGGATACGTGATTTGGCAATGCTAGGGGATGACCACCCAACTCTAGAGCTGCACTGCAGTGAGTTTTTTTTGTTATTTTTTACGGAAAAGCATCCTTACTCAATGTGGCACTCTAGTTTAGGGAAGTCCAGTAGCAACAAGTGAACTAGAAGAAGCAAAAATAATTGACAGACCAGCAAACTATCTCGCCAATCCCCAGGATATTCTCTGACATGCTGCTTTCTCCCATTATGGCTGTTGTTCCTTCCACTCTGTATAATTCCTCACAGAGCTCCTCACCTCCTGCTGCATTAGGCAACCATCATGCTGACTGTTGAAGGCTCATTTGTGAGGCAGTTATAAAAGATTATGTGCAATCACTGTCCTCCAAAATTTAATTTAAGAAAATTCACATATAAAGAGGATCAGATCTACACCAGTTGTTCAGCAAAATGTCAGAGATAGAAAACAATAAGGAGGAGGTTAATGCCTCTGTTGCCTCTACGCATCTGAAGCTCTCCTTCCAATCTGCAGTCATTCTTGAACAACAAGATGAAGTGGACAATACTGAAAACTGATTCAAATATACACAATACAGTGATATTAACTGGAGAACAAATATAAAGTAGTCTCAAGAATTCACACTTTTAAGATCCGCACAGTATACCAAATCAAATACTATAGAGGGTAGAGAGAAACTACATAGAAAAAGTGTAGTATATTTTATTCTTCTTGTGCCAACACCATCACCAAGTGCTCTTTGAGTTGTACTCATATGTAATGGAGGCTCCGTTCCTTTAGCTCACACAGTATAGGAATCTAGGGCTAACCATTAACTTACAATATATATCTACCCATGCAGATATATTTGTGCCCCATCATCTGTCTAGAGTGAAGGTAGTGGGAAATTAAGAGTAAGTGTAAGATTAATGTAGGAATCTAGGGTTAACCATTAGTGTAGGTTATAATTATATATTTGTTTGGCCTATATATGTCAGTGTGCACAAACAAATATTAACAATAAAATAAAATAACTGTCGCTACAATCCCTATTTCTGATGGTGCACAGAAACAAAAAATAGAACAAAAAAGGATCCAGATAAACAACAGGACTGCTCTTGTGTTATTGATGGGAGGTGCTGTGGTCTGTGATTTTGTCCGTGATTTCAAGGTCCCTGTCCGCAGTTATAGGACCAAGATAAGTATAGGTCCTTTGCTAAAACAGAGATCTGATGAACTCAGCTTTAGAGTGGGGAGGGAGCTTTGCTATACGACACCTGCCCGCTTGGAATCATCGGAGAACTTATCTGGTATTCATTTCAGCATAGATGGGTTAAAAGTCATATATCACACCCGGGGTGAACTGTTTATTTTACATATTCTTTGATTTATTTTTTCAGTGAATTCACTGTTTTTACAGCATTGTTTAATTCCCTTTGGACACAAAGGGACTATTCTCTTATTCAGTAGTTGTTCTAGGTTTGTTTTATCCCATGTATATTTTATTTATTACAGTTATTATTTATTTTTACTAGCGCTCTCCCATTTTTTCCTTTTTTGTTCTCTATATATATATATTTATAGGCCAGATGTGTGTTTGTCCGATGCAGTCATGTGCAGTAGAGACTGCACAAACACAGGCCAGATGTATGTTTGTCCGATGCAGTCATGCACAGTAGAGACTGCACAAACACAGCTCAGATGTATGTTTGTCCGATGCAGTCAAGCGCAGTAGAGACTGCACAAACACAGGCCAGATATTTGTTTGTCCGATGCAGTCATGGGCAGTAGATACTGCCCAAACGCTTGGCCCATGTACACAGGCTTTTACACTAGTTATAATATATTACACCAGTCACTACCATACATATCTGACACAATTACTGTAAACTGTAATGGTTAGCCAGCATAGCAGTTGGCTTAAAATGAGCAAGGCTGATAAATATTTGTGTGTGTAGGACTCAGGCTAGTCAAACAAATGATTAAATCATTTTTTGGCAGGACTCAGGATTGCAACAAATACAAGGCCAGAGAAATGTTTTTTTTCTTAATCAGGGCTGTTGTGCCAAGGTGTGTCCCTGCCTTTCACTTTTTCACAGCCCTGTAAAAAATAGTGCACAGTACAGTTTCTTATGACTGCACTGTGCCTTGCCAAGGTAAAAATATTGCAAAAACTATGATGTCATTGAAGGGACAGTTGGAGAGGAGTGGTCTTCTCCATCACCTTCACTGGCTGGGGAAGTGTCTGGCTTCTGCTTCAACATCATCACTGCATCTAGGACCAGGATTATTGGTGGCAAGTAGAGCAGGCCCTGATTCCATATCGCTTCTTGAAGAAGCCAGTCCCAGGATGGCCATGGTGCCCAGACTGTGGCACACATGCGCTTTCATCATCATCCTTGTGGCACACTTGTGGCAGATGATGCTGATGATGACCTAATGATGACTGATGATGATGATGATGATGATGCAGATCTAGAATATATCCCTCCAGCATCCTTCTCTTGGTCAGATACAAATGAAGTTGAGAGTGAGAGAGATGATAATGACATGGCCATAATTAGCAGAAAGGCAAAGGCGGAATCACCCACCACTGAAAAGGAGCACTGTGCCTTTCTGTAAACTGTTTGAGAAAACCATTGGACAGTCTGACCCTGGACAAGCAAAGAAGGCAAAAAGTACACAGCCACCCCTATCAGTCATCATCAGCATAATCACCTCTTCCAAGTCACAGTTCCACTCAGTATCAAACACACACAACAACAACAGCAACACAGGTTAGTAACATATACAATGTTAGATATGACGAGTGCCTCTGCTGCTGCTGGAAGGGCTGATCCTTTGACACCTAGTAGTAGTAGCAGTAGCAGTAGAATTGTATCAACATCTAGCCCCAGTAGTAGTAACAGCCCCTCTAGAACCCATCAGTCCATTAAGTCCACAGTATGGAGATACTCCACTCAGGATCCTACAGCTAAGCATGTTGCTATCTGTTGCCTGTGCAAAAAGCACATGAGCATGGGGAGAGTAGACTCACACCTAGGCAACTCCTCTATGAGATCCCACCTGAAGCACAACCACAGGTCAGAGGTGCCATAACTAACAGCAGAAGCACTCCAAAAAGTTCCCAGGGCTCTGAGGCAGAAAAGAGAAGCAGGGATATTTATGTGTCAGAGAGTGTGCTACTGTCAACAGTTAGTTCATTCCAAATAACACATATGATTTCTGCTGCAGAGGAGTATGAAGACTCTGGCTTTGCTGTAGCAGATGGGAAGAGTGAAGTGCCATATTAACATGTGAACGCATCCACATGAATACAATAATAGCTAAATGAGCTATTGTCGATGTGATACCTGAAAATTCATAAACCTCTCAGAAGCATGTCTGAATGATGTTGATGTGGGCAGATTATTGTTGGATTGATGGGGAAAATGTCAAAGACACTTTAGTGCATACTGTCGATAAGTCTTCGACACCGATCCAACAGGACATCACCATTATGAGCCCTCTTTGAGATTTAGTGCATCTCTGCCTTTGATTGAACTGCCAGTGATCTTGTGAAGAGATCCCAAAAACCTGTACTATTTTGGAAATCAAGCACATAGGTCACATGCGCTTAATCTTATTACAGTGCAATTGCCCACCTCATGTTAGGGGGGTGTCATGAGGGGTCATTACACCCCCCCTTGAGGTCTATTGTATATGTTATAAATGTGAAAACAGTTGTTTAATAAAATAAACGTGTAACACACACACACACATATACAGGCAAGGTATGTAGTCCATACCTTGCCTGTTAACCCTTTGGGTACCAGAGGTATAGGAAACACATGCTAAGCAATGCTTTCCTACCACTCTGGTACTCAAAGGATTAATTGTCGAATAAAAGACAGGTTTGACTACTATATGTGAGTTAATAAGGTGAATGTCGGATGGAGTTAGTATGTCGAATATATGCAATATATGTCGACATACTAAAGGGGGGGATGTCAAAGGGGGGGACATCGTGTAGTGCTTGGTGTACTATTTCTATTTATTGTTAACCCATTGAATGCCACAGGAGTGAGCAATGCACATCCCTATGGCATTCAATGCTGTTCATGGTGCTGACAGCCTTCTCTGTATTCCCCTACTGGCTAGGTAGGGAAGCACAGAGAATGCTGTTCAGACTGCCGTAGCTGTCTCTGCTGTTACTCCATAGGAAAGTACAGGGGAGAGCCCAGCTACAACAGCCTGAGGCAGGTGAAGTGGAGACTGTGAGCTCCGACAGCAGAGGCTGCTATCGGATTTTACTTAATGAGTCGAAGTGTCACATTATAATATGAACACACACCCTTGCATACGAATGTAAGGATTCATTTCCATATGGAAATGAGCAATTGTCGATTATAAGAATACAAATTCATAGACATGGTGAAGGCATGTCGGATTGATGTCGATGTGGGTATTTTTTTTGTCGGAGTTCTGGTGAAGTGATGTCATAGACACTTTGTGAATACTGCGGATGTTCCTACGACACTGCTCTGACAGAACATTGACATTCATAGCCCTCTTCGACCTTTAGTGCATCTAGGTATTTTACCAGTGTTTAAATATGCCATATAAATAATACTGTATATATAGAGAGCAGGCAAATAAATAATGCAGGAATGCCAAGTAAATTAACTTAGCTTAAATATAGGAGTCTCCCCCGCTTGGTGTGGCCGTGGAAGTGGCAACGGAGACGCACAGCAGTCACACAATTGCCCCAGTCCGCAATGGGCCGATGCCCATTGCATACTGAGGGAATCGGAAGTGAGCCTACCTTTTATATATGGGCAGGTTCACTTCCATTTCCCTCACAGCCATTGGCTGGGATGTCCTTACACACATCCCAGCCAATCAGACGCGAGCGGCTTTTCTTTAAACAGATTGGCTGGGATGTGCGTAAGAACATCCCAGCCAGTGGCTGTGAGGGAAATGGAAGTGAGCCTGCCCATTTATAAGGAATTCATAGACATGGTGAAGGCATGTCGGTATTTTTTTTTGTCGTTCTGGTGAAGTGATGTCATAGACACTTTGTGAATACTGCGGATGTGCCTACAACACTGCTCTGACAGAACATTGACATTCGTAGCCCTCTTCGACCTTTAGTGCATCTAGGTCTATGTATTTTACCTGTGGTTAAATATGCCATATAAATAATATATACAGAGAAAGCAGAGAAATAAATAATGCAGGAATTCCAAGTAAATTAACTTAGCTTAAATATAGGAGTCTCCACCACTTGGTGTGGCCGCGGAAGTGGCGGAGACGCATAGCAGCTGCAACATTTGCCCCAGTCCTCAATGGGCTGATGCCCGTTGCATACTGAGGGAATCAGAAGTGAGCCTTTCCTTATAAATGGGCAGGCTCACTTCCATTTCCCTCACAGCCACTGGCTGGGATGTTCTTATGCACATCCCAGCCAATCTGTTTAAAGAACAGCCACTCGCTTCTGATTGGCTGGAATGTGCATAAGAACATCCCAGCCAATGGCTGTGAGGGAAATGGAAGTGAACCTGCCCATATATAAAGGTAGGCTCACTTCCGATTCCCTCAGTATGCAATGGGCATCGGCCCATTGTGGACTGGTGCAATTGTTGTGACTGCTGTGCATCTCCTCCTCCACTTCCACGGCCACACCAAGCGGGGGAGACTCCTATATTTAAGCTAAGTTAATTTACTTGGCATTCCTGCATGATTTATTTGCCAGCTCTATACGTATACAGTATTATTTATATGGCATATTGAAACATTGGTAAAATACCTAGATGCACTAAAGGTCGAAGAGGGCTACGAAGGTCAATGTTCTGCCAGAGCAGTGTCGTAGGAACATCCGCAGTATTCACAAAGTGTCTATGACATCACTTCACCAGAACTCCGACAAAAAAAATACCCACATCGACATCAATCCGACATGCCTTCACCATGTCTATGAATTCGTATTCTTATAATTGACAATTGCTCATTTCTATATGGAAATGAATCCTAATAAGATACATTCGTATGCAAGGGGGTGTGTTCATATTATAATGTGACACTTCGACTCATTCAGTAAAATCCGACAGCAGCCTCTGCTGTCGGATATACATTAAGTACAATAGTAATTTTTGTGATAAAATCCAGTGATAAATGTATAATCTGCATTATTATCCAGCCCAGCATCCATCTTTAAATTATATTTGGCTTTCCTTTGTTACAAATACAAACCAAGGCTATAAAACTTTTCTTCACATTTGATACATGGTGAGTATATTTATATGAATGATGGCAGATCTCTGACCTAACTTCTTAAGTTAAAGGAGCAATTGACTCTTATTATGAATATCATTGTAGGGCTTTGATCCTGAGTAAAACAAAGATCCTTCTACTGTTAGGAGGTACATCATTCAAAAGTTGTTTCAGTAGAAACAGTTGTTTTATATTAAACAATTATCAGCAGTAACACCTGGGGAGATGGTCTAAGGGGCAATACTATGGTCAAGTGTGTTTGGAGATGTGTGGCAATAACTTTGGCATGAAGAATATGGCAGATTTCACCATATGCACTAAGGATGAGCTATACAAGGGGAGGGGAAAATAATTTAGTCATGAGCATGTAGGGTTGATGTAATACTGGTAGTGTGCCAGGGAGAGAAAGTGGGGCAGTGGAGAGGATGAGACTTCAGCACCACAAACACCACCATCACTTCTTGGTGACAAGTGTTATTTATACACTAAAGAACCAGAACAACTTTGACCTCTTTAGTATGTCTTTGTTCAAACATATTTTCCCTTTAATTCTTTAGTACACCCAAACAAATGAAATACTGTTTTTTAAAGGGATAGTAATACTTGAAAATAAGTTAATTCTATATTGTAGCCCTTAAAAAAACATGAAAAATGATATAAGTCTTATCTCCCAAACCTTTATGGTTTGGGAGATATTCAGAAGTAAAGTTTCCCCTGGAGTGACATCATTGCTCCACCCTTCAGATTTGGAATCTGGTCTCGGGACCGGCTGTGCCTCACCAGAAGTGCCGAGATCACCATCTTTAAAACAAATTTCTTAATTGGAATGGTCTACAAAGTGTGCTTTCAAGCCAGGCACACTTTGTAGATAGTTCCAATTAAGTAGTTCTTTTCAAAGATCGTGATCTCTGCACTGCTAAAGAGCTGCCGGTTGCTCTGTGGACCGAATTCCAAATCTGTCCACTAGATGGCAGACTTGGCTGAAACAGCCAGGAAAAGAGAACTTTACTATATTTTACATGTAAATATCTCCCGAACCATAAAGGTTTGTGAGATCAGACTTATATCATTTTTCATGTTTTTAAGGGCTACAATATAAAATAAAATTATTTTCATGTATTACTATCCCTTTAAGGATAAGCAGTGCTTTCTTTTGATTCCATATATATCCATAACCCACAACTAAAAAATAAAAAAAAGCTGAAGAAAAAAAACACAAATATATATAGGTTTTCTTGTGATGTTTTGTGCTTAGTGCATTTTTAACAGGGACTGGAAAAATTTCTAAATGGTTGTTTATATCTCCCAAATGTCCCTTTTTAGAGGATATAGGGGTAGATTTAAAGGCAGCCGTTAACAAAAAAAATCACTAACGGGTGCGTTAAGTGACATGTTGCAATTCAAAGATCCGTCTAAAGACCAGCTAACGGCAGTTGTACAATCCTTACGGCCGATACACTTACGTGCATTCAGACGCATGGTAAAACATACCCCAGAGCTATTCAAAGGCTTGCGGTACTGATAACGGCTGAAAAAAAGACACACCTAACGGCTAAAAGTTAAGACCCACTTTTTTTAGCCGTTAGACACTTAACGGCCAAAACAAAACACCCGTTACATAGGAAAAGACACAAAAGGCTTACCGCACAACCATGTAAATGGGAAAATTAACCCGTGCAATGCCAAAACAACACAAAAACATGCACACACAACACAAATCACTATACACACAACAACAACCAACACCACAGGGACAACAACACACTAAAAAACAACAACACAACATGGCACGGAACAATGGGGGTCATCACACAAAGCGGACACCTGCAAATACAAGCTCACCTGGGCAACATCAACACGCCACCTGCACCCCACAACTGCATGTCCGCAAATGGCACACACAGAACAAGCACAACACACCACATCTTATAACACACACACACCTGCAAACACTTACCTGGACAAAAACAACTCACCATTGGTCAGCACTCACCTCATCACCACACCCACACAACGCCCTAGCAAGTACTTAAAGGGACAACTCAACACACTCACTTGTGGCTTGTTTTCCACTCAGGGAGGGAGAGAGAGAGAGATAGAGAGAGAGAGAGAGAGAGAGACAGACAGACAGACAGACAGACAGACAGATAGAGACAGATAGATAGAGCAAACAGTATGTTGGGTTACATATTGTTGCGAAGACTGAAGAGAAGGCGTGCAAGGGAGAGAGCTAGGGAACATCAGCAACCTCCAAGCATGCCTGATCAACAGCCACCACCTGTTGCAAGTGAGGAGGCTCTGGCTCAGCAGCCACACAGGAGCCCATCCCCACCTGGAGGGCACAGGATGTATAGACGACCACCAAGGCCCAGGGTATACCGCCCAAGGGTCACCCTCTTTGGAATGACCGATGATGAGGTCATTGATCGCTACAGGTTGAGGCCTGACAGCATCATTGCCTTGTATGAGGTCATCAAGGAGCAGGTGGATCCCATCTACATCTACAACCATGCCCTAACTGGCCTGCAGAAACTACTCTGTGCCATGCACTTCATGGCAAGCGGGGCCTTCCAGTCCACAGAGGGTTACGCATCTGGCATGTCACAGGCCACATTCTCCAGGGTGCTGGCCCAGGTCCTGCCAGCCCTCAAAAGCAAGGCCAGTACCTATATACATTTCCCCACCACCGACATGGACTGGATACAAGTCAAGCAGGCCTTTTACGCCAGGGGAGGCATGCCCAGGGTCATGGGTGCTATAGATTGCACCCATGTCCGAATTAAGGCCCCAGCACGTGACGCACAGATATTCATCAACAGGAAGAACTTTCACTCCATCAACGTGCAGATGGTGTGTGACAGCCATATGAGGATAATGAATGTCTGTGCAAAGTATCCTGGCAGCTCACATGATTCATACATCCTCCAAAACTCCTCAGTCCACAGAGATTTCGAGAATGGAACTTTTACAGGGGGATGGCTTTTGGGTGAGTTCACAATACAAAATCACATCACATACACAGGCGTACACACAACGCTGTTTAGCATGCTCCTGACCCACAGCTACTACGTCTACCACACAAAACATCATTCACACAACATGTGCTCCCTGTCTCACCATGTCACTCACATTACACAGGTGATGCTGGCTATGGATGCAAGTCCTGGCTACTGACCCCACTGGCCAATCCTCGAACACATGCCCAGGAAAGCTACAACCAGGCTCATGGCAGAACGAGGAATGCCATTGAGCGGACCTTTGGCCTCCTCAAGTCAAGATTCCGATGTCTGGACCACTCGGGGGGGAGTACTGCAGTATGCACCTGGAAAGGTGTGCGACATCATTGTGGCGTGCGCAATACTGCACAACATCGCAGTGGACACCAGGCTGCTGGAGCACATCCAGGCCCCCCCCATACAGGAAGTGCCCATGGACATCGGACACGTTGAGGAGACCCTGAGAGGGACACAGATCAGAGACAGGCTCATCACGGAACACTTTACATGTGAGTATAACACAGGCATGCAAACAATCCATGCAAGTCCCCCATCAGTCCTGTGACACTAACCACACTGCACATTTTGTTCTGTCTCACCCCACAGGAACAGTGACACAGCACTGCACTTGCAGCGGACGTGGCAAATTGTGTGTGTGGACTCAAAAACCATCCTCCATTCCACTCTCCACGTTGACATACAGACCCCAAGGATATCACGCACACCCTCAGGAGAAACAAGGTACAACACATAACCCATGTTCATCGCCTTACAGGGCTTGATTGACAGCAGCTAACTTGATTTGCCATGAGCATAGCCAGAGCAACCATGCTAGCCTTGTAGCGAAAGAGTGTTATCCAATGCTATGCATTGGATAATACTCCGTCACATCAGGGGTTAAAGGGCCATTGGACTCAATATGGAACCTGTACTGTGCTACAGCTGAGAAGAGCAGCACAGGGGTGGATGTACAGTGTTATGGGCACACAATGTAGAGGTCATGAGACGTAGATCAGATTACCAGGGACACCATGCTGACCTGTGAGTGTGCAGACATATGTGCCCCCGACATGAATACACACATCAACAAATGTGTCCTAACAGTTCCATGGAACAAATGACATTGGGCTTCCACTGTCACATTAACAGTGGCAGCCCAAATTCATTACTTCCATGGAGCTCTCAGAACACTTGTTGATGTGTGTATCCATGTCAGGGGCACATATCCATAGGGCTGAGGCACATGTCCTTAGTTCTCCACATAATTGGTTACAGATGAGTACACAACACATTGTCAAGCAATGGTTTGTGTACTCACCTGTAACTGTGAAAATTGAGGGGATCAAAAAGACTAAATTGTTGTTGCTTGATGATCAGTTCAAGTCAACTACTCCAAATCCTGTCCTCTTCTTCCACAGGCATCCGTAACATGATCCATCCTTGAACTGAAGTTCTTCTATGTGACTGGATTGATGTCTTGACATCACCTTCATGGAGATCACCCCTTGCTGTTTATGTTGATGTTGTTGGTGATGCAAAGTTTGACCTGAGGTTCACACAAACCTCTACTGGATCATTTTCATATAGACACAGAAAACACTAATTCCTGAGTTTTATAACCTGTACAGTTAGGATGCTCAGCTACAGAGTTGTCAAACCTTGTGGACAACACATGAGCTGGGCAGCAGTGTAACTAAAGTACTATTTTTTTGTTTCAAAGTACATTTAGTGTTCTCATACAGGTGTTCAATGCATATAGGCAATACACAGAAAACACATGTACATCCTAATGTACTTTGAGACACAATAAAGATGAACCATCACCATTCTATCTGTGTCTGTAGGAGGATATATTTGAGAACACAGTTGTCAATGCGTTACCACACCCAGGGTAGAGTATCCCCATACATGGAAAGGCATCACCCATATCACAGGACTCCACCACTTGTTTGCAAGTGAGTAGACTCAGTGATGTATTCACGCTAACAGATGGTGGCAGTGATACACTAATGTGTTGTGGGAGTGATAAAGAGGTGATAAAGGGGACATACTTCCACAGTGAATTCCTGTCCACAGTTAATGTGTTGCTCAGTATAATCAATGTTCAGTGATATTGCTCCACTGGGACATATCACAGTACATGACCAAGTGGACAAGTGTTTTCACTGGGGAAGTCTGTTACACCCTTAGAAAAAACAACAAGTCAACTTACTGGAGGCCCCAATGCTCACCCCAGGATATCAATGTGTGTGCTACACATTGAAATCCTAGGTTGAAAACATTGGCTTCCCCAGTCAGTCTGTTGCACAATGAGTGTGTGAATCCCAGACAATATGGATACATGTCCCATTTATCTGTCCTGCTTGTTATCTCACCGCTAAGCCGTTTGTTTGGTTATCCCCTTAACCCTCTGAGTGCCAGAGTGGTACCCAACGCATTTCTTTGCAATGCGTTGCCTACCACTCTGGATATCAAAGGGTTAAACACTACATATGATGTAGATGAATGTTCAATGTTGTACCAAATGTTGGGCTAAGGGGAATGTTTTGTTATGCAAAATCAACACACAACATTGCCATATAACACAGTTGTGTAATATGGCAACAGGGATGTTTTTACAGTTGATTTTGTACAACGATGTGTATGTGAACCCATGTTGTAACATCCCACAAACATCTTACCTAGGCAGGAGTTGTATTCACTGAATTGTTTGGCAATGCATTGGAGACAACTCTGCCACCCAAATCCATGACCAAATTCAAAGCAGATCAGACAGGATTCAAAAGCACAATGTTCCTTTATTCAGGGGAAATTTAACATGTTGGGCATTTTATTTTTTTTTCTTGGGGGGGGGGCTTAGACTGTGTGGCAGAAGTGGATAACCTGGATGATCTCCTGGTCACCCTTTGCCCCCTAGGTGTGGCTTCGGGGGTCACATTAGAGGGGGTGGTGGGGGCAGTGGATCCCTCTGTGGAGCGCAGGTTTTCCCTCTCCAAACGTAAGTCCTCCCTGCGGTTCAGCTCTCTCAACTCCACCAGTAGCTGTGCAAGCAGGTCCATCACCCCCGTGTGTAGCTGATGGAGTTGAGTGTTGATCCTCATGACCTCCGACTCCAGGGCATGGATCCTTGCCTCTATCCTGTTAGTGTTTATACGGGATTCCCTACGGCTCCTGGTGATGTTGTCATTGGTGCGGAGGCTTGACCTGAGTAGTCTCCTTTGCAGAGCCATACACTCAGCTTCCATCCCCGTGGGCCGTTCACTGCTGGTGATGCTTGTGCCTGGTGAATCAGCTGCTGCTGTGTCCTCGTCTGCTGGTGCTGTATCCTCCTCTGCTGGTGCTGTATCCTCCTCTGCTGGTGCTGTGTCCTCCTCTGCTGGTGCTGTGTCCTCCTCTGCTGCTGCTGTGTCCTCCTCTGCTGGTGCTGGTTGTGCTGCAGATGGGTATGTGCCCACCACATCAATTGACCCACTGCTGCCCACCGATGTCTGTGCTGGTGGAGGTGGTGGGGTAAACACGTCCCTTCGCATAGGCTGTTGGGGCTCCCCAAGCAGGCCCAGGTGTTGGTAGTCGAGTGGCCAAGGGTCAAACCTTGGCCACTGGTATGTGCTTGGCCCCCACCTAGGATCATACCTGGGGCCATGCTGGGGAGCCATCCAGGAGGGTAGGTCAATCTGTGGGTATGGCCCGTATTGGGTGGTGGCCACATCACCGGGCAGCCATTGCCTCCCTGGTGGTGGTGGTGCTGCTGCTGCTGCTGGGGGATAATAGCTCCTGGAGGTGGTGGGGGGCATCCAGTCACTGTAATAAGTCGGTGCAGGCAGAGTTGGTGCAGGCAGAGTTGGTGCAGGCAGAGTTGATGCAGGCAGAGTTGGTGCATCCAGCTGGCCAAGAGGTGTGGATGTCGTTGGGTACGGTGCCCACTGGCTGGTCCCCTCCTCCAAATACTCCTCACTGGGTGGTGAGGTGGCCTCCTCCATGGGCTCCTGATGTGCTGGAGACACATAACCTGTGTGGAGGATTGAGATTGTGTGATCAGTAAACTTAGCCATGATGGTGTCAAATTGATATTAATACTTGAAATGTGTAAAGGAACATATATGTTGTATGGTGTATCCCCCTGTGTGAAACAACGGTACTCCTACTGGTGATGGGTGTTGTATTCTACATGTATTGCAGCTCAGAGTTGAATTCCTTTGGTGCCACATCCCAGTGGCCTGAAATTGTACATTTGCGCTGTTGCCACATCATCCTTTGTGGATATCTGTTCCCTGGACCAAAGCTAGCCAGAGGATGGTCTGGCAACATTGGCATAGTACATTTTCAGGCCACAGTGATATTGTCCCTGGAATATTCAACTTTGAGCTGTTATACTCTTGTGATGAAACACCTTTCAGTAGTGGGGATACCCTTGCATTACCCGGTGGATCAATCCTATGACATGTATTTTTCCTTTCACATTTTAGGTATTACTATCTCTTTAACGGGATAGCAATGGTTAATTTCACCTTGATGTAACATTGCAGGCATCATAGAGAGATGTTTAGAAAGATGTTGCTGTATGTGACAGCTGGAGATGTCAGTCATTTGACCACACGGAGGCTCTTCAGCAGACTCCACATTGACCCATTTAGAGATAACTACATCTTTGCCATTGTCTACTAAGTGTTCCTGGTTTGTAAGCACGCTCTGTGGACCATGTCAATGATGGATCCATCTCCAATTGTTTCAATTTTGGGTCTGCTGAAGAGCCTCCGTGTGGTCATATGACTGACATCTCCAGCTGTCACATACAGTAACATCTTTCTAAACATCTCTTTATGATGCCTGCAAGGTTACATCAAGTGAAATTAACCATTGCCATGCCAAGGTACACAGTGAGGAATATGGTCTGATATGTGTGTATATGTACCTTTCATACGGGTACAAACATATCCTTGATAGATATGAACCCAGAGATCTGTTCAGAACATGTGATTGTCTAACTGCCTATATATGTACAGCCATCACAAATGAACTTTCATAGATACAAGTGATACCCATCCAAGTAGGTGTAATATACTGGGTATATGTACTGTGATGATGATATCAATATGAGTTATTTTGTTGAGGGTGCACATATATGGGCAGTTGGACAATCACACGTACTGAACCGAACTCTGGGTTTACATCTTGTTGGGACCTATTTGTACCCATTTGAAAGGGACATATCCACATACAAATCTGGTTGTTTTTCTTTCTGTACATATATTTTTTGAAGAGATCTGCAGTGTGATTCAAGTAGTATTCATCCCTATGTTATCAGTTCATCCCGTAAAGTGCAGGATTTTGTCAGATTAGACATGTCCCTCTCTGGTTGTCATGATGGTATCCTATGCATAGCATTGTGATGCATGGGATACCACAGTGGCAATCAGGGATTGATGTACATTACAGGATTCTGTCCATGAGGTCTGTTCAAGTTGAATCCTGAGGGACAACAATCAAGCCAGTCTTGAAGGATATCATTGATTGAGGCCTTTTTTTTCCTGGATCAGCCCATCCATCCTTCTGTGTGAGGCAGCCAGACCCGATCATAGATATCCATAATCCCTGGCCTGTTATTGACCAAACCTCAATGGTTCATATTTGGTTCCCATATTTATCCTGCAAATAGTGTCTGGTGTACCATCCATCCATGGCATCAGCACTCCTGAGGATCTATATGTGAATCAAATGTGAGCTATGTAAATTGAAGTTAGAGTAAATGATTGCATACACAACACCAAGGCCAACTTTTTCACCTTTACTTATGTGTGATTGTTTTTGGCCTGTGTGTTGCACATACAAGCATTTATTCTCAGTGGCACTGTGATTTGTGACCTGATCCATCCTGTTGGTGATTCAGTAAGCGGTTAAGTGGACCTGATGAACTGATTATGATGCTGACTTCTCCGCTGACCTCATTTCCCCATCTGCAATGTTTTCTATGGAGTCCACACAATGGGGCCTGTGCAGCTTGAATCCTGTTATTGGATGTTCTCCATAGACTAACATTGTAATTGGTAAAGTGAGGGTATGCAAGTGTCAAATTCACTCCATCAGCTCTTTTTCACCGCTTAGTGAATGTCCCCTATGTGTCATGTAATTGTTAACCTATCGACATGTGTTTGTTGTATGGTTAACCCTTTGAGTACCAGAGGGGTTGCCAAAGCATTGTTGATCGATGCATTGATGATCCCTCTGGCACTCATGGGGTTATGTGCTGGATTCCCTGTGTGAACATGGGTAACACTGTGTGACAACAATTGTGATGTTTAACATACAACACTTTACTGAGCATGGTTTGTGTGTATTGTGTGTGATGAGCACAGCAACATGACCAGGGAGTTGGACAGGTTTTGGCCTTGTTGAACATTGACATTTGTCCTTGTCTTGATCCCTGTTTAAACCCTCAGGGTGCTGTGTTGGTGCAATTGTGTGGTTGAATGAAGAGCAGATGTTGGGATGTGAGTGCTTGTTTGTGATGGGTGTGTGGTTTGGGGTGGTGTGTGGTTTTGGGGTGATGCACTTACCGGTGGTGTGGAGGCTCCTCTCCTCCCCAGTGTCTGATCCTCCAGGGACCCCCTCAATGAGGGTGGATGACAGTGTCTGCCGCAGCCTCTCCTCCCATGCGCTGTAGGTGATGGGGACAGGTGGCCCACCTCCGGTGGCTCTGGCGTGCAGGGCGGCATCCCCCATCTTCCTCTTCACCTGCCTTTTGCAGTCGCCCCATCTCTTCTTGATTGAGTCCACATCCCGTCTGCAGGTGGCCACCGCATTAACTCTGCTGCAGATTTGACTCCAGGCAGCTCTCCTCCTCGCAGACAGGCCAGGGAGTCTGTCCCCCGGGAAGAGGACACTCTCCCTCTCCAGCACAGCCTCCACGAGGGCCGTGTTTTCTTCCTCGGTATATCGGGGATCCCTGACCCTGTCCCCCTCAGCTCCGGCATGCGAGGAGTCAGACCCGGAGTGTCCTGCCTGCTCTGCCCCTGCCTGTGTGTGGTGGTCCCCAGGCACTACCCCTCGTCCCACTGCAGGATCTGTCCCTCTTCTTCTTTGTGTGCCTGTTCTTGTGGGCCTGGTCCCCCTCCGCCCTGCGTATCTCCCTCTCCCACCCCTGCTCTGCTGAGGGATCCCCTCCTGACCTTCCTCCTCCTCCTCCTCCACTAGTCTCCCCATCCCTCTCTCCTGTCCTCCTCTCCTGGCCATCATTCACCCAGTCACACCCAGGCACTCTCACACGCCCTCACAGACACACTCGATCCCACTCACTCTCTGTCACACACTTTCACTCACGGATTCACACTGTAAAAATAAAGTTTAAAATGTGTAAGGTGTGATGAAAAAAAAAAGACTATGTGTATGTATGTGTATGTGTTTGTATGGATGTATGTGCTATGTGCAAAAGTGTGCTATGTGTCTATTTAAATGTAACTCTCTCCTCTCCAAAATCCTTCTACCTTACTCCTCTGTATGCTTCTCTCTCTCTCTCTCTCTCTGAATGCTATCCTCCACTCCTGGGTCCTGTGCTCTAGCTTGCTGAAACTCGAAACACAGACAGGGTGTAACCGTTATTTTGAGGTATATATAGGTGTATTTGTACATTTTTGATACTTTGGGGCCTTGGGATTGGCTGTAGGTTTGAATTTTGTTTGTGCATCTATCAGGGTTGCTAGACAACGGCAGCCGTAATGTAACATTTTGAGTTAAGTTGTGTTTTAACGGGTGTTTGGGACGCACGGTGATGCAAAATCAGGTGCGACGCTGGTTTTTGTTTAACGTGTTTTTGTAGTGCCTACGCCCGATAGCTATTCTTGAACGCTTACCTTTGAATCTGCCGTAAAACATGTGTTCTTTGCGGCCGACGTGCCTTTTTTACTTAGCGGATGGTTTAACGGCTGCCTTTAAATCTAGGCCATAGTCTCTCTGACCCTCTTTCCCACCCTGATCTCTTTTAGAAGCTCAGACTGTGTGACATATATAAGTGTTTCACATTGCTCCACAGCAATAAAACTCACATTAATGTTTGTTTAAACTTATATATATATTATTTGCTCCAGAGCTTATATGTTGATTTATCTATATACTGTTCCTATTCCATATTGTATATATCAGTGTATTTTTAATTGTTATATATTATTATTTCTTTAATAAATATATGTTTTTACATTATTAAGCAGTGGATTGTAGCAAATACTTTGGTCTTGCTTTATATGCTTTATACCAAGTGGTGTTAATATAAAGTAGCTAAACCACCTCTCCCCACAAGTCCTTCCCCCTATACCTCCACATCCAATAAAAGTGCCATCTGCAGAAATGGCAGCTCTGTTCTCTGCTTCACTCTTCCTGATGATCATAATAAAGAAGAGAGAGGCAGAGAACACTGACCAATGCAATGTGTACTTTACATTTCTTTTGTCAAGTGGCTCCACTGGTACATGTGATCGTCGTAGCAGTGATCACATGAGCGGAGCAACCGGGGAAATGCTGAAACGAACTGTTCCAGTCCTGGAGCAGTCAGTTACAGCCTCTCCACAATGAATGCAGTGCACCCTATGACACACTGCAGGAACTAGCCATCATGTCCATAAAGGACAATTGGGTGACGGTCCTGGAACATCATTGGTCCTTAAGTGGTTAACATTTTCAGTGTCCTAATGACATGCATTGCATACCTCTAAGACACTGAAAGAGTTAGAATATAAAGTTTGAAAATGGCAGAGAAGCTGTTAAATATCTTGCGAGTACACTGTTTACAGGAATCCACTGATCAGTCGATAGCCCGCTAATCAGCACTTTCTGTATGAACAGAGCAGCAAAGAAGCTTTTATATGTATCAGCTTCTCTGCTGGCTCTCTCACTTTATAAATCAACTGTGGAAATGAATGTTTATATTCTAATCCTTTCAGTGTTACAGGGGTGTGCAGTACACATATCTTTGGTACTTAAAGAATTATAGGAGGATAGCTACTGTCTCTGCTGTGAAGTAGAGACAGCAAACTTTCCTCTGGCTCCAGAGTAAGCTACAGGAAGATGCTAACTTCACCAAGCTGAGGTTGATGAAGTTGGGACTGTGAACCTGTTAAATGCTTTTCTTTTAGTCCATGTAGCTTACAGGTACCATGAGGAGGTGACAGCTCCTTGTTAGATGCAAAAGAACCTGAGGTACTTCTGACTGTATGGATGAATTGGAATGTGCAGGTACGCATCCTGTGGATCCAAAGATGCCAGGAATTCCCCTGGACACATCGCTGCAATGATAGAACTCAAGGACTCCACTTTGTAGTGAGTACGGACCACAAATGAATTGAGACCCTTGAGATCCAGGATAGAATGGCAGCCTCCGTCTTTCTAGGGAACAATGAAGAGGTTGGAATACAAACCTACACCTATCTCTGGCTGAGGTTCCTGAGCTAGGACTCTCTTGTCCAAGAGAGCCTGAACTGCCCCATTGAAAAGATGGAACTTTTCCTGTCCCTGAGGGGAGCGAGAAGGGAAGAGCCTGAAGGGAAGTAGGGATGAGAAGGGAATCCTGTAGCCTTCTGAAACCACCTGTAAATACCCATTGTTCCGCCACAAAGCCTGTCCAAGTACTCAAAAAATAACTCAAGTCATGCCTAAGAAGGTTTGGATTTGGTGGAGGTGTGTTTTGACCTCCACTGCTGCCTGAACTTGGGGGTGGGACTCCACGGGGTTAACAGAAATGTTAACAGAAATGTTAAGGGTAGTCAAAACCGCCTTAATAAGACCCTCAGCAGAGGGGTCAGTCTCAAAGGGGTCACCATAAGTATGGACAGAAGCCCCTTCTGCACATTCCCCATCCTCTAACTCTTCAAATGAATCCTACTCAGAGGAATCAGACAAATCAGGAATGCCAGGGGCCTTAGGGGCCCCAAACCTGAGCAAGGTGGGGGGGGGGGTTCCAAGATTGGAGGACCCCGTGAAGTGAAAGAGGAAACTGTGCCATATAGGACTTTAAGTCCTTTATCCAAAGTGGCTCTTGTTCAATGCTGGAGGGCCCTGGCGGAAAGGCAGGGACCACAGCACATAAGGGGCATAATTGTCCTGAATACTCTCTTTGACATGAGGAACAATAATCAGTGAGGGTCAAAAATGCCCCAGAATCGAAGGGGGGAGGAGCGACCGCCGAGGAAGATGGCCGCCTGGTCCCTGCGCTCCGCACCTCTATAGCTGTTATAGCTTTTATTTATGCCTCAGCCACTTTCTTTCTACTCCCTTTCTTAGTGGGAAGCCTTCTTATCCCCCTACTAATGTCAGCTGCGAAGAGGAGAACCAGGTCCCGACGGAACAACCGTGCCATTACTGACTTTTTGCCAGTGCGTCACAGTCGGCCTGCTGAGTTGGCTTCTCCCAAGAAATCAATTGCAGCGGTTCCTCTTGATATTCCTGTCTTGGGCTCCCCTCCTGACGCACCTGTCACACTGATACTTACCTTCTCCGACTCCACAGTGGACTCTACAACGCACATGGAACTGACTGGTCAAACTATACAAGCTCCGGTCACCAAGACGGACCTGTTGAACTTTCCTACTAGAGATGATATGCGAGCTCTGGTTCTAGAGATTAAATCTGCATTCATAGATGAACTTGCACAGCTCCAGCAAGACTTTTTGCAACTAGGCCAGCATATTCATACTTTTGAAAAGGATGGTGAAGACCTGTTTAAGCACCAGCGCGATTTGGAGCATCTTCTAATGCAACAGGATGACACCATAGCTTTCCTGACTACAAAACTGGATGACTTAGACAACCGAGGCCGTAGGTGCAATATTCGGATTAGGGGCATCCCTGAGTCTGTCCCTAATAAAGACCTACCTGCTACTCTGCACACTATCTTTACTGAGGTGTTGGGGCTGCCGTCTGACTCGGACATTCCTTTGGAATGTGCCCACAGGGCATTGAGACCTAGGGGCTCCTCTGCGGATCCCCCTAGGGATGTGGTCTGCTGTTTTCTCAGATTTACTGATAAAGAAGCTGTTCTGTGTCACAGCAGAGATATGGAGGAGGTGAAATATGTTGGAGTTAAGTTGCAGTTTTTTCAGGACCTCTCTCCTTACACGCTACAACAACATAGGGCCCTGAAATCGGTGACAGAATACCTTAGGATTCGGCAGATCAAGTATAAATGGTGCTTCCCCTTTAGCCTCATAGTGCAGCACAACGGTGTTCCTGTCTTGATGCGTACCTTGGAGGAGGTTGGAACTTTCTGTGCTGCCCTGGGGATTCCTCCTCCACTTGATCCCTTCTCTGATGGCAATCTCCCGGCTCGACTGCACCCGTCCACTTCGACCCCGGTTAAAAGTCAACGCTTTAGATGGAGTGATCCTGCTGGACCCAGCAGGAGGCATTTTCGCATCCCTGCATTGGAGCCTCCCCAGAGACAGATCCTATTTGGGGTAACCCTGAAGCTCCTTCGGAGGCTGCTTCGTGATGTTCCTGCCTTGGTTATCGACTCTTACCCACCTGTTTTGTGGACTGTTGCTCCTATGGCCTACTGCTCCTTACTTAAGGGACTTCCCTGATGGCGGTATGAGTTGCTGACTCTTATTATACACTGTGTGTTTATTATGGGTAATTTGTTATTACTTTATAACTATACTGTTTCTCTTGGAGCTTGGGTTCTGGGGGGGTTTGTTCTCTCTGTATCTGGTGGATTAGTTGTGATAATTACACTGGGTCTTGACTGGGGTTCTCCAGTGTCCAGACACTTATTATGTTTTATTTATTTCTTTTACAATATTTTCCGGTGGCTGTTCGCTGGACTATCCCACCTATTTATCCCCATGTTACCAGTTGTGATATTTATATTGGGTTTTGGTTGGGGCTCTCCAGTGACCGGCTATTTCTTATTCTACACTCATTACTTTTATACTGATTTCAGGTGGCTATTCACTGGACTGTCCCGCCTATTTTCCCCCTTGTTTTCTCTTCGCTCTTCTATTCTGCTCATCTTTTTCTTTTCACCCCCCCCTTCTGTTTCCTTTTTTTTTTTTCTCTTTCCTCCTCTCTCTCTTCATCCCTTTTTCTCTTTATTTTTTCCTTCTTGGCTACCAATGATACTTTTATAGCTGATTGTGGTTTTATGTATGCTTTTAAAACAGCTTAGGTACACTGTGCGGAATGTTTCTACAATAGAGTGATGTTCTGTTTGTCACTATGTTATTTACATCTTTTTCTGCTATTCATGATTATGCTCATACTAAGTTTGGACTTCTATGTTGGTCTAGAGCTCTTGTGGTTCTTTCCCTACACGTTCTTGGGGACTCCTACCGTTATCTCTTCCCTTTGCCCTCTTCCCTCCTCTCCTCTTCTTCACCACCTTCATTTTTCTTGCTTTCTTTTTTCTCTTCTGTTTTCTGCTTCTATTTTCTTCCCTTTCTTCTTTCTTTTTCTTGCTCTTTTTGAGTGTCCGATGTTGGGCTTGGCCATGTGGGGTGGCGGGCTATGTGTGGT
Organism: Rhinophrynus dorsalis; assembly: GCA_037306005.1. Classification (NCBI taxonomy): domain Eukaryota; kingdom Metazoa; phylum Chordata; class Amphibia; order Anura; family Rhinophrynidae; genus Rhinophrynus; species Rhinophrynus dorsalis. The sequence continues at coordinate 135,018,119 of CM074718.1, forward strand.
TTGCATATATATTTATTTGGCTTATCTGTTTGTTTTCATGATGGCTGACCCCCACTCTCACATAAAAGTTTTCACTATTAATGCGGGGGGCCTTTATATCCCTGAGAAGAGGTCTAGAGCTCTGTGTGAATTTCAGTCTTTGCGTGCTGACATTGTGCTTCTCCAGGAGACCCACTTTCCTTCTGCTAAACCCCCTCTCTTTTCTAATAAGTACTTCCCTCTTGGTTGGCATTCTTATAGCCAGGATAATACTAAAACCAAGGGGGTTTCTATCCTAATTCGGAGGAATCTACCTTGGGTGCTGCATGAGGTTAAGACAGATCAGGCAGGGTGCTATATTTTCATTAGGGGCCTGCTGCACAATGCCCCCTTTACCATAGCCTCTGTCTATGCCCCCAACAGACACCCGATTTGTTTTCTTAGGAAAATGTTGCAGTCTCTTTTTTCCTTTAAATGAGGTTGTTTACTCATGGGTGGAGACTTTAATATTTCTACTGATCCATCCTTGGATTGCTCTACAGGCACCTCCTCTGTGACGCCACAGATTCTTCTCCACTGGACCTCTTTGCTACATGAATATCATCTTTTTGATGCTTGGAGACTTCTTTTCCCTTCTTCCAGGAACTATACTTTCTTTTCTCATAGACATAATAGATATACTAGGCCTGACTGCCTCTTTTTGGAACAGTATTCTGCACATCTGCTACATTCGGCGGCGATTGAACCAATTTCGTGGTCGGATCATGGACCAACCTGGTTGGACTTTATCCTTGACTCTCCTCGGGGTTCTGACCGTTCATGGATTTTAAATGATCTTCTATTGGAAGACAAGGATATCTGTACACATATCCAGAGTTCTATGGTTGAATACTTTAACCTTAACGAGGGCTCTGCTACGGCACCGGTTGTGTGGGAGGCGCACAAGTCGGTGCTGCGAGGGGAATTTATTAAATTTGGTACTAGGAAACGTAGACATCAGATGCAGCATATTCGGTCTCTCCTCTCTGACATTCATCGCTTAGATGCAGAACATAAACATATGCTTAATGCTGCCACACTGACTGCACTTCTTCCGGTCAAGAAGGAGCTTGCTCAACTTTACTCTTCTCTGCATTTATGATCTTACCACTGGCGAAACTACGCACAATATCTACATGGCAATAAATGTGGGAAGTTACTAGCACGTATTATACGTATTAAACAGAATAGCTGTTATATAGCTAAAGATCGTGACTCTAGTGGGCATTCTCAGGTCACTTTCCCTGGAATTGCAAACGCTTTTCACTCTTTCTACAAGGCGCTATATAATTTGAAGGACGATGTCTGTAATGGATATCAGCCCTCTAGCTCATCTATTAAGGAATTTCTTTTGAAATCCCGTACTAAGAGACTCCCTGTGGAATTATTGGATTCCCTAGAATTGCCATTTTCTCTTGGCAAACTTCTTATTGCTTTGAAGTCTACACCTTCTGGTCAAGTCCTGGCCCTGATGGATTTCCGGTAACTTACTACGCACTACGCACGCTTAATGTGATTTGAGCGGGTGTTTTTTTTCCGCAGGAGTATCTATCTGCTCATATTACTTTAATACCAAAACCCGGTAAAGATCCTGAGAAGTGTGAGAGTTATCGCCCTATAGCTCTTCTAAACTGTGACGCCAAACTGTATGTTAAAATGCTTGCCAACCGCTTGAAACCTTACTTGCCTGATTATATTCATGCTAACCAGCCCGTGTTCGTACCACACCATGAAACTAAAGATAACACCATTAAAACTATTGCCTTAATCCATACCGCCTTATTGCATAAGATTCCTTCTTTGCTGGTATCTATCGACGCGGAGAAGGCCTTCGACGGGGTCCACTGGACTTATCTTGAGATCCTTCTCTGCTATCTGGTTTTGGGGACCTGTGGACTTCATAGTATTATGTGTCTATATTCTCGCCCTAGTGCCCATCTTACCATTAATGGTTTCCTTTCGGATCGTTTTGAGATCACGAATGGTACCCGCCAGGGTTGGCCCCTGTCGCCTATACTGTTCGTTCTAGCAATGGAGCCCCTTTTGAATATGATTCTGCTTGATCCTGATATAGTTGGTATTCCGATTTCTGGGAGGTATTCGAAAATAGCCTGTTTTGCAGATGATCTTCTGTTGACTTTATCATCTCCTGTCACTTCTTTACCCTCTCTCCTGGCAATCTTGAAATCTTATAGCGAGATTTCTCGTTTCTCAGTTATTTATCAGAAATCAGAGGTTCTTAATCTTAATGTCCCACCTGATGTCCTTACCCCTTTGCAGGCTTTATTTCCCTTTCATTGGACTACCTCCTCGATTTCTTACCTTGGTATCAGACTTTCTTTACCCCTACACTCTTTGGTCGATGTTAACCTTACTCACTTATGGGATTCTCTGCAATCTGAACTTCAACACTGGAGTTCTCTGTATGTTTCTTGGATGGGAAGGGCAAATTTGGTAAAAATGATCCTGTTACCCAAATTCCTCTCTCTCTTTAACACTAACCCTCTACCCTTTTCTCGAGCTTGGCTTAATAAGCTCCATTCGTTGATCTTTTCCTTTGTGTGGGCCTACAAGAAACCACGTTTAGCTTCTTCTTTGCTAGTCTTGCCCAGATCTCATGGAGGTTTGGATATTCCTGATATTACCAAATACTATTATGCTGCAACTGTCTTGAATCTGTTGACTTGTTTCTACGGTGTACAGAAGCAATGGATTCAAGCGCTCCAGGTCCATTTTCCTCATTCCTACAATGCTTTATGGTTGAGACCTAGCCGGAACTATCCCTTACTTCGATCTCATCCTATCATGTTACGTTTTTGCCAGGTATAGGACCTGGTTAATGCATCTCTATCCTTGGCTCCTTTCCCCTCTCCTCTTCTATCTGTATATGGCCACCCCGACTTCCCCCCTGGGGCACTCGGCGGCCCATTTTGTTTATGGAAGGCGGCGGGTGGGGACACTTTGCGGAACCTGTTTGCATCTACTGGTCTTCGCTCCTTTGACACAATCAGGGTTTCTCTATATCTACCACGTCTCATAGTTTGCAATACTTTCAGCTCTTTCATTTTATATCTAGACATCTCCCTTTGAGTTCTGCCTTGCGCCCTCTCTCCCTCTTTGAATCTGCTCTTTTTTCAGGTTCATTTTGGACTAAACCTTTATCTAAGATCTACGCTATATTGATTAAGCCTACTTCTCTTGTTAAGCCTTCTTTTGTAGCGCATTGGGAACACGATTTATCAATTGATTGGTCCCTACTTAGATGGCGATCCCTATTTCGCTCACTTACCCATGTGGCGGTTGACTTAGCCACACAGGAAGGTATATATAAATTATTAACACAATGGTACTATACCCTGCAATGCCTAGCTGAAATTTTCCCTTCTTCACCTGCTACCTGATGGAGATATTCGGCGGATGTGGGTTCTCTTTTCCATATCTGGTGGGGATGCTCTCTTATCAAGCCGTTCTGGACTAAGGTAACGTCAGTGTTACAGTCTGTTTTTAGTAGGCGTTTCCCCTTAGACCCTCTTTTCCTCCTTTTTTATGTTATTCCTAGCGAGGTCTCCTTGGACAAGCCTCAACGTGCATTGCTTTTCCACATGTTAAATGCCACTAAACTTATTATTCCTCTACACTGGAAGTTGTCGGTGACCCCTCCTCTGTCCACGTGGTACGCGAGGATAGATGAAAGGGCTTCTGCTGAGAAACTTCATGCTATGTCCCTGGGGACTTTGACTAAGTACCACATTATTTGGCTGCCGTGGACAACTTTTCGCTCTTCTCGGGGACTTCTCTCCCCCTAGCTTTACTTCAGTTACGCCACCTCTTTGCATACTGTTGCTCTGCTCCGATGGGTGTGCTCTTCTTTTTGACTGTAGCATGTGCACGTTGGACGCCCTCTTATCCCTCTCTGTGGGCCCTGTCCCCATGTCGGACACTCTCTCTTTCTCTTTGTTCCTCCTTTTCTCCCCTTTTTTGTTTCTCTCTTCCTACGTCCCCCCCATCCTCCTTTTCCTTCATTTATTCATGGAGTCTAACCGCAAGTTCTTCTCATCATTTCACAGTTTCAATTCTATGCAAATACTATGTTTGTATTGCTACTTTATGATATACTTAGTTCTATTTGCTCTGCTGATGATGTATCTTTTTTCTTATGTTTTAATAAAGCATTTTTCAAATAAAAAAAGGAAGAAAAAAAAAAAAATTAATAAAAACTGTGTCCTCACAATTTGCCACCTTAAAAAAAAAAAAAAAAGCCCCAGAATCATTAGCCCCAGGTCTGACCACATGTCCCTTTTGATCCGCCAAAAGCTGAGCTAAATGCAAAAAAAATGTATCTCTCAAACTGCTATTGTTTAAGAGATACAGGCTTTTAAAGTTTGATCTCTCCTACTGACAGCTGTAAAGCCGTCAGCAGGAGATCCATGTCGGCTGACATGGAGGCGCTTGAGTAGAGCCGCGATCTTGTTACTTACCACAAATCCTTTCACTGGAATGGTCTAAAATGAGTGCTTGAAAACCAGGCACACATTTTAGACCATTCTAATGAAGGGATTCATGATAAATAACGAGATTGTGGAACTTCTCAAGCGTCTCTGTGTCGACCGACACAGATCTCCTGCTGACAGCTTTACACCTGTCAGTAGGAGAGATCAAACTTTAAACACCTGTATCTCTTAAACCATAGCGGTTTGAGAGATACGATTTTTTGCATTTAGCTCAGCTTTTTTAAGCTCTTCTAAATGCAAAACACTTTTTTTTGTGGACATTACTAACACTTTAATAGATTAATCACTCATATTTGGAACATATAATAAAATATAACATAAAATATAATTGCATGACTATACAGCCTCAGTTATACAACTAAGCTCTATTTCATGCATAATAACCTTTAAACTATAATGTATCATAAATAGAAAACTATCTTTAGATAGATTTTTGCTCCAAACGCATTTCATTAAAATAAATTTGATTTAAATAAAAAAAATCTGATTTAAATAAAAAAAATCATTGATTTTTATCCACCCTGCCTGCAATCCCACAGAAGCAACTTCACATGTATATTTTCTACTTTCACCACATTTACAGTCAATTTAAAGCAAATTAAATTCAATTTATGTTCTGATCAACAGATAAAAGTATACATAGAGTATGTATATATGTAGGGATAATCATGTACATTATGCATGTCTTCACATTAAATTAGCTATAGTTCACCATATATATATATATATATATATATATATATATATATATATATATATATATACTAGCAGTGTGGGACGGCATTGCCCGTCTGTTTTTGTTTATGAAAGTTCAGTAAAATGCATGTGATCATGTTCTGTTTTAGCTGTCCGCCCCCCCAGCTGACTTGAACTGCCATAGTGTCCCCATAGTGAGACAAACATACACCTATAGTGAAACATACACACACACACATCCCATAGTGAGACACACATGCCATAGTGACACACATATACACATTCCGTAGTGAGACACACACATGCCATGGTGAGACACACATATACACAACCCATACATAGACACACACACACAAATACACATGCCATAAAGAGACACACACACGCCATAGTGAGACACACACACATCCCATACAGAGACACACACGCCATAGTGAGACACACACATATACACATCCCATACAGATACACACACACATATGCACATCCCATAGTGAGACACACAGACACATCCCATACAGAGACAGACACACACATCCCATACAGACAGACACACACACTCCATAGTGAGCACACACAGGCCATACAGAGACACACACACATGCCTATGTGAGACACACACATATACACATCCCATACAGACACACCCCCCCACCATAGTGAGACACACACACATATACACATCCCATACACAGACACACATCCCACAGTAAGAGACTATCACGGTGCCCATGATTGCTGACTTCTGGTGTCAGTCAGGTGTGTGTACTCTCCATTGGCCACCTGTCTTTTGCCTGCCCAGTATTGCTTATATAGACTGGGCTGAGGCACCCTGCCTTGTACCTGTATCCTTGGGCTTGTTTCGCTCTGCTACCAGTGTCCGCGTTTCTCCAGTATCAGTGCCTCTCCTGCGTGATTCCTGTCTCCGTTCCAGATCCGGTTGGGCTGTCGTTCCTGCTTCCATTCCTGATCCCGTGCTGCCGCTGTTCCTGCTCCGTTCCTGACCTGGTTGGCAGTCCTGTCATTCCAGTGGTGGTCCTGGCTTGTCTGCTGTTCCTGCTGCTGTATCCTGACTGTCATCGTCTGGCTGCTGGGTCGCCTGGGTGACATTCTGATCACTGGTTTACTCAACAGTCACCAGTTGCTGATCCCGCTAGTATAGAACCGGTTGGGCAAAACGATTGTCCAGTACGCAGTACTGGTTTACTCCACATTCACCGGTTGCTGATTCCGCTAGTATAGAACCAGTTGGGCGCTATTGTTGTCTAGTACGCGGTACTGGTTTACTCCACATTCACCGGTTGCTAATCTCGCTAGTATAGAGCCGGTTGGGCGCTATTGTTGTCCAGTACGTGGTACTGGTTTACTCCACATTCACCGGTTGCTAATCTCACTAGTATAGAACCGGTTGGGCATCCTGTTGTCCAGTACGCGGTACTGGTTTACTCCACATTCACCGGTTGCTAATCTCGTTAGTATAGAACCGGTTGGGCGTTACTATTGTCCAGTACACGGTACTGGTTTACTTCTCATTCACCGGTTGCTGTTTCTGCTAGTATAGAACCGGTTGGGCGTTACTGTTGTCCAGTACGCAGTACTGGTTTCCTCCACATTCACCGGTTGCTAATCCTGCTGTATAGAACCGGTTGGGCGTTACTGTTGTCCAGTACGCGGTACTGGTTTACTCCACATTCACCAGTTGCTGATTCCGCTATTAGAACCGGTTGGGCATCACTGTTGTCCAGTATGTGGTACTGGTTTACTCACATTCACCGGTTGCCGATTCCTCTATGACTGAACCGGTTGGGCATTCCTGTTGTCCAGTACACGTTATTGGTTTACTCCACATTAGCTGTTGCTGATCCATCTTTATAGAACCGGTTTGCTATTCTGTAGTCCAGTGCACGGTACTGGTTCACCCTTCATTCACCGGTTGCTGCTGCCTCCATTATTGCACCGGTTTGGCCTCCCTGGTTGTGTTACTGGTTTGCTCCACTGTTCCATCTATGCTGCTGTTCCATCTATTCAGCATTAGTGGAGCTGTCCTTCTGTCCTCCTGGCTGCCTTGCCCGGTATATTAGCAAGGCCGGTAGAGCCACATTCAGATTGTTGTTAACCTCCAGGCTGCCTTGCCCGGTATATTGGCAAGGCCCGGTAGAGCCTGTCTCCATTCCACAGTGCCATCTTTCAGGCTGCCTTGCCCAGTATACTGGCAAGGCCGGTACAACCACATTCAGATTGTCGTGTTACCCTCCAGGCTGCCTTGCCCGGTATATTGGCAAGGCCGATAGAGCCACATTCAGATTGTTGTGTTACTCCCCAGGCTGTCTTGCCAGGTATATTGGCAAGGCCGGTAGAGCCTACCATGCTGTATCTTGCAAAAACTATTGTTTGAACCCATTATGTACTTGTGATATATGTGTATGTTCAGGACCCGTGAGGGTTCCCATTAAACTTTTCAATAAAGTTTGATTTTTATCTTACTCTGTGTCTGAGAGTCAAAACAAACCGTGACAGTACGAAAGGGCCATGACCTCAGACAGTAAGAGTGAAGGTAACGCACAGAACATCCATTGGAGGATGGATGTACTTGAGCAGCATTTGGATCAGTTGGCATTGGCCATCCAAACTATCCTTGAGTGTACTGTACTTACTGACAAGTCTGTTTCTAGTCCTGTGGTCTCCCCAGTTTCGAAACCGGAAAATGAAACTATTTCCTCTATGGCTGCAGTCAAAGAGCTAACCGCTTCTGCACCATTGCCACTCAGATATGATGGCGAACCCAGTCTGTGCAGAGGGTTTATCAATCAACTTGAGATATTTCTGGAGTTGACCTCTCATGCCTTTCCCAATGATCGCAGTAAAGTGGGGTTTATGATATCCTTATTGACCGGCATGCACTGGAATGGGCCAATCCCTTATGGGAAAATGCTAAACCTTGCACAAAAAATTTCAGGGAATTTGTGCAATCATTTCAGAGAGTATTCGAGATCCCTGGTAGAACACCTCTGCTACTAAACATCTAATGGAGATTCAGCAGGGCAAACGGACTGTGGGCGAGTATGCCATAGAATTCCGTACACTAGCAGCAGAGGTAGGTTGGAACAATGAGGCGTTGTTGGCTGCCTTTGCTCAAGGTCTGGGCGATTATATCAAAGATGAAACTGCAGCTAGAGAGCTGCCTAATGATCTGGACGAATATATTGATTACGCAATTCTAATTGACACACTGATCCGGGAAAGGCTTATGGCTAAAGACCGTAGGGGATGGTCAAAAAGCACTGGGCTAGCAGTTCATTTTGCCCACCTATCCCTCCCTCGTTGCCTAAATCCAATGATCATGCACGGGATCCTGGTGAACCTATGCAGTTAGGTTTTCCAGATTAACCAAAGAGGAACAAGCAATTCGCAGGAGGCAGGGGTTATGTTTATACTGTGGTAAATCTGGGCACTTGCTAAGAACCTGTCCCGTACGTCCGGGAAAAGAACACACCTAGGGTACCTTGGGGGATAGGCCCTAGGTGGTGTTTATCCGTCCCCAGGTTTGAGCATACAAAAACCCACCATCCAGGTGGTACTTTCGTGGGCAGATTGCTCTGTGGAGGTTCTGGCCCTGATTGATTCTGGTGCTGCCGGATATTTCATTGATAATGCCTTTGCTGAACAGCACAAGATTCCGTTGGTTAAAAGAGAATCCCCTCTGGCTATTGAGGCCATTGATGGCAGACCACTGCAACCTGCCCAGGTTATGTTTGAAACAATGCCACTTCCTATGACTATTGGGGCGCTTCATAAAGAGGAACAGCAGTTTCAGATAATCAATTCTCCTCACCATGAAGTCATTCTGGGTTTCCCTTGGTTGCAATTGCATAATCCCCAGTTTGATTGGCAAAAGTGTGAGATTTCTGCCTGGTCCCAATATTGAATGGAGCATTGTGTCTCTGACCCGGTAAAGATTCTGTGAGCCTCCCCTTCATTGCTAGACAAGTACCAACAATTCAGTGATTTTTTCAGTAAAGGGGAGGCTGTCACCCTGCCTCAGCACAGGTCCTATGATTGCGCAATTGAACTACCCCCGGGGGTGGTGCCCCCTAGGGGCCATCCTTTGTCTTGTGAGGAGAACCAAGCTATGGAGGAATATATTTAAGATGCCCTCAAAAGAGGGATAATCAGGAAATCCACCTCACCAGCTGGGGCTGGGTTCTTTTTTGTGAAGAAAAAGAATGGCGAATTAAGACCATGCATTGATTACCGTGGCTTAAATAAATTGATGCCTAAGAATACGTATCCGATACCACTGATCACTGAATTATTTGACAGGTTAAAAGGTTCCTCTATTTCAGTGCTTTCCAAACTGTGTGTCGCGACACGTTAGTGTGTCGGCTGCAGTGTGTAGGTGTGTCACAGGCAAAGGTGCCGCAAGGTGCAAAGGTGCCGCAAGATTGTCATTCAACCCAAGCACGAGCTACACTGGGAGCTGAGATAAAAGACTACTACTTAATGGTCGCATTTACACAGCGCGAGATTGCTGCATACAGCTGGAGCGCCACAAAAGATTTGTAACAGTTGGAGTGCCTCCATGTGTTGCATACATAATATGTATGCAGCACACAGAGGCACTACAGCTGTTACAAATCTTTTGGCGTTTCAGCTGTTAAAATCCTTTGAGATGCCACCTCCTCTACATCTCTACCCTCTCTTTGGGCTGCCAGGCTGGAGTGTCCCTGTGCACCGAGGCTGCCTGTCACATGGCTGCTGGTTCTGCTAGTGGTGCCGATGAGACAGGAAAGACGGGCAGTACTTCTAAAATCATTTATGCTCTATCTATTTACTAATGCGACATGAGAATCTTGCGCTTATACGTAGCGCAACATTCTCATGTCGCCCTTTTAAAAACCACACGACATGCTTAATGCCTTCCGCGGTATGAATGAAAGGTTTTCATGAGATATGTTGTATCCCCATACAACTTGTTATTACAATTTATCTATGTGTCTGTATCTCTTATAAGGGATTATTAGTTTAACCTCAGGTTTGCTAGCAAAACTGAATTAATGTGTCACAAAATGATTCATGTCTAAAAAGTGTGTCACCAACAGGAAAAGTTTGGAAAGCTCTGCTCTATTTTCACAAAATTGGACCTACGTGCAGCATATAACCTGATTCGGATCAGAGCTGGTGATGAGTGGAAGAAGGCTTTTAACACTAGATCCGGGCACTATGAATATCTAGTGATGCCGTTTGGTCTCTGTAATGCACCTGCAGTGTTCCAAGAACTAATCAATGATATCCTCAGAGATATGCTGCAGTCCTGTGTGGTGGTTTACTTGGACGATATACTTATTCACTCAGATGACTTGTCACAACACATCAAGGATGTGTCAGAAGTGTTGCTCTGCCTACGCAAGAACAAACTGTATTGCAAATTGGAAAAATGCGGGATTCATAGATCCAGTGTGCCCTTCTTGGGGTTCGTTATTGCCAAGGAGGGTATTGCCATGGATCAGGAGAAACTTGCGGCAGTTTTGCAATGGCCACGACCAAAAGGCCTAAAAGCGATTCAGCGATTTCTGGGCTTCGCTAATTATTACAGAAAGTTTATTAAGAACTTCTCCTCGATTGTTAAACCATTGTCTGACCTTACTCATAAGGGCACTAATCCTTCCCAATGGTCTGAGGCGGCTGAATGTGCTTTTGAGACATTGAAATCTGCCTTTGCTGCTGCTCCGGTGTTATCCCGCCTCAACCCAGCTCTCCCGTTTACATTGGAGGTCGATGCCTCAGAGATTGGGGTGGGGGCAGTACTCTCTCAAAGACCAGAAAAAGGGAGTACCCTCAGACCTTGCGGGCTTTTCTCAAAGAAATTGTCTGTTGCCCAGAGTCACTATGAGATAGGTGACAGAGAAATACTGGCTATCATTCTTGCTTTTAAGGAGTGGCGTCATTTATTGGAAGGCACCAGAAATCCCGTATTGATTCTCACAGACCATAAAAATCGGACTTATCTTTCAGAAGCTAAAAGATTGTCTTCTCGCCAGGTCAGATGGGCATTGTTCCGTTCCCGATTAAATTTTATTGTATCTTACTTGCCAGGTTCCAAGAATGTTAGGGCTGATGCCCTGTCTAGACAATTTGAGCCTGAGACCAACAGGGGCGAGGTCCCAGCACCTATTATACAGCCTGATCGTATATTGGCCACGTTACGCACTAGTATCACTTCGCCACTGGGGGAAGAGATTCTGGCCACCCAGGGTACAGCTCCCCCAGAAACCCCAGTGGGCAAGTGTTTTGTCGATGAGCCATTCCGCACTAGACTACTTGAAACCTACCATGCTTCTGGGCAGCTGGGCACATTGGTAGGGATCAATTAATATGGTCACTCTCACAAGTTTTCTGGTGGCCCTCTTTGATGGCAGATTGTGCTGCGTTTACCAATGCCTGTGTCATCTGTGCTCGTGCCAAGACCCCTAGACACCTCCCTGTGGGCCTACTTCAACCAGTGCCTAATGGCGAACGTCCCTGGTCTCACATTTCTATTGATTTTATGGGAGAATTGCCAGTGTCTAGGGGATATTCCTTCATACTGATGGTGGTGGACAGGTTTTCTAAAATGGCTCATTTTGTACCTCTCCGTGGCCTTCCCTCTGCCAAAGAATTAGCGGTGGTTTTCGCTAAGGAAGTATTCCGGTTGCATGGGGTACCCAGAGTTCTGGTGTCCGACCGGGGGAGCCAGTTCGTGTCTAGATTTTGGAGAGCCTTTTGTGAACAGATGGACATCCAATTGTCCTTTTCTTCGGCATACCACCCCCAGACCAATGGGGCTGCTGAGCATGCCAATCAGGGACTAGAGCAGTTCCTGCGCTGTTTTCTTACTGACCATCACGATAACTGGGCCGACCTGTTGCCGTGGGCAGAGTTTGCCAGGAACTGTGCGGTTAACTCTTCATCCCGGAGCTCTCCGTTTCTTATCAACTATGGGTTCCAGCCGTGCTTGCTCCTGGATTCATTTCAGTCTCAACAGATTCCAGCTCTGGATGAGCATATTGAGCAGCTCTGCTCCACATGGACACAGGTTCAAAGGACACTCAGTCAGTCTTTTCAGCGTCATCAGCGCCATGCTAATCGTAGATGGCTGCCAGCAGTCTCTTTCCAGGTTGGGGATAGGGTATGGTTATCCTCCAGAAACCTCAAGTTACAAGTCCCATCTAATAAATTGGCTCCCTGGTTTATTGGTCCGTATAGGGTGATCCGTAAAATTAACCCTGTTTCGTATGCCTTGGATATCCCTGCGTCCATGCGCATTCACAATGTGTTCCAAGTATCTCTCCTCAAACCTCTTGTATGCAACCGTTATACTACTAACCCTGTGGTGCCAAGGCCTATAGAGGTAGAAGGCCAGGAGGAGTACGAAGTTCAGAGTATCATTGATTCTCGCAGATTTAGAGGAAAATTGCAGTATTTAGTACACTGGAAGGGTTATGGTCCTGAGGATCGATCCTGGGTGGATAGTAAGGACCTTCATGCTTCCAAATTACTGCAAATTTTTAATTCCAAGTACCTCCAGAAACCAGGTCCCTCTTCCTAAAGGGGGGGTCTTTGAGAGGGGGGTACTATCACGGTGCCCGTGATTGCTGACTTCTGCTGGCAGTCAGGTGTGTGTACTCTCCAATGGCCGCCTGTCTTTTGCCCACCCAGTATTGCCTATATAGACTGGGCTGAGGCACCCTTTGGTTGCCCTTTCGTGGTGTCTCTATGTCAGCAGTCACCTGCCTTGTACCTGTATACTTGGGCTTGTTTCGCTCTGCTACCAGTGTCAGCGTTTCTCCAGTATCAGTGCCTCTCCTGCGTGCTTCCTGTCTCCGGTTGGGCTGTCATTCCTGCTTCTGTTCCTGATCCCGTGCTGCCGCTGTTCCTGCTCCGTTCCTAACCTGGTTGGCAGTCCTGTCATTGCAGTGGTGGTCCTGGCTTGTCTGCTGTTCCTGTTGCCGTACCCTGACTGTCATCGTCTGGCTTCTGGGTCGTCTGGGCGACATTCTTATCACTGGTTTACTACACATTCACCGGTTGCTGATTCCGCTAGTATAGAACCGGTTGGAAGAAACGATTGTCCAGTACGCAGTACTGGTTTACTCCACATTCACCGGTTGCTGATTCCGCTAGTATAGAACCGGTTGGGAGCTATTGTTGTCCAGTACGTGGTACTGGTTTACTCCACATTCACCGGTTGCTAATCTTGGTAGTATAGAACCGGTTGGCCGTTCCTGTTGTCCAGTACGCGGTACTGGTTTACTTCTCATTCACCGGTTGCTGTTTCCGCTAGTATTGAACCGGTTGGGTGTCACTGTTGTCCAGTACGCGGTACTGGTTTACTCCACATTCACCGGTTGCTGTTTCCGCTAGTGTAGAACCAGTTGGGCATTACTGTTGTCCAGTACACGGTACTGGTTTCCTCCACATTCACCGGTTGCTGATCCCGCTGTATAGAACTGGTTGGGCGTTACTGTTGTCCAGTACGTGGTACTGGTTTACTCCACATTCACCTGTTGCTGATTCCGCTATTAGAACCGGTTGGGCGTCACTGTTGTCCAGTACGCGGTACTGGTTTACTCACATTCACCGGTTGCCGATTTCTCTATGACTGAACCGGTTGGGCATTCCTGTTGTCCAGTACACGTTATTGGTTTACTCCACATTAGCTGTTGCTGATCCATCTTTATAGAACCGGTTTGCTATTCTGTAGTCCAGTGCACGGTACTGGTTAACCCTTCATTCACCGGTTGCTGCTGCCTCCATTATTGCACCGGTTTGGCCTCCCTGGTTGTGTTACTGGTTTGCTCCACTGTTCCATCTATGCTGCTGTTCCATCTATTCAGCATTAGTGGAGCTGTCCTTCTGGCTGCCTTGCCCGGTATATTAGCAAGGCCAGTAGAGCCACATTCAGATTGTTGTTACCCTCCAGGCTGCCTTGCCCGGTATATTGGCAAGGCTGGTACAGCCTGTCTCCATTCCACAATGCCATCTTTCAGGCTGCTTTGCCCGGTATACTGGCAAGGCCGGTAGAGCCACATTCAGATTGTTGTGTTACCCTCCAGGCTGCCTTGCCCGGTATATTGGCAAGGTCAGTAGAGCCACATTCAGATTGTTGTGTTACCCCCCAGGCTGCCTTGCCCGGTATATTGGCAAGGCCGGTAGAGCCTACCATTCTGTATCTTGCAAAAACTACTGTTTGAACCCATTATGTACTTGTGATATATGTGTATGTTCAGGACCCGTGAGGGTTCCCATTAAACTTTTCAATAAAGTTTGATTTTTATCTTACTCTCTGTCTGAGAGTCAAAACAAACCGTGACAGAGACACACATGCACACCCTATAGTGAGACAGAGAGATACACATCCCATGCAGAGACACACACCCATACACATGGCATAGTGATACACACACAAACACACACACATCTCATAGTAAGGCATACACACACATATAACCATCCATAAGTGTATATTTGTTATTAATTTGCAATGCATTGCCTACCCCTCTGGCAGTGAAACAGTTAATGCAATGTACTCTTTTTTTTCCCCACTGGGCTTCAAGGGTTAATATCAGATCTGTGAGTGATGGTATTTCAAAAGTTCCCAGCTATGGCCATAGTGAGAGCCACACAGAGCCACACACACATACATACAGATCTCATAGTGAAACACACACAGCCACACACACATACATACGTAGAGATCTCACAGTGAGACACACACACATATTCCATACTGAGACACACATACATATGTCTTACTTAGACACACATACACAACCCATAGTGACACACATACACATTCCATACTGAGACTTACACAGTGTCCCCATAGTGTGAGACATACATACACAACAATGGTCTTGAGTCCTATGTGATGACACACAGAGCAGGTCAGGGTATTTCTCCCCTCAGCAAAAGCAGGTTTTGGTTCCTCCCAACTTCCTGTATAGTTGAGGAGGTAGGGTGGTTGCTAGGCAACCAGCAGACATGGCTCTGGGCAGGTAGCAAAGTTTGTAGGGAGGGGAATCAAGTGAAGTAAGAGTTATTTGGCTGTTATTTTGTTGGAGGAGATCACACTGTGTGGTGTAAACCTGTAGTCATTAGTAGGAGTGCAGCAGTGTGTCAGTAGGGAAGCAGAAACACAGTGACAGACTTAACCCTTTGACCGCCAGAAAGGAATCCCATGCATTGGGTTGCAATGTATGGGATCCCTTTATGGCACTGTGTGTTTGATGCTGTGTGTGTGTGTGTGTGTGTTTGAAGCTGTGTGTGTTTGGGGTGTGTGTGTGTTTGGTGCTGTGTGTGTGTTTGATAGTGTGCGTGTTTGGTGGTATGTGTATTTGTTTGGTGCTGTGTGAGTGGAGCATGTGTGTATTAGGGTGGTGTAGGAGCTAGTGGCAGCCATTTTGTTTTTGTCCTCAGTTGAATAGTGGTGGGTGGGCTGGAGAGTGGGGACGGGCCAACTCCCTGCAGTACTGCAACTCCTGTGAAAATCACACCCCCATTGAATTACCCAATGGGAGCTGTAACTCCTCCTTATTGCCACCCCCGGATGTGTGTGTGTGTGTGTGTCTCCTGAGGAGACATAAATTATGCAATGAGCCTTTCTCTTTTATATATATAGAAGATATGAATGACTACTTCTGTAACCACCACCCTTTTGAGAAAATAATTCTGCATATGCCTCAGTATTAGTGATGAGCGAGCATGCTCGGCCAAAGCTCGGTTCGGCTCGAGCATCGCTTTGCTCGGCACATGGCGGTACTCGTACGAGTACCGCATGTGCTCGCCCGCCATGTTCGGGTCTCCTCCCCGCACGTTTCGCAGCTGCTGCGCAGCCAATAAACGTGCGGGGAGGCTCTGACATCAGTGTAATGCCAGCAGCCATGTTGGCTGCTGGCATTACACTGATTGGCTGGCCAGAACCCGTGATCGGGTGCTGTATAGCACCCGACGCGCGAGTTCGGCTCATTCTTAGCCAGGGAGAGATGCGCTTAGGCAGGGAAAGTCAGTGTAGGGAGAATAAAATTGTTGAAACTCTTTCAAGACCCAAAAGTCCTTTTTAGGACTGTTGTGTGTGGGGGCAGCATTTATATTTTGTTTGGGGGGGCACAATTTCCTTTTTTTTGTGGGGGGGATATTTGTAAGGTGACATATAATACTAGATGCACAGGAAGTCAGTGTAGGGAGAATAAAATTGTTGAAACTCTTTCAAGACCCAAAAGTCCTTTTTAGGACTGTTGTGTGTGGGGGCAGCATTTAATTTTTTTTGGGGGTGGCAGAATTTCATTTTTTTTGTGGGGGGGGACATGTTCTAAGGTGACATTGTACTAGGTGCACAGGGACAAATATTTCACAGTGCAGTGACAAGCTGACATATTCTGTTAGGTGCACAGGGCCAATGATTTTACAACGCAGCGACAAAAAGGGCCATTTTAAACGTGTGCCTAGCCATAGATTATTGTCACATTCTGTTTAGTGTGCAAATTCACAAATTAACGTCACATATTCCGTTCACTGTGCCTAGCCGCAGATTAGCGTCACATTCTGTTTCGTGTGCCTAGCCGCAGATTAGCGTCACATTCTGTTTCGTGTGCCTAGCCGCAGATTAGCGTCACATATTGTTTAGTGTGCCTAGCCGCAGATTAACGTCACATATTGTTTAGTGTGCCTAGCCGCAGATTAGCGTCACATATTGTTTAGTGTGCCTAGCCGCAGATTAGCGTCACATTCTGTTTCGTGTGCCTAGCCGCAGATTACCGGCATATATTCCGTTTAATATGAAGAAGGTGGGTAAAAAGGGATGGGGAAATGGACGTGATCCTGATAGTTCAGGGCTCGGGTCAGGACGCGTAGAAACTGTGCCTGGTGCCAGAGCACAAGAAAGAAAGACATCCACCATACCTAGCTTCATGTCTCAGTTTACAGGGCGTCGCAGGACATCACTCTCGAGGTCAGACCACTGCGAACAGGTGGTCGGTTGGATTTCAGCTGATACTGCTTCCAGTCGGTTAAGCACCACCCTGTCTTCCACCAAGTCCACTCTCACTAGCCAAGAGTCTGGTCAACATAATCCTCACCCTGATCATCCTTCCTCCCACCATAGAGGGTCTGGCCAAAGAAGTGATCCCACACTGGGATATAGTGAGCAGCTCTTCTCATCACCAATCCTTGATTTGAACCTCTCTCCAAGCACGCTTGCAGAGGAACATGAGATCTTGTGCCCTGATTCACAACCTCTAGAGGGTACCCAATCACAAGAAGATGACAGAGGGGAACGGCATTTAAGGTCAAAGGAAGTGGATGATGATGATGAGACACAGTTGCCATCAAATCAACCACAATTACTGTCTCAAGACCTTGATGAGGAGGATGATACACAGTTGTCAATGACTGAGGATGTGGTGGGATCAAGAAATGAGGAGGATGATCAGAGTGAGGAAGTGGAGGAGGACTTGGTGGACGATGAGGTCACTGACCCCACCTGGGAAGGTGGAGAGCCGAGCGATGACAGCAGTCCTGAGGGTGAGCCATCTGCAGCACCGCAACAGACTGGAAGAGGCAGTGGTGTGGCTAAAGAAAGAAGGCGGACCGCACCAAACCGGCCCGCAAATGTTCCACGGAGCACCCCCTTGCGTAAATCTCCCTTGCCAAGGGCTAGGTGTTCCGTGGTATGGCGTTTTTTTAAGGAAAGTGCGGACGACAAAATAATTGTAGTTTGCAACCTGTGCCACACCAGAATGAGCCGAGGCATGAACACTAGCAACCTCACCACCACCAGCATGATCCGACACATGGCATCCAAGCACCGTAATAAGTGGGAGGAACGCCCGGATCGCCAATCTGTGTCTGCAGGCCACACCACTGCCTCCTCTTCCCCTGTTTTCGGTGCCGGCCAATCGCCTGTCGAAGGCGCAGGCCCGCATACCTCCCACCCTGCACCTGTACCATCTGAAGCACCATCAGTGACCACATCCACTTCCCTGTCCCAGCACAGCGTCCAAATGTCGTTACCCCAGGCATTTGAGCGCAAGCGAAAATACCCAGCCACCCACCCACAGGCCATAGCACTAACCTCACACCTTTCCAAATTACTGGCCATCGAAATGCTGCCATTTAGGCTTGTGGACACTGAGTCCTTCCACAGCCTGATGGCAGCAGCTGTCCCTCGGTACGCAGTCCCCAGCCGCCACTACTTTTCCCGGTGTGCCGTCCCCGCCTTACACCACCATGTGTCCCTTAACATCACCCGTGCCCTGACCAACGCAGTTACTGGGAAGGTCCACTTAACGACTGACACATGGACAAGTGCTTGTGGCCAGGGACGCTACATTTCCCTGACGGCACACTGGGTGAATGTCGTGGAGGCTGGGAGCGACTCGGACCCTGGGATCGCACAAGTGCTACCCACGCCGAGGATTGCGGGCCCTACCTCCATCAGGGTTTCCGCCAGCACCTACGTTATTGGCTCCTCCTCCTCCTCCTCCGTTTCCACCTCCGAATTCTCTGCGCGCAGCGCCACTCACCCATCAGCCGGTAGCTGGAAGCAGTGTAGCACTGCAGTGGGGAAGCGTCAACAGGCCGTGCTGAAGCTGATCTGCCTTGGGGACAAACAGCACACGGCCTCAGAGCTGTTGCAGGGGATTAGTCACCAGACCGAGCAGTGGCTCTCGCCACTCAACCTGCAACCAGGCATGGTTGTGTGTGATAATGGGCGTAACTTGGTGGCGGCTGTGGAGCTCGGCAAGCTCACACACGTACTGTTGACGCTGCAGCAGCGCTTACAATTGCCAGCTCACCGGCTGCTGTGTGACGTGAGCACCCGCTGGAACTCCACCTTCCACATGTTGGCCCGGCTTTGTGAGCAGCAGAGGGCAGTAGTGGAGTACCAGCTGTTACACGGTCGTCGCCTCTCCGTTCAACTTCCTCTAATCAGAAGTGAGGAGTGGGAATGGATGTCAGACCTCTGTGAGGTTTTACGCAATTTTGAGGAATCGACACAGATGGTGAGCGGCGATAACGCTATTATCAGTGTAACCATCCCACTTCTGTGTCTACTGAAACGCTCGCTGCTCACAATTAAAACCGACGCTTTGCATGTGGAAGAGGTGGAAATGGGGGAGGAAGAGCTTACACAAGGTGATAGCCAGAGCACCCTCACTTCGTCTTCTCAGCGACAATTGGAGGAGGCGGAGGAGGAGGAGGAGGAGGAAGACACGGTTGCCTCCGCTACAGAGGGTAGCCATGGAACTTTATTTCCATCTCTTCAGCGTGGGTGGGCAGAAAAGGAGGAAGAGGATGAGGAGATTGAGAGTCATCCTCCTGGTGAGGACAGCGAAATCTTGCCTGTTGGTACTCTGGCACACATGGCTGACTTTATGTTAGGCTGCCTTTCCCGTGACCCACGCGTTATACGCATTTTAGACAACACGGATTACTGGGTGTTCTCCCTTCTGGACCCCCGCTACAAAGAGAATTTCTCATCTCTCATTCCTCCGGTGGAGAGGACAAGCAAAATGGTGCAATACCAGAAGGTTCTTGTCGAAAAATTGCTCCAAAATTTTCCATCTGACAACGCTGGCGGCAGAGTACGTGCTACCTTGGCCAACCGAGAAGGGGAGAAAAGGGGAGCACACAGCAGTTCCGACAAAGGCAGGGCAACACTCTCCAAGGCGTGGGACACCTTCATGACACCCCGCCAGCACCCTCACCCTGATGCGCGGCCTAGTGTCACAAGGAGGGAAAAGTTTTGGAAGATGGTGAAGGAGTACGTAGCAGACCGTGTCAGCGTCCTCACTGATCCCTCTGTGCCTTACAACTACTGGGTGTCCAAGCTGGACACGTGGTATGAACTGGCACTCTACGCCTTGGAGGTGCTGGCCTGCCCTGCCGCCAGCGTTCTGTCTGAGCGGGTATTTAGTGCTGCTGGTGGCATCATAACAGATAAGCGTATCCGCCTTTCCACCGAAAATGCTGATAGGTTGACACTTATAAAAATGAACAAGGCCTGGATTTCCCCTGACTTCTCCACTCCACTGGAGGAAAGCCCCGGGTGAACATAAAGTCACTTTAGATATGTTATTTACAATGATGGGAATACTCTGTATTCCCATTCACCCCTTCCACCCAAAAAACGGGTATATGGTTGACTCTTAATCTTCTCATCCTCCTCCTCCTCTTCCATATGCCCTGTGATATAATTTTTATATAGGGCCAGCTCACTAGCGGGCCCTGTGATATAATTTTTATATAGGGCCAGCTCACCAGCGGGCCCTGTTTGACAATTTTTGTATAGGTCAGCTCACCAGCGGGCCTTCTCATAGAATGTTTTATTGGGTCAGCTCTCTAGCGGGCCCTCTCATATAATGTTTTATAGCGTCAGCTCACTAGCGGGCCTTCGCATATAATGTTTAGGATGGTCAGCTCCGCAGCAGACCCTCACCCATAATGTTTTAGATGGTCGGCTCAGCAGCAGACCCTCATTCCTAATGTTTTAGATGGTCAGCTTAGCGGCATGCCCTCGCCCCTAATGTTTTAGAGGGTCACCAGCAGGCCATTAATCCTAATTTTTCAAGGGTGTGTATGATGCCCTCCTTTATGTGTAATAAAGGGTGTATTGGAGTGACATTTCAGTCTAATTTTTGGCAGCCCTTTCACTTAGTGCATAGGCTTTATGAGTGTTGGACCACTACCTGAACTATTGTACCAAAATGTGAATGAGGCCCTCCATTTTGTGATATACAGGTTGTATCGGAGTGCCTCAGGTCCTCCCATTGAATTAAATAGGGCTGGGGTGTTCGACAGAGCAGAAGGTAGTTCTTGGCTTCATCCACTAAGTCACTTCGTCACTTTTACTCAATGGATCAGACCCCACTGTTCCGACTATAAATTTTGGACTTAACAAGGGCAAACGGACATGTTGTAAAACCTGTGGTAGCTGCGGCCTCCGTTCCTGAATGCTGTACCTTACCCGGGCCATAACCACGTTGAACACCTGCTTTACTCTGCGCACGTTTCCCTCTTAATCATGGCCCCAGTTCCGAAAAATCGATGAAATTTTTTGCAGAATTTGCAGATGATATACAAGTAAATATACAGCAAATACTGTTTGGTAACAATTTTTCGCCTAAAATCGTTTTTATCTTCCTTTTTGTGTGTTTTACGGTCAGTCTGTAAAAATGGCATACTACGGGCGAAACATCGTTCCCAGCAGCGACGTTGGAGTCCAAGATGCATCCAGACATCCTCCCTATGCTGTCCCTGAACCATTTCTGTGGTGTTTCCATCATTTTCTGACCTTTTCCTATGAACCAGGCACCCTCCCCTCATCAGAGCAGGGGGTGCCTGGTGTAATGCTCGAGTCCTCCCATTGACTTCAATGGGGCTCGGGTGCTCGGCCGAGCACTCGAGCCTCCGGGGGCGCTCGGCCAGAGCACCCGAACACCCGAGCATCGGGGTGCTCGATCATCACTACTCAGTATCTTTACCTTGCCAGTTGCCACCAATCTGTAATTAAACCATACCCCTGGCATTTACAATCAGTAGCTGCGGTCCCTCTCACACACACATTGTTGTGCATCTCTCACCTGTGAGCAGGATGTTAGGGGACCTCATAGCTGCCCAGTCACACTCTGTGTTTGTCTCTGTCATTGTGCACGAGGTGTGAGCGTCTGTGGCACTGGCACCGCTCAGCCTCACACAGTCCAAAAGGGCTGGGGTGTCATGTCACTGACACGTCAATCGCTGTGCTTGTAGGGTCCTCACTCACTGGATTTATATGATGTAATAGTTACAGTCAAGAGGTATGAGCTTGGGAATCTGAGGAGGCCATCTTTGATTCTAGAAGGCTGTTTTGTGATTGGGCATTAGGGTATTCTTTTTTTATTTACTATGTTTCCCCGCTCAGTCACCTCACTCCCCTCCCCAGACGCACACAAATACCGGCTTTTCAATTGCCAGTATAGTAGTTATACCGACACTGGCTCCAGTGTACTAATTACCGGCCGGGTGGCAGCCCTCCCCTGAAAGGGTTAAAAATGACTGTTTAATAGGTATGCATTGGCCTAACAGATGCACCATGCATCTCTGCCCATTTTTAATTGCTCTTGTAACTCTTTCAGTGCTGAGTCATTCACTCCTTCTCACTACCTATAACATGTACATATTTGTCCTTTAAATAAGTTATTTTTCATTAAAAAAACTGATTGAAAATTATAAGATATAGAAACATTTTATTTTACAGATAAGGTTATTGTGATATTACCCACACTAATCAGTTATTAATCAACACCAATAGGCTTGTGTTACTCCAATTTTAGCCGCTTTGCTGGTGGTCCATCCAGGTTTTCTGTCATTTTTCTTTTCAGATTGTTACTAGACAGTTTGCTTCTCTTTGCTGGTGGTCCATCCAGGTTTTCTGTCATTTTTCTTTTCAGATTGTTACTAGACAGTTTACTTCTCTTTGCTGGTGGTCCATCCAGGTTTTCTGTCATTTTCCTTTTTAGGTTGTTACTAGACAGTTTCATCCTCTTTGCTGGTGGTCTATTCAGGTTTTCTGTCATTTTCCTTTTTAGGTTGTTACTAGACAGTTTCATCCTCTTTGCAGGTGGTTCATCCAGGTTTTCTGTCATTTTTCTTTTTAGGTTGTTACTAGACAGTTTCATCCTCTTTGCAGGTGGTCCATCCAGGTTTCCTGTCATTTTCCTTTTCAGGTTGTTACTGGACAGTTCCACACTCTCTGCAGGTGGTCCATCCAGGTTTCCTGTCATTTTCAGGTTGTTACTAGTCAGTTTCATTCGCTTTGCAGGTGGTTCATCCACATCCCCATTCATTTTCCTTTTGATGGTGGTTCTGGTCAGTGACAGTTGGAATTTCACTGATATTGAACTGGTCTGAGTGGCCTTCTTTGCGATGGGAGTCAGGAGATATTTTTTGCCCTCTATCATTTTCTTGATTATTTCTCCAGCTGTGGGTAGTGAAGCTGCTTGATTTGGATTGATCTTGTTAGGTGGAAAGTGAATCCCGTCCACTGTACGCCCCTTCTTGTGCTTGTATGGGCAGTCTTTGTTTTTGCATTCATCAAATTTCTCCCAACAACATGGGAATCTGCAGCGCTTGTCCTTGGTCCACTGAACCTTCAGAGAGTGGTGGAAGCCTCCCCACTCTGCAGGATAACACTGCTCCTTTTTCAGGATCATCGAGGAATGGCATGTTGGGCAGCTGTTGGTTGATATGAAGAAGTAGGCAGACTCTTCTTTTTTCTTTGACATCCTAGCTGCCTGGTCAGATGTCCAGATCTTCCTTCAACAAAAGTTGTATAATATGTATGGACTGAAGTCCAAGGATAATAGCTTTTAAAAGGCTTTTCCAATTAATAGAGATCACGTGAGACACTTGTCAGTTGCTCTCCCAATGGAAAAATGTTTTTTGCTGTGCTCTAGACAACTACTAATATAAATATACAACATTACATTGTTCTCTCTGTGACATCATTTGTGATTCCATTGTTTTGACATCAGCTTTGATACCAAGATGAACCTAAGTCCATTTATGTAAGCTACAGCATAAACTTATAAAAATGTCAGTTAATTTAAACGGGGTGTTTAACTCCTTGAATACTAGAGATGTTTCCCATTGATTCAGTTTAAATCAATGAGAATTTTTATAATGTTGGTCTATTCCCTATGGTGCAGCTAGTTTGCATTTGTATTATCTTTGATACCAACATGAACCAGTTTATGTAAGCTACAACATAAACTTATAAAAATGTCAGGTAATTTAAAGGGGGTGTTTAACTCCTTGAATGCTAGAGACCTTTCCCATTGATTCAGTTTAAATCAATGGGAATTTTTATAATGTTTATCTATTCCCTATGGTGCAGCTAGTTATATATATATATATATATATATATATATATATATGACTGTGCGCACTGCACATGACGGCTTCTGACAAACATACTTAGTGAATATATTTATTTATATATATATATATATATATATATATATATATATACACACACACATACATCGAACTCTTTAATATCGAATACATCGAACTTTTTAATGTGTATATATATATATATATACATATACATACATATATGCAAAAAAATATCCTATATTATAATTCGCTAAGTATGTTTGTCAGAAGCCATCATGCGCAGTAGAGATGGCTGTGCGCACTGCAGTCATGTGCAGTACTGACTGCTACTGCCGTGGGTGATACAGAGCAGGGTGCTCCGAATTCAGACCGGAGTCCTCTCTGCGTATATGGGCTTTAAAACTAGTATATATATATATATATATATATATATATATATATACATACTAGCAATGTGGGACGGCGCTGCCTGTCAGGATATATAGAGAATTAATGCACACACATGGATGCAAGACAAACAAACGCAGAGACACACACGCAAATGCACACACATGCACTGAGATGCATAAAACAGTCATATACATATATATGCAATGCACAACATGCAGACACACAGAGTGTGATACAGACATGCAACACACGCAGTGAGGAACACACAGGCACACACAGAGACACACACACACAGAAGTGAGTCATAAGGGGGTGACTTATGTGTCATTGTAATGAGTTTGTGTTTGTACTTATGCTTCCACTGTGGCATTCATTCATATAGTTGAAATGCATGTGGTAATTGCACATACTATGGTGGAAGGTGGATCGTGCTGGCTTCCGGGGTGTGAGTGAGTGTGAGTGAGTGGCATTCATTTATGTAGTTGAAATGCATGTGGTAATTGCACATACTATGGTAGAAGGTGGATTGTGCTGGCTCCTGGGATGTGAGTGAGTGTGAGTGAGACTATGGTGGAAGGTGGATCGTGCTGGCTCCCAGGGTATGAGTGAGTGTGAGTGAGTGTGAGTGAGAGTGAGTGATTGCGTGTGAGTGATTGCATGTGAGTGATTGCGTGAGTGTGTTAGGGAGTGTGAGTGAGAGTGTGTATGAGAGTGAGAGGGTGTATGAGAGTGAGAGAGTGTGAGTGAGAGTGTAAGTGTGTGTGATTGAGTGTGTGTGAGTGAGTGTGTGAGTGAGAGAGTGTGTAAGTGAGTGTGTGTGAGTGTATGAGAGTGTGAATAAGAGAGTGTGAGTGTGTGAGAGTGTGTGTGATTGAGTGTGAGTGATTTTGTGTGATTGAGAGTGTGTGAGTGAGAGAGTGTGAGTGCTTGAATTATTGTGAGTGTGTATGATTGAGTGTATGTGTGAGAGTGGGAGTGTGTGATTGAGTGTGAGTGTGTGTGTGTCTGTGTTTTGGCTGATGTGTTTGTGTCTGTGGTGTAGGAGCGAGTGGCAGCCATTTTGTTTTTTCAGTTACTTGGATAGTGGTGGGCGGGCTGGATAGTGGGGGCAGGCAACTCCCTGCATGATTTAAATCACTCCCCCATTGAATCACCCAATGGGAGCAGTAACTCCTCCTTACTTAACCCTTTGAGTGCCTGAGGGGTACGCAACGCATTGCTTTGCAATGCGTTGCGTACCCCTCTGGCACTCAAATGGTTAAGTTATGGTAACCTAGAAATATAACACATGGTGGCTCTTCAGTTGAGGCAGCGTAGCAATATGCTGAGGAAACAGATAGGTGGTGGTGTTTGAGGCTTGCCCTCTGTAACATACAGCAAAGCTTCTCTCTCCCTTTAACATAGTAACATAGTAATTTAGGTTGAAAAAAGACTTGTGTCCATCTAGTTCAACCTTTTCCTATTCCTGTTTACCATCATTGATCCAAAAGAAGGCAAAAAAAACCCCTCAATTAGTAATTTAAAATTCTGCCTTGAATGGGGGAAAAAAATTCCTTCTTGATTCCAAATGGCAATCAGATTCCTCTCTGGATCAACAAGCCCCAACTAAATATTCATCCCAATACTAACGTACATAGCCCTCTATGTTATGCTCTTTTAAATAAGTATCCAGGCCCCTTTTAAAGGCATCTAATGTTTTCAATAGCACCACCTCCTCAGGCAGTGAATTCCATACCTTTATTGTCCTTACTGTAAAGAAACCCTTCCGCTGTTGTAGATTAAATCTCCTTTCCTCAAGTCTAAGCTGGTGGCCTCTTGTCCTGTGTACTGTTCTGTTAATGAACAGGTCTTTGGAGAGCCCTTTGTATGGGCCCTGAACATATTTATATAGTAAGGAGAAAGGGTGGGAAGCAGGAAGTGGAGGAGTGACAGTTGAAAACAGACAGTGAGGTTGACTGAAGAGATGAAAAGAGTAAAATAAAAGAGTTGCTATTAAGTTTATCCCTGAGTTTGTATTTTATGGAAACATTACACCCTCGTACTGAAACAGAGTGTATGGAGGGTTACAATTATCTGTGGGAGGTGAAACAGTGTGTTTGTGGGGTCATGATTCTGAGTGAGAGTGTGTGTGGACCAGGAGAAGTTATTGATATCCCCTACTTCAGGAGCGAGTGGTAGCTATATTTCTTTTTTGACAGTTGGATAGTGGTGGGCGGGCTGGAGGGGGCAGGCCAACTCCCTGTATGATAAACATGCCCCCATTGAATCACCCAGTGGGAGCAGTAAAGTCCCCATTGAATCACCCAATAGGAGTTGTGTCTCCTAATGAGACATAAATTATGTAATGAGGCATTATGTTCAATGTGTGTTTATTTTCTGAGGAGACATAAATTATGTTCTGTGTGTGAGGTACCATAAATTATGCAATGAGGCTTATTATTTTATATATATAGATATATATACATACATATATTTACTTTATTTTTAATGCTGTATTAAAATGGATAATAAAACATGCAGTATCTCTCTCTCTCTCTCTCTTTGTATATATATATATATATATATATATATATACAGAGAGAGAGAGAGAGATACTGCATGTTTTATTATCCATTTTAATACAGCATTAAAAATAAAGTAATGAAAGACATTTAGATTGCTTTGTTTGTTGCACATGCTTACTAAATCAGATGGAAATAGTGAAATCTGTGGTTTTAATAGCATTGACATCTTGCATTATGTGTACGGCTGCAAGTCAGCACAATGGATGGATACGATTATTACCCCTTCTGGCTAAAATTTGCTCCAACTGATTTATTTTATAATATGAAATGATAAGCAACCAGACACCTATAAATCTGTATTGTCACGTAATTGTCTGAAATACACCATATGGTGTTTGATGCATTGACAATAAAGCAAAGAAGACTATATAAAAAGTTTTAGAAATCTTTCTGTTTAAGATTTGTAAGTTCTTTGCATGAAAAATTTATACTTTCATTGTAAAACTGTTAGGTATTAATAGAAATGTGGAATAGGGTTTGTGCTTAAGGAGATAGTAATGCTACTATAATTGCTTTATTCATTTAAATATTAATTTCTCCCTCTCTTCCTTCCCAAAACGTCATCTCTATATGTTCACTAGAACCTGTCATGGTTGATTTACCGCAAGGCTCAGATGCGGGGTGATATTTCCCTCTAACTAAGGCATTTCACAGTGTCCTTGATGCTTTGGGTTGTGAAGACAGCAAAGTTACTATGGGGGTTTTGGTTATAGCACAGTTGCTATCTTCTGTATGTTGCGGTTCATCTATTCCCTTTTTCTTTCAAATATATAATTTTCCCCTACATTGTAAATTCTCGTGAGTAGAGCTTCAGTACACTTTATAGGATTGTATAATTAGAGCTTAAACATAGCATGTGAATTCATGCAAATTCTCAAACTTGTCCTCAGTTAAATTTGTACAGACCAAAATTTAGGGCTGTTATTGACTGAACAATCATGAGTCAACTGGAAATCATACAGAGGATCAGTTATTTCAGTATTCAAACATTCTCACTTCACTCAACCCACTCTTAATGGCTAAAATGTATTAATCCAGAGTTGCTGATTTTGTGAAGAACAAAAATGGTGGTATATACATTCTCTTTATTCATAAAACTGTGAAATTTGTTCAAGAGCCATCACAGAGAAAAATCAAGTGTAAACCCATCATCACTGGGGACATTTTCTTTCTTGAGTAATGTAGTTCTATAGCACTTCTTTACAACAGAAGTCTAAGGGATATATGTAAGATCAGTTTGACAAAAATAAGAATTTAGTACAGACTACAAGCAAATCACTGATAAATGAAAGTTTGAACCACCTCTCCAAAACAATAATGCTTGTGTGTGTGTGTGTTATCAAAAAGAAAATGGTTTGACGTTATTACCTTAATGTCATGAAACAAAGATTTCCCATAGCTTTCTTTATATCTCTGTCTTATGCTCATCAAATCTATTTCACTTCTGGATACAAGTATTCTTATAACTGTTTTATTGTGAAAACCAAAATCCTAAATAAAAGAAACAGAAACGCAGAAATGATACAGAGCTCAATGCACAGCTTATAAGATGACATTAATAGCTAATATTTTACAGTTGCATTAGTAGTAATATTTTATAGCACTGATAGTTTACACAGTATCTTACTTAGAATGTCTTCTGCTGCTACTGTCCTGTGAAGCTGTGGTTACCTGAAAGACTGGAAGAATAACCCCTTGGATGCTAGAAAAATTCTCAAGCATATTGATTCATAATGCATTTCAGAGGACATGCCAGGGGTTAAATGACTTGAAATGGAAATGAAGTGGACAGGCTCTCAATACAAATATAATGGATGAATACTTAATATGTGAAAATAAAAGCACAAACACAGCACAGCAAGAGATCTAAGGGCAGGATGTTCAACAAGTTGTGGTAAGCGAAATTGTCTAAACAGAATAAAAATGTTTTTACGCCATGGTCCGTCATTTTCCAGACATGTTACCGTCATTTTTTGCATCCAATTCCACCATCTCCGTCAAATGGAAAAAGCAGTCATAAAATTGGGTGTGGTTTGATATGCTGTTATATTGCAGGGTATTTTCAGAAAAAAATATTTTTTGTCTGATTAATGTAATTTTTTCCCAACAAAATAAAAATGGTCTAAACTTGGATAAGACAAATTAAAGTACTATTAGCAGGAATGAGAAGCAGTACTATAGAGTTAGCTGGTAAAAAATGTCCTTGAAAATGTGTTGTTTTAAAGACAAAATGCCTTTGTTTCTTGAAAATATTCTTTCAAAGACAAACTGAGAATTTTATAACGTCAGAAATTTTAAGGGCAATATTCATCAAGATCTTCTTACTGTCATTTTTAAAGCGGAACTATCACCATCATAATATTGCCCATAATCCATTACTAATATAGCGATAAGCAAAAGTATACTTCTGTTATACTGAATAAGACTGAAGTTGCTCCTTCAGCAACTTCCGTTACCTTAAGGTTACCAACGTATATCACCACCAATCCTGGCAGTGCATGACTTAGAGGTAACTTTCCTGTCAGATGTCCGCAATGTTGTCCGCTGGTGGCTGCAGAAGAAGCTGATTTACTTTAATAACATGGTCTTATTCAGCATAAATAGAAGTATGCCTTTGCTTGTCACTGTATTAGTAATGGATTATGGGGCAATATTATGATGGTGATTGTTCCGCTTTAAGTCTTTATGACATTTTTAAATGTGACGGATTTATTTGTGAAAATTATTGTACTTTTTTTTTCACCTACTCACATACCTCCCAACCTTCCAAATGGCCAAAGAGGGACACTTTTGTTTTATATGGTTTATGTGGGGGTGTGGCTGGTGGGCAGGGCATTGCCGAGAAATTTTTAGGCTATTCCATGACATATTGACACCTATGTGTGTGACTTAATAAAGGATTTATAACAAGAATAAAGTATTTTATTTACACAGACTAATGTATAAAAACGTATACTGAAATTTACACAAACATTAATGTGAGTTTTATTGCTGTAGAGCAACATTTTACACTTATATGCACACCACACAGTTTGCTCTCTTAAAAAGAGGGACATAGGGATTTGCATCTAAAAGAGGGACTGTCCCTCCTAAAGAGGGACACTTGGGAGGTATGTACTCATGATCTGATAATTTTATCATTATGATGACTTTTTGAATATTTTGCTTTAATTGTATAGAGCAAAGCTATACATTTATTAAAAGTGTAAAAAATAAACACAACGAAAAATACATATGTGTAAAGAACCACATACAGATGGTAAGAAGAACAAAACATATCCTATAAGTGATCAAAATAAAACATGAACAAGCATAAAAAACCAATACAAGTGGATATTAAACTGAGTAAAAAATATAACCAAGAAATCAGGTGTAAAGAAAAAGAGGGGGAGGATGTGTAGTCTGGTGCAAGTCAGGGTCTTTGTGCCATTTATATGTGGTTCTGATGTCTTATATTCTATTTTTAATGTATAGCTTTGTTCTCTAAACTTTGATCTCATGCTGCGCTGTGTTTTTATATATTTTCCTGCTCCAATGGGACTCTGAGATCTTTCCAACATTACAGAATTCTACCTGGGTACATAGCTCACACCACATAAGGATCCATCCATTCATCATACTTGTACTGAGAACCTGTGGCACAGAAAGGGTTACAAGTGGGCAGCTGCTGTCTCTGCTTTTTAGCAGACACAGCACACTGTCCTCTGGCTCCATGGACAGCTATAGGAAGATGCCAAAATTGACTATGATTATGAACTCCAACAACAAAGGCTGTCTTAGTGCTTAGTTCTTAATGCTTAGTGCTGTCTTACTGCATAGTGCATTTGGTGAACAGCCACATTAACATGTGAACACACCCACATGATTATGACAATGGATCATTAACCTGCATTTCCATATGAACATGAGACATTGTAGCTGTGTTAAGTACAAAATCATAAACCTGTCGAAGGCATGGCAGAGTCATGGATATGTCAGGAGATTGTGGTGGATAGGTGGCAGATTCATATGGATATGATGGCGAAGACATCTTCGTGCATGCTATCAACTCTAATATGCCACATTATCACCAGCCTGGCCCCTTATTGCACTTTCCCTCATGTTTCTGATGCAGATGTACTGAGAAGAAATGGAACAATTCTGGAGGAAACCGACTGTACCACAAGGGAAAATTAAAAAGCCATAGATCTAAATGGGGAACTTAACCACTTGAATGCCAGAGAATGTCTGGATGTCCTGTTTTTACATTCAATGGGGTAAAATCCCTATTTTAAATTAAAATGAATTTCATCTTTCTTCTATGGAGTAGTTGGTTTGCTATTGAACGATATGGTAAGCTCTTCAATGGTATAGAACCTAATGTCTCATTTTCTGTAGTGTGTGAATATTCAGTAAGAAAAAGCAACGTGTTTAAAGGCCCTGAGGCCCTGAGGGTTATGAACTAAGAGGTGATAAAGAAGTGATGAAGCAGAGAGAATGTCTCCAGTCATATCACTTCTCCATTTCTTTTGTTATTCTATGGAGCCAATACACTAAGATAGAATAACATAGGAACTGGAGAAGTGATAACACTGGAGAAGTTATCTCCACTTTATCACCTGTTTATCACCCATTAGTGCATAATCCCCCTGTATGTTCAAAAGAAAGTGAAGAAATTTAGGGGCAAATCAACTATACCATAGGGAACAAATTTAAGTCCCTATTAAGTGAGTATTTTAAACCCTTTAATGCCAGAGAGGTCTCCAGTCATTGCTCTGCAATTCTGTAGGTTAAGGGGTTAAAAGACCTAATTAAATCAATGGGAATTTGGGGAATTTGAATTTGACCCATTTGGTGCCGTTGATTTACCCTAGAATTATCCCATCTTCTTTTGATCGTAGGGCTGTGTCTAGGTAGCCTGAAATTATACACATTAACCTCTTAGATACCACAGGGGTGTGCAAGGCTTTGCTCCTCGATGCCTCACACACCTCTCTGTTCCTTATCTTATTTTTAAGAAGGGATTTAGTTGAGTTTTTTGTGGATAGGAAATATATTTTAAAGGTAAAGTTTGGCTACATTTTAAATTATACAAGCAAAGGTTAGTCTAGACAGTGACAACAATGGCTAATAGCCCAGTGGTGGCCCTTCGTCAACTGAAAAAAAAGAAAAAGAAAATAGTATGTGTAGTGTTTACAAGTGCACTTACCAAGTGTCCCTCTTTAGAAGGGACAGTCCCTCTTTTAGACCCAAATCCCTTTGTCCCTCTTTCCCACCCTTATGTCCCTCTTTTTAGGAGGTCAGACTGTGTGGTGTGTTAATAAGTGTATCATATTGCTCCACAGCAATAAAACTCATATTATTGTTTGTTTAAACACCGGTATATGTGTTTATAAATTAGTCTGAGCAAATAAAATACTTTGGTCTTGTTATAAGTAATTTATTAGGTTACACAAGGAGGTGTTAATAGGTCATGATATAGACTAAAAATTCTTGGTAATGCACCTCCCACCACCCACACCCCATAAAACACAAGTGTCCCTCTTTGGCAATTTGAAATGTTTGGAGATATGCACTTATAAAGGTAGGCAGTCAATGTAACAAAGAGGCAAGCAGGGTGCTAGGTTGTATATTAGTAACAGAAAATGGGAAGTGGTCATGCCACTCTACAGATCTCTGGTTAGACCTCACTTAGAGTACTGTGTACAGTAGTGAAGACCTCATCTCCAGAAAGATATAGATACACTAGAGAGAATTCAGAAAAGAGCTACTAAAATGTGAATGGTTTACAGAAAAAGAAAGGATCTGAACATGTATAGATTGGCGGAGAGAAGAGAGAGGGGGAATATGATAGAAACATTCAAATACATGAAAGGATTCAACAAAGTGCAGGATCAAAGTACATTTCAAAGGAGTATGTTAGGACAAGAAGCCATAGTCTAAAACTAGCAGGCCAGAGGTTTAGATGTAATGTAAGAATGTTTTACTTCACTCAAAGGGTAGTAGATAAGTGGAGGAGCCTTCCAGCAGAAGTAGTAGAAGTTAATAAAGTGATGGAATTTAAGCATGCATGGGATAGACGTAAGGCTGTCCTGAACATAAGACAAGACCAAATAAGGTTTGTGGTTTTTACAGTAGGAAAAATGGACATACTAGATGGGTTCTTATCCATCAAATTCTATGTTTCTATAAACGCTGTATATACTGTTTTTTTCTACTTGTCAAAGGCCAATACTGAGCAGGAAACATTGCTGCAGTAAGGACAATGAGATGTTTTTGATTATGTATATACTTCTTGCATGTTTTTTTCACTGTAAAAGTGTACCTGTCACCTTGCTTCAAGTTTGCCTATTTAAGTACCTGTGTATTACTAGGGACATTTCATATGATAATTAAGCTTTTCGTTGATGTTTCATATGCTAATGAAGGTTTTCAGTGACATGTCCGATGCTAATTAATCATTGTACTATCTATATATATATGTGGTAAGGTAGAGTTGTATTAAATACATCCTAGGATTTGGAATGTTGATTTACTAGACTTTAAATCTTATAGTAAAAAACTGCACATCCCAGTTCTCTGAAGTTTGACTATATAAATATACATCACAGATGTCCCAAACTGTTAATGAAATGCCTGAAGCTCTACTTGCACAGATTAAAACAAGACTAAGCAACATTTGGCTATCCAGCCATATCAACATCTCAGATGTTCAAGACTGTTTGTGGAACATCTACAGCTACACCTTAATAGACTAAACCAGGATTTGACTACCTGTTACTCACCAGCTGTTGTATTTCAATACCAATCATCATCAGAATAAGATAAAGGAAGACAGAAATAAAGAGTCAGATTGATATAGGAGACAGAGAGATAAAGAGACTGACAGCTATATGTACAGATACATAGAAGAGACAGAGAAAGAATGCAGACTGAGAGGGAATGTGAGCCAATAAAACAATAAGAACCATATTTAGCAAACTCAAGATGAGCAATTCTTGGGTGTAATGCTGGTATGGGATGTAGTGCTGGTATAGATATTAGCATATGAAACAATAGATGCCAATTAAACAGCACAGTACACACTACCCCCTCTAGCTTGGGGGGGTGCTGTAGGCAAGATGCCAGGGAGTGGAGAATAGGGAGAGTTGCTAGCTAGTGTAGACTACCCCTTACTATGGATGAAGTCAGACTAAAGATGATGGTTGCAAGACCAGTTTAGTGCTGAACGGAGGACAGGCCTGCATCCAGGGTAACTGCCTTGGGATGGTAATTAATTACTGGGGTGCAGCAAAACAAAATGTAACAGAAACAAGGTACCTTCGCTTGGTTGAATCTCTGCTGTGCTAAACTGTTGACAACTGAAGGTCTAGGGAACTCTAATAGAACAGGCACTGACAGTCAAATGAGTCGAACACTGACACATAGGAACCGACTAGAGTCTGAAGTTCAAGCTCAGATTAACTGGAAGAGTGGATCAACTGATGGTCGAATTAGTAGAACTCATGGAACAGATAGTCAGACTTATGGTCAATTGAGTTGAACTCTGACATCACCAGATAGGAGAATCAGTGAAAGCTGAGAGAGTTGGACTCCAACTAAGCAGGATCAAGAGATTCAGATGGTCGGTCAAGCAGGGTCAGCAACAGGTGAGTAAATGAGGCACAGAATCGACAAGCTGAAAAATGGTCAAGTAGGAAATCCAGGGTTGACAACACAGAAACAATACCTGAAATGAGGTATAGGAACTGTAAGCTGAAGAGTAGCCGGTAACAAGGCCAAGGCTGGTAACAAGGAACCGCTACTAGAGAAAGGGTAACAGGAAAACAGGAACAGAACTGAGACTAACTTGAACACTCACTAGAACACTAAGAGCAAGCGCCAACTCTGAGCACCTGGCAGTTAATAAAGACATAGGAGGAAGCGTAAACCCAGATACGGAGTGAGGAATCCGGCAAACCAGGGCAATGGTAAAAACCCAGAGATGTAGTGGACAAGAAAACCCCATTGAGAAAATCAATAGCACCATAAGGGGTAATTAAAATCTTCATTAATATAAATGGGTTTTTAACCTGTTGACTGCTACAGAGGCCTACAACTCTGGTTGGGTGTACATCACATTGCTTTATAATATGTTGCATGCCCCTTTGGCATTCAAAGGGTGAAAATAAAGTTAGGATAAGTTGACTGCTTCAGAGGCCTCCAACTCTGAAAGCAATGCATTCAAGACCTCTATAGCATTCATGGGGTAAAAAGTCCCATTTAAAGTAATGGGTGTATGGGGAATTTGTCCACTATGGTTCCGTTGGTTTTTAAAAAAAAAATTGCACTTTTTTAGGTTCTAGAATAAAGCCCTAACTATAAATTGGGTGAATATTAACCCTTTGAGTACAAGAGGCTGTACAACACATTGCTTTGCAATATGTTGCATGCCCCTTTGGCATTTGAAGGGTGAAAATAAAGTTAGGACAACCATATACCACCTTATGTGTTTCATGCTTGCAGCATTTACTCATAGGTGAATTACACAGTATGAAAGCGAGGTTTATCAAGTCTATGTGAAAAAAAACTCCACCCCTAACTTATAGAAATCAAATACATACATCAATATAATATATTAGCCCCCTCAGAGTAACATCCAGTGGCTGATCTACAATGACCAATGCTGTGTATAAAATGTATAAGTTCATATAATGATAATAATAGCAAAGATTATTGAAAATAATGTAATGTATAGATTAAAAAATGTAAAATAGCCAAAAACAAACACATATGATAAATAAATGAATAAGAAACACAGATGTCTCTGGTTAACACAATACAGAGAGACATCAAATTGTGAATTTAGTTATGTGTCCAAGTATAAGGTTGGCCCTAGACTAACTGGAGCCCTATGGAAAATCAATTTTGGCACTGCGTATACACACATGCAAGTCATTTATCCCATATGACACCAGTGAGCTAGCAATCTATAGTGACCCATGTGACTCAACAGAGCAGGCAATCTATAGTGACCCACATGACACAACAGAGCTAGCAATCCATATTGACCCACATGACTAAACAGAGCTAGTAGTATATAATGACACATATGTGACAATACAGCTTATATTATCCCCTTATACTTAAAGGGAGCAGATTATCCAAGAAGATAAAAGATAAACCCAGGAAAAAACTGAATTGTGCAGGATTCTGGGCAAACGATTTTAGAATTAGGTATGGACAAAAAGTCTTGCTTTATTCCAGTGGGAGTTGCCATTAAAAATTTTACTCGTTTACCGTGGGATTTAACACCCATTTCAGAACCCAAAAATGTTCATCCGTTTCGCTGACACCATCTATTTTCCACTAGAATAGTTCTTATTTCTGTCTGTGGTTTCTAAGACTTCCCATCATGCAGCATGTTGTATAATATGAGGGAATAAAAGAGGAAACAGATAGATAAGGAAAGAGATGGAGAAAAGATAAAATAAAAAAGTTGTTTTATTGTGCTTGCTTTCATAATATGAACAGGAGAAGCTAGAGTGCTGATGCTGAATGAGAGTTGAAGGAATCTAGCAGCATTAGTAGTGAAGGGAGCACACTCACCCCCTGCACATGTGAGATTCAGGCCCCCAACATCCTCCCCAGGGATCTGTGGAAACAACTTAAAAAGGGGATTTCTGGATAATAGCAGTGGCACAACTCAGCTGTCTTTGTTTGCTGTTGCTGATATCAGTTTGACATTGTATTCATCACAAAGTAGAGAGCAGGAAGAAACTGGTGGTTAAGGTGATGAGTCAATGGGTGGTAGAACTGGTGGTGTAGAAGAGACCATGAGAGTGTCCTTGGCTCAAAGAAATTAGAATGGGAGAGAGATGCAGCTGGGAATGGGCACCACCACCACCGCTGCAAGCAATGACATTATGGTATTTGCTGCTAATGTAATTCTTGCTCCTGAGTTGTCAGATGTACCTTTGTTACCGCAGCAGGATGAGCAGA
Organism: Rhinophrynus dorsalis; assembly: GCA_037306005.1. Taxonomy (NCBI): domain Eukaryota; kingdom Metazoa; phylum Chordata; class Amphibia; order Anura; family Rhinophrynidae; genus Rhinophrynus; species Rhinophrynus dorsalis. The sequence continues at coordinate 135,055,173 of CM074718.1, forward strand.
GTAGTGTGCCAGTTTCCATCATGGGCACCATGGATAGTAGCAACAGTTATATGAGAATAGGACAGGTAGATGTGGTTCTACTTCCAACTACTCCTTGTGCTAGCACTATTGGTGCTGCTGGTGAGGCAGCAGCACCTACACCAGCCATTGCAGGTGGATCTGTAGAGGAAGAAAAGCAGAGCATAAAGGTCCCTCTAAGTGTAGTATATACAGTTGTCTCAGGAACTGTCACCTTCATGTTGCTCTCTTAAGTCTGGTACTCACATGTAGAAGAGGCTATATACACTATCTCAATGTATAAAGCACTCTCCTGGATGCATATACACCCCTATTGGGGAGCTTCTAATCCAGTACTTTAGGGCTCCACTATGATCCACAAGTGATAAACTAAATCATCTGTGAAGATCCTGCAATGCCGTCCCAATATATATATATACTACTCTTATAAATACAAATGGAGGAGTAAAACTTAGATCTCTCATGAGCCAAAAGGCCCACAAATAAGCACTAAGTTAGGGCAAGTAACAGAATATATTTAATAAAAAATATTAAAACGATTTCCAAAATAATATGAAAATAAAAAAAATTAACAATGAGAATTCTTACATCAGAATGTTCTATGGTTTTTCCGGAAGAAGTAAAGTTTGTTATAAAATGCATAGTCTAATGACATGTAAGATCCATGGTAGCATAGGTTTATAACAGTAAAATCTTGCCAAACATATTTGATTTCATTTTTTGATTATGTTATATGAGTGATAGATAAGGGTGGAGCAGACGCTTTAGCACATTTGGATTTTTGTAAAGATTTTGATACTTTTTTTTTGAGGAATGGACAAAGGCATGGAATCTAAAATGTAATGCTGAAAAGTGCAGCTAAATATATTTAGAACAAAGAAACCCACATTTCAAAGAAGAAACACCAAAATGGTGCAGGGTCTTCGTGACACAGGGTACCAGGTATTTAATATGAACAATCTGGAAGCAAGGAGGGCAAGGGGTGATATGATATAAACATTTAAATATATTCAGGGATTTAATATAGTTCAAGAGGGAAGCATTTTTTTTTTAAAAGAGGAATTCTAGAACAAGAGGTCTTGATCTAAAGTCAGAAAGTAGAAAATTCAGATGTACTATTTTATAGAAAGGATGATAAAAACTTATAAGACAGTCTCCCAGCAGTGGCGGTTGGGACAAATATTGTTAGGGAATTCAAAAAAGTCTGGGATAGTCATGTCTTTTATGTGAAGTATGAAAGACTGCATATTTTATTACGAAGGGAAATGGACAGTATTTCCTGCTGTCAAAATCTGTTTCTGTCTTTCTATGTAAAGCATGTGAAAACTTCCACCAAAATAGGAAATTGAGTGCTGCTGTAATTGTGCCTCTTGTCCCTCCGCAAGAGCTGGGACATGAGGTACTGTCCAAGGAAGAATGATCCAAACTTCAACCCATGTGGCAGTCCTTCTGGTCCCTCCTTGGCACTTGTCATAAGCCACTGCCGTTGCCTTGTCAGACTAAATCAGAAGGCAGCGAATCAATTAGAAACAATGCTAAAGAGCCAAATGAATTTCCCAAATCTCCAACAAAAGCTGACTCTCTTAGTCAGATCAGAGGCCCTATGCCACCTGCGGCTGAATGGGGCTCCCTACCCTGACATGCTGGCATCCGTTGTCAATATGGACTAGGCTACAATGACAAACGGTGATCCAATGTCAGGGGGGTTTCCTGGAGCCACCAGTGAAGATTCACCCCTGCTCGGGATGAGAGGGACAATCACAGAAGAAAGATGGCACTGCTGTCTGGATTTCTTGAGAATATCCAATCGTAGGGTCTAAGTGTGGAACTGGGCATACAGAGCCAAGACCAGTGACCCCAACACTCTTATTTAAACCCGCATCATCACCGAGTGTGAGCCAAAGACTCAGACACATGCCCAGACAACATCTGAGCTTTGTCTACTAACAGGAAAACCCATCCCTGAAGGGTGTCAAATGTCATGCTATGTACAACCAGAGATTGAGAAGGGACCAAAGAAGACTTTTTGTTGATCACCCAGTCTTAAGCCTTGCTTTTCCAGAATGGACGCGCATGTCTAAGGATGGAATCATAAGATGCCTTGAGACCGAATAAGGCTAGACAAAGCTGCCATAACTTTTGTGAGAAGTGCATGCCAGCCCAAGGGGAAGGGCAATTCATTGGAAATGGCAAACTAAAAAGTGAAGGAATCGTTGCATGTGAATAGGCCTGTGAAGGTATGCATCTGTTAGGTCAAGAGAGATCATAAATTCTCCTTGACATATAGTAGCTATGAATTCCATCTTGAATCTTGGCAAAACAATCAAGATGCTTTATGTCCAAAACCAGACAACAACCTCCGTCTTTCTTGGGGACTAGGAAGAGATCGGATCGGAACTCTTAAAAAGCAACCAAATTAATTCCTACATATCCACTTTCTGGAACTATAGAGCTTTCATGGGATCTTGAGGAACCCTTCACATGAAGAAATGGTGAGGAGGATAGTCCTTGAAGTCTATGCAGTAACCCTCTGAAATAACCCTCAAAACCCAGTAATCAACACACTGGCCCACACACACTGAGAAAATGTAGTATCCACCCTCCAATTGCTTGGGGCAGTGGATGACTTGTACATAGAGGGCATCTGGAGGAAAAGAAGCAAGGTGTCCACAGAAAAGGTGGATGCATAGGAGTGAACTGGGGTATCAGAGAACTCTTGCCCCCAGTAGTGTGGTTAATGACCTTCTCCAGTTCAGGGCCAAAGAGCTGTTTGCTGATGAACAGTAAAGAGAGAAGGGACTTGATGGAAGACAGATCAGCTGACCAGATCTTCAGACAAAGGGTATTACGTGCTACTACAAAGAGCACAGATGTCTTACCAAGAAACCCAACTGTATTTAAGGCAGCCTTACACATATAATTATTATCCTAGAAATCTTGTGAACAACATCCCCCTTGGAACACTCTGTTTGAATCATTTCCCTAAATTTCTCATACCAAGTGGCGTAGCCCTTCCCTCTTTGGCTATTTCAAAGACTGGATGCAAGTGACCCTGGAGGCCAAAAAGTACATTTTGAGAAGATAATCTAAGCATTTAATTGCAGCTGCATCTAATAGCAGTAAAGCTGTGTGTATGTAGAGGCGATAAATAGGGGGATCAACTGCCCGAGGAGTTGGCCACCTCTGCAGTGCGGCCGGGGGAAAAAGGGTAAAGTAGGCCTTCTACTCCTTTTAAAAATGTCCGGAAAGGACATCTCCAAGGGGATCTCGGTAATCTGTATAGTACTTAATACTGCAAAGCTCCCAGGGTCCTTCTCAAAACGGGGCAAGACAAAACTCATCCCCATCTTCATGTCCTGTTTCACCTTTCTCCAGCAAAGAACAGACCCTCTTCTTGGGAACAGGGGGACCCCAATCTAACTTATGAAGGATACACCCAAGAGACTTTGGGATGCTTTCCAGACAAGGGTCCTATCCCATGAAGACTCCTGATTAGATGAATTGGGCCCCTGAGCAAACATGGGACAAAACTAAAAGTGGAGCACAGTTGACCTGTTTAACCCATGGGGAAACTGTTCTGACAAGATTGACAATTGACCACTGCAAAAACATCTGCAGTAGTTCTGGTGGTCTTGGGCTTCCCTGTTTAACTGTGACATTGAAAACAACCTCAAAATAGAAGAGCCCTAAGGAGGCAGAAAACTAGGCAGAGAAGAAAGTGAATAAACTTATCTACACCACTGAGGGGAGTCTATTAGTTTCTATACGTTAGTTTGGCTACCTTAGGGGAAAGCCTGCTGCAGATGGTGCCTCCTGGATAAGTCTGCCGTAGGAAAAGGAAGAAAAATTCCTCCCACTCCTTTTCTAAAATACCAGGAAAACCAGATAGTATAGAAAATGAAAATTGAGCAGTGACTGTCCAGCCTTGCATGCTAAACAATGCAGTCATGGATGGGAACCCCATAAGGGGATTCCATAATGTGCAGGAAAGTCCATGATAGATTGTTCTGGTCCCGAGGTCCAGTACAGAAAGAGGATAGGCCTGTTGGCTTCATAATCAGCCGTTGTTAATAAGAAATACATTATGCAACACAACCAATCCTCAGTCAATAGGCTGTTCCCTCTTCTTCTGGCACGTTTAGGAGTCTGTCAATTGCACTTACACTTGTCTGTCTCTTGGGTGTTAATTTACAAAGTATATCAGTCAGTCAGTCACAGAGGTCCAGCCAGCTCAGGAAGGAACTTGGGTCACCTGCCTGTCTCTTCTGTCAATTTTTAGTTTTTTTTGGAGGTAAATCTATTTCTCCCTTCACACTCCCTTTCACAGTCACCAGACTCCCCAAACACAGAAAACAAATTGCCTGCCAACACATCTCCCAAAACTAAACCAACTCTTATCTCCTTTAGCTTGCAAATTATACTGTATTCTTTCTCTATGAAAAACAAAGAATGATAAGCCTCAGGTACCACCTGATACTCCCTTTTATACTTACGAATACAAGAGAAGCTTTATATGTGTGTGTGGGGGGTTCATTCTTACAATTAATTTCAATGCAATGATCAAGGCAGAAATAGCGGGAAAACTACTTTTTGTGAAACATTTGCTACATGTCAGGAAGTGACATTTTTCTCCTGTTTCACTTTTGAGAAAAAAACATTTTGGCCTTAGTTATAATGTAGGCAAAGCCAAGACATCCTGCTTTCCAGAAGTTACATTTAATTATTTGTTATATGATATTATTATGTTTTCACTTAGCTTCAATTGTATGTTAAAGTATGTGTCTTTGTCCAGCTATCTTGGCTGGGATGGCAATAAGCACCTCAAATGATGTATGTGCTGACATTGGGGTGCATTGAACGTGATTCCATGCAGTGTGAGTACAGTGACTTAGATGCCAGTCTGTCGACCAAGCCAAATGGAGATAGACCAAGGGAATAGGGATGGTAGAAAGTTTTTGCCTTAAAACAGAAATATGTGAAAAATGGCACTTCCAACCTAGTGGGAAATTTCCTGTGAAAAGTGCAGTTTTTCTGCTTTTTTTTTGCCTAACTCATTGCAATGAAATCAATGGGAAGATTGATTTTACACACAAAACATAGCAAATTTTAGTTTATTTTCCACAGGCATTGTATAAAAGGGGTCTGAGTGTCTCTGTGTTGGTGGAGTCTGGGGAAAGAATCAGTGGAACAGGGATTAAAGAAAAAAAAAATGGGAAAAAAATTGGTAAGTAGGTGTTGGACTTAGCACTGAGGAAGACTTAGTTTTTTAGGCACAAGCCCTGAGGAAACATTGATTTGTAGGACTTAGACATGTTGTTAGTGGGCCAAGCCCTAAAGAACAATTGATTTGTAGGATTTAGACTTGTTAGGCTAAAGCCCTGAGGAAACATTGATTTGTAAGACTTATACGTATTGTTAGAGGCCCAAGCACTGAGGAACAATTGGTTTGTTGGACTTAGACATGTTTTTAGAGGCCCAAGCCCTGAGGAACAATTGATTTGTAGGACTTAGACTTGTTAGGCTTAAGCCCTGAGGAAACATTGATTTGTTGGACTTAGACTTGTTGTTAGAGACCTGAACGCTGAGGCAGAATTGATTTGTAGGATTTAGACTTGTTAGGCTAAAGCCCTGAGGAAACATTGATTTGTAAGACTTATACGTATTGTTAGAGGCCCAAGCACTGAGGAACAATTGGTTTGTTGGACATAGACTTGTTAGGCACAAGCCCCGAGGAAACACTGATTTTAGGAATATGGCTTATTAGAGACACAAGCCCAGAGAAATCAGTGATTTGTTGGACTCAGGTTTGTTAGCGGAACAAGTCCCAAGGAATCAGTGATGATTTGTTGGATTCAGGTTTCTTAAAGGCACAAGCCTTGAGGAATAGTCATTTGTTGGACTCAGTTTTTGAGACGCACAAGAACTGAGGAATCGGTGATGATTTGTTGGACTCAGGTTTGTTAAAGGCACAAGCCCTGAGGAAAAAAATTATTTGTAGGACTTAAACACTTTTGGGGGCTTGTTTCTAACAAATCTTTCTCATATAGGCCTTGTTTAAAAGAAAAAGCCCTGAGAGAATAAATGCCCTGCTGGCTTAGTGCTAGCAGGTTATTTTATGGTAGCCACTAGTCATTGGCCTTTGGTAAATGCCGTGGTGATATTGCGACATTTGCAACTGCTGTTTTTGTTGCTGTGTTGTTTAAGCAGCAGGATGATTAGGCTGCTCCAAGGGAATGGAATAAACAACAGCAGTGATATGGTGTTGATGATCATTGTTCAACTTGCTACTAGCTCCAGTGATGCTCCTGAGACAGTAGTAGCACCACAACTATCCTCCATCACTTCAGGTATATCTAGAGAAAAGAAGTTTGCCTAAAATTCTACTGCTCCATCACCTCCTCCAGTATCATGGGTGTGTTGGAATACTAGTTTTTCCCTTTGGAGCAGGTCGCAACTGTGCTTTTTATCTGCAATTGCAATATCTACAGTGTATGTAGGAAATAGGGGAAGGACCAGGAACAATGGACACATCTGCACTCACATCAAACAACTGGAACAACTAAAACCAAACACCTTGAAGCTTAGGTCTGCAATGTCAAATCATTCCCCCAAGAAACCTCCACTAAGGACACATGACAACTAGCAGAATAATAATAATGATCAATCCTCCCTGCCACCATCTTAGCATATTCTGTGGGATGGAATCTTCTCAGATGCTGCTTGATTACATGCTTGCAATTATATTCCACTACATTGCAGTGTGTGGTCAGCGCACTGCACAGTGTGCAATGGGTGGACAATAACTGTGGTTCACCAGAAGACATTGCTACCCTAGCCTGTCGCAAATAATGTAATGTATAGATTAAAAAATGTAAAATAGCCAAAAACAAACACATATGATAAATAAATGAATAAGAAACACAGATGTCTCTGGTTAACACAATACAGAGAGACATCAAATTGTGAATTTAGTTATGTGTCCAAGTATAAGGTTGGCCCTAGACTAACTGGAGCCCTATGGAAAATCAATTTTGGCACTGCGTATACACACATGCAAGTCATTTATCCCATATGACACCAGTGAGCTAGCAATCTATAGTGACCCATGTGACTCAACAGAGCAGGCAATCTATAGTGACCCACATGACACAACAGAGCTAGCAATCCATATTGACCCACATGACTAAACAGAGCTAGTAGTATATAATGACACATATGTGACAATACAGCTTATATTATCCCCTTATACTTAAAGGGAGCAGATTATCCAAGAAGATAAAAGATAAACCCAGGAAAAAACTGAATTGTGCAGGATTCTGGGCAAACGATTTTAGAATTAGGTATGGACAAAAAGTCTTGCTTTATTCCAGTGGGAGTTGCCATTAAAAATTTTACTCGTTTACCGTGGGATTTAACACCCATTTCAGAACCCAAAAATGTTCATCCGTTTCGCTGACACCATCTATTTTCCACTAGAATAGTTCTTATTTCTGTCTGTGGTTTCTAAGACTTCCCATCATGCAGCATGTTGTATAATATGAGGGAATAAAAGAGGAAACAGATAGATAAGGAAAGAGATGGAGAAAAGATAAAATAAAAAAGTTGTTTTATTGTGCTTGCTTTCATAATATGAACAGGAGAAGCTAGAGTGCTGATGCTGAATGAGAGTTGAAGGAATCTAGCAGCATTAGTAGTGAAGGGAGCACACTCACCCCCTGCACATGTGAGATTCAGGCCCCCAACATCCTCCCCAGGGATCTGTGGAAACAACTTAAAAAGGGGATTTCTGGATAATAGCAGTGGCACAACTCAGCTGTCTTTGTTTGCTGTTGCTGATATCAGTTTGACATTGTATTCATCACAAAGTAGAGAGCAGGAAGAAACTGGTGGTTAAGGTGATGAGTCAATGGGTGGTAGAACTGGTGGTGTAGAAGAGACCATGAGAGTGTCCTTGGCTCAAAGAAATTAGAATGGGAGAGAGATGCAGCTGGGAATGGGCACCACCACCACCGCTGCAAGCAATGACATTATGGTATTTGCTGCTAATGTAATTCTTGCTCCTGAGTTGTCAGATGTACCTTTGTTACCGCAGCAGGATGAGCAGAGTAGTGTGCCAGTTTCCATCATGGGCACCATGGATAGTAGCAACAGTTATATGAGAATAGGACAGGTAGATGTGGTTCTACTTCCAACTACTCCTTGTGCTAGCACTATTGGTGCTGCTGGTGAGGCAGCAGCACCTACACCAGCCATTGCAGGTGGATCTGTAGAGGAAGAAAAGCAGAGCATAAAGGTCCCTCTAAGTGTAGTATATACAGTTGTCTCAGGAACTGTCACCTTCATGTTGCTCTCTTAAGTCTGGTACTCACATGTAGAAGAGGCTATATACACTATCTCAATGTATAAAGCACTCTCCTGGATGCATATACACCCCTATTGGGGAGCTTCTAATCCAGTACTTTAGGGCTCCACTATGATCCACAAGTGATAAACTAAATCATCTGTGAAGATCCTGCAATGCCGTCCCAATATATATATATACTACTCTTATAAATACAAATGGAGGAGTAAAACTTAGATCTCTCATGAGCCAAAAGGCCCACAAATAAGCACTAAGTTAGGGCAAGTAACAGAATATATTTAATAAAAAATATTAAAACGATTTCCAAAATAATATGAAAATAAAAAAAATTAACAATGAGAATTCTTACATCAGAATGTTCTATGGTTTTTCCGGAAGAAGTAAAGTTTGTTATAAAATGCATAGTCTAATGACATGTAAGATCCATGGTAGCATAGGTTTATAACAGTAAAATCTTGCCAAACATATTTGATTTCATTTTTTGATTATGTTATATGAGTGATAGATAAGGGTGGAGCAGACGCTTTAGCACATTTGGATTTTTGTAAAGATTTTGATACTTTTTTTTTGAGGAATGGACAAAGGCATGGAATCTAAAATGTAATGCTGAAAAGTGCAGCTAAATATATTTAGAACAAAGAAACCCACATTTCAAAGAAGAAACACCAAAATGGTGCAGGGTCTTCGTGACACAGGGTACCAGGTATTTAATATGAACAATCTGGAAGCAAGGAGGGCAAGGGGTGATATGATATAAACATTTAAATATATTCAGGGATTTAATATAGTTCAAGAGGGAAGCATTTTTTTTTTAAAAGAGGAATTCTAGAACAAGAGGTCTTGATCTAAAGTCAGAAAGTAGAAAATTCAGATGTACTATTTTATAGAAAGGATGATAAAAACTTATAAGACAGTCTCCCAGCAGTGGCGGTTGGGACAAATATTGTTAGGGAATTCAAAAAAGTCTGGGATAGTCATGTCTTTTATGTGAAGTATGAAAGACTGCATATTTTATTACGAAGGGAAATGGACAGTATTTCCTGCTGTCAAAATCTGTTTCTGTCTTTCTATGTAAAGCATGTGAAAACTTCCACCAAAATAGGAAATTGAGTGCTGCTGTAATTGTGCCTCTTGTCCCTCCGCAAGAGCTGGGACATGAGGTACTGTCCAAGGAAGAATGATCCAAACTTCAACCCATGTGGCAGTCCTTCTGGTCCCTCCTTGGCACTTGTCATAAGCCACTGCCGTTGCCTTGTCAGACTAAATCAGAAGGCAGCGAATCAATTAGAAACAATGCTAAAGAGCCAAATGAATTTCCCAAATCTCCAACAAAAGCTGACTCTCTTAGTCAGATCAGAGGCCCTATGCCACCTGCGGCTGAATGGGGCTCCCTACCCTGACATGCTGGCATCCGTTGTCAATATGGACTAGGCTACAATGACAAACGGTGATCCAATGTCAGGGGGGTTTCCTGGAGCCACCAGTGAAGATTCACCCCTGCTCGGGATGAGAGGGACAATCACAGAAGAAAGATGGCACTGCTGTCTGGATTTCTTGAGAATATCCAATCGTAGGGTCTAAGTGTGGAACTGGGCATACAGAGCCAAGACCAGTGACCCCAACACTCTTATTTAAACCCGCATCATCACCGAGTGTGAGCCAAAGACTCAGACACATGCCCAGACAACATCTGAGCTTTGTCTACTAACAGGAAAACCCATCCCTGAAGGGTGTCAAATGTCATGCTATGTACAACCAGAGATTGAGAAGGGACCAAAGAAGACTTTTTGTTGATCACCCAGTCTTAAGCCTTGCTTTTCCAGAATGGACGCGCATGTCTAAGGATGGAATCATAAGATGCCTTGAGACCGAATAAGGCTAGACAAAGCTGCCATAACTTTTGTGAGAAGTGCATGCCAGCCCAAGGGGAAGGGCAATTCATTGGAAATGGCAAACTAAAAAGTGAAGGAATCGTTGCATGTGAATAGGCCTGTGAAGGTATGCATCTGTTAGGTCAAGAGAGATCATAAATTCTCCTTGACATATAGTAGCTATGAATTCCATCTTGAATCTTGGCAAAACAATCAAGATGCTTTATGTCCAAAACCAGACAACAACCTCCGTCTTTCTTGGGGACTAGGAAGAGATCGGATCGGAACTCTTAAAAAGCAACCAAATTAATTCCTACATATCCACTTTCTGGAACTATAGAGCTTTCATGGGATCTTGAGGAACCCTTCACATGAAGAAATGGTGAGGAGGATAGTCCTTGAAGTCTATGCAGTAACCCTCTGAAATAACCCTCAAAACCCAGTAATCAACACACTGGCCCACACACACTGAGAAAATGTAGTATCCACCCTCCAATTGCTTGGGGCAGTGGATGACTTGTACATAGAGGGCATCTGGAGGAAAAGAAGCAAGGTGTCCACAGAAAAGGTGGATGCATAGGAGTGAACTGGGGTATCAGAGAACTCTTGCCCCCAGTAGTGTGGTTAATGACCTTCTCCAGTTCAGGGCCAAAGAGCTGTTTGCTGATGAACAGTAAAGAGAGAAGGGACTTGATGGAAGACAGATCAGCTGACCAGATCTTCAGACAAAGGGTATTACGTGCTACTACAAAGAGCACAGATGTCTTACCAAGAAACCCAACTGTATTTAAGGCAGCCTTACACATATAATTATTATCCTAGAAATCTTGTGAACAACATCCCCCTTGGAACACTCTGTTTGAATCATTTCCCTAAATTTCTCATACCAAGTGGCGTAGCCCTTCCCTCTTTGGCTATTTCAAAGACTGGATGCAAGTGACCCTGGAGGCCAAAAAGTACATTTTGAGAAGATAATCTAAGCATTTAATTGCAGCTGCATCTAATAGCAGTAAAGCTGTGTGTATGTAGAGGCGATAAATAGGGGGATCAACTGCCCGAGGAGTTGGCCACCTCTGCAGTGCGGCCGGGGGAAAAAGGGTAAAGTAGGCCTTCTACTCCTTTTAAAAATGTCCGGAAAGGACATCTCCAAGGGGATCTCGGTAATCTGTATAGTACTTAATACTGCAAAGCTCCCAGGGTCCTTCTCAAAACGGGGCAAGACAAAACTCATCCCCATCTTCATGTCCTGTTTCACCTTTCTCCAGCAAAGAACAGACCCTCTTCTTGGGAACAGGGGGACCCCAATCTAACTTATGAAGGATACACCCAAGAGACTTTGGGATGCTTTCCAGACAAGGGTCCTATCCCATGAAGACTCCTGATTAGATGAATTGGGCCCCTGAGCAAACATGGGACAAAACTAAAAGTGGAGCACAGTTGACCTGTTTAACCCATGGGGAAACTGTTCTGACAAGATTGACAATTGACCACTGCAAAAACATCTGCAGTAGTTCTGGTGGTCTTGGGCTTCCCTGTTTAACTGTGACATTGAAAACAACCTCAAAATAGAAGAGCCCTAAGGAGGCAGAAAACTAGGCAGAGAAGAAAGTGAATAAACTTATCTACACCACTGAGGGGAGTCTATTAGTTTCTATACGTTAGTTTGGCTACCTTAGGGGAAAGCCTGCTGCAGATGGTGCCTCCTGGATAAGTCTGCCGTAGGAAAAGGAAGAAAAATTCCTCCCACTCCTTTTCTAAAATACCAGGAAAACCAGATAGTATAGAAAATGAAAATTGAGCAGTGACTGTCCAGCCTTGCATGCTAAACAATGCAGTCATGGATGGGAACCCCATAAGGGGATTCCATAATGTGCAGGAAAGTCCATGATAGATTGTTCTGGTCCCGAGGTCCAGTACAGAAAGAGGATAGGCCTGTTGGCTTCATAATCAGCCGTTGTTAATAAGAAATACATTATGCAACACAACCAATCCTCAGTCAATAGGCTGTTCCCTCTTCTTCTGGCACGTTTAGGAGTCTGTCAATTGCACTTACACTTGTCTGTCTCTTGGGTGTTAATTTACAAAGTATATCAGTCAGTCAGTCACAGAGGTCCAGCCAGCTCAGGAAGGAACTTGGGTCACCTGCCTGTCTCTTCTGTCAATTTTTAGTTTTTTTTGGAGGTAAATCTATTTCTCCCTTCACACTCCCTTTCACAGTCACCAGACTCCCCAAACACAGAAAACAAATTGCCTGCCAACACATCTCCCAAAACTAAACCAACTCTTATCTCCTTTAGCTTGCAAATTATACTGTATTCTTTCTCTATGAAAAACAAAGAATGATAAGCCTCAGGTACCACCTGATACTCCCTTTTATACTTACGAATACAAGAGAAGCTTTATATGTGTGTGTGGGGGGTTCATTCTTACAATTAATTTCAATGCAATGATCAAGGCAGAAATAGCGGGAAAACTACTTTTTGTGAAACATTTGCTACATGTCAGGAAGTGACATTTTTCTCCTGTTTCACTTTTGAGAAAAAAACATTTTGGCCTTAGTTATAATGTAGGCAAAGCCAAGACATCCTGCTTTCCAGAAGTTACATTTAATTATTTGTTATATGATATTATTATGTTTTCACTTAGCTTCAATTGTATGTTAAAGTATGTGTCTTTGTCCAGCTATCTTGGCTGGGATGGCAATAAGCACCTCAAATGATGTATGTGCTGACATTGGGGTGCATTGAACGTGATTCCATGCAGTGTGAGTACAGTGACTTAGATGCCAGTCTGTCGACCAAGCCAAATGGAGATAGACCAAGGGAATAGGGATGGTAGAAAGTTTTTGCCTTAAAACAGAAATATGTGAAAAATGGCACTTCCAACCTAGTGGGAAATTTCCTGTGAAAAGTGCAGTTTTTCTGCTTTTTTTTTGCCTAACTCATTGCAATGAAATCAATGGGAAGATTGATTTTACACACAAAACATAGCAAATTTTAGTTTATTTTCCACAGGCATTGTATAAAAGGGGTCTGAGTGTCTCTGTGTTGGTGGAGTCTGGGGAAAGAATCAGTGGAACAGGGATTAAAGAAAAAAAAAAATGGGAAAAAAATTGGTAAGTAGGTGTTGGACTTAGCACTGAGGAAGACTTAGTTTTTTAGGCACAAGCCCTGAGGAAACATTGATTTGTAGGACTTAGACATGTTGTTAGTGGGCCAAGCCCTAAAGAACAATTGATTTGTAGGATTTAGACTTGTTAGGCTAAAGCCCTGAGGAAACATTGATTTGTAAGACTTATACGTATTGTTAGAGGCCCAAGCACTGAGGAACAATTGGTTTGTTGGACTTAGACATGTTTTTAGAGGCCCAAGCCCTGAGGAACAATTGATTTGTAGGACTTAGACTTGTTAGGCTTAAGCCCTGAGGAAACATTGATTTGTTGGACTTAGACTTGTTGTTAGAGACCTGAACGCTGAGGCAGAATTGATTTGTAGGATTTAGACTTGTTAGGCTAAAGCCCTGAGGAAACATTGATTTGTAAGACTTATACGTATTGTTAGAGGCCCAAGCACTGAGGAACAATTGGTTTGTTGGACATAGACTTGTTAGGCACAAGCCCCGAGGAAACACTGATTTTAGGAATATGGCTTATTAGAGACACAAGCCCAGAGAAATCAGTGATTTGTTGGACTCAGGTTTGTTAGCGGAACAAGTCCCAAGGAATCAGTGATGATTTGTTGGATTCAGGTTTCTTAAAGGCACAAGCCTTGAGGAATAGTCATTTGTTGGACTCAGTTTTTGAGACGCACAAGAACTGAGGAATCGGTGATGATTTGTTGGACTCAGGTTTGTTAAAGGCACAAGCCCTGAGGAAAAAAATTATTTGTAGGACTTAAACACTTTTGGGGGCTTGTTTCTAACAAATCTTTCTCATATAGGCCTTGTTTAAAAGAAAAAGCCCTGAGAGAATAAATGCCCTGCTGGCTTAGTGCTAGCAGGTTATTTTATGGTAGCCACTAGTCATTGGCCTTTGGTAAATGCCGTGGTGATATTGCGACATTTGCAACTGCTGTTTTTGTTGCTGTGTTGTTTAAGCAGCAGGATGATTAGGCTGCTCCAAGGGAATGGAATAAACAACAGCAGTGATATGGTGTTGATGATCATTGTTCAACTTGCTACTAGCTCCAGTGATGCTCCTGAGACAGTAGTAGCACCACAACTATCCTCCATCACTTCAGGTATATCTAGAGAAAAGAAGTTTGCCTAAAATTCTACTGCTCCATCACCTCCTCCAGTATCATGGGTGTGTTGGAATACTAGTTTTTCCCTTTGGAGCAGGTCGCAACTGTGCTTTTTATCTGCAATTGCAATATCTACAGTGTATGTAGGAAATAGGGGAAGGACCAGGAACAATGGACACATCTGCACTCACATCAAACAACTGGAACAACTAAAACCAAACACCTTGAAGCTTAGGTCTGCAATGTCAAATCATTCCCCCAAGAAACCTCCACTAAGGACACATGACAACTAGCAGAATAATAATAATGATCAATCCTCCCTGCCACCATCTTAGCATATTCTGTGGGATGGAATCTTCTCAGATGCTGCTTGATTACATGCTTGCAATTATATTCCACTACATTGCAGTGTGTGGTCAGCGCACTGCACAGTGTGCAATGGGTGGACAATAACTGTGGTTCACCAGAAGACATTGCTACCCTAGCCTGTCGCAAATAGCTGATGGTAAGCCAGGTGTTTTGCTCACCATCAAACTTTCAGGCTCCTGCTGGGTTTCCTCTTAGGTTTGCATCTCAATTCTTGGTGACCTTGGAGAAAGACAGGGGATACAGCAACAGAAGCTCCAGATTAATTTTGTGGGGCTTTGGCTTTAACATACTTCACATAAATGTTATGGTGTCTGTATTTCATGTGTGTTATTATCACGGTCCCTGTGATCTGTCTGTCACTCTTTGTTGTGGTGCGCTCCCATTGGCTGAGCCTTGTTTGGCCTGCCCAGTATGGCCTTCATATACCGGGTCTCTGGCACTTGTCAGGTGCCCTTTCATGGTGTTACTGTACCAGTGCTACTGTGTTGCTGTGTTCCTGCGTTCCTGTGTACCGACTTGGCCCGTCTGACTACTCTCATTGGTTCCTGCTCCGTGATTCGACCCGGCCTGGCTGACATTCCTGCTCCGTGATCTGACCCGGCCTGGCTGACGTTCCTGTTCCGTGACCTGACCCGGCTATCCTGACGTTCCTGTGTAGAGTTCCAGCTGCGATCCTGATCCTGTGTCACTTGGGCGACATTCTGACCTTCCGCTGTTGCTGTTTAATTGCAGACTGAGTATTGTTGCCTCCGATACACTGAGCCTTCTGATTAACTCTTGCAGAGCATTGTTGCCTCCGTTACACTGAGCTTTCCGTTAACACTTGCAGAGGACTGTTGCCTCCGTTATACTGAGCCTTCCGTTAACACTTGCAGAGCACTGTTGCCTTCGTTACACTGTGCCATCCGTTCAAACTTGCCTAGCACTGTTGTCTCCGATACATTGAGCCTTCCGTTACACTTGCAGAGCATTGTAGCCACCGTTACACTGAGCCTTCTGTCAACACTTGCAGAGCATTGTGGCCTCCGTTAACACTGCGCTTCCGCTTAACTCTTACTATACGCAGTGACTTAGTTACCGCACCGATCGGGTGCTATTGGGCAATTCCATCAGCTCTTGCAGTGCACAGAGTTCCGTTACCGCACTGGACGGGTGCTATTGGCTCTGGTTCCATCAGCTCCTGCAGTGTACAGTATTTCCGTTACAGCACTGGTCGGGTGCTATTGGCTCTTACACCTCAGCTCTTGCAGTGTCTGGGTCTCTGTTACCGCACCTGTTGGGTGCTACTGGCTCTCGTCTCTCAGCTCTTGCAGTGTACATTGTCTCCGTTACCGCACCGGTCGGGTGCTCAAGGCTCGAGGTAGTGCTAGCTCTTGCAGAGTATTGTGGCCTCCTTTTCCTGTTCAGTACAGGAAGTAGTCTCAGTCTTGCCTTACTGACTAGGTGCCTCCACATCTTGCACCACAGTCTCTTGCTACTCTTACCATCTACTGGGCGTTGTCTAACACACCTCAACAGAGACTGATTACTTTCCATGAACTTTAACTCATGTTGTGCTGGAATTGCCTGATAATGCCTGTCCTGTGACAGTATCTGTTCTTATGTCTACATACTGGGCCTGAGAGGGCATATTATCACGGTTCCCGTGATCTCCCTCTGTCACTCTCTCTCTTGTGCTGCTCCCTTATTGGTTGAGCCTGTTTGGCCCGCCCCTGGTGACCCTTTTTACACCTGACTAGTAGCACCTGTCAGGTGCCCTTTCATGGTGTTCCAGAGCCAGTGTTGCTGAGTTCCTGTGTTCTGATTTCTGGTGTACCGATTTGGCCTGTTCTGACGACTCTCCTGTGTTCCTGCTCCGTGATCTGACCCGGCCTGGCTGACGTTCCTGCTCGTTGCTGATCTGGCTTGTCTGAGAATCTCCTCCGTGATCTGACCCGACCTGGCTGACGTTCCTGCTCGTTGCTGATCTGGCTTGTCTGAGAATCTCCTCCGTGATCTGACCCGGTCTGGCTGACGTTCCTGCTCATTGCTGATCTGGCTTGTCTGAGAATCTCCTCCATGATCTGACCCAGCCTGGCTGATGTTCCTGTTGCTGTTGTTGCTTGGGCGACATTCTGATTCCTGCTGAGTTCGCGTCTGGTTGATCGAGACTGTATCCATTAACTCCTGTTCAGAGTTGCCAGTTACGCTTGCAGAGCTGTACTACTAAGCTGAGTCTCCGGTTACGCTTGCAGAGCTGTACTACTAAGCTGAGTCTCTGGTTACGCTTGCAGAGCTGTACTACCCAAAGCTGAGTCTTCCGTGGCACTCTCAGGGTGATACTGTTATACGCTGAGCCTCCAATTATACTTGCTGTGCTCTATATCCAACCGGGTGCTGTGGTTAACTCTTGCAGAGCCATTATACTCCTGCTGCTCCTGCTGAGCTGGCCGCATTTGGGCCTTGGTAGACGGAGGCTCATATTGTCATCCAAAGCAGAGTAGTCGGTATCCGGTTACGTGCCTGTGAGGCGCTATTGGCTCCCGCTCCTTCAGAGTCTTCCTCGTTACTACCCGGTGGGGTTATTGGCTCTAGCACTCTCTGCACCGGTGGTTCCTGTTATACACCCGGTGGGGCTATTGGCTCAAGCAATCACTGTACGGTTGGTCTCCTTATACGCCCGTGGGGGCTAGCGAGTCACGCTCTTGCAGTGCAAAGTGTCTTTGTCATACGCCCGTTGGGGCTACATGGCTCAAGCTATCACTGTACGGTTGGTCTCTATTACACGCCCGTGGGGGCTAGAGATTCACGCTCTTGCAGCATCAGTAGCTAGTGGCTAGTGGCTCAAGCTTCGAAGGGCAAGATCCAGAAGCTATGAGCATGGCAGTCTTTTGAACCCACCCTCGCCTCCCATTCCTCCTGACCGTTCACCCGAGCCTGGTGAACCAATGCAGCTCGGGTTCAACAGACTCACGAAGGAGGAACGGGCGCACCGCAAAAGGCAGGGTTTATGCTTATACTGTGGCAAAGCTGGGCACTTATTACGCACTTGTCTGGTAAGGCCGGGAAACGGACGCACCTAGGGTACCTTGGGGGACAGAACTTTTCTACGATTGTTAAACCTCTGTCTGACCTCACGCACAAGGACGCTAATCCCTCTGAATGGTCCGAGGCAGCTGAAAACACTTTTGAGACATTGAAGTCTGCTTTTGCATCTGCTCCTGTACTGTCCCACCCCAATCCTGCCTTGCCATTTACCTTGGAAGTCGATGCCTCCAAAATAGGGGTAGGGGCAGTACTTTCCCAGCGCCCAGTTGGGGGTGGCACCCTGAGACCTTGTGAGTTCTTTTCTAAAAAACTCTCTAGTGCCCAAAGCCATTATGAAATTGGTGACAGAGAACTCTTGGCCATTATTCTCGCATTGAAAGAATGGCGTCACCTTCAGGAGGGCACCAGAACCCCGGTGTTAATTCTAACTGACCATAAGAATTTGACCTATCTCTCAGAAGCGAAAAGGCTGTCCTCCCGCCAGGCTAGATAGGCACTGTTTCTTTCCCGATTTAATTTTGTAGTGTTCTATCTACCGGGCTCAAAGAACGTTAGGGCAGATGCCCTGTCCAGACAATTCAGGGAAGAATTTGAGAGGGATGAAGAACCCATACCTATTATTCAGCCAGATCGTATCCTGGCTACTGTACGTACTAGTATCACTTCGCCACTGGGGGAGGAGATTTTGGCGTCTCAGGCGAGGGCACCCCCAGAAGCCCCAGTTGGCAAGTGTTTTGTGGATGAGCCATTTCGTAACCGTCTGCTTGAGACATATCACTCATCTAAGGCTGCTGGGCACATTGGGAGGGATCAATTAATATGGTCTCTCTCACAAGTATTTTGGTGTCCCTCCCTTAGAGCTGATTGCTCCGCATTCACTGCAGCCTATACCACCTGTGCTCGTGCCAAGACCCCCAGACACCTCCCAGTGGGTCTACTCCAAACTGTGCCTAATGGCAAATGCCCATGGTCCCACATATCCATTGATTTCCTGGGAGAATTGCCAGTGTCTCTCTGGCCTTCCATCAGCCCAGGAATTGACAACAATTTTTGCCAGAGAAGTGTTCCGTTTGCATGGGGTTCCCTGAGCGGTGGTGTCTGACCGAGGGAGCCAGTTCGTGTCCAGATTCTGGAGGGTATTCTGTGGCCAGATGGGCATCCAATTGTCCTTTTCCTTTGCCTACCATCCCCAGACAAATGGGGCCGCTGAGCGTGCCAATCAGGGACTGGAGCAGTTCCTGCGCTGCTTTGTGACCGATCATCATGACAATTGGGCTGACCTGTTGCCATGGGCAGAGTTCGCCAGGAATTGTGCAGTTAATTCATCGTCTGGGAGCTCCTCGCTCCTCATCAATTACGGGTTTCAGCCGTGCCTGCTCCTGGACTCATTTCAGTCGCAGCAGATTCCAGCTCTGGACGAGCATATTGAGCAACTTTGCTCCACTTGGGCACAGTTATAGAGGACCCTCAGTCAGTCATTCCAACGACATCAGCAGCATGCCAATCGTAGACGGCTGCCAGCGGTCTCCTTCCAGGTTGGGGACAGGATATGGCTTTCCTCCAGAAATCTTAATTTGCAAGTGTCATCCAATAAGTTGGTTCCCTGGTTCATTGGCCCATTCAAAGTAATCTGCAAAGTTAATCCTGTCTCGTATGCATTGGAACTCCCAGCATCTATGCGCATACATAATGTGTTCCATGTGTCCCTATTGAAACCTTTGGTATGCATCCGCTACACTACCACTCCGGTGGTTCCTGGGACAGTGGACGTTCAAGGCCAAGAGGAGTACGAAGTTCAGAGTATTATTGATTCTAGGAGGTTTAGAGGGAAATTGCAATATTTGGTCCATTGGAAGGGCTATGGTCTGGAGGAGCGTTCTTGGGTCGATCAAAAGGACCTTCATGCCCCTAGATTGTTGTGCAATTTCCACTCTAAATATCCCCAGAAACCAAGACCCTCTGCCAAGAGAGGGGGTCTTTGAGAGGGGGGTACTATCACGGTCCCCGTGATCTGTCTGTCACTCTTTGTTGTGGTGCGCTCCCATTGGCTGAGGCTTGTTTGGCCCGCCCAGTATGACCTTCATATACCGGGTCTCTGGCACCTGTCAGGTGCCCTTTTGTGGTGTTCCTGTACCAGTGCTACTGTGTTGCTGTGTTCCTGCGTTCCTGTGTACCGACTTGGCCCGTCTGACTACTCTCATTGGTTCCTGCTCCGTGATTCGACCCGGTCTGGCTGACGTTCCTGTTCCGTGATCTGACCCGGCTTGTCTGACGTTCCTGCTCCATGATTTGACCCGACCTGGCTGATGTTCCTGCTCCGTGACCTGACCCGGCTATCCTGATGTTCTTGCGTAGAGTTCCAGCTGTGATCCTGATCCTGTGTCGCTTGGGCGACATTCTCACCTTCCGCTGTTGCTGTTTAATTGCAGACTGAGTATTGTTGCCTCCCATACACTGAGCCTTCCGATTAACTCTTGCAGAGCACTGTTGCCTCCGTTACACTAAGCCTTCCGTTAACACTTGCAGTGCACTGTTGCCTCTGTTATACAGAGCCTTCCATTAACACTTGCAGAGAACTGTTGCCTCCGTTACACTGTGCCATCCATTGGCACTTGCAGAGCACTGTTGTCTCCGATACATTGAGCCTTCCGTTACACTTGCAGAACATTGTAGCCTCCGTTACACTGAGTCTTCTGTCAACACTTGCAGAGCATTGTGGCCTCCGTTAACACTGCGCTTCTGCTTAACTCTTACTATACTCAGTGACTCAGTTACCGCACTGGTCAGGTGCTATTGGGAGATTCCATCAGCTCTTGCAGTGTACAGAGTTCCGTTACCGCACCGGACGGGTGCTATTGGCTCTGGTTCCATCAGCTCTTGCAGTGTACAGTATTTCCGTTACCGCACCGGTCGGGTGCTATTGGCTCTTACACCTCAGCTCTTGCAGTGTCTGGGTCTCCGTTACCGCACCTGTTGGGTGCTACTGGCTCTCGTCTCTAAACTTTAACCCGTGTTGTGCTGGAATTGCCTGATTATGCCTGTCCTGTGACAGTATCTGTTCTTATGTCTATATACTGGGCCTGAGAGGGCATATGTACATGATTATTATTTACCTGTCATACTATACTAGCCTGTAGTGGGCAGTCTTCCTTGTCTTTTAATAAAACTGTGTTTTATTCTGACCTACTGGGTCTGAGTGTCTTACAAAACCGTTACAGTTATCAAGGCAATTGTGCCAAATTGCTTTCCTGTAACAGTTTTCAGACACTCAGACAGCAGGTTTGAATAAAACACAGTTTTATTAAAACAAAAAATAACGAACAAGATCGCCCTCAATAGGCCACACAGTAGATAGCAATAGATAGACTACATAGGCCTTCACAGGACCAGTATACAGGAGTACATATAATACATATACTGTCACAGGACACGCTCAGAATAGCGATTGGCAATCAATAGTTAAATACATAGGAATCGTCAGTCTCTGTTATGGTGTTTGGCACGCCCAAGGTGAATAAGAGGCAGCAATAGGTGCTAGATTGCACAACACCTTAAGTCCATTGATGTCGTTAGCTGTACTGTCTCGTACGCATTGGAATTCCCAGTCTCTATGCGTATACACAATGTGTTCCACGTATCTCTGTTAAAACCCTTGGTATGCAACCGCTACACTACCACTCCAGTGATCCCTGGGCCGATGGATGTTCAGGGCCAAGAGGAGTACGAAGTCCAAAGTATCATTGATTCTAGGGGGAAGTTGCAATATTTGGTCCATTGGAAGGGCTATGGACCCGAGAAGCGTTGGGTAGTACAGCTCTGCAAGCGTAACCGGAGACTCAGCTTTAGTAGTACAGCTCTGCAAACGTAACTGGAGACTCAGCTCAAGAGACACGGCTCAGCAGGAGTTAATGGTTACAGACTCTATCCAATCAGACACGAACACAGCAGGAATCAGAATGTCGCCCAAGCGACAACAGCAGCAGGAATGACAGCCAGGCCGGGTCAGATCACGGAGGAGATTCTCAGACAAGCCAGATCAGCAGCGAGCAGGAACGTCAGCCAGGCTGGGTCAGCTCACAGAGCAGGAACACAGGAGAGTCGTCAGAACAGGCCAAATCGGTACACCGGAAATCAGGAACACAGGAACTCAGCAACAGCAACACTGGCTCTGGAACACCACGAAAGGGCACCTGACAGGTGCCACTAGTCAGGTATAAAAAGGGTCACCAGGGGCGGGCCAAACAGGCTCAACCAATAAGGGAGCAGCACAAGAGAGAGTGATAGAGGGAGATCATGGGAACAGTGATAATTCCCTCCTTTCTCCTTTCTATTGACCACTGTGCCATCACTGATGACTGCATTGAGCCTGCCCCATTAAAAAAATAGTCCCACATCCATGACTTCAGGAGGTAGGGGAAAGGTGGAGAAGAATGACCTCCATTCACTGACTGGGACAAAGGATGATGCTGCTGCCTGAGAATCAACACTAGAACTAGGATCAGGATTATTGCTGGTAAGTAGAACCGGTCCTAGTCCCACATCACAGCTGTTGAACCACATTACTACTGTGGCCATGGTGGTCTGTGGCACAGTAGTTTGCTCATCATCATCAGCTTGCTGCTCTCAGTAGCAGTAAGAATTACAGCAGCAGCAAACTCCACAATGTCGCTGGCGGTATTAGTAGTGATTGCCATCCCCATTTGCATATCTGTCTCCATTTCCTTCCTGCTTTCTGCTAAAAAGGCCCTTATTGTCTCTTCCACCCCAGCTGCTCCACCATCACCCTCATTCCCACCACCACCAGTCCCTCCTTGCTTCTGCTACTGTTCTTTGAGAGTTGTACTGGTTGGCAATTATGACAAATGTGACAGAGGGTCCCCTGCTGTTACACTTGCTATCTCTTGAGGTGAAGAAGGCAGAATGGCAGCAGCAACAGACACAGGCAGCTGATCTTTGCTGATGCAAACACTGATAGCTAGTCTTCTTCAACATCGTATCCCATAGGAACAATTGTGTGGAAAGGGGAATCTCAGGGTCAAGGAGATGTTGTGGGCCCCCTTGTCCACTAGCCTGGCAGCTCATCATCATCATTTCCCCTTCCACCTCAGCAGGAGGATCAACAGCCATGCTAGTCCCACCACTAGCTGGTTCATCAGTATTATCATCACTGTCAATCCCCTCTCTCAGCCCCCAACACTCTCTATCTGCTGCATGGTAGTAATCGGACTACTTGTGGATTTTAAGTGTGACTTAAGTTCCCATGCTGTCACACTTGTCTTTGTTTTCCTCCTCCTGAAAATCAGAAGGCTCACTGGCAGCAGTAGTAGCAGGCACAGGCACCTGACCTGTGCTGCTCACACTGCTACCCATTTCTGCCTTGCTCACTAATTTACCCAAGATCTCAAGGGATGATGTTGGGAGACTGGACATCATTGGGTCTTGGGAATCAGGGCTCCCAAACCCTTCCATGCTGGTGGTGGTCACTTCCTTCTCTGACTCATTGGATGCATCACGGTCCTTCTAGCTCCTCCATTTTTTTGTCATTGTGCTTATGCTGTTAGCCAAAAGTCTGAGCTTCTGCTGCCTTTATTTCACTAAATAAATAGCTTCCAAATCTCCTAGCACTCTCTCTAGCTGCTTAGTTTTATGTTTCACTTCCAGAAAACGTAACATTTTGTAAGTAAATGGGGGGAAGCTTGTAGCCATTGAAAAAAATAGGGAAAACATTTTTGGAGTAGGCAAAAAAAATACCATTTTAAAGAGTTTGTTGAGGGCTGATTTTCTAGGGGAAAAACAGACAACCATGTAATTGTTGCGGAATTTCTCGCAGGAACACAACTGGACCTTTTGCCCACCCTACAAGGGAGTATGCTTCAGCCTTCACCTGACCCGTAGATTGTCTGTAGTATTCCTAGTGGCTGTTACAGCTTACTGGAATCACTAGCAGTTGATAGTTGAAACATATTTCCTGGGGTGGCAGACACGCTGTGGATTGGTCACTTGACACACTGAGGGGGATCTGAGATGCAGTGACAAACCCTGAGTTCCAGAGAGGTCTATGAGAACAAGGGCCTGTACCACATGTGATTGTTACTCATTATATTGTAAGGCATGTATCTTGGTGGGAGGGGAATAGACCTTGGACTCCTAGAGCACCTACTGGATTTAATAAAGAAAGGGCAAAATCAACTTCTCAAATTGATCTCTTGTTTTGTCACATGAATCCAAAGTGGATTCTTAGTCCACTGGACACAAGAGTACTAATCTAAAGGCAACCACATGTTACAACAGAGGTTAAAATCTATAATGATCTACATGACACAACACAGCTTGAACTCTATAGTGACCCAGATTACAGCACTATCAATCTATAGTGACCCACATGACAGATATATCAACCTGTAGTTACCCAAATGACTGAACAGAGCTAGTAATGTATAGTGACCCACTGTAAGAGTTACCTTGCGGCCGGCAGTTAGGGAGCCAGCCGCATCAATGCCTCCTTGCAGCGGTCACTCTGTGTTCCTCTTCCTGTCAGCAGCTTGTGCCTTCCTCTCCCTGCCTTCATTTATACTGCCTGGACACCTGGCTTAGTCACCCTTGCATTGGTGTCCAGTGCAGTAGTATCCTGTATTTCCTGTGGTTTCTCCGTACTTGACCCCTGGCTTGTCTTACCATCCATTCTGGTGCTGACATGTGGCTCTGTCTGACTATCCACTCCTTGTATGACCCCTGGCTTAGTCTGACTATCCAATCTGCTTCAGACCTGTGGCTTTGGCTGACTACCCGCTCCGTGCTTGACCCCTGGCTTGTCTGACCATCCATTCTGGTGCTGACCTGTGGCTCTGTCTGACTATCTACTCCATGTATGACCCCTGGCTTGTCTGCCCATCCATTCTGGTGCTAACCTGTGGCTCTGTCTGTCTATCCACTCCGTGTATGACCCCTGGCTTAGTCTGAGCATCCATTCTGGTGCTCACCTGTGGCTCTGTCTGACTACCCGTTCCATGCTTGACCCCTGGCTTGTCTGCCCATCCATTCTGGTGCAGACCTGTGACTCTGGCTGACTACCCGCTCCGTGATTGACCCCAGGCTTGTCTGACCATCCTTTCTGGTGTTCAACTGTGGCTCTGGTCTAGTCTACTCTATACGCCTGTGGGCATTATCGCTACACAATCTGGTGCTAGCGAGTGGCTGGGTCATATCTGCGGCTCCAGACTCCTATATCGAGACTCTCAGGAGCAGTCTCCTGTTTCTCGTAGGAACCCCTTGCTCCAGGTCAGGGCTGCGCTCTCGCTTTTAGTTTTGCTCTGTGCTATTTCATATTACGTATGCCTATTTCAGTAAGGGTGGAGTTATATTACATTACTTGTCTCTTGCCTCGTCTTTGACTCCCCGTGACACCTACATAAGCTAGTACCTTACTTATATTGTTCTATGTAGTCTTTTTTCAAGTTGGGTAGATCTTAGTGCATATGTTTCAAAGAATAACATAGGGATCAAAGAGTTGCTTTCACTTGAGTGACTGCTGTCATGCCCTGTCCTTGGTTTGGACAGCAATCAGAGAAAATAACATTTACACTTAGGAGAAGACTTAAAATATGACATTTGGGTATATATTTTTGGTTTAGCACAGTACTGTATCCAACTTGAAAGCAAACACACACACACACACACACACACACACACACTAGAAACAGAAGCACAGACATTACTTATGGAAGGGAGGGGCATCTAGAATGAAAAATTAATTAAGCAGTATTGTATAGTTGGAAATAAGCTATAATTAATAATTTAAATTATTCAGCATTTCCACTGATTATCAACAGTAAGGCAGTTTAAAAGCAAGCTCTACAAATATTACTTTAATATATGTCAATTACAAAAGCTATTGGTCCATTTGCCTTTTTAACACTTTGCCTGCCAGAGAGGTATCCAATGCATTGCAACGCAATGCATTGGTTACCTCTCTGACACTCAAAAGGTTAAAGTGCAAAAACATAAATGTCACCAATATCGATGTAAAATTGTAACATTCCATCGCATAAAATGATGTAAGAAGAAGAACTGGAACAATTCTGGAGCAAACAAACTGCACCATAGGGAACAAATATACATTACGCAACATAATTGAGACCTCGCTAGCATTCAAGGGGTTGAAAGCTCCATTTCAATCAATGATGATTTTTATTTGTTCCCTGCAGTTAGATTTAGAATTCATCCAGTAACACTTGATACTTCAGCCTCTGTTTCATTCATACTTTTATATAGCTGTTTAACACAAGGTGGCAGCAAACTCCATGCAAAACGTGTAGCTTTTAACAGCTGTCCTGTTTAAGAAGCAATCTGTCTGCTGAAATACAGATAGCTATTGTATTGTTGCAAGCTGGCAGTACATAGTAAATGAAACAATGTTGGACATGTATATATATATGCATAGAAAAGTATATACTAATCACAAAATAGCTACTTACATGTATTGCACTATGAAGTCTATAGGCAAAATATGATGGCTTGTCACGAACACAGGAAACTGTGAAATATACAGAATACTTTTGTTAATAATGGTTATAGCACTTCCTTTTTACTTAATATGAGTTAGAGCAGGGGTAAGCTGCTAGTTGAGTAGATATGATAGGAACATTTGTAGAACCATACACTGCCCTCCTCTAGGTGAAAATTTTAATAATATTATAAAAGTGGAGTGGTTCATACAATCTCAAGTTGCAAATCTCTGACTGGTAGAGAGAAGGAAGATATCATTTTCAAATAAGGTTTATAACCCCATGGGTGATAAAGACAAATGCAACATATTGGTTCATTACTCATTGGGAATGTAGCATCCTATTTGTAAATGAAATTTGTTATGTCTCAAAGTTTTCTGAAACAATAATCTAGCATGGCACAGAAAGTGACTTCCCCAAATAGCCAGGGTACCAAATGATCATGCTGTACTATAATTAAAATATGTGTAATTGGCAATGCCTCTCTTCCTCTTGCATCACTGATGAAGTATGAGTGAGTGATGAACGCATTCCTGTCTTTTTCCAACAACCCTCCTCACTTATTGTTTCATTTTTGTCTAGTTAGGCTGTTTTCACAAGGGCATCTTGAACAGTAATGCATAAGATAATCAAGAATCCCATTCCTCTGACTATTCTATCCCTGGATAGCATGACAGGAGTGTAACAGATGACCAGCCCATGTTAACATCAGCTAAAGGTGATTGGCTGATGCAGAAGTGGATTGTCAACGACTGGATTGTTGTGACTCTCTTTGCATTGATTCAATCAAATGTGTCTGCAGGAAACGTAACTTGAGCTGTGCTGCATTTTAAGGCATGTATAGTTAAATGCAAAATTTATTAATAATAGAAAAGTAGATCACACTATATACACAAGTAGCAAGCAGAGGGTACAAGCCAGCAAGCACTGCTATCAGGAATAGTAGGCTGCCAAGCTTGACCACTCTGCTGGAGACTAGGCCTCAGCCACTGGTAGTCTCTGCAGGAATCAGGAGCAGGAACAGGAACACTGGATCTTGATCCGATGAGCGAGAATACTGACTCACGCCTGCAGTCAGTATAAAGCGTTATCTAACTCATGCCCGCAGTCAGTATAAGGAAATGGATAACTGACCCATGCCTGCAGTCAGTATTGGAGCTAGTCTACCAGAGTCCCAGGTCCGCACTAGAATGGGTGTCTGCTAGGTACAAGGAACAAAAGTAAGAATAGTCAGACAGACCCACAAGTTAGCACCAGAGGGGGTTGTCAGACAAACCAGATCATACACAGTTCAGGTAGTCAGCCAGAGGCACAAGTCTGCACCAGGTTGGGTGTCCACTATAGGGACAGACAAAAGAATAGTCAGACAGAGCCACAGGTCAGCAGCAGGTTAGATGGAAGACATGCCAGGTCATACACAGAGCCCAAGGTGATAGAACTGCTATGAACAACAATGCAAGGACAACTGAGTCAGGACTCAGACTGCCCTTGAAACCCCTCCTCAGGAAATAGGTAGGAGGAGCAGCTCAGAGGAAGGAAGTAGGTAGGAGAGGACTACAGGAAGCATGGCACATAAAACAGAGGCCTACTGCATGCTTGAAGCCTCACGCCTGCAGATGACGCTGAAAACAAGGTAAGCTGTAACAAATAGTACTTGTGGGAAACTATGCTTTACTATTCTGGAAGAGGAAGAGGCATGTGCTAAATTACATGAGAAATTTCAGGGCTGTAAGCAAAAAAGAGGAGCAATTCTGGAGTTAACTAGCTGCACCATATGGCACATATTACATTTCCATTTGATTTAAAAGGCAATTTTGAATGATAGCGGCCTGCAACACAACCCTCCAAGCTAATAAACTTGACCACAGGTTTGTGTATAATTCAGTCCTTCTTTGCAATGCACTGCATACCCCTCTGCACTCAAAGGGTAAAGGACCAATGATGTGCCAGGGCTATCACAGAATTTGGTCCTTTAAGGACCAGTGACTGTCCTGGCACGTCATGGATAAAATCTTCACAGTGCTGTCAGGGGGTGCTGTAATCATGCCAGGGGGGCTGTAATGGACTGCTCCATGACCAGAGTAGTCAGTTACAGCCTTTCCCCAGCGAGCCGATAAATGTGATCGCTGCTACAGTGATCACATGTGCCAGCAGAGCCTGTGACATAGGCAATGTATCATATACATTGCCTTTGTCAGTGTTCTCTGTCTCTCTTCCTCACTGTGATTGTGAGGAAGGGAGAAGCATAGAACAGAACAGCCAGCAGGGGACATGGGCACAATGGGGGGCTAATGTTATTTAAAATTTATATGCTGAGGCAGAACTAGAGGTAGATTAGTTTTGGTCAGTTGAAGTCCTACTGTCACCTTTAATGTCACTGAATAAATGATATACAGTTCAAAGTATTTTAACTACACAGTCTAATTTATAAACACATATACTGAAGTTTCAACAAACAGTATGTGAGTTTATTACTGTAGAGAAATGCAATACACTAATGTACACACCACATAGCCTGATCACCTAAACGAGGGACACCGGAATTTTTGCCTCAGAGGGACAGTATCGCCATAAAAAAGCAAAATGAGAGGTAAGAATGATCTTTCAAACCTTTTCTTCGGTCCCTCTTGAAAATTAATCAGTTGAGCACAAATTTTTTTTTTTAATTTCTTCTTATATTTTCTTTATCTTTATCAAATGAAATTATGCATTATCCATATAAATGTGATATCAAAATAAAGCCCAACTTATACTTAAAAATGGTATATACTGTAGTTTGTGTGGGTGGACTAAATGAATTAGAGGAGAAATACAGTTGAACAAAGGAATACTAAAATGGTCAAAATTGATTTAGTCCTTTAGTATCATAAAGGCCTTTTCCTTAAGAGGTTAAAGAATTAAAGATAATTCCCATTTAATTCAAATATATTGTGGGTCTGTGCCCTCTGGTGCAGTTGAATCACTTCTCTTTTGCTTTGTGTATACATCTCATCAGTGTTAAAGTGGATCTATCACATATAGATATCTAATGCTCATTGGATAGAGCATTTAGCGAAAAAGTTTAATATGTTAGTCATTTTTGAAAAAAAAAAGTTATCTGCGCAAAAATTCAAGTTTAAAATGTGGAGCTGGAGCTGGAGCAATCTCATTGGCAGAGATTGCTATCTAGCCAATGAGACTGCTCTAGCTTAGAAACAGACATCCTCCGTCATCGGAGGATGCTGGGTAGTGGGACAGGATCAGCCTCTGTGTGGCAAGCAGGTTGCCGCAGCGGCAAACGGTAGTAGGCTGCTGGGCACCTTTTAAACTTGAATTTTTGCATAGATAACAGGTTTTTTTTTAAAAATGACTAACATATTAAACTTTTTCACTAAATGCTCTATCTAATGAGCATGGGATATCTATATGTGATAGATCTACTTTAACTGCAATCCAGATGCAAGAGGTAGTGAAGGGGAATACAGAAATGGGTCTTTCTTTTTACTTTGCTCCTGGTACAGCATGCCCAGATTCTTCTCTGGCCATAAGGGATAAGGTGATATATTCTATTGGAGATGCTAAATGGTAACACCTGTTTTATCAGACATTTTCCTATTGAAGTCTATGAGGAAAACCGGAGATAAAAGTAGTGATAAAATTAGAACCTGTAATAGAATCTAGCTCAAGGTTACTATTTTGTAAACACATTTCTCAAGGTAATAATTCATGTTTAGCTCTTAGTGGCACCCCCCAGCCAAAACAATCATTTCAGAATTGTACATTTAATAGCTTTGATATTTTATCAGTGAATGGTTAATACTTTAATGCAGCAGTCTGGCCCAGATTCCGTTTCACACACACAAAATAAAGTCTACTGATGGGCTATTTGATGCATCAGTAGATATTTTTTTAAGCCAAATTTTCTACAACATATAGGAAATTACTGTAGATTTAAAATTACCGAACCCCAATAAATAAATAGATTGGAATTATTGCGGAATGCTGTTAAATCCTCCATAATGATCCTACAATGAGGCCTATGAAGCCTCAAGTAAAGCAAGCAAATAACTGCCTGTTTCCTTGGAATTTGTTAGGGCAAACAGAGGTACAACAGCCTGAGTGGTCCCCTGTTTGAGCCTGAGGTATCCCACTAGTGAACCCTTCCTATACACACAATTAAGACAGTTAACTTCTCCACTGTTGGAATGCAGACATTTTGCCACACAAGGGAGGGGATAACCAACATAAAAACCTCACACTATTCCCCATACCGCCTTACACAATTGTTTAGCCCCTACAATTATCTGCATTGAAAACAGAGGGGTCAGTTGAATTAAAAAAAATAAAGTAAAAATATAAAATAATGTCAATACTACCCTGGGGGATAACACTATCTCTCCATATCTCCATCCTGAAAAGATCAGGATGGAGAGTATAACAAATTAATATGAACCAATTATTATTCAAATATTTTGGATATTGTACCTGTTAACCCTCTGAATGCTGGAGGGGACTACAAAGTAATGCAAAGCTATGCATTGGAAACGTCTCTAGCATTCAGTGGGTTACATGGTTTAATTCTTAGGGTTCCATTCATATTTTATAAAAAAAAATTATATACATATATATATATATATATATATATATATATATATATATTACTACCATCATGAGATAAAGCTTGAGAACCACTGCTTTAACCCTTTGTGTGTCAGAGGGGTATGCAGTACATTGCTCTGCAAACTGTTGGATACTCCTCTGGCACCCAAAAGGTTAATTTAAAATGGGGGTATACTTTAAAAAACAAAACAAAAGATAAAGCCTACTTCATAATATTCTTCTATGAACATAGAAATGCAATAATCTCAACAGAAAACAGAAAAAGGCAGTCAGAACAAGTGCATAAAATTCACTGGTTACAGTTTAAAACAAGGCTTGTCTGTCTTTGGACGTCCAACTATTTTTGATACAATAGCTGTTTGAGGATGATGGGGCATGTAGTCCACAACAACTGGAGTTCCATAAGACTGACTACCACTGGATTAAACTATAAAGATCCTCAAATATTTTCAAAGTGGAATATGTGTCAATAAATTATGTTACCATTTTTTTACAGTAATCCCATTTAAAACATCAGTAATAATATACTATGGATTGGTAAAGTCTGTTGTATAACATAAGAAAGGTTTAAGAGCAATAATATGGCTGGAATTTATAAGGTATGAATGACTCAATGAGCAAGGAATTCAGAGAACAACTTTGTGAATTAGCCATTTCCCCATTCAGCTTGAATCTGGCAGATCCCATTACAATCAATGGGGTGAACGCACGCATACCCATATGCTGAATGTTTATGTGTGGGTGTATCGCCAAATTAGTACTATTTTCCCTCCTTCACATATGCAAGACAGGGAAATATGACAAATTATTTATGAATACACAAAGTTTTCCATCAATGATTGTAGTGAAATGCTGGTGAAGAGCAGCATATTTAATGTGATGCAGTTCCTGCACTTCTGATTAATGTCAGCCTATATGATTTAATATTACTTGAGTTACTATTACATCTGAATCCATGAATCTTTCGTGGACTTTTTTCAATCTATTTTTCAGTAAATGGGAGTGTCACGTAGCTGAGCATTATGACTAATATAAATGTGTTTTGGTTTAGAATAGTTTATTAAGCTGACATTTCTGCTTGGGGAAACTATACTTAAGAATATACAATTCTTAATTTGCTTAATATAAGTAATTATACAGGAAAGTGTTCTTAATAAAGCAGTATAATATACATATGAATATTTTGCAGTGGAAAAGTGTTATAGATTATACCAGACAATAACATTGTACTATGCAAAATACACATGGTCCTAAAGGACCAAACATGGATTTATCACATTTAGCTGCTCTGATTACAATGGATTACCCTAAACGGTAATGAGTTCTATTGTTTTGGACTATTTCCTTTATATCTCAGTGTAGAGCTCCTCTCACTCATTTCTCTGTAATTTTTAGTTTTGCACATTTTATGCCCCTTATTAGCCAGTGGCACCATCATGTGCTTTGAATGTCTTGTGGCCTTTAGCCAATCAAAAGATAAAGAGAGACAAGCAATTTAATCATATGCCATGGCTACACAGCCAGTCAAAAGCTGCTCTGCATGGTCTAATTGCCACTGATTTGTCTGCAGATGATGTTTCTGATGTCATAATAAATTAAATATAGGACTTACATTTCACTATGCATTATAAGCTATTTAATCAACACATAACATTCAGAGTTTATAATCTATAGTTGAAATGATCCACATTGTGTATACCTTAAACTCTGCGGGTCTTTTCTATTGATTTCACATTCTATTAATTTCAGGTTCTGCGATAGACTGGTAGAATAAAAATGATACCTTTATTGGTTAACCGGGTGGCTTTGGATGCAAGCTTTCAAGACAACTAGGTCTCTTTTTCAGACTTAAAAAGAATGAAGGCTGAATGCATAATACATGATTTTAAAACTCACAAACATAGTATTAATATCAACCTCTTGACTGCATCCACCACACTGACAGTTAGATACCTCTGTGTAACCCAAGGGTCAAATTCCATTAGCAGAATTTGTATACTCAGTGTGGGCCATAAATTAAGCTCTAGCCTCTGTAACTGCTTAATGAAATGGACTAGAAAATGCAAACAAGATTTAATTACCTTTTTAACAGCTCCAGTGAAACAGACCAGATATAGCTTAGAATGTGTATGGGTTAACCCTCCAAACACAAGAGGGGGTACAACCCATTGCTTACAATGAGAGGTGCAGCCCCCTAACATCCAAAGGGACCAAAAATATATTTATCTTGTGGGATAAAATGACATACATTTCTTGTCATGGTTCAAGCCACAGTTCAGAGTGTTTCACTTGTTTATCAGTTTATACTCCTAGATCTTTTTGTCTCTCTGTGTCTTAACATGTTTAACACTTACTTGCATGCAAAGCCACTCAGTTATCCAATAAAGGTATCATTTTTATTCTACCATTTTCTATGTCTAACACAGTACCACCCTTTACCCAAGTTCTGTGAGTCTCACTGCTGATTGCAGGCATTGTGATGTTATACAAATTCAGACTGTATCTTTATTATCCACTCTTTTAGTCATTATTTGTGAGGATGCATTTACAAAAGTAAAGTAATATGAAGCTCAAGAGCTAGAAGCAACTACTGTACAATATAAACATATAAACAGAGATACCCAATTCTTTCCACTTCTATGGAACAATGTAATAGGCACTTATTCCTTTATGTAAGTTTCCTTGACTTCTAGAAACATCTCTAAATACATTGCTTCATAATGCATTAGAGAGACCACTAACATCCAAGGGATTACAATATGTACAACTGTACTCTGCCTTTATGATGTGTTGTTTGGATTCTAACTAAACTTGTTTCAGTTGAGCATAATGAGTGACCTTAACACTGCATTAGCAATGTTGTTACCAGGTATTGCTTTACAACAGCATTATAATTACCCATTTGTCACTAAGATGTTTTTCACAACTGTATTGTTGTTGCTAATTATAGACAAACATTTAATTGTTTTTCTTTTTCATTTAGGTACCAACACAAGACAAAGATATTTTATGTGCAGATTATATACTTTCAGACAATATATTCAATTTGATACCTCCTGTCTGAATTAATGCCAAAATGTTTATTTTTTATTTTTGTTGAAACCTACTAGTCAATGTATATGTTTCAGTTTGATACATATTCATTTTCCTAGGTATAGTAACAGTTTATCATAATTGATGAGGCTGAAAAAATATATCTATCAAGTTCAGCCAATTCTGTACCACCCTTGTTGATACAGAGGAAATCAACAACATCCTGCATTGAAACAAACGATCACAATTCTCAATATTGTTCTGTTCTGTTCTAGAAAGGTATCCATTATTTTTTTAAAGCATTTACAGTTTCTTCAAATATAGCTTTCTGAAGGCTAGAATTACAAAGCAATACTGTCCTTACTGTAAAAAGTCCTTTACTTTGCTTTAGTTGAAAAATGGTTATGGGGAAATAGCAATACCTGCTTGATGAAACTTCTGTACATATAGCTTTACTTACTGATAACCAAAACCTGGAGTATATGGATAAACATAAATGCCGTAATTCCCACCAAGCTCACTGGGATCTGTTCTTTTCTTGATTCCATATCATATTATACAGATGTGTAACCAATAATAAGAATGCAGATGCCCTATCCAGGTTGTCCAAGGTTTCATCTCATTACTTCTCTTCTGAAGATCCAATAATTCCTTTGGATCAGATGATTGTGTCTCTATCATACATAACCCTGCAAAAACTCTGATATTCAAGGCTATGTTTCCCCTACCCTAAAAATTCCTCCTGGGAAGATTTTAATTCCTGTAAGTCTCCACCTTAAAATGTTGCACTTGGGGGATCTTTTCCTTATAGCTGGTCATCCTGGGGTAAGTGAACATTGTATCTACTTTCCAGAGACTTCTGGGAGCCTAAGATGTAATCTATTGTTGTAGATCTTATCTCTTCATGCCCAGTCTGTACCCAGACTAAGCTACCTAAGAAAAGACCATTGGGTTACTTCTTCTTATTCTGACACTTCCCTGGTCTGTGATTGCTATGGATTTTAACAGGGATCTTCCTTCCTCCCAGGTTAAAACAGCTATTTGGGTTACTGTCAACCTTTTAACTAAACAGGGTTATTTTTTGCCTTATCTGGATTACCTTATGGTGTAGAATTGGCTACCCTCTTTATTAACCCCTTAAGGACCAATGACATGCCAGGGCCAGGCACATTATGGTATTCTGGGATGGCAGTGTGGCTGCACGCCGCTCTACCATCCCAGAATAATATGCATAAAAAAGCTCTGTGGGCCACCCACTCTCAAGATTGGGCAATTGTTAAGGGGTTAAGGAGGTTTTTTTTATCTTCATGCAATGCCTTCTCAGAGTGCTTCTGACAGAGATTCACAATTTATTTCTAGATTTTGGATTGCTTCTGGTCAGTATATTGGGATATCTTTGCCTTATTGTTCTCTCATTACCCCCATCCTAATGGGCCGTTTGTAACATCTCAATCAAAACCTGGAGCATTTCTTATACTGTTTCTGCAACCAGAGCCAAGATAACTGGGCACATCTTTCTTTGGTGGAATTCTCATACAATACCCTTCTTCAGGAATCCTTGGGTTGTTCCCCCTTCTTTGCAGCCTCTGCTTATAATCCTCCTGCTGTGGCTATACCTGCCATGGATATCCATGCTTCTCTTCTGGTAGAAATTTGTCTGTGCTTCCTTCCTGACTTTTCAATACGGTCAGAAAATTTCTGTAGATAAACATCACTATGCAGTGATGGATTTGGTTTCTGGGGCTCTTGTATGGCTCCTTTCCTAGAACATCAAGATTCATTAACTATCTGAAAAATTGGGACCCCACTTATCTTGTTACATTTAAGCCAATCAATCCTGTTTCCTATAAGCTTAAACTTTCATCCTCTTTGAGGATTTGTCTTATCTTTCATGTCTTCTTGCTGAAGCCTTATGTGAAGAACTGCTTTGATCACTTCAACAAGGAATTTGTTGTCAGTAAGATTCTGAATTCCAGTCTTCTTCATGGTTCCTTATAGTACCTGGTTGACTGAAAGGGCTATGGTCCCTATGAGCATTCCTGGTATCAGCCGTGTTCATGGTCCTGCACTAGGATGGATGTCTGTAGGACACACAGTGGGGTGGACAGACAGAGCCACAGGTCAGCACCAGCTAGGATAGTCAGACAAGCCATACACGGAGTGTGTAGTCAGCCAAAGCCACTGGTCTGCACCAGACAGGATTTACACTGGTAGGAAGGCAACACTGGGAGAGTAGTTGGACAGAGCCCCAGGTCGGCACCAGAATGAATAGTCAGACAAGCCAGGTTCATACACGGAGCGGGTAGTCAGCCAGAGCCAAAGGTCTGCACCATATAGGATGTCCGCTGGTAGGAAGGCAACACTGGGAGGATAGTTGGACAGAGTCCCAGGTCAGCAGCAGAATGGATAGTCAGACAAGCCAGGGTCATACACAGAGCAGTTAGTCAGCTAGAGCCACAGGTCTGCACCAGATAGGATGTCTTAAGACAAAAGGAGCGCACAGAGACAATGGTCAGAGAGAGCCACATATCAGCACCAGGATGGAGAGTCAGACAAGCCAAGGTCATACACAGGATACAGGAACAACTGAAACTAGGACTGCACTGAACAACAACGTAAGGGTAACTGAATTGAGATCCAGTTACCCTTTAAAGGCAGCCAGGAAGTAGATAGCTATAAGCCCCAAATAGTACAAAACAGAGGTCTGCGACATATAGCAACCTCACGCCCAAAAGTGACGCATGGCAACGAGATGCGTCAAAACCTTGACCCTACTCTGCGTCATACTAAGACGCAGGCCCGATTCTCACAAGGACACGGACGGCCGCTGATGATCCAATGAAGAATTGGATATACATTGTTTTTAAATAAAGGGAGAGGTTTTTGAAAGATAAATTTAAAGATAATTATATATTTTAATTAGAGTGTTTATTATTTTCTGTATTTATCTTAATTTAATTATTTTTCCCTTTAGATGAAATTGTTTGATTTGATAAGTTCAGTTTGATATATGAAGGATGGAAGCCACTGGACTCAGGTCTGTATTATAGTGTTGATTTTTAAAATTAATTGTGATAGTAGAGAATTCTATATAATGAATATATTTATTTGTGACTGTACACTATGTGTTAAAGAAGTTTAATTTTATGTATTGATAAGTTTTATGTAATATAGATTATGTTGGTGTTTATTAGCTGAAGGTATAAATAGGATGCAGTTATACCAATAGCTATTCCTTGAGAAAGCAGGCTTGAACCGTGAAACGTACGTAGGAAGTGAGAGAGAGCTTGAATTATTGAATCTGAGCTGTGGGAGCGAAATCCGAACCAAACTGAGGCTTGGAACACTGGAACCAGCGGTTACCGGATGTGACGTCAATGGAGAGAGCCGATGGTGTGGAAGTGTTCCGGACGCCAGGAGAAGTGCGGTGGATGGTTCCATGAACAGCGGACTCAGAATTAGTGATTCTATGGGCATATTCTTCTGTTCTATCCTGTGAGTAGGCACCCTGAAGGGGGTTTTTTGCATTTTTAACTTATATTTTAATAAAGTTTTCATTACTACACTTAGATTGGGCTACCTTGTCTTTTGCTCTCCACTTGTTTATTTATACTGCAGTTTTCTAACTACACGCAAGAAGGCACGGCTTGCATGGGGATGGAGCAGCGGGGAGTCTATTTGGAGGCTTAGTTTGGAACTTATATTTTGAACTTTTCTTTTTTGACCGAACTGTGAATGCGAAGACTTTAGCCTGATACAAAATTATTGACTGACTGATTACTTCCAAATTTAGTCTTTATTTGTCAAATGGTTCAAATGTTGTAAGGACATTCAAACTATAACTATAGCTGCACTACTGAGAAACTATAACATATAAATGTATTTGTTTTTTTATGTGACATTTCAACATAAAGATGTGGCAGACAAATATCATTTTGGATAACCAGCTGCATTAAACCTTTGACTATCAAAGTGCTGCATAGACTTCTGTGTTAAATGAGTAGGCATTTCTTCCCCTAGGGCAGAATGAATGTTCCAGAAGTATACACAACAGCAAAATATATTGGTTAAATATTATCTCCGTATCAAAGATACTAAAATATTTTACTAACAAGGAATGTCATACTATATGTACACATGTCTTTTTCAATATAAACTTAATATTATGTGATCTCCAGAGTGGGTACTTTCCAAAATACCATAGTTTGATGTAAGAGATTCAAATGAGAAGATATACAAGGTGATACAGAAGAGAACAGGGAAAAAGAATGAGACAATAGAACAGAACATGAAGAGGAAACAGGACTAGACGATAGTATTAGACTAGAACAGCATGACTGAGCAGTACAGTACTATTAAACAGTACTGGTCAGGACAAAAATTATCTAGGGAACCAGGACTATAGAAGACAGGGCTAGGAAACAGGTCAAAACAAGACTCCAAGATTCAGTTGAGTACACTTCAGACAAGCCACAAATGAGCCAGGTAGTAAGTGAAGCAGACGTCAAGGGTATAAAGGGCCGGACTAAGTAAGATTACCTGCAGGTGTCTATTCACAAAGGACAGCAGCAGGTAGGAAATAGACAATAGGTGAAGCTGCAATCAGCCAGCATCATCTAGGTAGAACAGTGGAAATAGGAAGGAGAATTGTCAGAACCCTGCAATAGGTCAGGGAAAAGAGCAGCACTCTCAGGCCACAAGGTTAATAGTTTAAATCGACACTGTTCATGATAGCATATTTTTGTATCCTGAGGATACTGGGAGCTAAACTTGGAATCTTTTAAGAGACTCCCTGCCCTCAAGCATGGACTAGTTTCCCTGGCCAAAATGTATGTCTGGGGTTGGCTGCTTCTCTTGTTCAGAGGGGAATTGCCTGGCATTTCCTGATTGAACTGCTGTTAGGGCAGGACCAATATGATATGCTTTAGGATATTTCCTCTCTGTGAAAGGCATTAGTAGGCTAAAAGAGACTGCACCCTGGGTAGGACAGCAAATTTGTATTGCAGGCTCGTTCCTAGTTGAGCATCTCTGACTTCCACTTCACATAGTTTCCCTGGAGGTTCTATGAACCTCTGCCACTCTGCAGCCAAAGGTACTCAAGCGCTTCCCTTTGAGAGGACCGCTGTACTAGCTGTCAGACTAACATTATGTGCCCTTTTCTTGCACCATCGATTTCACCCATGACATTTATGAAGAGGGTGCAAGATTTTTTCATGATATCACTTGCATTCAAGACATTAAATTGCCAAGAGGTTTTGTTACTTGATATTGTTGAAATTATTGATGGCTGTATTGCTATAAGTGAAAAATCAACCAAGATGTAGTTGATTATAGATGCAGATGATAGAAAACTACATACCTGATTCACTAAAAGGTTTGACTAATGACACTAAAATTGAGAAACTTGATGTCAGACAAATGTAGCAAATGACACCTAGACTGTGGACTTAATTCCAAGATAGAGGTACATGTAGACCGACACCCATGTGGAATTTCAGTTACTTAGATAAATCTTTGTTGAAAGATAGACTGTATTTAAAAATGTTTAATGATATATTCCCTTTAGGATACCAATGCAATCTTAAAAGTGTATGCAATAGAATAGATTTTCTCTTGTATCTTATGTGGTACACAGAAGCCATGGGGATAAAGTATCCTCTTTCAGAAGGGCAGGGCACTTATTTTAAAAGGCTTTTAGAGGCAGAGTCACCCTCTCCACTTCATAGTTTTAAATGACATTCAAAGGACTTGGATCAGGGCAAAGATTCTCTCCTTTTTTTTTTTTCTGCTAAACCGGTGCTATGTAATCCCCCATTAGGTGGGCTACGATCTCTGGCCTCCATTGTCAGTCTGAATTAGAGCACATACCTGTGTCTGTGTCTGTGGATAATATCAAATTATTATACCACGAAGTACACACTGAGATTTTCTCTTATTTTGAAGTATGTCCTTATTGTGTTTCCTGAGGGCCCTCATGCAGGCCAGCCTCAATCTAAAGAAACAGTGGCTTCTTGGTTTCAGGTGACCATTTGCCAGGCATATATTCTGAGGAGGAAACAAGTGCCATTTCGAGTTACGGCTCATTCCACCAGGTCAATGGGTGCCACTCGAGCTGTTATGTGGTTTTCTCTTCATACATTTGTCAAACACTACCTTGTCAATGTACTGGCTTCAGTTGAAGTCAGCTTTTGTCAGGAGGTCCTACAGGCTGTGTGCACACAAAAAGTTATATATACAGTTACATATTGTTTTTCGATACAAAGTAGAAGTTTTTTTTAGTGATTTTAGATTGGGAGAAGATCTGATTATTTCTGATTATGTTTTATACATGTAACATAGTTGGCAGTCCTAGCATATGCATACAAGCCATGTACCAACATAGGACAATAGCTATTATCACTAATATTCTGGTTTCCTCTGTCACATACATTATGTAATTAAATCATACTGTTGTAATATACTATATAGTGGTACCTAAATAAACTCAGTACTACCAAGTTTTCCAAATGCTTTCCATCCCAATTTTATTCCCTTAATATGCATCATGTTGTTTCAGTCTGTTGACATTTCCTGCTCAAGGTAAACATATATGTCCACTTCTTTTAGATCTTGTCAATCTACTGTGATTTTCCTTGGTGTGGAAAAATTTGTTAAACATACTGTAACTTGCTTTGTTGACATTCATCTTCAGGCCCAAATTTTTGCTTTCCTGTTGTAACTCTTAAATGCATTCTTGCAGTTCTTCAGGACTACTAGCAATGTGTATCATATCATCTGCAAAACAAAAGTGATGTAGGTAGTCTCCATTGCCACAATTTAGTTAACAGAAAATTTCTTCTAAACAAGCAGAAAAAATGGATTGTGTCTCCTTGTCAGCAACCTTTTACTATGTTGATCTGGACTTTATCATTGTTGACCGTATTGATGCAATTTCATTTTTTATATTTTGATTAGAGGATATTTAATATATATTCCTTGGTTGATCAGGATATCAACCCTGCTTGTTATTTAGGTTGTGCCATATTAAGTACTGTGTCCATTCTTTTTGATAAT
This sequence comes from Rhinophrynus dorsalis, assembly GCA_037306005.1. Classification (NCBI taxonomy): domain Eukaryota; kingdom Metazoa; phylum Chordata; class Amphibia; order Anura; family Rhinophrynidae; genus Rhinophrynus; species Rhinophrynus dorsalis. Next base: position 135,096,250 of record CM074718.1, read on the forward strand.
ACCTTTGGAAAACCTTGCAGAGAACTGGCAATAGACTCATTGGTTGGTAGTTTTTTATATATATGCCTAAACACCTTTTTGTGCAGTAGGACGACTTCTGCATTTTTCCCTGTATTAGGCACTTTTTTGAGTAGTAGGTATTTTGAAAATAATTTAGGCAGGGCTTTGAATTAGGATTGACCTCCAACTTACAACATTTTAATAATGACTTTATCAGATCCAGTTGCTTTGACATGTTTCATTGGTTTAATTGCAGCTTCTACTTCTTCAACCAAAGCTTGTGGCACAGCTTCAGACACTGACACTGCATTCAGTTGTTATCCTTCATCCTTACAAAGATTTGAATTAAATTTTTCCACTTGTTTTAGAATTTGTTGTTGAGTTTTTGTTGTTGTACTGTCTTCAAGCTTTGATGCAAGAATTTGGCTTCTATGTGTGACCATCTTTTGTTTTGCTTTCTTTAGCCCTTGGATTTTCTTCTGGTGTCCTTTTGATGAGCTCAACATTGTACTTGCGCTTTCCTTCTTTTATGCATTAACTTATGGTCTTGCACATTTCAACATAGTCTACCTAGTTTATAATATTGACATTTTGCTTTATCTCTGGTCTCTTTTTCATCATGGCAACTGTTTCTTTCGATATTCAGGTTATTTTTTCTTGGTCTCACATTAGAAGCAAGGAAATGGGCAGTGTCTGTTATAGTCTCAATAACTTTTTCATTGTGGGTTGAAATGTCTAGGTCTGCAAGGTCTTGCAGCACACTGAAGATATTAGTGTCATCTCAAAATTCTTATGATTTTTCAGTAGCTGGCAAATGTTAATCTTGACGTTTATTGAATTAATTGTTTTCTTTCTTTTTTCCTGTCTCTTTCTTTCTTTCTCTTTCTTTCTTTCCTGATTTTTGCTCTCTCTCAACCAGTGGTTCCCTACTCATGTCCTCGTGGCCCACTAACAGGCCAGGATTTGAAGATTTCCTTTTGAAGATAACATGAAAGTTAATCAAACTCACTTAGCCTCTAATTAATTCACCTGTGTTCTAGCAAGGACATCTTCCAATGTTAAAATAATTTAAGACTGAGCAGTCAGTGAATATATTTTCATTATTTGCAAGCATGAAGTTGATTTAAAGGGATAGTAATGTTTCATAATAAAAGCAGCTCCAATTAATCGTCATAGTATTTGGGCCATGGAGAGTGTTATTTCAGTACTGTCAGAGTTGTAGTTCAAGAGTAATTGAATGATAAAATATCCCCCTCCCGCCCCTTTCACTGATGTAACTGCTCAGCTCAGAACAGCAGGGTTGTATCCAGGTGGATAAGATTAAGATAAGGGAAAAACCTGAAAAACCTGTCAATGGGGGCAGGGCTTTCATTGTTCTCACAGTAAAAAGATTGTTCCTAGCTGTGGTCTGTCCGGTCAAGAGACCAGTAAAAGGGGCAGGAGGGGGAAACTTTATTATTGAAATAACACTCTCAAACACTATGAAGATTAATTGGAGCTGCTGTTTTTGTGAAAAATTACTGTCCCTTTAACTTGTATTACCATTAGGTCTTTTCCACATTCACTTTCTCTGGGCTTTTTCCTGTAGAATGAATTCACGATGTACAAATTTTGTTCTTCTGCCCGCACACACTTCTGAAAAAAAATGAAATATTTTCTATTTTCAATATTTAATGAACCTCTAAAGTTGGCCCCACATCATCAGTGGTTGTTCAGCACCCATGTTTATAAATAATCTCCATAATTATATCCAAAATATACAGGAGAGAGAGTGTATGCCTGGATGCATGTGTGTGTCAGAGAGGGGCATAATTTAGATGGGTCTCTTAGTCACTCAGGTGCCATGTCATCTCATTCAGAGTGTCTGTGGTATCTTGTATGAAAATGGTAGTGCTTTTGACTAAAGGTTGAAGTATATATTCTACAAGGCCTGATATTCATTCTGTAAGTGCGATCATACCTGTTATGATGGTTCTGACTGGCATTCCCTGGTTTGTGGGTTTTTGGATTGATGTAGAAGATTCCAGTTTCTGACTGATTGGGTATTAGTTTTTCTGGTTGTTGCTGGCTTGGGAAAGTTTGAACAATCTATTTAAGGTGGGGCCTTGGGGTAGTGCCTTTTAATATGTACTGTCTGTGAGCTGTCTCATTCTTTCTTCTAATGACCATGTGTCCATGATCTCAACAGCACCTCCATTGTTTGCTGGTTTTATTATGATCTTGTAGTTATTGTGCAGTGCTTGTTTTGCAGGTCTCTCTAAGAATGTACAGTGTTTTTTCCTGTTGTACTGACGCTAGTGAGGTTGCACATAGCCTGACACTCTCTATGTAGCTGCTAAGACTGGTATTACATCCTGCAGGTGGTGTGAAATTTCTGTTGTTTTTTTTAGTGTTGTATTCTGTCATTACAGAGGTGTCCTTCTTATTGTGCAAAATCAAATTTCCTGAAGAATTCTTCCAGATCTGAGTATGATTGAATTTGATCCAGTTTGGTGGTGGAACATAATGATAATATCTTACAGAGGACAGAAATGTAATTCTTTGGCTATCTATATTGTGAAAGGTTAAATATACCAAGTTTTGGTGTAATTTATCATTGGTTCACAGTGCTAGACTTGGTAGTTGAGGTTTTTTGGTTTAAAGGTTGGTATCTCAAGCGTATTTTCTTATACAAGAGTTCATTTGCAGTAGGTCAGTTTATTGCACCTTGTTTTGTGCCCATGATTGTTTACATTTCTTCACCAGGGGTTGAAAGGGCTTTTTCCTGTAGAATTTGGAGTATTTCAAGATTTTGAAACTTTATCTCATGTTTCTTCTTATAGAGTAGATGGATAATTGTGTTTCTTTGTTTCTCACTGGAATGTTTACACAACTCTTTAGAGTACAGTGATTTGTGTGTAGATGCAAGTAGATTTTTATTCATAAACCTACGTGGTATTAGATTTTTTCTCTTGTATTCAGATAGGAAGAAAATGTCACTGTTAATTTGTGTTTCCTTTGTGATAAGTGTAGTCAGTTGTTTCTTCATTCAGTTAAATGCGGTATCTTCCATAATTAATTAACTTGTAGTAGACAAATTAGTCCAGTTTTAGTATCGCAAATATATGAATACTTTGGTATTTGGTGACAACTGTTTTATTTGGGAAAATAGTTTATAATTAAAAAAAAACTTTCAAGGTATCAATTCTCTTCCTCGGGTCAAGCAATACTAAATCACATATTCTGTTCAATCATTGCAGTCTGTTGAAAACAATCAGAGTTCCCAATCTTGGATGCTAACAGTGAAAACTGGATTGGACACTACACAAAATGTGTCTTAGCAGTGGTTTGGGTGTAGAGCAAAGAGAAAATTAGGGGGATGGTAAAACTGCAGAGGTGGAACTGGTTATAGACATTTCTGGTAGTGAGATAGAATCCAAGACCATTATTAAGTCATGTTTTGTGTGTTTTAAAGATAACTATAATTCTTAGTTCAACTCTCTTTCTATCCTGGATGCTTTTAAAATTACCCTGATTGTAAAATTGTTGATTGTGTGATCTGCTTGAGAAAACTGGTGTCCAACTGTGATACAGTAATATTTCTCATTGTGATTTGTTATTGTGTATCTGTACTTGTTCATATGGCTTTGTAAGTTTTTCCATATATCCCCAGTGTAGCAGCCTTGGTGGCACTTACTGCATTCAATCAATATTACAATGAGCTAAAGCATTATCAGTGTGTGAAAACAGGGCTCAGCGCATAGCTATCACAATTTTACCAGCATTCATTCCAAAGCAGATCCTCTGCATATATATCAAGTGGAAAGTGGTAGTTTCAAGTGAAAATACAGAATAGGAACTACAGAGCATTTTCACTTTTGTTTCCACACTGAGGATGCATTTCAGTCCTGTATTATTTGGCAGCAGTGCGGTGGCAAAAATGAATGTGCTTTCAAGTACAGAGTTGAATGGCACTTGGTCAGGTGTGCATGGAAAAAGCTGAAGTCCAAGCAGTGTAGAATGAGATTTGGGCAAAGATGCAGCGTAAAGCAGCATTAAAAAATACATATACATGTGCCACAGCTTAGATCAAAGGGATTGCTTGTCTGACATGACTTAACCCCTTCACAACCGCGGTCCTGGGAAGTAACCTTCCCTTAAGGACCCCTTTGAAGATTCCGACATGCCAGTAGACAGGATTTGTGACGCATGCCGGCACGCAGCACTGGGGGCTGAGAGAGACTGCTCCAGTCTTGGAGCGGTCAATTTCACTCCCCGTTTTTACTTTCAGCACTCCCGGAGGAGCGGTCAATAGGGGGTTAATTAGCAAACACATATAATGTTCAGAGATACTTCCTGTTCATAAAAGGGACTAAATGACAGACTCCTACATTGCAGAAGGTTAATACAGAGCATAATAAAAAATAAGTCAGCTAATTAAGTCACTGTGATATAGTTAATTAACTAAATTGGCAAATTCTCAAATCTATATGTGCCCTTCACATTTCTTGCTTAGTTTAGAACCACTTCTCTGGAAAGCTACCAGACTACCTGACCAGTATGCTCACTCCAACTCTCCATACTAACTATAACTTCCACTCCATTGCTAACAACTCAGTGAGCATTATACATTACAAGAAAGAAGCCAGTTAATCTGCCTTCTTCAGGTGACGAAAGTCTGGAATAACCTACCTGAAATAAATCAGAACTTCTCCCAGTCTAAAATCCCTAAAATTAACTGCTTCTTTGTATCTAACACATTATTGACTGTATATACATTTTGTACATAGTTTAGGTGTATGTGTGTGTTTTGTTTTGCCATTTGTGTGAATATGTATTTTTTTTACTGTACACGCTCTCTAGGACTTACTTGAAAATGAAGGAAATCTAAATACATTTCTAAGAGACAGATTATTCACACACTGTCTCAGAACCAATGATCTAATATGAGTCTTCCCCTCTACAGATCTTTACCTCTTATTCCCCATTACTGCTTATTCAATTAGCGATAAATGTGTTATGTACCTGGAGTGTTTTAGCACCCCCATTTTTTGTCTGACCAGTTTTGCCTTTTAACTTTGTCAAGAGTGAGCCGCATCTAATGTTTGAATGCATTTTATACAATTTTTCCTACCCCGTCCCTCCCATATGATTGCATCATAGATGTGGCATCCTGGACCGCTACTTCCCCAGTATTTGCATGACAGGGGATTCTCATCAAGTAGATACACCATCATTGATTAAGAGGTTGTGGAGTGACAGCTTCATAATAACAATTATAGAATTGCCTCTTACACCATTACAGATACCACTATTTTTCAGATAGAGAGAAAGCATAGCACAGGTCTTAAATAAATTACAAATCAAAAACATGAAAGGAAAGGAATGTCAAAACTACCAGTATGGAAAAGACCCATTCAGTAGGTTATGTAATTTGGCCGTAGGTACATTTAAGTGTAAATAAATAACTACTGACACCTATGTTGGTAATTTAACTATATTAAATATACTATATACTCTAAATAAAACAGTGCTGGCTATTTATTGGTTGTGTCTAATAACCATAAGACCATCACAAAATTGTGACAAGAGGTTCTGTCTGGTCTGAGATTTAATGTGTTACATTGTTGTACATTTGTATTTGCCATTTCTTTCCTTTCTCCTGTTCTTGATCTATTTTGCTATTGGTTGGGTCAAAACAATCAGAGATTGAGGCTGTGATCAAGTGGAAACTACATCCTATTAGATGGTGGAATAAGGGATGGTTTTGGGGAAAACTATGAAGTATTGTAGATTAATATATTCAGCAGCTGGCATGCTCATAATCAACTGTATTTTTCTTAACATTAGAGAGAAAAAAGAAATCAGATTACATTTTTTATATAAGAATTTAAATTCTCCAATGCTGAAACAAATTCATCACCTTCCATATCTCATGTGATGTTTAACCCCTTCAGTGCCAGAGGCTCGGGCCATTTCCTGTACCCTGCAGGACAGACACTTTTTCACCATTTTTGCTATCCTTTCGTTTAGGCTTGATTTACTCTGATGGTTTTTAGTTACATATGGAAAACTGTATATTGTTTTTTTCAGAACAAATTGAGCTTTTTTGTGGTACCTTACATGAAGAGAATTTTACATGGTACAAAAATCTATGATGTCATAATGACAAAAAAATTGAAAATTTACTAATTTTGCTAAAATCACATACTATGTATCAAAAACATTTAACGTGATTAAAAAAGTTTCAATTATTTGAAAAAGCCCCGCGTCCCCCGAGTCAAAAAATACCAAATTTGTATAGTTTTACCTACGTCCATGGCTAGCGTAGAGCCCTAATCACCAGCAGCACAAAATGACATTTTCAACTTTACAAACTAAAATGCACATTCTAGGGTTTTTGTGGTAAAACTACCCTAAAACAGTGAAATAACTATATAAAACTATATATTTCTGGAAAGTAGACAACCTGCTGCATCTAATGAGGGGTGACTTGCCTTGTTACCCCAAACCTGGTGTGCACTAATGCCTCCAGAAGGTGGCGCTAATGAAAAAAAAGGCATTTTCTTACATTTCTGCCTCTTCAAATGTACTGAAGTAAACCATGGCATTTCCAACTGTATTCATTAGCTAGTGCTCTTAGGAGAAAAATGACACCCCATTTGTATGAGTTTACCTACCTCAGGGGGCGCTAGAAGTGCAAAACTACACTTAGTACAACCTCAAAATTGTCTTATATTTTCTCAAACATTACTTGCCGGTACAAAAATGGTTATAACAACTACAGAAGTGAAGAAAGGGTACACAAACAAAACCATTTTGAAAAGAAGACAACCTGCCGCATCTAATGAGGTGTGAATTGCCTTCTTCCCCAAGCCTGTTGTCCCCAAATGATTCCAGAAGGTGGCACTATAGGAAAAAAATGACATTTTCTTACATTTCTGCCCCTTAAACTGTACTGAAATCTGTGAAAACCATGGAATTTCCAACTATATTCATTAGCTAGTGCTCATTGGAGAAAAATGACACCTCATTGGTATGGGTTCACCTACCTTAGGGGACGCTACAAGTACAAAACTAAACCTACTACAACCTCTAATTTTTCTTACATTTTCTCAAATATTACTTGTCTATACAAAAATGGTTATAACAACTACATAAGTGAAGAAAAGCTACACAAACCATACCATTTTGGAAAGAAGACAACCTGTTGCATCTAATGAGGGGTGAATTGCCTTCTTACCCCAAGCATGTTTTGCCCAAATGCTTCCAGAAGGTGGCACTATAGGAAAAAAATGGCATTTTCTTACATTTCTGCCCCTTCATCTGTACGGAAATCTGTGAAAACCATGGCATTTCCACTGTTTTCATTAGCTAGTGCTCTTAGGAGAAAAATGACACCCCATTAGTATGGGTTGACCTACCTCAGGGGACGCTAGAAGTGCAAAAAGACACCTACTACAACCTCTACATTTTCCAACATTTTCTCAAACATTACTTGTCTATACACAAATGGTTATAACAACTACAGAAGTGAAGAAAGGCTACACAAACCATACCATTTTGGAAAGAAGACAACCTGTTGCATGTAATGAGGGGTCAATTGCCTTCTTACCCCAAGCCTGTTGTGCCCAAATGCTTCCAGAAGGTGGCACTAAAGGAAAAAAATGACATTTTCTTACATTTCTGCCCTTTCATCTGTACGGAAATCTGTGAAAACCATGGAATTTCCAACTGTATTAATTAGCTAGTGCTCTTAGGAGAAAAATGACACCTCATTGGTATGAGTTCACCTATCTTAGGGGTGCTACAAGTACCAAATTACACCTATTGCAACCTCTAATTTTTCTAACATTTTCTCAAACATTTCTTGTATGTACAAAAATGGTTATAACAACTATAGAAGTAAAGAAAAGCTACACAAACCATACCATTTTGGAAAGAAGACAACTGTTGCATCTAAAGAGGGGTGAATTGCCTTCTTACCCCAAGCCTGTTGTGCCTAAATGCTTCCAGAAGGTGGCACTATAGGAAAAAAATAGCATGTTCTTACATTTCTGCCCCTTCATATGTACGGAAATCTGTGAAAACCATGGCATTTCCAACTGTATTCATTAGCTAGTGCTCTTAGGAGAAAAATGACACCCCATTGGTATGGGTTGACCTACCTCAGGGGACGCTAAAAGTGCAAAAAGACACCTACTACAACCTTTAAATTTTCCAACATTTTCTCAAACATTACTTGTCTATACACAAATGGTTATAACAACTACAGAAGTGAAGAAAGGCTACACAAACCATATCATTTTGGAAAGAAGACTTCTTACCCCAAGCCTGTTGTGCCCAAATGCTTCCAGAAGCTGGCACTATAGGAAAAAAATGGCATTTTCTTACATTTCTGCCCCTTTATCTGTACGGAAATCTGTGAAAACCATGGAATTTCCAACTGTATTCATTAGCTAGTGCTCATAGGAGAAAAATTACACCCCATTGGAATGAGTCCACCTACCTTAGGGGTGCCAGAAGCACATAACTACACTTACCTGTTTGTTCCTCGAAAATGGCTGCTTGTACTAAAATGTTCATAAATGTTAGAGACATGAATGAAAGGTATAAAAGGTATACCATTTTGGAAAGCAGCTTCTCCCACATCAAATGAGGGGTCACTTGCCTTTCTATCCCTGGGCTGAAGTGCACAAATATTTCCAAAAGGTGGCGCTATGGGAATAAATACATGTTTTTTTACATTTCCACCACTTCAAAGATACTAAAATCTTTGAAAACCATAACATTTCCTGCTGTATTCAGTACCTGCTACCAACATGAGAAAAATGGTAGCCCATTTGTGTGGGTTAACATACAATATATGGGTGCTAGGAACACGTACGTAAACCTGACACTTTTGTTTCTTAAATTATCTGCTTGCACTAAAATGGTTATAACCATACTAGATATGCAGGAAAGGTAGAGAAACAATGCCATTTTGGAAAGAAAACAACCTGCTGCATCTAATGAGGGGTCACTTCCTTCTTACCCAAAGGCTGGTGTGCACAAATGCTTCCAGGAGGTGGTGCTAATGAAAAAAAAAGACATTTTCTTACATTTCTGCCCCTTCAAATGTATGGAACTCTGTGAAAATCATGGAATTTTCAACTGCATTTATTAGCTAGTGCTCTTAGGAGTCAGACGACACCCCATTGGTATGAGTTGACCTACCTTAGGGGGTGCTAGAAGTAGAAAACTACACCTACTACAACCTCTGACGTTTCTAACATTTTCTCAAACCTGATTTGCCTGTCCAAAAATGGCTATAACACCTTCAGAAGTGAAGAAAAGGTAGATAAACAATACCATTTTGGAAAGAAGATAACCTGCCGCATTGAATGAGGGGTCACTTGCCTTTTTACCCCTAAGTTAGTGTGCACAACTATTTTCAGAATGTGGTGCTACAGGAAAAAAAACAAACATTTTTTTTTACACATCGGTCACTTCAAAGATACTAAAATGGTTCAATGGCGTGGGATTTCCTAGGAGGACTTCTTGCCAACCTAAGAAAAATGGTACGCCACTACTCTGGGCTGACATACCAATTTGGGTGACAGGAGCGTAGCTACCAGTGAAACAGGGATGGGAAAGCAAACGGTGTATATGTGATTTTATGGCTAACAGATGAAAGAAGCTAGAGCATCAGCCGATGTACGTGAGGACCTGTGACTGCTAGTGTAACAAAGTGTGTGGGTATGAGGGTGAGGGATTAGGTGAGGGATTAGGCAGTGTGTGTGGGTATGAGCAGAGGAGCAAGGATGGTGGTGATGGTGGGGCAGAGTCTGATAGTGTATATGGGGAATCTGTGACTACCAGTGTCCACTATATGTCCCCCTCATACAAAGCTTGATTCCCAGCCTGAATCTAGTGCATACTGGTACTTTGAGTCTACCAGTAGGCAGTGGAAACAGGCTGGGGGTCAGGCTAGGGAATGGGACTGCCATTTGGCTGTGGAACTAGGCAGGGGGATACGGTACGTAGGGGGGGGGGGATTGGAGGAATTTTGTGTGCATGCCACAGGGGTGCCCAATGCACTGCAAAGCAATGTGTTGGACCCCCTGTTGCAAACACCAAGGTTTTTTTTTTTAATTATTATTTTGTATTCATACCTTGTTGGGGAGGCGGTATGAGGAACATTCCTGGTGCCCCCCATCAAGGTCTAAAAACAGAATAATGAAAAACAAAAAAGTGTGTGTGTGTGTGTGTCACAGGGGGTCCAATGCATTGCAGAGCATTGCATTGGACCCCCCTCCAATGGCACGTGCATTTTTGGGGGCTTTTCCCCCAATATTTTTGTGTAGACCTCATTGGGGGCATCAGAACCCATATAATGAGGTCTGAATAAAAAATAAAAGGGAAAAAAAATAATCCTTTGTGTGCCACAGGGGTGTCCAGTGGATTGCAAAGCAATGCATTGGGCCCCTGTGGCACACAAAGGGTTATTTTTTTTATCGTTACTTTGTATTCAGATGGCCACCAAACAAGCTCTGATCACAAAGTAATGATAAAAAGTCCTGTGTGTGCCACAGGAAGGGGGTCTGCATTGAACCCCCCCCCCCTCCTAGTGGCACACACAGGGTTAATTTTTTTTTATTACAGACCTCGTTGAGGGGCATCAGGACCCCACTGATCCCCCCCGATGAGGTCTTAGTCAAAAAAAGTATATGTCCACAAAAGAAGTGACCCTGTGAGTGCCACAGGGGTCTCCAGCGCATTGCAAAGCAATGCATTGGATCCTTGTGGCACTCAGAGGGTTAATTTTTTTCTATCATTACTTTGTAATCAGAACTTGTTGGGGGGCCATCGGGACCAATCCCGATGGTCCCTCAGCAATCTCTGATAACAAAGTAATGATAAAAGCCCTGTGTGTGCCACAGGAGGGTGGGCTGCATTGGACCCCCTGTGGCACACACAGGGTTAATTTTTTTTTACTTACTTTTTTATTATAGACCTCTTTGAGGGGTATCAGGACCCCTCTGATCCCCCCAATGAGGTCTTACAGAAAAAAAAAGGGAATCAAAATAAGTGTCCCTGTGAGTGCCACAGGGGTCTCCAGTGCATTGCAAAGCAATGCATTGGACCCTTGTGACACTCAGAGGGTTAATTTTTTTTTTATCATTACTTTGTAATCAGAGCTTGTTGGGGGGGGCCATCAGGACCAATCCTGATGGTTCCCCAACAATCTCTGGTAACAAAGAAATGATAAAAGCCCTGTGAGTGCCACAGGAGGGGGGGGTGCATTGGACCCCCCGTGACACACAGGGTTAATTTTTTTTTTCATTTTTTTTTTTAATCATAGACCCCCCTGATCCCCCCAATGAGGTCTTGCAAAAAAAAAAATCCCCCAAAAAGAGGTGACCCTGTGAATGCCATAGGGGTCTCCAGCACTTTACGTTTTTTTAATTTTTTTTTTATTTTTTAATTTGTTCAGACCTTGTGGGGGACATCAAGACCCCTCCTGGTGTCCCCCCAGTTATTGATCTCACAGCCGATCGGCTGGGAGATCAATAAGGCGACCGCAGGAGAGCAAAAGCTCTCCTGCCCTTCTCTCCTACCACCAGTAGGAGTGAATCGGGTAAGGGAAACTTCCCTAACGTCATCAGTGATCATGTCACCGATGACGTTGGGAGGCTTCCCCCGATCCCGCCCACTCCTACCCGGAAGTTCGGGTAGGAGAGAGGGGAAAGGAGAAACTCCGTTTCTCCTTTGTGTTTATTGATGTCCTGGCACGATCGTCTGGGAGATCAATAACTGGGGAGGCATGAGGAGTGATCCTCATGCCTCCCCACGAGTGCCAGGCTGCATGTCAGCTGAAATGCGGCCAATGTAAGCAGGTTATACCGGCTTATGCAGTGACCGCATTTTAGCTGTACAATGTACGAGCGTGGCATAGCAGGTACAGCTGTGTCCACTCGTATGTTGTACCTACCTGGCACTCTAGGGGTTAACTATCATTGTGATACTGAAGTCTCCCTCCCTATTGGTGTAGTATTTACTGCAACTCCTCAGTGAGGCCTTTTGGGCTGACGGTGCCAAGATTAAAAAACAAAATCCAAGAGTTTTCCTTTTTAACCCTTTTCGTGTCAGAGAGATATCCAATGCATTGTGAAGCAATGCATTGGAGACCCCTCTGGCACGAAAAGGGTTAAGTGGTATTTTCATTATGTTTCCTTTTCAAAAACTCATATACATATAATTTTTTTTCTTTCTCTAGGCCTCAGGCTTGAAAGCCTATGGGGTTTCTGTGTCTGCTGCAAGAAATAAGAGTTTTAAGTGCTTTTGTTTGAATTTTTTTAGTACTTTTCTAATGTTCCTGTACCATACTGTCATTGCTCAGGGGGTAATGCCTTCATATAGTTTTTGAACAATTCCTTCTAATGTTCCAGCTTCTATAGATCTAATTAAGATCTATGAAATCCACGCTATAGAAGTGTGAAGAATAATATTTAATTAACTGCAGTTCAATAATTTGAGGAAAATCTTCAGTCAGGTAATGCCTCATATCACAGCATTTATACATCATCTGTGTGCCATAATAGTACTTAATCTGTAGACTTTGCATTGACATCAGTGAACACCACATCATCTTCCCACTACCCAGTGTACAGGTTGGCATGAGATAGTGCCATGACAACCCTATTTCCCTACCCTGGGTTTGGAGGTAGTGGGGCTCATGTACGAAGAAAAAGTGGTGTAGTCATGGAACAAGCCAACTGCAACATAGGGGACAAATAGATATCCAATTGATTTAAATAGGCATTTTAACCACTTTGGATTGCTCCACAATGCACTGGAGATTTCAATAGCTTTAACCCCTTGAGTGCCAGGGACTTTGGCCATTTCTTAGACTCTCTAGGCCAGACATATTTTCAGCATTTTTTGCTACATCTGTTTAGATATGATTCCCACTGGTAACTTTCTAGTTATGTATGGACAACTAAACACTGTTTTTTTCAGAACAAATTGAGCTCTCTCATAGTGTCTCACTTACATTTTGCATTGTCCAAAAGCTATGATTATTATTTATATATTATTATTATTATTATTATTATTATTAATAATAATAATAATAATTATTATTCTTTATTTATATAGTACCAACTTATTGCTAAAATCATACGCTATATATCAAAAATATTTATGTTAATTTTGAATGTTTCCATTATTTGGAATAAACCTAAATCCCTCACGCATGAATATACTAAATATGTATAATTTTACCAACATGCATGGCCAGAGCAGAACCCTAATTACCAGGGGAGCAAAATGGTATTTAGAACTTTCTGAACTAAAATGCACATTCCAGTGGTTACATGGAAAAACTACCCTAAAACAGCTGAATAAGTATATAAAGCATATGTTGATTGAAAGTAGATATCCCACTGCATCAAAAGAAGGGTCAGGTACATTTCTACCCCAAGTCTGGCCAGCACAAATGTTTCTGAAGATGGCACTAAATGAAAAATTTACTGTAAGTTCTCACGAGCAGGGCCATCTGATGCTTTTGTTTTCAACGTTCCATTTGTACTATTTTATATCTTCGTATATGTCTATTCTTTATTGTACAGTGCTGCAGAATAAGGTGGCATTATATAAATAAATAATAATAATAACACTGAAATCCTTGAAAATGATTGAATTCCCTACTGTATTTATTAGCTAATGCTCTTACAAGAAAAATTACACCCTACTTGTATGTGTTCACATACTGTAGGCCAGTGTCAGAAGTGCAAAACTATACCAACTACAACCTCTGACTTTTATTTTATTTTTTCAAACATGACTTGCCTATACTAAAATCGTTGTAAGAAAAGTAAATAAAGAAAAGGTAGTCAAAGCATACAATTTTGGAAAGAAGATAATCTACTACATCAAATGAGGGGTCCCTTCCTTTTCTACCCCTAGCCTGGTGTGCACAAAGGTTTCTAGAAGTTGACGCTAAAGGAAAAAAAAATAGAATTTTTTTACATTTCCACCCCTTCAAATGTACTGAAATATATGAAAATTATGGAATTTTGTACTATATTGATAGCTTTTGCTATTACAAGAAAAATGGCACACTATTGAACTACAGTTCACATACTGTAGGGGTGCCAAAAGCACCAAACTACACCTACATGTTTTATTTTTTAAAATTGGCTGCTTGTATTTAAATGGTCAGAACTGTTAGCCATATGAAGGAAAGATATGCAAGATTACCATTTTGGAAAGTTGTCATTGACCTACATCAAATGAAGGGTTGTATGTCTTCCAATCCTAGGCTGGTGTGCACAAATATTTCCAAAATGTGGGTTTTAGGAACAAATATATATATTTTTACATTTCCGACATGTTAAAGATAATAAAATCTTTGAAAACCATGGAATGTCCTACTGTATTCAGTATCTTCTTCCAGCCTGAGAAGAATGGAACCCAACTGGTATTGGATGACTTATCATAGTTGATGCCAGGAGCATAGCTACCAGTAGAACATGGATGGGGAAGCAAGCAACCAGTGTATTTATGATTTCACAGCTACCAGTTGAAACAGAATCAATGGTGGTAGTGGTGTGTGTGTGTGTGTGTGTGGGGGGGGGGAGTCAGACAGTGTTTGTGGGAATCTTTGATTACTAGTGGGCAGTAGAACTAGGCTTGGGGTGGGGTTCAGACAATATATGTGGGATCTATTGTACCAAGAGGCAGTTGAACCAGCCTTGGGGATCAGCCAGTGTATGCGTGGATCTATGACTGCCAGGGGAACCAGGGGAGGTATCAGGCAGTGAATATGGGGAGTGCTGACTATCAGTGGGCAGTGGAACAAGGCTGAGGGGGGTTTAGACAGTGTATATAGGGGATCTTTGACTACCAGTGCACAGTATAATCATGTTGGAAGTAAAAAAATGTTGTGGAGTAGTCAGTAGCTGCTAATGAGAGTGGAACCAGGCCGTTGTGTGTGGGGGGTCAGACAGCATGTGGGGTATGGAACCAGGCTGCGGGGGCAGGGTAGGAAGCAGGCAGGGGATACAGATGTATGCATTGCAAAGCAATGTATTGCACTCCCCTGCGGCACACTCACAGGTTTGATTACCTTTTTTCAAATAATTATTATTCAGACTGCATCAGGACCCCTCCTGATGCCCCTCAACAAGGTCTGGATAAAATTAATGAACAAACAAACAAACACAACATGTGAAACAGAGGTGTCCAATGCCTTGTAAAGCAATGTGCTGCACTTCTCTGTGGCACACACAGAATTATATTTTTTAATAATTTATTATTTCAGACCTTGTTGGGGAGGGTCAGGCCCCTTCCTAATTCCCTCCCAGCTATTGACCTCTCAGTCGATTGCACTGGGAGATCAGTACAGGTGACACAGAAGAGTAACATGCTCTCCTGCTTCATTCATACCCGATACTGTAGAAGAGGGTGAGATCAGGGAAAGCCTTCTCACGCCACCAGTGATGATGATGATGATGACACTGGTGTCATGGGGAGGCTTTCCCTGATCACACCCACTGAAGCAGGGGAGCACTTTGCTCTCCTGCATCACCAGTATTGATTTTCCAGTGCACTTGACTGGGAGATCAATAGTTGGGTGCATCAGGAGGGGTACTTTTGCCCCCCCACTGAGGTCTGAAATAATAAATTAAATAAAAGAAAAAGGTTGGGGGGAGGGAGAACAACTCCAGCCATGAGAGAAACATGATCTTGGCCATATTGGTACACATAGCCAAGTCCATAATTCTCATGTAGCAGGCACTCAGAAGGGCAAGGGGTTAAAAGCCCATTTAAACTAACAGAAATTTCTGGATTTTTTCCCCCTATGGAGCACTTGGTTTGCATCAGAATTGGATGACTTTTCCTTAGTACATCACAGTATATATTATTAGATGGGAAGAAGCTATGGTTTAACATAGACCACAAGAGTTTTATGAAGAAGATCTCATCTACTGTATAGAGCAGCATCATTTACACAGCTTTTACACAGCTTTTCATACCACTACCTAAATGATGTATGTATACAGAGATTGAACACTTCAGGGTATTACATATATGTTGTTGAATCAACTGGGAGGTCTTCTCAATTTTTGGCAATGTCAGTGGTATCCCTTGTGTAAGATGATTTTCCCATACCAGACACTTTGGATCTCCCTGGTGGCGTATTGAGAGTCTTAGGCATTTTTGGTAGCACAGAAAGTTTCCACCTGAGACTAGTCCACCTGGAGAAACTGTATTCATCATTTGAAAGGAAAAGGTATTTATAGGTATCTTCTACAGTTCACCTATATGTCTCAAGGATCTCTTCACTGGGAACAGCTAGAAGTTGTTTGTAATGTGTCATCCTTGAGTTGTCTCATACATTCCTTACATGTTATTATTTCAGACAGAATATCATATTGTCACTCTTATCTGAAGGTCTTATTTTTATATGTTCCTAGGAATTAATTTAGTCTTAAGTCTTATATTCTTGAGTATTCAAGTTGGAATTGTAGATTTAGTTGGTAGTGCCAGAACCTCCTTCAATACCAGTTTGGCATACATTTGTAATTGGGGAGAAAAAAGTATACATTTTCTAAAGCAAATTATTTGTATAGTAATTTATTTCTTGTTCCATTATTAGGGTTTATTCCTGTTCAAGTTCTCTACCCTCACTAGTGTTTTGTATAGGTTTAGACACTTGCTAAAGAGCTTCTAATGTATTTAAGTTTTCTTCCTCCTTTGCTACAGGAGAATCTTTTCCATTCACTTGAAATAGGGAACAGTTAAATGTCCGATATGACTTCAAATTTATTTACTGTGTTCACATGCAGGACTTCTACAATATGGTTGGCTAAGAGTAAAGGTTACTTCAGGAAAAGAAACAAGAACAGCACAAAACCAAATCTGAGTGTAGCAGTTCGGTATATAGCTGTAACATATTGGATGGATATCCCTCCGCTCACATAAGAGGATACTCACTTGGATAGAGGCTCCTTTTGCCTCTAGATACTCCTCATTGACTGTGTGACCCCCAGTCTCTGCTATACAGCTCCACTTCTTCCTCCAGCTGCCTTTGATCAATGCTTACCCTCTCCATATCCCAGACAGCAGAGACGTCTGTTGTCTACCTCATTCTGAGTAATCTGATTTGTAAGGACATGTGCAGTGTGGTAAGGGACCAAACATGTAAGGAGGAGGGAAAGATAGAGCAGTGGATTTGGACTCAAATGCAGCTGTGAATCAACCATCCACCTCAAAGTCTGATAACATTTATTATAGTATAAAATAACATAGAACAAGCCTTATTACACATAAAATATATGATAATATATGTACTATGTGGCCCTATGCGTTTCGCAGCACCAAACCACTTCTTCAGGGTATTTTATACTACAATAAATGTTATCAAACTTTAAGATGGATGGTTGATTCATAGCTCCATTTGAGTCCAAATCCACTGCCATATCTTTCCCTCTTCCTTATATGTTTGGTCCCTTACCACACTGTACATATCCTTACCAATCTAATTTCTCAGATTGAGGTGGACAACAGAAGTGTGTGCCATCTGGGACATGGAGAGGGTAAGCATTGATCAAAGGCAGATGGAGGAAGGAGTGGAGCTGTATGACCGAGATTGGTGGTCTCACACAGTCAATGCGAAGTATCTAAAGGCAAAAGGAGCCTCTATCCAAGTGAGTACCCACCTATGTGGAGGGAGGGACATCCATTTAATTCGTTACAGCTAAATATTGAACTGCTACACTCAGATTTGTTTGTTTGCTGTTCTTGTCCATCTGCTTATTAATAAGCAGCATACCGGGTTCTGAGTTGAAGAGGAGATACATCGTTTTGGATGGATTTGTCCTCACTGCTATATAACATATATTTTGATTATTATTTACAATTTATGTAATATCCTTTTATGGTTTTTGTGTATGTTGTATAATGGCAATTAGTCCTACTGTATGTAGGTCCACTATTTGAGTGAGAGTGCTGAAGTATTATGTGTGTAAGGTTACTTCAGGGCATGTTCTTTGTCCTGCATAAACCAACCTCCCAGCCAACAGAAGTGTGGGAGAAAATATGAACCAGGATTGGCTGCATAAAAGGCAATACTGGTTAATTTTTTTTCCACAGCGTCCTGGGCAACAGTCCAGGAGGGTCCTGGGGGGGGGGCGGGAGTGACAACAAGTTTTTTTTTAATTTATATTATTTCACTTTTTTTTTTTTTTAAGTTGACTGCAGCAAAGAACCACAGTCCTCTGAAATACAAATAATTGTTAATGGACAAGGAGTGGTCCTGGGGACCATTTGGACCCCATATTAATTTATATTGTGTCAAGATGTTTTGTAGTTTTAAAATAACAGCAGGACAGGGTGGAAGGAGGGAAGGTGGGGTGTATGGCATTACAAGGGGGGATATGGTGTGCTTTGCCATGAGGGGGTAATGAGGGTGTGTGTTTAAAAGAATATGGGTCAACATACCACTTATTTTTGTTGTGTTTCATCTGTTAATTGAGAGAACAAAAGTACTCTCCCTTTAACGAAAAGTCATCATATGGGCCCCAGGACCCCATATAATTGTGAATACACTCTCCATCCTTTTCTGATCAGGATGAAGAAATAGGGGCATAATGTTATCCCCCAACAAACATTTTATTTCAGGCTATTTTGTCCTGAAATCAAATCAAATCTTTTAGTTTTAACTCTTTCATTGCCGGATTGACGAATACAAGCTTATCCAGCAATGGAGGCGTTAATCTGTGTTTCGGCTTAGGATTTAGCAGCTGGTGAAGGATAGATTTGTATTTTTCAGGAAAGAAGGTCACTGTAGGGTGGAACAGGATACTGGTGGGGATCTTGATCACCTGGTTACCTCTGCCTCATTCAGGCGTAAGAGACCATGGCATATGTTCTGCCTGCTTCCCTTGCACCTCTGAAATTCTTAAGTGGGAACACTTAACTCCTCCTTCTCCAGAGATACTTAACATCAATACAGTAGTTTTTCATTTTTCTTATGTGATTTTCATTCTTGCATAGACGTAATAAAAGTTAACCCTTTGAGTGCCAAAGATGTATCCAATACATTGTAACATACTGTTCCAGAGGTAAACCTTTGAGTGCCATTTAGACAGGATGCATTTGGATTCTAATTCATTCACATTTTTACCTCATTACACAATAACATGTTCCCCTCAAAAATCTTAAAAAAATTTTACACCTGTGTTACATACAACATCCTCACTTGTAGTCTTTACAGTGTAGCCTTACCAGAGCTCTGAATGCAGTATTAAGTGTAAAACATGAGTTACACATTCCCCCCATGATGAGTACAAATACAGACATAATGGAGCCAAGAGACTTCTAACAGATGAGTTGGTACTGTGTTACCCGTAGAAATACAGGAGGCAAATATAGTTGTTGATACCTTTATTGGCTAACTAAGCAGATTTAGAATGCAAGCTTTCAAGACCTTAGGTCTCTTCCTCAGGTATGTTATACAGATAAATATGAAAACATCTCTTATATACAAGTACACAGTGCATTGTTTAGAATGGAAATCAGATAAGAGAACACAGCCCAGATCAAGATACTTTGATCAGTCAATGGTAAATTGCAGTCTTCCTCTGAGGCTTTAGAGGTATTTATGATGCCAGTGGGTCTGTTGGAATGGTTAATCCACTAAGTGATAATTTGACAAGAATTCTCTGTCTTTTATTCAAACCATTATAAATAGTATTAAACTTTAACATCAACTTAACCTCCCATACTTCCCATCAATACAGTTAACTTAATGTCACTGACACTGTGTCCATTTTGGCAAAAATGTTCTCCCACTGGTGTCTCTGTCTTTTTGTTGTTAACACTGGATCTGTAGGAATTAAACCTTTTTTGTAATGGCTGTCTAGTTTCACCCACATAAAGAGCTGTTGGTAATTTTGCACACATGATAAGGTATATTACATTGGATGATTTGCAGGTGAATTGAGTGTACACATTATACACATTTAATTACACATTATAGTGTAATTGAGTGTTTGGAATTTGTATCTTGTCTGTGGTGTAAATGTGTGCACAGGTTTCACACCTCTTTTGTAGGCAGGGAGATGTGCCATTTTTTGTTTTTTTTATTCAAGGCACTCCTTACCATCAGTTGTTTTAAATTGGGAGTATCACGGTCCCCGTGATTGCTGCCTTTTTCTGTCAGTTACCTGAAGGGCTCTCCATTGGCTGCCTGCCTTCAGCCCGCCCTGTATTGCCTATTTAAACTGAGCTTGGGCACCCTTTGGTGGCCCTTTCGTGTTGTCTCTATGCTGCCTGCATCTGCATTGTGATCCTGAGCTTCCTGGGCCATTACACTATCCTTGCTCTTCTGTGATCTCCTGAGTTCCTGTTTGACAGCTTCCTTGGTTCCAGCATCCGTTCCTGATCCGGTTGGGGTTGCTGTTCCTGCTCCGGTTGACTGCCATTGAAGATCTGTTTTCCTGTCCGTTACCGGTTTGGTTCCTGCTCCTGGATCGCCTGCAGTGTGTCTCTCTCTCCCAGTCGCCTTGGCGACATTTTCATTTACTCGAGTTGTGCGCTCCAGTACGCGGGTACTGGTTCGCTTCATGTAGACCGGCTGCTTGTTGCACCGGTCGAGATTATGTCACTCCAGTACACGGGTACTGGTTAGCTCCATGTTTAACCGGTTGCTCATTGTGAACTGACAACACCGGTGGTGATTGGGTACTCCAGTACGCGGGTACTGGTTCACTCCATGTACACCGGTTGCTTGTTGTAGTTCAAACCACACCAATAGAGACTATGTACTCCAGTACGCGGGTACTGGTTCGCTCCATGCATAACCGGCTGCTCGCTGCACTGGTAGAAGTTATGTCACTCCAGTACGCAGGTACTGGTTCGCTCCACGATTAGACGGTGGTTGTCCAGTCCTAGACAGCACCGGCAGACATTCTGTCACTCCAGTACGCGGGTACTGGTTCGCTCCATGTACGACCGGCTGCCTGTTGCACCAGTAGAGATTGTGTTTCTCCAGTACGCGGGTACTAGTTCGCTCCACGTATAACCGGCTGCATGCTGCATTTCTCTCAGCACCGGTAGAGATTGTGTACTCCAGTACGTGGGTACTGGTTCGCTCCTTTCCTCATTGGGTACCGAGTTATTCTATCTGCCCAGAGGGCCTCAGTCTGTCCATCTTAAGCCACTGGTCTGTACACCTTATGCCAGCCACTGAGGCCACCTTTGCCATGATCCAGTACTTTCAGTCATAGGCTGCCTTGCCCGGTATATTGGTAAGGCTGGTAGAACCTATTCCATCTTATGCCAACCTAAGGTTGCCTTACCCGGTATTGGCAAGGCCGGTAGAGCCTCACTACTCGTTGTACCAGTCTCAAGGCTGCCTTGCCCGGTATATTGGCAAGGCCAGTAGAGCCTTATTCACTCGTTGCACCAGTCTCCAGGTTGCCTTGCCCGGTATATTGGCAGGGCCGGTAGAGCCTTCTTCCCCTTGTTGTGCCAGTCTTTAGGCTGCCTTGCCTGGTATATTGGCAAGGCCTGTAGAGCCTCCTTCTCCTGAGTTGCTAGTCTCCAGGGCTGCCTTGCCCGGTATATTGGTAAGGCTGGTAGAACCTTTTCCATCTTGTGCCAACCTAAGATTGCCTTACCCGTTATTGGCAAGGCCGGTAGAGCCTGTCTTACATTCCGTGTTCCGCTACTCACTATACCATGTATTGTCATTATATGTTCTAAGTGTATGCTACCCACAAGGGTTTTCTTTAAACTTTTCAATAAAGTTGTGTTTTTATCTTAACTCTGTGCCTGAGAGTCATAACAAACCGTGACAGGGAGGCTGTCTGAAGGAGAGTAAGGGAGGCTGTGGAAATATGTTCTTAAGTCTTTCATCCGTATGTAATTTCGTTTGAAGTTCTCTTGATATTTTGAGTAGAACTTCAACCTGAGGGTGGTAAGTGACCACCAGTGGCACCTGGTTTCCCTTATTTTGTTCTTTGTAGCTCAAAAGATTTTTTCTTGGTATTTCGGTAGCCTTCTGTATCTGACTGTCAATAATCCTTGTACAGTAACCGTGTTTTGTAAAGTCTCCTCTGAGTTTCTGGAGGTGCTTGTCACGGTACATCATGTCAGAACAGATGCAGTGGAATCTGATGGCCTGCCTGTATATTATGGAGTTCCTTGTGTGTTTTGGGTGGAAGCTATTGATTTTCAGGTAGGATGGTCTGTCCGTTGGTTTGAGGTACAGGGATGTGTGGATGGAGTTGTTCTTAATACTGATAGTTGTGTCAAGGAAGTTAATCTTTGTGCGTGAGTGACTGAGTGTTAGGTTGATATTGGGGTGGAATGTATTGTAGTTCTTATGGAATTTGAGAAGTTCCTCTTCACTGACGGTCCAGATGATAAGAATATCATCTATGTAATGGAGATAGACCAGGAGTTTTATATGGCAGGTGGACAGGAAGTCCTCTTCCAATTTTGCCAGGTTGGCATATTGTGGTGCCATTTGGGTACCAATTGCAGTCCCCATTTTCTGAAGGTAGAAGTCCTGTCCAAACTTGAAGTAATTTTGGGTGAGTATAAACTGAATGAGTTTTGTTACTGGTTCCACGGGTGTGTTTTTTTGTTCCAGAGATCCTTGGCATGCTGCTATGCCATCTGTGCGTGGAATGTTGGTGTAAAGGGATTCTACATCCATAGTGGCCAGGATGGTGCTCTCTGGAATGCGGCCCAAGACATCTGTGGTGTCCTGAAGGAAGCTGGTGTTCACTTTACCAGGGGTCTCAGGGTATTTTCTACTCAGCCAGAGATATTCACTGTAAGTGTACCAGTTCTTGAAATGATGGGTCTTCCTGGGTTTCCTTCTTTGTGTATTTTTGGTAGCATGTAGAAGGAACCTATTTTTGGATCTGCTGCTATTATTTTATGATCCTGTTAAGTCGTTTTGTATAATTTTTTGGGATCATCTTGTAATTTCATATAGTATCTTTCTTCAGAGAGTTGCCTATTTGGTTCTTGAATGTAGTTTGCAGTGTTCATAATAACAACAGCTCCCCCCCCTTGTCTGCAGGCTTTATAATAATGTCCTGGTTATTCTTTAGTGACTGTATGGCTTTCTGTTCCTTGTGGGTTAGGCTGGGTGTTGGTTCACATTGTTTCTCCAGTATTTCTGTAGTGACTCTGTTCCTGAAGTTCTCTTTGTATTTGTGCAGTGTAGGGTTACTTCCTGGTTTTTGAGTCCAGGTGGATCTTTTTGTGGGTGCACTGACATTGTGTTGTTGCTGTGTGGTGTTAGTATCATCATTATCCATTTTGCCATGGAAGAATTCCTTGAGTCTGGGTTTCTGAAAAACTCCTCCATGTCACTTCAGAGTGTTACCTTGTTCACAGTTTTAGTGGACAGAATGATACAGCTGCACTCGGGCACCACAGTAATAGACTCAAAGTGTAAAGGTAATCTTCTTTATTACATCATCATTAAAATGATAGATATTTTGTCACAGGTTTAGTGGGACAGAATGACAGGCCTTTTGAAAGTACAGATATTTCCTCTCTGGCTTGTGTGTGGAAAGACTCACAACGCAGTTCTGTTCTGGTTGATTTACAGATTCTGCTGGGAAACCTGCTTTGTATCTCAGTCTCTGTAGTTTCTTCCTCTTGGTGTTGATGAGGAGTGTTAGTAGTTTCTTGTAGTATATTGTTTAAGGACCTGTTGTATGTTGTCAGTGTCTGGTCCAAGCTGTTCCTTGAGAGTTGATATTTCTGCTTGTATCTTTGATTTCCTGTTGTAGCAGATCCCAATAAAGTTGTTGCATAGCCCTTGGAAAGTCCTGGTACATAGTTGCTGTGCAAACCTGCTGTTGTATGTGCCCAGAGTAAGATTTTTCAGCATGAGGCCTTTAGATATTGCATTTTCTTTTTTGCATGTAGTCAGGAAGAAGATGTCACTATCCAGTTGTGCAGATTTCTTTAGGAGGTTTTTCATATTCATTTGTGTGTGGTACATCGGGGTAACTTCCATGCTGATAACAGATGAGAGCTGGTACCGTGTTAGCCATAGAAAAACAGTAGGCAAATATAGTTGTTGATACCTTTATTGGCTAACTAAGCTGATTTAGAATTTAAAGACCTTAGGTCTCTTCCTCAGGTATGTTATACAGATAAATATGAAAACATCTCTTATATACAATACACATTGCATTGTTTAGAATGGAAATCAGATAAGAGAACACAGCCCAGATCCAGATACTTTGATCAGTCATTGGTAAATTGCAGTCTTCTTCTGAGGCTTTAGAGGTATTTACGATGCCAGTGGGTCTGTTGGAAAGGTTAATCCACTAAGTGATAATGTGACAAGAATTCTCTGACTTCTAGAATTCAATTTGTAGTAACGGGATAAACCATTTTATATGGATTAACCAAAATGAGAAAAGTCTAAGTCAGCCTTCTCTAAAATTCAATTCATTTATAGCTCTTCTTTATCGCTAACATAGCTGTATAACAAAACCATTCACTTCTCCAAGGGTGACAATTCATCTCACTATTACTGAGACACAGCTTTAGCTTCTAAATATGTGTCATGGGAAAGGGGATTATACACTACAATATTGTGACTGCCAGGATATACAGTGTAATTCATGGGAATGTCTTACCGACAACATAATTTGTTCATTTACCATAGATCAAATCAAAATATTTAATTTGACACATAGCAAACTTTCTCATAAGGTCTGGGAATTCAGTTGCTATAGGAGCTAACCATAGCTATTACTGTTTGATAACTTTGTATGCAGCTAAGCTTCAGTCACAATGTGAACTATAGTCAATGTGAAATGTCTTAGTTGACCCTTTTGTTAAGAAGAAGCAAATAAAATGCATGAATTTTTCCAGAAAATATAAACAGATTAAGCTAAGAATAGTTTGTCAAAATTTCTCTCCATGACAACATTATAGAGAATAAACAACAAAAAAGAAAACAAACAAACAAAAAAAAACAGTAGCTTGTATGCACAATGTTCTTTTATGGAAACAAGCTCCTTTGGCAAAATTGCAGTAACTGAACAATATATATGGTATAAAGATGCAAAACAGAAACAAATGTCATGTCTAGAACACTACATTTGTGGAAAGTCACACATTTAATCATCATAATGGTATTAACTCATCCCTGTTTAATTTTGCTTGTAATATGTACATAAATATATAGTCACATGTTGCTTATCCAAAGGCAATACATACTGACATCAGGGCTCAAAATTTCCACTCGCCACTAGCCAATGGCGAGTAAAAATTTACCCCTGGCGAGTAGAAATTCAGCCCTGGTGGGTATGTTTTGTCTTGCAGTGGCGAGTAACTTTTCAGGTCTGGCTAGTTAGTATCAAAGGACTTCAAATTATAAGCCCTGCTGACATATTACTTGTCCACAAGCAGCAAATGTGATATGGGAAAGGTTGAACTTGAAAATACATGTTTTTTTTTAAACCTTATCAACTATCTTACTATGTTACACAGACAAGGGTCTGGTGCTTTGGAAGTTTAAAGAGATATTTACATTTAAATACAGTTTACTGGTAATATTAAAATTAAGAATTGCAAAGTTGATCATCTTTCTGTTTCCAAAGTAATTTTAGAATATATTTAATTGTGTACTTTACTTCAGCTAAGTAGGAAATACTTTTTAGACTTAAACATATGCTGTAAGTGACATAGCAGAGGTCCCTGCAATTTGCCCCCTTCCCCCTGTCAAAAGGGGCCCTTGGTTGTAGGACTAGTCCACTGAAGAATATTCCAGTGGGCTCCTCATGGTTATACTTTTGTTATTCATCTTATTTTTCTGTAGTTGAGGTGGAGTGTCATAGGCTGTCTCCTGTGTTGCTTTCAATGATGGGTTGCACTGACTCAATTTCATTGAAACCTGCAATTACCACAGGGGCAGTGTGGTTGTCTGTGAGCCAGGTCCATGCTGAGTGTAACACAGGGAGCAGTGCAGAACACTACAAGTATCTACACAAAATACAGAGTAAAATAAGGTAAGGGAATGGGATGTCAGTGGCATGAGCAATGGCATAACTATAGTGGGTTAGACACTGCAGCTTTGAGTGCTCAGAGTAGAGTGCAACACATTGCCCTACAATGCTTTGAACACCAGTTTGGCACTCAAATTGTTCACTTACTTTGGTAAAGCTCTGGTATTTATTACATATCCTGCTGTCTGATAGATGTGTTTGTAAGATCTTCTAGCTGCCCTTTACCAAGGAAGCAGAAGAGTGAAACATTTAAAAACATTTGTGTCAGAATGTAAAAGTAGTAAATATTGTGTTGCTGCTGCACAGAGGAGTGAATTGCTTTGTCTCTGGAACTCTGATAAGTTCATCTGTTGTGCCACAGTCAATGCACCCTTTTAGTGTCAGTGCAGAAAGAGAAAGAGTCAGTATGTGTGTGAGTGCATTAGTGTCAGAGTGTAAATTATTTTGTATGAGTGTGTGGGTATGAGAAAACATACGTTTTTTTGCCCAGGTAATGCATTTATAAACCCCAATGGCAAAGAATATATGCATTTTTAAATACAGAGTGCAGCATGAATCATAACAAGTGCCCTACCTTTCCACCATCACATGCATGTGGCCATACAACATTATACAGTGTGGCCCTTTTTCCTGTATCCTGTATTCATAACAGCATGCCCTACTGCTAAAATCCAGGTGTCCTTGTCCCTCAGCCCTCTTCTGCACAACTTATTGTACCCATATATTTCTCTGGTCTTTTCTTTTTCCTTCCTCCCTCTTCTTCATCCATCCCTCAGTCTCCATTCCTTCCTTTTTTCTTTTCTACATCTTCCTTCCCTCCCTCCAGCTTTTTCTTCTGCCCATCCTTCAACTTCTTCCTCCCCACCAAGATTGTTATTATGAATTATTTATAATAAACCAACAGATTCCACAACATCTTTTTATCCTCCATTCATCCATATTCTTCCTTCTTCCCAACATTTCCTTCCTTCATCGTCTTCCTTTGTCATGTTGTGTGCAGAACTATACATATACTATGACCCCCAAGCCTTGTTCCCCTGTCCACTGCCAGTGGTCAGTGGAACAAGGCTGAGGGGCCAGGCAATGTATGTGTAGTACTGTAACTTCCTGCGGATCGGAAACAAAGTTGGGGTGCCCGGCAGTGTGTATGTAGTTCTGTAACTACCAGTGGACAGGGGAACAAGGCTGGGGTGTCAGACTGTGTGTATGTGTGTCTTTCTTTGACTACTAGTAGAACAAGGCTGCAATGACAGACTGTGTATGTGTGATTCTGTGACAACCAGTGGGCCCTTTATCTTCTAGTGATGTGGGGCCCCCTCAGACTTTGCAGGGGGGCCCAGCATATTTTGTTCTGCCACTGGTGTTTGGGCATCACACTCCTCATAGTCTAATAATGTTGCTTCTAGTCTTAACTGGGGAAAGTATCAGGTTACACAAGCAACATAGATTTGGGCATACATTTGGACTGACTTGTAGAAATATTTTAAATCATTACCCAAAAAGACATGATATTGGGCAGACACTGAATTATAGTTATATATATTTATGTTTAGAATGAATTAAATAGACCAACTGATCATTATCTTAACAATTTTATTTGTAAAGAAAATTATTTTTGTGCAGAATTTCAACATCACTAGGTGAGAGTGCATATTCTTCAAAGGTAATTAACTTTTAATAATTATAACATCTAGTTAAAACTGACTATACTGGAAGTAGACAAATGTTGGGAGGAGATGCATAAAAGTTCTATAAGGGCTCAGGATGGTGATGTTGTGTCCGATCTGTGTCAAAGGCACATTGCCAATATGCACTAAGATATCTTCACCATCATATTCCTATAATCCACCACCAATCCACCCTCATCGTTATGAATCCATCATGACTTCAACATTTTTACGATATTCCGATTAACACACCGACAGTGGTAAATTTCCATATGGAAATGCAAGTTAGGTGCCATTGATGTATGCATGTGGGTATGTTTATATTTTAATGTGACTGTTTGCCACATGCTCTAAGCTGCAATAAATGCGTCTGCTGTTGAATTTCACATTCCCAACATCATCTACCTGAGGTTGGCTATGTTGGGATCTCCCTGTAGCTCACAGTAGCGCTAGAGTATAGTTTGCTGTCTGTGCTAAAGAGCATAGACAGCAGAGGCCTTCCTGTAGACTTTCAGTGCCATGGGGGTTTGTATTGCATACCCCTGTGGCACTGAAAGGGGTAGAAAAGTTATAGTAAGAGCTGAAGATAAGAGGCTAGATAGGGACTCATTAAGACAAAAATCCCATCTAAAGGATTCATGCACTGTTTGTCTGTGAGACATATAGCTGCACAGAGACATGGAAGACTTGTTAATGTACATAGTGTAATATGTGTTTTGATCACAAGCTATACTGATCTCCAAACTGCCCCGCTGGCATCCCCTCATATTGCCAGCTTGAATAATGTGTCTGGAGATGTGAGGGAATGAGATGTCGCCTAGTGGTGCAACAAAAACACATTCTGCTTCCCTCTTAATGAGTCCCCTAGCCTGCCATCTTAAGCAGTTACTACAATGTTTCTACCTCTTTCAGTGCCACAGGAGTATGCAATGCACATCCCTATGGCACAGAAAGGGTTTGTAGTACTGTTTGTGGTGCTGAAGTCCAAGCACATCCTCTCCACTACCTCCCAGTGGGGACCAGAGCAAATGCATTCAGACTTCAGGCATATTGAATTGTTGGTGATGTGTAAGGGAAGGCATCCCTTCTACATAACCAGCAGATCGACAACCATCCATGCTAATGAGGAGAATCTACCCCACTTCTCTTGCATCCCTAACTCTTAGTGCGTATAGCGATGTGTGTCTTCATCGCCAAGGCGATGTGCTTGCTAAACATTGCCACAGCATCAACCCTTAGTACAAATTTTCACATACCTATTGCCAAGAGGAGCTGTTGAAAGTATCCATCATAACATTCACTTATGGCTGCTGCTATGTCTTGTCCAGAAATATTTTGAAATTCTTGAAAAACTTCAAGTAAAGAAAAAGAACAGCATTTCATTTATTTTTCAACAATAAAGGTTGGGAATTTAAGAAACAATAAGATTTATGGTAGGAAGGAGTAGGGAAAGAGTTTAAAATGTACAGGGCATGGACGTAAGGGGGGGATTTCAAGCCTGGTACTTTCTTTTTTGACAATTTTTGAAATTCTGAAAATCCACTTTAGACATTTTGAAAACTGAAATATAGAAAAGTTTTTTGATATTTTGAAGACAGTAATTACATATTTCATATAGCTTGTGAGATGGGAGGCTGTATTCTTTAGCATTTGAGCAGTTTATCACTGGATTTTATCTACACACATTCCACTCATAGTTTATGGTGGAATGTGATACATTTATCTCCTGCAATAGAATCCATCCCCTTTTCTCAAAAGAAATGTGTAAACATTAAGAATTAAAGGAAATCTATACATAGCGAATAAGCAGTTTATAATTTGTTTAACTTAGTCTGATGCTGTAAAATACATAGTGTAACTGTAAAGCATGCTCCACAGTAAACTCCAGAGAGCCACTGAGACAACTGTGTCAACATCAGTTGCACAACATCTGTATCTGGGCAAGACAACCACACCACTACTGTCATTGAATGGGCCTATTGAGGATAATGGTGCCCAGCCTGATATCACTGGAGGCAACAACAGAGATACGTGCTTTGATCTGTCTACTGTGTAGAATATTATCATATACACATAATGGTCTGGAGGAGTGCTAATGTGAAACATGGGGAACATTCACCATCCAGTGCCAATAAAGGCCAGATTTAGAAATAATGGTGTGAGATAGCATCATGGATGAAAGATGGACACTCCTAGTACACGCTAGACCTGGTTGCTCAACTCTTATATGACCATTTCTCTAGAATGGTATTGGCACTGTATTTTAGCAGGTCAATACCAGCTCACATATTGAACATTTTAAAATGGACAGCCTCAATGGCTTTGGCATGGTGCTGTGGCCGGCTTAATCAACAGACTTGTACTCCACTGAACGATTACAGGACCTTAGGGTTCATCATGTTCTCCAAGACCTTTCTGTGTTCACCCTGCAGCATTTGAGTGCTCTAGTCAATGCTGAATGGATTAACATTCCCTAAGAAATTACCTGACCATCTTATTGATGGTATGTCTTATAATCTAGCCACCTGTATCACTTCATGTATTTACTACTGACAGTTTTTATCCATGGTGCTGTGGTACTTGGGCGTTTCCTGGGCACAAGCTTATGGTGCCATTTTTTCCATGAAAATGTGAATGTTGACTTTCAAATGCATATTTCTAGAAACTGTTTTGCAAAATATGCTTGTTTTAGTCTTCCTGCTTTTGGGACCTTTCAATTAACATTTATGTATTTGTGTTCTTCTGCTCTTGACAAATGATCTATTAAATATTAGGGATGGCCTAAAATTTCCAAATGATGTGCCTTGAGCTAAAAAGGATAGAGGATCACTACTAGTGCACTACTGATGTTCTGTTGTTACATTTTTTTTTAAACTCAAAGTTTATTAAAGATTTGTATAACAAAGAAATGGACAAACAATAACATACACAGTAATGGCACTGAAAACAATAAGATACAAAAGACAAACACATGGACATTGCAGTCCTGAAACCCCACCCTGAGAGTAAATAAAACCCCCAGTAAGTCCCTCCAAAAAGGGAGACACACATAAACCACCCATGATGTCACAGGAGGAATATCAGGACCCAGAGCACCAAAAGAAGAGGAGAAAAAAGAAGTAGAAAAAGGAAGAAAGGAAGATGTGCAGGAAGGAGTGTGGGGAGGGGGGGAGAGATAAGGAAAGAAAAAGAGGGAGGAGGGATGAGAAGGGTTAGCAAACACCGTCCAAAGCTAAAGGGAATACTGACTCAGTGCAACATAAAATCCCGACAGAAGTCAGGTGTCAACACATTGTCCACCCATGGAGACCAAACTGCCAAGTAAGAAGCGGAGGAACCACAAGAGTAATCCGTCAGCTTTTTCATCTTGAGAAGTTGCCAAATACAACCTTCTAATGGTGCCAAACTCGAAGGGATATATTTCCAATGATATGCAATATAGCACCGGATTGCCTCACAAATCCAAAAAAATCAATTTGTTAGACCAAGCAGACAAGCATCGAGCAACATAGGGATGATTCAACAGACCCGTCCAGGGTTGCAGAGAAAGGGAGGTCCCCAATTCCACACATAAGGACCGAAAGGCATAATCCCAAAGCGGAGACACAAAGGGGCAGTCCTACCAGATATGCTTGTAGGTGCCTTGTTGGCCACAGCCCCTAAAGCACAGGTGGGAAAGGAAACTAAACATCCGAACTAAACGGGTGGAGCAGTAATACTACTGAGACAAGACCTCATAGCTACTTTATCAGCGTACAAGGAGTCAAGCTAGTAGTATTATCTATGATCACCTGCCAATCGTCAGGATCCTGAACCTCCCCAAAGTCCGATTCCCATTGGAATCTGTAAGCAGGAATATGAGGAAAAGTGACCGCCATAAGGTGAGAATACCTGACTTACCTGACAAAAGCGGAATTATTGCCCAGGAGGAGGGTCATACCTGTTGCGGAATGAATCCCAGATCAAAAGATT
Organism: Rhinophrynus dorsalis; assembly: GCA_037306005.1. Lineage (NCBI taxonomy): Eukaryota > Metazoa > Chordata > Amphibia > Anura > Rhinophrynidae > Rhinophrynus > Rhinophrynus dorsalis. Next base: position 135,127,910 of record CM074718.1, read on the forward strand.
TGAAGTAGTCATCAAGTCTTGCACCTTGGTAATCCCCTTCTGAATCCACCAACTAAACCTGGGATGAAATCCGGGTTGCCAAAGAGAGCACACATTTGTGAAGGCGATAAAGTCAATCCATATTTAACACCATTGCAGCGCCATAAATGAAGCGTATGTGAGAGATATGAGTAGAAATTCCCACCAATCTAGGAAACCAAGGCAAATCAGCCGCAGAAGACACCCGATAAGCTGAGCACTCCGGAGCTACCCACCTAGGGGGAGTATCTTTGGAGTGAAATTTCTCTGCACAAGGGAACTGAGCCGCTTTGTAATAAGACCACATATGTGGTACTGCCAGGCCACCCACAGAGCACAACTGACAAAGGAGAGACGACCAAAGACGGGGATGTTCTGCTGCCCATAGAAAACACAGAACATCTCTCTGCAGAGACCCGAGGTCCGGCAAACAAACTGGAAGAGGCAAGGAACGAAAGAGGTAAAGAGGTTCAGGTAAAAGAGTCATCTTAACTGTGCAGATCCGGCTCAGTCAGGAAATATGAAAGGAGTCCCATCATTTAAGTTCTATTTGGAGTAGCTTAAGTAGAATAATTAGCCTCGAGAGCAATTTAGTGATCCGAATACCCAATGAATTAATAGATACCGTCCTCCAGACAAAGTGAAAATTCAAAGACAGCAGCTTTTCCATCGGTGCAGGGAGCGAAACATTGAGCGCATCACATTTAGAATTGTTAATGCGGAAACCCGAGATGGAAGAGAACATAGACAGCACGGAGAAAAGATTTGGGAGAGAAGTCAGAGGCGAGGTGAAGGAAAGCAGGACGTCATCGGCAAACAAACCAAGCTTATAAACACTATTACCAGGGCAAACAGTAAGGGAGAAAGCAGACACTCCTGTCGAGTGCCATTCCATACAGGAAAGGGTGAAGACAGAGCACCAGAAACAGAGACTACCGCTGTTGGAGAGGAATATAAGGCTTGGATCCCAGCAATAACTGGCCCATCATATCTAAAGGAATGCAAAACCTCCCACATATAGGTTCAGTCCACCCTATCATAGGTTCTCTCTGCATCAAGAGAAAGCAACATCATAGGGAGAGAACGAGAATGACCCACACTAATCAAATTCAGTAAACGGTGAATGTTATCCAAAGCTTAACACCCAGGAATGAAGCCCACTTGATCAGGGTGAACCAAAGAACCAATGACAGCAGCTATCCGACAGGCCAAAATCTTAGCATTAATAAGCGAAATTGGCCTATAACTGGCTCAAGAAATGAGATCCTTACCTTACTTCGGAATAACCGCGATCTTAGCCGACAACATCTCAGGAGGAGGGAGTGAACCACAGAGAAAAGAATTAAACAGAGACGTCAAGTGTGGAAGGAGGACCTGATGGAGAGACTTATAATACACCGCTGTGATACTATCTGGACACGGGGCCTTAGAAGGACACAATGACTTAAGGGCTAGCTCAATTTCCTCCCCAGTAATGTCCGCATTCAAACCAAGCAGCACAGATGAAGAGAGCCTCGGCAAATGGCATGTTTGTAGAAAGGCGGATGTGGACTCGCAAATCGCCTGCGAATGTCTGACCTTCCTATCATCATATAGAGAGTCATAAAAAGTAGCAAAAGTGTACATAAAAATTGGGCAGACTGGTAAAGATGTGAGCCCGACCACTTCTTATTAGCATGAATCGATCAGTGATGCAGTTGACAACGAAGATTAGAGGCGAGCACAGCATCAGGCTTATTACCTTTTTCGAAAAATCGCTGGTCTGTCCATTGCATTGCACGGAGGACTTCCCGTGAGAGTATTAAGTTAAGTTCCCCCCTTAGCCTCTTCACCTCTAGAAGATTGGCCAGGGTGGGACTAAGTTTGTGAGCCTGTTCTGCAGTATGTAAAAGAGAAGAAAGTCTCCGACGTTCAGCTTCCCTGCCACACTTCAGATGTGAAGACAAACTGATTAATTTGCCACAAATAACTGCCTCATGGGCACACCACAACATGGCTGGAGACATTTCCAGATTCTGGTTGATGGTGAAGTAATCCTCCAAGGAGTCCAAAACATCTGCCTTGACACAAGGATCAAGAAGAAGGGAGTCATTGAAGCACCAGGCAGAAGAAGAAGGGGAGCACAACTGGCATTATCTGACCAGGTAAGATCATGAATCCTGGAGTCAACCAAATTTCCAAGAAGAGAATGAGAAGAGAAGATATAATCTATCCTCGAATAAAGATTATGTGGATGAGAAAAGAAGGAATAGTCCCGAGTAGTGGGATGCTGAAGATGCCAACAATCAAAGAGGGAATGTGCCTTGATCAGATCTGCCAATTCTTGATTTCAGGAGAGGCTGGGAACCTGGGGGGGATAGAGTGATCCAAATATGGATCCAGGACAGCATTAAAATCATCAGCCATCAGTAGAGGAGAGGTCGGGAATTGATCGAGCAGCCTCGAAAGACTGTCAGGTTCATTAGGAGCATAAATATTCAATAAAGTTAAGGGAGATCCCTGAATAGTGCCATGTAGCAGGAGAAAGCGACCCTGTGGGTCTCTAACCGACCGAACAGGGGGAAAACCCAATGTATTACATAACAAAATGCATACACCATTTTTCTTGTGAGGACCGAATGAAAATGTAAACGATACCTCCGATCCCAGTACTTCGGTTCCGACCCGGTTCTGAAATGGGTATCATGAAGGAAGACAATGTCAGCATACAAAGACACTTAATTCCTCATAACGTGACATCACTTAGATGGAGCATTAAGGCCTTTAACATTATGTGAGAGGACCGTCCATTTAAAAGGACCAGCAGGCAAAGAAGCACCAGCTTCTGTACCTGGCATAAGGGAAGACATGGGAAGGAGGAGGAAAAAAAGGGGGTGGGAGCAGGGGGGAGAGGAGGAGGGACTAGGGAAAAGAAAAGGCAGAAATGAGAAAGAAAGCTAGAAACAGAAACCCAAAGAAAGGGCAAGAAAGGAATACAAAAGCCAAATCAGAAAGAAAGGGGAATCAGCAGGAGATCAGGAAACAATGGGGCACCAGAAGGTGCTAGAGTGACCGTCCAAAAGTGGTCAAGGGGAGGAACTGCAGTCAAGGGACCTGTAAGCGACCCCTGCCCCAACTCTAGAAGTCCCCAGCCCAACCCATGAAGGATGCAGTTGTTCACATTTTTGCCTCAAAGCATTAATATTTTGTTTTTCACTTTGTCCTTCATACATAGAGTTGCATATCTATGTGGTAAATTTAACTGAAAAAAGATGCAAGTCTATCATGTTCTGTTTTTAGCACAATATAACCCAAAAAATGAGAATTACATTATCCTTCCTGACTCCAAGATGGCAGATAGTATATTTACCTGAACTTCCTGTTTAACACCATATGTTCTCTTCTACTAGAAATGTATCTAATATTCTTTTAAAGGAATAGTAATACATATTGTAGGGTTTATTATGAGTAAAACAAGGGTACTCCTACTTCTGAATTGCATTTAATTAAAAAGTAATTACAGCTCAAACTTGGATTTTTTAGGAACATTTTCCCAGTTGCCTGAAATTGTACAGTGGTCCTGTTGCTAACCCATCTTATGGAGGTTTATGGTCAACTGACCAGAGCTGCCCATAAGATAGTATATTATAGTAACAGCTACACTGTAAAATATGAGGCCTTTGAGATACTGCACCTAAATTTTCAAGTTTGTGCTGCAAAAATTTTAATTAAACACCTACCAGCAGTTGGAGTATCCTTGTTTTATCCTACAATATATATTTGTTTGCATCTTAACTATTACTATCCATTTAAATGTATCAATAGTATATGCCATTACCACATCTCTGGTCAAAGAATTCTATAATTTAACAGGCCTTACTATAAATAACCCTTTCCTCTACTGAAGCGGGAACTTCCTTTCCTCTAGTCTTAAGCGGTGGCTTCTAGTTATTTGATCAGGCCCTGAATGAGAATCTTGGAATTAAAATCTCGGAATGAAAAACTCACTAGGATGATCTTTGTATTGTCCTTGAATATATTTGTATAATGTAATAAGAACACTCTTAGACATCTTAGACGTTCTATATAATCTTGTCTGTACTCGCCCCAATTCTAGAATATACTTTTGAAGAACTAATGCTCCAAACTGCAGTTTATTTTCCAGATGAGGCCTTACCAACAATTTGCACAATGGCAAAATGATCCTATCCACACTTGCTTCATGCTGTTTATGCAGTATCATTTTGTTTGCTTTTGCTACTGCTGGTTGACACAAATCACTATTGCCAAGATCTAGGAATGAGTATCTTAAAATCTCCCATTAAGTTCTTAAGTTTATGTGTTCTTCCCCAATGCATAATTTTATACTTTCCTACATTAAATTTAATATTTCATTTGTTTTCCCACTCTCCCATTTTTTGTGTAAATCCTTCTGTGGAGTACAAACATCCTGCTCTGAAGTTCATTTCCTGAATAATTTAGTGTCATCCTCAAATATTAGAATTTTGCTTTCTATACCTGTCATTTATAAACATATTAAAAAGTAGTGGACCAAATACTGAAGCTTGAGATAATCCACTCTCGACGTTAACAGGACTGGAGGCTATTTATTTTACACGGTTTCCTATTCTTCAACCTATTTTCTGTCTCCATTTCAGAGCTCATGGAATTGGTAGGGTTAAAGTGAATCTAAATGCTGCTGTAATTTTATCAGAATTTAGTGAAGAAAAGGAAAACTAACAATTTAGAATGATCGTTAGGGGAAAAACCAACAACCGGAGAATTGTTTTCTCTATCAACCCTGTCATTCTTCCCTGGTTCGGAAAGTTGAAGGAGAATGAATGCTAATTGATTAATTGAACTTAGCTTGAACTAATGAGCCACTTGTGATAGTTCAAGTCTAGATAGTGATACTTTCAAGGATTTGTACTTTAAGTTATTTCCTACATTTATCATTGTGAGATAAAGATGCTCTGAAAATGAGACTGTTCCTTGTGAGTTTGAATGCTTGAAAGTATCACAAGACTTCTGAAGAAATTACAGCACCATTTACATTCAATTTAACCCTACCGATCAATTTCAAGTGCTCCAAATTTTAGACAAATTTGGTAATTTTTGATAAAGTACCAGGGGAGAGATTCACTAAGCGGTGATAAATAGATGGTAAAGTGGAGATGACTTTGGAGATTTTAGTGAATAGGCTCCATAGAATACCATAGGAAGTGGATAAGTGATACACTGGAGAAGTCATCATCAATTTATCACCTCTTTATCTCCCTCCAGGTCTCCTTTCTAGCATGAATCTCTGAAAATATACCATAATTGTCAAGACTTGAACTATGCCGAATTAAAGTACAAGCCGCTTATCAGTTCATGTGAAGCTCAATTAATTCATAAGTAGTCATTCTCCTTCTATTTACCTAATATGGGAAGATTGATAAAGATGCCGGAGAGAGAAAATCTCTAATCTTTTGCCTTTTAATTTCAACCTCACCTATAATTGACATCATCCATGTTTTCATTTTTTAGCCTCTATTTGGTTACAAATTTCAATCCCAGCTTCAATGATTGATTTTTGTTATTCGTGCAAATATATCTTTTGCTCCTCTTACATCCAACAGGCTATAATAGAGTAATATTACTCAATATCTAATACACTCTTGCCAGATTGATTGGGGTTTTCTTTACATTCAGGAGTATCAGATGACGGTACATACATTCACACATATAAGGAATAGTCACTAATAATTTTTTGGAATTTCTGATGTAATAAAGAATTTAATTTTAGAATTGTCACAATAAGGAATTTATTTTTTTACTTTTTAATTGATTGTTATTTTTCCTTCTCTATTATCTGTTATAAGGGATATTTTTAGAGTCCACATGTGGTAACTTTCTCTCCCCATCTAAGAGGAGAATTTTCTTTGTATCTCAATAATTTTATTTTTCACTGTGCAGTCCTGAATATAATCGCTTATTGTGGCTTCAAACAATTTCCCTGCCAGTGAGGTTAAATTCACAGGTCTATAATCACTAGTTTCTGTTTTAGTTCTTCTCTTCTATGTCAGTCTTGTGGAGCTGAGCCACTGAGATAGAGTATTTAAAGATTCAAAATAGTGGTCTTGCTAACACTGCACCAAAAGATCCCCTATATGTATCCCATCAGAACCAGGTGCTTTGTCAGTTTTAATTTTGTCCAGTCCTCTGTCCCTTCTCCTGTTCTTGTGTTAGAATTGTATGGTTGTACTTGTCATTTGTTGAGGTTCTTCTACCATTGCTTGTTCTCCAGTAAAAATTTGTTGAGAACATCAAACTTTTCCTTAACCTCTCTATTGAATTTACCCATCTCATTTTGGAAAGGTCAAATGCTCTCCTGCTTATGTTTTTTTGCTATAGTATTTGAAAAACCTTTGGACAAGTATTGCTCTCCTTTACAATTTGATTTCTATTTTCTGTTTCCCTTCCTCCCAGCGTGGAACACAGTGGGAGCTATGAGGTAATGTATCCTCTAGCCAGGAAGACAGGACACATGCCTTAAAAGAATCGCTGGTGGTGGGGACTCCCCTACTTCACTTTATCCCCACCATACTAGCTCAGTTTTTAAAACTGACCTCAAAGGAGGGGCATCAGGGCAAAGATTCCTTTTATTAGCCTTTTTTTTTGTTTTCTTTCTATATGATGGGGCTGTCTAATTCCCCCATTAGTTGGAGTGCAGAATTTTACATGATCTGTGACTGCTAGAGGATGACTTGCTCTATCAGCCTTTTTCCCATCTGTTCTACTTGTCTTGTCTGAACAGGACATATATATATATATATATATATATATATATATATATATATTTATATATATACATATGTGAGCCAGAAGACTGGAAAGGAATCGCCTCCATGTTGTTTTGAACCAGAGTGCGGAATGTTACATGACCTGTGACTGCTTGAAGGTGGCTAGACCTATCAGCCTTTTTCCTCTCCTTTCAGTTATGCTTGGCTTGTCTGAGCAGGACCTATATGTATGAGCTTAAAGACTAAGATGAATCAATGTCTCCACTCTCCAGTATTCAGAGTGCACAGGTCCTGTGAGTACATCTCTGTATATCTATCTAGCAGCCTCATGTTGTGGGAGACTTGTAAATAACCACTCAGACAGATACATAAAATCATTTTCACTTTATTGAAAATAATACAAGAAAAGTAATATAGACACTTCCCCAACCTTCCTGGGGTCAGCTGTGGGGACACTGTGCAGTCCACTACCAGGAGCTGACAAAGAACCTTAACCAGACTGATGCACAAGCTAGGAGCGAACCAGTAGCAAGAGCAGAACCACAGTGATAGCGATAGTGGTAAGCGTGCTCTATAGTAGAGAGGAAACAGAAGGCTCACCAGCTAGAATGCAAGGACACAACCGCAATACCCTAGAACGCTAGGGTCCCAGGTACTGGAGGACTTAGGCACTGCTGCTCTAATGACAGGACTTACCCGACCAAGGACTGAGAATGAGAACCTGCCAGGGAAGGCCAGGCCTCAGGGAGCAAGAGAGACTAACCATCCAATGGTCAAACTAATTAGGGTAGTCAGACAAGCCAAAGTACTTAGCATGGAGCAGGAAGTCAGACAAGCCACAGTACTTAGCACGGAGCGGGTAGTCATCCAAACCAGAGCTCATACACGGAGCGGGTAGTCAGACAAGCCAAGATCAGCACAGAGCGGGTAGTCAGCCAGGCCAAAGGTCATACATGGAGCATGTAGTCAGACCAGGCTAAGTCGGTATGGAGCTATCACGGTGCCCGTGCTCCTCTTACGACATTCTGTCAGTCTACACTCTGCTTCACTCCTATTGGCTATACTGTGCTTGTCCCGCCCTGGCACCTCTCCGGTGCCCTTTCGTGGTGTTCCTGTACCAGTGCTTGTTCCTGCTCTCAGTATTCCCAGTGTATTGACCTGGCCTGCCTGACTACTCTGCATCTCGTCTCCTGCCTATGAACAGACCCGGACCGCCTGACCATTCTACTTCTCCTGCTCACCGACGCGGCTTGGCTGACGTTCCTGCTCTGGCTGCCTCTGTGTCACCTTGGCGACATTCCTATTGGTTTGGCATTCGTGACACTCCCATGCAGTACAGATACCCTGGGAATCCTTTGTATTCTGCCTGACCTGTGTCAGTATATTTTGTTATGGACTCTATGGTTATACTGGACCTGTGTAGGCATATGTATATGTAACGTGTCTTGTGTCTGTATTATTCTGATCAAATATTACAGGACCTGTGAGGGTTATTGTATTACTGATTTTTCAATAAAACTGTGTTTTATCCTAAACCACTATGTCTGTGTGTCAAACAAACCGTTACAGGAGCGGATAATAGCTAGGTAAAAGGTTCAGGCACAAATCGGTAGTCAGATGGAGCCAGGGTCATACACTAATCAGATTCAGCAGCCATGAATGGATCGCAACGGAAGACTCAGAAATCGCTCAGATACACCACAAAAGGGCACGGAGGCAATGGAAGGATGCAGCATATAAGGTCTCTCTGGGAGGCGGAGTCCAGATAGTACAATCAGGATGGAACTATAAAATAACGAGCGTTCAGGATGATGCGCGAGTAACCAGGAAGTAGTCACCTGCCGTGCTGCTGCCAAACAATCATAGGAAAGCGGACAGGTAAAGCAAAGAGCCAGAATCACGGGCACCATGATACCACTTCCAGATTGTCTGTGGTAAAATCACTAGATCTGCATTCTGCTTTTCATTTCTCTGTCCCATTACTCTCCTTCACCTTTTCAGAGGTGGCATATTAAGACTTTACTTACATATACCTCAGATTACTAATTATATATTATGGATCCATGATGGTTTTAAGAATAGACGCACACGTGGCCATTTTGGATTGGGACACAGAAGTCACAGTTGTGTTCTCTGCTGCACTGTGTGGTTTCTTATTTGTTTTTTATACTACTCTTTCTTATAAAAGTTGAGTAATGCCCTTGGGGACCCCCCAATGGGTGGAGTTATTCTGCAGTAGCTGGAAAGCTACAGTTCCATTATTTCAAGGGAAAAACAGAACTGTATTTCCCATATGTAATTCTAGAAGGAGAAATCTGTACAACAAACAAATATTCGAAAAAACAAATATTGTAGATAGTAACAATGATAAAAATAATAATACAAGAGTCTCTCAGTGTCAGTAGCTTCTTGGCAAATAATTGACAGAGTTCATAGGGAATTTTACGAAGATCCCAATAATAGCTTGAATGAAATGAAATAAATACTGTGAGTATATATGGGTAACGTTCCAAAGCAGGCAATTGGAATAATAAATGAATGATGAGATTCTCAGATCAACTTAAAGAAGTCATTATAAGGTGCATTTTCAGTTGAATTTGGGGAAACCACTTGAAGCATTTGTTGGGCTGAGCTGTTTCAATTGTTTTTGTTTGATCTGTTTATTGCAAACAGCTGAAATCTGTAAACTTTGACAATAAACCTGGTTTGCAATGGGGGTTAAATAATATTGATTACAACTGTATGTAGCAAAATTGCTGTTTTTTTTTTTTAAATCAATGGAAAGACAGAACTTCTCCCCACCAAATGGCAAGTTTATCTTCTTTTCCCACAGGCATATGAAAGGGTGTGAAGTTCTCACAGCATGCCATTTTATATTTGTGAGAGGAAGAGAGAGCAGCACATTTTGAGCTACAGAAGACAGGCTATTAAAGTACAGTTGATGCTTAGTTTAGGGAGTCTTGTAGGCAGGAAATCTGTTTTCTCTATTATGGGAGTCTGGGGGACAGGAAGGGAGAAAGGAGTTTGACCCCAAATACCCCTGAAATTCAGTGTGACTGACTGGGAAGACACAGGCAGCCATGTTCCAAGTTTCTTTCTGACCTTACTGATGTCTCTGTCTTAGGGGAGTCTGCTGATGTGAGAAGGGCGCAAAGAAGGTTTACCCCCAAGCACCCCCAAATTTTGCTGTTATCTCTGAACTAGGGGTGTCTGGGGGTGTGAAAAGGAGCACTACACCAAATGCCCCAAAACTCTGTATGACTGACTGGAAAGACACAATCAAGCATGATCCAAATTTTTCCTGATCTTATCTTTGTACTACTGGAGGGGAGGAGAAGGAGCAATTGCACATGGAGTGTGTGTTTTTTGTTTTTTTGTTGATTGTGATAGGGATGGGGGACAGTTAATTAAAATAAAAAAATAAACTAAAAACAATTGCTAGGTGGCAGAGACAGGAACCCTAATGTGAGCTGTGACTGAGGCAGACATACTAGATGAGATAGAGTTTTTTGTACAGATCCAAGGCAAGAAATCACACAATCAGTTATATTGTGTACTTTACAGTAAAAACACACAGAATAGTTGACTAATGCCCAGCAAACACACAATGTGTGAGTAAAGTGGCAGTGCAAAAACTGACTCATGGTTGCCACAGTGTTTGTAATAAATGATGGTGATCCTTCTCCTCCCTGGTAAGATGTGGTGTGTCAAAGTTCCAGCAGCACCAGCACTAGTACTGTGTAATTCAGACGTGATGATGTGACGTGATGGCCTGGCACTTAAAAACAATATTCTGAGGAAGAAAGGTTTCTGTGACATTCATTACCACAAAAATGAAGGCTTGCAAGGTGTCTTTGACCTATGCATACCAATAGAATATGTTTTTGTTTTATAAATGGTGTGAAGATTAGGGCTCACGGGCACACCTTTTTTTCCTCCTGTTCAAGGTGGTCTTCAGAAAGTGCTCAGCCTTAGATCTATTACATTTCAAAGTTCAGTTCTCTATTTGCTTTTCCATAGGAGTATTGCCTTATTATCAGACTAGTTGGACAGCCCGTTACATGGGCCACAGTGTCACAGCCACCCAGTCGCGGGGCAGTCACGTGCAGTAGAGACTGCCCGCGCCACGGCTGATACAGAGCTGGATGCTCCTTCGGAGTGCCCAGCTCTGTATCAGCCGCTACGCTGGCAGTCTCTACTGCGCATGACTGCAGCACTCGCAGCAGTGTCTACTGCGCATGTTGCGGCATTACACACAATTTAGTGAATTATTATAGAGGATGTGCAGACTTTTGTGCAAGAGATGGCTCAGGCCTATCCAGTCCTTCTGTCTTTTATTTCCCTTTGATTCCTGACTCTTAAGACAGTATATATTAATACCATACCTCACTTATAGTTCTAGTCTTATTTTAACCTACCTCAAAATTGGTTACTTTTATCTTCTTGTATATTGCTGTGTTTGAAGCGGCTTTATAATAAAATGTATTTGAAAAAAAAAAATGGGTACTTTTCCCATAAGTATATTTAACTCAGCAACAATTTTCATGATTGCTAAAAGAGATGAGTGGTTTGAGATTGCTCTGATTTATATGAGACCAAGCTGGTTCATGCATGATGAAACTTGGGCACTTGTTCACTAATGACAGTTATTAGACTTGGATGATTTTGTGGTGACAAACATGTAACTTGTCAGTTTTATTTTTGACATTTCCTAAAAATTTTAATTAACTGTTTCATTTCCTTTAGTTAAAATGGAATGGCAAACTGAGTGAATAGCACTGAAAACTGGTACACAAACCACTGCTACTAGTATGCCAAACTTTATTTATGTATTGTATCGATTTAAGCAATATAATACTAACCCAGCCACAGCTGTTGATAGCTTTTGTTACATAGGATCATTTGCATCATGTTTTTGTGCTCTCCTGTTCGCCTTTGACATGCCTCCCATAGCACCTAAAAAGAGAAATACAAACACAGTGTAAGGACTTTTCCTTTTATGAAATGTCTTTTTTACCCCAAATTCATGCATTAAGAATTTATTATAGTACATTCTTTTTAATTTTCCACACTGAGCCCTATGTTCAAAAGAAAACTGGAGTAAATCAATTTCACATTATTTTAAATGGGGCTTTTAACCCCTTTGCTAAATGATCAAGAGTTCTCTAGCATTCAGGAGGTTAAAAATACCATCAAACTAAACAAACTTATTGAATAAATGTAACAGCATGAACTAATTGTTGACATATTATAGCCAGGGTTGCCAGATTGTTCTAAACAATGGCTTGTTGCATTAGCTATATAAGTTACCTGTTCCATTGCCATTATATTGTGCATTGTTTCCACTCCAAAAAGAAGGGGCTTATATAACTTTCTCTATGGATTGGTCTATACTTTCTTCCCGCGTTGAGCAAGTGTAACAAGATAAAGCCCTCACTGGACTGCCTATTTAATTTGGGATGGTTTAAGTTCAGAAGAAAGAATCTGGGGTCTTTAGGCAACTTCTGCTTCACAGCTATTGTACCCCAGGCTAGTAGAGGATCTTGGGATTTGAACCCACTTTTACAGGTTATGTGTTGAAGAAAATAAAATCTGCTAGCTGTCTTTCCCATTCCTTGTTTCCCTTGTTACCCCACCCCCTTATGACTTTATTTTCTTATAGTACAGCTTAACCCTTTGAGTGCCAGAGTGGTATGCAACGCATTGCTTTGCAATGCGTTGTGTATCCCTCTGGCACTCAGAGGGTTAAAGATGTGTTGGTTGTTGGCTGCATTCTCATTCTGAATGCCTTTCCTTAATAATAAATGTTGATCAGCAATGATGGCATATTGTATATATATATATATATATATATATATATATTTTTTTTTTATTTATTACTTACCACAATGTGTGATCACAACGCCTTGTATTTGACAATGGCAGATTGCAAATATGAATCAAATTGTAATAACCACAGTGATCAATGTCGCTTCAATCCTGGGCCTGTCAGTGTAAGTGGCCCACAAACACTAAACTACAATACCTACAAATATGGAGAGCGCTACTGTTCACCGTAATAAAAAACTATTCTTATTAATACAGATAATCAGACACTTAATATATCAATCATCACAATATATATTATAGCTCTGGAGCTAAAAAAATGTAAAAATTAAAAAATGAAGTAAAATTAACTTAAAAAGTGTCCCTATGTATAGAACCTATAGGGTCTCCCCCCTCGAAAAAATAATACAGTTAATTCTTCACATTCAGTTATCCGTAATCTCTTTCCTGTTGAGATTAGTTATTTCTCAGTTGTTGTAAATATCATTCCTGTGTTAAATGGCAATAATGTTCATAAAGCATATAATGAATAACGTTCTTAAAGGCAACATAATAGATGTGAGGAATTAACTCTTCCATTGCTGTTTATGTTAAACAGATTTGGGCAGGTCTTAGGTGCTGAAATATGATGAAATGTAGTGGGCAGGTCTATAGTAGTTGGTATGTGACCTCAGTAAAGTTCTTTAATTGTGACAATAAAGTTATTTAGTCAAATACCTGGGGTCTCTAATGTTTATCTCCGCTGTACTTCCTTGTCATGAACATGTTGTAACCAGCAGTATTAGATGATAGCAAACCCTGGCTTTTACCTTTTTTCCAGGCTGATGGTATTGTTATGATAATAACCGTCTGTATAACTGTCAACTCTTTTTCCAGGTCATTCTCCCACCATCACGCTCTAACCGTGACTATTAACTGACCTCCCGTCCTTAACAGCTTCCCTCCGTATCGATTTCTTGACCTCCCGTCCTGATAATCAATCCCTCAACGTGATGACTTGCCAATTTTTCATTTTTATCTTTAGATCTTCACACTTCTATTATTCCAAATGACATATACAATATTGCTCTTTCCAAATCGGTGATAAAGGATCTTTATGATGTAAGTTCAGGGACTCCTATAGGTAATTCTCCAACGCGTTTTGTACCAATAGTTGGTGCTTCCTCAGGGAGTAAATAAACAATTGGGTAACGTCTTTCAGCGTTCTGTTTATATTTAGAGCCAAAACGGCACCATATTAACTTAATGTCATATCCGTTTTCCTGGTAATGCAGATAAATTAACCCTTCATATACCTGACAATAAAAACTATTAACGTAACCATTGGTAGAATGGTTTAGTTTTTCATTATTTATTATTTTTTTTTATCAATGGTTAGGTTAATAGTTTTTATTGTCAGGTGTATGAAGGGTTAATTTAACTGCAGTACCAGGAAAACGGATATGACACGAAGTTAATATGGCACCGTTTTGGCCCTAAATATAAACAGAACTCTGAAAGAAATTACCTATTTGTTTATTTACTCCCTGAGGAAGCACCAACTATTGGTATGAAATGTGCTGGAGAATTACCTATAGGAGACCCTGAACTTACTTCATAAAGCTATTACCGATTTGGAAAGAGCAATATTGTATATGTCATTTGGAATAACACAAGTGTGAAGATCTAAAGATAAAAATGAAAAATTGGCAAGTCATCACGCTGAGGGATTGATTATCAGGATGGTAGGTCAAGAAATCGATACGGAGGGAAGCTGTTAAGAAGGACGGGAGGTCAGTTAATAGTCACGGTGAGAGCGTGATGATGGGAGAATGACCTGGAAAAAGAGGTGACGGTTATACAGACGGTTATTTTCATAAGAATACCATCAGTCTGGAAAAAAGGTAAAAGCTGGGGTTTGCTATCATCTAATACCGCTGGTTACAACATGTTCATGACAAGGCAGTACAGCGGAGATAAACATTAGAGACCCCAGGTATTTATGACTAAATAACTTTATTGTCACAATTAAAGAACTTTACTGAGGTCACATACTCACTACTATAGACCTGCCCACTACATTTCATCATATTTCAGCCCCTAAGACCTGCCCGAATCTGTTTAACCCCTTAACGACCAGGGAATCCGGACGCGGACGCGACTGAATGACAACGGAGCATTTTTTTTTATTGCTCCGTTGCATTCTGGACTTCCCAAGTGGCGTGCAGCCGCGGGGGGAGCCCGGAATTCGATGATGGTCATAGTACGTCATCGGTCGTTCAATCAAATCGACCCTTGACGTACTATGACCGTCAAGGGTCGTTAAGGGGTTAATATAAACAGCAAAGCAAGAGTTAATTCCTAACATCTATTACGTTGCCTTTAAGAATGTTATTCATTATATGCTTTATGAACATTATTGCCATTTAACACAGGAATGATATTTACAACAACAGAAAAATAAATAACTAATCTCAACAGGAAATAGATTATAGATATCTGGATTTGAAGAATTAACTGTATTATTTTTTCGGTGGGGGGACCCTATAGGTTCTATACATAGGGACACTTTCTATGTTAATTTTACTTCATTTTTTTAATTTTTACATTTTTTTTTTTTAGCTCCGGAGCTATATTATATATATTGATATGATTGATATATTAAGTGTCTGATTATCTGTACTAATAAGAATTGTATGAAGAGGCTACAGTATTTATAATAAATATAGTTTTTTATTATGGTGAACAGTAGCGCTCTCCATATTTGTAGATATTGTAGTTTTATATATATATATATATATATATATATATATATTAGTATGAAAGCCCGTGTACACGGGCTAAAGTGCCAGCCAATGGCCCCAGCTGCTGCCCAGGAGCCGGGAGCAGAGACAGGTGGTGAGCCGTTCGGTGTGCCCCGCTCCAGAACAGTGTGTTAAGCCAGTCTCTACTGCCCATGACTGCTTCATTCCGGCAGTCTGTACTGCGCATATGTGATTACGCACACAGGGAGCTTCTCTGGCTATTGCTTTATATTATATATTATATATATGTATGTGTGTTTGTGTGTGAGTAACATTGTAATAAGTAAGGAAGGACTTTGGGAATTTCTAATTTGTTCCCTATGGCGCATACAGTTTGCTCCGGAATTAGACCAGATTTCTTTTGAGCATAGGGCCAATGTGTCTTTACACAAAGTGTTGCTTTGTGAAGATTATGATAAATTATATAAGTCAAAACATAAAAGACTACTTGTGAGAAAATACAAGATTTTTTAAGTCAGATTTTTTCAGCCAGAGGTGATATAGCATCATTGATAAAATGTTGGAGTAAAGTAAAATAATTGTGTTGTATCAAAATAGATCGAATATTGACAGGAAGGGATGTGAGCTCTTCACATTAGTCCTTACCGCTGCATCTTGAGCAGCCATAACAGGGTCAGCATATCCTTCCTCTCTCATTCCCTGAAAATATATAAATAAAAACATACATTTCAAGAAAGCAAAATATACAGTACATATTGACTCATACCTGTCACCTAAAAATAGACCTCTATAGAGATGGGCAAAAACGTTCACTCAAAAGAAAAAGTGGCACTTCCTCCTTCTACTGAAATGTTTTTCTGCTTTTTTTCCATTGCATACTTAGTAACCCCCATCCTCGTCCCATTGCACTTGTTGCCATAGAATGACATAAATTGATCCCCTCAGTCTTGTCCCACTACACTGGTTGTCATAGATCCACACACTTACTGACCCCAGCTGTCTTGTCCCACAGTAGCAATAGAACCACACATACTCACTCCCCATCTTTTTCTTACTGCACTGGTAGTCATAAGGATGGATAGTGTTAGGCTCTCCAGTTGCTATCAGCCTACAACTCCCATCATTTCTCTCCAGCCAACAGCATGCTGCCCACCACTATCAAAGAACCACACATACTTCCCCCCCCCCATACATTAACCACTGGAACCACAGAATCACACATACTGATACCACTAGCTTTGTCCCACTGGATTGGTAGCCATCTGATCGTACATACAGTGACCCCCTAACCTTGTCCCACTGAATTTGTAGCAGTAGAACCACATTTAGTGATTTCCAAGTCCCATCCTTATCCCACTATACTGGTAGCTATAGAACTACACAGACGCAGTCAGAAGCTTAGTGGGATGTCTCAGGTATAGGTAGAAACTGGCAAAGTTCTCACAGGAAAAAACAGAACATTCCTTCTGTTCCTGTTCTTCTATGAAGAACTACATTCTGTCTTACAAGTAAAAGGAAAAAACACTAGCAGTCCCCCTCTGACTGCATCATGTCAGAGTTATGATTGTGATGCTGTTTTCATTTAAAGTGGACATGCCACTTTGAATTCAAGATAGCATATTTGAAAAAGAATAAGCTTATAATAATAATATCATAATAATACATAATGCAGTACCCAACTAAAGTCCTAAAGAGGGAAGAGTGCACCAAAGGTACTATCTCTCTCTCTCTATATATATATATATATATATATACATATAGTATAGTCTATTGTAAGGTGCTGCTTACACTGTGTGGCGCCATATAAATAAAGATATACATACATACATAGAGGCCACAGAGGTTGGCTGAAACATTGGTTCAATAAACATCTATGTGAATTCTGCCTTAGAAGTTTTCTGCGAGTGCTTTCCTACCACCTAACTTGTATATCAACATTTTTTGGATGAGCACTCTGACGTGTTAAAGGACTACTAACAGTGAGTGCTGCCATACTCCATATATATATATAATAATAGAATTTGACATTCCATACTTCTCTGTGAAACCTTATGTTTTTGTATAGCTTTGACATTCAGTGTCCATGCTTCACAGCCAAACATAAGAACTTGTAGGACACACTGGTCAAAAACCTTTTGCTTGAGGCAGAGTGGTAAATTTCTCTTAAAGACAGTACTACTAAGTTTTTCAAATGCTTTCCATCACAATTTTATACATCCATGGCAAACATAATTGTCCACTTTTTCTGGTTCTTGTCCATCTGCTGTGTTTTTCCTTGGAATGGTAAATTTGTCAAACATGACTTACGTTTTGTTGATATTCATCTACAGACCAAAAGTTTTGCTTTCCTTTTATAGCGCTTCAGTGTGTTCTTACAGTTCTTCAGGACTACTGTCAAAGAGTATATCATCTGCAATACATAAATGATGTCTGTAGTCTCCATTGATCTTAAGTCCTTTTTTGCTCCAATTTAATTTGCAGAAAAATGTTCTCTGTCGTCCAATATAGTTTACAGGTACCATGGGGAGGCGATAGATCCTCCTAGTAAGTTGGAACAATTCTTCAATTAAATTGCAGGGGGGAACCTCCCCCTCCTCCTAGCAGGCTAGCCAGCTATTCCCTTCCAGTTAAGATTTGTTCCATTGTTTTGGTAGGAAGGTTGTGAACAGTTCTGCTTAGTTTTAGTTCTTTTATTATTTTTATTTAGATATGGGGTGTCCAAGTCCCCCCATTAGGCAGATTATCATTACTGGCTTCCCCTTGGTGGATTGCCAAGTTTACAGGAGCTGCTTGTGGACCCATTCAGTCCTGTTAGAGAACCATGCAACCCATGTCTCTCTCTCCAGAGGGAGTCTCTCTGAGGCTTCTTCCTTACAATGGTAATCTGAAGAAAGAAGACCTGCAGAAAAGGTGAGCAACCCTTTGAGTGCTATTGGCCACTGTCCCACTGTCCCTTCTGCACAAGGGTTCATTGGCGTTCTTATAATTCCAGCACTCATGTTGGGTATTATTACTTTACTAATGGCTGCTGATCTGGGATCTTTGCTTGGTGCATTGATTGCCTTTCTGCACACTAAGGGGATTCAGGTAATGCCTTACATGGACAACCTTCTCCTTTAGGCATCCTCCAGGGACCTCTTGGATCGCCAAGTCCAAGACTACGTGCAGATCCTCCTCCAACATGGTTGGATTCTGAATGTGGAATGTGGGCAAGTTGGCCCCAGTGCCCACACATGAGTATGGTCTATCTGACAGAGGACTCAATTCAACAGTTCACCTCCAAGGTGTCTTCAGTCCTGTTTTGGACGTCAGCTCCAGCAAGGAAGTTCTCCTCCCTGGTGGGGAAGATGATCTCCACCATGGAAGTGGTCCCGTTTGCCATGGCTTATGCCAGAGAACTTCAGAGGTTTGTGATCCATATTTAGAGAGGGAACACGGATCTCCTAGATTAGCCTGTCTCCCTTCCTTTGGAGGTAGCTCAGAGCGTTCTCTGGTGGTTGAACGTCTCCAGTCTGGTGAAAGGGAGTCCATTTGTGATTCCTTACTGGACCACAGTGACAACAGATGACAGCCTTCATGGTTGGGGAGCAGTCTTGGGTCACCTAAGTGTTCAGTACCAATGGTCAGAGGAGGAGACTCTTCTTCCCATCAACATCCTGGAGCTCAGGGCAATTGTAACAGTTTGTTTGACACACAGACACGGTGGTTTAGGATAAAACTCAGCATTATTGAAATCACAGTAATAAAATAACCCTCACAGGTCCTGTAGTATATAAGCAGAATAATACAGAAACACGACAGGTTACATATACATATGCCTACACAGGTCCAGTATAACCATAAAGTCCATAACAGTCTATACCGACACAGGCCAGGCAGAATATGTTGAATTCCCAGGAGAAAGGTACTGCATGGGTTAATGGTCTTCAATGAGTGTAAACAGTCCCATGTGCAGAGAGGTCTGTGATGGAGTTCTCTCCTTATAGACAGCTTAAGGATTCGTAACGCCCAGACACAGGTTAGCAGAACAAACGTGAACTGCCAGAGTAATATCAGGAATTGAGCAACATAGGACACTGCCGTAGCAGTAACGGAGACCAGACCACTCTCACTCTGCTGGAGCAGTAACAGAGACAAGACAAATGGCACACTGCCGTAGCAGTAACGGAGACAGGACATTTGCACTCTGCAGGAGCAGTAACTGAGACTAGGCCAATGGCACACTGCAGTAGCAGTAACGGAGACAGACACTTACACTCTGCAGGAGCAGTAACGGAGACTAGGCCAATGGCACACTGCCGTAGCAGTAATGGAGACAGACACTTGCACTCTGCAGGAGCAGTAATGGAGACTAGGCCAATGGCACACTGCCGTAGCAGTAAAGGAGACAGACGCTTGCACTCTGCAGGCGCAGTAATGGAAACTAGGCCAAAGGCACACTGCCAGAGCAGTAACGGAGGCAGACACTTGCACTCTGCAGGAGCAGTAATGGGGGACAAGGCCAATGGCACACTGCCGTAGCAGTAACGGAGACAGACACTTGCACTCTGCAGGAGCAGTAACGGAGGACAAGGCCAATGGCACACTGCCCTCGCAGTAACTGAGACTAGGCCAATGGCACACTGCTGTAGCAGTAACGGAGACAGACACTTGCACTCTGCAGGAGCAGTAACGGAGGACAAGGCCAAAGGCGCACTGCCGTAGCAGTAACGGAGACTAGGCCACTTGTACTCTGCAGGAGCGGTAACGGAGACACAATTGCCTGATGGATCAGAATGTTGCCAAGGCGACACAGAGACAGCCAGAGTAGGAACGCCAACCAAGCCGGGTCAAATCACGGAGCAGGAACGTCAGCCAAGCTGGGTCGAATCACGGAGCAGGAACGTCAGCCAAGCCGGGTCGGTACACAGGAGCAGGAATGTCAGCTGAGCCGAGTCGGTACACTGGAGCAGGAACGTCAGCCAAGCCGGGTCGGTACACAGGAGCAGGAACGTCAGCTGAGCCGTTTCCGTACACCGGAGCAGGAACGTCAGCCAAGCCGGATTGGTACACAGGAGCAGGCGCAGAAGAATAGTCAGGCAATCCGGGTCGGTACACAGGAGCAGGAGACAAGATGCAGAGTAGTCAGGCCGGCCAAGTCAGTACACTGGGAATCACTGAGCAGAAACAAGCACTGGTACAGGAACATCATGAAAGGGCACCGGAGGGGTGCCAGAGCCCAGTATATAAAGGCCATACTGGGCGGGACAAACACAGAGTAGCCAATGGGAGCAAAGCACAGAGTAGACTGACAGAAAACAGCAAGGGGAGCACGGGCACCATGATAGCAATCTCCCATGCTCTGACTTATTGGACCTTAAATCTGATGGGGTGTCCAGTTCGAGTCCACTCCAAGAACACCATGGTCGTGGCTTACATCAACAAGCAAGGAGGCACCAGAAGTCCTGCTGCTTGGTTAGAAGGCAAAGGTATTTTAACCTGGGCAGAAGATCATGTACCTGCTATCTCAGCGGTGCACATTCCAGGCATAGAAAACGTCCTTGCAGATTTCCTCAGTCGACACACAGTAGACCCAGGTGAGTGGGAGCTTCATCCAGAAGTGTTCGATCTACTGGTACAGATGTGGGGTCTTCTCATGATAGACCTGATGGCTACCAGGGGCAACCAGAAGGTTCAGATGTTTTGCTCACGCTGGAGGGATCCCCTAGTGTTTGTGGTGGATGCTCTGTCAATTCCATGGGGATTACATCTGGCATACATCTTTCCTCCTCTTCCTCTCCTACCCAGGGTTCTGAGGAAGATTCAGATGGATGGGACTCCCACCATCCTGATTGCTCCATATTAGACCAGACAGCCTTGGATTCCAGGCCTACTAGCTCTATCTGTCCAGGCTCTGTTTCCACTGCCATGCAGAACGGATCTCCTTCACCAGGGGTACCTGTGGAAAGAGGATGTGGACCATCTGGATTTGACGCCATGGCTGTTGAGGCCTCCATCTTGATGAAGAAAGGCTATTCTCCAGAGGTGGTATCCAATATGATTAAGGCTAGGAAACCAGTTTCTTCTAAAGCCTATCAAAGGGTTTGGTCTGTCTTCCACACTTGGTATGTGGACAGGAATCTGTCCTCACAGGAATTTGATCGTCTAGCTATCCTGTCCTTTTTACAGGACAGTGTGAATAATGGCCTTAGCTTTAGTTCATTGAATGTTCAGACCTCAACGCTCTCTGTCTTTTTTCAGAGAAACATTGCCACCTTACTGGATGTCAAGGTCTTCTTTCAAGGTGTTGCTCATGCTTTCCCTGCTTATAAGGCTCCTGCTCCTCAGTGGAACCTGAACCTTGTCTTGGGAGTTTTTCATCAGCAGCAGCATCCCTGCTTCCAAGTCTAACCCCCACCTAGTCACACTCGCATCACCACTGACACCTTCTGCTATTACTATTGCAACATCTAGATCTTAACGCTATAAAAAAACATGCCGGGGTGGGGGGAAAAAGGATCACATCTAGACATCTAGATCCCACATGAAGCACAACCACAGGACTGACTGGGAGACAAACCAGCAGGTGTCAGATGTGTGACAACTAGCAGCAGTAGAAGAATTTCTAAAAGTGCACTGGGCTGACTGGCACATAATAATAGTGTTATAGATGTCTTAGATAGTGGGACAACATTTTTATCAGTAACAATAATGCCCATGTCTCCTATTGCTGTTGTGTAAATGCAAAGCATGGAATAGGATAACTCTTAGGGAGGTTACAAGAGTCATAGGGAGTTATAAAGCGGAGAAGACAGTTATATCACTTTTCCAATTTGTATGTTATTCTATGGAGCCTATGCACTACGATTTCCAAAACTTAAGAAATGTTAGTGAATTGGCTCCATAGAATAACATAGGAATTAGAGAAGTGATATCACGAGAGAGGTATTCTCCATTTTATCACCTCTTTAGCACACCTTAGTGAATAGTCCCCATAGAGTCCACACACTGGATGTCACCACCACCACTAGTCATGCTGTTAAAACAATTAACTTACACAGCTCTTCTATGTGCCAAGAATCCAAAAGTATGCCTATGGAATGGCAAACTTGTCAGGCTACTGGCATTTGAAATGCTGCCCTATTCTTTTGTTGAGGATGATGGAAGATTTAGTCCCCAACAGTTGGCGGTCCAGCTGTTTGGGATTACAGTTGCTGGGCCAGCAGCTGTCTACTGCTGATGTATTCCTTTTATAGCTTTGTAAAGCACTTTCAATAAAGGTGCTATAAAATATAAATAAATAAATAATGTCTATAAGACGCATGCACATTTTGCAATGTAGGCAGCATAACCTTGAATCTTTTGTCTGCATTGTAGGTTGTTAGAAGTGTTTATTTTTATTTTTCATCATTAGTAACACTGTGTACTTGGAGATGACCTGGAGATTTAGATACAATGAATCATTAAGCTATGAACTTAATTGACATTTCTGAAACATTTGACATTGGTTTATGCATTAATGTTGGGAAACACTCTACTGTACCTGAACCAAGTTTATCAAAGCATCTCTGAAATGACCTGAGGTCTCTGAATAAATGTCTTGATCCAGGCTGTTACCGTATTCTGAAAGGAAAACAATCGTATTTTATCCAAATGTTTTAATGTCACATTTCTTATAAATTACTTTGTCCCACCAATATTCTTTACAAAGAGAAAATGATGCTTCTGTGTTTTAAAGGCTAGTTATCTAAGTAGCTTTATATAGTAAAATTAAATATAGTGAAACTTGTGTAAAAGCCCGTGTACGCTGGCCAAGGTCCGGGTGATGTTAAGAGCCGGTCCTGCTCTGCATCCTGCCACCGACGCAGTCATGCACTGTAGAGACTGCCTGAAAGCACACAATGCTCCCAGCACAGAACTCCCACCATTCTGTGCTCCCAGCACATAACTCCCAACATTCTGTGCTACCAGCATTCTGTGCTCCCAGCACAGAACTCCCAGCATTATGTGCTCCCAGTATTCTGTGCTCCCAATATTCTTTCTGTGCTCCCAGCATTCTGTGCATTTGGGCAGGCTCTACTGCGCATGACGGCTTCTGACAAACATCCTTAGCAGATTAATATATAGGATTAAATACAAGTAATTGCTTAATAAGTTGTCCCTTCTAAAGCTTTTAGATTTGAATAGATCTCTAATGCAACATATTGACCTTTACTTTGTGTTGAGATTTACATAGAAAGCTAAGATAAATAATTAAACAAGTGTAAATAGTATTATTAATCATATAAGAATAGTTACGCATTATGTAGGCTTCTTTCAGTTGAAATATGTCAGCACTTGTTCTTGATGCTAAAATTTCAATGAGACAGTTTTCATCTGTTCCAGCCCCCTATAAATAAAAATGGCAAACAATGTGTATTTAGCTACGTATATGTTTGTATTGGAAGGGAAGTATGCTAAAGTTATGAAGTGATAATGATAAATTTTATATAGTTGCTCTAATGCAGACATCAACAAGTACAATAAATAATTAAAACATTTTTTTATTCTCACAAAGGGCATATGACAATGCTTTGTCCTCAGTTTTGACCTTTAGAAGATGAGAGGGGTGTACAACCCAATGAAGCTTATGTGCTATGAAAAGCTAGAAAAGCCAGCTATTCCAAATGGAGCAAATAAAAATCCTTATAGATTTAAATGGGGCCTTTAACCTCTTGAATGCATTGAAACCTCTCTAGCAGTGAAGGCGTTAACTCTTTGAGTGCCAGTACCTCTGGCACTCAAAGGGTTAAAAGCCTCATTTAAACATACAAACACACATGCAGTTATAATTAAATCACTTACATTATTTACGACAACATTAATATACATAGTATTATTGACTACTATATATCAGAAGCTCAAATTGTGACAGGCATTTTAATTTAGAAACATAGAAACAGAATTTGAAGGCAGATAAGAACCATTTTGGCCCATCTAGTCTGCCCATTTTCCTACTGTAAAGAACCTCAAACCTTTTTTGGTCCTTGGTCTTTTCTTATGTTCAAGACAGCCTTGTGCCTATCCCATGAATGCTTAAATTCTGTCACTTTATTAACTTCTACCACTCCTGATAGTAGGCTATTCCACTTATCTATTACCCTCTCAGTGAAGTAAAACTTTCTTACATTACATCTAAACCTGTGTCCCTCTGGCTTTAGACTATGGCCTCTTGATAGAAACTAGATAGAATTTGATTTTATAAAGTGAGAAAATAGGAATTCTTATGAATTCACCTTTGTAAACAGCAAGAAACAAGTTCCGATTATAGAAAATCAACGGAAAAATTTCAAAGCAAATATTGTGATAGTACTGGCCCAGCACGGAAATGGATTATCCATACTGTGTCACCAACAAATAAAGGTTAATTTCTCCCCTATGGTGCAGCTGGTTTTGCCAGAATCATTCCACACCAATATTTGTAAGCACAGAAGTCCTTCTTGCAGTCTTCTGTTTACAAGAGACAACCAGTCGGTTATATTTATTTATCTGCAAAAGTTAGAGCACTGTTTCCAAAATTCACTGCTCAAATTAGGTTTTTCAAAACTGAAATTAAGCAAATCGAGTGCTAAATGGCTATAATATAATTTACTTTGTATAAGTACTAGTTTCAACAATATATGAACACAATACATTTTACTTTTTGTATTAAAACATTTGTTGTGCGATAAGAGCAAAGGGACAACCAGTAGTACTTTTTTGTATTAATAATTTATTTAATTGTCAAAAACTTCTCCTTGTGGGATCAAATAATAAAACAGGGTCACATGTATATGTGATCTGCTTTGAAATGTGTGGTTCTTAATCATAGTCTTTTAGTAGCAATAAAATCAAGGCTCCTTTTTGTTCTTGTTCTTTTGATTAATGTTGTGCTATGTTTTGCACTACTTTTTGTCCCAGATTTATAGCAGGAAAAAAAGACATATGAGTTAATTAACTAGGCATAGCTTGTATTCTGTAAAAAATGGCAATTACCTTCATAGCATGCCAAAGTTCATGGGCATCGTACATTGGTGGAGGATACATCAAGCCAACCATGACTTCTTTGAAATGGCCGTCAAGTTTCTCTTTTAGCTCCCCAAGCAAATCCTCAAAGGAAGACACATTAAATGAATGAGCAATTTACTGAAACTAATGCTGGTATTCTCTTTGTAGAATTTGGTATATTCTTCTGCCTGTGATATAATGATAACTCATATTTATATGTATTTAAAGGTACCTTTATTAATAAGTGTCTAAAGCTAATATATTGTTTTGCAATACAACTGCAGTTATTATTTACTGATATCAAGGAAGATTGCATATAATTTTCACCTCTATAGTTTAATAGGCAGACTCATTCAGAATGAAGAATCCCATAGAGAAAGTTCCCAAGTATGGTTTATGCAGATCTTTGTAAGATAATCAGATAGTGACTAAATGTGGACAACTGTATGTCACGATTCTCCTGTTTCCCTGTTCTGGCCTGCTTCTGTCAGGATTTTCTGTTGCACCTAGTTTTGCTTTTTCCCCTTATCTCTTCCTGGGGTCCCACTGGAGGAGGGACCCTGAGCAGTCCCAGCCTGCTTTCCTAGATTCAACTAGAATATGTGCATCCAGGGTTCCTACTGTGTCTAGTGTCCAAGACCATTACCAGTGTGCATCTACTCCCATCCCGGTCTGGGTTCCGGCTCAACTGGTATCAGACATCTGGCTTTGTGGCCAGCACCTTTATCTGACCTCGGCTGCAGCAAGGGGTAGGGGCAACTGGCATCGCTCCTTAACAATGCTTTTCAGTGTCACTAGCTAGCTACAATTGGGTCTGGACACTAGGACACCCCCGAAGCATTCCTTGACACTGAAGAATTTAAGAAAGTGCCAAATCAAGCAAAATTGTATGCCTATTTCTGACTGTGGTATGAAGGATACACACATTTAGGTAAATATTTCACTATTTTTTATAGCTGTAGTTTCCTTTTAAGACAAAAAAAAACATGTATTTGTGTTTTTTTTGCTAACAAATCTGGGTATTAATGTCACTGTTAAAATTATTCACAATAAGCAATTATGATGAAAACCTTATTTTAAAGATGTTCTACCTTGCCATACACATTCCCGTATGTGTCTGCAATCATAATCCTTTGTGCATTAGAGCGCTGAGTTAAAATATCAATCAAGATGTCCTTGTCACAGCCTGTGCATAAAGACAAAAATATATTTTTATCAAATATCCTCTTAATACTTAGTAGCAATTTAAACATTTCACAAATTAGTAAATCAGTCACTGTTTTGAATAGTATACTCAAAGACATGCGTAAAGATTATGCAATGCAGTAGCAGGCACATGCATGATAATCTTTGACTGTATTTGAGTCATTTAGTTTTATGTTTGACCATTAAAGAAAGATTATAAATACTTTTATAATAAATACAAGCTCAAATATGATTTAATAACTGCATTAAATCTTATTATGATGTAATTATATTTCATATTTTATACATAGTTATAATATATGTAAAATTAATTTTTATTTATAATGTCAGCATATTATACAGCAATGTAATATATTAGACATGGGTTATAACAACTAAGAAAATGCAAAATGCAAAGAGGATGAGTGCCGTGATCATTAAAGCTTACAATCAAGAGAGAGAGACACAGAGGAAGTGATACAAATGGTGCAATTTCTTTGTGATGTGGCAGATCTAGACACATCACTGTCCCTGTTGAGAATTACTCTGTAGGCAGGTATCCTGAGTTGCACATCAAAGTGTTGTAGCTGGCTTCAAAGTGCTGTACAAGAGCTGGTTATCTTTGAGGAGTGGCAAAATGGGAGGTTGTGAATGTGGCAGCAAAATAAGCTCCTTTTTATTGCAGTGGGTTTGATGAAATGTAAGGAGGAGGAATGTCTTTCTGAGATATGAGTGGGTTTTATCTATCTATCTATCTATCTATCTATCTGTCAAGATAGATATACAAACCAAGAGGAATAACCACACTCCTAGGAGATTTCTTCTTGGTGCAAATCTGTGCAATTTATTGAGCCTGAATCAGGGCTTTATCAATATTACAGAACATAGGCCAAAATACCATTTTATACCCTACAAGTAAACAACAAAAATGTTCTCAAAGCTATTACAGGGAGGTTGGGAGGAGAAACTGCATGGTGTCATAATACATATGTATATAGAAATGATCAAAGTGTCACAATGAAAAAAACTGAAAATACTAAAAAAAACCACCAGAAAGTATAAAGTGGACTAGAAATGCCCAAAGAAATAGTAAAGAAGAAAACACATAAATTGTGTACCTCAGATATCAGAGCAAAAATATTCAGTATTTGTTTCAATGTGGAGCTGCAAAGCTGTGATACTACCAAAGGATTGATGTAAGCAAGCACTCTTAATATTACAAAAGAAAACTAATGGGAACATACATAGTAACCATACCTGCTTGATCATATCAACATTTGTGTGGGGTGCCATGGGCTATGAAAATTACCTACCAACATATACGAGAGAAATAGAAGACCCACTGAAGGTGTTCAGCAGTCAATATACATAAATAATAACACACAGTAGTATATTTATTAACCACATAGACCACAGAATCTGGAGTGTCCATAAGTACTAGGTGTTCAGTGCTCAGACATGGCCACAGAAAGGAAGGCTGAAACCCGACCACCACTGAACAAGACACATAAATTGAAACGTTAAGACTGGGTCAAGAAGACGGATGAGATGAGTGACTTTGACGGTCCAGATGGATGGGCCTGTGGCTGGATCAGTAACGGCACAGAGCTCCACTTCGACTCAGATGCCAACAAGGTTGAGGAGGGGTACTGGTATGGGCTGGTATTATCAACGTTGAAATAGTTGGACCTTTTCAGGTTGAAGATGGACTCAAACTCAACTCCCAAACCTACTGCCAGTTTTTAGAAGATACTTTCTTCAAGCAGTAGTACAGGAAAAAGTCTGCATCTTTCAAGAAAACCATGATTTTTATGCAGGACAGTCCTCCATCGCATGCATTGAAGTACTCCTCTGCGTGGCTAGGCAGTAAAGGTCTTAAAGATGATAAGATAATGACATGGCCCCTTCCTCACCTGACCTAAACCCTATTGAGGATTTGTGGTCCCTTCTTAAATGGCAGATTTACACTGAAGGAAAACAGTACACCACTCTGAACAGTGTTTGGGAGGCTGTGGTTGCTGCTGCACAAAAAGTTGATAGTCAACAGATCAAGAAACTGACTCCATGAATAGAAGGCTTATGACTGTTATTGAAAAGAAGGGTGTCTATATTGGTCACTGATTATTTTTTTTTTTTGCAAATGTCACAAATGTTTATTTGTAAATTTTATGTTGTTTGTTTAGTAGTCTCGCATTAATAGATGAAAATAAACATGTAAGATGGGAAAATTATCATTTTTCATTTAGTTGCATAATAAATCTGCACACTAATAGTTGCCCAATAATTGATATTCTCCTAAGAAAGTCCAAACCTCACTTTTTCTTTCTTAAATATTC
Source organism: Rhinophrynus dorsalis (assembly GCA_037306005.1). Lineage (NCBI taxonomy): Eukaryota > Metazoa > Chordata > Amphibia > Anura > Rhinophrynidae > Rhinophrynus > Rhinophrynus dorsalis. Next base: position 135,156,788 of record CM074718.1, read on the forward strand.
AAGTTTAGGGTTTCTTAACATTTTGGATTGACAGAGAGCCACTGTAATTGTTCAATAATAAAACTGATCCTCAAAAATACAACTTGCCTAATAATTGTACACATAGTATATATGCATAAATCCCTTTTATATAAATATCAGAAACAGTAATAAAAGAGACAAAATGACATCAAACTGCATATACCTATTATATTGAAAATGAATATAAATACACTGAAATAGTCAGTAACCATCTCTAAAGTTAATACTTATTGCTTTGTGTGAGAATAAAAGTATAAGCTAATAATCAATGTGGAGTCAAGCACAGAGTCCCTGAACTTCACATGCCCCATGAAACAATATGAGAAGATTAAAGGAAGGAAATATAAACAGATGTGCATAGATAAACAGTGGTATTAAGTCAAGATCACCTTCCATATCATCCCTGTGAATGACAGTGCAACCATCTAGACTTCCAACACATAATGCAATAAACATAAACATGCGCCACACAGTATATGCAACACCTTGCAAAAGAAGTATGTTACAATAAATAAATGGGGATAAAATAAGTGGAGCACTTAGATTACAGTAATACGAGATGGTGAAACCATCAGAGCTGGGACTTTTCCCTGAAGTAGAACTTTTAATAACTGACAGAATGTTGTGTTCCATAAATGGGAGTTTCAGATCTGATTTATTTTGGTTAGTAAGTGTAGGAGAATTAGATTGGATAAGAACTTGTTCAGTGGCTTGGTGCCATAAACTTGCATTAGGTCGAAGGGCAGATAAGTTGGAGATTGTAAAGATCTTGGTAGAATTTATGAAAAGTTATATTGAGAAAGGATCTCTGAATAGTACCTATCTTTAAAGTTATCAATATATTGGTGGCTTTGCTTGATTTTAAACATTCATACAAACTTTTTTCCAAATGTATTGCTGTGCGGTTATGATTTAAATTTGTGCCACTGAAAAGATACAAGATACTTACTTCATAAGAATAAAGCAAGATCACTATGTGGTTTGGAAAGTTCAAAAAGGGATTCAATAGAAATTCTCTGCTTATGTGAGTTTTTTGTCACACATAGTATTAAGCAGGTCTTGTATGTTTTTGTGTCCAACTTGATCATTTGCTCTCTGATGAAACACTTATGTGTCTCCCATACCATGGGGACTGATATCTCTTGAGTATCATTAAATAAGTAACATTCTTTGATTTTTCGGTGTGAAAGCAGCAGCATGCCATTCAGATTCCAGGTATATGTACCCTGCCTATAGGAAGGAATAGAGAGCTTTAGCCAGATAGGGGCATGGTCAGAGACAGTCATAGACTGGTCTATAAATAAGTAATCAATTCTGGAATAGCAAATGTGGTAAGACAAAAAGTATGTGTACTTTTTAGTGGGTTGATGAAAGAGTCTCCAGGCATCTAGAACATGTAGGTTTCGGAGCAAAGATTTTATTTTCTTGAGATTCACCTTTCTGGGGAGGTATCTGAAAGAGTATCAAGTGAGACATTAAAGTGTCCTCCCATGATAAGACACACCTAAAGGAATCAAGAAGGTGTAGCATTTTGGAAAAGAACAAGGCAGCACCAGTATTGGTGGTGTAAATGTTTGCCAGAGTGAAGCAAACAAGATTGCTACCCTTTTGCATTTTTTACTCACTGACCTATACCACACCCTAGGATAGTAATGGTTGCCAAATGCAGGGAGTTGGGGAGCTATAAAATGGGTCTCAAATGGGTATAAAATTAAAAGAATATTGGCTTGAATTCTATTAGCCTCCCTCAAGACCATGGACCCTTTTTCAGGTAGTTTCAACACTCTACAGTTAAGTGATACAAAATATATAGCAGTTTTGGTCATGGTAACAAGAGTGTAGATAAAGTGTAAAAATGATCTGAGTCTAAAGAGTGGGAACCAGGCTGTCCCCATAGCAATGGAGTTGATCACCCCCCATGTCCATCAGACAGAGAAAGAAAGAAGAAATATGAAATAGACATGTAGAAGAAAGACAGAGAAGATATGAAATAGAAGAGAGACATTTAACATTATGTGTCACGCCATCTGTTTATTCTTTGCCCCTCTCACTCCTGATTGGAAGATAGCCCTTTAAAGTCTTCCTGTTGTGGACTTCCCATGCCTGATCTTTGAGCCATACTGTGTTCCTGGTGTATCTCTAGCATATGATCCTGATTTAACCCAGTCTTGTTTCTGACTACCGTTACTATATGATCCCTTATTCTGCTTGATCTCCTATTGTGACCCAACTCATCTCTCAGAGTCTGCTTACCTCTGTTGATCATCCAGCTTGGCCTGTCTCCTGAAAACGAATTCCTGATTGCTGCTCATTCATCCGAGAACATTCCTTGCTCAACTGGTTGATCTCTGACCAGGCCAGCTACCATCCATCAGCCTGTTGGATCAATCCCAGTTATTTGCTTGCAGCAGATTAATCTCTGATAGGGCCTGCTACCCTCTGAATGCCTGAGGGATTGATCATAGTCAAGAACTTTGACAGGTTGATCTCTGACTGGGCAAAACTACTCCTCAACAGCCGGTTGGATAGAACCCAGTCATCTCACATTATAGCTTGCCAGATGATGTCACATTGCCACCACCACAACAAGATCCACCGGCGCTTGCTGCCAGAGTGAAGACTCATTTGTTACTGTATGTCTGGAAGCAAGTGCTTCTCTGTATATATAGACAATGTAGAATGCAAAAGAGAACAATCTAAAAGTGGAGTTTTATTCCGCATCTTCAACAATAAATAATGCACGTACAAGAAATGTATAAAAAACAAGCTTATCTCTCTCAGCGATCCGATCGCTGATACAGGGTACTCAGTCCTTCCCAGCGTAAACCTAGTTCTCCCACACACCTTTATTCTTTTCAGAAGTCCGTCTCAATCCTCCTCCCAAACTGCAACCACCGGACTTTCTGATGTTGGACAGGATATCTGCTGGGACGGATGACAGCAGTATAACCAACAACAATACAGTAAAAGCTTTAAAATCTTTCTTTGCCAACGCGTATCGCAGGCTTTTCTGTCTGCTTCCTCAGGGCTTACAGGCTACATTGTTTCTCCAGTTTAAATAGACTCACATCACATCCGGTACACGTGATGCGGGATCTCATAACGGAGTATTACTTTTAACCCTTTGTAGCCCAATCCAATATACTTATCACACTTCTGATGAAACGCACTTATAGTTCCCTATTGTGCCTATAATTCTCTATTATACTTCAAACTAATACATACTCTAACCACTTGTAAACATATATATACATAACAATATGGTTTGTCTGTGGACCCAGAAGGTATAGTCCATATGAATCCATACATACTCCATATAAATCCATATAAATCCATATAGATCAATGCCACCACTGGTCAATACACCAATCAGATGAACGCTGCCAAATCCAGATCCACGTTCAAACCGTCTGGTTGTAAAGTTTTTAATTGATATATCCAGAGAGTCTATCTCTGTCTTAACTTTAGTAACCTGTCCCCTCCTCTTCTATCTGCTTTCACCTGTTCTATTGCCATAATTGTAATTTCATCCTCTCTACATTCTGGAGATTCGAGAAAATGCCTGGGAACACAATGGGAATCAATTTTATTCCTAATATTCCTTAAATGTTCCCTAAATGTAACCCCTACTTTTCTCTTAGTCCTCCCTACGTACTGTCTGCCACACTTGCACGTGAGGAGGTACACTACAAATTCTGAGTTACAATTAATAAACTGTTTTATCTGATATTTTTCACCTGTAACTGTAGATACAAAAGAATTCTTTTGTTCCTCCTTTTTGAAGGGATAATGCGTACATGTAGCACATCCCTTCCTACCACACTTATACATTCCTTTGCCCACCTTTAAAAACTGGCTATTAGTTTTACTGACTTCCCTCTTCTTGATGTTACATTTCTTAAAGGTATCACTTGGCGCAACTAATTGTTTAATATTTCTGTTGCGCTTGTAAGAAATCTTTGGTCTTTCTCCTACCACTGGACCCAATAAAGGGTCCTCTTTTAAAATATGCCAGTGTTTTTTCAAAATTTTTTCTATTTGGGGAGCTTTTTGATTGAATGTTGTGGTAAAAAAGGGGAACCACTTCTCTGTACTTTTCCGTTTTTCTTTATATTTTATAAGTTCATCTCTCGGTATGTTCTTTATCTTAGTTTCTGCTTGATCTAACAGTTGACTATTATACCCTTTTGCAAGAAATTTCTTTCTTACCACCAGGGCTTCTTCCTGAAAATCCTCCTCTTTACTACAGTTTCTCCTCACTCTCCGCAATTGTCAGTAGGGGATATTCTCCTTCCATCTCCTATGGTGTCCACTTTCAAAATGTAGATACCCATTACTATCTACAGACTTTCTGAAATTCTTGGTATGTATATCAGCACCCTCATGGTATAAAATTAAATCTAGAAGTTCAATTTTTTCCACGTCCATCTTGATCGTAAATTACAGATTGAACTCATTATTGTTTATATATCCATGAAAATCCTGAAGATCCTGTTCAGTCCCTTCCTATATCATCAGGATGTCATCTATATATCTCTTATAAAAAACAATATGCTTTAAAAATGGATTATTATTAGTGATGAGCGAGCACCCCAATGCTCGGATGTTCGGGTGCTCTGACCGAGCACCCCCTGAGGCTCGAGTGCTCGGCCGAGCATCCGAGCCCCATTGAAGTCAATGGGAGGACTCGAGCATTACACCAGGCACCCCCTGCTCTGATGAGGGGAGGGTGCCTGGTCCATAGGAAAAGGGCAGAAAAAGATGGAAACACTACAGAAATGGTTCAGGGACAGCATAGGGAGGATGTCTGGATGCACCTTGGACTCCAACATCGCTGCTGGGAACGATCTTTCGCCCGTAGTACGCCATTTTTACAGACTGACCATAAAACACACAAAAAGGAAAATAAAAACGACTTTAGGCGAAAAATTGTTACCAAACAATATTTGCTGTATATTTACTTGTATATCATCTGCAAATTCTCCCAAAAATTTCCTTGATTTTCAGAACTGAGGCCATGATTAAGAGGGAAACGTGCGCAGAGGCAAATTATCCCAAAAATTTCCTTGATTTTCAGAACTGAGGCCATGATTAAGAGGGAAACGTGCGCAGAGGCAAATTCTCCCAAAAATTTCCTTGATTTTCAGAACTGAGGCCATGATTAAGAGGGAAACGTGCGCAGAGGCAAATTCTCCCAAAAATTTCCTTGATTTTCAGAACTGAGGCCATGATTAAGATGGAAACGTGCGCTGAGCTGACCATCTAAAACATTATGGGTGAGGGTCTGCTGCAGAGCTGACCATCCTAAACATTATATGCGAAGGCCCGCTAGTGAGCTGACGCTATAAAACATTATATGAGAGGGCCCGCTAGAGAGCTGACCCAATAAAACATTATATGAGAAGGCCCGCTGGTGAGCTGACCTATATAAAAATTGTCAAACAGGGCCCGCTGGTGAGCTGGCCCTATATAAAAATTATATCACAGGGCCCGCTGGTGAGCTGGCCCTATATAAAAATTATATCCCAGGGCACGCTGGTGAGCTGGCCCTATATAAAAATTATATCCCAGGGCATATGGAAGAGGAGGAGGAGGATGAGAAGATTAAGAGTCAACCATATACCCGTTTTTTGGGTGGAAGGGGTGAATGGGAATACAGAGTATTCCCATCATTGTAAATAACATATATAAAGTGAGTTTATGTTCCCCCGGGGCTTTCCTCCAGTGGAGTGGAGAAGTCAGGGGAAATCCAGGCCTTGTTCATTTTTATAAGTGTCAACCTATCAGCATTGTCGGTGGAAAGGCGGATACGCTTATCTGTTATGATGCCACCAGCAGCACTAAATACCCGCTCAGACAGAACGCTGGCGGCAGGGCAGGCCAGCACCTCCAAGGCGTAGAGTGCCAGTTCATACCACGTGTCCAGCTTGGACACCCAGTAGTTGTAAGGCACAGAGGGATCATTGAGGACGCTGACACGGTCTGCTACGTACTCCTTCACCATCTTCCAAAACTTTTCCCTCCTTGTGACACTAGGCTGCGCATCAGGGTGAGGGTGCTGGCGGGGTGTCATGAAGGTGTCCCACGCCTTGGAGAGTGTTGCCCTGCCTTTCTCGGAACTGCTGTGTGCTCCCCTTTTCTCCCCTTCTCGGTTGGCCAAGGTAGCACGTACTCTGCCGCCAGCGTTGTCAGATGGAAAATTTTGGAGCAATTTTTCGACAAGAACCTTCTGGTATTGCAACATTTTGCTTGTCCTCTCCACCGGAGGAATGAGAGATGAGAAATTCTCTTTGTAGCGGGGGTCCAGAAGGGTGAACACCCAGTAATCCGTGTTGTCTAAAATGCGTACAACGCGTGGGTCACGGGAAAGGCAGCCTAACATAAAGTCAGCCATGTGTGCCAGAGTACCAACAGTCAAGATTTCGCTGTCCTCACCAGGAGGATGACTCTCAATCTCCTCATCCTCTTCCTCCTCTTCTGCCCACCCACGCTGAAGAGATGGAACTAAAGTTCCATGGCTACCCTCTGTAGCGGAGGCAACCGTGTCTTCCTCCTCCTCCTCCTCCTCCGCCTCCTCCAATTGTCGCTGAGAAGACGAAGTGAGGGTGCTCTGGCTATCACCTTGTGTAAGCTCTTCCTCCCCCATTTCCACCTCTTCCACATGCAAAGCGTCGGTTTTAATTGTGAGCAGCGAGCGTTTCAGTAGACACAGAAGTGGGATGGTTACACTGATAATAGCGTTATCGCCGCTCACCATCTGTGTCGATTCCTCAAAATTGCGTAAAACCTCACAGAGGTCTGACATCCATTCCCACTCCTCACTTCTGATTACAGGAAGTTGAACGGAGAGGCGACGACCGTGTAACAGCTGGTACTCCACTACTGCCCTCTGCTGCTCACAAAGCCGGGCCAACATGTGGAAGGTGGAGTTCCAGCGCGTGCTCACGTCACACAGCAGCCGGTGAGCTGGCAATTGTAAGCGCTGCTGCAGCTTCAACAGGCCGGCTGAAGCTGTTGATGACTTACGGAAATGTGCACACACGCGGCGCACCTTGGTCAAGAGATCATGCACATTGGGGTAGGTTTTTAGAAATCGCTGCACCACTAAATTAAATACATGCGCTAGGCATGGTACGTGTGTGAGCTTGCCGAGCTCCAAAGCCGCCACCAAGTTACGCCCATTATCACACACAACCATGCCTGCTTGCAGGTTGAGTGGCGAGAGCCACTGCTCGGTCTGGTGACTAATCCCCTGCAACAGCTCTGAGGCCGTGTGCTGTTTGTCCCCAAGGCAGATCAGCTTCAGCACGGCCTGTTGACGCTTCCCCACTGCAGTGCTACACTGCTTCCAGCTACTGGCTGATGGGGGAGTGGCGGTGTGTGTAGAGAATTCGGAGGTGGAAACGGAGGAGGAGGAGCCAATAACGTAGGTGCTGGTGGAAACCCTGATGGAGGTAGGGCCCGCAATCCTCGGCGTGGGTAGCACCCGTGCCATCCCAGGGTCCGAGTCGCTCCCAGCCTCCACGACATTCACCCAGTGTGCCGTCAGGGAAATGTAGCGTCCCTGGCCACAAGCACTTGTCCATGTGTCAGTCGTTAAGTGGACCTTCCCAGTAACTGCGTTGGTCAGGGCACGGGTGATGTTACGGGACACATGGTGGTGTAATGCGGGGATGGCACACCGGGAAAAGTAGTGGCGGCTGGGGACCGCGTACCGAGGGACAGCTGCTGCCATCAGGCTGCGGAAGGACTCAGTGTCCACAAGCCTAAATGGCAGCATTTCGATGGCCAGTAATTTTGAAAGGTGTGAGGTTAGTGCTATGGCCTGTGGGTGGGTGGCTGGGTACTTTCTCTTGCGCTCAAATGCCTGGGGTAACGACATTTGGACGCTGTGCTGGGACAGGGAAGTGGATGTGGTCGCTGATGGTGCTTCAGATGCTACAGGTGCAGGGCGGGAGGTATGCGGGCCTGCGCCTTCGACAGGCGATTGGCCGGCACCGAAAACAGGGGAAGAGGAGGCAGTGGTGTGGCCTGCAGACACAGATGGGCGATCCAGGCGTTCCTCCCACTTACTACGGTGCTTGGATGCCATGTGTCGGATCATGCTGGTGGTGGTGAGGTTTCTAGTGTTCATGCCTCGGCTCATTCTGGTGTGGCACAGGTTGCAAACTACAATTCTTTTGTCGTCCGCACTTTCCTTAAAAAAACGCCATACCGCGGAACACCTACCCCTTGGCAAGGTAGATTTACGCAATGGGGTGCTCCGTGGAACATTTGCGGGCCGGTTTGGTGCGGTCCGCCTTCTTTCTGTAGCCACACCACTGCCTCTTCCAGCCTGTTGCGGTGCTGCAGATGGCTCACCCTCAGGACTGCTGTCATCGCTCGGCTCTACACCTTCCCAGGTGGGGTCAGTCACCTCATCGTCCACCAAGTCCTCCTCCACTTCCTCACTCTGATAATCCTCCTCAAGTCTTGATCCCACCACATACTCAGTCATTGACAACTGTATAACATTCTCCTCAACAAGGTCTTGAGACGGAAATAGTGGTTGATTTAATGGCAACTGTGTCTCATCATCATCATCATCATCCACTACTTCCTTTGACCTTAAATGCCGTTCACATCTGTCATCTTCTTGAGATTGGGTAGCCTCTAGAGGTTGTGAATCAGGGCACAAGATGTCATGTTCCTCTGCAAGCGTGCTTGGAGAGAGGGTCAAATGAAGGATTGGTGATGAGACGAGCTCCTCACTATATCCCAGTGTGGGATCACTTCTTTGACCAGACCGTGTATGGTGGGAGGAAGGATGATCAGAGTGAGGATTATGTTGACCAGACTCTTGGCTACTGAGAGTGGACTTGGTGGAAGACAGGGTGGTGCTTAACCGACTGGAAGCAGTATCAGCTGTCATCCAACCGACCACCTGTTCGCAGTGGTCGGACCTCGAGAGTGATGTCCTGCGACGCCCTGTAAAATTACACATGAAGCTAGGTATGGTGGATGTCTTTCTTTCTTGTGCTCTGGCACCAGGCACAGTTTCTCCGCGTCCTGACCCGCGCCCTGAACTTTCAGGATCACGTCCACTTCCCCGTCCCTTTTTACCCGCCTTCTTCATCTTACACAGAATATGTGACTTTAATATTTGAGTTTGAAAACTTAACAGTATTTCTTATTATTCTGCAACTGTACAGAGTACACAGAATAGGCTGTTAAACGGCGGTGAAACACACTGAATGGAATATGTGACTTTAATATTTGAGTTTGAAAACTTAACAGTATTTCTTATTATTCTGCAACTCTGCAGAGTACACAGAATAGGCTGTTAAACGGCGGTGAAACACACTGAATGGAATATGTGACTTTAATATTTGAGTTTGAAAACTTAACAGTATTTCTTATTATTCTGCAACTCTGCAGAGTACACAGAATAGGCTGTTAAACGGCGGTGAAACACACTGAATGGAATATGTGACTTTAATATTTGAGTTTGAAAACTTAACAGTATTTCTTATTATTCTGCAACTGTACAGAGTACACAGAATAGGCTGTTAAACGGCGGTGAAACACACTGAATGGAATATGTGACTTTAATATTTGAGTTTGAAAACTTAACAGTATTTCTTATTATTCTGCAACTGTACAGAGTACACAGAATAGGCTGTTAAACGGCGGTGAAACACACTGAATGGAATATGTGACTTTAATATTTGAGTTTGAAAACTTAACAGTATTTCTTATTATTCTGCAACTGTACAGAGTACACAGAATAGGCTGTTAAACGGCGGTGAAACACACTGAATGGAATATGTGACTTTAATATTTGAGTTTGAAAACTTAACAGTATTTCTTATTATTCTGCAACTGTACAGAGTACACAGAATAGGCTGTTAAACGGCGGTGAAACACACTGAATGGAATATGTGACTTTAATATTTGAGTTTGAAAACTTAACAGTATTTCTTATTATTCTGCAACTGTACAGAGTACACAGAATAGGCTGTTAAACGGCGGTGAAACACACTGAATGGAATATGTGACTTTAATATTTGAGTTTGAAAACTTAACAGTATTTCTTATTATTCTGCAACTCTGCAGAGTACACAGAAAAGGCTGCTAAACTGCGGTGAAACACACTGAATGGAATATGTGACTTTGATATTTTAGTTTGAAGACTTAACAGTATTTCTTCCTATTCTGCAACTCTGCACAGTACACAGAATAGGCTGCTAAACTGCGGCGAAGCACACTGAATGGAATATGTGACTTTGATATTTTAGTTTGAAGACTTAACAGTATTTCTTCCTATTCTGCAACTCTGCACAGTACACAGAATAGGCTGCTAAACTGCGGCGAAGCACACTGAATGGAATATGTGACTTTGATATTTTAGTTTGAAGACTTAACAGTATTTCTTCCTATTCTGCAACTCTGCACAGTACACAGAATGTGCTGCTAAACTGCGGCGAAGCACACTGAATGGAATATGTGACTTTGATATTTTAGTTTGAAGACTTAACAGTATTTCTTCCTATTCTGCAACTCTGCACAGTACTCAGAATGTGCTGCTAAACTGCGGCGACGCACACTGAATGGAATACGTGACTTTGATATTTTAGTTTGAAGACTTAACAGAATGTGCTCTAATCTGCAACTTTGCACACTAAACAGAATGTGCTCTAATCTGCAACTTTGCACACTAAACAGAATGTGCTCTAATCTGCAACTTTGCACACTAAACAGAATGTGCTCTAATCTGCAACTGTGCACACTAAACAGAATGTGCTCTAATCTGCAACTTTTCACACTAAACAGAATATTTTTTTTTTTTTTTTTTTTGTTTTTTTCCCCCCACACAAAATAACCTGCTGCCCCCACACACAGTAGTCCTAAAAAGGACTTTTGGTTCTTTTTTGTCACAATTTTTTTTTTTCCTCCCTACACTGCCTTTCCCTTCCTATCCTCAGCTCTCCCTGGCTCAGACTGAGCCGAACTCGATGGTCAGGTGCTATACAGCACCTGACCACGGGTTCTGGCCAGCCAATCAGTGTAATGCCAGCAGCCAACATGGCTGCTGGCATTACACCGATGTCAGAGCCTCCCTGCACGTTTATTGGCTGCGCAGCAGCCGCAAAACGTGCGGGGAGGAGACCCGAACATGGCGGGCGAGCACATGCGGTACTCGTACGAGTACCGCCATGTGCCGAGCAGAGCGATGCTCGAGCCGATCCGAGCATCGGCCGAGCATGCTCGCTCAACACTAATTATTATTCCAAATCACTTCTAATTCCCATTTTCCCATTTATAAATTAGCAAATGATGGGGCAAAAGCACATCCCATTGTTGTACCAGTAGTTTGGCTATAGATGTCATCATGGAATAAAAAATAATTATGCCCTAACACAAGCAATACTGCGTCTACCAAAAACTGAATCTGTATCTCCGGTAATACTTCATCACTTTCTAAAAAAAATTTCATCGCCCGTACCCCCTCTTCATGTGGGATAACAGTATATAGTGAGGAGACGTCACAGGTTAACCACCTATACGTCTCCTTCCATTCCACTTCTTTTAGACATTTAATAACCTGTACTGTATCTCTCAGATATGAGGGCAGTAAAGATACCAGCGGCTGTAGGTAGATGTCTATGTATTTGGACAGATTGTCTGTCGTGGACCCTATCCCTGATACTATTGGACGACCAGGGGGTCTTTTCGGGTCCTTATGTATCTTTGGAAGGTAATAGAAGATAGGTATTTTACTATTCTCATTATATAAAAATTCAAACTCCTCTTTTGTCACTATACCATCCATCTTTGCTCTTATTAATAACCTTCGAAGTTCTTCTAGATACTTACTGGTAGGATTACTATTAAACCTTAGATAAGTACCTTGATCTGAGAACAATCTCTGTGCTTCCTTTATATACTCATCCATGTCCAATATACATATACCCCCACCCTTGTCCGCTTGTCTAATTACAATATTTTGATCTTCTTTCAGCACTTTCAGTGCTTCTCGCTCTTTTACATCTAAATTATATTGCACTTTATTATCTCTCTGGCACATTTTTTCTATATCCTTCATAATTAATTTTTCAAATACTTTGATGTATTCTCCTTGCTGTTGTACTGGATAAAAACTTGATTTTTTCTTCATTCCACTAAGTATTGGAGTACATTCTACCTGATTACAATCATCATCTAGTGATTCCAGTCTTCTAATCCCATATATATCTGCTATGGAACTAGTACTTGTTTGTGCATATGTTTCTGTTTCTTTATTCAAATAAAAACGTTTTACCGTTAAAGATCTGATATATTTCTTTGCATCAATAAACATTTCAAAAGGGTTAGGCTGTTGAACCGGAGCAAAAGATAGACCTTCGCTAATACTTGTGCCTCATCCTTCATAACGTCTCTCGAAGACAAATTGAATATTCCTCCCTCACTACAACCTTTATTTACTCCTTTCTTAATACTTTCGCTACATTTCCTTGAATTTCTCCCTCGTCCTCCTCTATATCCTCTCCTAGTCTTATAGATCTTTTCTTTCCTTTCTGTATACTCTCCCTTTCTATTTGTGTCTGCTTCAATCGGGGGACGCCTAACCTGCCCTCTTCTAAAAAAGGAGAAGAAGAACATCCAGGTGTTTCTTCAGACAACACTACCTCTATGGTTTGATCTTGTATAGATCTCTTTTCTCTTTCAACTGGAACTTGCATATTTTCCCTATTCTTTTGTTTGTTCAAATATACACTCCCCTTGGGATAATACACTATGTTTAAAAATCTTCCAGTTCTTCTATCGCTAGGGAATTTAATCCTCTCCCTCTTTCTTACTTCCGTTAAATGGATATTCTCTCTTCCTGTAGTCTGTCGAACATTCTCACTTTGATTGTATGAGTATCTTGTTATACTTCTATCTCCTTCACTTCTCTTCACAAAATTCCTCAATAGCCCTCCCTGTCTAGATTTCTGCTCTGTTTGATCTCTTGAGAATTTTTTCTTTTTAGTGTGAATGATATTCTGCTCTAGATTATTAATCTTTTTCGAAATGTTATCTTTTAACTTTTTTGTTGTCTCGGTCATCTCAATATCTTTCAATCTTTTTTCAATTCCATCAATCTCCTGCCGTATCTTATCTAAGCTTTCTTCTCTATATTTTATTAACAACTTTATTAGATTCAAATGTAGGAGTCTTATATATCCATAGACCTCTTGGAATTATATCATGTTTCAAATAATTCTCCAGAGATATTAGATCCTACCAATCTCTGGTCTCCTTTTCCAAGCATTTTTCTAAAGACCTATATAGATTGATAGGATCAACTTATGGCTTACATACTACATTTTCTTGAGTCAAATCAAAAAGTCTTGATCTATTAGACCTTAAAATTCTATAATCCATCATATGATTTTTTGTCCCTTTCTCAAACTGAGCTGCCAATCTTCAAGAAAGGATATATATCTCGGGCCACTTGTATAAAAATACAGGGAAACCTATATACTCCTAGATACACTAACCAAACTATGATGGCGCTCTGTGAGATGGGAGATACAATACCACAGGACCTAATACTATATATATCTGACAAACCCCACTACTAAACACAGTGCAACTGGTTACCTAAACAGTAATGTAACTATTATTGTATCAAGAGAATGTAATCGTATACTAGGACCATCGGAATGCAAGAGTGACTAAACTACAATACACCTCTCATCACGCTGCTATCGTCCTGGTCCTGTACACAACCACGAAAAACCTATATAACACAACAACGAAACCTAGCTACATACAATACCAGGCCACCAATTGCACTCTCAAACATAACCTTCAAATAATAAGTGAATAAAGATGGATGGTATAGTGACAAAAGAGGAGTTTGAATTTTTATATAATGAGAATAGTAAAATACCTATCTTCTATTACCTTCCAAGGATACATAAGGACCCGAAAAGACCCCCTGGTCATCCAATAGTATCAGGGATAGGGTCCATGACAGACAATCTGTCCAAATACATAGACATCTACCTACAGCCGCTGGTATCTTTATTGCCCTCATATCTGAGAGATACAGTACAGGTGATTAAATGTCTAAAGGAAGTGGAATGGAAGGAGACGTATAGGTGGTTAACCTGTGACGTCTCCTCACTATATACTGTTATCCCACATGAAGAGGGGGTACGGGCGATGAAATATTTTTTAGAAAGTGATGAAGTACTACCGGAGATACAGATTCAATTTTTGGTAGACGCAGTATTGTTTGTGTTAGGGCATAATTATTTTTTATTCCATGATGACATCTATAGCCAAACTACTGGTACAGAAATGGGTTGTGCTTTTGCCCCATCTTTTGCTAATTTATACATGGGAAAATGGGAATTAGAAGTGATTTGGAATAATAATCCATTTTTAAAGCATATTGTTTTTTATAAGAGATATATAGATGACATCCTGATGATATGGGAAGGGACTAAACAGGATCTTCAGGATTTTCATGGATATATAAACAATAATGAGTTAAATCTGTAATTTACGATCAAGATGGACGTGGAAAAAATTGAACTTCTAGATTTAATTTTATACCATGAGGGTGCTGATATACATACCAAGAATTTCAGAAAGTCTGTAGATAGTAATGGGTATCTACATTTTGAAAGTGGACACCATAGGAGATGGAAGGAGAATATCCCCTACGGACAATTGCGGAGAGTGAGGAGAAACTGTAGTAAAGAGGAGGATTTTCAGGAAGAAGCCCTGGTGGTAAGAAAGAAATTTCTTGCAAAAGGGTATAATAGTCAACTGTTAGATCAAACAGAAAATAAGATAAAGAATATACCGAGAGATGAACTTATAAAATATAAAGAAAAACGGAAAAGTACAGAGAAGTGGTTCTCCTTTTTTACCACAACATTCAATCAAAAAGCTCCCCAAATAGAAAAAATTTTGAAAAAACACTGGCATATTTTAAAAGAGGACCCTTTATTGGGTCCAGTGGTAGGAGAAAGACCAAAGGTTTCTTACAAGCGCAACAGAAATATTAAACAATTAGTTGCGCCAAGTGATACCTTTAAGAAATGTAACATCAAGAAGAGGGAAGTCAGTAAAACTAATAACCAGTTTTTAAAGGTGGGCAAAGGAATGTATAAGTGTGGTAGGAAGGGATGTGCTACATGTACGCATTATCCCTTCAAAAAGGAGGAACAAAAGAATTCTTTTGTATCTACAGTTACAGGTGAAAAATATCAGATAAAACAGTTTATTAATTGTAACTCAGAATTTGTAGTGTACCTCCTCACGTGCAAGTGTGGCAGACAGTACGTAGGGAGGACTAAGAGAAAAGTAGGGGTTACATTTAGGGAACATTTAAGGAATATTAGGAATAAAATTGATTCCCATAGTGTTCCCAGGCATTTTCTCGAATCTCCAGAATGTAGAGAGGATGAAATTACAATTATGGCAATAGAACAGGTGAAAGCAGATAGAAGAGGAGGGGACAGGTTACTAAAGTTAAGACAGAGATAGACTCTCTGGATATATCAATTAAAAACTTTACAACCAGACGGTTTGAACGTGGATCTGGATTTGGCAGCGTTCATCTGATTGGTGTATTGACCAGTGGTGGCATTGATCTATATGGATTTATATGGATTTATATGGAGTATGTATGGATTCATATGGACTATACCTTCTGGGTCCACAGACAAACCATAGGTTTAATAAAGCACTGAGTATGAGATTTTAATTTTAATTTAGATGAATATGTGGAAGATCCCATAAATATGATTAATGGCTATGTATTAGGTTAGGTTATAAGAGTAGTAGTGAGGTTGGAGTGTCCTTTTGTAGGAAATTTTAATTAAGTTTATTGTTAAGTATATATATGTTTACAAGTGGTTAGAGTATGTATTAGTTTGAAGTATAATAGAGAATTATAGACACAATAGGGAACTATAAGTGCTTTTCATCAGAAGTGTGATAAGTATATTGGATTGGGCTACAAAGGGTTAAAAGTAATACTCCGTTATGAGATCCCGCATCACGTGTACCGGATGTGATGCGAGTCTATTTAAACCGGAGAAACAATGTAGCTTGTAAGCCCTGAGGAAGCGGACAGAAAAGCCCGCGATACGTGTTGGCAAAGAAAGATTTTAAAGGGATAGTAATACTTCGTTTTAACTTTATTTTATTTTGTAGGCATTAAAAAAACATGAAGAATGATATAAATCTTATCTCTGAAACCTTTATGGTTTAAGAGATATTCACAAACAAAGTATCCCTTCCCTGTTCAACCAGATCAGAAGAGAGATGCCCAGGTAGACTGCAGAGAGGGACAATCTTCAATTAAGATAATGGAAAAAGCTGAAAAACTTGTCAAGGGGGGAAGGGCTTTCATTGTTTTCATACAAAGAAAATTGTCCCATTCTGTTATCTGTCCTGTCATACAACCACTAAACAACGGATGAGCCACCAGCTGGAATAAACTGCTGGGTAATGATAACATAATAGTTAGGTGCTCTCTAGAGAACAGAATCATAAATACATAACTAGGATAAAGAAATCCCAGAACAAAGAATTCACTTAATGAGGCACTCAACCCAAAAATTTGAAAAATATATCACTTTATTATTACAGACAAACATGCATAGGTATGGCATTAAAACATACTTAAAATCAAAGACAAAAGGTGGGGGACCATCAAATATAATACAGCATAAAGTGCTGATCCCCTGACGAAGCCGTTTGGCGATACGCGTTGGGAGTGTGGCTCGAGGTGGGGGTGACCTTTTTTGATACCTTATACTTGACTTGATTGACGATTTGTATTTTTTTGGTGTTATGTTACTCTTTATAGGATGTCACAATGTATTTGTGTATTCACGTTGTTTTATGATTAAATGGACTTTGGGTTCTTTATTTGCACTTGCACTTTAGGTGATAGTATTTTGTAACATATGGATTATTATTGTCAATCAGTCAGGATTTATTTGCACTTTATGCTGTATTATATTTGATGGTCCCCCACCTTTTGTCTTTGATTTTAAGTATGTTTTATTGCCATACCTATGCATGTTTGTCTGTAATAATAAAGTGATATATTTTTCTAATTTTTGGGTTGAGTGCCTCATTAAGTGAATTCTTTGTTCTGGGATTTCTTTATCCTAGTTATGTATCTGTCATACAACCAGACTCACATCTGAGAAGAGATGGCTTACACTAGGAAAAAGGGGCGGGGAGGGGAACTTTGCTTGTGAATATCTCATAAACCATAAAGGTTTGAGAGATAAGACTTATATCATTCTTCATGTTTTTTTAATGCCTACAAAATAAAATAAAGTTAAAACGAAGTATTACTATCCCTTTAAAGCTTTTACTGTATTGTTGTTGGTTATACTGCTGTCATCCGTCCCAGCTGATATCCTGTCCAACATCAGAAAGTCCGGTGGTTGCAGTTTGGGAGGAGGATTGAGACGGACTTCTGAAAAGAATAAAGGTGTGTGGGAGAACAAGGTTCACACTGGGAAGGACTGAGTACCCTGTATCAGTGATCGGATCGCTGAGAGAAATAAGCTTGTTTTTTATATATTTCTTGTACGTGTATTATTTATTGTTGAAGATGCGGATGTGAATTAATCTCCACTTTTAGATTGTTCTCTTTTGCTTTCTACATTGTCTATATATGCAGATTCTGTGAGGGTGGTGGTTACAAGAAGCCACTAAAGGAGCAGCATCGTGACAGTCTCAGTAGTGGAGAGTGAAGAGGGATCCATTGTCACAATTTCGGCTGAGATAAGACAAGCGGAGGAGCTATAGACCTCTTTTAAATGCTTTCCCATACTCTTTGTCTGTAGTGACATTGAGAGGGTACTGCATTCTTGGAGATTATTTTAGATTGATAGTTTGTATATACCGTGCTCTTTGTCTGTAGTGATATTGAGCAGGTATTGAGATTATCCCCGATATATATATATATATTTTTTTTTTTATTCACTTATTTTTTGAAGGTTATGTTTTGAGAGTGCAATTGGTGGCCTGGTATTGTATGTAGCTAGGTTTCGTTGTTGTGTTATATAGGTTTTTTGTGGTTGTGTACAGGACCAGGACGGTAGCAGCGTGACAAGAGGTGTATTGTAGTTTAGTCACTGTTGCATTCCGATGGTCCTAGTATACAATTACATTCTCTTGATACAATAATAGTTACATTACTGTTTAGGTAACCAGTTGCACTGTGTTTAGTAGTGGGGTTTGTCAGATATATATAGTATTAGGTCCTGTGGTACTGTATCTCCCATCTCACAGAGCGCCATCATAGTTTGGTAAGTGCTTCTCTGTGCCTCTTCCTCTGCTCTGTGCGAGAGTGTGCACATTGATGTCATCACAGCCCACAGGGGCACATGATGATGGGGGGGCAGAGTGGGACTCAGCATGAATCAGCAGCACTTAGAGCCAGCATGACACAGGGGACATCATATGAGTGACATGACAACTACAGCCCACGAAGGAGGACACGTGACCAGCAGGAAGGACTACTGGACTCAGTGGCTCACCTTACCAGAAGGACCCAGAAATCTGACCACAGCGCAGCAGTGACATGGACAGAAGACCCACCCTACCCTGGGGGGTACTTGATGTCCTGGGGGGGTACTGGATGTCCTACACCTTTGCCTGTGTAGACAAAAATCCTTTCACCGGCCCTGCACAAAACACAAATAAAAAGGGGCAGAACATGACAATTAAATCCTGTGGTTTAGAGCCAGGGAGTCCTGGATGTCTCAAGGCTGAATGGATTCACTCAGTCTTAATAGTAACGTCCATGTTGGTATCAAGAAGTTCTGAAAAGAGGAGCTGGAGTGAAGGTATTAAATCTTTCAGTATTGCAGGTAAATCTTTATTAAAAATATTTCATCTTCTATTAGAGATGTCTAATTCATCCAACAGGGATGTTAAAAAGTTGATTTTATCTTTCTGTTGTGTCAGAACGTCTTCCTCATGAGGAATGGCATTTGGTCATCCTTGGTAAGTTGTTGTGATGGAGGGGCCATCTAGAATCTATGATCTTTATTCTAATTAGTCTTGATTACTGATTCTGAGAAAGACTGGCAAAATTGAGCTGATTCTTCCAAGTTCCAGGAGAGGGTAAGTGTAACGATTTTAACGACACTCAGACCAGAGGTTAAAATAAAACACAGTTTTATTGAGCGAAAACAAGGGGCTAGAATAGGTAATAGCACGTATATGGATAAGTATAATGGATGTCTTGCAGGCACAATATGGCTTGGAATAATACTGGTATATAACAGGAATCAGTAGTGGTATAAGGGTTATAATGGTAATAACAGCCCCGGCAGTGGTACGAGGTGGGAAGCACCTTAGCAGTGAGACAGAACTGAAACACTCCAGGAACAGGCGATCCGTGAGATACCCAACAGTATTTCAAGAGCTGAATAGAACCAGAGCCAAAAGCACCCCATAGATGCGGTAACGGAGTCAGAGACACTGCAAGAGCTAAGTGGGACCAGAGCCAATAGCACCCCTTAGGTGCGGTAACGGAGTTAGAGACACTGCAAGAGCAAAATGGGACCAGAGCCAATAGCACCCCTTAGGTGCGGTAACGGAGTCATAGACACTGTACAAGCTAAATGTAACTTGAGCCAGTAGCACTCTACCAGTGTGGTAACGAAGGCACAACACTGCGAGAGCGGAGTGATACCAGAGCCAAGACACCCTTCCGGTGTGGTAACGGAGACAAACATTGCAAGAGCTAACGGAATGCCCAATAGCACCACGCGGTGCAACAACTGCTATTCTGTGCTTGTAAGGTGGAAGCACAGTTAACGGAGGCCACAATTGCTCTGCAAGTGTTAACGGACAGGCTCAGTAGTGGTGGCAACAAGCTCAGCAAGTGTTAATGACAGGCTCAGTATTGGAGGCAACAAGCTCAGCAATTGCTCACGGACAGGCTCGGTAACGGAGGCAACAAGCTCAGCAAGTGTTCACGGACAGGCTCGGTAATGGAGGCAACAAGCTCAGCAAGTGTTCACAGACAGGCTCAGTAGCGGAGGCAACAAGCTCTGCAAGGGTTAAGTGGGTGATCAGTATCATATAATCAGAATCTCTCAGGAACACAGGAAGCAGGTCACAGAGCAGGATCATCAGCCAAGCCGGGTCAATCACGGAGCAGGAACGTCAGCCAAACCGGGTCAATCACGGAGCGGGATTGTCAGCCAAGCCGGGTCAATCACGGAGCAGGAGCAACAAGAGTAGTCAGACGGGCCAAATCGGTACACAGGAACGCAGGAACACAGCAACGGATGCACAGGTACGGGAACACCACGAAAGGGCACCTGACAGGTGCCAGAGGCCCGGTATATGAAGGCCACCCTGGGCGGGCTAATCAAGCTCCGCCATTGAGAGACCACCACAGCAGAGAGTGACAGCAGAATCATGGGAACCGTGATAGTAAGAGAGTGTGGGCTGCAAACACGTTGTTTTAACTAAAAGCCTTGGCTTCCATAAATTTTATCTTTTGCTGGAAGATAATACGAGATTTTCATGATACTGGCCAAATTACTACTTTTTCGCTATATGTGATCATTTACAGTGGTTTGACTCTGCTCCAGTGTAGCAGAAAAGTAAGAGTGAATTTCCCAAAGGCCCAAGAGTAACCACTTTGGTCTGTTGTCAGCTCCGCCCCCACCAGCTGATACATTTTAAAGATTACTTTTTCTAATATATCTACTTTATCCAATTATTAATATTGTTTCTTGTTTTTATTCTGCAAATTAAATATAGTAATATGTGGTTATCATTACTGAAATAAAAAGCTAATTAATGTAGTGAATCTACAGTATATAACATTTGATCTGTGATAAAAGAAAATTATTATTGAGATGTCTACTTTTATAATTGGCTATAACTCTACTTAATCTGTATATAAATCAGTTTAGAATGCGAAGTAGTTGTATCATTTAAACTATAAACTAAATGTTTCTTAAAACAATTTTGCCTTCAGCATACAGTTCATGATAATAGAATCAATTAAATCCCTGGTAAATGGAGTGTTGTGCGAAAGAATTGTTAAATTTGCTTAACTCCTTGGATGCTAGAGATGTCTCCAATACACTGGAAAGTAATTTATTTGAGACTTATCCATGGGTTGATTATTTGTTATTGCACAGTGTAGGTCAAGTAAAAACAAGACAAACAAAAGAATATTTAACTGAATAATATTATAAACTAAGTGATACATATCTTGAGCTTTTGTAATAAAGAATTTTGAATGGAAGCATGAAAAAATTGAAACAAGGTCAGATTAACTAATAGAATATCTGTTTGCAAACTCTTAATCAGGAAAAACTGTTGAATTTGTATTTCCCCTCTTATTTACAATTATAAAACACCCCAGAGATATGAATTGAGAAAGGGAAAGGGGGTGGAAAGAGAGATCAAGGGAAGAAGGGAGGCAGGGTGAGGTACAGGTTGAAATCATGGTTGCGAATTGTACATAGGTACTTCTTTTTTCTCTAAAGTATCCTATATAATCCTATATATTAATCTGCTAAAACATGAGTAACAACGCAGTAATGCGCAGTAGAGACTGCCTGCGCCGCGGCTGATACAGAGCTGGACACTTTGAAGGACTGCCCCACGACTGGCTGGCAGTGGCACTGTGGCCTGTTTAACGGGCTCTTCAACTAGTCTAATATATTTTACACCTGTGTGTAATACACAGGTGCATATTATACCTCAAGAGTTTACTGTATCTGAGCAGACTAAAGGTTAACTAGGTGAGTGTCACAGCTGAAAGCATGCAAAATGGTGAAGGCAGCTCGAAAGGATTGGGTATAGCTTTTGACCAGAGGGCCACGGTCCTTTCGTGAATAAAAGAAGATCAAGATTTTGATGGAGGTTTTGAAACTTTTGTCATCCAAAGATTTCAGATCTCTGCTATAACAAAATTGAAGTAGATGATGGAGAAGTGGGAATTCTGTAGAGGAGAAATTTAATTGTGGTCATCTAACAGCGGAGACTGTGAGATGAAAGTCTGAAAGAACGATTTCTGGTAATGACTAGGTCTAACGTGATTTACGTTTTACAGTTTGTTGGAGATCTTGATAGCACTTAAGGAATTAAAAAGGAATTATAAGATGTATTATTTATCATCTTCCTGGCATCACATTCAAGAGAGATTCACTTCTCAGATATTGCAGAAAAAACACTTTAAAATAATAATGCAAACCTACACCCTAGTATTTTTTCTGTCTAACCCAGGTTAGTTGTGTGAAGTGTGATAAAGTTCTCCATGTGGATTACACCGAGATCATGTAATATCTATATTAAAGATAATATGCTGGAGAAAATGTATTCTGTTCAATGTTTATCTGGTTCAGAAATATGGCACAGGAGACTTTTAATGCTGTCAGATCTTCTGAATAATTGCAGGAATCTCTTTCTACAGCCTCAGGTTTCTGAAATCACAGCTTACCAGTGCTCAGCAGAATTGAAGTAAAGACACATTTTTTGATACCTATAATTATTATTTGCTAGTTAAAGGGATCAGAAGTTAGAACCTCTAAAAAGGATGCAGAACCTGTTGTGATCAAGGCAGAGACTCTGGTTGCAGCAGGATTTAGCGCCTTATGGCTTAAACAATGAGCAGAAGACTTCTCTAAAAAAATGAAAAATGTGCCATGCCATTTGAAGTTCCATAGATGTTTGGAAAATAGCTGGTTGCTTTAACTGACAAGACTGGGGAGAGCTGGAAATTGCTAATGAGCATTTGGACATAATTGGTATAACTGAAACATGGTGGCATGAAATGATTGGGCTGTAATATTGAGGGAGATAATGTGGAGTCCTTGTTGGTAAAAAATGAAGCTGTGATGTAAAAGGTAAAAAAATAAAAAGTTGTTGGTTGGTATATGCTACAAACCACCAAATATTGATTGAGGCCCAGCTGTTATTGCAAATAAAAAAAAAATCTTGAGCATATTGTAATTATGAGAGATTTTAAATATACAGATATAAACTGGAAAAATGAAGTGTTCAGAATTTTAAGGGAGGCAGGATTATGAGCATGATTAGGGATAGCTACATATCACAAATGGTGGACGTGCCAGCAAGAAATAACAAGGTATTGGACCTAGTGATAACAAAAATATGGTGTCCAATATTAAAGTAGGTGAGCATTCGGGAAGCATTCGGGAAGCAGTGAATACTCCTTTTGAAGAAGGAAAACTGTATTGGTTCAACCAAAACTCTTAATTTTAAAAAGGCTAACTTCCAAATGTCAACATCAGCAGTGCAACATATAGACTAGGATGTATTATTAAAAGGATAAAATACAGAGGCAAAATGGTCAGAATTTAAATTTAGGTTGCAGAAATATATGTGCCCTTGGTAAATAAATGCAAAATAAGTAGATCACATCCTGTGTGGTTAAATGCATATGTAAAAAAGGAAATGGAAAGATAAAAATCTGTTTACATTTTTAAGTCTAAAGTCTGAAGAAACATAATTATTTAAATAATATATAAAATGAAACTTAAACTGCAGGAGAGACTAACATCCAAAAAAGCCTTTCGACTACATAAATTTCAAAAAATTAAGAGGCATTGCGTTGGACCTTTCAAAAACGATACTGGAGAGTTAATTAGGGAGGCTAAAGAAAAGTCTGATGTTGTGAATGCATTATTTTCAGCCACAGACACCATGAAATGAGAAATCAACAAATGACTGTTACAACCATACCATTTTTAGATATAGGGTTAACACAAGAAAAGTTCAAGGGAAAATTGAACACAATTAAGACTGATAAGGCACCTGGTTCTGACGGTATACATCCAAGGGTTATTTGGGAATCCAATGCAGTGTTAGCAAGATCATTCTTTTTAATCTTAAAAATCTCTCTCTCTCTAGAGGATCATTGCCACGAGATTACCTTTTTTATAGTGATTTTTTTTTTAATTAAAATGTGTTGGTTTGAGCATGAGTATTTGGCTGGTTTGGTTCTGTTTAAATGCTAGGGGATACCTTAATAGAAGGTATTTTAAAGTGTTTTCCTGTCATG
The DNA here is from genome assembly GCA_037306005.1 of Rhinophrynus dorsalis. NCBI lineage: Eukaryota > Metazoa > Chordata > Amphibia > Anura > Rhinophrynidae > Rhinophrynus > Rhinophrynus dorsalis. The sequence goes on from CM074718.1 coordinate 135,180,882, forward strand.
CCTGGGGAAGTGCCACAGTCTCTCAAGAGTGCTATCTATGGAGGCCATGAAGAAAAATCAATTGGCAGGTAAGAAAATTATGTCTTTGTCCACTATGGTACAAATGGTTTGCCCCAGAATTGCTCCAGTACTTCTATGTACTTCATTGATTCCTGAAGTGCACTTTTATATTTAATCTCTTGGATCATAGAGTGGTAATTTTCTCTAAGAAAATGTATGATTTCGTGTTGGGCATAATTCTTTAGATACTAGAGAACTTGACATAGTAGTGCAAAGTAATGTGTTGCACTTCACTTTAGTCCTTAAAGGGTTAGGTTGGAATTTTTCTTTTCTTTTGTTTATTTCCTTGCTAAACTGAAACTTTAATTACATTCTCAAACATCAACACAACAGAAATGTAAATAACATTTTAACCCTTTATGGACTGGCCATGCATGTGCACCAGACAGTATTTTTTTTTTCCAGGATCTGATTCAGGACTCCCCAGATGGCATGCAGGCACGGGGAGCCCTGACATCATGACGTACATGTATGTCATGGGTCCTTTAGGGACCTTCACCCCATGACATACATGTATGTCCTTGTTCCTTAAGGAGTTAAGCATCAGACATGTGCAACTAATTCATAAACAAAATAAAATGTTACAGCATAATAAACAACCCCAGAGCTTTAATCCAAAGTACTGCTGTATTTGGATGCAGACAGGAATTATTCTACAGGAGGGTAGCGATTTTATACAGCTTGTCATCCCTGAATATTCTATGTATTTAAAGAAACAGAAATGCTAAAACACAAGTGTTTTACATGGAAAAATATGTGCTAACATGAGCAGATATATAAATGTATCCATGGAACCTAAGATACGATACGGTACTAACATATAAAAAGTGGTATAATGCAGAGGATGGGAATATATTTCTACCTCTTTATAAAGCCTTTGTCAGGCCTCATCTAGAATATTAAGCATGGTTTGAGCACTAGTTCTTAAAAACAGACATTATTGAACAAGAAAAATTGCTGACCTGCAACAAAACATTTGCATTGGATGATCCGCATTATAAAGAGAGACTAGCCTACCTGGGAAGAGAAGAGATGTCTAAGGGATCATATGATTACCATTTACAAAGAACTCTCAGAGGAACTATTTGCTCAAAGAGTAAAAGAAAAAAAAAAAAAAAAAAAAAAAAAAAATAGAGGTCATCCATTAAGACTGAATGAATGACACTTTTGACTAAAATTAACAGTTTTTTTACAGTAAGGGCAGTAATGTAGTAGAATTCTTTGCCTCAGGGGATGTGTTTTCAGATACTGTAGTTGCTTTCAGAAATGTAATGGATATCTTTCTAGCTCAGAACAATAGTGGGCATTATAACATTTGGTTTTAAAATTGGAGTGTTGATCCAAGGATTACTGCATTTTTTATTCAGAAAGGATTTTTTTTTACCTACTTAGGGCTTAATTGGAAATGGTTTCAGTAGGATTTTTTTTACCGTCATTTGTATCAAAAGGCTGATATGCACTGAACTTAATGGGCATGTCTTTTTACAGCCTCAATAACTATGTTACTATTTATGCTATTCCATGGGATGTTTTTCACTAGGCTAGGGTCAACAATTTTCTTTTGCATTCCTCATGTCTATTATATTATTTAGTAGCATTTGGCCCTTGATTGGCTATTCTTTTCTCAGTCTCACTCTTTAGGAAAAAGTGTGGACACCTCTGGACTAGCGGTGAAAACATACACATACAAATACCTCCATCACATGTAATTTTTCTCAGTGTCTTTTTGTGGATATTCTACAAAGTTCTACTAATACTCACTCCTTTGGCTTTATCTGTAATAGCATACGTCTGTGTTCTATACAGCAGGGAATATATTTGCTCATTGTTAAATAATAAGAATTTTCTCAGTGAGCAAGTCAGAGTATGACAAATTATGTGCTGTTTCTCTGACAGTTACTATATAAACCCTGTAGAATATCATTGTTAGTTTTTTTGTTGTAGAAAAGACAGGCTGCCCCAGGGGCAGAGCAAATGGTCCTGGGATGGTCATGATGCTGGGTCTTGTGGACCGCTGTCCATTGCTTGACACTTTGAGTGCCAGGCAACCTCTCTACCACTAAAAGGGTTAATTCAGCTGCTCGCTGGCTGGATACAACATGTAATTCCATGTAGACAGTGGTAGAGAGTAGTGATCTCATTTTGCCATCTGTATGAAGTAGCAGAGCAGGACAGTTTCATGTGCTCCTTTCTTACTACGTATTTCCAGGTTGAAACTTTTGCTGTTTCAAATTGAAGTCAGAGTAGGAACACTGCGCTCAGCCACTACTTACAGAAATGGGGCAGTGGAACTAGGCTGAGGGGGGATAAGAAAATATATGTGGAGATCTGTGACTACCAGTGGGCAAAGGAACAAGCCTGGCTGGGTGTCAGAAAATGCAATTAGGGATCTGTGACTATCAGAGGGTAGTGGCACACAGCTGGTGGATCAGATAGTGTATGTAGGAACCTGTGACTACCAGTGGACAATGGAACAAGGCTGAAGGTCAAGGCAATGTATGTGGGATATCCGTGACTTCCAGTGGGCATTGTAACCAGGCTAGGATCAGACAGTTATTGGGGGATCTGTGACTACCAGTGGGCAGTGGAACCAGGCTGTGGGACAGACAATGTTTGTGAGGGATCTGTGAATATCAATGGGTAGAGACACAAGACTGTATGTGTGTGTGTGTGTGTGTGTGTAGAGGGTGGGTAATAAGGCACAGTATAAAGAAATCTGTTGCTACCATTGGGCAGTGGAACAAAGCTGGAGGATGGGTGGTGTCAGAAAATGTATGTGGAGGTCTGTGACTGCTAGTGAGCACTGAATTAGTCAGGTGGAGGATCTGTGAGTACCAGTGGGAAGTGGAACTAGGTTGATGGTCAAATAATGCATGTGGAGATCTGTGACTACCAGTGCATAGTGGAATCAGGCTTGGGGCTAGACAGAGTCTTTGACTTTTAGTGGGCAGTGTAACAAGGCTGGGGGAGTCAGATAGTGTATGTGACTACCAGTGGTCAATGGCACCAGTTGGGGTGGGGGTCAGAAAGCATATGTAGGAATTTTTGGCTACCAGTGGGTTATGGAACAAGGCCGGGGTGGGTGGGTAAGACTATGTATGTGGGTCATCTGTGACTACCAGTTGGCAGTGGGACAAGACTGGGGTCATACAGTTATGAGGGGGATTTGTGACTATTATTGGGCACAGGAACAAGCCTGAAGGGGTGAGATAATGCATGTGGGGATCTTTGGTTACCAGTGGAAATTGCAACAGGGCTGGAGGGTCAGTTAATATTTGTCAGGGATCCAAAGGGGTAGGGAATTAGACTGGGAGGTCAGACAGTGTATGTGGGGGTGTGACGATATGGCCCTGACTGCTCTGGAATGGAAGGTATAGCAGTTCAGGCACGTGGGTTCCTTTCACTAACCTGCACAGCTAACCGCTATACTAACCTGGTACTTTGAGTCATGTATGCACTGGTAATGAAGGATATAATGCACAGATAGCTCTGGTTTGCATAGGATATTCTATCTATCTAGTCCCCTGGCACTTCTTTATAAGTAACTGCTCTATAGTGGATGACAGACAGCAATATATCTGAATACTTCAGGGAGAGACAAACACGCTCCTTCTTGGTGAATCACAAACTGCTTTATTTTCAACCAACGCAGAATTTTAATACAGATTAGAGAAAAGGGGCAGTCATCACATGGATAAAACATGACACACTGGGTTTAACATCAGATAAGTTTGCTGAAAGGGTGGAAGTGGACACAAGTCTCTAATCAGATCCTGTAGAAACCTCCAGGGAGGGAAGGGGAGTTAGCACAAACATACATTCCCAGTGAATAGCTGTTCCCCCCATAAAACATCAGTCTCAGCTGACAGTCATCTGTCTCTGAGTTTGGGTGGGGGAAGGTGGAAACAGGTTTCCATGACGATCTATTTTTGATACACCATTCAGTATTATGTCCACATGATCCCAGCCAGGAAGAGGAGAGGCTCCACCTCTTGCGCTGTGTGACCTATGACAATCCTGTTCGGCACACAGGGGATCAGTAACTACCTGTGGGCAGTGGAACTAGGGATCTATGAATATCAATGGTTAGTGATCGCAGACTGGGGATGGCCAGGCACTGTATGTAGGAATTTGTTGCTAGCATCAGGCAGTGAAACAAGGCTGGGGGGATCAGACAATGATTTTTGGATTCTGTGACTGCCAGTGGACAGTGGTACAGTGCTATGGTCAGACAGCGTATGCAGGGGATCTGTGACTGCCAGTGGGCAGGGAATCAGACTTGGGGGGATCAGACAGTGTATGTGGGAGGTAGAGATCTGCGACTACCTGAGAGCAGTGGAGCTAGGTATCACACTCTACCTTAGAGGCCTAGTTATCCTGTGCTTCCTTCCTCTGTGGTGTGTCGGCCAGCATAGTTGCGGCCACCTCCGCATTGCTCAAATCATGAAACAGGCACTGGCTAGGATGCCTATGTATGGGCCTATTCTGTGTGTCCTAATTTGGTCCTGCCTTCTCCTGCTCCTTTATAAACCTCCCTGTGCCTGGGAGTCATTGCCCTTATGTGGTGTGTCTGATATTGTCTCTTGTGCTCCATTGTGACCTGTACTCTCCTGAGAATCCACTCTGTGTATGACCCCAGCTTGTCTGACTACCCTCATCGGTTCTGACCTGTGACTCTGGCTGATTAACTAGCTCCGTGTATGACCCAGACTTGGCTGACTACCTACATCGGTTCTGACCTGTGGCTCTGGCTGACTTACTCACTCCGTGTAGTCCCTGTGTAGTAGAACAAGGATGGGGGGGGCAGACAGTGCATGTGGAGATCTGTTACTACCAGTGGGCAGTGGAACAAGGCGGGGGGGCAGACAATGTATGTGGGGATATGTGAGTACCAGTGGCTAGTGAAACCAGGCTGGGGGTCAGACAGTGTATGTAGGGATCTATGACTACCAGTGAGCAGTAGAACAAGGCTGTGGGGGGGTCAGACAATGGATGTGGGGATCTGTGACTACCAGTGGACATTGGAACCAGGCTAGGGGGGCAGGCAGTGTATGTGAGGGATCTTTGACTATCAGTGAGCAGTGAAACCCAGTTGATGGGGAACAGAAAATGTGTGTGTAGTTGTGAGGCTACCAGTGGACAGGCCCCAAGGCTGGGATGTCAGACAGTGTATGTGTGCCTCTGTGACTACCAGTGGAACAAGGGTGGATGTTATACAGTCCATGTGTGGTTCTGTGACTACCAGGGAACAGTGGAACAAGACTAGTGTATCAGAAGGTGTATATGTGGTTTTGTTACCACCTGTAAAAGGAATGGGTAAAATGTTCAGTTTTATTCCTGCATGAAATTTTGGGAAAAATACACGATTTTCCACCTTTCCTCCAGAAAATTCATGTGAAACTTTTGCTGGTGAAATTTCACCCTATCGGTTGTTTTAGGCAGGAATTTTCTACAATGTAGAATTTTCTTCCATTCTGTACTATTGCTTTTTGGAGACAGGAATTTCCCGCCTCATAAAAAAATCCCTTATTTTCCTGCTGACTTCTGCTATAAAAGACAAGAATTTCCTGCACTTCAGTGAGTATTTTGTTAGTAGAGAAAGAGGAGCAGAGTGCTTTAAAGGGATAGTAATACTTCGTTTTAACTTTATTTTATTTTGTAGGCATTAAAAAAACATGAAGAATGATATAAGTCTTATCTCTCAAACCTTTATGGTTTATGAGATATTCACAAGCAAAGTTCCCCTCCCCGCCCCTTTTACCTAGTGTAAGCCATAGCTTCTCAGATGTGTCTGGTTGTATGACAGTACAGATAACAGAAGGGGACAATTTTCTTTGTATGAAAACAATGAAAGCCCTTCCCCCCTTGACAAGTTTTTCAGCTTTTTCCATTATCTTAATTGAAGATTGTCCCTCTCTGCAGTCTACCTGGGCATCTCCCTTCTGATCTGGTTGAACAGGGGGGGGGATACTTTGTTTGTGAATATCTCTTAAACCATAAAGGTTTCAGAGATAAGACTTATATCATTCTTCATGTTTTTTAATGCCTACAAAATAAAATAAAGTTAAAATGAAGTATTACTATCCCTTTAAGAGAGCTGTTAAAAAGAACATTTGCAAATTCTGAAGTGTGTGACATTTGTGTGGTTTTTTATTTAGGTTTTAGGTTTGTGAGATTCAGCCAAGTTAGGTTTAGGAGAGAAGGACATTAGAATTGTGTAAGTTAGTGTTAGGGCAGGGAAGGAGAGTCTTTCAAATTAAGTTATTGTTAAGGTAATAAGGGTTATTAAAACTGTGTGAGTTTGTATTAGCGCATTAAGGGTCAGTGAAGTATGTAAGGTGTATGATGTGTTTTTTTTTATTATTTTTTAATTATTTTTTTCATTTTTTTATTTTTTTATAATAATACATTTTAATAATACTTAGTTTTATTTATAATGTTTTTTTTGTTTAGAATAAGAAACATGCTCAATGTCCAGCAGAAAGACTTGGAGGAGATGGTGGGAGTCATCCTCATCAGGGGGGTCATGCCTAAATCGGGGGTGCTTTCTCTCTGTTGCTAAGATGGAAGGAGAGGCACCAATTGTTAGCAGCAATGCCACTGCTATGGCAACTACCAGCATCAGAACTGCAGTGGAACCACAGCCTCCTGTACCAACAATGATGGTGACTCCAGGTGCACCACCCTTGTCACCAAGTAATGTAGAAGGTGATGATGATTCCTCAGTGTCTTCCACTGCACTCCGAATCAAAGAGTGGTGCAGAGAAGGAATAGAATGGGGTGATGATGAGGACGGCAGACTACATTTGGAGGTGGGTTTAATAGGTGAGAGAGATCCTCTTGTGAATGGGCAGCAGGAGGATATAGTGGAGGTACATGTGAGTGGACAGGAAGAAGAGGTGCATGTTCCAGTGAAGAGTTAGATTCTGGCTGTGAGTGAGCAAGAAAATTGACAGGATCCTGTTGGTGTTTGGGAGGAAGAGGGGAAGGTTATGGCTGTGAGTGGGCAGAAAGAGGGGCAGGCTGTGAGTGGGCCTAAAGATGTGATGGAGGAGGAGACTGCAGTTAAGGAGGAAAATTGGAGAGCCAGAGCCCAGTGTTCAGCATGTGCTGGGTCAGATCAGGCTCTGCAGCCCAACATCATCTCCTCCTCCTGTACTTAAGACCTGGGTGTGGGAATATTTCTCCCTGGGGTCTGGAACAGTGAAGGAAACTGCATATGCCTTATGCACACAGTGTGATCATACAGTAAAGGGAGGAAAGCAGTGAACCAGCGAGGTCTGTTAAATTGTGGAATTCCTTGCCCAAGGATGTGGTTATGGCAGATACAATGGATACATTAAAGGGAAGATTAGATACTTTTCTTTCAAAAGGAAACATACAGGGTTATACTATGTATTAGTAGGCAAAACAGGAAGGTCTGATAAAGACTAACTTATTTGGCAGCAGGAAAGCTTATATAATTCTCATGTCTCTGGTTTATGGCACAAAGTTTGAACTTGATGGACTTGTGTCTTTTTTTCAACCTAATTAACTATGGCACATCTGCATTGCTTAAGAATATGCAGCATAGACATGCTGATATGTACCAAAACAAAACAAAAATAGCCAACTTCTATGCCACTGCTGTTGGTGCTGACCCTGTGATTTTTCTACTACACCTCTTCAAAAGTATGAATACATCAAAACTTCCAGATAGAAGACAAAATTGGCTGCAGAGACCCCCTATCAGTCAGCAGCAATCTGCCATCAGATTTTGCAGCCACCACCACCAGTGGATTCCCTCCTAACTTCCATACCTGTCCAAAGTATCCCCACTCAGTCCCAAATCCCTCCATCAATGCCATTATCCCCTCCAGACAGCAGTTCTGTGCAAGCACGAATATGGCAATTTGTGACCACACATTGCAGCCTATATGGTGCGATACCTACACAAGGTAATGTGGTGGATATGAGTCATATTCGTTGTTTACTCTATACATTTATTTTTCTTTTACCCTTTCAGTGCCATAGGGGTATGCAACACATTGCAAAGCAATGCGTTGCATACCCCTCTGTCACTGTAAGGGTTTTTTGGATTACCATTCACTAGGTTAGGGCTTAGGGCCCAATATCAATACATCCGCTGGGGACTTTTTTTTTTAGCTATGTTTTCACATGCAATTCCTGTATAGGGTGTTAAAGGGATAATAAGACTTTGGTTCTCATATGTCAGAGAAAGGGGAGGGGGTAAATTTAAATGCAATAAAACTCACAAACTATAAAGTTTTGAGAGGTGGGAGGTAGTTTATTCTACTTCTATTGTTAATCTCGACAATATTATACATTTTTAAACCAAAGTATTACTATCCCTTAGATGCGCTAAGGAATTATACGCCCAAAAACCTGGGCCTAGAATTTCCCACATTAAAGTGGGTTCCTTAACGCATCTTAACACCTAACACAGTCTTTTGAATTGCAGTGTAGAGCGTTTGTACTATGTTTTATCGGGGAATATGGCCGCTATGTTTAGTGGCTAATATACTTAATTTTCCTGTCAGCAATTCTTCATAGCACAGTTCTTTGAATAACTTATTGTGCTTGAAAAACTTCAACATTTTTTTTTTGGCGCTGGACCTATTTAAATCGAGCTCGATAACTCTTCTTGTAATTGCCTGTCTCAATCTCAGCTCAAGTCAGGATCTCTGCCACCTATATCAAACTATTGTTTTTTATTTTTTTATTTTTTTTTTACTAACTGCCCGTATCAGCTCCCCCCCCAAAAAAAACCCCACACTCCCTGTGCAACTGCTTCTTCACCCAGACTCCCCTAATACAAAGATAATAGACAGATCAGGATTAATATGGCATCAAGGCTGCCTGTGTCTCCCCAGTCAGTAACACTAGTTTTTTGGGGTATTTGAGGTAAATCTCCTTTGCTCCCTTCACACACCCTAACACAGAGATAACAGACAGATCAGGAAGGAACTTGGATCATGACCGCCTGTGATTACCTAGGAGAATGGTAGAATAAAAATGATACCTTTATTGGTTAACTGAGTGGCTCTGGATGAAAGCTTTCAAGACAACTAACTAGGTCTCTTCTTCAGGCATATTAAGAATGAAGGCTGAATGCACAATGTGTGACTCATAAACATAGTTTTAACATCAACTCCTTGATTGCCAGAGAGGCAGCCATTCACCACACTGCAGCTCAATGCATTGGATACCTCTGTATAACCCAAGGGTCAAATTCCATTAGCAGAATATGTATACTCAGTGAGGGCTGTAAATTAAACACTAGCCACTGTAACAACTTAATAATGTAGACTAGAAAATGCAAACAAGATTAATTATCTTTTAAAAATTCAACTGAAAATGGTACTTCTCCCTGTCTAAAAAAAGGACACGTGGAACCTCTGCACACATATGTAGCACAGATAAGGTGCCCATACCACATTTCCACAGAAACTACAATATCAAGTACAAAGTCTCCAGTGTCTCATCTAATGTTCAGCTCATCATGTGTGTGAAATGTCCCAGAACAAGACCAAATGTGGGTGAGACAGACCCTGAGAAAAAGGATGAATTCTCATAGGTCCAGTGTGAACAGCAAATGAGACACCCCTGTTGGTTAACATTTTAACAGAATGGATCACAGCATTAAAAATCTCAAAGTCACTATACTGATGAGAGATATTAAGACACAGAAACAGACAGATCTGGGAGTATAAACTGATAACCAAGTTTAACACACTGAATAGTTGCTTGAAACATGACAAGGAATTTATGTCACATTATGACACCAGATAAAAATATTTTTGGTCCCTTTGGTTTCAGGGGTACTGCTCTTCTCATTGTAAGCGATGGACTGTGCACCCCTCTGGTGTGTGGAGGGTTAACCCATACACATTGTAAGCTATATTTGCTCAATTTCACTGGAGCTGTTAAAAAGGTAATTGATCTTGTTTTCATTTTCTAGTCTACTTCATTAAGCTTTTACAGTGGCTAGTGAGTAATTTTTGTGCCACACTGAGTATACATATTCTGCTAATGGAATTTGCCCCTTGGGTTACACAGAGGTATCCAATACATTGTACTGCAGTGTGGTGGATGGCTGCCACTCTGGCAGCAAAGGGTTGATATTAAAAATATGTGTATGCATTTTAAAGTTATGTATTGTGCATTCAGTCTTCTTTCTTATTATGCCTGAAGAAGAGGTCTAGTTCTCTTGAAAGCTTGCATCCAAAGCCACTCATCCAGTAAAGGTATCACTTTTATTCTAGCAGTCTCCTGAATTTTCCATGGCTGACATGGTACCATGCTTTACCCATGTGTTTTCTTAGTCTGTCACGTGAAATGCGAAACAAGTTAAGGGGGTCAGGCAGTGTATGCGGGGGATACATGGCTATCAGTGGGCCATGGAACCGGTCTGAAGCATCAGACAGTGTATGTGTGGTTCTGAGGCTACCAGTGGACAATGGAAGAATGCCAGGGTGTCAGACTGTGTATGTGTGGCTCTATCACTATAGGTGGAACAAGGCTGGATGTCAAACAGTGTTTGTGTGATTCTGAGACAACCAGTTGGTTCTTTATGTTCCAGGGGTGTAGGGCCCCTCAACAGAGTTTGCAGGTAGGGCTCAGCATTTTCTTATACCACTGCTTGGTGGGCAGCATTTTCTTAGTTGCTGTCCTTTTTGTTACTTGTTTTTCCTCTACTTTCAGGACCTACTGGTAGGTCCTATTTTCCAATATATGGCCAGATGTCTGGTTGTGCTCATTGGAAGACAGAACCTTGCCCTGGTGGGGTCCTGGAAGGCCACGGTGGAGACAAATAATGAAGCAGTTGGCCTCTCCAGACCCAGGTAGAGAGAGTGGGTGAGAAAGCGAGGAGTGGAGGGGGAGTGAAGGAAGGACCATATCTTGTAACTAGTGACACATAGCTTACAAATGAAAGGGTGCTACACTAGAGATACCACAGATCTTGCAATTGAAATAGAGCTACTCTAGTGATACCATATATATTACAACCGAACGGGTGCTACACTAGTAGTATAGCTCTATTTAAATTTTAAAGTCTGTGGTATTTATTGTAGTGTAGCTCCATTTTAATTGTAAGCTCTGTAGTATCATTACTGTACCTTCATTTCAGTTGTACATTTTGTAGTATCACTAGTGTAGCTCCATTTCATTTGTAAGCTCGGTAGTATCAGTAGTGTAGATCAATTTCAATTGTAAGCCCTGTGATATCAGTGTAGCACCATTTCAGTTGCATGTTCTGTGTTATCATTTATCTTTGTGTGCTGTGATTATGGCTGGACAGATGGAAGTGGTCCATTTGATCATACTTTCCCCCAAGCCAAAAGTATGTGCATTATATCAGGTATGAATTCATTAAAATAATACAAACCAAATCCTCGTAGAGCTCCTTCTATCACCTGGGCATCCATCATGGGATCACAGTTTGGATTTGGGAATATTGTCCCTTGAATCTGCTAATATAAGAACAATATAAAACCTTAAACTATGTGTACCTCTTGTATCAATATTCATATTATGATTTGCTTGTTTTGGCATTTAAAATGTTACAGATTTTACACTAATCAAGCTACCATGTGTATCAAATGAAATTGAATATATTAGAAAAAAAAATAAAATAAAAAAAAATATTAACCCTTTCAGTGCTAGAGGGGTACACAACGCATTGCTTTGTGTACCCCTCTGGCACTCAAATGGTTAAGCCTTGTTACACTTAGGGCCATATGCACAATGAAAGATTATCAATTCCAGAGCAGTGGATCTCTACCAATGCCCTCAGGGCTCACTAATGGGATATAACTTGAGGATTTTCCTGCTTGTGTATGGATGCGTTAATTAGAGGCTCCATGATTTTAATTAACGTCCTGCATTTAATCAGGGAAATCCTCAGGTCCTGGCCTGTTAGTGGTCCCAGAGGACAGGCTTGAGGACCATTGAATAAATAAAAAAGCCCCACATTTCCAGTGATTTAAATGGGGCTTTAAGACCATTGAACTAGAAGGAAAAGCTTATCTGGCATTTAAATATCTAAAAGTCCCATTTACATGAATAGAAATTTCTATTTCTACTCCATGGTTTACTCCAGAATTCATTGTATTTCTTTATGCATACAGCCCTTACCATAGTTTTTAATTGCAGTGCACAGTTATTGTGAATTAAAGGAAATAAACACACTCATGGGAGGCATAAAGATATAAGCCACCAAATGCCACCCATACAGGACCCAATTAATATGAGGCACATCAAAAATATAAAAAATGTAAAATGACTTTATTCAAATACCAATAAGGTTCAATAAACAGAAATAAAAAACACTTAAAAACAAAGTCTGGAAAGTCTAGATACAAATAATAGTAGATATGCCCATGTGGTAACTTGTAACTAAATGGCAATGCAGACAGGTATATCTACTCTCAATAAAAAGAATATACAGGACATAAGTAGTGCTACAAAATAGAGCAAACCTGCATGTGACAGAAATCCAAGAGGTATAATCAATACTTATCTGCTAAGGTAGCCAAATACAACAGGGGAAACAGAAGGTAACATCAAGACTCTCCAGACAGACCAAGCACCCAAAGCGTGTCACCACAGGGTGACCCTGGCTAAGCCATAGTCGGTGGCGACACACGTTGGGTGCTTGGTCTGTCTGGAGGGTCACCTGGAGAGCCTCTAGGCTTGAAAGCATGATGTGCCCTCTCTATCAACACCTCCTCCGCTTCAGATTGTTGCAGTATATGGTGAAAGAGGGCCTATAGGAATAGCAGGATATCTTTGCCTTAGGTGGATTCAGGTATGTTGCAAATGCGGATGTTATTTTATTTTTATTTAGAAAATGTTTTACCAGGAAGAATACATTGAGATTTCTCTCGTTTTCACGTATGTCCTGGACAGTTTTCAGTATTCTGCCAACTCCTGTTGTCTGGGTTGTCCATCCTATGTGTCAATGCTGTAAAGGTATCCTGCTGGTCAGCTATGAACTGGTCTAGTGCATGGATGTGAGGTTTCTGATTGGCCTTCTTCAACAGATTCGACTGCAAATGTCCACCAGGTCAGCCTGTATAGAGGCCTTAATGTCAGCTGATAAAGATGCCAAATTGTCCTTGGTCAGTAGGGACACCAGCATGTTTGACGAAAGGGCAGGCGTGGGTAACATTATGGCGTCTATGGGCTCCAGTGAGGGAAAAAAATATAGTAGAAGCAGGAAATGCATATGAAAGCTTAATGCCTGGGAGCCACCTCACCACGCTCATCACTGGTGCTGGTGTGTAGTATATTGTACTTTTTACACACCAGAGCCCCATCTGTGTTTTTTTAGTTGCATCTCTGTGAGAGTGGATGCAGCTGTTTTTTTGCCTGTGGGACTAGGTGGAGGCAGTCTAAATACACCATCTGCTCTAGTTGTCCTTTATTTACGAACAATATTAATGTGAGTATTTTGGTGTTACGGTGACAGTTTTCTGCAGAGTACTATCATATTGCTCCCCTTTGCTCCAGCCTTGTCCCAATGTCCATTGGCAGTCACAGAACTACACATACACTGTCCGACAGCCCTGTTCCTCTAGTAGACAAAGAACAACCCATACACCATCTGACACCTTTACCTTGTTCCACTGTCCACTGATAGAGAACAACCCATATACTGTCTGTCACTCCAGTCTTTTCCATTGTCCACTGGTATGCACAGGACCATACATACACTGTCAACTGGTATGCCCAGGACCCTACATATACTGTGCTCTGGTAAGCACAGGAATGTATATGCAGTGTCCATTGGTATTCACAGGACCATACATACACTGTCCACTGGTATGCACAGGAGCAAACATACACTGTCCACTGGTACTAATCACAACTGAATAACTATCTGAAATCTGGCCACTACAGGAAAATAATAATGCACAAAAATAACACTTTTTACTGTAGTAATTACAGAAAGCCTCAGCTTGAATACACATAAAACAGGGTTTTTCCTTTTGTCTTTCTTGTAGACACAAGTCTATGGCATGATAGACAAAGCAACAGACACCAACTTATTTTCAAACATTTCCCACTTCAGTAACAGTGGGTGCTAGGGATGTGATGTTTTTCATGGAGTTGTTTCTTCCTGTGTGTTACAGTTGATTTGAGCATCAATTTTTAATAGTGTATTGTAATAGCACAAAACTTAATACAATGCATTGCTTACCCCTGCCATTTGGAGTTTAACAACATGAGAGATGTGACATCTGACTTCAGTGCTGGTGGTCTGAGTAAGAGGTATGGTTCATGGTGTGAACGCAAGGAAAGTTCAGGCTTTGCTGAGGATCATTATCATATTATAACTGGGCAGTGGGAGGGACAGGAAAGCTTGTTTTTTTTTGTTTTTTTTTGAGGGAGGGACCTGACTGTTTTATCTTTGTTACAAGAGGTGGAGGGCTGTCACTGGGATCTGGGATCTGGGATGTGGAAGAGAGCTGAGGGCTTGGGTTTTGCTGCAGGGGGCAGAAGGAATGGGATATAATTTATGAGACTCTGTAGGTCCATAGTACAGTAGTCTATCTGGCATACTCAAATGACAATGGAGTGATGGAGAGTCAGTGGAGGGCCACATTCCATTCGTGAGTGGGCTGCACACAGCCCAGGGACCACAGATTGGACACCCCCTGATCTAAAGGGACTGAAATTCCTTTGAAACATTAGTAGTTGTGAAAGCAAACATACCTGTTAAAAATGCACGTGCTGTCTTATATATGTCTTATATATGTTGGTCATACTAGTAGAAGGATCCAAGTAAGATTAAATAAATATTAAGCTACAATTATGAATTTTGTGGGGCTGTATAAGAAGCATTCTTAGTGTATACTTAAAAATTGTTGCTAATATTTACACCAGGTCGTATTTATAAAGATGTAAAGTCACTTTTATAAATATGTCTATCTGAGAATATTCTGAGAAAATTTGCACCTGCGAATATATTTTTGCACACAAAGCAGTATCATATACTTCCATTAAGAAGAGGTTATACCTGTCTTTAAGATTTAATCCCTAAAACTTCCTTTATTGTTGCGCAATTAGCAAATTTCCTGTTGCTAAAGACTTATATAATAAATGTTCTATAAATGGTCTAGCAAACTGTGTGCATCACACATATGGTGCTAAAATCACTTGTCCTTAAAGACAAATAACATAAAACAAGAAAAATATTCAGCTTCTCCACAATGTATATAGCACACACTGCATATAAAAATAAATATTGAACACATAATTTCAGTCAAATAAAGTAAACTCCGATTTAGACACAAAGTGCAACTAAAACAAATACACAACTATATGTGACATTAATGGTACAGATGTTGTCTACTATTGTTCATGCTACATTTTCATGATGGGGTGGAATATGCTGCTTATATATTATTACATGTGATACTAACTCTGCAGATGTCGGCTGTCTATCCATCAACACATTTCCTGTTTGGATTATTAGTTATTTCAGCCTCTAACTCAAACAGGACTGTGTTTCTCTTTCTTATGGAGTGTGGACTGGTTAGGTTTCGATTTTAAACACAACATATTTTATGGATTTTATGTAGAGAGGGAGGATCTGTGTTTGTACATGCTGCATGTGTCTATCTCAGAGTTAATTTTATTTGACTGAAATGATGTGTTCAAAATTTATTTTTATATACATTGTGTATAATAGATTTTGGAGAAGCCAAGTGCTGAGTATAGAGCCTCTTTTTCTTGTTTTGTGTTGCTGAACACTTCTATGAACATAGTCATAATTTATCTCAAGTGTGATAGCAGGTGTTAGAATATGGGGACTTGGGAGGAATATGCATAAGTGATTTCTCCATAGACAATGCTTTTGGATACATAAGCTTGATACCAAACACCTTAGTGGTTAAAATGAGGATTTAAATATGAAATCCCGTTTATTAAGTTTTCTGCCTCCACCAACAGTTAGAATATGAATATTACATCTCAAGAGACTTAGAGTTGGATTCAAATGCAGGGGCTAATTTTATCTCTGCTTTTATCTCCAGGTATCCACATAGACTTCAATAGGAACATTTTTGATAAAACAGGAGGTAACATTTACCTCCTGCATTTGTATGTGGATTTTTCTCTATTTTCTGACTATGATTTTTATTTTTTTTATTGTGTATTGTTGTGTATTTGTTTTATTTGCACTTTGTACACTAACTGATGCATTTCGGGCTGTTTCTTTGGAAGCTTTATTCTGCCTTCAACTTTCCATACATATATTTCCCTAGCAAGTTCTGCTATTGGACTGCAACAGTTAACCCTTTGAGTGCCAGAGAGGTATTGAGCACTATGGGGGATATTCACTAAGGGGTAAATATGTGATAAAGTGGAGATGACTTCTCCAGTGAAATCACTTCTCAAGTTCCTTTGCTATTCTATGGAGCCAATTAACTAAGATGTCTACAACTTTGGAGATCTTAGTGCATAGAGTTCCATAAGAACTGGAGAAGTCATCTCCGCTTTATCTACTCCTTATCACTCTTTAGTGCATAACCCCCATTGTGTTTGATGTATTGGATACCTTTCTGGCACCCAAAGGGTTAAGACAATATTAAATTAATTAGGAAGAGGCTTGTTTATTGGTGGGATGTGTTTCATGTACCATTTTAAAGCAGCTGTGATTTCACTGTAGTTATGCTTGACAAAAGAAGGCATGAAGCCCCGTGAAACACAGAATCTCTAATCAAATTCAGTGGTTGCTGAAACTTTTGCAAATAACCTTGAGTATGTTATTATATTCATTATTCTTCTCTGTGTCCAACCTGTGCCTCCAGTTTAGCTCTCTCCTTCAGTGACTAGCCATTTGCCTGCTGATTTGGATTATGCACTTCGTGTGCTTTACTCCTGCAAACCTCAGTCAATCAGACCATGCTTTTTCTGTGGACATTCCCTCTCATTAAAAACCCATGAAACATCCACATTTCTAACCTTAATAAATGTTCTACGATAATTTTTCCATTTTCTGCCTTCACTTGAGAATTCCTGCTGCAGCCTTGGGGTGGGAAGACTCACTGTGTGTGATTCTATGGCTATCAGTGTAGTAGGATAAGGGTGGAGGTCAGTACCTGTGATTCTATGTCCACAAGTACAGTGGGACATGGCTGGAAATTTAGTATGTGTGGCCCTATGGCAGTGGTGGGCAATGAGAAGGCCCTACAGATTACAACTCCCATCATTCCCCTACCACTGCACTGGGACAAGGCTAGGGGAGGGGGTCAGTATTTGTGTCTCTATGGCTACCATTGGACAAGTCTAGGGGAGTCAGTATTTGTGGTTATATCACTGACTACCAGTACAGCAGGACTGGTGAAGCAGGACAAGGCTTGGGGCCAGTATGTGTGGTTCTGTGGCTATTGTGGGAAAAGCCTGGGGTTTTATGTGTGCTTTTATGGCAGCCTACCAGTGCAGTGGAACAAGGTTGGGAGGAGGTTGGTATGTGTGTTTGCATGGTTACCAGAGCGGTGGGACAAGGCTGAGGGGTCAGTATGTGTAAGTCTATGGCTACCAGTGGGAGAAGGCTTGGAAGAGGGTGGAAAAAAAGCAGAACACTGGCACTTTTTATGTGAATTCCAACAGAAGGGAAAAAGTGAAGTTTTTAACATGTTTCTCTTTTTAGACAATGTTTCTGCCCATCCCTAGTGTACAGAGAGAAAAGTAGTAATGGATGCTCCCCAGTATTCCCCAGACAGAGGATTTTGTGAAAGAGCATTGCCAGAAGAGATAAAAACGGAATGTTTCAAGGGATTTGACGAAAGCCTAGAAACAATTTGTGCAGAAACTGAGAGAGAAGAGAACATGAGGAAGAACTGAATATTCAATTGTATCAAAAACAGAGAATTTTTAAAGGGATAGTAATGTTTCATAATAAAAGCAGCTCTAATTAATCATCATAGTATTTGGACTTTGGAGAGTGTTATTTCAATTCTGTCAGAGTTGTAGTTCAAGAGTAATTCAATGACAAAGTATCCCCCTCCTGCCCCTTTTACTGATGTAACACTGTTCAGCCAGATCAGAAGGGTGGTGCCCAGGTAGACTGCAGAGAGGGACAATCTTCAATTAAGATAAGGGAAAAACCTGAAAAACTTGTCAAGGGGGTAGGGCTTTTATTGTTCTCATAGGAAGAAGATTGTCCTCTTCTGTTATCTGTCTGGTCTATGGACTGGATTCCACATCTGAGAAGAGATTACTTACACTAGGTAAAAGGGGTGGGAGGGGAAACTTTGCTTGTGAATATTTCTCAAACCATAAAGGTTAGTGAGGTAAGACTTATATCGTTCTTCATGTTTTTTTTAATGCCTACAAAATAAAATAAAGATAAAACGAAGTATTACTTTCCCTTTAATGAAGAACCTGATCTGTGGCATTTGAGGTGAAAGGCTTTTTTAGGTTTCTTGTTGTTTTAGGATTCACTGTTTAAACTACATTTTACTACCTTTTATATGTGAATATGTGCCAAATTCTCATAAGACAATTATTAGAGTTTGAGATTCAATATTAATATTCTTCACAATTTAGTTTGTTTGTACTATAGGTATTTTTTAATATGATCAATTTTTACTTTAGTCGTACAGGCTATTGGTATTGTGTGTCCACCGTGCACCTGTGTGTTTTCCTTGAAGTGTCCACAGTGTGGCTCATGTATATATGTGGATGTGCTTAAATACAATATATTTATTATTATACTTTATTTTTTTAATCATAAAATTTATATTTTTAATTTATAGCCATTTGGTTCTGTGTTGTTTCAGTTCATTTTATTTTTGTTTAGATTCATGCCTCCTTCTTTTTTCGAGTATGATGCTTGCGTGCATTCCAGGAATGACAAGCAAGTTACTGATGGCATATTTGGTTTTCTGCCTGGCAGCAAGTAATTCCAGTTGGAGGCTGTCACCACCACGAGTCCTTCAGTTCGGGTGGCATGGAGCCCATTTGGAATTGACATGCAGGATTACAAACAAGGTACATATATTTCTGATAATGTACTGTATTTGATATCATACTGTGTGATTTTATTGAGCCCCTGATGAAGTATCAAGTATATATACGAAACGTGTTAGGCATATACTTAAGCATTAGCACATATTGTCTTTTAAATGGCAAGTAAGGTTTCCATTACTGCCAGTACTAATAAAATTGAGATTTTTCTTTACCTTCGGTTTCCAAGATTTCTTTTTGAGCGGAATTCACACTGTGATTTCTATATCAAACAAAATGGTTGTTATCTTATATTTCCTACATGCTGGTTATGCCTAGAGATCTGATGAGCTCTTAGTTGGGTCTGCACCCTCTCTTTTTTAATTTTGAATTTAACAAGTGCATGCTTAAAGGAAGAAGGAAAAGTCCATGAGTGAAGGGAAATGTTGAGTATATGTGTAAATATATAAACAAGGGCAGGGGCAAGTGGTTTAAGTGAGTGGGAAGTTATAGGTTACAAGTAGCAACTGAGGTGGGAGGATAGAAGAAGCTGAGAAATATCTGAGTCAAAAGTGGTGAATTAAGTGAATTGAGGATAGAAGGTTCAAAGACTGGAGGTGAGAGCTCCTTCAAAGACTATCAGCTGTGTGGAAGCAGATGTTCATTCTAATTTCTGATTTCCCTGTCTGTAAAAGGGTTGAAGTGGCTTTATTTGGTCCTGGTTTCTTGCTTGTTCTGATGAACTGGAGGACTCCTATACCAGCTATTCTGTAGTATCAAAACCCATTCCTTGTTATCCCCAGGGTTCTACAAATTGAGAACTGGCCATTTATTACTGTGGTATAAAGTGAAGCCTGTTCTGGGCTACAAGAAAATGTCCACCAAACCCCAGAAGCATTTAATACCCATGAACATTTACAGATTGTGACTTCATACAATTTTTTTATGAAGTTACATTATACATGCATCGGCCAATGCAGATTTAAATACACCTAATACTGCAAAAGGAAATCAGTTACTTGTGTGTCAGAAACCCATAGAGGCTCTGTTATCACTATCACAATCTGGTGTACAACACCTAACTTTCTGCATCCAACACTGTCAATTAATCTATTTAATTTAGGGAGGAAATGGTAAGCATGATGTTAGGGGGGATGTGCCACAGATAAGGATAGGGATTGCTGAGGCTCCAGGGGTTTCTACCACAGAAGTAACATGTGGTGAATCCCCTTGTTTTCCAGTCGGTGTGTTTTAATCTGCACTTGCAGATGTATGAAAGCTGTAATAGATAGGAAGCGTTTAGAGAAAAATGTAGCCAGCAGAGCTGATCTTATTAAGTGTAAGGGTAGATCATGCTTAGGATACATGCCCCCCCTCAACTAAAGCACTCCAAATTTTAGCCTTGCTGGAAACTCACTACTGCTGGAGAAGCAGCCTCTGTCCCTGGAGCCCCTTTAAGTAACTGTAAAAACTGGGGTCTCTGTAGATCTGTAGAGTCCCCAGGTATGGAAAAAAAAACTAATTTTAAGAGGCGATCGTTTGGTTAGAAATTAAATAGATGGAGCAAACCAACTACACAACAGGGAATAAATATTTCCCCCTTGATTTAAAGTGGACTTGTCACCCAAAGAAAGCTTAGTTTGTTTTGCAGATAACTAAATGTGCCTATATTAATCTTTGTTTGTTGGCAGAGTATGGCACTTTGTGCTAATTAGTTATGTATGAGGTCAAACCTAGCTCTCGTTGTGCTATTAGGAATGACCCCCAGTGTGTATGAGCTCTGCCTAGATACATTCATAGACCAGTGAGCAGTAATATTGGCCTAGAATGGAAAATAATTTGTTTAAAGTACTAGTTTCTACCACAATAAATAAAAGCTAGTTGCTTAAAAACTATATTATAAACAGATAGTTTGAATAGCATATATGCAGTTTGTATTTGAAATGTTTTAACCTTATCTTAAGTTGAAGGGTCCAATTTAAATGCACATGTTAACTTCTTGAACAAGAGTTAAAGCAATGCATTAGAGACCATGGTAGCATTCAAGGGGGTAAGAACCCCAGTTACATCAATGAAAAATTTGGGTAATTCTTATTTGTTCCCTGTGGTGCCATCTGATTGTTCCAGCATACAGACTGCTGAAGATGCATTGCGTACCCCTCGGGCACTCTAAGGGTTAAGGGATTAAAGAACAGTGGAGTAGGCTCTGGGAACAGATGGAGGAAATGTCATTCAATATTAACCCTTTGAGTGCCAGAGGGGTACGGAACGCATTGCTTTGCAATGCGTTCCGCACCCGTCTGGCACTCAAAGGGTTAATTGTTGAACTATCACACAATGGATATGTTTCCACATACACAAAAAAGCCCATGCAAGGCCAGTGTACAAATGTGGTTCCATTTTTCTGTGATATATGCAGTTTATATACACTGACATTGGGCCTTATGTCACATTTGTGAATCCTGACAATAATTATAGTAATAACATTTACAGTTTTAGGCAGAATGTTTATCTATACCAGTCCGTAAACATTTTTATTCATCAACTTTCAAAAGTATCATTGGATCATATACACAAATTCAAAAAGTGGATCAATTCTGGGTCAAACCAACTGCTTCATAGGGGACTAATGAAATCCCACTGTTTAAAACAGGGATTTTAAACCCTTGAATGTTAGCATTCTCAATATATTCTACATAATCTTATCATTCCAGTAGTCTATGAATATGTATAATGTATGGTATTGAAAGTATGGTTATCTTGTGTTATCAGAAACACTGTATTTTATATGTGTTGATAAATTCCTCCTCACCCTTAAAGGTAAAAGTTGATCTCAGTCTGTATTAATGAATGTTCCAGAGGGAGCGGAGGCATAATATGCTGTTATTCAGTAGCTTATCCTCCAACGCTGAGGCACTGATGGTGACCTTTCCATCATTTGAGAGTTTAAAAGCCACATTTCAATTAATTGTGATTTATTTTTATTTGCTCCCTCCCCTTGTGCAGATGGTTTTGCATAAGAATTGCTTCAATTCTGGAAAAGTACATCAACCTCAGTATCTTTTAGATTCAGAGTTTTTAATTTAACCAACTGAGAAAATCAGTCTGTACAGTAGATGTGTGTTATCTGTATGCTGTTTGAATGGAGACACAATGGAAGGAATGTATCACTATGGTTCCTCACTATAACAAGTGGTAGAATTGGTGTTCTGCTCCTACAAGTGACTAATATCAACTTACTGAGCTATTTACACACAATCCTCTCCTTAACACCACCTGCTCTAGGGAGAGGGAAAGTGGGCAGTCTGCGGTATTTCAGGGCGGTTTCTTCCTCATGTCATGTACTAAACAAGGCATAGAGGAAATGGTGTATACGAACACTATTTCTCATGTACATTCCGTGGGGCTGGGATGGAACCTGCTGGCATTATAGTCCATCACTAGTAAAGTGTATCCACTAGCACTGACTACAGCGATCATATGTTGTAGTGCATATCCTTAAAGGAGCAGTAAACTTTTTTATGAAAACACATATTTTATAGAGCATTTCCTGCTGAATAAAACAAGGCCACTCCCATCACTGTCAGATGTTTTATTCAAAAATTATAGCAGTTTAAATAATCAGGAAGTGAATTTATGTGTTTACTTCCTGATAGTTCTAACTGACAGAAAGTGAGAGGCAGTTTTTATCACATTCTATGGAGAACTGTATGTTTCTGACTTTTCTGACTTTCCTCTCCATTAGAATCTAACAGGAAATCTAATTAGAATTTGACCACTAGATGGCAATGCTAATGTAAAAAAACATGGGTTTAAACTGTAATAACTCTGGAAATATAAATCTCTCTGCAGTGGGCGTACTCTTGTTTTACTCAATAGGAAAATCCCTACAATATATATATTTTTTCATAAAAAAAGTTTACTGCTCCTTTAAGTGAAGCTACTGGTCTTAGACCTTAACACCAGTGTTTCTGCACTGGAAAATTTGAGAATGATGTACTAAGCTAAGGAAAAGTGCTGCAGTTCTGGAGCAAATCAACTATACCATAAAATGCCCCTTTTGATGTAAATGCCTCTTTTTATTCCTTCAGTGCTAGATAGGTAGCCAATGAATTGTAAACAATGCGTTGGATACCTCTCTTGCACTCAAGGGGGTAAAAAGGCCCTATTTATATCAATGGAAATTTTGAGAATTTTTAATTGTCACCATATTGTAGCTGGCTTGCTCTATAATTGCTCTATATCTTAGTATATGAGCCGCAGTGTGTCTGAATATCTGATCCCATGTGCCTGTGTTAGTTATTTCTGTAACAGTTTGAAATATATAGGACGGTGAGCGAGAGAGAGAGAGAGCTCTAGGGGAATCTCATAAGTAGGGTTGTAAGGAGCTTTAACAATGTGGCAATATGGCCCAGTTTGCCACTTGATAGAGCCTATTCCAATTCGTCACCTAGTCTATTACTATGACATTTTGACTGGGGAAATACAGGTTAATTTATAATATAGAAAAGAGAATATCTTACTCTTTCTCCTGTTATTTTTCACTGATAGCAATAAATATGCAAACATAGACTAAACTACTCCCCTCTCCATTTTATATAAATCTCATATACAGTATTGCACAATTATATACAGTGTATTTCTTGTTTAAAAAATTGTCAATACTATAAAAATATTTTTTTTATTCTTAACAAAAAATACCATAAATTATTATTATATATTTTTTTTAAGTTGAGTAAACTGTGTACCATTGTGCACTCCACCAAAAAGCACTTAGGTTACCAGCAGTAACACTACAATCTTGGTGATAAACAGGAAGCCATTTACAGAGAATTACTATGAACATTTCAAAGAAGAGATATGGTTGCTGATGTGCTAATAAGAGCTATTGCAATTCCAACTGCATTATGAGGGTTTCCTAGAGAGGTCTCCAAATCATTATGTAGTAATGTGTTGGAAACCTTTCCAGCATTTAAGGGATTAAAAGCTTTGTTTACATCAGTGTGACAGTTTATTTGTCCCCTTTGGTGCAAATGGTTTGCTTTAGAATTGTTAAAATTCCTATTTGTACATCAGCCTCTAAAATCACTTCTGTTCTAGTAAATGTTTGTACAAAAACACATTTTGAAAAATTATATATAGTGTTTGAGTCAATATTTGTTTTCATGAATCCATCAATATATATCTAAAGAATTAGTTATACATATAAAGGACACATAGTATAATTGTGAATGGTAAATGACGGAAATAAATTGGGCTTGATTTTATCATTGGAAGTACAAATCTGGAGCAATCCAACAGCGCCATAGATCGGATTTAAATGTGGCTTTTAACTCCATGAATGCTCAGTGTGAAGCAGAGCCTTGGAGACCTCTCTAGCATTCTAGGCGTTAAAAGCTCTATTTAAGTCAGTGAGCTTTTACAGAACTTTAATTCCAGTCCTATGGTTCAGTTCATGTATTGCAGGACAGCACCTCTTTAACTTGCTGGATAAAGCTTTTTAGCGCAAAACTTCCCTTTCAACTCTATGGGGACATTTTTTATATAAATAAGTTATAACATGTTGAAATGATGTAACCCATTATATAGAGCAGGGGGTAATCAATTGTTGGACCACTACATGTTGTAGACTACAACCCATCATCTCACGGCTGGTTGGGGATGATAACAGTTGAAGCCCTGAACAAGAGGAGGTCCTAAGACTGAATACTCCAGATTTAGAGAAATCGAGGGGGGGGGGGGTGGTTTCACTAAGGGTTGCTAAAGAGGTGATAAAGTAGAGATGACTTCACCAGTGATATCACCTCTCCTGTTCCTATGTTATTCTATACAGCCTATGCACTAAGATCTCCAAAGCTTAAGAAATGTTAGTGAATTGGCTCCATAGAATAACATAGGAACTAGAAAAGTCATCCCCACTTTATCACCTCTTTACCATGCCTTAGTGAAAATAACCCCCCTGAAGTGTTCACTTTTTCTAACCAGAAAACATTTTAAACACTTGGAGATCTTTCTAGTAAAGGGGTTAATGATACATATTTAGCAAATGTTAAAGCAATTCCAAATAAAATGTATCAACTTACATAATTTCCACCAAACATTGTAACACCGGTGTTGTTGTCTAGTGTGGTAATCTGTGGATAAATCGTTGAGAAATGCGTCTCTAGGAGAGTTGGTGGAAACTTTCAAAGGCAAATGCACAGGCCCCACCCAATCTGATATTGAAACCCACACACTAATCAGATGCAGTTTGCTTAAAACAAAGAAAAGCACTTCTTGGTACCAGGTATGTGTGCTAAACCATCAATCATGTATTAAGAAGCAAATTCATTCTGTAAATTAAATAGAACTTAATCTGTGCATTACCTGATACAGATATGAAAGCAGCCAATCACTGCAAAAGCTCAGTGAAAAGACTTTAGTTAATAATTAATATTAAGGCACATTACATTATCACTAAGTAGACTCATTCTAATTCATTTTTCTTAGGTGTGTACACTTGTAAGAGTTCCCTTGTATATAATATAGTTACATTTCTAATGAAAAAATGGTTGCATAGTAAATTTATATGTATTCCCTATAGTTTATTTATGGAATTTAAATTGGCAGTAAACCCTGTGTCTCACTTAACATATTCTGCAATTACATAATACGTAAAAATAAATTGCCTATCTTTTTTTGTATTGTAACCATTTTTTACACTTTTATGTCCTTGACAGTGAAATTCCTGCATCTGGTTCCATAGAACTTTCTGAGAGGAACTGAGAAAACCGTGATAATGGTACAGTGTAGAAAAGGTTATTCCCTGTTTATTCATTTCAGCATATAGAGCAATCTGGACTGCAGGAATAGTGTAACATTTTACCAGTCTCTCTGCTTTCACTGTGACTAACCAGAAAACTCTGTCTGTGCTCACTGTCACACACAAAAAAGTGTAGGCAATTTGACTTTACAAATTATGCACTATAGTCAAAATAAAAGGCTATTATCACTTTAGGAAAAATTAAACGAAAAAAATAACAAAAGAGTATGACATATTTTATGTTGATATAATTGTTCAATGGCAACTTTCATTAAAGGAATATCTGATAATTTTAGAAAAACCATAAATATCCTACTTGAGAAGGTTGCTTGGTAAAACAACCATATACACCTTATTGAAAGTTATCTCTTGTGTAAATAAGAAGATATATATTTGATAATGATTAAAGGGACAGTAATGTCCCAAAAAATTGTTATAGTTTTGTAGAGATTAAAAAATTATAATATATGCCACCAATCCATTTCTCAAACCACTATGGTTTGAGAGATATTCGCTTTCAAAGTTCCCCCCTCCCTACCCTTCTCCTGATGTGAACTGTAAAGCTGACAGCAAGAGATTCGAGTCGGCCGACTCGAGGAGGCTCTTCAGCAGAGCCGAAATCGCATTATTTAAAAAGAATTGGTCTACAAACCAGGCACACTTTGTAGACCTTTCCAATGAAGTAATTATTTTTTTATAATGCTATTTCGGCTCTCCTGAAGAGCCGTCTGCTGGTCTCCGGACCAGAATCTCCTGGTGTCAGCACAGTGCTGACATCAGGAGAAGGGGAGGGAGAGGGGGAATTTTTGAAGCGAATATCTCTTAAACCATAGCGGTTTGAGAGATAGGATTCGTGGCATATGGTTTAATTTTTTAACCTCTACAAAACTAGAACCATTTTTTATGGGACATTACTGACCCTTTAAGAGTATATGCCTTTAAATTCACATAGCAGGCCTCAGTCACAAAAGAGGAGCAATTCTGGAGCAAACACATTGCAGCAAAGTAAATAAATAAATATGACCAAAACTCCAATTAATTTAAATGGCTTTTTTCAAACCCTTGAAAGTTAGAGAGGTCTCCAAAATTAGTTGAAATTAGTTGGAAGTGTTTTTGACCCTTATGGTGCACGGTTTTCTTTAGTATTGCTTTTCTTCTCTTCCGTGGATAAAGCTCATATAGGGATGGTTAGATTTTGAGAAAACTGTGTAATTAACTGGATTGTGCATGGATACCTGTATCTGTGTGCAGTGATTGCTTACTGGATAAACCATCTTATCATTAACCCTTTGAGTGCCAGAGGGGTACACAACACATTGCTTTGCAATGCATTACATAAACCTCTGGCACTCAAAGGGTTAACAAAACATATATCTACCTGTTTACACGGCTAATAACTATACAGATCAGTAAGTGCTCACTTCTGCATGCTAATATTGTTATTATTTTTATAAAGACCAACATATTCCAAAAGCTATATAGCATTACACGCCTTTATGAAAGTGAAAAGTTGTCCTCAAATGCATACATGTAAAGAGACACAAGTGTACCTCAGGATAGATGTTTGTGAGCATTAACCCTTTGAGTGTCAGAGGGGTATGCAACGCATTGCTTTACAATGCATTATGTACCCCTCTGGCACTCAAAGGGTTAATTTACACAAGTGAGAAATGCAAAAGACTCTCCATAGCACCTTATATATTTTTTTTCTTATTTTAAGTAGCTTATTGAGTATAATCTTCAAAGACATAAGGAATCAAGTCATTATAACAGTGTACATCAGTAACATAATACTAAACAAACAGAGCGAGGATAGGAGGTGCATTAAACATGTCGCCATGATCAAAAGGGCAACATGAGAATCTCACCCTGCATGAAAGTGTGACATTCTCATGTCGCATCTTAAAAGGTCGCTGCATACCTTGGTAAAGGAAAGTGCCGTTCAGCCAGTTCCACACACTTACTTAAATTGTATTGACACTGAGAACACCAGCTTGAAGGGGAGTGGATTTATTATATCCCGGATGCCTCTTATAGTGACCTGGCATCATGGATATAATAATTCCACTCCCATTCAAGCTGGTGTAATCAGTGTCAATACAATTTAAGTAAGTGTGTGGAACTGGCTGAATGGTACTTTCCTTTACCAAGGTATGTAGAGACCTTTCAAGACGTGACATGAGAGTCTTGCACTTTCATGCAGGGCGAGATTCTCATGTCGCCCTTTTGAGCATGGCAACATGTTTAATGTGCCACCTAGTCACATGCTGTTTTCTGCACGACCATTTAAAAGTGAACGGGATAGGCCTGGTGGAAAGTCAGGATTACCTAAAATAAAAAGGAGAGGAAATGGGGAGAGTGCATATCCATGTCAGGAGTTCATTACTCTCCACTTGTCTAATAAGTGTCCTAGGATAATGAATTCTACCCAGACTTGAGGAATTTGTGGAGAAGTGGACCATAAAATCTGTAAAGGGTCAAAAGTGCATATCCAGTGATGTAATGTTTCCATTCAGGAGGAGTTGGAAGGGGGAGAAAATCGAAGAATTTATAGATAGCCATGATAAGTAATATGTAAAGAAGTTTGAAAGACCCAGACCTCCGGAGTTCCAGTGGCTATTAGTGATGAGCGAGCATGCTCGGCCGAAGCTCGGTTCGGCTCGAGCATCGCTCTGCTCGGCACATGGCGGTACTCGTATGAGTACCGCATGTGCTCGCCCGCCATGTTCGGGTCTCCTCCCCGCACGTTTCGCGGCTGCTGCGCAGCCAATAAACGTGCGGGGAGGCTCTGACATCAGTGTAATGCCAGCAGCCATGTTGGCTGCTGGCATTACACTGATTGGCTGGCCAGAACCCGTGATCGGGTGCTGTATAGCACCCGACGCGCGAGTTCGGCTCATTCTTAGCCAGGGAGAGATGCGCTTAGGCAGGGAAAGTCAGTGTAGGGAGAATAAAATTGTTGAAACTCTTTCAAGACCCAAAAGTCCTTTTTAGGACTGTTGTGTGTGGGGGCAGCATTTATATTTTGTTTGGGGGGGCACAATTTCCTTTTTTTTGTGGGGGGGATATATGTAAGGTGACATATAATACTAGATGCACAGGAAGTCAGTGTAGGGAGAATAAAATTGTTGAAACTCTTTCAAGACCCAAAAGTCCTTTTTAGGACTGTTGTGTGTGGGGGCAGCATTTATATTTTGTTTGGGGGGGCACAATTTCCTTTTTTTTGTGGGGGGGATATTTGAAAGGTGACATATAATACTAGATGCACAGGAAGTCAGTGTAGGGAGAATAAAATTGTTGAAACTCTTTCAAGACCCAAAAGTCCTTTTTAGGACTGTTGTGTGTGGGGGCAGCATTTAATTTTTTTTGGGGGTGGCAGAATTTCATTTTTTTGTGGGGGGGGACATGTTCTAAGGTGACATTGTACTAGGTGCACAGGGACAAATATTTCACAGTGCAGTGACAAGCTGACATATTCTGTTAGGTGCACAGGGCCAATGATTTTACAACGCAGCGACAAAAAGGGCCATTTTAAACGTGTGCCTAGCCATAGATTATTGTCACATTCTGTTTAGTGTGCAAATTCACAAATTAACGTCACATATTCCGTTCACTGTGCCTAGCCGCAGATTAGTGTCACATTCTGTTTCGTGTGCCTAGCCGCAGATTAGCGTCACATATTGTTTAGTGTGCCTAGCCGCAGATTAGCGTCACATATTGTTTAGTGTGCCTAGCCGCAGATTAGCGTCACATATTGTTTAGTGTGCCTAGCCGCAGATTAGCGTCACATATTGTTTAGTGTGCCTAGCCGCAGATTAGCGTCACATATTGTTTAGTGTGCCTAGCCGCAGATTAGTTTTTATCTTCCTTTTTGTGTGTTTTACGGTCAGTCTGTAAAAATGGCGTACTACGGGCGAAACATCGTTCCCAGCAGCGACGTTGGAGTCCAAGATGCATCCAGACATCCTCCCTATGCTGTCCCTGAACCATTTCTGTGGTGTTTCCATCATTTTCTGACCTTTTCCTATGAACCAGGCACCCTCCCCTCATCAGAGCAGGGGGTGCCTGGTGTAATGCTCGAGTCCTCCCATTGACTTCAATGGGGCTCGGGTGCTCGGCCGAGCACTCGAGCCTCCGGGGGCGCTCGGCCAGAGCACCCGAACACCCGAGCATCGGGGTGCTCGATCATCACTAGTGGCTATATAAATAACGAAAAACCTCTGCTGCACTTTAACGCTGTCTCCTGCCAATATGCTCTGAATTCATGCGCCTGTTCATGAGGAGACATTGGTGGCGATCACACAACTTGTGATATATTATGCTGAGTATGTCTGTGTGGCCCAGAAGATGAGTTTTGGACTTTGCCCCTTATGAAAGTATTAGTTGAGTGAGTGTTCAAGTTTGTGCCCCATTTTGTGTGAAACATGGCTGTGGAATATGGGACACATGTGTGTCCCAGGGATGGAAGACAGGCAGAAGAATATATGCCTGATTGGGATGTGGACCGCATATGTGTTCCAGAGCCAGATCAACGTGTGGTGACAAGGTATAGATATACAATGTGGAGCACAGGTAAGTTCCATTGATATGTGTAGGGCCGGAAATTGATACCGGAAGTTAATGCCCTACCTAGATGTGGAGCTCATATGTGTTCCAAGGGTAGATGGTGCCACTCAAGGGTCTTGGCATGAGATGATGAGTTTGCACGGCAGGAGATCCTATGTTTTGGAAATAACAAGAAGTTATTTAAGGTACGATTATGGCCTCTTATAACTTGAGCCCCTGACGAAGCAACATATGGCTGAAGTGGGTTGGGCTTTTAAATATATATTTCTATACATATTGATGTATTTTCAGTATGTTTATTCTGTGCACTTAGTGCACTTTTGATTGTCTTTATTAGTGCAATATATCACTATTTGGTTATACTTATTGGCACCCCGAGGTCTTCCAGTGTAGGCTCCATTTATAAGTTAGGTTCCCCAGGACATGGAGCACCTATAATCCCTAGATGAATGGACAACATCTTTGGAATAGGGAGAACCAGGATGCCTGGAGACCACCTGGAGGAAGCCAGATAGGTGAAGGAGGGATCCTTGAGTATGCCATTAGTGGGTGTTATCCAGTACAAGCATGTATACATTGAGGTGGTATATGGCCTCAGGAGAAGGTGAGTGAAATTATCACCTGAAAGGACGTGTTTGCAACACGGTGAAGGAGAAAATCATCTATCTGTCACAGTGGAGGTGGAAAATTATTGAACATTCAAACAGTATACACTCAGATTGTGTGTGCCTTCTCTCTTTTTGTATTTTGTCGCATGTTTGGTGGAGAACTGGTAGGAGTTCGTGAGAGAACAGCAGCAACTGCGAGTTCAAGACTATCTTAAGACTCATTATCTATTCAAGGTGTATTTTTTCATTTTACATTGTGAAATGTATATATATTAGTGTCATAGGCAAGTGATTGTTGATATAAATAACAACAAAACAACCTGGGTTTTTTCCAGCCTGGGGAAGGAGGATGTGATAGTGGTGAGGTGTGAAAAGAAGGAGCTGGGTAAATGGATTGGGATCACATTAAAGAATAAACCGGTTTTAGAAGGATCATCATCTTCACCCCACTGATCCGACCTAGCCAACAGATGAAGAGAGGATTCCACTCAGTGAGAAAAGATTTGATCTCCTCTAAAATGGCAAGAAAATTTAGTTCAAAGAGATAAGTAGGGTCTGCAGGTGGGTGAATTCCTAAATACTGGATGGAGGTTGGGGCCCATTGCAAAGAGTATGTTGACCGTAAGTGTTGAATCAGATCATTGGAAAGGCAAATGGGAAGGATCTCTGATTTTGAATAGTTGAGTTTAGCTTGTGATTAAGTACAATAGTCCTCCAAAAGTTGCATCAGGGGTGAATCAAAGATTTAGGTGATAAGATGAAGTGCAGGACATCGTAAGAAAAAACGGCCACTTTGGTGTGACCTGTTGAACTTGGCAGACCATTAATGAGCAAATTTTGTCGAATCATGGAGAGGAGAGGTTCAAGATCCAGAATGAAGATAAGAGGTGAGAGTAGACAACCTTGTATAGTGCCATTAGTGATAGGGAATTTTCTTGACAGTGTACTATTGTAACGGTTTTTCAAGACACTCAGACCAGCAGGTTACAATAAAACACAGTTTTATTAAAAAAATAAAGAAGAAAGATCTCCCTCTAAAGGCAACACAGAAATATAGCGATAGATAGGCTACATATGCCTTCTCAGGCCCAGTATACAGAAGCAAGAATAATATATATACTGTCACA
The DNA here is from genome assembly GCA_037306005.1 of Rhinophrynus dorsalis. NCBI lineage: Eukaryota > Metazoa > Chordata > Amphibia > Anura > Rhinophrynidae > Rhinophrynus > Rhinophrynus dorsalis. The sequence continues at coordinate 135,213,005 of CM074718.1, forward strand.
GGACAGGCACAGAATAGCAAGGGTACTCAATGGTTAAAGGGATAGTAATACTTCATTTTAACTTTATTTTATTTTGTAGGCATTAAAAAAACATGAAGAATGATATTAGTCTTATCTCTGAAACCTTTATGGTTTAAGAAATATTCACAAACAAAGTATCCCCCCCGGTTCAACCAAATCAGAAGGGAGATGCCCAGGTAGACTGCAGAGAGGGACAATCTTCAATTAAGATAATGGAAAAAGCTGAAAAACTTGTCAAGGGGGAAGGGCTTTCATTGTTTTCATACAAAGAAAATTGTCCCCTTCTGTTATCTGTACTGTCATACAACCAGACTCACATCTGAGAAGAGATGGCTTACACTAGGTAAAAGGGGCGGGGAGGGGAACTTTGCTTGTGAATATCTCATAAACCATAAAGGTTTGAGAGATAAGACTTATATCATTCTTCATGTTTTTTTAATGCCTACAAAATAAAATAAAGTTAAAACGAAGTATTACTATCCCTTTAAGTACAAATAATCAATCAGTCTCTGTTGTGGTGTTTGGCACGCCCAAGGTGATAATGAGGCACCAATTGGTGTTAGATGATGCAACACCTTAAGTCCATAAGGCTTAGAAAGCTGCTTAGACAGTACAGGAACTGAGGCAAAATACTGCAGAGTAGTTTCAGCCAATAGCGCCCACGGGCATAGTAACGGAGACAACTTACACTGCAAGAGCTTGAGCCAATAGCCCCCACGGGCGTAACAACGGAGATGACTACACTGCAAGAGCTTGCCAATAGCCCCCACGGGCGTAATAACGGAGACCAACTGTAAAGCAATAGCTTGAGCCAATAGCCCCCACGGGCATATACCGGAGACATCCTGCACTGCAAGTGCTTGAGCCAATAGCCCCACCGGGCGTGTAACGGAGAGCAACAGTGATAGAGCTAGAGCCAGTAGCGCCTCCCACGAGCGCGGTAACGGAGGCTGGCTACTCTGCTAGTTGACAAGATGAGCCGCCGTCTAGACCAGGCACTCAACGCGGCCAGCTCAGCAGAAGTAGCGGATAAACAGCAACGGCTCTGCAAGTGTTAAAGAAGGCTCAGATAATGGAGACAGCAGCACTGCAAGTGTTAATAACAGCTCAAGGATCGGACGCACAGCTCTGCAAGTACAAACGGAGGCTCAGCAAATGTGGGTACCGCTCTGCAAGTGTCAAGGAAGACTCAGCAACGGAAGCACAGCTCTGCAAGTGTTAATGGAGACTCAGCACTGGAGACACGGCTCTGCAAGTGTTAATAGAGGCAATCATGATCAGCCCTGCCACAAGCAGAGCGGAAGTCAGAATGTCGCCACAGCAACACCAAGCAGCAGAAAGCAGGAACGATAGCAGGCTCTGTAGCAAGCCGGTTCAGGTCACGAAGCAGGAAGTCAGCCAGGCCGGGTCGGGTCACAGAGGAGGTTCTCAGACAAACCAGATCAGTCACGAGCAGGAATGTCAGCCAAGCCAGGTCAGATCACGGAGGAGGTTCTCAGACAAGCCAGATCAGTCACGAGCAGGAACGTCAGCCAGGCCGGGTCAGATCATGGAGCAGGAACTCAGGAGCGTAGTCAAAACAGGCCAAATCGGTACACAGGAATCAGGAACACTGGAACACAGCAACAGCAACACTGGCTCAGGAACACCACGAAAGGGCACCGGACAGGTGCCAATGGCCAGGTATAAAAAGGTCACCAGGGGCGGGCCAAACAGGCTCAGCCAATAGGAGCGCACCACAAGCGAGAGTGACAGAGAGAGAGATCATGGGCACCGTGATAACTATTAACTCTGACTTTGGCTAATGAGTAGAGATTCATTATCCCTCTAAGAAGTCTGGGTCATAGTCTCAGATTTTGAAGCACTACTTCTATGTATGACCACCTTACCCTGTCAAAGGCCTTGTCTGTATCTGTGTTGACCAGGACTGATGGAAGTCTTTTTTTCTTGACTAAATATTTGAGAGAAATGGCTTTCCTAGTGTTGTGTCATGCCTCCCTCCCCTGAACAAACATGCACTGATCAGGGCGAATCAAATTAGGTAGGAATGAGCTTAACCTATTCGCCAGGAGTTTGGCATATAGTTTGAGGTCAACATTAAGAAGAGATATTGGGGTGTAATTGCAACAGTAAGTGGGGTCCTTGTCTATCTTGGGTATGACAGTGATCTGATCTTCAAAGGCCATCTAAGCTCTTGGTGTAATGCTCTATATTATATTGCAGAGAAGCTGTCCGGTCCTGGGCTTTTGCCTACAGGTAATCACTTAGGTCCATTAGCTTGTCATAAGAACTCAAGCAGCTTATCCTTTTCAGCTTGTGGCCATGAGGAGTCCAGCATGGGCTCTATGTTATAAAGCGACTGGTAATAGCATCCAAAGGCATTGTTGATATCAGGGAAAGATCTCAGACAGCGATCCTCAATCTCTTTAATTTTAGCAACACTTTAGTTGCGATGTTGACGTTTATCCAAACATGCTCTTTCCCACATTTATCACCAGAAGAGTAATGTTTATATTTATACCACATAAAGTATTTATTTATCTGCTGCCTAAGAAAGTCTGCTAGTTCTGCTCTGAGATAGTTTAACTGCTCTAGGTCAGAAGAAACCAGAGAAGTTCTGTTTTTATGTTCAAGTACTTTTATCTGGCCACTAAGTGAGTTAATGTGAGCCCAGCATTCTTGTTTTGTAAGAGCCCCCATTTTGATGAATAAACACCTAGTTACACATTTATGGGCCTTCCATAGTACAGCACATGGCACTGAAGACTCGTTTATCTTAAAATATTCCTCAACTTGTGCCTTAATGAGCCTAACACAATTTGGATCGCAAAGGAGCTTTTCATTGAGACTCCATGAACTATTAGGGTAAGGACTATTCACCAGATTGAGACTTAGTGTGATTGAGGAATGGGCTGACCAGGTGATATTTTCTATGGTCGTCCCTTTAATAAGATGCAAAATTGATTGTGAAATGAAAAGGTAAGCTAAAAAAAAAAAAAAGTATAATCTGTAGCTTTAGGATTGAGAGATCTCCAGGAGTCAATTAACTGACATCTGTAGCGTTGATCATGCAGGCTCTTAATATGAGGGTATTGAAAGTAATGTTTCCCAGAGGGGCTATCTAGTTTTGGGTCTAATGAAATATTAATGTCTCTGCCAAAAATCACAAGTCCTTGAGCAAAGTCATCTAAATCTAATAGGAAATTCCTTAGGAAGGAAATGTGAGATTGATTGGGTATATAAACTGTGACTATGGTTATGGGTTTCCCTTGCAGTCAGCCTTCCTCAGGATCATTTTGTTTATCTAGCAGGGACCAAGACGTGGACCTGCAAAATAAAATACCAACTCCTCGTTTTTTTAATGGATGCAGAGGCTAAGTAGTAGTCGGGGAATATTTTGTTTTAGGGTTTCTTAAATTTGGAGGAAGAAAAATGTTTTCCTACAACTAATAATACATCTGCTCCCATGCGCTCAAAGTCATATAATACCATGGCTCATTTTCTTGGTATGTTAAAGGGATAGTAATACTTCGTTTTAACTTTATTTTATTTTGTAGGCATTAAAAAAACATGAAGAATGATATAAGTCTTATCTCTCAAACCTTTATGGTTTATGAGATATTCACAAGCAAAGTTCCCCTCCCCGCCCCTTTTACCTAGTGTAAGCCATCTCTTCTCAGATGTCAGTCTGGTTGTATGACAGTACAGATAACAGAAGGGGACAATTTTCTTTGTATGAAAACAATGAAAGCCCTTCCCCCCTTGACAAGTTTTTCAGCTTTTTCCATTATCTTAATTGAAGATTGTCCCTCTCTGCAGTCTACCTGGGCATCTCCCTTCTGATCTGGTTGAACAAGGGGGGGATACTTTGTTTGTGAATATCTCTTAAACCATAAAGGTTTCAGAGATAAGACTTATATCATTCTTCATGTTTTTTTAATGCCTACAAAATAAAATAAAGTTAAAATGAAGTATTACTATCCCTTTAAGTCCCCCAGCGCTGAGTGATACAATTTTAAGAATCATGTCAACCTATGTAGTATAATAAGGTCCATTCCAGAGGAATGCTGGCTCACCATCTCCAAATGAAGAAGTATACATATAAACTATAATGGCATTTAAGTATAGTGAATCATAATGTATAATAAAGAGATCATCCCCTCTGATCCCACCCCCACGATGGAGGGTAAGAGAATAGGGTAAAAACCTACCTGCGACATCTGAAGTCCCGAGCCCGAGAACCAACACAATTTTGAAGTATACCTGAATCATTAAATTCTTGATCTACACCCGACCCTGTCCCCAACAATCTAAGGCCAGAGTGACCTGACAGTCAGAAGCACCTCCTGTTAAAAAAATACTTACTCATCAGATTACAGGCATAGGAATTCAGGAAGATCTTAACTAATGGTAGTGCAGCCTCATCAAAAACAGATTTGCAAAACAATAATAGGAAAATTAGGCAGCCAGAGACGCTCTGATCACCCCAAGTCCCCACCTTTGACTATTAATCTGTTGTATGCCTGGAAAACTCGGGTAGCTAATGTAGTCTTAGAGAACAGGTAAGTAGTAGTAGTAGGAGGTCTGTGAGATTAAGTCCCCCAACACAGTAACCACTAGGGTGGAGAAAAGGATTAGGCAGTAGCACCACCTGTGGTGCATGAGTGGTCAAGCTATAGGGCCCAAGTAGCTTGGAACCATGCAATTCTCTTTTTATTTTATTTATTTTTTCTTCCTCTTTTCTTTTCTCCTACTCCCCTCTTCCATAGAGAAGAGATTCAAATAAAGATAACTAAATAAGTAACTGCTACTGAGAAAAGTGAGCAGAGTAGCATAAGTTAACTGGTTAACAGAAATATTATTGCAGTAGGGAATTATGGACAATAAAGTATGAGGACCATGATACCAGAACTCCAGATTCCCTGGGAAAGACTCTGAGGAGAGAGAATGAACAGTTTCCCAACTGTAAATGTAGCTTCTGATTTGATCAGAGAGTCACTGGAACCACTGCAAATGTGAAGGCCCCAGATTTAAAGGATTCAGATGGTGAACTTGTTCCAACAGTAATTGTATAACACAGAATAGATGAGAATTTGGCAGTAAGAGTGTTAGGCAAATCCTTAGGCAGGGTCATTTCTGGCACATTCTTGACTGGCACATTGCAGAGTCTATTTCTATTTTCAATGTCATAAAACCGCAACGTTACTTTCTGAATCTTTTCCTCCTGTTGTACAAGGAGTTGTTCAAGACCGGAGGCATGGTGTGCCACTACAGAATGATCCTCTTCTAAATAAGCCACTCTGTTGTCTATAGAAGAGAAATCAGCCTTCATTGCTGCAATTTCTGAATGCAATATTTGTTTTAGATCTTCCATAAGTCCCTTGAGGTCTTCCTTAATTACTAAACTCCCCAGTAAATCTGTAGGATCTTCTTTCTTCACTGGGGAAATCAGCGACCCAGTTTGGGAGTGTGTGAGGGTAGGTTACGCTATCTCTCCAGGCAGATATCCTCCTCAAATTGAGAGATCTGCCTCTATAGTAGAGGAGAGCAAACGGGCAGAATCAGCAACTGGTGCGTCTAAGATTACTGTGCTGTGATGGCCACAAGGCATGAATTGGGTGATTCTGCCTTTGGAAGGGAAGGATTTCTTCCGTCCATTCCGCAAGTTAGGGGACAAAATAAAAAAAGGAGAGAAAGCCCTAGGGAGTGAGTTAAGTCTGAAGTAAGCTCTAGGTAGCTCTGAGCTCAAGTCTCAAGAGGCCATCTTAGTATTTAGCCAGGCGCCAGCTCCACACTCTATATATCATTTAATGTAACAGAGGTTCTACCCTCCATTTGGGCCTTCCTTCACAGGCTACACTTTTCCAACAGTTTTCAACTTAGCAATGCAGGGAACAGTCAGCCATTCTACATCAACATTACCCATACATGATTGGCTGTAGAAAAAGGATGGAGACAGCACAGGATCAATACAAACAGTGTATTACTGTATCTTAATAGAATTATTCATGCACTATGTTTCTTTCATCAGTTGCATATAATGTACACTAGTGAACAACAGAGACACATTTAAATAGAAAATAGAAAAATCTCCAACAATGTTGTGAAACAGAGTTGAATGATGTCACGAATAACATAATTCTCTTTAACACATGTAAACATGTGTTAGCAAAGCCCAACAAAATCCCAGCATATAGCCCAGCATATAGCAACACCCAACAAAATCGACGATTGTATATGAAAGTGTTATCTCTTATGCAACAAGGTTAATATTCATGGTAATCTGGCACTTGCATAAACCGATAAGTGGATCATGAGCTGACAAAAAAAAAATAAAAACAAGGTTAATAATGTACTATACAAACAGTATTTTATGGTAAACAATGCAAATCCTATATAATAATTTGCTAAAACGTGTGTAACACCTCAGTCATGCTCAGTAGAGACTGTTGCGCTTGCTGCAGTCATGCGCAGTATAGACTGCCAACGCCGTGGCTGATACAGAGCTGGATTCTCCAAATGAGCGTCCAGCTCTATCAGCTGCGGCGCGGGCAGTCTCTACTGCGCATGACTGCCCCGCGACTGGAGGGCAGTGGCACTGTGGCCCGTATAATGGGCTCTTCAACTAGCTGTATATAAATATCTGGACACGGAAAGATGGTGCTACATTTGAGTATAGTGAAACGCATGTATTCAAAAGACCATACACAGAAAAAATAAATAAATCCATCATGCCCCTAGAATTCACACAGTAAATCCACCACATTTCTCTCTAAAATAGTAGTCTTTCTAAATTTCCCCCACACTGGGGAAATTTAAATACCTCTTAGACTAGCCAACACAATTGTGAAACCTAATGTGATTCTACCATTAAAAAGTTTATTTACTGCGTTTACGATTATTCTCATCCAAGTCACAGCTGTGAATCTAACTCTTATGTTCTTTAATACATTTTTTCATTTGACGGGATATCTGTCCAACATATGCATGTATGCAAGAACGCATTGGTAGTTTAGCAAATACTCCGCACTTTTAGTGTTACACATGACAGTCATTCAATGTGACTTCAATACCTTTCGAAGGATGGGTAAACATATTCACCTAACTAATCACTGGAGGGTCCTAGTGCTAATCTTGGGTCCTAATGTAAATATATTCTCTCAGGGGCATAAATAGAACCTATTTAAACATGGGGGCCATGAGCCCCCTTGGATGCCAGACCCCATCATAACTACAATGTCTGCATCCCCTGTAGTTACGGCCCTCGGTAAAAACATTTCATTTAATGATATCTGTAGAATTAGAGCAATCCAGGCCTGGAAATTATAATGTATGTTTTGTGGAGTAGAAATAAGTCTTTGAGCAAACTTTTCAGTACAGGACTATAGACTTAAATATATCTGAATTTCAATTGTAAATTACAAAAGGAATTTTAATTTATTTTTTAGCTATGCGTCTTGTGTTACTGATACCCTACTTCCATAGTCGGTTTGTGCAAATTTACTCAAAAACGATCGATAACCTTTATGAGTGTGGGCAGGTGTCTCTGAGGATCAAGCAGCAGGAAATTACATGTTATTCAGTAAGAGTAGTCCGCTTTGTTCTTTTAATACACACATATGCCAAACATTAATTGATGGTTGCTATGAGTATCTCAACTTCCATGTCAACCTTATTAGTGATCTACATGTTATCTCCATAGGCCACCATACAGACTACCACTGCATCAACTACCCTGCATTCTGTTTTCCAAGCTTCTTCGGACTGCTTCATGCTCATACAATGCCCAGTTATGTGAATTTCCTCACAGCTATTTTGTATTCTACACTAGCATTCTGCAGACATCAGCACAGTACTTATGTTGCCTTTGTAAACATAATCATATAATCACTCTCACTGAAAGCATTGTGCCAGAATGTTTCAGAGAAGATCTGGTTTATTGCAGCTTGAGTTAAACAACAGAAAATGTAATCTCTAATCCTATTGTTCTAGGCTCAAAGTTGTGCATGGCTTTCATATTATGTAATCATCAAGAACACTATCTCCCACAAGGTACAGTAAACCACACCTTTTGAGTCTGTCACCTACTTTAAATAGAATACATTTGGGATCTGAAGACATGCAACATAGATTAAACCAAGACTTGAGAGTGGCTTAGAAGTTTTAGTTATATAAACATTAGTATTATAATAATTATCATCATCATCATCATCAATAGCATTTTCTATTAAGCATGATCAGATTCTGCATCAAACACTGTATAATCTGGGAGACAAGTAGTATGGATACCAACAACCAAAATTTAAAAGCAGCAAAACAAGGATGCAACGAGGGCCTTGGTCGCAAGCATTTATAATCCATAGATGGGTATTTCAGGAGCATTTTAGATTTTTTTACATTAAAGGGATAGTAACACTTCATTTTAACTTTATTTTATTTTGTAGGCATTAAAAAAACATGAAGAATGATATAAGTCTTATCTCTCAATCCTTTATGGTTTATGAGATATTCACAAGCAAAGTTCCCCTCCCCGCCCCTTTTTCCTAGGGTAAGCCATCTCTTCTCAGATGTGGATCAGGTTGTATGACAGGACAGATAACAGAAGGGGACAATTTTCTTTGTATGAAAACAATGAAAGCCCTTCCCCCCTTGACAAGTTTTTCAGCTTTTTCCCTTATCTTAATTGAAGATTGTCCCTCTCTGCAGTCTACCTGGGCACCTCCCTTCTGATCTGGTTGAACAGGGGGGGGGATACTTTGTTTGTGAATATCTCTTAAACCATAGAGGTTTGAGAGATAAGACTTATATCGTTCTTCATGTTTTTTTAAAGCCTACAAAATAAAATAAAGTTAAAACGAAGTATTACTATCCCTTTAAGAAAGGCTATACTAGAGGTGTGTCTTGACAGCCATCATGGTAGGATGCAGCTAAAGGGATATCATTGCCTGATGGAGATAATCTGTCTCCATCCAGCTTCCTCAATCTCCACATCTATCTAAAACCAGCTTTCTTGCTCTCATCAAATGCCCAGAAGGTGATTGAACCCATTTTGGCGGGCATTGGTTCTTGAACTGTAGGGTCTCATTTGGATGTGGCCTAGACCACTCTATGGCCTCATTTATAAACTGGGTTAAAGCATGACAAGTCACCATTTTAATCTAAGCTGTACCTTTATATTTCTGCTCCAGATCTATTACCATTGTGGTAAGCAAAACTACTGATATCCCCTCTCTTTGTATTATATGTTTTTCCCAGCTTCATTATTACTGAGACACCTGACCAGCACGTGTAAAGCACGGTGCATTATAGTGCATAGAAGAGTTAAGTGGATCTGTTTACACTACCAGTTCCCATACTCACCTGATACTTTGACAACCACACAAAAAGCTGTCATCTACAGCTTATACACATATAACTCCACCCTCATTAGATGTATTGGAGGTGTTGTATATAACGTCTTTACATATCTGATTCCCACCAACCTATCTGCCTCACGCTTATGCATCATTGGGGCAGCTGGTGCCCATTACAGTTGCTGGATTGATTGTAACTACTGGCACTACTGACCAAGACTGGCCTTGTTTAGAAGTCTTCAGTCAGATCTTCAGGGTATTGCTGAGAGATTGAGCTTACTGGAACATAAACATGCTGAACTATGTTAGGCCCCCATCAGTTTGCTTTCCGAGAAGCAAAATCTCTGGGCTGATTATAACACGATGGCAGACTATCTGGAGGACTTGGAAAACAGATCCAGATGTAATAGTATCAAACTATGAGTCATTCTTGAGGCGGTTACTGAGCTAGATAGCTTTGTCCTTTAATTGATCACTTCCATGCTGTGTGATACTCCAGAGATGGAACTTTTTCTGGAATGAATTCACCAAGCTCTTTGCCTGGAACCATCCTTAAGCTATCATGATGGCTGCCAAATACTCCCAGTAAACCTGAATTATATTTCAATCAGCCCAAAGTACTCTCTCTAAATAAGGGAAATTAAGCAAATAATACAGGCTCTCTGAAGGAGTGGGGGTTCCTGTTCCATCTGTCATTCATGTTGAACTACAGAGCATACTTGATCAAAGATCCCAGCGGCAGCAGATAACTCCTGCTCACTTGCTCACAGTCTGAGATCTTACCAGCTAATACCTAGATACTGGTGCCAATTTAGCTGCCATAAAAAGGCCTGTCTGTCCAAGACTTTCCCTGTTTTTTTTCTTGGGGGTCATTATGTCCTCTCAGGTTTCAGTTTGAAATGTTGATCAATTCTAAATCGTAAGGTCTAGGCACTTTCTTCATTGCTGTCTATTGATGGTGATGTTGCTTGTTCCCTCTTGGGATTTATTATTATTATTATTATTATTATTATTATAATATTCTATACTTATATTTTCTGTTAATCAGAAAATATGTTTTTCATATAATATTTTTTCAGGATTTTCTCCCTGCTCTACATTTTTCTTTCTTTCTTTCTTTCTTTCTTTCTCTTTCTTTCTTTCTTTCTTTTTCATGTAGATCAGCTTTCTTTATCTTACAGGCAATCTTCTCATCTACATAATGCCAGATACTGTTCACATACACCCTGATCACCTTCTGACTTGCATATCCCATAACTGTAATGGGTTGAACTCTACAGTTAAGAGAAGTACAGCATTTTCTTAGCCAGATATTTTTCTTCTCCATGAAACTCATTTCACACATAGATTGGCCGCAATATTTTTCTCAAAAGAATGTTCTTGTTATTTCCTATCCACCTCTCCTACCAAATCAAAGGGTACGGGTATTTTCATACACCGCATCTTTAACATTGGGGTGGACTGATATTTGACTTGATGGAGTATTTTGTAGAGGGTGATTTGTTAGATTTGTTGTTAAAGGCCTAAGCCCTGAGGAAATATTGATTTGTAGGACTTAGACTTGCTTGGCACAAGCCCTAAGGAAACATTGATTTGTAGGACTTAGGTTTAGAAACAAACCACCAAAAACTGTAGAAACAAAACCCCAAAAACTCCACCACACTGGCATGCGTGGTCAGTGCACCACACAGTGTGCAATGGGTAGAGACAAACTGCCACATCCTAACATAAACAGAGTGGCTATCATTTGGCGGGGGAGGTAATAATGAACATGGTGAACTGGCAGAAGGTGTAGTTGTTACCCTAGAGGAAGAAAGTAATGGTGATAGAGAGCTAGTTGTTTTGCTCATCATGGAACTTCCAGTCTCTTCCTCCACTGGCAGCAGCAGCTTCAACACTGGCAGTGGGGACAGAAATGGTAGCACTGGCAACAGGGGCAGCACATCTGACAGCAGGGACAGTATTGGTGGCAGTAGGTTCAGCACTGGCAGCAGGCACAGCACTGGTTTCAACAGGGGCAGCACATATGACAGCAGCCACAGCACTGGTAACAGCAGGGGCAGCAATGGTGGCAGCAGAGGGGGCATGTCTGTCAGCAGGCACAGGCATCTGACCTGTCCTGCTCTCACTAGTACTACACTTTTCTCCCTCCCTTCCCATTCCCTTTTCTCCCTCATTTGGGATGATTTAGGGGTACTGAACAGCATTGGTTCAGTAGTGCTCACTTCCACCTCCTCAGACTCAGTGGACACAAAAGGGTCCTTCCAGCTCCTCCACTGATTATTTTTAAACCTGCAGTCACTATGAGTCTTTCCTGCCTCAATTTTTCCAAAAGATCACAGCAGAATAGCAAAGCATGTCTACCTCACTCTGTATCTGCTTCTATTGTGTTTGATTTCCACAAATATGTCACCTTTTTATAGCGAGAAGGTGAAAACAACGTAAATCAATGGGCGTAAACTTTATGGCAAACATTTTGGCCAATGGGCTAAAAATGTGAAAATTTTAATCACTACTTTTAAAGCAGATTTTCCAGCGAAAAAGCAGACAATAACAATGTTTTTGTGGAATTTCTTGCGGGAACATGGCGAGAGATTTCACCCATTAAACAACAGAGGTTATCCAAGGCCACTGGCCTGGATGGATTCTCAATCAAATATTATAAATCTAAGGGGTGATATGATAACAGTTTAAAATATATATTTAAGGGAGATACAAAACTCTCCAATGAACTAGTAAAGATGATCTCTGGATTCCCTGAAATCTCCCGATTCAAAACCAGATTCTGGAGCAATATTGGCCAGTATTTTTTAAGTATATTTGTTATCTTATGGTGTGCATTGTTATATTGTGTGATAAATTGAGGTTTATTATCTAATTTATCTATTCTCCCTTTCTTTTGTTTGGCATCATAATACACAGAAATGAAAGAAGAAAGAAAAGAAGAAGAACGAAAGACCCATACATTACTGTCTTCAAGTGACCTAATGAAAAACAACACTCACAAAGTAATACTTTATTAATACATTATATTTATTAAAATGCAACCAAATGACACAGACTTGTAGTCCAAAAACTCTTCGACTGTGTTCTTTTATAAATAGATACCTTAGTGGTTACCACACGTTTTAATAGTGATGCAGATCCTCCTTTAAGTATCCCTAAAAATAATATGAATCCTCCTTTCTTATGGGGATCCAACTATTTTCCTATAATGATATGAATCCTCCTTTTAATGGAGATCCCTTTAGTATATTGACAGCTTTCAATGTGAAACTTTATCCTTACTTAAAATACCATACCACCCTGGATCTTCACACCTGATCTAATTAGTCTACGATGTGTTTATTCATCTCAAACAGGCTCTCTTTGAGCAGATTGGGAAAAACAACCCACATCCAGTTGGAGCCTGTTAATAACAATGTATGAGCATTCTTTTGACACCCAAAAACAAACGCATATCGCCCTACTCTTTTCGTCAGACTAATCTGACTTCATCAGGGGATCTCTATGTGAATGTCGCGTCCAAACTTGAGACTTTTAAACCCACTGTTGCCTTTTGATTGGGCAATAAGAATCAATAGAAACTGATTCCGATTGGCCATAGCTATTCGCGAAGCCTGTTGGGACCAAATAGATTAACCCTTTCTCCATAAATGCAATTGATACTCTGTCACCAACCTTAAGTTGTATGTTTTCTTACAAGCCAAAAAGCAAACACAATGTCAAAGAAACAAAGTATCAATAAAGACGCATATGTGCATACATCTTGGGGTATATCATTTATAAGTACGCAAATACATATATATGCACATGTATACAAATTTCTGATGAAGATTAATATAACAGTATAAATAAAGATATTCCTCAAGCATCCTTAAATACCACCATGTAGGATAAAATGATTTAATATAGATGTATAGAGCATCAACAATTAGGGATAAGAACAAGAGGTCATCCATTAAGACTTGAGGAAAGGCGCTTTTGACTAAAACACAGGCAGGGATTCTTTACAGTAAGGGCGGTAAGGCTATGGAATTCTTTACCTTGAGATGTTGTGCTTGCAGATAATGTAACTGCATTCAAAAAAGCAATGGATTCCTATCTAGCACAGAACAATATTGACAGTTATGACAGATGGCTTCAAAGCAAATAGGATATTGATCCGGGGAACTATTTGACACACACACACACACACACACACACACACACACACACACACACACACACACCTACATTGGAAATTGCTCCAGAGGGCTTTTTTGTTGCCTTCCTCTAGATCAACAGGGGTGTTATTGGCATGGGCTGGACTTGATGGACACATGTCTTTTTTTCAGCCTTATCTACTATGTTACTATGTTATATGTTACTATGGATGAGGGTTATATTCAATATAAATGTAACTGATAAATCGTTTATAGGTGAAGCCCTCATTTAACCCATTCTTCCCCATGGCATCCAAGGGGAAGATCCACTCAGCTTCTTTCTTTAAAAGAGCCTTATCAAAATCTCCTTTTCTTGGATACTGAAAAACCCTTTGAATGCCACAGAACTTTATACATGTTAGATCTGAGCTATGGTAGGTCACTACATGCCACGCCAATGAGGTATCCCTGTTGTTTCTAATGTCTCCTAAATGCTCCAAAATCCGAACTCTAAATTCTCTCTTTGTTTTCTCTACATAATATTTATTGCAAACACACTGTATCAGATATACAATACCACTTGTCTTACAATTAATAAATTGTTTGATAGTCTATTTTACGTTGTCCACTTCAAACCATGTGGTTTTATTTATGAAGTTACAAGCTGAACATGTACTGCAGGGAAATGTGCCTTTAAGGTCAGATTTTAACCAAGTGCTTTGTTGTTTAGGTTGCAAATGCTATTACAAAACTAGAATGAAAAATGGTTTTCTAGTATCGTTAGACATAGAGTCCTTATATACAAGTACAGCTCACAACATTGGTATAGCAGCCACTAAATCCTTCTTCAGCACAAGAGGGGTTCAATACAGTGATCATAATACATTTACTTTAGCCCTATTAAGATATGTATTAACACATAAATTTTTTGTGTTTGATGGGAAGTTCTATTATCAAAAATGTGGCACAGCTATGGGAAGTCCATGTGCTCCATCATACGCCAGCCTGTACTTGGGCTGGTAGGAGAACACCAAAGTATTTATAGAGAAAATGTCCCACCATGTGGAAAATATTGGGTTACGGTTAAGGTATATCGATGATGTGCTGCTAATATGAACTGGTACTAAGGAAGAATTCACAGAATTTGTTAGAATTTTAAATGGGAATGATTATAATCTTAAAGTGACATCTGAAATCAATCAGGATTTTTTATCCTTTTTAGATATTAAGATTATGAGAAACATGTACAATGAAATTATCACTACTGTATTCCAAAAAGAAACAGCTACAAATTGTTACGGTTCAGTACACTCAGACATGGAAGATGTTGGTAAAACACAATTTTATTAAAGCACACAAGGAATGGTGTAACCCTCACGGGTCCAGTAATTAGCATCAATAACTGACACAGGACAGGTTACAAGCTAGTTAACCCACATGGGTCCAGTATGGACATACAATCACAATACTGACACAGGTCAGGTAACTTAGATCGATACAGTGTAATAGAGTCCAATGGAATCCAGTGGAGCCACTGACTAAATAGCCCAGAATAGCGGAGGCCCAATGTCGATTATAGGCAGCAGGAGGCGACAGTGACAGAACAGCAGCAGCAAACAGGCACGGTTCGCCTGAATGGAGGATGCAACGGTGGACGCCCACCGGAGACTACAAAAGGGCGAGTCAGAGCTCGTGCCAGGAGCGGAGGCCCTTCCGAGACTATCCACCATAGTGTGCCTTTGCTACCCACGGAGGGTTAATGTGCGTATAGGTATAAAATGGAAGGCAACCGGAAGCGCCCAACAGTACCTATATATGGGAATACCAACCGCACAGAGTACCGGAGCTGTAATGACACTGGTGTAGCAAGTAGTGGAATGAGGCACCACCCCCAAAGGGGTTAATGAACGCTATGGTCAGGACTCGGCAGACTACTGGATGCGCCCAACTGAACCCAAAGAGGAAGACCAAGCGATCACTAGAACGGTGTGGAGGAGCACTGACACACTGAGACTCAAAACCCACGGCCTGGATTGCTCATGGTAACGGTACTGCCAGGTCTTCGCCAGCCGGGCACGGAGGAAGCAGGAACCACCACCAAGCCAATTCAGTACACAGCACAGGAACGTCAGCCAAGCCAGGTCGGTACACAGAGCAGGGTCGTCAGTCTTGCCTGGTTGGTACACTGAGCAGGGTCGTTGGTCTCGCTGGGTCGGTACATGGAGCAGGAACGTCAGCCAGGCCAGGTCAGAACAGGAAGCAGGAACGTCAGCCAATCTGAATTGGTACACAGAATCAGGAACAGTAACAAAAGCGTAGTCAGGCAGTCCGGGGTCATACACTGGTATCAAGTAGACAAAACTAGCGCTAGGCATCAGGTACACCACGAAAGGGCAAACGCTAAGTGACAGCCCAGGGTATAAAAAGGCTGTCACTGGGAGGAGCTGTACAGCGCAGCTAATGGGAAGGCAACAATAACAAGATTGTCAGAATGTCGCATAATCACGGACACAAAGTGCACATCCACAACCCCTGATACAAGATATACCCAAGGGGCAATATATGAGAATTTGCAGGCTGTGTTCTACTATTGAAGAATTAAAATGCAAGCAGAGCTATTGCAACAGAGATTTTTGGAATGAGGATACAGTAAGAAATGTCTTAAATTATCTTTATAATTAATACATAGTTTATGAAACTCTTGCATTACCATATTATGGAATGCTTCAATATAAAGGCCCTTGCTTTGATTTGGATAAAAAATGGATCTAGGTTTTAAAGATGTGCAGAGTGAAACATCTACCAAAGAGAAAGATAGTGGCCCAGATATGTGAAAGATATTTCATAATATGGAGAATCTTCTCAAGGAGGAAATGAGCTCCTGGCTAGGCCTTTATATTGAAGCATTCCATAATATGGTAATGCAAGAGTTTAATAAACTATGTGTTAATTATAAAGATAATAATAGAAATATTACCCTACAGGAAAATCTAGCTCTCAAGAGATTAAAGGATAATAAGATCTTTTATATCACACAAGCAGAAGGGGAAGGGGGCACAGTGATTATGCCCTATGAGGAATATATGGAAGAGGCTCATAGACTGTTGAGTGATGTATGTATATATCAAGTTTTGGAACATGACCCCACAGAAAGATATGGAGAATGTTTACAGAGCATTGTGAGGATGGCATATGAACAGGGTATATTGACGAAGCAGGAAATGGATTTCCTGATAGTTAAATATCCCAAAGTGCCCTATTTTTATTTAGCTCCGAAGGTTCATAAGACCTTGGATAAACCTCCAGGTCGACCTATTATTGCTGGTATGGGTGGGGGGTGACATTGCGACTGTCCAAATACATCATTTTCTTCAAAAATATGTGGTTACTTTGAGATCTTATATGAAGGACACTAATCATGTCCTTGGTATTTTGGACCAATGTAACTGGGAAAGTGATTATTTGTGGCTGCCATTGATGTCACCTCCCTATATACCAGCATAGACCATCACAGGGGATTAGAGGAAGTGAGATTTTTCCTGGAGCAAGATCATGAGATGGAAGATACACAGAAATTGTTTTTACTTGAGGGCATTGAATTTATTTTGTGTAACAACTATTTCCAGTTTATGGAGAAATATTTTTTTTAAGTCAGACGAGCTGCCATAGGCACCAGTTTTGCCCCCAGTTACGCCAACCTGTACATGGGTCATTTGGCGATGGCCCATGTCTGGGGGGTGGGGCTGGGGGCGAGGTTGGCATTCTATGGACGCTTTATAGATGATCTTTTAATAATATGGAAAGGAAGTGCTGTGGAACTAGAAATGTTTATAGCACAATTCAATGAAAATGACAGAGGTTTAAAATGTACTTATAATATTAATGTTGATAGTGTAAGCTTACTTGATCTAAATTTGGGACATGAAGATTATACAATTATTATTACTAATTATGTGAAATCAGTAAATACTAATAACTACGTACATTTCAACAGTTGCCATTTAAGACAATGGAAATCTAATATACCAGGAGGCCAATTTAAAATAATTAAGAGAAACTGTAAAAGACAGCAAGATTATGAAATGCAGGCTACTGAATTAAAGGACAAATTTATTCAAAAAGGGTACCGTACAGAGGAGTTAGAGCAGTCTTACCATCAGGTCAAGGAAATGAAACGGGAAGATTTATTGATACCTAAAGAAAAGAAAGGGAGAATAGATAAATTAGATAATAAACCTCAATTTATCACTCAATATAACAATGCACACCATAAGATAAAAAATATACTTAAAAAATACTGGCCGATATTGTTCCAGGATCCGGTTTTGAGTCGGGAGATTTCAGGGAATCCAGAGATCATATTTACTAGGAACAAAAATTTTAAATACATTTTTTCAAGAAAAAAGTCGTACATTACCAGTATTAATAAATATGTAACTAAGAGTAACAGTTTTTTTTAGATATAAAGGGAGTATTCAGGTGTGGTATGAATAGATGTACAACCTGTCAGTTCATAAAACATAAACAAAGTTTAGGGATGGATATAATAATGAAATATTAATTAGGGAGCATATTACATGCAATAGCACATATGTTATATATTAAATTACATGTCCTTGCTCTAAAAGCTATATAATGAGGACTAAGAGAAAGATGAAGGAATAGTTCTTGGAACATAGAAAAGCTATAATTAATTCAGATGCTAAATATCCCTTAGCAATACATTATAAAAATGATCATAATAAGTCTACGGAGGGAACGATAGTTGTGGCTCCAGAACAGATTACAGGTTCCTTAAAGGAAGGAGAAAGATTTGCATGATCATGCAAAAGGGAAGCATACTGGATTTTCAAGTGTAACACTTTGGCCCCTAATGGGCATAAAGATAAGATAGATGTGAATACATATATGGGCAGACGAAGGAAGCTTATGTGTAGGAGTTCATGTAGCAGTGGATAGAGGGATATTAGTTTATTTATTTTATGTCCTTATTGTCATTTTTTTCTCTTATTTTTATTTGTATTTATATTTTTATTCATATTTATTTTAATTTTTATTTGTATTTATATTTTTCATTTTTATTACTATCCTCTTGTGTATTCACTCAGATATAGAGAAGGATAGATAGCTATTTCTTATTGTTAGACAGAAGATTTATATTGTTGTTATCATGTTGTCACTATTATGTGTAAGATCTGTTGTGTATTGTATAGGATCAATTTCTAACCATATTAATATTTGGATCAGGATATGGTTATTACACTATCTTTGCACCAGTTAGGGGAATAAAGGTGGATTGTGAAAACTCCATTAAGATACAATGGACTTTATGTATACTGGAAAAGGATACATTAAAATGGAAGTCAATATAGAGCTAATATGGCGCCAAATATATATAAAAGGACGCTGAAACGTTTTCCCGATATTCTCCCTGATGAAGTACTAAGTTTGTAGTACGAAGCGCGTAGGAGTTTGTTTAAGGAGTCTGTAGAACTAATAGCACCTAGAGGAAACCTGAGAGTCGGTGCCAGCAGAAGCCCAGTTGGGGGTATTTAAGACGGGATGCAATGTGGAGTAGTTCCAGCTTGTGAACGGACGTAGTGATCGAAAGAAGATGGGAGGTCTACTGTATTGCTAGTGGACTATACTGCCCACATACAAGAAAGAGGAGAGAGCCGCTGAGATATACCCCAGGTAACATTGTTACATTTAGTAGCTATAACGGGAAAAAGATCACGACCTAGTCGGGAGTATCCAATTAAATTTATTAAGACCTGCCCTCTAATACATAGTCCGTCATTCACTACTTCAAGAGCCATCTTATTTTACATGTCATCTATGCCTAACTGCTATACCTCCACTTATATGGAATTTTATTCAGGCTATTAATTGCAATTTGGAAATATCTACTGACACAAGGATACCTTCTACAAAGGAGTAATAAAGATATATATTTATTTGGTGCACCAGCGTTGCTCCGGAGCTCATACTATCTTTGTTTAGACTGATATTTATCAGAATATAGTCCTGATGTATGTACTGTATATGTTTTATTTGTTTTTTATGAGTATTTTTAATAAATGTATGCCATTCACAGCTTTTGATAGCACTCTCCTACTACACCTTTTATAGATACAACAATGTTTATATTAAGCATGTTAAAGCCAAACATCAAAACAGAAATTGAGCGCTGCTACCACTATACCCTTTTCCTAGGTTTGGGAGAAAAGTGAGAAAAATCTCCCACATGACTTTTTGCGAAAAAACAGCAGATTTTTCGATTTTTTCGCAAACGTTTTCTCTTTTTCTCCAATGCAAAATTTTCCTTCTTTTTGCCTATTCCATCAAATTTTTCGTGTATTCCAACTCATTTTTCTCCTATTCTAACACATTTTTCTCCTATACTAACACATTCTAACACATTTTTCTCCTATTTTAACACATTTTTTTTCCTATGGTTAATATAGTGCAACATTTCCCAGCATAATATTACTTCTGAGGGCTGTAGTGAAGAAATAAGTAGCTCGTAGTCAAAGTTGTGAGTCCTACAGCAACATATACCTTGAAAATGTGTTAGCATGCAGAGTGCCTTTGTCCTTTGCCCACTAACTTCCTGCTTATGTGACACTGGCACATATTCATGATGCTGTCAAGTGACTAAAAAAATAAAGTACAACCTGCAATGTGGCAAATGTGTATGGTAGTGGTGGTGGGGGACTGGCGTGGTGTGATTGGTGGGACCTTGAGAAACTGCATCCACCCCAGGAGGAAAGGGATCATCATCATTTATTACACATGCTACAGTAACAATTGCTGCAGTCAGTTTTTGCACTAACACTTTACTCCCATGCCCCTGCACGTCCTACAGCTTTCCCCCACTCGCCTGTGCATTTGCTAGACATTACTCAACTACTGTGTGTGTTTTTACCCAGAATTGATGGAGTGTGATGTCTTGCCTTGGCCCTCAAAAAATTCTCAACGTCGTCTGCTGTCTATCAAGTCTGCCGCAGTCACAGAGCTCCCAGTCAGCTGTCTAATATATTTATTTGTTTCATTATTTATGTTTTTTGTGTTTTATTTATTTATTTTTAAGGTGTCCTCCATATCTTATCACAGTTAGTCCCAAAACAAATATATATATAACTAAAAAACAAAATCAGCAACTTATTTTCCCAGACTTCCCCAGCACAGAGACAATAAAAGTAAAATCAGCAAGCAATTTGGACCCCAGCTGCCTGTATCTTGCCAGTCGGTCACACCAAATTTTGCAGTATTTCCTATCCCCATTGTTCCCCTTAGAGTCCCCTACTACAGAGAACAAATGTCCTATCTAAATGATTCTCTAAAACTAAGCTTCAATTCACTTTTATTTACCTATCTTCTCTAGCTCAAAAACATGCTGCTCTCTCCTCTCACAAACACAGAATGGCATGCTGCGAGAGCCTGACAGACTTTTAGTTGGCTGTAGAAAACTTTTGTGAGGTGGAGAAAAATGTTTCTACCCATTGATTTCAATGCAATGAGCTAGGCGAAAAAAGCGTGAAAAGGCAGAAAAAACGGCACTTTTCGCTGGCAATTTTTCACCAAGCGGAAAGTGCCATTTTTTTACTGATTTCAGTTTGAGGCAAAAATTTTCACCCATCCCTACTCTTCCCCTCACCAAAGGGCACAAAGAGTGGCACTGAAAATCCCAAAGGAACACAAGAGAGGCCCAGCCTGGAAGTTCGATGATATGTAATTGCTAGGGTGCAGGAAAATATATCCATTGCCCCTGTCCCAGCACCCTCAGGGTCCTCTTCCTCCTCATCTGGTGTACCACATTTGCCTGCCTAACCAGCTGTCAGCTGATAGTGAGTCTGTAGATATGAGGAGTTGGCAGCTTGTGTGCCTACCCATTGCACATTATGTTGTGCACTGATTGGGGTGGGGAGCAATTGAATGCAGGTTATAATGGAGAATCTACAGACATTCCATCACAGGGGAATATGTTAAGCCGCTGTAAGGGTGGATTCATTATTTTTATTAAGTCTTCTGTCTTGATAGCACATGTCCTTAAGGGAGTGGACAAAGGCCATAGTGACATCAGTACTTTATTTCTTGGGGAATGGTTTTACATTGCTGACCTGTCATGTTTTGCCCTTGTTTCCTTTGTTCTTGTGATTTCTTGCCTGGTTTTCTGACTGTTTATCCCTTGTTTGCCAATTCCTTATTCCCAGCCTTGTTTTGACATGTTTCATGAAGCCTTTATCAAGCTCCAGTATTTCAGTTTTTTCACACGATTAAAGAGTTCCAGTTCATGACTCATTGTTTTAACCCCTTAATGACACAGGACGTACATGTACGTCCTGTGTGGCTGTCACTTAGTGACAGAGGACGTACATGTACGTCCCGGAAATCCGGCTCCCCGCGCGGCTGCGCGCCGTTCGGGGACTCCGGATTATTTAAAAAAAATAAAAAAAAATGTTAGACGGACGTTAAGTGGCGGCCGTCACTAAGGGGTTAATATTGTTCCTATGATCTCCTTGTGTATTGACCTGGCTTCTCCTTGACCTTTCTTCTACTTTGTGATTTAGCACAATATTCTCAGATCCCTGTTACTGACCTTGGCTCTATTCATTCGACTCCTCTTCTGTCTGCCTCCTGTGTACTGCTTTGCCGTACTGGTTTCTGACTTTGGCTCCGTTATTGACTATTCTTCTTCTGCTGCTCAGTACTACATTGTCCACCCATTCCTGACTTGGCTCATCTGTCTATCCTTTTTGTCTTGTCTCTGTTTGGTCTCTTCTCCTTGTGCCCCTAGTCGAACATCAACCACCAAGCATCAACCACCTTGACAACCAGTTGAACATCGACCACCAGCCGGACTTTGATTATCCTGTACCAGTCTTCTTATTTGAGTCCCAGGTCTCTGAGTTCTAGACAACAACCAAGATTAATTCTACAGGTAGGATTCCTGTTCTGCTATTCTATAGGACCTCAGTGGGTAGCTGCTGTTCCTTGAGTTGTCATCCGGGGTACGGGCTGGCTCCACCGGTCAGCACTAATCTGGCCTAGTGGCCATCATCTTCTCTATCCAGGTCTAGGCTGCAGCAAGGCAGCCCAGGTAGCAGCCACCACCAGCCAGCCTTGCATTCTAGCCATTGCACTCTAGCATGTAACCCACTGATGCCTAAATTGCAGTATATCTTGTATTGCTGATGGTTATATACCTTTTACATACATATCAATAGCAGTCTGACATCACTTCTTGGGGAATCTCTTTCACAAAGCCTAAAGAGGCAGCTTACATTGGGCACTTAGTCTGTCAGATCATCACATGACCTAAGCATCAAGGTGTCTGGTTGCAACTGTACCTATTGCTTAATATGAGAGCAGATAGTCAATTGTTTTAATGCTTCTCAGTCCTTCCTTGTGCACATTGTGAACATTATAGTTGCTGATGAAAGACACAGTTCCTTCCTGCTCTCAAGAGAAAAAGTATTATTTTACCACACCCATTATATTAAAGGATGTGCAGGAGGAGAAGCATAATTGGTCAACTTCTTCTCTCTAGATGCACGTGAGGTGGTGTGGTGTTTTGTTGTGGTGTTACTACTGCCTCAGCAACACTAGGGCTAGAAGCAAGTAGAAGCATCATCATACACCACCTGTCTTATATCAGTGCTGATGCTCCCAGACCCATGCAGCAGCCTAATCCTTCTGCTGCTTAAATGACTCAGTGGCAGAATTTACAGCCATAGTATTTGCAACCACCACCTAGCACTGCTGACACTAGGCCAGTTGAGCATAAGTTTTCTTCAGGTTTTTTTTTTTTTTACTAGCCTGACAAATGGCAAGTGTGACATTAGGGGACCCTCTGTCACATTTCTTGTCACCTCCTCCAACCAGCAGTGAGATGTCTGTAATAGAGCAGAAGCAGCATGGAGGGACTAGTGGTGGTGGTGATGATGATGGTGGAGAAGCCAGAGAGGAAGAGACATTGATGGCCTTTTTCGCCCAAACTTAGAAGGAATGGGAGACAGGAATGAGGATGGGCATCACCACCACTAGCAATGAGCTTTTGGAATTTGCGGAATTTGCAACTGCTCTAATTCCTGCTGCTGCTGACATGCAAGGGCAGCAGGATTCTGAGGTGCAGGCTAGTGTGCCACAGACCACCTTGGACACAATGGGAATGGGGCCAACAAGTGAGGTGGTACTAGGACAGGTTCCTCTTTCAAGCAGCAGCAATAATCCTGGTCCTAGTTGCAGTGCTGATTCTGAGGCAGTTGCAGCACCAGCAGCAACATCATCCTCTGCCTCAGCCAGTGAAGGGTATTGTGGAGGAGAAGAAGAAAGAGGCCATTTTTCTCCACCTGTTCCCTACTCCTTGAAGTCTTGGGTGTGGGACTATTTTTCTCTTGGGGCAGGAACAGTACAGTCATCACCAAAGGCACTGTGCACAATTTGTGACAAGTCAGTGAGAAGGGAAAAGGAGGGAATAAACCTTGGCACAACTGCCCTGATACCACACATGAAAAATAGACACCATGACATTTATCTCAAACATGTTAACACCAAACACCCACCACTGAAACTGAGCACTGCTGTTGCTGTACCCCCTGACTCTCCAGAAAGGCAACAAGAGGTGAGGTGGAGATCAAAGAGGAGGAAGAATAGAGAAACCTAGACAGAGGCTGAAAGTTCAATGACTAGTGAAACTAGCTAGCCATCACCTTCTTCCTCTAGGGTAAATACATCTTCTGCTAATCCATCTCTTTCATCATTACCTCACCCGCCAAATGATAGACACTCTGTAGATGTTAGGATGTGGTAGTTGGTGTCCACCCATTGCACACTGTGGTGTGCACTGACCACACAAGGCAGCGTGGTGGAGGAGAATCGCAAGCAGGGCATCAAGCAACATCGGAGAGATTCCATCCCACAGAATATGCTAAGCTGGTGTCAGGGAGGGTTCATCATTACTATAAAACTATTAGCGAGATGTCATGTTTCCTTAGCGGGGTGTGGACAAGAAGTATAGTGACACAACAGCAGTACTTGGTGTCTGGTGTCATGTTGTTTGGATAGAGTTGTGCAGGTGTTATTTACCGTACACACTGTGCACATTGCAGTTACTGATGAGAGGCACAGTTCCTGCTCTCAAGGGAAAAAATTGTATTCTAGTAACAAAACACAAATGATTTTGGAGGAGGGGCAGGTGGAGAAGAATTATTGGCTATCTTCTTCTTTCCACATATACTGAGGCTAGTTATTGTGCTGCTACTGACTTGGGCACGTCACTGGAGCTAGTAGTGGCAAGCAGAACCCTCACCATCCATCAAACATGTTACTGATGTTGTTAATGCCATTCCCTTTGAGCTGTCTAATCATCCTTCTGCTTAAACAACTCAGCAGCAGCAGCAAGAACAGCAGTCGCAAATTCCGCATCTACAGTAGGGCATTTGACAGTGCCCACTGGCCAACGCAACATGAACTGCTGGCAAAAGGCCAGTAGGATGTTTTTTTTTTCCTCAGGGCTTGTGCTTTAAAAAAATAAAATAAAATAAGAAAAACCATAGGCCTACAAAAAACAAACAATTTTTGGGGGTTTGTTTCTAACGAGCCTAAGTCCTACAAATCAATGTTTCCTTAGGGCTAGTGCCAAACAATCCTAAGTTCTACAAATCAATGTTTCCTCAGGGCTTGGGCCTCTAATAAGTATAAGCCCTAACGTCTCTCTCTCTTACTATTCTCTGTGCTGCTCCCTCTGCACAGAGCTAGTATTCAGGTAGCTAACAATAACATAAAACATAGTAAGATAGTTTTTATATATTTCATGTGATTACCTAATTGTGTTCTGATTTTCAGGTGTTAAAAAGTGAATAACTTGAGATGTATAGTACAAAATGTCATCTTGAAAAGTAACTAGCAGAGATTGATCAGGGAGTTAGTCCCTGGGCACAGCCTGTAATGAAGCTGCAGTCCACCAGGCTGGTACCTGTTAGACTGAGCCTGCAATGATATGGGCCAAATTTAAGAAAAGTGTACCTAAAATTGGGCAAATAGCTAATAGCACCAAATGCATATCTCGTATAACTAGCTCCAGCTTGGGTTTTTTTTTTTTTGCTGTTCTACTCCTTTAAATATTTATCACACTGACAAATTGTGGCTTGGTATATTGGAGACATCAATTTTTGGGTCTCTCCACTTATTAAACTGCGTCAGTCAATTTTCAGCAAGTTTCTATGCCCTTTGTTTCCGTCTGACTCAGACTAATCTAAACAAAAGAAAATTGTTTTCTAAGGTGTGGTGTAGAAAGGTTATGAGTCATACCTGCATGTAGCATTAATAATTCATGTTCTTTGTTACATGTTTTCAGGGTAATTAAACCTAAAGGTTTTGCCTAGTGAAAAAAATATCAAATATGATTTTTTTATTTGCTAATTAGAGAAAACCCAAAATGGTATGCTGTCAACAGTGTTTTACAACTTTCCAGTTCAGAGTGTCCAACACATTTCTAAGCATAACTGAGAAAATTTGGGGCAAACCATCTGCACCATAGGGGACATAAAAATTCCCCAAATTCCCATTAATGTAACCCTTTGATTGCTGGAGGGGTACACAACACATTGCTTTGCAATGCATTGTATTCTTCTCTGGCACTCAAAGGGTTAAATGTTGTTTTTACCCCTTGAATGCTAGAGAAGTCTCTAACTCTTTGTAAACTGAGTAACAATATTATAGTGGATATCAACTAGGGTGCCTTGGTACTTTGGTGTCCCATGTATACCAGCTTAGAGTGCTCTACTTTTTTATGAAGGAAAAAAAGTTAAAGTTGAGTTTTTAATGTAGATATATGGAAATTATTGTGTGCAATATGCTTTTATTGTAATTCTGACTGCGAGACCTAAATGTTCCCCTTCATTAGGATCTTGAAAAATGAATTATAAAATGCTAGGGGTGACCTCAAAATTCCAGGGGCCTTAAATGAAAAAAGATTGACTACCACTGCAGTATGATGAACATCCTTCTGCCTGCCATTCAAAAGATAAGACTGATTAGAGCACAAGTGGTCACATTATAGAAGTAGCATTTCTGGAAAAACAGCAGCTTTTGATTCCTCAAACGAACCATTTAGAAGCTGAGATAAAAAAAATATATTAGTTCAACCATGAGGAGATTAAATGAGGAACATCTCAGTGCCTCTGCAGAATAATTAAGTTGTAACTTGTGATCTTTAATTAGATGCTTCAACTAAAGTCGACTGTTTTGATAGTCAAATATATAAAATGCAGACATTTAATTTTCAGAGGCTTATTAACTACAATAAAGATTTGTAAACAAAAAAACGGAGCAAATAATAGGAAAGGAATAAAAACAACAGCAATTTTAATTGAAAGCAAAGCTTAAATGCACAAAAATAAAATAAAACATCTAAAGTCAGTTTTGGAAGCAATTTGTTTTCAACTTTTTTTTTCTTGTATTCTGTCCTATGTCAGTAAAGAAGAATTGTACCCTCAAATTAAGTAGGCTTGTGCGATTCGGTTCAGCGACATTTGGAATTCAATGAAAATGGGATCATTTCGTGACATTCGGGCAATCCAAAAGGCAAGGGTCATTCACCAAAAAAAATCCAAATCCGACTAGCCCTGGTCCAAATGTTGTAGAAAATTTCGGAAATTCAGTGACTACTACCTGCACTTGATTACTTTCCCTCCATATTTTCCCTCCATATCTCTAGTACACTTAGCTTCTTTGTTTCATGATGTTGGTTGGACTAATATGACACAGACACTAAGACAGCTTGCATTTCCTCTTAGTGCTTTGTTGGAGCTGAGAGAGAGAAAAAGAGAAGAAGCAGGAGATATTAGTGTCTAGCTGTTGTGTAGGCAGGCAGGTAGCATTAGATATAGGCAGGCCTTTAGTGCCTTATTGCCACTGCAAGGGAAAGTCACTTTTGTTCCTGTGTAAAATATTAAAAATAATAGTAGGGATTTGTTTGAATAATTTTCAGAGTGACACTTCAGCCAGTCTCACAGTTCTATAGGCAGGCCTAGTACCTTATTGCGTTTGTAAGGGAAAGTCACCTTTGTTCCTGTGTAAAATATTAAAAATAATAATAGGGATTAATTTGAATAATTTTCAGAGTGACACTTCAGCCAGTCTCACAGTTCTATAGGCAGGCCTAGTACCTTATTGTGTCCGCAAGGTAAAGTCACCTTTGTTCCTGTGTTAAATACTAAAAGTAATATTAGGGATTTGTTTGAATAATTTTCAGACTGACACATCAGCCAGTCTCATAGTTCTATAGGCAGCCCTAGTATCTTATTGCGTCCTCAAGGGAAGGTCACCTTTGTTTCTGTGTTAAACATTAAAAGTAATAGTAGAAATTTGTTTAAATCATTTTCAGAGTGACACTTCAGCCAGTCTCGCAGTTCTATAGACAGGCCTAGTACCTTATTGTGTTTGTAAGGGAAAGTCACCTTTGTTCTTGTGTAAAATATTAAAAATAATAATAGGGATTAATTTGAATAATTTTCAGAGTGACACTTCAGCCAGTCTCACAGTTCTATAGGCAGACCTAGTACCTTATTGCGACCGCAAGAGAAAGTCACCTTTGTTTCTGTGTTTAACATTAAAATTAATAGGAATGCTATAGCTGTCCGCTGCAACAGGTGATGGGATATGACGTATGATGCTGAGGGGGCGGAGCACCTAAGATGTGTAACAAAGCCCTAGTCTGAGCAACAGGGAACGGGAAGATCGGAAGTGCTCCATTGTGTGGATGCAAGCTGAGCAAGTTAATATGGAGGTACAATGAGTCAGGTAAGCGGACACTTGGATGAACCAGTGCCTCCTTGGAGTTTCAACTGAAGTGTGCAAACAGAAGTTACTGAGGATAAAACCGGATATATCAAGGCCTAGGCAGAGAATGCTGTTTGTTGCATACTGTTAGTGTAGCTAAGAGCAGGCTGCAGAAGTACTGCTCAGTGTGGTGTTTCAGATGCGAAGGAGCTGTTGAGGCACGGGATAGGACCTTTCAAAAATATTGTTGGAGAGAACGACTGAAGGGCTGGTCCTAGGCAGCACAAATTGTGATTGGGCTGAGATCCAAATTATAATTTTTCGCTATAAATTGACCACCTAAATTAACGTCTATAGCAGGCTCGATGGGAATATTAATTGTTAAACTGCTGTAGGAATAATTTGGTAATAACGTGGTAATTGTCTAGCAAGAAGAAAGGCTACTGACTATACAAGAGTGCACGGAGGTGTTTGAGATGTACTTAATAAACCTGTATATTTGAAAATACGCTGGGTGATAAGCTGGAAACAAGCTGAAAACACATCTGGTTAGTAAGCTTTGTGTAAGAGACGTTTAATATAATAATAATATTTTGGACACTAAGCAAGCGGTTATTGATCTGTAACTTGAAAACAGTGTCTGAAATTTAAAATGGTGGCAAGAAAAGGCAATGAAACACTCTTCTAAGAAGGAAAAAAAATCAGACTTGCATCCAACAGGGGATAAATCAATAGTTTCTCTTTTCTGTCCTTAAAGTATGACCTCCAAAGAAATGGTGGACAAAAATGTTCAGCTGGATACATTTTTTCAATTAGATAAAATTGCTGGTGTATTGGAATCTGAAACAGAAGGCGCCACAACACAAGTCCTAAATTTGGGAGTGCAACCTGCTTGGATTACGCAGGAGTACTTGCAGAAGAGTTTAGAGCTACAGCTAACTCAAATAAAGGATGAACTAAAAACCATCTTACAAAAATACAAGAAGATATGATGAGTTTGGGGAGCAAGGTTATGGAAAATAGAGAGAGAATAACTAATGTGAAAGCAGATGTCCAGATAGTTAAAGAATAAATTATTGCCTTAAATTCAACAATAGCAATATTGGATTCTAAATTGGTAGATATGTAAGATAGAGGACGAAGGATAAATGTACACATTAGGGGAATTTCTGAAACTATCTCCTTAATCATGGTTAGACCCTTTCTCATGAAACTCATTTTGGATATGGGAATACAGGAACTAAGTGATGAAGCTATAATTAAGAGAGCACACCACCTGCAGAAATCTAATGCAGCGCCTACTGATGCACCTAGAGACATTATTGCCTGTTTTACATCTTTTTATGTGAAGCAAAAAACTATTAATGCATCAAAGGATTTTAAAACAGAGGACATTCAATATAGAAATATTTTTTTTTTCAGGATTTATCTTCTGCAAAGAGAAATAAAAGGAGAACATATACTTTTTTTACAGATGTATTGAGATTAAGGGGGGTAAAATATAACTGGGGTTCTCCGGTAAAATTGTTTGTAAGATTCAATGAAACTTCACATATTGTGGGGAGCATAGAAGCGGCTAAGGAATGGTTAAATAAATACATAACTGTTAATTAATGGTTTTGGGGTAGACAGGGTCACTATGAGAGGGGGGAGAGGAAGTTTTCTTTTTCTTTTCTCTTGGTTTCACATAGGTGGTGGGTGAAGATATAAGGATAATTATATATATGTTTTGAAGATTAGGTTAATAGTTGTAAATTCTAGGATGGATATGGTTTTGGTAAGGGTCGGTTCAATAGAAGATTGTCAAAAAATAAATATAGGAAACTTTTTTGGTCGGACCATGATCCTATTATATTGGAGATAAGATCTGCTTATAGAACGAAACAAAATTCTTGGAGAATAAGGGCTGAAATGCTATCAAATCCAAAAATGCTTAAAGAACAACATGAAGTTACAAGAACGTATTTTGCAGAAAATGATAAGGAGATACAAGTATGTCAAATGTATGGTGTGCTTATAAGTGTATAATTCATGGAAATATAATTAAAAGAGAAATTTAATGAAGGAAGCAGGGAAATTGCTCAATGTCAAAGATGTATATTGAATTATATAATAATAAACTTAGACCCAATTTTGAAATGTCTAAAGCAATTGGGGTAATTAAGAAAGATATAAAGGAATTTCTTTTTGCTAGAGCCAGTAGAGTAATGGTCAGGCAGAGGCAAAAATGGTTCTATATGGGGAACTGTGCTGACAAGTTACTGACAGGTCAGTTGAGGAAGGCTAATGCCAAAGCTGAAATTCATAGAATAAGCATGAAAGATGGGGTATATTTAAGCCCAGAGGGGATTGGGGGGGCTTTTAGAGCTTTATATGATATTCCAGGGCAAGAGGTAAATAGAGAAAAAATAGAATATTTAAAAAGTGTTAATCAAAAAACAATATCGAATGAACAAACAGAAATATTGGAAGCTCCATTTATGGTGGAAGAAGTCCAACAAGTAATATCTAGATTAAAATGAAATAAAACGCCGGGACCAGATGGTTTCTCAAATGTTTTCTATAAGAAATTATTGAATTCTATTGGCTGTTATTTGACTAATGTGTTCAATGATATTAGAATCCAGAAAAAGTTCCCAGGGGAAATGCTACAGGCTTCCATAACACCTATACCCATACCAGGTAAAGATACAGCGGGGGTAGCAAATTACTGGCCAATATCCCTTATTAATAGTGATACAAAAATATATTCTGCAGTGATGGCTAATTGATTGGGGGCAGTGATTCCTTGTATTGTTCACCGGGATCAGGTCGGTTTTGTGCATGATCGATTTTCCATTAATAATGTGAGGAAATTAATTGACCTAATAGATCTGGTTGAAGTCCGGGGATCTCCAGTGGTGGCCCTGTCATTGGATGCAGAAAAGGCCTTTGACAGGGTCAACTAGGTCTTTCTGGACAAGGTCATTAAGGCATATTGTCTTGGTGAACTGGTCAGGGATAAAATAATCAAACCAACAAACTAATGAAGGGCTCAAATGTGACAGAATCACTTGCGCCCCCCCAAAAAAGGAACCAAATATCATAAGGCACACTGAGTCTACCACAAAATAGAAAAATATTTTATTGATACAAAATAGACAAAGGCAAGCATGAAGTCAGTTAAAAACACACAAAATTCTGGAGAGCCCAAACAGCATATGAAAAAGCTAACTGGGTACTAGGAAAAATACCTAATGAAATAAACAAGTAAACCAGCAACCATCTATAATACAAGCAATACAAGCTAAAGGGCAAAAATGCACAAAGCAAATAAGGTACTGGAAATACTTATCTATAGTGAATGAATAGGTAGGAGCCCAGTAGCAATAAATAGCAGCCAGACTCTTCAGAAAACCAGGACCCAATGCGTATCGCCATTAATTGTGGCTTCGTCAGGGTAAGGTGAGGTCATCAAAAAGCAGCTTATATAGCGCTGTCGTACGTATCAGGGACATCCAAAATAATCATGTGACCGGAGACATAATAAGAAAAACACGATTGAAGCGGCTCACCTGGTTAGTCCAGAACCCAAGGAAAAACACAGGACTAGACTACCACGTGATCCAAGAATTGATCTTATCCTCCCTTTCAACTCTGCACTACATGTGGTAAACAGCTAATATAACTCACCAGACTCTCCACAGCCAAGCACTAACCTGGAACTTGGTGGTCACATGGAGCCAACCCTGATCACATGATCGGACTGTCACAATATTTACAGAAAAAGCGGAGAAATAATTATACAATTATGACTGCAGTCACAAGATTAAATATATAAAATCTAAAAGGCATGCCCCATATAGAAACACAACTACAGTTAAAGGTACACACTCAAATGCAAAATAGAACAATAACAAATTTGTTATAGTTAAATAAACCTGTGGCATGAGTATGGCCCCAACGCAATACACTGTTATAAGACATGTTGTTAATATAATAAATTATATTAAAATAATAAGGCAGCAAATCTGCTGAAAAAACAGCCGAATGAAACAAATAAGATGCATCTTATTTCAGTATGTAAAACATTGGACATATTACATAATTATATGTCCCTGAAAATGGACCGCAGCACCACAAAAAGCAGCACAAAATAACATTACATTATGGCACAACAAAAACTTCCCAAATTCATAAGGAAACATAGTTCACTTTCAAATAACAAACATAAATAACACACAAAGAAAAAACTCTGATCTTCATTATATAAAAGTCCGTCCTTTCCAAATTATATATCCTCTTTGGGAAGGGCAGTAGATGAAGATCCCAATTGACAACATCCAGGGAAAAAACAAGAAAACCTCTGATCATCATTCCACAAGAGCCCATCTTCTCCAAATCATATATCCTGATTGATAAGGTCAATTAACAAAGATCCCAAATAGGCGAAATCCAGAGAAAGGCTATAAACAAAAAATATCCAAAAGTTCGAAAATACACCTCATTTATCTAAATAACTAATAAATGACATATCTTCATTTAAGCCAAAGGGAACACAAGTTTTTAGCATAAATATCCACCAGACCTCCCTTTTCAACTGCCTCTGTTCAAGGTTGCCTCTCATAATATCCATTTTAATTCTCTCCAAACCTAAAACCTCCAGGTTATAAGGGCAACCCCCATGTGCCAACAAGAAATGAGATGTGACTGTGGTGAGGGTGGTAGATCAGGGATTTACATCAGGAAGTTTTAGTATTAATAATGGGATGCGTCAGGGATGTCCGCTTGCCCCCTTGCTGTATATATTATCTCTAGAACCTCTGGCAGTTATGAGTCAACAAAACACAGAGATAAAGGGGATAAGAATTGGCCAGCTGGAATGTAAAATATTACTCTATGCAGATGATATTGTCTTGACGATGACCAATTCAGAAAAATCTATTTCTTTTCTCCTGTATGGGCTTGTTTCTAACTATAAAATAAATGTGGGAAAATCGCAAGTAGTATGTTTTGCGACTGATCAACAGGAAAAAGAGAGATTGATGAGGAATTTTGCATTGCAGTGGCCTGATGAGGGATTTAGATATCTGGTTATAGATATTACACCTAATTTGGATGATATTGTGGAGGCTAATTATTCCCCTTTGTTGCAAAATCTTAAAAAACAACTGGACAAATGAAGAGGCCTGACAGTCTCGTGGATGGGGAGGATAAACATAGTTAAGCGGAACTACCACAGCATAACAAGTTTATCTTAAATAACTCCCCATCTGACTACTAGCTGCTTAGTAGCGCTAGTCACCAGAATTATTACCATATTAAACAGATTTCTCCTTTCTTCCCCCACTGACAGGCAGTACGGAGTGTAGACATCTTGCCATAGTGACGTCCACGCGCCTGCTCTTTCAGTACCTTCCGGAGCTGGACGGCTCCTAGCAACGCCTCCTAGAGCCGGCTGTGACTGACAGAGCAGGTGTGAGGACGTCACTATGGCAAGATAAAAATCCTAGAATTTCTAGATTTCAATTATATCAGAATAAGTTGCAGGAGGTATGGGCCTTCCGGAAATTGCATGACATCAACAAGCTAGGCTATTATTTAATGTAAGCCAGATACAACTGTTGAAAGCCAAGGAAGAAGATTGAGTCTGTATAGAGCAGGCAAACATAGATTTAAAAAATTTAGAGATGAGCCTATGGTTACAGCAAAAGATAGGAAGAGACCAGCAGAAGTATCTAGCCTGAGAATATTAAAACATTTAATAACTGAATGGTTTCGGTTCAAACAACAATTTGGTATTATGGATAAATGTATGATGTCTACACCTATAGAGGCTCTGGAGTATAATATGATTGGTTTTAAGGTTCCAGAAAAATGTCATAATAATAAGTTGAACATTTCTAGTTTATTTGTAGGGAAGGCTATGAAAACTTTCCAGCAGATGATGGAGGAAAATATGTGTGTCCCACTAGAATATTACTCTATAATTGGTATTAAATACGTTCTTACAAATCATTTATATAAAGGAAAGGATAAAAAGATGAAGAATTGTTTGGAGAAAATGTTAGAAGGGAGAGGTAGATCTGGTATGTTGGAACAATGGTATGAATGCTTGGGTCAAAGATCTTCTGGTAGATATATTCAAGATAGAATCAGATGGGAGGAAGACTTACTAAATATAATAGATAAGGAGGATTGGTGGGATAGTTGGTCTCAAATAGGGAAAGTTACGCACTGCATCAAGAGCTCCACTATAAAATAATGCATAGGTGGCATTATACACCATTAAAGCTGCATAAAATTGATACGTTGAATTCTTCTTTATGTTGGAGATGTGAAAAAGAATGCAGAGATTGTTTACATATATGATGGGCTTGTGAAAAAATAGAACATATATAGCAAAAAGCATTTGAGTTAACTAGGGACCTTGTAGGAACCACTCTCCTAATTCAACCAGAGAAAGCTCTTCTCCATCTAGATTTAGATTCTTTGAGATGGTAAAATAGAGGTTTGACTATTCAGATTTTGATGGTCGTCAAGCTAGTTATAGCAAGAAGATGGAAAACTATGGAAGATATAGAATGGGTTGTAGTAATAAATCAGATTCCTCATCAATTTCTGATGGAAAAATGAGACAGAAAATAGGGATATTTCAGGGAAATTGGAAAAAATGGCTGGAAAGTTCTCTGCACAATGGAGGGGTCATGGAGGATAATGTCTGAAGAGAGAAAATAGATGAAGCCCAATATGGAACTAAAATATAGTGATTAGAACTGCTCAGGAGTTTGGGATCCCACAAACCGCCCGCACCACAAAATGTCAGTTATTATTGTATGTAATGTTTGTTAAAGGTGTAAAGATTTTTAAAGGGAAAGAGTTAGATAATGTGAGAAGCTGAAATTTTGATAGGTGATGTGTTTTTTCTTTATGGATGTGACATCTGGTTGGTCATTTGTATTGTTTGTTTTTCTGTACGATGAAGATGATAATATTTTCTTTAATAAAATAAGTTAAAAAGAAAAAAAAATAATATGAGGAATTGAATAATTTTCAGTGTGACACATCAGGCAGTCTGGCAGTTGTGTTTGTGTATTGTGTAGGCAGGCAGGGTGCCTTATTGCTACATCCATACTTTAGCTAAATGCCCACCTTACTCTGTTCTATCATCTTCATTTAGATCCTGGAAATGGTTCCATTTATTTAATTTTCATTTAATATAGGTATTTTAAATTCAACAAATAATTCAGACTGTCATTGAATTTCATCCGAGTTGAAAGGTCAGATCTGAAATGTGGAGTCGACGAATGAAAAAAAAAAATTAGTTTGAAGTTGAATTTTACCGAAAATTTTGGTCGTCCACAAGTCTAGAAATAAGTGGCTCAATTTGTCTAGTAGAAAGACTTGCTTAGAAATGTGTCCATACTGTAGTTTGTTTATTTATTTATTTATTTACGCTTTTTAACCCTTTGAGTGCCAGAGGGGTAACTCTATGCTGTAGTCTACAACCTAAGGGTTAACTTTGCTGTAGTTTATAACTGAAAGGGGCTAATAGCATTAGGACTGTTACGCCTCGATCCAATTGAGGCTTAAGCCAAAAAAACCCGAAAAAAAACAGACTACATTTCTTCAGGCATAGTAAGCAATGCAATTACCTGTACTATGAAGAAATACCGTTGGAAAAAAACCTTCTCAGGAGCTAAGTTTAAGCCCATTAAAACACATTACAAAATGTTAAAACATTCAATTCTGTGTGTTACCACCAGATACATTAAGGGGCCCACTTTAATAGGTGATAATCTGCAATCAATTTTTTTGGGGCAGAGTCCCTTAACCCCTTCACGTCCAGAGACGTGCCAGGACCATTACAGCTGTCTGGCACTTAGGGACAAGTGACAATCCTGGGACGTCACATACTTTTTACTCACAGCACTCCTGCAGGAGCATTGTGAGTAATAGCAGGGACTGACTGACTGGCACATGTGATCAGTCATTTGGGACAGCACGTCAGACTTTCCTATCTGGTCCTTAAAGGACCACATACCCCGGGACTGTTGATCCTTAAGGGTTTAATGCATCTCAGATGCATCTGACACAGGAATTGAGCCTGAAAAAAGCATGAAGAAAAATGTCACCAGTGAATGCATTGATATGGGACCCCAAGTCAGATATTAATACATTCAAAGCAATATCAAAATGTATGAATTGTTAGTAGAATTAACCCTGTGAGTGCCAGAGGGATATGCTTACTTCTCTGAATAATGCTTTATATTATCTCACTCTCTAATGTTATCACTAGAAGAGTTTGTTCAAAAGGGCAACTTTAATGCCATATTTCCAGTGTATGAGAAAAATGCAATCATTTAGTAACAGTAAGGGGGATGTTTGAAATGAATTCTGTGCCAAAAATTCTAGAACTGCTTTTATCCAATATCACTAGGTAATGCCTTTTTACATGTCAAAACTGTCACTTTGTGACACCTTGTTCCATGTATTCCAATGAGTAGACAATGTTGCAGTTTGCAGGGATTTCAGGGCATGCCTTCCTATAGTTTCATGGTGAATACTATGTAGAATCTGGGCTAAAAGGAAATAAGATCAACATTCTTTGTTTCCCTTATTCCAGCTGTATTAGAGGTGTTCTGATATTTTTATCATAGAAGAGGGGTTAGCAACACATTATTGATATCATCAAGGAGTTAAAACCTTGCTAAAATATTTTGTTATAATACTTTCCTAAATTCTAGTATTACATATAATTCTCACTGCATCTGTTTCCCAACCATATCCATTTAACCACATGTACTGTATTCAGCTGAACTGATTTCTTACCATTGCATATCATTCTCACTCTTCTACAGTAGGGGTAGGGTCTCTCCAACTGTTGTTGTTCTGCACATTCCATTACCTAACTAGCCACTGGCCAACTGTGAATGATGGGAATTGTAGTGCACCAACAGCATGGGTAACTGTGCATTTCTTGTGCCTTAATGTCACACAATCTAACACAGTGGATAGGCTGACGTAGTAGTACCCTGAGAAGAGATAGCTGGATGAAGGTCAGTCCCCTCCAACAAGTGATATGGGAGGAAGACGCTAGTGTGCAAGGCTGGGGTTCGTTGCTTGGGTGCAGTGGTTGCAAAACTAGATTGGCCCCCTACAGTTGAGCCGAAGGAGACCCGCAATAACTCCCTTTTGACAAACTATACTACCCCGATACCCAGGGAGGTACAAACTCCAACAGGAACAAAGAGGGTACTCACTCAGAAGAATACAGGAACTCAGGATCTCTGGAACAGCCAAGCAGGGACCGCATAGGAGGTCACAGAGCAGGTATCAATCCAGCAGACAGGAGGGGTGTCAGTATCTGGGCCAGGGCATACATGGGAGGTCAGGGAGCAGGTAAGATTTGGCAAGCAGGGGAGATGTCAGAAATCAGGCCAGGTCATAAACAGGTGGGCTAGAGCAGGTACAAGTACAGGAAGTAGCAAAGGAGTCAGTAGCCAGGCCAGGTCATACACAAGAGATAGAAGGTACAATGAAAGAGGCAGAAGAGTAGTCAAATGCCAGACCAGGTCATACACAGGAGATCACAGGGCAATGCAGAAGGCAGGAAAGTAGTCAAAATGTCAGGCCAGGTCATACACAGGAGATTGCAGTACAATGCAGATGGCAGGAGAGTAGTCAAAATGTCAGGCCAGGTCATACACAGGAGCACAAACAGCAAGGCTAAGGCTAGGCAAGAACACACAGACAGGACGCTATACTAGCATGTCCGACTCCCGGGAGCATCCTCTTCTTAAAGCCCCAACCTGGAAGTACCTGAGCAGCATAACTAGCACTGAGGATCAGCTGATCTGCTTCTAGGCATTATGCCACCTCCCAATGGAGCCTGGGGGGAAGAGCGGCACCTGAAGCGGCAGGAGACAGACAAGGACGTAAAACTTATGCACAAATATAAGTGAAGTCATTTCCAGCAGAACCATAAGGAAGAAATAGAAATTCCCAATTTCCCATTGATTCAGTAGACACGGATTGCACTTTAGCAGAAGGGAGGCTACTTATGGGTTTATAGGTTAGATGGCTGGAGGAGACTTTAAACTAGGAAAGGGGGAAGGTGATACAACAGATTGAGGTAGGTGTGGTGGGGGGGGATGGGCTAGTTCATCTAACAGGGAGGTGCCATTGTTACAACCTGATAAAAAAGCAAATAAATATTTTAAAGAATGCATTTCTTCAGAATGTTATGGTGAATAAAGCACTTGGACCTGGTGAAATACACCCAAGAATGCTTAACCCCTTGATGACCCATGATGTACCAGGATTTGCCACAAGGACCCATGACGGTCCTGGAATGTCATGGGTTAAAATCTCCCATCACGGCCACACTGAGAGATGGAAGAGAATGGGCAGGCTGTTGCTAAGTGCTCCCATACCGGGGTACTTAGTTTCAGCCACTAGAAACATTGTAGCAACATGCGACTTGCTTGATCAGAGAATCACATGTTGCAAAAGCATAATGACAGGGACAGTATTTACAAACACTGTCCCTGTCACATGTCTCTGCCTCCCTCCATCTCAAACATTGCTGAGGTGAAGAGAGACAGAGAGACATCTTCTTCCAGCATTCCAGCTCCTGCAAAAGTTAAAAAAAAATCCATTTTAACCCTTTGATTACTGTTATTGCAGCGATCAATACCCCCCCCCCCCCGATCACTCTAGTAGTGATCAGTTTGCTGCAGAGTTTTTTTAATTTTTTTAATAAAAAATTGATTTTAGTAAATTTTAGGGTTAGGTCGGTAGTTTATCTAGGTAGTTGGCTTGGTTTAGTGTATACGTGCGTTAGGGAAAGGTTTAGGGTTAGAATTAGGTTTATGAGTAGAGTAGAAAAAAAAATGATTTTATTTAAAAATTTATTTTTTAAAGATTTTTATAACAAATAATTATAGTTTAGATAGGTAGTTGAATTGGGTTAGGTAGGTTCAGGGAATACCTTGGTTAGGGTAAGGCTTAGTGATAGATTTAGGTTTAGGAGTAGCGTAGGAACCCCCCCCCCCCAAAAAAAAGTTTATTTTATTTAAAAATTTAGTTTGTGTTATAAGCTAGTTTAGATATGTAGTTGGTTAGGTAGGTTCAGGGAATATGTGGGTTAGGGTAAGACTTAGGGATAGAGTTAGGTTTAGGAGTAGTGTAGGAAAAAAAAATTATCATAGGAATGCTGACTGTTTGGGGTTAGAGTTAGGTATAGTATTTACACAGTAATAGTTAAGTAGTCGGTGGGTAGTTATTTAGGAGAAATTAGAAATTTCTTTAGTTTAGGGTAGGTATACATAATGCAGAGGCATTAGAAGAGGCATATGCCTTTTTGGTGTCTGACTCAGAAGCCACTGACACTGCGTCAGACTTTGAAATAATGTAGTTTTCAGAGAGTGAGAGCAGCTCTAGTGATGACGCTGGGCCTTCTGTAAAGAAAAGATGTACTATCCAAAGAGTTGCCCCAGCAACTGCCCCAAGAGCTGCCCTGGCAACTGCCCCAGCAACTG
Source organism: Rhinophrynus dorsalis (assembly GCA_037306005.1). NCBI lineage: Eukaryota > Metazoa > Chordata > Amphibia > Anura > Rhinophrynidae > Rhinophrynus > Rhinophrynus dorsalis. The sequence continues at coordinate 135,252,833 of CM074718.1, forward strand.
CCCAAAGACCTGCCAACAGACTTGCCAAAAGACCTTCCCAAAGAGCTGCCCAAAGAAATGCCCAAGTGCTGTCCAAAGAAATGCCCCAAGACCTGCCACTCCTCCCGATCCTAATGGATGGGTATCAGCAACCAATTTAAACCCACAAATTGATGTGGAAGGATTTACCCATGATTAGGTGTGGGTGAAAAGTGTGAAAAATTTCCCGCAAAAAATTTAGTGAAAACATGCTGATTTTTCACTTTTCCCGCAAAAATTTTCGCTTTTCCGACTGTGCAAAAATTTCCTCTTTTTCGCCTATTTTAACAAATTTTCCGTCTATGTTAACACATTTTCCACCTATTTAACACATTTTTCGCCTATATTTCCTATAGGTACTACATTTTCCACTGTAATATTACTTCTTCTGAGGGCTGAAGTTTAGAAATAAGTGGCTGAAATTCAAAGTTGTGAGTCCTACAGCAAAATATGGCTTGCAGAATGCATTTGTCCTTTGCCCACAGCACTTTCTTGCTTAAGTGACACTGGAACATATTCATGATGATATCAAGTAATAAAAAAAATAAAGTACAATCTACAATGTGGCAGATATGTACTGTAGTGATGGTGGGGGGGGGGGACTGGCATGGTGTGATTTGTGTATGTATTTTTACCATTGTCATACTCTATCCTCCTCCTCAGATTATTGCCACATATTACTTATCGGTCATAGCAGTGGTCTCATCTGTCCTCCACCTCCTCATCTGTGCTTCTGTTAATATATTTGTCCTGGCTTTGTCTGTCATGTATGATTTCTGCTACTACTACTCGTCATATCTAACACTGTGGATGTTAACCTGTGTTGCTGTTGCTGGGTACTCAAAACAGGTGTGTGTGTGGCTGAGTGGGATTTGGACTTTGAAGAGGCGACAATGCCGATGATGACTGATAGGGTGATTGTGTGCTTTTTGACATCTGTGCTTGTCCAGGGTCAGACTTTCCAATGGCTTTCTCAAACACTTTATAGACAGGCTGTCACTGTTTGTTATGACTCTCAGACACAGAGTTAAGATAAAAACACAACTTTATTGAAAAGTTTAAGAAAACCCTTGTGGGTAGCATACACATATAACATTAGCGATCATACATAGTAGCATGAGTAGTGGTACACAGAAAGTGATACAGGCTCTACCAGCCTTGCCAAAAATGGGTAAGGCAACCTAGGTGGCACAAGGTGGAATAGGTTCTACCGGCCTTACCAATATACCGGGCAAGGCAGCCCTAGAATAGTAATGAAGGAAGAGGAGGCTCTACTGGCCTTGCCAATATACCGGGCAAGGCAGCCTGGAGACAGGTACAATAAATAGAAATAGGCTCTACCGGCCTTGCCAATATACCGGGCAAGGCAGCCCGGAGACTGGTACTATGAGTACATAAGGCTCTACCGGCCTGCCAATATACAGGGCAAGGCAGCCTTGAGACCAAGACAGCAAATAATAGGCTCCACCGGCCCTGCCAATACCAGGTAAGGCAACCTAGAGACTGGTACAATGAGGAATAGGTTCTACCGGCCTTACCAATATACCGGGCAGGGCAGCCTGGACTGCAAGTACTGGATAGCAGCAATGGTCACCTCAGTGACTGGCTTAAGGTGTAATAGACCAGTCATGAAATGGACGGACTAAGGTCCACTGGATAGATAGAATGGTATAGGCACCATATAATGCTGGAGCAAACCAGTACCCGCGTACTGGAGTAACCAAAATCTACCGGTGCTGAGAGATGTACGGCAAGCAACCGGTTAACATGTGGAGCAAATCAGTACCCATGTACTGGAGTCACTGAAACTTCATCGGTGCTGTGTAGGACTGAACAGCAGCCGGTTAATACATGGAGTGAACCAGTACCCGCGTGGGGAGACTGAACCTCTACCGGTGCAACGAGCAGCCGGTTAAACATAGAGCGGACCAGTACCCGCGTACTGGAGAGACAGAACCTCTTACCGGTGCAACGAGCGTCCGGTTAATTCATGGAGTGAACCAGTACCCGCGTACTGGAGAAACCAAACCCCTACCAGTGCCGTCAGGATAACACTAAGCAGCCGGTTACAGGAAGCGAACCAGTACCCGCGTACTGGAGAGACTAAATCCCTACCGGTGCAACTGCAACAAGCAACCGGTTAGTACATGGAGCGAACCAGTACCCGCGTACTGGGGAGACCAAACCACCACAGGTGCTGTCTCGATAACACTAAGCAGCCGGTTACAGGGAGAGAACCAGTACCCACGCACTGGAGAGACCTAGATATCTACTGGTGCACGCACAACCGGTTGTCAGTGGAGCAAACCAGTACCCATGTACTGGGGAGTGAAACACAAGAGAATGAAAATGTCGCCTGGGCGACTGGAGGAGAGTTGCACACTGCGGGTGATCCAGGAGCTGGAACACAGTCGAGATGGACAGGAAACAAATCTACTGGCAGTCAACCGGATCAGGATAGCAGCAGGAAACAGCAGCAAGGTCAGCAACCCCAACCGGATCAGGAACGGATGCTGGAACCAGGGAAGCTGGCGAACAGGAACTCAGGCAATCACAGATGAGCAGGAACAGAAGAATGACCCAGGAAGTTCAGGAATCCAATGCAGGCACAGGCAGCATAGAGACAACACGAAAGGGCAACCAAAGGGTGCCCAAGCTCAGTCTAAATAGGGAATACAAGGCGGGCTGAAAGCAGACAGCCAATGGAGAGCCTCCTACAGGTAACTGACAAGGAAAGACAGCAATCACGGGCACCGTGATACAGGCACAGTGCTCCTTAAAAGTGGTGGAAGATTCAGCCTTTGACTTTCTGCTAATCTTATAGCCCTGTCACCATCATTCATCATTAGGTCATCCTCAGCAGCATCAGCATCACCTGACAATTCTTGCCCACTACCCTTATATTACTCTAAGCTTTTGGAGGTCTCAAACAATTTCTTTTTACTTTTACTGTAACACAGTTCCATACTATGGGTGTTTTGGTGCTTGTTTGTCTCACTATCTGATGCAGTAGGTGGTTCAGCTGCTACACCTTCCTCTATTATGCTATTGCCAGCATCATCAACATTTGAATGCGACATGTTGTCATCTTCAATGTTCTTCTTATATGGTTCTTTATTTCTAGTGGTACTGGTGGTGCTGGAACTAGTTTTGCTGGGACCTTGACAAACTGCATCCTCCCTTGGAGTAGGGGGATCATCATCATTGATTGCCCACCCTGCAGCAACAATTACTGCAGTCAGTTTTTGAACTACTACTTTACTTGCATGTCCCTGCACTGCTTCACCCCTCCCTCTCCCCATTGTGCATTTGCTGGACATTACGCAACTACACTGTGTTTTTTTACTGTACAGTACACAACACAACTGATGCAGCTGTATCATGCCTTGCCTAAGCCAAGTCAGCTGTCTGTCACTGTCACCTAAGATATTTCATTTTTTATTCTTTTTTATATATTTATTTTTTTTTTTTTTAAGTTGTCCACCTTGTTGTCTTATCACAGTCTGTCCCAAGAAAATTATAACTGAAAAACAAAATCAACAACATCTTTCCCCAGACTTCCCCATCCAGCACAGAGATAATAACAGCAAGATCAGAAAGCAAATAGGTCCCTAGCTGCCTGTGTCTTGCCAGTCAGTCACATGGAATTTTGGAGTATTTGGGGGTCAACCTCCTTCTTCCCTTCTTATCAACTAGAGTGCCAACCAGAATCCCCTAATACAGAGAACAAATGTCCTACCTAAATGACTCCCTAAACTAAGCTTCAATTCCCCTTTATTTGCCTATCTCCTCTAGCTCAAAAACATACTGCTGTCTCTTCTCACAAACACAGAATGGCTGCTGTGAGAGCCTGACAGCCTTTTATGTAGAAAACTTTCGTGTGGTGTAGAAATATTTTTCTTCCCATTGATTTCAATGGGCTGAAAAGGTGGAAAAAAGCGAAAAAACTACACTTTTCGCAGGAAATTTTTCGCCAAGCGGAAAATGCCATTATTCGCCAATTTCAGTTTGAGGTGAAAATTTTTCCCCATCTCTTCCCTTGATCAGTTTTTTTATTTGTTTTTAGGGGAAGACATTTTGTGGGAAATTGTGTCCCAAACCAATTTGCATGCTGCCCAGTATATTGCCGCCAACCCATCAGCTTTAATTGTTAAGCAAGAAGTATGGAAGCCCACAGACATTGTAGAATTTAAGCAATTCTGGGCTCTAATAATGGCAATGGGGATAATAAAAAAAGTCAAGTATCAGATCCTACTGAAGCAAAAACCCCATATGGGATACCCCTATATTCTCCAAGACAATGACCAGGTGTAGATTTGAAGTGCTTTTGCACTTTATGCATTGTAGTGATAATACCCTGTGCCTCCCAAAAGAAGACCCCCAGTATGACAGACTGTACAAAATTCACTGTAAATAAATCATTTACAGAAAAAGTTTGCCCAAGTAAATATGCCCCAAAAACAAATAAGTATAGATGAATCCCTAATGAAGTAGAAAGGCAGGTTAGGGTTCAAGCAATACATCCCCTTTAAGCTCTCCAAGTTTGCTGTTAAATTTGATAAATTGTGCGAAAGTGCCACAGGCTATACCCGGGCTTTTCTAATTTATGAGGGCAAGGACAGCCAACTTGATCCTCCTGGTTCCCCCGAATTTCTGGGAACAAATGGGAAAATAGTTTGGGATCTAATTATTAAGTAAAAGTCATCAGTTATTCGTTGATAACTACTACACCAGCCCCCTTTTATTTAAGTCTTTTTGTTTTGACACCGTGGCCTGTGGCATTGTTAGGCACAATTGCAGGGAGTTGCCCAAAAAACTCATAGACACCAAACTAAAAATTGGGACGTCCTTATCTTTGTGTCAACAGGAGCTGCTGGCAGTTAAGTTTAAGGACAAAAATGATGTCTACATACTGGCCACCATACATGAGGACAGAACTGTGACAGTCACTATTTGTGGCAGGATTGGGGTACTGAGAAAGTCAGTCTGCATCAGTGACTATAACAAGAACATGGGGGAGTTGACCTGTGTGATTAACTAATGTAGCCATACCTCGCTATGATAAAGTATAGGGCATGTTACAAAAAAATTGCCATCTACATGATGCAGACTGCAGTACACAATTCATTTTTACTTTACAAACTGGCAAACTCCAATCCAAAATGTAGTTTTTTACAGTATCAGCTACAATTAATTTCCCTATTTTTGTTTCAAGGTGTGCCAGAAATCATTCCAACAACACCCGGGGTAGCACACTTTATTTATAAAATCCCCCCCAACTCCCCAAAAGAACAAACCACAGAAGCACTGCAGGGTTTGCTACAGCAAGGGAATATGGACAGACACCACAACTTACTGTCCTGATTGCCCTTCCAAACCTGGCCTCTGTCATTGGTGACTGCTTCAAACAGTACCATGCAGTAGTGCTGTAAGGTTTATTTTATTATTTGGCCACTTTTCCCCCTGAAATATCCTGTTTATTTATTTTTCAAAACACATCCCTCCTTAGATCTAACACTATCAAAATATAATGGGAAGCAAAGCACCCTAAGTTTTTTCCATGTCTGATAATGAAAACATACATGTTCCCTACTGGGCCCAGTACCTCCTCCAAACCCTGACAAACCTATGCTTATGGGGCATTGCCGTACTCAGATGATGTAGCTGAACACTAATGTGAAGCATTTCAAAAAAATCTGCAAATGTCCTTTGATTGAAATCCAGAGCAACACTAAAATATAGGTGTGTTTCTCTTCCTTACTGCAGGTTCTGGGAGGGATTGGTGATAGAGTGGCAGTGAAAAAATTGTTAAAATGCAAATAGAATGAAAGCTAGGGTTGTCTACTCTTCTACAACATATATGTTTGAGGGTGAAGTTTATTGCAGCATTGCCAAACAGCCCAAAATGAGACAAGGCATCAGCTGTAAAAATGGCATGCCTGTAAATGTAAACGCACATGTTCCCAACTGGGCCCAGTAGCTCCCCCTAATCCTGACAAACCTATGCATATGGGGTATTGCCACACTCTAATTAATCAATTTAAAATCTACACCTACCCTGTGCTTGAAATTCACATAAACATTGAAATCTAAGTGTGAAAAATGCTGAATTTTTCATTTACGTCAAGTTTTATGACAGATTTGTGGTAAAATGGCTGCATAAAAATTTGAAAACATGCCTAAAATGAAAGCCTGGGGTGTCTGCTTTCCAAAAATATACACTTTTGGGGGGTAGTTTTAAAGTGGAACACTGGTACACAGCCCAAAATGAGACATGACACCAATGACGCAAGCTGTGAAAATTCAAAGTTTTAAACTGGATATGCGCATGTTCCAATTTGGGCCCCGTAGCTCCCCAAACCTTGAGAAACCTCTGCATATGGGGTATTGCTGTACTCAGAAGAAGGAGCTGAACACTAAACAATGCATTTTCAAAAATCTTCACCTTTCCTGTGCTTGAAATTCACATCAACATTGAAATCTAAGTGTGAAAAACGCTGAATTTTTTACTTACATCAAGATTTACAAGGGATTGGTGGTAAAATGGGTGCACAAAAATTTGGAAAACATACATAAAATGAAAGCCTGGGTTGTCTACTTTCCAAAAAATATGCACTTTTGGGGAGAAATATTACAGTGGAGTACTATTACACAGCCCCAAATGGGACATGGCAGCAGTGACGCAAGCTGTGAAAATGCAAAGTATGAAACTGGAAAAGTGCATGTTCCAGTTTGGGCCCCATAGCTCCCACAAACCTTGAGAAACCTATGCATATGGGTTGTTGCCATACTCATTAAAAAGGAGCCGAATACTAATCAATGCATTTTTTTTTAAATTTGCAACTATCCGTGCTTGATATCAACAGCATTATTGAAATATGTTTGAAAACTGCAAAAAAAACCCCCAAAATATTACCACAATTTTGAAAAATTTTTCTGAAAAAATAGCTGCGTATAAAAACTCCAAAATTCTCCTGATTATTTACTTTACGTTATCTGCTTTTCAGAAACATATACCTTTGTAGGACATTTTTGGTTCTGGCACCATCAACTAAGCTATGATGCTCATATGCCGATTGTTGAAAAATTACTGATTGGAAATAATGGTATCCATCTTGTAATATTTACCTTGTAAATGTGAGAAAGGGATTGAAATACTAGGCATATGGGATACTGTCATACTCAGGAGAAGCAAATGAATATATTTAGGGGTATTTTTTGTAATGAACTAATAGTATACAAATCCTGACAGGAAAATGTAAGCAAAATGTTGTTTTTTAAAATTTGTTTCCTCTTTTAATCAAATTAAACGATGAGGTATTCATATAATTGTGCTATCAAAAGAAAGCCCTACTTGTTCTTAAAAAAGCAGTATATAATTTGTGTGGGTGTACAAAAGGAATTGAAGAGAAAATATGGTTGAACAAAGACATGGTCAAAAAATCAAAATTGCTCCGGTCCTTAAGTGAAAGCCACCTCAGATTTTCCCGGTCCTTAAGGGGTTAAAGAACTTAATTAATTAATTAATAACTAGACCCTTATACTTAATATTCCTTGATTCACTATTATTAGGCACAGTGTGGTAAGAAGCTGTAGTAACAGTATATATAAAACATTTAGCTATCTTAGGTATAGGAGTATGACAAGTAGGAATGACTACTTGTGTGCAAATTCTTCACTCTTACTATCCAGTTTTGGTTAGTTTGTTGCATATATTTAAGGCAACTACACTCTTATGTATCTGCTATCTTTAGTTGCCTCTAAATTATCCTTCACTGCAGAACACTTTGAGATTCAATAGACACAAACAATAATGCAGCCTAAGAACAGAAGCTAATTCCCTTTGTTCTATGTGTGATAGAAAATGCAAAAGGAAATTATTTCTTTTCACATAATGAAGATAGCAAATTACTCAAATGACTAATTCATCAGGTTATTCATACAAGCATAATACATGGTTTCATTTGAGTAAAATTAGAATTGTATGAATGCCTTAAAACTAAATGCCAACATCTGAGAAATCCTACTCATGTTCAGTTGTTGTCTTATATATGTGTGAAAAGCATCTGTATTCTCAACATTGGAATTAAATGGAGTGTAAATTATTGTTTTCTGAAGAAACTAAGAAAGTCCACTGGAAAGGGCCTTCTTATAAAATAACCTAGTCTATAAAAATATATTTGTGAGGCATTAGGAATACAACTTTGCAGCTAAAATTATATTTTAAGTGTTGCTTGCCTTAACAATTTAGCACAAACACTGCACTTTTATACTGAATATATAAGTACTTATTGTTGTACCTTATGTGATGCACTTGCCAGAAAATACAAATCTATCATATTATGTTCCTAGCCCATAAGACATATTAGAAATACTGTGAAATTTCATATGAAAAAAATATACACATTTGAAAATATATTTTAGCTTTACTATGTTGGTTTTCCTGTCTGTGCAATACTAGAGATATGTTGAATGTATAAGATTTGTAGTGTTAGGTCCAGGGTGGCCCAAAATGATAGTGAATTCAATGTATAGCAGTCAAATAATGAAACAATAAATACCTATAAATCTATATTTAATCCAGTAATATTTTTCTGTACTATGGTTCTTTTAATAATTGTTATGCTTAAACTGATGACCCTGCAATTCTCATACTGATGATTTTGAAATAAAAAATACAAAAATCAATTACTGCTTACTAGTTACTGTTTTCAAAATCATATTCTGCTTAATTACCATGATACTTATATTAGACCCCAGGAGGATATCCCTGCTTCACTACTAGGGGTGGTCAAAAGGTCCCGTTATGTTCCCACAAAAAATCCACAAAAACCACATGATTGATTGTGGAAAAATCTGCTTTAATAAATCAGTGTTTCATCGGAGTCCTACCAATCAATGTTCCCTCTGGGCTTGGGCCACTAACAATAACTCCAACAAATCAATTGTTCTTCAGAGCTTGGGCCTCCAACAACAAGTCTAAGTACAACAAATCAATGTTTCATCAGGGATTGGGACTCTAACAACAAGTCTAAGTCTTACAAATCATCCTCTACAAAATTTACTACTAGGCAGAATGTGCCATTTTTCTTCTTTTTTGGTTTGAGGCAAACATTTTCTCCCATCTTTAGACATTACTTATACTTATAGTTAAGGGAAAATTTTTGTTCTCTGCAGGAGGATATGAATAAATTGAGGGAATGATGAAGTCAAAAATAAATAATTACTAGACAATATATATGATTTGCAAAAACAAGCATACTACAAATATTCTAACTGTGATGTTATAAAGAAAATATTTGTTAGTAAAAGATTGTCTGTGGGAAAATCCACTTTAAAAAAGCGATTAAAATCTTTGCTGTTTTTGCCCATTGGCATTTTTTCAATGGCTAGAAAGTTTTCATCCCTTTAATCAAGTTTTTAGCCTTTCCTCCATAAAACATTCCATTTTTCATCAAGTGAAACACAAAACAAGCAGCTACAGAGCGAGAGAGAGGTGCCAGGCTGTTGTGCTGTCAGTTGGTTTGCAAAATTGAAGCAGAAAAGGCTCATAGCGACTGCTATCATTATGAGCAAGTTTAATAACAATAAAAGGTGGACCTAGAAGGACAGTTATGCATCCAGTGAGTCTGAGGAGGAGGAAGTGACCACTACCACCAACATGCACACCCTGGTTCCCCAGACCCAATCCTGGCCAGTACCCCTGTATCACTCATAGGGATCTTGGGGAAATTTTTGTCAAGGGCAGAGGAAGAAGAGGGTAGTGAGCAGGACAGGTCAACTACCTGTGCCTGTTGCCAGTGCTGCGTGCTGTGCCTGCAGCCAGTGCTGAACCTGCTGCCAGTGTGTCTTGTAACTCTCAGGAGGGGGGAGGAGGAGATTATGCCAAGTAAGATAGAAGGGCACCCTAAGTCACACTTGCCATCCCCAAGCAGTCCCACTACTAGTACTACTACTAAGACAGTCCAGCAGCTTATACAGAGTGTTAGGTGTGAAGGAGGGGGTGATTACTAGGGAGGAGGATCAGGGACTGAAATTGATGTGGTTAGTATTAGTAGTAGTAACAGTGATGGTGAAGCAGCTGGTGGGACTAGCATTAGGGGAGTGGTAGGGGAAGTCATGCACAGCGGCCAGACTAGCAGTCAAGGGAGCCCACAACATTTCCCTGACCCTGGGAGTTCTCTTCACCCCAAGGCATTGTCCAGGTGGAACATGATCCTGAAGATGGAAGAATTATTGCCTAGCAGCAATAATACCACCACCACAAGGAGCACCAATCAGCTGCCTGTGCCTGCTGCTGGTGCTGCCAGTCTGCCTTTTTAAGGTTAACAAGAGATAGCAAGTGTGACATTAGGGGACCCTCTATCACATTTCTCATAATCTCCTCCAGCCAGTAAGTTGTCTATAATAGAGCAGTAGTAGCAAGAAGGGACTCATGGTGGTGATGATGATGGTGGAGAAGCTGGGGTGGAAGAGACATTAATGGCCTTTATTCAGGGCTTTTGTTTGACTAGCCTGCACACTGAAATATTTCTCAGTCTTTGTAAGCCTGCTTCTATGCTGTCTGACCTTTATTTTAAAAGAGTTTAAAAAAAGGGTACAACTTACAACAAATGTGGCAGATGTGTATAGTGATGGTGGACTGGTGTGGTGTGATTGATGCATCATCATCTTCAGCCATTGTCTATTCATGGCAAGATGAAGGCCTCTTCAGCAAGCCTCCAACAACTTGCCTTTTTTGCCAGTGTACCAACAAATTTAGTAACTTCATCTACCAATCTTGTCTTTAGTCTTTTTCTTGGGTGTTTAGTATCGAGTCATGGAATCCAGTCCAAAATTTGTTTGCTCCATCTACCATCAGGTCTTCTTGCTATGTGGCCTACCCATTTCTATTTCAAGTGCTCTACTCTTTAAATGATGTCATAGACCATTTTTGCTGACAAATCCATGCACATTTTTTGGTCTCTTTTTGTTTTGTTTAGAATCTGCCTTTTCACACGTCTCTGGTTTTTTGTATGGCTTTAGCATTCAGTGTCCATGTTTCACATCCATACATAAGGACTGGGAGGACGCACTGGTCGAAAACCTTTCTCTAGAGACAGAGTGGTAAATTTGTCTTAAAGGCAGTACTACTAAGTTTTCCAAATGTTTGCTGTCCCAATTTTATTCATCACTCAATTTCCATCATGGTGTTTCCATCTGTTGACATTTCCTGCACACTTAATTGTCAACTTCTTCATATTCTTGTCCATCTACTGTGATTTTCCTTGGTATGGTAAACTTGTTAAACATAACGTGCTTTGTTGAAACTTATCTTCAGACCAAAATGTTTGTTTTCCTGTTATACCCCTTCAATACGTTCTTACAGTTCTTCAGGACTGCTGGCAAAGAGTATGATATTGTCTGCAAAATTTAAGTGATGTAGATAGTCTCCATTGATTTTAAGTCCTATTTTGTCCCAATTTAGTTTGTGGAAAATTAATTTATGACAAAGTAAAAAAGACTTATACTCACGTGTTTCACAGCTTGAACAGCCTCTTCCTCGAAAGACAAAAGCATCCAGTAACATGAAGGCCGCTGCCACAGAACAAACAAACATTTAAATACCCTCCCCTGAAATGCAATAGGATCAAATTAAAACAAGCCATCAGTGCTAACAGGATCATGTACAGTACTGTGCAATAGTCATAGGCAGATGTGAAAAAAATGCTGTAAAGTAAGATTTCTTTAAAAAATAGACATGTTAATAGTTTATTGTTATCAATTAACAAAATGATAGCGAGTGAACAGAAAAAAAAAATCTAAATCAAATCAATGTTTGGTATGACCACATTTTGCCTTCAAAATGGTATCAGTTCTTCTAGGTACACTTGTACAAAGTCAAGGATTTTGTAGGCATATAGTCAGGTGTATGATTAAACAATTATCCCAAACAGGTGCTAATGATCACAAAAACAAAATAGAGAGTGACCACACGTGGACCGCCCAAAAATAAAGCTATCCACTAGTGTCCACTCTCCTAGTGAGCCCAGATGGGTACCCCCCACTAAATACCAATATATTAATCTCACTGTCAGTCTCACTCATTCAAATGTAAATTAGATGAAATGGGTCCATACAACAAAGCAACGCAGTCAATGAATAGATGAAATGAGTGGATGGAATGATGACAAATTCACCCAAAATGTTCAAATCTTCTCAGGAAATTCCCTCAGGTCACTCCTGTTGCTGCCTTTTAAGTGCTAATGATCATCAGTTTAATATGTAGGTTGAAACAAAATCATTAACTGAAGCAAAAACAGCTGTGTAGGAGGAATAAAACTGGGTGAGGAACAGCCAAACTCAGCTAACATGGGGAGGCTGCTGATGACAGTTTAATTTCAAAAGTAATTCACATTGGCAAAACTGAGCAGACAAAAATACACAAGGCAGTTATACTGCATCAGCAAAGCCTCTCCCCAGCAGAAATTGCAAGGCAGACAGGGTTTCCAGATGTACTGTCCAACTCTTTTGAGAAACAGGCAAAGTTGAGGACCGTAGATGTAGTGGTCGGCCAAGTACAGCAGATGAAAAACATATCATGCTTACTTCCCATTGCAATCGGAAGATGTACAGCAGTGCCATCAGCTCAGAAAACAGTGGGATCCTGGTACATATAAAGTATGGAGAAGTCTGGTCAGAAGTGGTCTTCATGAAAGACTTGCCGCCAAAAAGCCATACATACCTCCCACGTGGAAACAAAGTCAAGTGACTAAACTATGCACAAAATCACAGGAATTGGGGTGCAGGAAAATGGCAGCAGGCACTCTGGTCTGATGAGTTACATATTTGAAATATTTGGATATAGCAGAAGGCAGATTGTTCACCGAAGGGCTGGAGAGTGGTACAAGAATGAGTGTTTGCAGGCAACATTGCAGCATGGTGGAGGTTCCTTGCAAGTCTGGAGCTGCATTTCTGCAAATGGAATTGGGGATTTGGTCAGAATTAATGGTCTCCTTAATGCTAAGGCAGATACTAATCCATCATGCAATACCATCATGGAGGCATCTGATTGGCCTCAAATTTATTCTGCAGCATGACAATGACCCCAAACATGCAGTCAAAGACATTAAGAACTATCTTCAGTGTAAAGAGGAACAAGGAATCCTGGAAGTAATGGTATGTCCCCCACAGAACCCTGATCTCAACATCATTGAGTCTGTCTGGGATTACATGAAGAGAGGGAAGCAACTGAGGCCGCTTAAATCCACAGAAGAACTGTGGTTAGTTCTCCAAGATGTTTCGAACAACCTAACTGCAGAGTTCCTTAAAAAATTGTGTGCATATGTACTTAGAAGAATTTATGCAGTTTTGAAGGCAAAGGGTGGACACACCAAATATTGATTTGATTTTGATTAATTTCTGTTCACTCACTATAATTTTGTTAATTGACAAATATAAACTATTTTCATGTCTATTTTTGAAAGCATTCTTACTTTACATTATTTTTTCACACCTGCCTAAGACTGTACTATATATATCTACATAACTGATCAATTAAGGATAGCCCTTTCAGTTGGGAGTAAGAAAGTACAAAAAAATATAGATAATTTGTATCAATAATAATAATAATAATAATAATAATAATAATAATAATAATAATCATAATATGTTGCCAATCACTCCCCGGCATGAATTAGAGGCTGAAAATATTACATTAGAAACATGAAGAACACAAACAATATATGTCTATATGAATGTCGGTAAGCCTGAAAATCAGAGGAGTAGTGAAGATACCATAAAGGCATAGCCCGCTCCATATCTCCAGGATTCAAAGGGGTAATGCCCCAGACTTAAACAATCCATCCACCCCAAAAGTAAAAACATTAATATATATTACAAATCCTATTTAATAATTCACTAGGATGTTTGTCAGAAGCCGTCATGAGCAGTAGATACGGCCCAAACGCATGGAATGCTGGGAGCACGGAATACTGGGAGTTCTGTGCTGGGAGCTTTCGGGCAGTCTCTACAGTACATGATGCGTCGGCAGCAGGACACAGAGCAGGACTGGCCTCTTAACCCTTTGAGTGCCAGAGGGGTACACAACGCTTTGCAAAGCAATGCATTACATACCCCTCTGGCACTCAAAGGGTTAACATCACCCAGACCTTGGCCCGTGTACATAGGCTTTTACACTAGTACAACATAATATAATAAATTATACATAAAAAAATACGGGGAAAGTAATGATTAGAAGAGCTCTGAGTAAATTAAAGGGATCTAACAGATAACAGCAGCTAAATCCAACAAATATCCCTTTAATATTATTAAGCTTATTGAATTACTAAAACAATGTCACTAAAATTAAAAGAGTAATAACATGAATAAACAAATATCACTGCTACAGCAAGGGAAAAGGTTTTCAGTCATGATACACATGATAGACATTTAAGGAGCAGAGAGTTGTCCACCATGCATGGTGCGTAGAAGATGTTTAGGTATATGATGGGATATCAAAGATGAAATATAAGTTGGGGACTAGTGTTGGAGAACATTGAAGGTAATGAGGAGGATTTTTAATGTAAAACATTGCTTAATGCAAAGCCATGATAATTGTTTTAAAAGTATAGGGTTAAATACTCTTCTAGATGAGAGGAAAAATATTCTGGTGGCAGAGATAAGAATCGAATGGAGAGGAGCTATATGGCTAACAGTCAGATCAATAAGTAAAAAGTTGCAGTAATCCAGATGGGAAAGGAAAAAATCATGCATGTGAATTTATATTGTAGAGTGAGGAGCAATAGGCAGATTTTTGCTATATTTTGAAGAAAGACACAACATGTTTTTGTTACTTGATTAATGTGGGTGGTGAAGGAATGTGAGGGGTCCAAAATTACCCTGAGGTGGTGTGCCCAGGGTAAATTGTGAAGCCCTCAACAGTTATAGAAAATGGAGGTATTGTGTGGGATTTAAGTGGAAAGATTTGTAGTTCAGTCTTAGACTTATTAAGTTTAAAGTGGCAATGAGCAATCCTGGAAGAGCTAGCAGTAAGGCATTCTGAGTCTGCTGTTGTATTTCAGGTAATAGAGTGCAGAGAGAGAGATTTGTGTATCATCTGCATAGACATGATAGTTAAAGCCAAAGGACTTTATCAGTTGCCCCAGAGAAAGGGTATACAGAGAGAAGAGACTGAAAAAGATGCCCTTAATTGATCAGTTATGTAGATATACATGTTCCTGTGATCACTGATGGCTTGTTTTAATTTGATCCAATTTGCATTGCAGGGGAGGGTATTTAAATGTTTGTGTGTTCAATGTCAGCGTCTTTAAACTTAATTGAGGCTTTTGACTTTGAGAAAGTGGCTGTTTAAGCCAAGAAAAGCATTAGAGTGTAAGCCTTTTTTACTTTATCTTAAAAAACTTTTTATTGTGCTACAAATAAATTGTTTTTTATGAGGACGCGTTGCATCTACTGTTTGTCATATATCTGGAGGTTCTTGTTGACACAGAATGCCTGAACTGAGACAGGTTTAATTTATTTCCGTATGCTTCTATGTCAGACTTGATGATTAGTGTTGAGCGAGCACCCCGATGCTCGGGTGCTCTGACCGAGCACCCCCTGAGGCTCGAGTGCTCGGCCGAGCACCCGAGCCCCATTCAAATGAATGGGGCGACACGAGCATTACACCAGGCACCCCCTGCTCTGATGAGGGGAGGGTGCCTGGTCAATGCCCCCCTTCATCTCCGCTATGCCCCCTTCATCTCTGAATGCCCCCTTCATCTCCGCAATGTCCCCCTTCATCTCCGCTATGCCCCTCTTCCACAATGTCCCCCTTCATCTCCGCTATGCCCCTCTTCCACAATGTCCCCCTTCATCTCCGCTATGCCCCTCTTCCACAATGTCCCCCTTCATCTCCTCTATGCCATAGAGGAGATGAAGGGGGACATTGTGGAAGAGGGGCATAGCGGAGATGAAGGTGGACATTGTGGAAGAGGGGCATAGCGGAGATGAAGGGGGACATTGTGGAAGAGGGGCATAGCGGAGATGAAGGGGGACATTGTGGAAGAGGGGCATAGAGTCTATGCCCCTCTTCCACAATGTCCCCCTTCATCTCCGCAATGCCCCCTTCATCTCCGCAATGCCCCCGTACCTCCAGTCCCTGGTGGTCCAGCGGAGCGTCTTCAGATCTGTGCCTCTTCCGGCACAGATCCCCGCCACCCGAACATGGCGGGCGAGCACATGGCGGTAGTCGACGAGTACCGCCATGTGCCGAGCAGAGCGATGCTCGAGCCGATCCGAGCATCGGCCGAGCACGCTCGCTCAACACTATTGATGATAACAGCAGTCTGACCTCAACATATGTGAGTACCATTCTTGTTAATTATACTGTTTTTATTACTCACAGTACTACACTATTGGCCACTTTTTTTAATGCATTTATATTTGTGCAGTTCGGGAGAATGAGTGTCAAAAGAGCAATCACAGACTACTATGTGCATTGCTGTACTGCATCTTGGGGCACTTATCTATCCCAGAGGCCCTTAGAGCTGGATGTGAAAGAGCTATCTTCCAGCCATTTTGTTTGCGAGTAGACATCTATTGTGGTGTTATAATAGTGTTCCTGTTGACCTGCAGACGGGTGCTCCCTGCTTTCTTCTCCTTCTTTATGTTTAACATTAAAGGGAAAGTAATATTTCAAAATGAAAGCAGATCCAATTAATGTTATTCTTCATAGTATTTGGGTCATGGAGAGTGTTATTTCAGTACTGTCAGAGTTTTAGTTCAGAGTAGTCAGAGTAAATGTATGATGAAGTATCCTCCTCCCACTCCCTTTACTGATGTAACACTGCTCACTTCAGAACACAAAGGGGGTGTCCAGATAGATTGCAGAGAGGGACAATTTTCAATTAGCATAAGGGAAAAACCTGAAAAACCTTTAAAGGGGGCAGGGTTTTCAGTGTTCTCACATTAAGAAAATTGTCCCTTGCTGTGAGCTGTCTGGTCTTAAGACTAGATTCCACATCTGAGGGGAGGTGGCTTACATTAGGTAAAAGGGGTGGGAGGGGGATACCTCATCATCCAATTACTCTTGAATTTAAATTCTGACAGTATTCAAATAAAACTCTCCATGGCCCAAATACTATGAAGATTAATTGGAGCTGCTTTTATTTTGTACTAGTTTCTCTAAGCACAAAACCATACTCATAGATTGAATGCTAAGTGTTCCAGTGTCTAAGGACCAAATTCAGCCCAACAGAGCATGTCTATTGTTTTATATATAGTGTGTGTGTATTCAAGGTTTCTACAGCAATTATTATATATCATCATAATTTCTGAGTTTAATGTAAGCTATCATTATTCTTAGCTTATTGATGCACATTAATCAGTGTTCATAGTGGTGGTCCCAGCAATGGTAGATGGTAGTAACCATTCAAATCCTTCCTCCTCATCCTTTTTATCATATGTGCTGCTGTTAATTATACATGTGCCCTGGCTTTCTCTGTCATGTGTGATTTTGTCCACTTCTGTTACCTGATACTCAGATTGTATTAAATGTATTTCACAACACTGCTGCTTGATAGCCATTTCCCACTGTCATTTTCAGTATAATCCACTGCACTGAAGATATTTGCTGGTGGGCAACTCAACTCTTGCTAGTGGTCAAATACGGGTTTATATGGCTTGTGTCATTGCTGACCACACACATTGTTCTGTTTACTAGTATTACATGGGGTCATCATTTGTGCCGAGAACGTAACTATCCTGAAAGTATGTTGAAACCATCTCACATGCAGTGGGACCACTCCTATCAGTTACCAACCCATAATCTGGGATCAAGTCCCACAGAGATGTGCCACCACCAGTGCCACTACCACCATTCCAAATGTTGGATTGCTGCGCCTCAGATCACTGAATAGCCCTGTGTTCAGAAATCGGATGGGATGTTCTGTTTGATGTTGTTGCTCCTGCTACTGCTGGTCTAAATCCCTTGCAGCCTTCCTTTTCAATATACTTTCTAGCAGTTTTTTGGCTCAACTTTCTCCCTCTCATCCTCCACAATGCAACCCCCCACTTGATCAGTAAGCATATCTTTATATTCCTTGACAGAATTAGATTTTTCACAAAGATGTTACTGATCATAATGACTTCTTGTTGTGGCAAACAGATCATGCTTTGTCAGAAATGCTGACATTTTGTGTTTAAAGCGGTGGTCCAGCAAAGTGGCAAAAAAGTATTCCTTGTTGCTTTTTAATGGGCACTATGTGAGGATCTTGCTCAAAGCACGCTAACATGTACATTAGCAGACTGTGCATATCTGTGTTGTCATTATGGAAAGATTCCTCAGCCATACTCCTCTGTTTTGTCTGCAATAAACATATGAGTGGAATAATTTTACTGATTCCTGTCTCTTTCAGACTAACCAGCATGTTTGCCTACTTAAAAGGTTTCAGCAGCTCACATACATTGCACATTAATTGCCATTGTTTTGGTGACAAAGAGGCTCCCTCCAAAGCCTTTCAGTTTTGTATTGTGTACTCTCTTATGGTCTTATTCTACTCAAACAACACTCTAGCATGTACAGCGTGGAATTCCACCTGGTAGGGTCCTCCATTTTCAGCTGGTAATGGGGCAGGTTGCTCTTGTATGGAATATAGTGCATTGTATGTACTACATGAGTGAGTAAGTTATTTTGAGCGCAATATTCAGCATTTCTGTCAGGGTTTTGGATTCTGCCAAGAATCTAGTCACAACTAAATTTAGCACATAGGCAAAGCAGGGTGCATCCACCATATTGCCTATTCTCCAAGCAAGCTATGACATTGGATCCATTATCAGCAGGCACAAAACCAGCTTCAAAGGGGTGAGGTACAAGCCATTTCTCTATCAACTGCTCTAGCTTACTTAAAACATCTATGACTTTGTGGGACTGTCTCTCAAAACCTTGCATGCACGAGGTGGTGTGCCGATAGTATGAGCTATCCTGCTGCTGCCTTTATTCACACTGCCAGAATGAGATGCAAGCTTAGCAGCTATCACTTGATGCTGTAAGCTAGTGCTGGCCACTGGTGGTGGGAGGGAAACACAGTGAGCAGTCATAGTCACATAGTCTCTGCTCTGCCCACTTATCCACATATCTATTCTCATGTGGATTTTCTTGCCATATGAGCTTTCCAGCCCCTTGCCCACCACACTAACCACATATGTGTACAATTCTGGCACAGATATCCTGGAAAAATAACTGCAGCTTGTGATATGCCATAAAAGAGCTACATGTCAGTTCTCTAAATCCTCAGTTTGCAACAAAAGAATATGTCAGCGTGTCCACTGCCAACATCATGGCAACCTTGCAATTGCACATATGTACTTTGGGATTGTGACATTTTTGATACCTTTCCAAGAAGTCAGTATATATAGGTTGGCAGTAAATGACAAAAGAACCCTGTAACTCAATTCTTTTAACAACATAAATAGAGGAAATGGTGAAGGTGAAGGCAGCGGAAATAGCTTAACACTTATAATGCCTTAATTATTTTCTTTAGAGAAGGAATGCCTTACTCTTTTGTAACAGGAAGGGCAGCATATTATTTTTAACAGATATGCCAAACTGCATTTAACCCTTAGTGTGCTGGGTGAAAATATTCTAGTAGAACTCTCCAGAGAGAAATTTAGGAATACTCATGTGCTAAGAAGATTAGAGCAAACAAAATGCACCATATGCACACTTAAAACTTCCTTTTGCTTTAAATAGGAAGTTTAGCCCAGTACCCCTCTAGCATTCAAAGGGTTAAGACAAGCATATATCTGGGGCACTTTTTTAAGCATCATTCATTGGACTTTTTTTCATTTTCAACTACAGATTTTGAAAGAAGAAGATTAGGAGAAAGAAGAGAAGAAGAAGGAAAATGAAAGAAACGAAGACGGAAGAGGGAAAATTGTAGAAGAAGATGGACAGTGGATTACAGGTAAGTGTTACACAGAACTAGGTGTTAGGCTAGTGTTATGGATAGTATTGTTGGCCTTCACTGTTAGGGGTAGTATAGAGTTATTGTTTGGGAGCATGACTGTGTGTTTAGCGATAGCTGTTTTCCTTTTAATCTTTCCATTACTCATGCTATTTAGCGTGAGTTCTGAGAACTTAAAACACACACTGGAGGTTTGGCCATAAGTCAGATTCTTTGGCCCAAAGTTCGTTGTGGTTTCTGTTGCTAGGACAATTGAATACTGACTTCTACACTTATTGTGTACTTTAGGTAGCCAATTTTGCCCTCCCAGCAGTTTGTCCGACAGCAACTGCAAATTGTTATTGTCACTCAATCCAAAGGCTCCTTGTTTGAGGAGAAATTGAAGGACCCATGAAGTTTGCAGTTTCTGTCCAACTGAGTATAACTAACTTGGGAATGAAATAATAAAACCAGTGTGTATATCATTCCATTAGAAACAGGATATAGCTTGTGTGGCCAACTAACCTTTTTAGGTAAGGAGTTTTTTTTTTTTATCTGTAAGTGCTTTGTGTTCTCTCTTCTTTTTATCTATTTCCCTGAGGTGGATTCATGGCCATTTTCACTTCAAGGGAGTTTTAATGCTCAGCTATGCCTTCTGAAGGCTCTTCTGAATTACTGTAGGGACTCATCCTTTAGCAGATACTGTAGAACAGGTGACTTTTATATTTTACCTAAGGGAATGAGATTGAGTGTTGTTGGATGTTCTCTTCAGTTTTGTGTATGAGAAAGAAACAAAAACTATGCAAAAAGTGATAATACACTAGGAAGTTTCATGTTTAGAATCACATCATTTTTGACCCACCATGAGTAGTTGAGCATGTTTCTATAAAGTACTTGAACACAATAAGAAAATGAAAATGAAGCTAATTTGATTATTTTTGGGACATCTGGCTAAGTGGTAATGAAGCTGAAATAAAAATATATTATTTTTCAAATATAGCAGAGTAGAACAAAAGAAACAATAAATAAATCAACTAGACAGTTATTATTTTAAACAGAACAAAATCTAATATTCTAAAAACAGTCTGTCTGAAACTTTGCATATTACTGTATAATATCCTGCTATTTTGCATTGTTAAATAGACAATTTTCAACTTTGACTTTTTGTTCTCTTGCTCGGGGAATGCAATATAGCTTACCATGAAATGAAAAAAGTGCAAATGTGTTTATGGAATGGACTTACTCCCAATTTAAATACTATTTAAATAACCCTGCAGGTCAACATTAAATCTGCAGAGATCTTCCTTTTTCTCATTTTCTACCATGATTTTGAGAAGTGGGTAAAAACCTCTTACTGATTTTATTATGTAGTCTACAAACTGAAATCACATTTTTCCTTTTGTTAAACAAGTGTTGATGGGTGCAGAAAATAATGATTTATAATCTGTGGCAATGAGTGTCATAAGTCACCTTTGATATGTTATAAGAATAATACATTAATACTGTGACGACTATTTTCTATGGCCATTTGTACGTACATTTCAGGCATGTCCTATCAGCCTAACTCTGCCCATTTTCTTATGAATCAGCTTCTACCTTCAGGACAACTACTCTATTTTGCATTCAATTAACCCCCACACTTTTACCTTCCTTCAAAGCTCAAAACCTTGCCACATACCTTAATCCCTTGAATGCTAAATCCATTTTTAATGCATTATTTCTCAAAGGTTGTATTCCTATCTGATATTCAAGGGTAAAAGATAACATTTTACCTTAAGAAAAAACATGTCTACTTAAGAAATTCCACCCATTCCACTTGAATCCCTCTTCCTTACATTTGACACTTAGTCCTGTCCCAGATATTGAGATTAACCCTCACACCAGATCTGACCAACCCGCCCACTCAATAAATACCTCCCTATGCCTATCACTTCAACCTTTCAACCTTTCACTATCAATAGCACATTTTTATCTAATAATAATAATAATTTTCATCATGTAACAGTAAACTCAACAAAATAAATGAATAAAAACAACATTGAGACAAGTGTGAAAAACTCATTGAGAATGAACAAAAGCATAAATAACTTGCTCTGTGGGTAGTCACCACTCAGTAGCTTCATATTTTAGCACTATTGTGCCATTACAGGGAATACATTCCCATAAGCATGTCCATAGGGTCCCTCCCATATGGATAGTCAAGCTCCAAAATACCAGGCAAGTATCTACAGCATGAGAGTATTAGCAAACCTTAGATATATTATAGCTTTCTGCGGGAATAATCAGTAAGGAGCAGCTGGTTTCTTTAGGCAGAAAGTGCAAGGGATCCATGTCTGAATTACCTCCTTAGGTAAAATTTAAATCAAATAAAAAAATGTGAAATGCGTGACTGAGCAACTCCCAAGCGGGTATATCAATTTCAAATTGTTTTTTGTCACTAAGTATTTTAAGATGCTCCATGGATCAGTCATATTTCATTATGAGGCTCATACCGGACTGGAATGCAAATCTAGAATTGCTGTGCAACTAGCTGGGGGATGACAAAACCCGCTAGAAGGTAAGCACCTATCCGAGCCAATTGTAGCGTGGGAACCATTTTGAACGTAGACTGATCATATAAAAGCCAATCTCTGTTCAAAACTCCCTCATTCTGGCTCAGGCAATGGATGGGAGGGGGGTGTTTTACTTTGAATTTCTGCTGCCTCCACCGTTGGCAGCAGAAGTGGTGGCAGCTCAGTCTACTTAACCCTTGTGATGGCTTTAAAAAAAAATATAACCTGGATTGCCTGCTTAAGATGTTTAGGATGGTATTCCAGTATCTATATATGATTTGGGATGGCTTCATCTGATTTCGACATGATATGCCAGCATGCATCTAACCCTTTGAGTGTTGGACGGGGTACCCCTCCAGCACACAAAGGGTTAAGACAAGCATATCTTTGGGGAATATTTTTTGACGCATCTTTCATTGGATTTTTTTTTTCATTTTCAACTACAGATTTTGAAAGAAGAAGATTAGAAGAAGGAAGGAACAATAAAGAAAGAAGAAGAACAAAAGACAAGATTAAAGAAGTAGATGGACAGTAGCTTACCAGGGTGCTGAGGACCCATCTGGACATCATGTTTAAAGGTAAGTGTTTCTCCTCAGGGGATGTTGGTAAGTTTTGGAGGATTAACTCTGTAAGTGCCAGTGGGGTATTGTAACTTTTTTTGACACACAGACTCGGGAGGTTATGGTAAAACACAGTTTATTAATAATACAAGAAATAAGGTAACCCACGCGGGTCCATTAGGTACAAAATGATACAATACTGACACAGGTCCGGTTACAATAGTATACAGTAACCCACATGGGTCCAGTAGGTACAAAATTATACAATACTGACACAGGTCAGGTTAACAGTTCGTGTTAATCCTTGACGAGACAGTGGAGCACAGGAAACTACTAGGCCAAGGGATACCAGCAGGCCCTAGTAATACTGAGGTCAACGGAGACTCTCTACGCAGAGAGTGACACCAGGAGAGAACGAGCCACGACTGAGGTGGAGGAGTAGGAGGCCACACTACCCCCTATACTTAGGGTAGTCAGGACAGACTAGGTGACACTGAGACAACCGAAGGCCCCGGACAAGTGACAGACTGACAGAGACCCTAGACATCCCAATCGGGGACACAGGACTGTAGGGTTCTGATAGCAATGACAGAGGGTCTTCCCAAACGTATATGTAACGGATCCTACCCGTTACTGGGAGCTCTTGTCTGGGCATGGCATTTATTCACCCCTGGGCCCAAGGATTATGGATATTGGACACTCCTTTGGGGCTGGGCATACGATCTCTCAAGCCCTTATCCTGGACTAAGAGACTTTGGCTAGCCTTATGTGGATAGGCAGCTGTACCAGAGGAAAGAACAATTCAAGGCTTGGGTGCTGCAAACTCTTCTGACCTGCAAAGGGTTAATCATTTGAGTTTGAGCATATTTACTTTCAATATGTTTTGTAGTCCCCCAAGCCTTTTGCTTAATTACTCAAGTCATTGTATTGAGCACTGTCTTGTGGCCCCCTGCTGTGTGATTAATCCAATCATGTCTGCCCTATTATGTTTCCCTGAATCATTTGTTGTTGGTTCTTGGACCCTTTGTGGTGACTGAATTATCCCTGTGACTACTCCATTGTATTCTGCCCTACCATTTGCTGTGTCCTATTGATGAACTGTGATTGAATTAAGTCTCCTGTACTGTGCTCTAAGTTAGTGTGGTTTGAAACTGTATAAATATGTGTGCTTTGGTTCAATAAAGAGAGTTCTGTTTTGGAGTGAACAAGGAGTCCT
Source organism: Rhinophrynus dorsalis (assembly GCA_037306005.1). NCBI lineage: Eukaryota > Metazoa > Chordata > Amphibia > Anura > Rhinophrynidae > Rhinophrynus > Rhinophrynus dorsalis. The sequence goes on from CM074718.1 coordinate 135,277,104, forward strand.
GGAGTCTTGTATTGCTTATGGTCTAATGTATCCACTCTGATACCCATCTGCGCCAAGTATCCTGAATCGCCGACCGCCTGCTGCCAGTTTCCTGCAACCTAACTTCGTGGACTGTCAGGCGGCGACGTGGACTCTTCCCTGCTTCCAGCGATCCTGCGGCTTTTTCCAGTGACTGTCCATCCTTCAACTGGTGCATCTGACGGCGCTTATCTGCGTCGAGAAGGAGAGACCCAGGAACGACGGCGGAAGGTGACGCGGTCCCTTCGCAGCTTCCGTTACATTGGTGGCATAGCGGTGGGATTTCTCCTTCATATTGGGTGCAGCAATTGAGGCATGGCAGATGAAACAGTGCTGGCAGACACTCTGGGAGCATACGAGGATCGCTACAGCGCCATCCGAATACAGTGGTGGACCCAGCTGGGTGATGTTATCTACGACTTCGTTCCAGAGTTGGATGCGTGCATTACAGAGGAGCTCAGAGTACAGGAGGAGTACTGGGACTTTGTTAAATACCTGGACCAGGAATATGGATCCGAGGGCCTTTTTGACTGGTGCCCAGCCCGCTTGCGATGGGACATCCAAGGGCTGGTATGGAACGCCTACCACATGGACTCTACTTTTGGGTGCCCTGACTCCAGCAGATACTGGGAGATCCGGGACAAAAGAGAGGACCGTTTTGGTGGATACATTCCTGCGGACTGCCAGGGAAATTTGGATATTCTGGCAGGATGTGAATGGGACCTGGAGCAACTATATGCTGGGTTCATTCGAGAGGTCCGGGAATTCCAAAAAGAGGAAGAAGAATGGGGGGGTAACGCATCTGAGGAGGACTTCAGCGACATTGAGGGCCAGGATTGTGTTACCCCTGTTCACTCCACACTGGTGAGTGGGAATTCGTTCCTCACCAGTGCCCCTGTTGTTGCCCCTGCATCAGGAAGTGGGAAAATTGCCCTGCCTGATACCCCTTTGCCCCTGGACTGTTTGTTGCCTGAGCTGAGGGGTGGGAATTCGTTCCCCCTCAGTGAAGAGAATGCCTCTGCATCAGGGGATGGGACGGACGTCTCCCCTGATAGGCATATTGCCCCTTCCCCTGTGTTCCCAGCTGCGGTGGACGAGACGCAGGTCCCCACCAGCAGCAATTGTATGCCCCAACTGATGGGTGGGAGAGAGTCCATCAGTCCCTATGACCCCCCTGCTGTAGTGAGTGTGGAAGAGCTCACCAGCAGCCCCAAGATGATGCCCCCTGTGGGGTTGGAAAACGCCCTGGAAGTGGAGCGGTATGTGCTCTCCAGGGCCACAGAGGATGCCGCCTTGAGGGATGGGACTGCGGTCTCCCTCAAGGCAGAGAAGGCCCTGGAAAGTGATGGCCTACAAGAGGAGGTCCCCAGCGGACCGGAAGAGAGCAGCGCTGCTGGCCCTCCTGTGAATTTGTTGTGTGAACTGATGGGTGGAGAAGAGTGCCCCATCAGCCCCCCTGTAAACCCTGACCTGGTGAGTGGGAGCGAGCTCACCAGGGTCTGGGAAACCCCTGCTGTGGTGAAGGAGATGCAGGTCCCCACCAGCAGCCCCAGTCCGTCCCCTGTTGCTACTGCCCTGGAGAAGGGGAAGAGTGTCTTCTCCAGGTATGTGACTAAGATTGCGAGGAGGATTGAGACTGCCCTCCTCCAGAAGACAAGAGATGGCCCTGATGTGAGGGGCCAAGAAGAAGAGGGGTACAGCAGGCTGCCACTCTGCAGTGCTGCTACTGCCCCTGGAAACCCTGGATGTTGCCCCAAGTTCCTCATGCTGGAGAGTAGGAGCGAGCTCTCCAGTCCCCCTGTAACCCCTGGCTTGGTGCGTGGGAGCGAGCGCACCAGGTCATGTGAAACCTTGGCTGGGATTAGTGGATCAACAGTCCTCATCCCCAGCCCAACGATTGTGTTCCCTTTCCCTGTGACCCCTGGCTTGGTGGAGGGGAGCAAATTCACCGGGTCCTGTGAACCCCCTGCTGTGGTGTGTAGGAGTGAGCACACCACCCCTTGTTTTGCCCTGACACTGGTGAGTGGGAGCAAGCTCACCAGAAGCCCCAAGAAGGCGCTCCCCAACAATTCCCCTTTGGGCCCTGATCTGGTGAGTGGGACCACCGTCCTCATCAGGGATGTTGCTGGGGCCCCTGAATTTCCTGAGCTCTGCCTGGGGGGTGGGAATGTGTCCCAGAATGTTGCCCCAGCCCAGGAGAGTGGGACAAACATCCTCTCCTGTTCCTCTGGGGCAGTGGCCCAACTAAAAGGGGGAGATATGCCTCTCTCCCCACACTCTGATGCACAGAAGCCAGAGACACAATTGCCCCAGGAAGATCCCCCTTATAGACTGGCTCTTGACCCTGAGCCACTGGCCCCAGACCCAGAAGGATTTGACTTCAGCACTGCCTGGAGAAGGGCCCAGGAGAGGCCACCTGTTTTGATGTTTGTCAGGACAAACAGGCATCAGTTCCCCTGGCCCAGGTTTAAGGACACAGGAACTGGCATTTTCTTCACTGGCCCAGGACAAGGGCCCTGTACACCGCTACCGGGCCCAGACAAAGGGCTCATGTTTTCCCCTGGCCCAGGTCAAAAAGACTGCTTCACCCTCTGGCCCAGGATTAAGGACAAAGGGACTTGCAATTGTTTCCCTGGCCCAGGACCAGGGCCTTGTTTCCCCCTACCTGGCCCAGACAAAGGGCTCATGTTTTCCCCTGGCCCAGAACAGAAAGACTACTTTAACCACTGGCCCAGGACAAGGGGCACCTCAGTAGAAACTGGTCTAGGACCAAGGCCTTCGGACTAGTGCACTGTCCAGACAAGTGCCTCACCACCTCCATGCCCTCCTACAGCTCCCAGCCAGCGTTTACTACCGCACCCGCTGGCTTGGAACCAAAAGGGGGAGAAATGTAACGGATCCTACCCGTTACTGGGAGCTCTTGTCTGGGCATGGCATTTATTCACCCCTGGGCCCAAGGATTATGGATATTGGACACTCCTTTGGGGCTGGGCATACGATCTCTCAAGCCCTTATCCTGGACTAAGAGACTTTGGCTAGCCTTATGTGGATAGGCAGCTGTACCAGAGGAAAGAACAATTCAAGGCTTGGGTGCTGCAAACTCTTCTGACCTGCAAAGGGTTAATCATTTGAGTTTGAGCATATTTACTTTCAATATGTTTTGTAGTCCCCCAAGCCTTTTGCTTAATTACTCAAGTCATTGTATTGAGCACTGTCTTGTGGCCCCCTGCTGTGTGATTAATCCAATCATGTCTGCCCTATTATGTTTCCCTGAATCATTTGTTGTTGGTTCTTGGACCCTTTGTGGTGACTGAATTATCCCTGTGACTACTCCATTGTATTCTGCCCTACCATTTGCTGTGTCCTATTGATGAACTGTGATTGAATTAAGTCTCCTGTACTGTGCTCTAAGTTAGTGTGGTTTGAAACTGTATAAATATGTGTGCTTTGGTTCAATAAAGAGAGTTCTGTTTTGGAGTGAACAAGGAGTCCTGGAGTCTTGTATTGCTTATGGTCTAAAGTATCCACTCTGATACCCATCTGCGCCAAGTATCCTGAATCGCCGACCGCCTGCTGCCAGTTTCCTGCAACCTAACTTCGTGGACTGTCAGGCGGCGACGTGGACTCTTCCCTGCTTCCAGCGATCCTGCGGCTTTTTCCAGTGACTGTCCATCCTTCAACTGGTGCATCTGACGGCGCTTATCTGCGTCGAGAAGGAGAGACCCAGGAACGACGGCGGAAGGTGACGCGGTCCCTTCGCAGCTTCCGTTACAGTATAGATACAGAATACTGACAAGTAGTATCAGAAAAGGTTTTCCCAGACTGCCAGAACAGTGCGAGGGTAACTGAGCAGTAGAATATCACTGTGTCCCGCCAACCAGTAGCTGCTAACGACTGTAACCCTGAAGCGCAACAGCACCAACTGACAAGGAGTTAAACATACGCTCAGACCTGGAGTTGGCTGCAAAGCTGTGGAGCCTAACCGAGGCGACCAAGGACGAAACCAACCCGGAGGTAAGTGGTGGACAGGTCAAGCGTACCGGGGTTCTAACCCAACAGCTCTCAAACACCTAAATGTAAGGATCACGATAGTGCACAGAAATGAAGACTGGGTCACAGTATAGCAGCGCTTCCGTAGCAGTGCGAGTACGGAGGCAACAGAGGACTGTCTAGACAGACAGTAAGCAGGTGCAGGAGGGGAGCCCTCAGACGGGACACAGACTGGGGCCATCAGCAATACCGGGTCGGTACACAGAGCAGGAACGTCAGCCAATCCGGTCATAAACAGCGCAGGAACTTCAGCCAAGCCGGGTCGGTAAACAAAGCAGGAATGTCAGCCAAGCCAGGTCGATACACAGAGCAGGAACATCAGCCAAGCCAGGTCAGTACACAGAGCAGGAACGTCAGCTAGGCCAAGTCGGTACATGGAGCAGGAACAAAACCAGGCAGAGGAGTCAGTCAGTCTAGGTCATACAAAGGATTCACACTGGAAGTCAGGAACAAGCACAAGCGACTGGAACACCACGAAAGGGTGCCCATGAAATGACATGGCTGAGTATTTAAGGGCTAGAACTGGGCGGAGATAGGACCCATCAGCCAATAAAAGATAGGCAGGAAGTAAACCGGACATAGCAATGTCGCCAGCGGAATCACAGGCACCGTGATAGGTGTGTAACGCTTTCTATTGAGTTGCATACCCCACTCTCACTCATAGAGGTAATATTCTTTTGTTTTTAATCACATTTTTAGCTCATTTGATGTATTGTTATGGGGCTTAGGGCCCTATATCAATACATCCTCATGTGACTAATGTAGGGATCACAAGCCATACATATGCATATGTGTTGGAAACCACTGTTACAATATACATTAGTGGTTTCAACGCACGTTAGGGACTCAGAGCCTTCTTTTGAAAAAGGGGGTTCCTTAACGTGTATTGAAGCTACCGCATGTATTAGAATGACAGATTCAATTTTTTTTTTGTGCTCAATGGGTGCACATTTTTGTGCTCACTGGGCATTTTTACTGGTCAGTGTTTTTTGACAGCACAGTTGATAGAACACCAAACTGTATGTTCAAAACCACCATTTCCAGTTTTTCTTTTTCTGTGGGGCATAGTATCAAGCCCAAGATAGTTTATATAAGATAACAGGTGTGATTTATTTTGGTGAACAGATAGAGAGAGAGATACTATCTAGATGCAAGACTAATGGTATGTGATACTTTTATAATTGCAAGCATATTACTTAATTATACTCTGCTAGTTATACTAGATTTACTAATGATATTTACTAATCGTGCTTTTTTATATTTCTTTTTTTATTTATAGTATATGCATAATAAATATATATACCTGATTAAGTAGATTTCAAACTCTCGCAATTTCATTATTGTATTCACTGTATTCTAAAGAATTGTGAGACCATTCTACATATATATATACTATAAGGGATAATGTGAACTAAGAGCAAGGAATAACTGCCCCCTGAGTCTTTATATAGGAAGAAAAAATAAACCTTTACAGTACACACTGATCCTTCCAATCCCCCCATGGTTCAGGTATAAATCTTAATGTTTATTCATCGTTAAATAATAATCTATACACATTACTTAATAAAAATGGTGTTTTAAAACTTGCAGTAATAGGCTACCTTAATCTCAGAACAAAATAAGGAATTGCTACATGCATAATATTATTTTAAGCAATGATGGGGAAAGCAGTCATACTGTGCTGTTCAGTACAGCTGTTATCCACTACATGTTACCCACTGGCTTATGCATTAAACAGCCAAGCAGCATTGATCAAACTTTCTCTGTCCTCCTCAACCCAGCAATCAGTTGTTAAAGCAGCTAAATGCACTGCCCTTATAATTTTGTACTCAGTTGAAATCCCACTTATGCTATGCTGTTGGAAGTGAGTGAAGACACCTTCCTCTCTGCCACTGCCAGCAACTCTACATTAAATATTTTGGCTATTAGAAGATGGAGAGCAGCAGATGGGGATGCTTTTTTCTCTGCCTCTGTTGATCAGCACACACTTATAATAGTGTAGAATAGTCCATGGGTGTGACAGTGCCTTATAGAAGAAATTAGATCAGTTGCTTAATGCTACAACTTATGGATGAGTAGGAAGTCCCATTTTCTTTTTACAGGAATTTTCACAAAAAAGACCCAAAATTTTTATTTTTTTTGTGGAGGGAAAATGTATTAAAATTCTTTCTAAGGCAGCAGGAATTCCTGCAATACTATGGTTTCTGAGTGCTAAAGTGGAGAATTCCACAGCTAAAAGTAAAAGTTGATAGCAGGCTTTCCTACAAGGACATAAGCCCTGAAAAAATTGTAAGCAGGTTCAGTCTTGCAGTGCTTAGCTCTATGGCACCATAAGACTTGAAAAAAGTGTGAGCAGGCTGGAAGGGAAGTCTGTGGGGCAGGTGGTTATGCTCTTACAAGGAATCTAATTCATTGTTTGCAACCTAAGACCTACAGAAAAAAAAGTCTTGAAATCATTGTTAGCACGATGAGTCAGAAACATAAGCCTGGGAAAAGTTGGCTGACAGGGACCTGCATTTTAAACTGGAGATAGGGAAGGTAATACATTTTTTGAGGCCTGTGGCAAGTTGAGCATTGAAAAAATTGATACCAGTCTGAAGCCTATGGCAACATAATCCTTGAAAATATTTTTTTCCTGGTGATGGTTGTGGCGGGCCAGTGGATTGACAACAAATGACTGGGATTTGTGGTAGGTGACTAACTTCCCATGGGTAATGCTCATTACCAGACAGTTAATAAAAACAATTGACCAACCAAACAATGACCCATGCATATTGTAGAGGGTAGATAGTCTGAAGATGTTCCTAAATATAAATATAACCAGGCATTGTGAATTTTAGCAACAATTCTTAAGAATACACTAAGAAGGCTTTTTATACATCACCCCTATGGTTCTTAGGTGTTCCATTATGCCTTTCTTCCTGTTTGTCTCCACAACATTAATGTGTGTAGTCATCATTGAGACACAGAGTGCAATGTGTGAATACAAATTGCCATGATGAGCCTGCACAGAATTGATATCTGCAGGGTGTAATGGAATTGGTGGAGGGATCTGGGATTAAGTAGGAACACTTTGGATGGGTGTGGAAGTTGGGACTGGGAGGGGAGGCAGTGATGGTGGTGGCTGCAATGGCTGATGTGAGATTGCTGCTGGCTGATGGGGGGTCTCTGCATCCAATTTGATCTCCTTAGTGGAGGGTTTTTTTGTGTATTCATTTTTGAAGAGAATTAGCAGAAGTACCAGCAGGGACAGCAACAGCAGCAGTGGATTGACAGTGGGACTTTTATTTTTTTGGCATACATGTCAGCATGCCTATCTTGCATATGCTTAATTAATGCAGATGTGCCAAGGAGGAATCTCTACTTTCCCCTCTTTTACACAAATGAATAAAGTATTTGTGGTTTCCTGCACTGCTCCAGACCCCAGGGAGAAATATTCCCCAGTGCAGGAGGAGGAGATGATGTTCTTATGTCTGAAACACATTCTGTAGAGCCTGAGTCTTACCCAGCACAAGATTATCTTTAGGCTCTGCTTCTTTGATTCTCCACCTCAAATTCTACAGTGGCTGTCACCAGTCCCAGAGCAACATCTTCAGGCCCTGTCACAGGAACCTGCACCTCTTCTTCCTGCACATTCACAGGATCCTACACTATATTGCTGCCCACTCAAAAGAAAATCTCTGTCACCTAGGACAATCGTCTCCAATTATACTATGTCTTCCGAATTCAAATCCTCACTTCCCCATTTTATTTCCTCTCTGAACCTCTCCATGCTCATCTGGTGAAGAATCACTGCTATCTTGCTTGATGACAACAGTGGTGCATCTGGTGTCACCTCCATTGTTGGTACAGGTGGCACTGGGTGGGGCTCCACTGCAGTGCTGCAGCTGGTGGCAGTTACAATGACACTGCTAACAATTGGTGCCTCTCCTTCAACCTTGGCAAGTGAGAGAGTACCCCGATTTTGGCATGGCCTACTCCTGTCTGATGAGGATGATACTTCTCCAGTTCCTCTCTATGCCCTCTAAGTCTTTCCGGTAGAAATCAATGAGCACCTCTCTTACAATTATAATATATATATATATATATATATATATATATATATATATATATATATATATATATATATATATATATTATAAAGAAAAAGAAGTTTTAGACAAAATTAGTATTAAAAAAAATTAAAGATAAAAGTTTTTTGAAACAATAATGAAAAAAGGTCACTTGCACACACTTCACAGACCCTAACTACCCTAACACCAATTCCATTTTAATTTCCCTCACTGCCATAAAACATAAACTGAATTAGAATGCCCCTCACTACACTAACACTAACTTGCACAGTTAGAATGTCTTTTGCTGCCCTAACACTAAATCTCATTTGCCTGACCCTCGCAGACCTAACCTAAGTCACACAAACTTCAGAGTACACATTTTGTTTCTCACTCCTCTCTTGGAAACACCTCTATAACTCTCTAGAAACAAACAAACCACACTGTAGTGTGTGAAATGCTTGGCTTTTATAGTGTAGCTCAATGGGAAATTAGGGAGAAATTTCCACCTGTAACAAAAGATAGGGTGTAAATTTGTCAGCAAAAGATTTGCATGAATTTTCCACAGGAAAAGTGGAAAATCATATATTTTTCACAAAATTTCTAGCAGGAAAAATATGGGACTTTTCGCCCATCCATAGTCCTGATGTCCCCTCAACAGGGTCTGAAAACAAAATAAATTTAAAGAAAAAAGGTTCAGGTGGGGAACCCCAGCCACTGGCTTGGCTATGCAGGAACACATGGCCAAGCCCACACCTTACACTCTAGGGGGGTTAATATTGCATTTAAATCAAAGGGAATCTTGAATATTTTTATGAAAGTGTTTTACTAGAAAGTATACATTTATATTGTCTCATTTTCATGGGTGTCCTGGGTATTAATGTTGTCTAGATTGTAAGCTCTATGGGGCAGGGACCTTTAATCCTAATCTATACTCGCCTGTTGTTCCCCTTATGATTGTCTTTATAAGCACTTAATTACTGCACTTATTGTACCCCTTCTATATCACATGTAAAGTGCCATGTATACTGGTTGGAGCTATATAAATAAACTATACAATACAATACAATACAATACCTTGGAAGGCTATAAGGCTGAATTGACCTTGCCAAGACTAGCCTGAGGTTTGAACAAATTCTACATCTGATGTATTAACCAACTGAGTTATCTCACCAGTGATGTGTTCCTTATTGTGCAGTTGGTTTGCTCTAAAATTATTATTTTTTTGTTCCTAAGGTCCACATACCTTACTATTTACTGATCTAAGTGCAATCTTGTACAAAGGTAAAAAAAAAAAAAAAAAATGTGGTACATAAAGGCAAAACTATCTCCTGATGTGCAAAATGTAGGGAAGATTGTTCTATGTATTTACTGTTTTTCACCAGAGATTTTATTTTTGCAGTATTTTGTACAGGAATTATTTTCTAATCAAGGCATTAAATGTTTCACAGTTCAGTGGTTAATTTTATATTGAAAGACCATCAGTGAGAGGTACTGTGCAGCATCTCTTTTTAAACCACATTGAATAGAAAAGCAGATTTTTTTTATTTACTCCTCTGTGACCCACATAAATGATGATGATTAGAAGCTACCTGTTGTGATGTTAGGATGTGGTTGCATGCTTTATAACTGCTATACGATCCAGTGAAATATGTAAGCTGCAGATACTGATGCTATACTATAATGTATTTTTTTATAATTCTGAATTAGTTTTTAAATACTATTTGACATATGCTTACAGTATCCTCTTTCATCATTCTGTTAGTTCTATTTGCAGTATTTAGCCTGTTTAGTGCCAGAGAGGTGACCATCTCATTTAACCCACACCCAGGGTTAAAGAGTCTTTTCAAGCAGCTTAAAGGAGCAGTAAACTTTTTTTATGAAAAAATACATATTGTAGGGATTTTCCTATTGAGTAAAATAAGGGTACTCCCACTGCCGAGGGATTTATATTTCCAGAGTTATTACAGTTTAAACCCATTTTTTTACATTAGCCATGCCCTCTATTGGTCAAATTCTAATTAGATTTCCTGTTAGATTCTAATGGAGAGGAAAGTCAGAAAAGTCAGAGACATACAGTTCTCCATAGAATGTGATACAAACTGCCTGTCACTTCCTGTCAGTTAGAACTTCCAGGAAGTAAACACAGTAAATTCACTTCCTGATTATTTGAACTGCTATAATTTTTGAATAAAACATCTGACAGCGATGGGAGTGACCTTGTTTTATTCAGCAGGAAATGATCTACAAAATATGTGTTTTCATAAAAAAAAGTTTACTGCTCCTTTAATTATTTGAATGGCTGAGCAACATATACTCATTCCCATGTAGACAGGATACTGTTCTATACAGTCAATATTTACTTTTATTTTAACATAATTGTAAAGAATTTACAAACTGGTTACCCCCCCGGGGGGCCTCCTAGATCGGGGACATATCTCCTAAGTCACTTTGGACTTCTACAGCTGCTTATGCAGAACCCTTTGGGTGACTGCGTTCTTGAATATATTGGTGCCCGCCCCTCCTGGCTGCCATCACTCCTGCGTGAATGGTCACCTGGGATGGGTATGTAGTATCTGTTCTTCCCCTCTTAGGATCATGTGTTACTTTGCATTTGTTTATATAGGTTGCTATGTATTTTTCCATCTCCCTCTCCTGGTTTCCCCCACCTTGGGGAGCCTCCTGTATCGGGAATATACCTTTTGGCTCCTTTGGTCTTCTTATACCTCCTGCTACCTTGGTGGGAATGATTGGGTGCCTGAATATGTTGGTGCCTCCTTCTTCTGGCTGCCGCCGTTCATAAGTGGGTGGGTACCTGGGATGGGGATGCAGTATCCTTTTTCACCTTATTGGGTTAAGTAGTACTATGTATTTGCCTGTCTGCCATCAGGGGACTAGTGTGTGGGGATTCTCCTCACTTCACTTCCCATGTGTGCGGGGAGTCCTTGTTACCTACTGCTCCTGGTTGCCCCCCCTTTGGGGTGCCTCCTGGATCAGGAATGTGATCTCCTAAGTCCCTCTGGGCTCCACATGTACCTTGCTGCTTATGTAGGATTGCTTGGGTGCTTGAAAATATGGGTGCCCCCCCCGGCTGCCTTTCATTCCGTGCGGGGGGGGCACCTGAAGTGGAGATGCAGTTTCTGTTCTTAGGCCCTCTAGTTAAATATATACTCCTCTGTGATGGGGGGACATGTGTGGGGTTTACCCTCTGTTCCTTTGTTTGCGTTCTTATTGCCACCCTCTCCTGGTTGTCCTGTTTTTCTGGGGGTCCCTGGGACTGGGTATGAACCTTAGGTGTCTCCTCGTGCTCAGTGCTGGTTGTGCTTCTGGTAGTGGTATCCCTTGGTTGGGGCATTGGTGTTCTGTATCTGCATCCCTCACCTGGCTACACCCTTGTGGTGGACACCTGGCATGGGGATGTAATGGGGGGGAGATCAGGTTTTTCTTTTTCTCTCTCCCCATCTTTTTCTCCTCCCACATTGGACTGCACTCCTGTGCTCATGTCTAACCTTGGGGTTCAAACTTCTATTGCACTATTATTGATTTGCAAGTTTAGGTCTGTACTTTATCCTTATGGCTGTTGCCTGCTCTGTTATAGCCGGGTGTATGGGGCGGGATGGCAGTTCATGAATCTGGCCCTTGGAGGGTTTATGCATTTTCTACATGTATGCTCTTTAATGTCTTGACAATTTGTATGGACTGTGCCTCTGTCAGCTCATTTGGGGTTTCTCCTTGCCTCCCACTCCTGGCTGCCCCCCTACTAGGGGGCCCCTGGACGAGGCATGTGAGGGGGATGCCCGTTTCAATTTCCATACAGCAAGGATTGTGGAGGGGGGTCCCCCCACGATGACAACAGGGAATTGCTCGTCTTGGACTCTGTGATGATGTGTGACCCGAGGTGTACTATCTGTTCTGGATAGTTCACAGGGGGCCGAAATGGGGATTGTGGGAGGGGTGTTTTTTTTCCACTTCTGTGTATTGGAAGGAGCGGGTAATCAATATTCTCATATTGCTAGTGACTGTGAGGAGGAAGACTCTGGGGCTGAACATGATGTATGTGGTGTTAGTAGTAGTAGTAGTAGTAGTAGTAGTAGTAACAGTGATGGTGGAACAGCCGGTGGAACTAGTGTTAGGGGAGTGGTAGGAGATGCATTTGAGAGCATCCAGACTAGCGGTCAAGGGAGCCCACATCATTCCTCTGGCTCTGTGAGTCCCCTTCCCTCACTACATTGTCCAGGTTGAACATGATCCTTAAGAGGCCAGAACTGGTGTTGAGGGAGAGCAAGCTTAGAATTAATACCACCACCACCAGCAGGAGTACAGATCAGCTGCCCGTGCCTGCTGCTAGTGCTGCCAGTCTGCCTTCTTCATGTCAAAAAGAAATGACAAGTGTGACATTAGGGGACCCTCTGTCACATTGCTCGTCACTTCCTCCAAGCAGGAGTGAGATGTCTGTGATAGAGCAGCAGCAACATGTAGGGACTAGTGGTGGTGGTGATGATGATGGTAGAGAAGCTGGGGTGGAAGAGACATTGATGACCTTTTTATCAGAAACTGAGAAGGAATGGGAGACAGGGATGAGGATGGGCATCACCACCACTAGCAATAAGCTTATGGAATTTGCAAATTTGAAAGTGCTCTAATTCCTGCTGCTGCTAAGTTGCAATAGCAGCAGGATGCTGAGTAGCAAGCTAGTGTGCCATAGGCCATTGTGGACACAGTGGGAATGGGATCAACAAGTGATGTTGGGCTAGGAAAGGTTCTACTTGCCATTGCCAGCAATACTCCTGGTCCTAGTTGCAGTGCCGATTTTGCGGCAGTAGCAGCAACATCATCCGCTGCCAACACAGACAGTGAAGGGGAATGTGGAGGACAAGAAGAAAGAGGCCATTCCTCTGCACCTTCCCCCTCCCCCCTGAAGTCATGGGTGTGGGACTATTTTTCTCTTGGGGCAGGCACAGTGCAGTCATCACCAATGGCACTGTGCACAATTTGTGACAAGTCAAGGCTAGATTTAAAAGCAGCCGTTAGCAAAAAAAAAAAAAAACACTACCGGGTGCGTTAAGGTGTATCTAGCAATTTAAAGATCTGTCTAAAGAACAGCTAACGGCAGTTTGATAATCCTTACGGCCGATACACTTATGTGCATTGAGACACATGGAACACGAATCCCCAGAACCATTCAATGGATTCAGGTACTGTTAACGGCTGAAAAAGAGATACACTTAACGGACAAAAGGTAAGACCCAGTTTTCTCAGCCGTTAGACACTTAATAGGCAAAAAAAACACCCGTTACATAGGAAAACAGACAAACTACTTACCACACAAGCATGTAAATTAACCCGTGCAATGCCAAAACAACACAAAAACATGGCCAGACACCACAAATCACTGTCACACACAACAACAAGCAACACCACAGGGACAAGGACCTCCAAAAAAACACCAACACAACATGGCATGGAACATTGGGGGTTGTCACACAACATGGACACCTGCAAATACAAAACAAGCTCACCTGTGCAACATCACCAGACAATCCAGACACAACCTGCACCTCACAACTTCACACCCGCAACTGGCAGATACATACCAATCACAACACACCACATCTTAAAACACACACACACCTGCAAACACTTACCTGGACAATAAACAACTTCCCATTGGTCAGCATTCATCTCATCACCACACCTACACAATGCCCTACCATGTACTTAAAGGGACAACTCACCATACTCACTTGTGGCTTGTTTTCCACTCAGGGAGAGAGAGAGAAAGAGAGAGATAGAGAACAATAAGTATGTTGGGATACTTATTGATGAGAAGACTGTGGAGAAGGCGTGCAAGGGCGAGAGCTAAGGAACACCAGCAAGCCCCACGCACACCTGATCAACAGCCTTCACCTGTTGCGAGTGAGGAAGCTCTGGCTCAACAGCCACACAGGAGTCCATCCCCACCTGGAGAACAGCAACTTCCTGCTGATGCACAGCTGCAGCAACAGGATGCTCCCCAGCTGCCACAGGGACCCCTGCAGCAGCGGAGGATGTATAGACGACAACCAAGGCCCTACTGCCCAAGGGTCACTATCTTTGGAATGTCCGATGATGAGGTGATTGATCGCTACAGGTTGAGGCCACACAGCATCATTGCCTTTTATGAGGTCATCAAGGTTCAGGTGGATCCCATCTACATCCACAACCATGCCCATTCTGACCTGCAAAAACTCCTGTGTGCCATACATTTCATGGCAAGTGGCACCTTCCAGTCCATTGAGGGTTACGCATCTGTCATATCACAGGCCACATTCTCCAGAGTGTTGGCCCAGAACTTGCCAGCCCTCAAAAGCAAGGCCAGTACATACATACATACATTTCCCCACCACCAACATGGAGTGGATACATCTCAAGCAGGGCTTTTACGCAAGGGGAGGCATGCCCAGGGTCATGGGTGTTTATTTATTTTTTTGGGGGGGGGACCTTTGACTGGGTGCCAGGGTGGAGGTGGACTCTGCTGGTGATGTTGCCTCTGCGTGTGAGTCCTCTGCTGCTGTGGCTGCTGTTTAGTCCTCTGCCACTGAGGATGCTGGTGCTGAGGCCTCTGCTGCTGTGGATGCTGCTGCTGGGTCCTCTGCTGCTGCTGTGGCTTCTGAGTCCTCTGCTGCTGCTGTGGCTGCTGTTTCCTCTGCTGCTACTGTGGCTGCTGAGTCCTCTGCTGCTGCTGTGGCTGTTGTGTCTGCTGCTGCTGTGGCAGCTGGTGGAGTGGCTGCTACAGATGATTGATATATGCGCACCACATCTAGAGACTCCGAGCTTCCCAATGATGTCTGTGCTGGTGGAGGTGGTGGAGTGATGTTGTCCCTGGGTAGAGGGCGCTGGGGCTCCCCAATCAGGCCCAGGTGTTGGTAGTCCAGTTTCCAAGGGTCATATCTTGACCACTGGTAGCTGCTTGGCCCCCACCTTGGATCATACCTGGGTCCATGCTGGGGAGCCATCCAGGAGGGTATGTCCATCTGGTCTCCATTTGTGCCATAATGCTGGCTGGCCACTGTCCCTGGGAGCCATTGCCTACTCTCAACAGGGAAGTCCTGCTCTCCTTCCTCCTCCTCCACTACTCTCCCCATCCCTCTCTCCTGGCCATCACTCACCCACTCACACCCAGGCATTCCCACAGGCCCTCTCAGACACACTCGATCCCACTCACTCTCTGTCACACTCTTTCACTCACAGATTCACACTGTCAAAATAAAGTTTACAAAATGTGTAGGAACAGGCAGACATCCTAGAAATGCTGCAAGGACAACGTTCATTGTGCCAATACGCAATCGACTTCCACACTACGCTTACAACACCGACTGGGGTGACAATACCCTGAAGGCGGCCTTTCGACGCTGGCTCAATGACAGGATGAAGGACGAACTCACCACGCGTCCCATACCCCAAATGTTGGAGGGTCTCATCATCCTTTGTTCCTCTTTAGAGCACCGCATTCTGGAACGACATCACGAGAGGGATCACGACAGAGGATGTCATCCACCCCCTCATCAGCCGGTACTTCTGGCACCCAGGTTCCAGTCCCGTGTAGAGCTCCTTGAACCAGCTCCGGAGCCTATGGAGGTTGGTTGGGTGTTCCGTCTATCCAATGAGGAGAACAGGCATTGGAACCAGGGTGTTACGGTGTGTGTGTGTTACGACACTCAGACAAAGGTTAAAAGCAAAAACACAGTTTTATTAAAAATAAAACTAAAGAACAGCGCCCCTGGGGGCCAGGGCACGTATAAACGGGTAATGACAGAAATACAGGCCCAAATATGTAGGAGCAAACAGAAATGATCAGAATAAATGTAGGAACAAGGGTTAATGCTTAGAGCAACTGATCAGTCTCTGTGATGGTAATTAGCCAACGCCCAGCAGGTATAATCAGTCTCTTAGATAGTGCAAAGGAAGGTGCAGTAGGCGACTGAACTGAATCACTCTCAGATAGCTGTACAATAGGTTGCCCAATGATACAGCAAAGACTGACCAGAGCTGAGCCAATACCCCCTTAGGGTGATATAACGGAGTAAAGCCACTGCTGGAGCTAATGGGACCAGAACCTGGAACGCCCTTAGTTCTCTCAATGGAAGAAACCCTGTGTGTGCCATCGGGACCAGAGCCAAGAACACCCCTTGGGTGACACAACGGAGAAACACTGCACAAGCGATCTGAGAGCCAACGCACTGGTAGTGCGATAGGTAGCGTAACACAGTGAGCACTTGGATACCAGAGCCAAGACACCCTTCCGGTGCTGTCACGGCGCAACACACTGCAAGAGCTAACAGAATGCCCACTAGCACCAGGCGGTGCAACAACGGAACTGAACGAGCACCGGAATGGAAACTGCTCTGCGAGTGTTTAACGGATAGGCTCGGTCAATAAGGCACAGGCTCAGTAAGTGTTAAATGGCACGGATGGAACACAACAGGCTTGGCAAGTGTACAGATACAGGCTCAATATCGGAGGCATCCAGCACAGCAAGGGTATCGGACAGGTTCGGTAACGGAGGCAACATCTCAGCAAGGCTATGCAGACTGGCTCGGTAACGGAGGCAACAGCTCAGCAAGGCTATGCAGACTGGCTCGGTAACGGAGGCAACAGCTCAGCAAGACCCAAGCAGACAGGCTTACGAACAGAGGCAACAGCTCAGCTTACAGAGAAGTGATTAGTCAGTGCAATATTATCAGCACAGTTCAGAGTGTCGCCGGTAGGCGACCGAGATCTCACGGGAACACAGGAAACAATCACGGAGCAGGAACGTCAGCCAGAACCGGGTCAATCACGAAGCAGGAACGTCAGCCAGAGCTGGGTCAATCACGGAGCAGGAACAACAGCCAGAACCGGGTCAATTCACGGAGCAGGAACGTCAGCCAGAGCCGGGTCAATCAAGAGCAGGAACATCAGCCAGAGCCGGGTGTCACGGTTTATTATGACTCTCAGACACAAGTTTTAGGTAAAAATCTATTTTATTGAAATGATAAATTGATAACGTAGGATGGCAATCACATACATACATACAGATATATACAGAATATAACAAGACAGATAGCAGACTCTACCGGTCCTGTCAATATACCGGACAGGACAGTCTGAAGTAATAGAATGTTAGGCTCTACCGGCCTTGCCAATACCGGGTAAGGCAACCTGCAGATGGAATCGCATAACGGTTCTACCGGCCTTACCAAATTACCGGGCAAGGCAGCCTCAATAGATTCATAATGTAGGCTCTACCGGCCCTGCCAATACCGGGTAAGGCAACCTCAGATGGAATGTGGCAAAAGGTTCTACCGGCCTTACCAATACCGGGCAGGGCAGCCCAGAGATAGTAGCAGCAGTCAGATGGTAATGGCAAATTGACAGGATCGTAAGCAACCCAGTGTACACACACTGAGACTAACAGGGGAATCGTAAAGCCGCAAGGCTTTGGAGCAAACCAGCGTCCGCACGCTGGGACCAACACTGAATTGTATAGCCGATAGGCTTAGGAGCAAACCAGTGACCGCACACTGGTGTAACAAGCGAGTTAGTATAGCCGTAAGGCTTAGGAGCAAACCAGCGTCCGCACGCTGGGACCAACACAGAATTGTATAGCTGATAGGCTTTGGAGCAAACCAGTGACCGCACACTGGTGTAACAAGCGAGTTTGTATAGCCGCAAGGCTTTGGAGCAAACCAGCGTCCGCACGCTGGGACCAACACAGAATTGTATAGCTGATAGGCTTTGGAGCAAACCAGTGACCGCACACTGGTGTAACAAGCGAGTTTGTATAGCCGCAAGGCTTTGGAGCAAACCAGCGTCCGCACGCTGGGACCAACACAGGATAGTACAGCTGATAGGCTTTGGAGCAAACCAGTGACCGCACACTGGTGTAATAAGCGAGTTTGTCTAGCCACAAGGCTTTGGAGCAAACCAACGTCCGCACGCTGGGACTAACACAGGATGGTATAGCTGATAGGCTTTGGAGCAAACCAGTGATCGCACACTGGTGTAACAAGCGAGTTTGTCTAGCCGCAAGGCTTTGGAGCAAACCAGCGTCCGCACGCTGGGACCAACACAGGATTGTATAGCCGATAGGCTTTGGAGCAAACCAGTGACCGCACACTGGTGTAACAAGCGAGTTTGCCTAGCCGCAAGGCTTTGGAGCAAACCAGCGTCCGCACGCTGGGACCAACACAGAATTGTATAGCCGATAGGCTATGGAGCAAACCAGTGACCACACACTGGAGAAACAAGCAATGTCACCGACGCGACCAGGCAGGAGGCCGCCAGGATACAGGAGACAGGCGATGCGATGACAGGAACCAGCAACGATCAGTCAGGTCAGGAATCAGCAGAGAAGAAGTTCAGTAGGAACTGCAACACCAGAGACTAGGCCGGAACCAGGACTGGAAGTACTTCAGCATGCAGGAAACACTGGAACAGAAGAGATCAGGAACTCAGGAACACATGAGATCAGGAACTCAGGAACACTGGAACAGAGGCCCAGCTATCACTGGCATAGTGATAGCAAGAAGGTCAGAAACAACACGAAAGGGCAACCAAAGGGTGCCCAATCCAGGTTTAAATAGGCAATGAAAGGCGGGCTATCTGCAGGCAGCCAATAGCAGCCCCCTACTGGTGACAGACAACGAACTGCAGCAATCACGGGCACTGTGATAGTACCCCCCCTTCAAAGACCCCCTCTCCTAGAATAGGGTCTAGGTTTCTGTGGGTAATTGGCACGAAAGGCCCTAGTTAGCCTAGGTGCATGAAGGTCCGTACTATCCACCCATGATCTATGATCAGGACCATACCCTTTCCAATGTACCAGGTACTGTACCCTTCCTCTAAGCCTACGGGAATCAATAATGCTCTGAACCTCGTACTCCTCCTGGCCCGCGACCTCAACAGGTCCTGGCACCACAGGTGTGGTAGTATAGCGATTGCAAACCAGAGGCTTAAGAAGGGACACATGGAACACATTATGGATACGCATGGATGCAGGTAGGTGTAGTGCATAGGAGACAGGGTTAATTTTGCGAATAACTCTGTATGGACCAATAAACCGGGGAGCCAACTTATTAGACGGAACCTGCAACTTGAGATTTCTGGAGGAAAGCCATACTCTATCCCCAACCTGAAAGGAAACCGCTGGAAGCCTTCTGCGATTAGCATGGCGCTGATGACGCTGAAATGACTGACCAAGTGCCCTCTGAACTTGTGCCCATGTGGAACGGAGTTGCTCGATATGCTCATCCAGAGCTGGAATCTGTTGCGTCTGAAATGAGTCTGGAAGCAAACAGGGCTGGAACCCATAATTAATCAGAAATAGAGAGCTCCCAGATGAAGAATTGACCGCACAGTTCCTGGCGAACTCTGCCCAAGGCAACAAGTCGGACCAATTATCATGATGGTCAGTAACGAAACAACGGAGAAATTGTTCCAAGCCCTGATTAGCTCGTTCAGCGGCTCCATTGGTCTGGGGATGGTAGGCAGAGGAGAAGGACAGCTGTATGCCCATCTGTTGGCAAAATGCCCTCCAAAATCTAGACACAAACTGGCTCCCCCTGTCAGACACCAGTACCCTAGGCACTCCATGCAACCGGAATACGTCTCTTGCGAACACCATTGCCAATTCCTTCGCTGAAGGAAGACCACGGAGGGGCACGAAATGAGCCATTTTAGAAAACCTGTCCACCACCATGAATATAAAGGAGTACCCCTTGGACACAGGCAACTCTCCCATAAAATCAATGGAAACATGAGACCAGGGGCGTTTGCCATTAGGCACCAGTTGAAGCAAGCCCACAGGGAGATGTCTCGGGGTCTTAGCGCAGGCACAGGTGGCACAGGCATTCGTAAATTCGGCACAATCGTTTCTCATGGAGGGCCACCAAAATAACTGAGAAAGGGACCATAACAATTGGTCTCTACCAATATGTCCCGCAGCCTTAGAGGAATGGTAGGTTTCAAGCAGCCTAGTACGAAATGGTTCATCGACAAAACATTTGCCCACTGGAGTTTCATGGGGAGCGGACCCCTGAGAGGCCAGGATCTCCTCCCCTAAAGGAGAAGTGATACTCGTGCGTATAGTAGCCAGTATTCTATCAGGTTGGATGATAGGTGCTGGTGCTTCCACTCTGTCACTATCGGCCTCAAATTGTCTTGACAGTGCATCCGCCCTGATATTCTTTGACCCCGGTAATTATGATACAATGAAATTAAATCGAGACAGGAACAGTGCCCACCTGGCCTGACGGGAGGACAATCTCTTGGCCTCCGAGAGATAAGTCAGATTTTTATGATCTGTTAGGATTAATACGGGAGTCTTGGTACCTTCAAGCAAATGACGCCACTCCTTAAGAGCGAGGATAATGGCCAATAATTCTTTGTCACCTATCTCATAGTGGCCTTGTGTGACAGTCAACTTCTTAGAGAAAAAACCACAAGGTCTGAGAGTACCACCTTTCTCGTGTCGTTGCGAAAGTACTGCCCCAACCCCAATATCTGAGGCATCCACCTCTAACGTAAATGGAAGTAGAGCATGGCTTCACTGAGGGCATGGCTTCCATGCATGGCTTCACTGAGGGCCGATCCTGTCAGACTAATCTCATTGATTTCTTTGACTATGTAACTAAAGTGCTGGATGAAGGTGGTGCTGTGGATATCGCCTACCTGGATTTCAGTAAAGCTTTCGATACAGTTCCCCATAAAGAGCTGATAGATAAATTATCAAGAATTGGACTTAACCCCTGGATAGTTCAGTGGATCTGCAGTTGGCTGAAGGACAGAAACCAGAGGGTTGTTGTTAATGGAGTGTATTCTGAGCAGAGACTGGTTACAAGTGGAGTGCCACAAGGATCTGTTCTGGGCCCTGTTCTGTTCAACATATTTGTAAGTGACATAAGGGAAGGCTTGGCAGGGAAGGTTTGCTTGTTTGCTGATGACACAAAAGTGTGTAATAGGGTTGATGTTCCAGGAGGTGTCTGTAATATGGAGAATGATTTGGCACTATTAGATAAGTGGTCAAAACAATGGAAACTTCAGTTCAATGTTTCCAAATGTAAAATAATGCACTTGGGGAAAAGAAACCCTCAATCTGACTATCGTATTGGCAGTTCTGTGGTAGCAAAGACTTCAGAAGAGAAGGATTTGGGGGTGGTCATCTCTGACAGCCTCAAGATGAGTAACCAATGCAACCAGGCGGTGGGGAAAGCAAATCGTATGCTTGGCTGCATAGCTAGAGGTATAACAAGCAGGAAGAGGGAGATTGTGATCCCTCTGTATAGAGCTCTAGTGAGACCACATCTGGAATACTGTGTACAGTTCTGGAGGCCTCATCTGCAAAAGGATATAACTAAAATTGAGCGGGTTCAAAGAAGAGCTACAAAAATGGTGGAAGGTCTAAAGCATAGAACTTATCAAGAACGACTCAGAGATCTAAATATGTATAGTCTGGAGGAAAGAAGAGAAAGGGGGGACATGATTGAAACCTTTAAATATGTTAAAGGACTGAACAAGGTTCAGGAGGGAAGTGTGATTAATAAGAATCTGAATACAAGAACAAGGGGGCACAATCTGAGGCTAGTTGGAGGAAAAATCAAGAAAAACATTAGAAAATATTATTTCACTGAAAGAGTAGTAGAAACTTGGAACAAACTTCCAGCAGAGGTGGTTGATAAATCCACAGTAACACAGTTTAAACATGCCTGGGATAAACATGTATCTATCCTAAGATAACAATAAAGGAATACTAAAGGGCAGACTAGATGGACCAGGTGGTCTTTTTCTGCCGTCAATCTTCTATGTTTCTATGTTTCTATGATTGGGGTGGGATAACACAGGAGCCGCAGCAAATGCCAGCTTCAAATTCTCAAAGGCATTCTCAGCAGATACCGGCCAACAAGAAGGATTAGCGCCCTTGTGCGTAAGATCGGACAAAGGTTTAACAATGGAAGAAAAGTTCTTAATAAACCGCCTATAATAATTAGCAAAACCCAGGAAACGCTGTATGGCTTTAAGCCCCTTGGGTTTTGGCCATTGTAAGACAGCTGACAACTTATCCTTGTCCATGGCAATGCCATCATTGCCAATTATGAACCCAAAGAATGGCACACTGGTTCTATGAAAGTCACATTTTTCCAGTTTACAAAATAATTTGTTCTCACGGAGTCGTAGCAATACTGCGGATACATCTTTGATGTGCTGTGCCATGTCTTGAGAGTAAATCAATATATCGTCCAGATAAACCACAACACATGTCTGTAACATATCTCTCAGAACATCGTTTATCAGTTCCTGGAAAACTGCGGGGGCATTACATAGCCCAAATGGCATTACAAGATACTCGTAGTGCCCAGCTCGAGTATTAAAGGCAGTTTTCCACTCATCACCTGCTCGAATGCGCACCAGATTGTAAGCGGCCCGTAGGTCCAATCTGGTAAAAATTGAAGCGCCCTTAAGCCTGTCAAAAAGCTCGGTGATGAGTGGTATTGTGTATGCGTTTTTTGCCATTAGTTTATTCAAGCCCCGGTAGTCAATGCATGGTCTTAATTCGCCATTTTTCTTTTTTACAAAAAAGAACCCAGCCCCAGCTGGAGAGGTAGATTTTCGTATGATCCCTCTAGCAAGGGCATCAGAAATGTAATCCTCCATAGCCTTATTTTCCTCACAAGACAGTGGATAAGTGCGTCCTTTCGGAGGTACTGCCCCAGGCTGCAATTCGATGCAACAATCATAAGGTCTATGCTGAGGTAGCAAACTGGCCTCTCCTTTGCTGAAAACATTGCCAAACTGTTGGTACACATCCGGTATAGCCGAGGAGGTGCACAGGACCTTAACAGGCTGGATGACGCACTTGTCCATACAAAACTGGGACCAAGCAGCAATTTCACACTTTTTCCAATCAAATTGTGGGTTATGTAATTGTAACCACGGAAAGCCCAATATTACCACATGGTGCGGAGAATTAATCAGTTGAAACTGCTGCTCTTCTCTGTGAAGTGCCCCAATAGTCATAGACAGTGGCATAGTTTCAAACATAACCTGAGGCGGTTCTAAGGGTCTGCCATCAATCTCTTCAATAGTCAAGGGATTTTCTCTTTCAATGCGTGGAACTCCGTGCAATTCAGCAAAGGTATTATCCATAAAATACCCTGCTGCACCAGAGTCAACCAAGGCCAAAACCTCCACAGAGCGTTGTGCCCAAGATAATACCACCTGTATGGTGGGTTTCATTGTGCCCGACACTGGGGACGATTGTACACCACCTAGGGCCTGTCCCCCAAGGTACCCTAGGTGTGTGCGTTTCCCGGACGTACCGGACAGGAATTTAGCAAATGCCCTTTTTTACCGCAGTATAAACACAACCCTTGTCTTCTGCGATAAAGTCTCTCAGCCTTGGTTAGTCTAGTGAAGCCAATTTGCATAGGTTCACTTGTCTCCCGTACAGGTTCACTAGACTTCAATGCCAGGGGAGGGATGGGTGGGCAAAACATGCCACTAGGCTCATTATTCTTTGACCGTAACTTACGATCTCTGGCAATTGATCTCTCACGTATTCTGAAGTCAATTATCATAACATATTCAATGTAGTCATCTAGATCAATAGGTAGATCTTTAGCAGCGATTTCGTCCTTAATGTGGTCATTCAGGCCTTGAGAAAAAGCTGCCAATAATGCCTCGTTGTTCCAACCTACCTCTGCTGCCAATGTGCGGAATTCGATGGCGTAGTCGCCTACTGTACGCCTGCCCTGATGTATCTCCATAAGGCGTTTGGCAACAGAGGTGGTTCTACCAGGAGGCTCAAACATTCTTCGAAAGGATTGCACAAATTCTCTAAAGTTTTTAGTACAAGGTTTAGCATTCTCCCACAAGGGGTTAGCCCAAGCCAAAGCTCTGCCAGTGAGCAAAGATATTGTAAACCCCACCTTACTAAGATCATTGGGAAATGCGTGTGTCGTCAATTCCATAAAAATCTCGAGTTGGTTGATGAACCCTCTGCAGAGACTAGGGTCACCATTGTATCTTAGCGGCAAGGGTGCAGAAGCCGTTAACCCTTAAACAGTGCCCCCTAGGTGTCTGGTATCACTCTCCGGTGTCTGACTTGGCAAGACCACCGGGCTAGAGCTAGATTTGTCAGCAAGTACCGTGCGTTCAAGGATCGTTTGAATTGCAACTGCCAACTGATCCAAACGTTGCTCGTGCACATCCATCCTCCAATGGATATTCTGTGCATTACCTTCACCTTTGCTGTCTGAGGTCATGGCCCTTTCGTACTGTCACGGTTTATTATGACTCTCAGACACAAGTTTTAGGTAAAAATCAATTTTATTGAAATGATAAATTGATAACGTAGGATGGCAATCACATACATACAGATATATACAGAATATAACAAGACAGAAGGCAGACTCTACCGGTCCTGTCAATATACCGGACAGGACAGTCTGAAGTAATAGAATGTTAGGCTCTACCGGCCTTGCCAATACCGGGTAAGGCAACCTGCAGATGGAATCGCATAACGGTTCTACCGGCCTTACCAAATTACCGGGCAAGGCAGCCTCAATAGATTCATAATGTAGGCTCTACCGGCCCTGCCAATACCGAGTAAGGCAACCTCAGATGGAATGTGGCAAAAGGTTCTACCGGCCTTACCAATACCGGGCAGGGCAGCCCAGAGATAGTAGCAGCAGTCAGATGGTAATGGCAAATTGACAGGATCGTAAGCAACCCAGTGTACACACACTGAGACTAACAGGGGAATCGTAAAGCCGCAAGGCTTTGGAGCAAACCAGCGTCCGCACGCTGGGACCAACACTGAATTGTATAGCCGATAGGCTTAGGAGCAAACCAGTGACCGCACACTGGTGTAACAAGCGAGTTAGTATAGCCGTAAGGCTTAGGAGCAAACCAGCGTCCGCACGCTGGGACCAACACAGAATTGTATAGCTGATAGGCTTTGGAGCAAACCAGTGACCGCACACTGGTGTAACAAGCGAGTTTGTATAGCTGCAAGGCTTTGGAGCAAACCAGCGTCCGCACGCTGGGACCAACACAGAATTGTATAGCTGATAGGCTTTGGAGCAAACCAGTGACCACACACTGGTGTAACAAGCGAGTTTGTCTAGCCGCAAGGCTTTGGAGCAAACCAGCGTCCGCACGCTGGGACCAACACAGAATTGTATAGCTGATAGGCTTTGGAGCAAACCAGTGACCGCACACTGGTGTAACAAGCGAGTTTGTATAGCCGCAAGGCTTTGGAGCAAACCAGCGTCCGCACGCTGGGACCAACACAGGATAGTACAGCTGATAGGCTTTGGAGCAAACCAGTGACCGCACACTGGTGTAATAAGCGAGTTTGTCTAGCCACAAGGCTTTGGAGCAAACCAACGTCCGCACGCTGGGACTAACACAGGATGGTATAGCCGATAGGCTTTGGAGCAAACCAGTGATCGCACACTGGTGTAACAAGCGAGTTTGTCTAGCCGCAAGGCTTTGGAGCAAACCAGCGTCCGCACGCTGGGACCAACACAGGATTGTATAGCCGATAGGCTTTGGAGCAAACCAGTGACCGCACACTGGTGTAACAAGCGAGTTTGCCTAGCCGCAAGGCTTTGGAGCAAACCAGCGTCCGCACGCTGGGACCAACACAGAATTGTATAGCCGATAGGCTATGGAGCAAACCAGTGACCGCACACTGGAGTAACAAGCAATGTCGCCGACGCGACCAGGCAGGAGGCCGCCAGGATACAGGAGACAGGTGATGCGATGACAGGAACCAGCAACGATCAGTCAGGTCAGGAAACAGCAGAGAAGAAGTTCAGTAGGAACTGCAACACTAGGCCGGAACCAGGACTGGAAGTACTTCAGCATGCAGGAAACACTGGAACAGAAGAGATCAGGAACTCAGGAACACATGAGATCAGGAACTCAGTAACACTGGAACAGAGGCCCAGCTATCACTGGCATAGTGATAGCAAGAAGGTCAGAAACAACACGAAAGGGCAACCAAAGGGTGCCCAATCCAGGTTTAAATAGGCAATGAAAGGCGGGCTATCTGCAGGCAGCCAATAGCAGCCCCCTACTGGTGACAGACAAGGAACTGCAGCAATCACGGGCACCGTGATACCGGGTCAATCACGGAGCAGGAATGTCAGCCAGAGCCGGGTCAATCACGGAGCAGGAACGTCAGCCGAAACCAGGTCAATCACGAACAGGAATAGCAGAATGATCAGACGAGCCGAGTCGGTACACAGGAACGCAGGAACACAGCAACAAATGCGCAGGATCAGGAACACCACGAAAGGGCATCTGACAGGTGCCATAGACCCAGTATATAAAGGAACATCCTGGGCGGGCCAATCAGCCTCCTCCAATGCACAGGTATCATCACAGAGATTTACAGGGAATCACGGGGACCGTGATAGTACCCCCCTCTCAAAGACCCCCTCCCCTGGCTGAGGGTCTAGGTTTCTGAGGATATTTAGAGTGAAAATTGTGCATTAATCGTGGAGCATGAAGGTCCTTCTGGTCGACCCAAGAACGCTCCTCAGGCCCGTAACCTTTCCAGTGGACCAAATATTGCAATTTGCCTCTAAATCTCCTGGAGTCAATAATACTCTGTAGTTTGTATTCCTCTTGGCCTTGAACATCCACCGGCCCAGGAACCACCGGAGTGGTGGTATAGCAGTTGCATACCAAGGGCTTCAATAGTGACACATGGAACACATTGTGAATGCGCATAGAAGTCGGGAGTTCCAGTGCGTATGCCACGGGGTTAACTTTACGGATAATTTTGAACGGACCAATGAACCGGGTAGCCAATTTGTTGGATGGCACTTGCAGATTGAGATTCCTGGAGGAAAGCCATACCCTGTACCCAACCTGGAAGGATACCGCTGGCAGCCGTCTGCGATTGGCATGCCGCTGATGTCTCTGGAAGGACTGGCTGAGGGACCTCTGCACCTGTGCCCAAGTGGAGCGGAGCTGCTCAATGTGCTCATCCAGAGCCGGAATCTGTTGTGACTGAAACGAGTCTGGGAGCAGACATGGCTGGAACCCATAATTAATGAGAAATGGAGAGCTCCCAGACGATGAATTAACTGCACAGTTCCTGGCGAACTCTGCCCACGGCAACAGGTCGGCCCAATTATCATGATGATCAGTCACAAAGCAGCACAGAAACTGCTCCAGTCCCTGATTGGCACACTCAGAGGCACAGTTGGTCTGGGGATGGTAGGCGGAGGAGAAGGACAGTTGTATGCCCATTTGGCTACAGAATGCCTTCCAGAATCTTGACACGTATTGACTCCCTCGGTCCGACACTATCACTCTGAGAACCCTGTGCAAGCGAAATACTTCTCTGGCAAAAACTACTGCCAACTCCTGGGCCGAAGGAAGACCAGAGAGGGGCAAGAAATTAGCCATCTTTGAGAACTTATCTACCACCATCAGGATAAACGTATTCCCCTTAGATACCGGCAACTCTCCCAAAAAATCAATAGATATGTGGGACCATGGGCGTTCACCATTAGGCACTGGTTGGAGCAGACCCACTGGGAGATGTCTGGGGGTCTTAGCGCGGGCACAGGTAGCACAGGCAACAGTAAATGTGGAACAATCAGCTTTCAGGGAGGGCCACCAAAACATTTGTGATAGAGACCATGCCAGCTGGTCCCTCCCAATATGCCCAGCTGCCTTAGATGAGTGATAGGTCTCGAGTAAACGGGTACGGAAAGGCTCATCCACAAAGCACTGGCCAACTGGGGTTTCTGGAGGTGCCCGTGCTTGAGATGCCAAAATTTGCTCCCCCAGTGGCGAAGTGATACTGGTGCGTATAGTAGCCAGAATCCTATCTGGCTGAATAATAGGTACCGGGGCTTCATCCCTTTCAATGTCAGTGTAAAACTGTCTGGATAAAGCGTCTGCCCTAATGTTCTTAGAACCAGGCAAGTAGGACACTATGAAGTTGAACCTTGACAGGAATAGGGCCCACCTAGCCTGGCGAGAGGGCAGCCTTTTAGCCTCTGAAAGATAAATCAAATTTTTATGGTCTGTAAGAATTAATACTGGGGTTCTTGTGCCTTCCACTAGATGTCGCCATTCCTATAATGCCAGGATGATAGCCAACAATTCCCTATCACCAATTTCGTAATGCCTTTGGGCACTGGAAAGTTTCTTGGAAAAGAACCCACAAGGTCTCAGGTTGCCACCCTCTTTGGGGCGTTGAGAAAGAACTGCCCCTACCCCAACTTCAGAGGCATCGACCTCTAACGTAAACGGCAGGGTGGGATTGGGGTGGGACAGTATAGGAGCGGAGGCAAAAGCAGATTTAAGAGTTTCAAAGGCCTTTTCCACTGCCTCAGACCATTGAGAGGGATTAGCGCCCTTGTGCATGAGGTCAGACAGAGGTTTTACAATGGTGGAAAAATTCTGAATGAATTTTCTGTAATAATTGGCAAAGCCCAAGAACCGTTGGATAGCTTTAGACCCTTTTGGTCGTGGCCATTGTAGGACTGCAGCCAATTTTTCTTGATCAATGGCAATGCCATCCTTAGATATTAGAAAACCCAAGAAGGGTACTTTGGAACAATGAAATTCACATTTTTCTAATTTACAGAACAATTTGTTCTTGCGTAACCGAAGCAGAACCTCTGACACATCCTGGATGTGCTGGGTTAGGTTAGCAGAGTGAATCAATGTATCGTCAAGGTATACGACTACACAGGACTGTAGCATATCGCGGAGGATATCATTGATGAACTCTTGAAATATGGCAGGTGCATTACATAATCCAAAAGGCATCACTAAATATTCATAGTGTCCGGACCGAGTATTGAATGCCGTTTTCCACTCATGTCCGGCCCTGATCCTTATCAGGTTGTAGGCGGCACGTAAATCGAGTTTCTTAAATATAGAAGAGCCTTTCAACCTGTCAAATAACTCCGTAATGAGTGGTACGAGGTACGCATTCTTGGACATGAGCTTATTAAGTCCACGGTAATCAATATATGGTCGTAATTCACCATTTTTCTTTTTCACAAAAAAGAACCCTACACCTGCCGGAGAGGATGATTTGCGAATGATTCCCATTCCGAGGGCATCCTCAATGTATTCCTTCATGGCCTTATTTTCCTCACAGGACAATGGGTACGTTCTGCCCCTCGGTGGCACCACCCCTGGGGGCAAATCAATAGCTCTATCATAAGGCCTATGTTGCGGTAATGCGCTAGCCTCTCCCTTACTGAATATGTCACTGAACTTGCTGTATTCAGCTGGCATGGAGGGAGAGGTACACATGATCTTGACTGGATGAGACAAACAGTGACTAGTGCAGTATTCAGACCAAGACTTAACCTCACATCTTTGCCAATCAAAATGGGGATTGTGCAGCAATAACCAAGGGAACCCCAGAATTACCTCATGATGGGGTGAATGTATGATCTGGAAACATACCTCCTCCCTGTGGAGAGCCCCAATAGACATAGTGATGGGAGTAGTTTCCATAGTGATGAAAGCTGGTTCTAGAGGTCTGCCATTAATGGCCTCAATGGCTAGCAGAGTATCTCTTTTAGACAAAGGAATATTGCGCCGTTCAGCAAAAGCCCAGTCCATGAAATAACCTGCTGCGCCAGAATCTACCAGAGCTAGTACCTCCACAGCTTGGTCACCTAGGAGGAAACTCACCGGGATGGTGGGTTTTTTGGTACAGGAATCTGGGGACGATTGTACACCACCTAGGGCCTGTCCCCCAAGGTACCCTAGGTGCATGCGTTTCCTGGCCGTACCGGACATGTTTGTAGTATGTGCCCACTTTTACCACAATATAAGCATAAACCCTGCCTTTTGCAGTGTGCCCGCTCCTCCTTAGAAAGTCTGGTGAACCCGAGTTCCATAGGCTCACCCGGTTTGGATACCCCAGTCAGGAGGATTGGGAGGCGAGGGTGGGTTCAAAGGACTATCGTGCCCATAGGTTCTGGATCTTGCCCTCTTTGCCAAGCGCCTCTCGCGAATGCGAGTATCAATGAGCATAACGTAGTCTATGTACTCGTCTAAGTCGGTAGGCACCTCTCTGGCCGCAATCTCATCTTTAATAGAGTCTGATAACCCTTGGGCAAAGGCTGCCACCAGTGCCTCATTATTCCAGCCTACCTCTGCTGCCAGTATCCGAAATTCTATAGCTTAATCGCCTACAGTACGATTGCCCATTTGTATTTCCATCAATCTTTTGGCAGCAGAGGTGGCTCTCCCAGGTAGCTCGAATACTCTCTGAAACTTTTTGACAAGCTCATTGAAGTTCAGAGTATATGGTTTGGCCTTCTCCCATAAGGGGTTAGCCCACGCCAGGGCTTTACCTGTTAATAAAGATATCATGAACCCCACCTTGCTACGGTCGTTCGGGAAGGCATGAGTTGTCAGTTCTAAGAATATCTCTAACTGGTTAATAAACCCCCTGCACAGAGTGGGTTCGCCATTATATCTTAACGGTAACGGCACCGCCGCCGTTAAACTTCTGGAGGAAGCAACCATTTGCCCAGCATGGTTATGCGGTGTTAGAACTGGGGGGACCACCGGATTTTGGTTATGGTTTCTCAAGGTGTCCTGTACGTTCTAGTAAGGTCTGCATGGCCAGTGCCAACTGGTCCAGGTGTTGCTCGTGAACATCCATCCTCCAGTGGAGGTTCTGTGTATTACCGTCACTCTTACCATCTGAGGTTATGGCCCTTTCGTACTGTTACGGTTT
The DNA here is from genome assembly GCA_037306005.1 of Rhinophrynus dorsalis. Classification (NCBI taxonomy): domain Eukaryota; kingdom Metazoa; phylum Chordata; class Amphibia; order Anura; family Rhinophrynidae; genus Rhinophrynus; species Rhinophrynus dorsalis. Next base: position 135,307,983 of record CM074718.1, read on the forward strand.
TCTGGTTAAAAGCAAAAACACAGTTTTATTAAAAATAAAATTAAAGAAAAGCGCCCCTGGGGGCCAGGACAGGTATAAACGGGTAATGATAGAAATACAGGCCCAAATATGTAGGAGCAAACAGAAATGATCAGAATAAATGTAGGAACAAGGGTTAATGCTTAGAGCAACTGATCAGTCTCTGTGATGGTAATTAGCCAACGCCCAGCAGGTATAATCAGTCTCTTAGATAGTGCAAAGGAACGTGCAGTAGGCGACTGAACTGAATCACTCTCAGATAGCTGTACAATAGGTCACCCAATGATACAGCAAAGACTGACCAGAGCTGAGCCAATACCCCCTTAAGGTGATATAACGGAGGAAAGCCACTGCTGGAGCTAATGGGACCAGAACCTGGAACGCCCTTAGTTCTCTCAATGGAAGAAACCCTGTGTGTGCCAACGGGACCAGAGCCAAGAACACCCCTTGGGTGCCACAACGGAGAAACACTGCACAAGCGATCTGAGAGCCAACGCACTGGTAGTGCGATAGGTAGCGTAACACAGTGAGCACTTGGAGATCAGAGCCAAGACACCCTTCCGGTGCCGTCATGGAGCAACACACTGCAAGAGCTAACAGAATGCCCACTAGCACCAGGAGGTGCAACAACGGAACTGAACGAGCACCGGAATGGAAACTGCTCTGCGAGTGTTTAACGGATAGGCTCGGTCAATAAGGCACAGGCTCAGTAAGTGTTAAATGACACGGATGGAACACAACAGGCTTGGCAAGTGTACAGATACAGGCTCAATATCGGAGGCAACCAGCACAGCAAGGGTATCGGACAGGTTCGGTAACGGAGGCAACAGCTCAGCAAGGTTATGCAGACTGGCTCGGTAATGGAGGCAACAGCTCAGCAAGGCCCAAGCAGACAGGCTTAGGAATGGAGGCAACAGCTCAGCTTGCAGAGAAGTGATTAGTCAGAGCGATACTATCAGCACAGTTCAGAATGTCGCCGGTAGGCGACCGAGATCTCATGGGAACACAGGAAACAATCACGGAGCAGGAACGTCAGCCAGAGCCTGGTCAATCACGGAGCAGGAACAACAGCCAGAACTGGGTCAATTCACGGAGCAGGAACGTCAGCCAGAGCCCGGTCAATCACGGAGCAGGAACGTCAGCCAGAGCCTGGTCAATCACGGAGCAGGAACGTCAGCCATAGCTGGGTCAATAACGGAGCAGGAACGTCAGCCGGAACCGGGTCAATCACGAACAGGAACAGCAGAATGATCAGACGAGCCGAGTCGGTACACAGGAACGCAGGAACACAGCAACAAATGCGCAGGATCAGGAACGCCATGAAAGGGCATCTGACAGGTGCCATAGACCCAGTATATAAAGGAACATCCTGGGCGGGCCAATCAGCCTCCTCCAATGCACAGGTATCATCACAGAGATTGACAGGGAATCACGGGGACCGTGATACAGGGGTTATGCTTGTACTGTGGGGCTACCGGTCACGTCACTTGTCTTTGTCCCAATAAGGCGGGAAATGTCAAGGCTTAGAAGGTTGGGGACCACTTTTAAATCATACGTCTGTCCCCATTTCCCTTGAACATTGGCTCACTGTTCCTGTGTCTCTCTCTTGGTCTTTGTCCTCCATTCTGGTGTCTGCTTTTGTTGACTCTGGGGCTGCCAGCATGTTTCTAGACTCAGGCTTTGTCAGGAGGCACGGTTTTCCTCTCCAGAACCGACTCACCCCTATGTGGGTCATTGCAGTGGACGGGTCTCCTCTGCATATCCTTTTCTACTGTCCCTCTGGGTTTACAGGTAGGCCAGAACCGACCGGAGACAGACATTTTTGATATTTTCTCCACTCCTCTCACTCCTGTGATTCTGGGGTACCCCGGTTGTGGAGAAACAATCCGACCATTGACTGGTCCTCTGGTTTGGTAACCTTTCCATTGGGTATGGAAGAAGCGCCTATCAAGCTGGGCAATACCATGCTTTGTTCTTCCTTGTACGACTCCCTACCAGTCCCATATCGGCCTTTCGCTGACATCTTTAGTAAGACCAAGGCAGATGCTCTGCCACCTCATCGCCCCTATGATTGCGTCATAGATCTGGTACCCATGTCACGGTTTGTTATGACTCTTAGACACAGATAAAAATCAAACTTTATTGAAAAGTTTAATGGGAACCCCACGGGTCAGTACATACACATATATCAATACACAATCTGGGTGCAAACAGTAGTAGCAAGATACAGTAGTATAGGCTCTACCGGCCTTGCCAATATACCGGGCAAGGCAGCCAGTAAGATGGTACAACAAGATGTAATAGGCTCTGCCGGCCCTGCCAATATACCGGGCAGGGCAGCCAGTAAGATGGTACAACAGGATGTAAATAGGCTCTACCAACCCTGCCAATATACCGGGCAGGGCAGCCAGTAAGATGTTACCACAGACTGTAAATAGGCTCTACCGGCCCTGCCAATATACCGGGCAAGGCAGCCTGCAGAAATATGAGGATGGTGAAATAGTCCAATCGGTTCTATGCAACAGAGTCTACGACCGGTGAATGGAGTAAACCAGTACAACGTACTGGAGCAACGGAACGCCCAACCGGCTCTATGTAACGGAAATCAGCAACCGGTCTATGGAGTAAACCAGTGCCACGCACTGGAACAAATGGTACGCCCAACCGGTACTATGCACTGGGATCAGCAACCGGTAACATGGAATAAACCAGTACCGCGTACTGGAGCAAATGGAACGCCCAACCGATTCTATGCGATGGGATCAGCAACCGGCATAAGTGGAGTAAACCAGTACAGCGTACTGGATCAAATGGAACGCCCAACCGGTTCTATGCACTGGGAACAGCAACCGGTAAGTGGAGTAAACCAGTACCACATACTGGATCAAATGGAACGCCCAACCGGTTCTATGCACTGGGATCAGCAACCGATAACATGGAGTAAACCAGTACCGCGTACTGGAGCAAATGGAACACCCAGCCAGACGCAGTGAATCAGGATTCAGTACAGGAAAAGGTTGCCCTCCAGGGCAACCGCAGGAATGGCAGGACAGCCAACCGGGTCAGGAACGGAAGCTGGAACAACGCCTGGACCGGAGCAGAAGCAGGATCAGGAACAACAGACCACCGGATTTGGAACAAGGACAGGAACCAAACAGCAGCAGCTCTGACAGTGGTGAACGCTGACACTGGTAGAAGATCACAAGCCCAAGGATACATCATACAGGTGACTGCAGGTACAAAGACACCACGAAAGGGCAACCAAAGGGTGCCTCAGGCTGGTTTAAATAGGCAGTGCTAGGCGGGCGTCAAACAGGCGGCCAATGGGGAATACACACACCTGACTGACAGCAAGGGCGAGCAATCACGGGCACCGTGATAACCCGGCTCCGTACCTCCTCGCGGACGCACCTATCCTCTTTCTCTTCTAGAGACTGCTTCCCTGGAAGAATACTTTAAAGACAACTTGGAACGCGGGTTTATCCGTCCTTCCACCTCACCTGCTGGGGCAGGATTCTTTTTTGTATCAAAGAAGGACGAGTCTTTGAGACCTTGTAATGATTATAGGGGCTTAAATGCCATAACCCGTAGAAATTGTTATCCGTTTCCTCTTATCCCTGAGTTACTCAACTTCTTGTGGGGCTTTACGGTCTTCACCAAGCTGGACCTTCGTGGAGCGTATAACCTCATACGGATGCGTGAGGGCGAGGAGTGGAAGACTGCCTTCAACTCCAGATTCGGGCATTACGAATACCTTGTAATGACCTTTGGACTTAGGAATGCCCCGGCGGGCTTCCAATGACGTGTTCAGGGATCTGCTTTTATCATTCGTCTTGGTATACCTAGACGATATACTAATTTTCTCCAGGACTCTCTCCGAACACCGCGTTCATGCTACTACTGTCTTGGAACGCCTGCAAGCTAATCATTTGTATGCCCTGAAGGCAGTCCAATGGTTTGTTGGATTTGCCAATTATTACCGCAAATTCATACGGGGTTTCTCTAAGGTCATCCTCCCCATTGTATCTCTTACTAGGAAGGGTGCTGATCCCAGTAACTGGTCTCCTTTAGCCTTCTCGGCCTTCAAAATACTGAAAACAGCTTTCACCTCTGCTCCTATCCTTCGTTACCCAGACCCTCACCGTGCTTTCACCCTAGAGGTTTATGCCTCTGAATCTGCCGCTGGTGCCGTGCTTTCCCAGCAGTGCTCTAGGACCAGTGTTTCTCATCCTTGTTCTCTCTTCTCTAGGCGATTCTCAGTGGCCGAACAGAATTATGACACCGGTAACCGGGAGCTCTTAGTCATTAAACTGGCTCTTGAGGAATGGCGTTACCTGCTTGAGGGGTCACCTTATGTTATTACCATACTCACCAACCATCAAAATCTGGCCTACTTGTACCCGTAAAAGACTCAATGCCAGGCAGGCCTGTTGGTCGCTGTTTTTCTCTAGTTTCCACTTTAAAATCTCCTACCTCCTCGGTAGCAAGAACACTAAGGCTGATGCCTTGTCCCGTCTCTCAGAGCCTGTACAATCGTCCCCTTTGGTTCCTGATACCATACTGCCTCCGTCTTGTCTTTTGGTTTCCTTATCCACCAACGCCCTCCAGGGCATCAGCGCATCACAACATCTCGCCCCTTCTTCTACGGCTATCACGGTGCCCATGATTGCCCTCCGAGAGCACTGCTGTGAGGTGTGGGCGACATTGTCTTTCACTTCCTGTCAGAAGCCTATGGTTAATTGCCAGAGTGAGACTCTGTATCACGGTGCCCGTGATTCGTGCAGCCCTGTGTCTGTCACTTGCTGAGGATTTGTGATTGGCTGTCTGTCATTAGCCCTCCTCACACAGCCTTTTTAAACCCAGGTTGAGCACTTCCAGGTTGCCCTTTTGTGGTGTTTCTGACTCCACTCTGCCTGACCTGCTTGTCAGATCTCTGGGCCTGTTTCCAGTGTTCCTGTATGCTATGTTCCGGTGTTCCAGTGTTTCTGCACGTTAACGTTCCGGTGTTCCAGTGTTCCAGCGTTCCTGTGTGCCTGTATTCCGGGGTTCCTGTGCTCCAGCACCGTGCGGGTTAACCTGTACGAGTTCCTGAGTCTCGTGCTCCAGCTGTCGCTCTGGCGACATTGTTCTCCTCGCTATTGCATACACATTGTTGGTCCCAGTGTGCGGACGCTGGTTTACTCCACTAAACAGGTTGCGAGTTACCTTGTTGGCTCCAGCGTGCGGACGCTGATTGGCTCCACTAAACCTGGTTGCAATATACAGTGTTGGTCCCAGCGTGCGGACGCTGGTTTGCTCCACTAAACTTGGTTGCGATATACATTGTTGGTTCCAGTGTGCGGACGCTGGTTTGCTCCACTAAACCTGGTGACGATATACATTGTTGGTTTCAGCGTGCGGTCGCTGGTTTGCTCCATTAAACCTGGTGGCACTATTTACCATTAGTCCCAACGTGCGGACGTTGGTTTGCTCCTGTACATCCAGTACTGTGGTCTGTCGCTGTCCACTTCCTGGCAGTTGTCTGATTATCCCTGGCCATAGACTTCTGCTGCTTAAGACCTCTATACTTATGCTCTCTGCTGTCTTAGTCACCTGACAGCTGGTCTACTTGCTCAGGCTGCCCTGCCCGTTATTGGTGAGGCTGGTTGCCTCACCCGGTATTGGCAGGGCCGGTAGAGTCTACTACAGTACTCCTTTGGGCTGCCCTGCCCGGTATTGGTAAGGCCGGTAGAACCTTGTAATTCACCATCTTTAAGGTTGCCTTACCCGGTATTGGAAGGGCCGGTAGAGCCGACATTCAGCATTCCATTGGGCTGCCTTGCCCGGTATTGATAAGGCCGGTAGAACCGGTATACGTCATCTCACGGTTGCCTTACCCGGTATAGGCAAGGCCGGTAGAGCCTGTCATTTAAACTGTCACTTGGGTTGCCTTGCCCGGTATTTAGGCAAGGCCGGTAGAACCTATTGCATGTTCTATTACTGTTGTATTGTTATGTATGTTTACCCTACGGGGACTGCCTTTAACTTTTAATAAAGCTAAATTATTTTACCAAACCTTAAGTCTGAGAGTCTTCAAAAACCGTGACAGTATGAAAGGGCCATTATCTTCGCCCTCAAAGAATGGCGTCATTTACTTGAAGGCACAGAAACCCCGTTTTGATTCTAACTGATCACAAGAATCTGACGTATCTTTCTGAGGCCAAGAGACTGTCTTCTCGCCAGGCCAGATGGGCACTGTTTCTATCCTGATTCAATTTCGTTGTATCATACCTGCCGGGATCAAAGAATGTTAGGGCTGATGCTCTGTCTAGACAATCTGAAGCAGAGGTTGACAGAGAAGAGGTACCAGCACCTATCATTCAACCTGATCGAATATTGGCTACCATACGTACTAGTATAAATTCACCACTAGGGGAGGAGATTTTGGCATTCCAAGCCTCTGCTCCTCATGAGACTCCAGTGGGCAAATGTTTTGTCACTGAGCCATTCCGTACTCGATTACTTGAGACCTACCACTCCTCTAAGGCTGCGGGACATATTGGTAGGGATCAATTGTTCTGGTCTTTCTCTCAGCTATTTTGGTGGCCTTCTATGAGAGCAGATTGTGCCAATTTTACGAATGCCTGTGCCACCTGTGCCCGTGCCCAAACCCCTAGACATCTCCCTGTGGGCTTGCTTCAGCCGGTGCCTAATGGTGAACGCCCTTGGTCTCACGTCTCTATCGACTTTATGGGAGAATTGCCCAGGTCTAGAGGGTACTCCTTCATATTGATGGTGGTAGACAGGTTCTCTAAAATGGCACACTTCGTACCCCTCCGTGGTCTTCCTTCGGCCAAGGAACTGGGAATGGTATTCGCTCGAGAAGTATTTCGGTTACATGGAGTACCCAGGGTGCTGGTGTCTGACAGGGGGAGCCAGTTTGTGTCCAGATTCTGGAGGGCATTTTGCGAACAGATGGGCATACAGCTATCATTTTCCTCTGCATATCATCCCCAGACTAACGGGGCCGCTGAGAGGGGCAATCAAGGATTGGAACAGTTTCTGCAATGTTTTGTGACTGACCATCATGATAATTGGGCCGACTTGTTGCCTTGGGCAGAATTCGCCAGGAACTGCGCAGTTAATTCTTCCTCCGGGAGCTCTCCGTTTTTGATCAATTATGGGTTCCAACCCTGTCTGCTCCCGGATTCCTTTCAATCACAGCAGATTCCAGCTCTGGATGAGCATATAGAGCAACTCCGTTCCACATGGGCACAAGTTCAGAGGGCATTGGGCCAGTCTTTTAAGCGACATCAGCGTCATGCCAATCGCAGAAGGCTTCCAGCGGTTTCCTTCCGAGTCAGGGATAGAGTATGGCTGTCCTCCAAGAATCTAAAGCTCAAGGTCCCATCTAATAAGCTGGCACCTCGGTCCATTGGTCCGTACAATATCATTCACAAAATTAACCCTGTTTCTTATGCCTTGGAATTGCCTGCTTCTATGCGCATTCATAATGTATTCCATGTGTCTCTCCTTAAACCTCTGGTTTGTAACCGTTATACTACCACACCTGTGAGGCCAGGTCCTGTTGAAGTCGAGGGGCAGTAGGAGTATGAAGTACAAGACATTACTGATTCCCGCAGACGTAGAGGAGGGGTACAGTATCTGGTGCATTGGAAAGGTTATGGTCCTGAGGATCGTTCCTGGGTAGACAGTAAGGACCTTCATGCACCCAAGTTACTACGAGTATTTCATGTCAAATATCCTCAGAAGCCTGGACCCTACTCTAGGAGAGGGGGTCTTTGAAAGGGGGGCACTATCACGGTGCCCGTGATTCATGCAGCCCTGTGTCTGTCACTTGCTGACGATTCGTGATTGGCTGTCTGTCATTAGCCCTCCTCACACAGCCTTTTTAAACCCAGGTTGAGCACTTCCAGGTTGCCCTTTCGTGGTGTTTCTGACTCCACTCTGCCTGACCTGCTTGTCAGATCTCTGGGCCTGTTTCCAGTGTTCTTGTATGCTATGTTCCGGTGTTCCAGTGTTCAAGTGTTTCTGCACGTTAACGTTCCGGTGTTCCAGTGTTCCTGTGTGCCTGTATTCTGGGGTTCCTGTGCTCCAGAACCGTGCGGGTTAACCTGTACGAGTTCCTGAGTCTCGTGCTCCAGCTGTCGCTCTGGCGACATTGTTCTCCTCGCTATTGCATACACATTGTTGGTCCCAGCGTGCGGACGCTGGTTTACTCCACTAAACAGGTTGCGAGTTACCTTGTTGGCTCCAGCGTGCGGATGCTGGTTGACTCCACTAAACTTGGCTGCGATATACATTGTTGGGCCCAGCGTGCGGACGCTGGTTTGCTCCACTAAACTTGGTTGCGATATACATTGTTGGTTCCAGTGTGCGGATGCTGGTTTGCTCCACTAAACCTGGTCGCAATATACCTTGTTGGTTCCAGCGTGCGGTTGCTGGTTTGCTCCATAAAACCTGGTGGCACTATTTACCATTAGTCCCAATGTGCGGACGTTGGTTTGCTCCTGTACATCCAGTACTGTGGTCAGTCGCTGTCCACTTCCTGGCAGTTGTCTGATTATCCCTGGCCATAGACTTCTGCTGCTTAAGACCTCTATACTTATGCTCTCTGCTGTCTTAGTCACCTGACAGCTGGTCTACTTGCTCAGGCTGCCCTGCCCGTTATTGGTGAGGCCGGTAGAACCTTGACGATACCATCCTGTAGGTTGCCTCACCCGGTATTGGCAGGGCCGGTAGAGCCTACTACAGTACTCCTTTGGGCTGCCCTGCCCGGTATTGGTAAGGCCGTTAGAACCTTGTAATTCACCATCTTTAAGGTTGCCTTACCCGGTATTGGCAGGGCCGGTAGAGCCGACATTCAGCATTCCATTGGGCTGCCTTGCCCGGTATTGGTAAGGCCGGTAGAACCGGTATACGTCATCTCACGGTTGCCTTACCCGGTATAGGCAAGGCCGGTAGAGCCTGTCATTTAAACTGTCACTTGGGTTGCCTTGCCCAGTATTTAGGCAAGGTGGGTAGAACCTATTGCATGTTCTATTACTGCTGTATTGTTATGTAAGTTTACCCTACGGGGACTGCCTTTAACTTTTAATAAAGCTAAATTATTTTACCAAACCTTAAGTCTGAGAGTCTTCAAAAACCGTGACACTCTGCCTACTTGCTAGGTCTTATAGGCCTCATTCAACTAGTACTCATTTGCCCTTTCATGGTGTACCTGTGCATTTGCTCTTGTGATATTCCTATGCTCTGTTCCGTTTATGACCTCTGGCTACGTCTGACTCCGGTTATGTTTGATCCCTGACTTGTTGCCATCCGCTCCATTCTGACCCTTTGGCTCCATCTGTCTATCCGCTCTGGTCTGACCCTTTGGATCTGTCTGACTACCTGCTCCGGTCTGACCCTTTGACTCCCTTTGACTACCATCTCTGTGCTGACCCCAGCTTGGCTATCTGATACGGTACTGATCTTGGTGTGGCTGACTTACTGCTCTCATGTTCTCGACCCTTGGCCTGACTGACTCCTTTCTCTTGCTAGACCGTGATCTAGCTGTTCCCCCTGGTACAAGCTGTTCTCCTCCCTCTGTGCCGAACCTTGTCTGTAGGTTTACCCTATCGTTCTAGGGAAGTTTCTCTTGCTTTGCTTGGGCGTTTCCACTTCACTCGCACTAGTAGCTACTACTTGGTACCAATACCGTCTGCAGTCAGATTTGAATCAGCCTGTCTTCCATCAGTGGATCCTGTACTGTCTCCATACCTGGCTAGTGAAGGTTGGGGAAGTACTTGTGCACTGTCTCGATACCTGGTCCTGTGAGTGTTGGATAAGTACTGACTGTATCTTTTCTGTTCTTATTTTTAAAAGACATTGATTTTACTGTATCTGTACTTGTCAGTGTTGTTTTTCTTAGTCACTCCATGACAGTATGAAAGGGCCATGAACTCTGAAAGTACAGATACCGGTAGCCGACAGTTGCCTAATATCCTTTCCAGAATGGATATTCATGAACAACGTATTGACCAGTTGTCTATGGCAATGCAGACACTTCTTAACCGTACAGTGCATCTCAATAAGCATGCGCAACAACCGGTGGCCCCTCCTGTTTCGGCATTGGTAGTAACTACTTAGGTGGAAAACACAATTTATAGAGGGTTGTCCAGAGCCGCTCCACTCCCTCTAAGATATGATGGGGAACCCACGTTGTGTCGTGGATTCATAAATCAGCTCAGAATTTTTTTGGAACTGGTACCTAATGCATTCCAGAGCGAAAGAAGCAAAGTGGGCTTTTTGATTTCCTTGTTGACTGGCAGAGCATTGGCGTGGGCCAATCTGGTATGGGAGATGGCTAAACCCATAACTTCTAACTAGCTTCGGGGCATGGAGGAGAAGATCACTCTATTCGCCGATGTTATGCTTTGTTTTTGTGTGACTCTGTTGAGGAGTTTAAATTGACGATGGAACGTAGGAATCACAGGCCGAAATGGATACTTTCCTTTCTCTATGGATGGCTACAGAAACTCTCCCTCTCCCAGACCACACCTGCCTGCCAAATGGGAGGTGGTCTTTGGTGTTCTTGAAGACTGCAAAACCATCAGCTCTCTCCATGCATATTAAGAACCAACTTTTGCAATTGAAAATTCTACATAGAGTATATTATACTCCCTCTCGACTTCTTCTCATGGGATTAGGGACTCTGGTGCCTGCCCTCAATGTGGTGAGGTGGAGGGTACCTTCCTTAATATGATATGGGTTTGCCTGGGGGTCCAGTCTTTTTGGTCCCAGGTCTTTGATACCCGGTCATGTCAGTTGCTCTCTCCCAAACTTGCTCTCTTATCTACTACCCCCGATGAGTTACATTGTGAGTTTACCAGACACTTTCTCTATGAAACTTTGGTTAGTTTTAGGGTACTTGCGGCTGTCTGGATGGCGAATTGGACCCCCCGACACACATGCTGGTGGCTGACCCTTGTCAGTCTAACTATTCCACACTATAAGCTACTTTTCCTGCATAGGGGCTGTGTGTCCCGATGAGAGGATCTTGGAACCCTGGCTGTCCCACATGGAGTGAAATCTGATGGAGGAGGAGGAGCTTTTCCCCTTTTTTCTCATCTCTCTTTTTTCTTTCTTTCTCTTTCTTCTTTTCTCCTTCCCCTTCTCCCCTCACCCCTTCCCCCCCCCTTTTTTCTTCTTCTCTTTTCCTCCCTTCTGGTTGTGGGTTTGGATTTGTTTGTATAGACCCTATGCTTAGGTGTACTCCAATACTGGGGTGATATTTGGAGGGGGCTTGAGTTGCTTGATATGCCATGTTATTCCCTACACTTCTTTTAGGGAGTATCCATACCGCACACATGGTTTCCTTTTACTGTTTCGGTATTTCCTATGTTCACACTCTTTACCCATCATCCCTCCTCCCTTTTATAACCCCCCCTTTTTATTTTCTCTTCCTTGTTGTTGTTGTTGTGGGAGTTATAAAGCAAATCAGTGAAGATCATATGACGGTTTACTGCTTAGAAATGTTGCTAACTGTTAAAAACTCTAACTGCCTACCTGTATCTCTATGACTTGATACTGTATTTCCATGTATGTTATATATGTTTTTTGGTCTTCAATAAAAATAATTTATAAAAAGAGTTTACAAGCTTTAATGCAATTAATGTATTGATATTAGTAACCACTTTTATTAAGAAATGCTTTTCTATTATCTAAGCTTATAGAATGATACAAAAGAGAAAAAAGAAAACCCTGATGTACTAGCACACAGTGTCAGCAATTCGTAATGACCGTCATTATGCAATAGGAAATACAACTGGGAACACATAACCTTTATTGTAATCAATTAAAAGGAAAAATATAACATGTGATATAAAACTGTCAGGGCAAAAATGAGTCGGGCTTGCCACAAGCATAAACGGGAAGTTAAAATAAAACATTAAAAAGAATGGGAACAGAAAAGCAGAGAATGAATTGATGCTGACTCATTCATAAAAAAGATTGTAAAAAAGATTGCTTACCTAATGTTCATTCCTTTTAAGTGATACAGATTGTATCAAGTACTAAAGGAGGATCATTTAACAGATTAGGCCTACATACGTGGTCAAATAGCCTTGAGCACAGAACACAAAACACAGAGACAAATCATCAGCCCAACTCTCAAAAGGATGCAGTGCTATATTTGCTCAAAAAGTAACTGGATATAAAAACAACACAATTGTTTGTTACTGCTAAAGCAGTACTTCACAAAAGTTAATTAAAAAAAGAAAAGATTAATTGAATATGCATAAACACTCCTAACTTGCTCTTCTCTATCACTTTGTCTGAGGCATAAGATATCTTTTTTCTCTTTTTTGTAATTCAATAATTCCTCCTGTAGCCCTCTGTTGGCCTCCTCGTGTATTAAGAACGATACATGTGATTTATGTGAAAACAGTCTGTGTCAAACTACTATTCATTTTTATATCAGTTTGTAGAGATTACACTAATTTGTGTATGCAAAAGATGGGCCAGATTCCCTGTACAAAACAAACATGGATACCCCAACATGGAATATAGCATTTTATTGTTATTTTAAGAAGCTTCTACCAGAAAATTGTATGGCGTCATTGCACATGCATTCTTAGTGGTAAAATGTCTTTAAGTTTTTCAACACTGCTCATGCTAATAATCGGATCACACACATGTAGTAGGAAAGATGGTGGTGATTAAATATGGCTGAACTGTTCTTGTAACTTTGGTATCCCATTCCACAGAAATTCCTTTGAACCTCTCTTTCCTTTCAGCTTCCCCACATAAGTGATGTAAAACTATTAAAAAATTATGCACATGGAATGGAAGAATGACAATTAGCAATAGAAAAACATAGTTATCAGTTTATGGCTGGACCCCTTTAGGTGGTTTATGCAGGACACAAGGATTAGTCGATTCTGGAAGAACAAAGTTAGAATATAAAATTGTGGTACACTATATATGCATAACAACATCAAGGTAGCTTTGGATCCAGGTGGAAACATGCAATCCACCTAGGCTTTTTAATATATTTTCAATATTAACAAAGCAGCTATTTATTTTGAAATAACAATTATGCTCTTGTACTTATCTAACAGGGAGCAGTTGAAGTATGAACTTGAAATGTAAGCTGCCCATTTATTTCATTTAGGAGATTCATATTTTATAGGAATACTTTACATCTCTGTCTAGCAGCAGCATTATGGAATAATAAAGGCACTCATGGCTAGAAAAAGCATTGTGCTACAAAAATGCTATTGGTGAGATAACACTTTTTGTTCTTTTCCATCAAGTTAAGCTTTCATTTTCTTGCAGTAATAACCACTTAATTGTTTGATCATTTAAAAATGTCTTGTGTATTTACACAGTGATGAGTAGGTTTTGCAGAATTTTGCAGAATTTTATTTTAGAATATGAATGCAGAGTACATATTTATGGAATATGCAGTACTCAATAGAGTTTATTCATCAAGCTAAAGAGAAGCAATTCTGGAGCACCCAACTGTACAACAGGACTTATATGAACAGTTTGCAAATTCCCATTGATTTAAAGGGATAGTAATACTTCATTTTAACTTTATTTTATTTTGTAGGCATTAAAAAAAACATGAAGAATGATATAAGTCTTATCTATGAAACCTTTATGGTTTAAGAGATATTCACAAACAAAGTATCCCCCCCCCCCCCGTTCAACCAAATCAGAAGGGAGATGCCCAGGTAGACTGCAGAGAGGGACAATCTTCAATTAAGATAAGGGAAAAAGCTGAAAAGCTTGTCAAGGGGGGAAGGGCTTTCATTGTTTTCATACAAAGAAAATTGTCCCCTTCTGTTATCTGTCCTGTCATACAACCAGACTCACATCTGAGAAGAGATGGCTTACACTAGGTAAAAGGGGCGGGGAGGGGAACTTTGCTTGTGAATATCTCATAAACCATAAAGGTTTGAGAGATAAGACTTATATCATTCTTCATGTTTTTTTAATGCCTACAAAATAAAATAAAGTTAAAACGAAGTATTACTATCCCTTTAAATAGGACATTTAATCCCTTGAATGCTAACAAGGCTTCCAACACATAGGGAGACAATGCGTTTGCCACCTATCTAGCATTCAAGGGGTTAAAAGCCCCATTTACATCAATTTTCATTTCCCCTTATGGTGTAATTGGTTTGATCCAGAACTGTACTGCTTTAGCTGGATGAATAAGGCCTTCTGATTTTTAAAGCTGGTCACAGTCACTTTTTATTGGCATCTTAGCACACATGGCTATTTTCAGTGTTACACAATATAACTACATTATCTTGACAAAGGTAAACTTACTCTGCATTGCAAACTAAAGATGATTCCACAACTATTGTTTTTCAGTAATGCAATAATGCAATCTGGCATCACTTGTCATGTTATTATTAAGATACAAAATAATAAGTAAAAAAATGTGCTATTGCCTTTATGTAACATTAACAAAACAAAAACAACTGCAACTGTACTCTGTTGGGCAGACTGAAGAAACATGTGTCAGCATTTTTTAGCAGCCTATTGTGTTTAAAAACCTGCTTATCTCCGTTCAATTCAATCTTAAAATCAACTAATTAATGAGGGGAACACTTCAAATTGATCCACTGGCTGCAACTTGATCCTCTGACTTTAGATTACCTTGCCTTAATGGGTACACAAATTGTTTAAGAAATTAGTGGCAGATCTGTCACAATGACTGACCAGACAAGGATGCAGCCCTGCAGGGTAGCGGAAGATTACTAGACACCAACCTGGGAACCTGGGGTCATGGACTGACAGGTTAATTTAGAGTTAGAGTACAGTATTGGCTGTGAAACAGAAGATTAAAAGCCAGGTCCTGGACTAGAAAAAGATAAAATATATTATTCACCAGTTACTGGAATAGCAAGTAAGGAAAGATAAGATTGCAGATGGAATGCTAAAGGTTTGGAATGACAACCCAGGAATGCCAGGAACAGAAGGAGAAGACTGTTTCACCTCCTGGTGATCAAACAAATAACACACAATAAATGTTTGCTACACTGTATAGTAAAGTAAAGTAATGATTGATATCTAGATTCCTAGATAAGAAATGAGACTACTCTGATGACCACAATGCACAGAGAACAATGCTGGGAAGAGTATCCTACCAAATAGTGGTTAAATAATCGTAATTCATGCTTCAGATTGATGAAGTGGTCTGTTAGCAAAATTAGGGTTGCTGGCAGGGAGCAGATAAGTATAATGGTCTTCTATCAAATAAAGGTTCTGAAGCAATGTGAGGCCAAGATCTGATTGATAAGAAATGATTTAAGGACTTCCATAATCACAGAAGGTCAAGGAAGAGAAAAATGAGCAAGATGTTGAGTGCACATATAAGGCTTGAGCAAGTACTTGAAAGGTAGGAGACATTTTCAGATTAGGAAGAAATCAAAATTTAAAATAATTTGCTTTATGCATTGATGAGCTTTGAAAGTTAAGTGAAGACCTCGTTTGACAGAAGGTTGATGTAGATTGCTATTTTAGTAGAGTCAGACCATATCTCCAGTCCTAAAGCACCCAAAATTCTGAGCTGCTGTGTAGCTCCTTTCCCAGCTCAGGTTACTTCAGTAAGGTCCCTGGAAAGGAAGTTCCAAACCCCTGAAGAAATATCCAAAACACCTGCTCCAGTATTGTCTTGTATAAAATTTATTCAAATTAGAAAACAATAAAATGTATAAGAATAGCCAATTTATTTGATAAAGCAGTCTGTGTACTGATGCCTCTCCCATCCTAGAAAATTTGGATACCTTCATATCAGTCCTGTGATCTGTATTTGATGCCCGTACCAGGCAATTGTCTGCATAAACTGCTATTCTGGACCTTCAGCAAGGCACTGAATCCCTTGGCTCAGTATGCCATTGAGTTCCACATACTGGTACATGACATTGACTAATGGCGGCCTTCAGAGAGGGACTTTTTAAAAAATTGAAAGATGAGTTAACTGTTCATAACCTTCCAGAAACTCTGGATGACCTTATCTCACTCTGTACTACTGTGTATAATCACATCACAGAGCTGTATCAAGAAAGAGCAAGAGATCATTCACTCAAACCCTGTTCTTGCTTACTCACCTGACTAAAAGCCCCATTACCAGCCACTAAGCCTATCTAATTCTACAGCTTCTCCTGAGCCTATAGATATGGGACTTGCCTCTCCCAAGAAGAAAAGTTGCATAGGCACCCTCTGGGTCTGTGCTTATACTGCTCTGCTTCTGGTCATTTAGCCAACTCTTGCCCAGTGAAGCCAGGAAAATCCCAAAGCTTAGTGGTGTCACAAGAAGCCCCACTAAGCATATGTGTAATGGTGAAGAAGCCAGTGGGGCTAGTGTTAGGGGAGTGGTAGGGGAAGCATTGGAATTTGCAACTGCTCTAATTCCTGCTGCTGAGTTACAAGGGCAGCAGGATGCTAAAAAGCAGGCTATTGTTCCACAGACCACCGTGGACACAGTTGGAATGGGGTAAACAAGTGATGTGGGACTAGGACATGATGCAATTGCCAGCAGCATATCATGGTCCCCGTGATCCTTTCTGTCACTCTCAACTGTGCTGCTCCCTGATTGGTTGAGCTGTGTTGGCCCGCCCCTGGTGACCTGTTTTATTCTGGCCATTGGCACCTGTCTGGTGCCCTTTCGTGGTGTTTCTGAGCCAGTATTGCTGTTGCCGTGTTCCAGTATGCCTGATCTCCTGTGTACCGACTTGGCCTGTACCGACTATGCTCCTGTGTTCCTGCTCAGTGATTGATCCGGCCTGGCTAACTTCCTGCTTGTTGCTGATCTAGCTTGTCTGCGAAACTTCTCCGTGATCCGACCCGGCCTGGCTGACGTTCTTGCTCTATTGCTGATCCGGCTTGTCTGCGATTCTCCTACGTGTCCTGACCCGGCCTGGCTGACTACTGACTCCTGGATTTGCTCCTGCTCCTGCTGCTCCAGTCTACGTTTCCTGTTGTCGCCTCGGCAGCATTCTGATCGCTGCAGTGTGTGATCTGAGCCTCCATTATTCCTGGGTTAACCATTGCTGAGCCGTGTTGTTTGAGCTGAGCCTTCCATCTGCATTGTCTGGTGACGTAGTGCTGAGTCTATTAACATTTGCTGTGCCGTGTCGCTACTGTGAGCCTAGAACACTTGTGTTGCTTCCATCTACCTCACTGCCACTTACCATCATTAGCCTTAGCCTGTTACTCTGCTTCTGTGAGCCGGCCGCATTGTGGGCCTCGGTAGTCGGCGGCTCTTCACATCTGCAGAGCAGTAGTTCCGTTACGCCCGTGGGCTATTGGCAAGCAGTGCAGCAACCGGTGGTCTCCGTTACGCCCGTGGGGTGGTCTTGGCTCAAGCGATTCAGTTACTGTTGGTCTCTGGTATACACCCACGGGGGCTATTACTCTAGCTATCACGGTACTGTTGGTCTCCGTTACGCCCGTGGGGGCTATTGGCTCAAGCAATTCCAATATTGTTGGTTTCCGTTACGCCCGTGGGGGCTACCACCTTATCACTCTGCAGCTTCAGTTTCAAGTCGCAGCTCTTGTCTACAGCTTCACACATTGAATGGACTTAAGGTGTTATCACCTAGCACATATTGCAGTATAGTTCACCAAGGGCGTGCCTAACAGCACATTTGAGACTGAATACCCTTGCTATTAACTATTTGTCTCCTGTCATTGTTTGCCTGATACTAGTGATTTATTCCCTGTTTTGTACCTGGCATTTCAAGCCATATTCTGCTATTTTCAGTACTGCCCCTAGGGGGCAATCTTGTTATTATTTTTTTGCTTTAATAAAATTGTATTTTATTCTAACCCTCTGTCTGAGTGTCTGAAAACCATAACACAGCAGCAATACTCCTGGTCCAAGCTGCAGTGCTGATTCTGAGGCAGTAGAAACAACAGCAGAAACATTATTCTCTACCCCAGACAGTGAAGGGGAATGTGTAGGACAAGAAGAAAGAGGCCATTCTTCTCCACCTGTTCCCTATCCCTATCCCCTGAAGTCATGGGTGTGGGACTATTTTTCTCTTGGGGCAGGCAAAGTGCAGTCATCACCAATGGCACTGTGCAAAATTTGTAACAAGTCAGTGAGAAGGGGAAAGGAGCGAACATATCTTGGCATGACCGCCCTGATAACACACATGAAACACAGACATGAAATTTATGTCAAACATGTTAAAACCAAACACCAACCACAGAAATCAAGCACTGCTGTTACTGTACCCCCTGAATCTCCAGAAAGTCAACAAGAGGGAAGGCAGAGATCAAAAAGGAAGAATAGAGAAACCCAGGCAGAGACTGGAAGTTCCATGATGAGTGAAACAACTAGCTCGCCATCACCTTCTTCCTCTAGGGTAACTACATCTTCTGCCAATCATCGTTACCTCCCCCGTCAAATGATAGCCACTTTGTTGATGATAAGATGTGGCAGTTCGTGTCCACTCATTGCACACTGTATGGTGCACTGACCACATAAGTGTCACAGCTTATCTATATCCAGCGTTGCCGATTCAGCTGACGCTGGAGTTGTATCGCTCTGTATGATACTTCTGCATCATCCCATGCTGTTTGGGCTGGGCTTGGGCGCGTTTGGCAGTAGTAGCAGACGCCGGCGACTCGGGTGCTCCAATTGATGCACCAGGGGTTCAGGCGTATGTTGCATCTCGAGACGAGATTCGCAATTGCGAGCGCAAAGAGGCGTATCTGACGCAGGCTACCTTCTTATCTTTGGGTTATGGTCTGGCTCCTCCTATCTACTCCCTGGCACCTTGTATTTTAAGGGAACTGGATTCTCATCCAGTTATCCTTACGTTGGTGTGAAGTACAGTTCTCTACTTGCTCCTTATCTTTGTGTATGACCCGGCTTGTCTGACAATCCATCCTGGTGCTGACCTGTGGCTCTCTCTGACTACTCTCTCGTGTTGCCCCTTGTAGCGGACACCCAATCTGGTGCAGACCTGGGGCTCTGGCTGACTACCTGCTCCGTGTATGACCTAGACTTGTCTGATCATCCATCCTGGTGCTGACCTGTGGCCCTGTCTAACTACTCTCTGTTGTTGCCCTTTGTAGTGGACACCCAATCTGGTGCAGACCTATGGCTCTGGCTGACTACCAGCTCCGTGTATGACCTAGGCTTGTCTGTCCGTCCATCCTGGTACTGACCTGTGGCTCTGTCTGACTACTCTCCCGTCTTTCCCTTTGTATTGGACACCCAATCTGGTGCAGACCTGTGGCTCTGGCTGACTACCCGCTCCATGTATGACCTAGGCTTGTATGACCACCCATCCTGATGCTGACCTGGGGCTCTGTCCAGCTGACTTCTGCGTTACCTCCTATTGAGAAGATATTCTATCTGGTGCAAACCTGTGGCTCTGGCAGACTCGGACCTTACTGCAGGTGTGAGTCAGTGGGTTCTTTGGTTGCCGCTCCTTCTAGCAATGGTCTTCTCCTGGCTGACTGCAGGCGTGAGTCAATTACCATAATTGGGAGAACTGTCTGGCTTACTTTTTCTCTCTGTCTTAGGGACTACCATTGGCTTCGGCTTAGTCTCTGCAGTTCTGGGATCTGGAGACATACTACTATTGCTGGTTGAGTCCCTGTCTCTTGGTTACCCGCTGCTACTTACGTTAATAAAGGTGAATTTTACTTTACTGTCTGACTCTTGTCTTGCTTGCAGACAGTGACAACAAGGCAGGAGAATTGCAAACAGGACATCAAGTGGCATCTGAAGAAATTCCATCCCGCAGCATATGCTAAGATGGTGGCAGGGTGGGTTCATCATTACTATTAAACTGTCAGCAAGTTGTCATGTGTCCTTAGCAGGGTGTGGACAAAGGGTATAGTGACATCCTCAGTACTTGGTTTCTGGTGTCATGGTCAGGGGTGGGCAAAAGTTGTCGCTGTGTTCCCGAGAGAAATCCCATGAAAACCACATTATTGTCCACTTTTTCACAGGAAAATATGCTTTTAAAACAGAAGTGAAACACAATAGAAGCAGTACAGAGCAAGGTAGACATGCTGTGCAGTTCTGCTGTTATTATTTTGAAAAACTGAGACAGGAGAGGCTCATAGTAACTGCTATCACTATGCGCAGGTTTAAAAATAGTAAAAGGAGGAACTGGAAGGACCCCAGTAAACAAACCCCCCCCAAAAAATTCCCTGTTCAACTGATTCTTTCCTCACACTCCACCAACACAGGCACCCTCATGCCCCTTTTATACTATGCCTTTGGGAAATAAAATAATATGTGTTATGTGTTGTGTGTGAATTCAATGTTCCTATTGATTTCAATGGAATAAGCTAGGCGAAAAGAGAGGATAATCGGCACTTTTTGAGGGAAATTATTCGCCAAGTGGGAAGTGCCATTATTCGCCAATTTCAGTTTGAGAAGAAAATTTTCACCCATCCCTAGTAACCACCTGATTATACAATTTTGGCACAGCCATCCTTGAAAAATACCTGCAGCTTGGGATATGCCAGAGAGGTGCAACACATTACATCAGTTCTTTAAACCTCAGTTTTGTACAAAAGAATGATTCAGTATGTCAACTGTCAATATCTCGCCAACTTTTTCATTTCACTGGCATACTTTGGAATTATTTTTGTGAAGTTTTTGACTCCTTTCCAAGAAATCAGTAAGTGCGGTTTGGTAGTACATGGCAGAAGAACTGTGTGACTTTATTGCTTTAACAACATGACTTGAGGAGATGGTGATGGTTGCAGCATGTGTCATGTAGGCACTCTAGGACAATACAATACAATAAAACTCAGAATCATACTCCTCTGCAGAAAGACCTATAGGTGTTATTTTAAATTAGTTACATTTTGGCACACTCTCTTACACAGTTGCCTGTCTCTTCTCATTGACACAAGATATTTGTGTATTTAGCATAAATCTCCTTTGCTCCCTTCACACATCCCCTACTCTCCTAATACAGAGATCAGGAATAAACTTGGATCACAGCTACCAGTCTCAGTCAACCAAGATTGTGGGGTATTTGGGGTAAATATCCTTTCTCCCTTCTCCCGCCCACAGAGTGCCCCCATACTCCCCAAATGCAGAAAAATTTCCTGTCTACAAGACTCCCTAAACTACAGTCCCACTTTGCTTTACTTGCCTGTCTTATCTAGCTCAAAAATATGGTGCTTTCTGTATTCTCACAAAATAGAATAACATGCTTTATTATATTTGTGGGAAAAGAAGGTAAACTTACCGTGTGTGTATGTGTGTGGAGGACTTCTGTGGGACCATTGACTTCAATGAAATGAGCTAGTCAGGAAAAAGCAGAGAATCAGCACTTTCCAAAAAAAATTTCCCACTCAGCAGAAAGTGCCATTTTTACCTGTTTTGCTTCTGAGGCAACAACCTTTTCAAATATCTACTCACCAGCAACAGGCCAGAATGATGACACCACCACCTGCAGACAGTGTCTCTGCAGATTTGCCTTCACTTATGACTGCACTGTGTCTGTCCCAAGAAAAAAAATGTCCCACACCCAGGACTTCAGGGGGGAGGGGAAAGGTGTAAAAGAATGGCCTCTTTCTTCTTCTCCTCCACATTCCCCTTCACTGGATGGAGCAGAGGATGATGTTGCTGCTGTTGCTGCCAATACTTCAGAATCGGCACTGTAACTAGGACCAGGAGTATTGCTGATGGCAAGTGTAACCTGTCCTAGTCCCGCATCATTTGACCCCATTCCCACTGTGTCCACGGTGGTCTGTGGCCACACTAGCCTGCTCCTCAACATACTGCTGCCCTTGCAACTCAACAGCCGCAGCATCAGGAATTAGAGCAGTAGCAAGTTCCAAAAACTCAGTGCTGGGGGTGATGATGATGCCCATTCCCATCCCTTCTCAGTTTGGTCTAAAAAGGCTATTAATGTTTTTCCCACCACAGCTTCTCCACCATCATCATTACCACCACCACCAGTCCCTCCTTGCTGCTGCTATATTACAGACATCTCAACAGTTGGAGGAGGTGATGAGAAATGTAACAGATGGTCCCCAAATGTCACACTTGCCATTTCTTGTTTGGCCTGAAGAAGACAGAATGGCACACTAGCAGCAGACACAAGCAGTTGATCTGTGCTCCTGGTGGTGGTAGTATTATTGCTGCTAGGCAACAATTCTGCCTTCTTCAGGATCATGTTCCACCTGCACAATGTCATTGGGGAAGGGGACTTCCAGGGTCAGGGGAATGATGTGGTCTCCCTTGACCGCTAATCTGGATGCTCTGTATTACTTCCCCTACCACTTCCCTAATGCTAGTCCCACCGGATGCTTCGCCATCACTGTTAATACTACTAACTAGGGATGGGCGAAAAGTTCTGCCTCAAACTGAAATCGGCAAAAAATAGCACTTTACACTTGGTGAAAAATTTCCTGTGAAAAGTGCCGATTTTCCACTTTTTCACGATTTGCTCGTCTAGCTCATTTTGCATTGAAATCAATGGGAAGAAAAATTTTTCTCCACCACATGAACATTTTCTACAGCCATATAAGGGTATCAGACTCTCACAGCATGCCATTCTGTGTTTGTGAGAGGAGAGAGCAGCACGTTATTTGAGCAAGAGAAGAGAGGGGAATTGTAGTTTAGTTTAGGGAATCTTTTAGGTAAGATATTTATTTCCTGTATTAGGAGAGTCAGTGGGGCACTGCGGGGAGAAGGAAGGGAGAAAGGAGGTTGACCCCAAATAATACACCAAAATTCAGATTGACTGACTGGCAAGACACAGGCAGTTGGGGATCTATTTGCTTGCTGATCTTGCTCTTATTGTCTCTGTGCTGGGTGGGGAAGTCTGGGGAATGAAGTTACTGATTTTTTTTTCCCAGGTATCATTTTTTATTGGACAGACTGTGACAGTGATAAGACAGGGTGGACAACTTAAAAAAAATAAAAAAAAATAAAAACAACAAGTCGCGTTCAAGTGTTGATGATACTGGCAACAGCATAATAGAGGAAGGTATAGCAGCTGAACCACCTGCTGCATCAGATAGTGAGACAAACAAGAACCAAAACACCTGTCCTCCAAGTAGTAGGGAACTTTGTTACAGTTAAACTAAAGAGAAATAGTTTGAGACCTCTAAAAGCTTAGAGGAATTTAACGGTAGTAGTGGGCAAGAACTGTCAGGTGATGCTGAGGATGACCTAATGATTGATGTTGATGATGATGATGATGATGCAGATCTAGAATATATCCCTCCAGCATCCTTCTCTTGTTCAAATACAGATGAAGTTGAGTGAGGATGATGACAGGGCTATAAGGTTATCAGAAAGTCAAAGTCTGAATCTTCCACCAGTTTTAAGGAGCACTGTGCCTGTCTATAAAGTGTTTGAGAAAGCCATTGGAAAGTCTGACCCTGGACAAGCACAGATGTCAAAAAGCACACAGGCACCCTATGAGTCATCATCAGCATCATCGCCTCTTCAAAGTCCAAGTCCCACTCAGCCACACACACAAACACACACCTGTTTTGAGTACCCAGCAGCAGCAACAGCAACAGCAACAGAGGATGGTATTTAGGAAGGGATTGGTCATAATTCTATTAAAGTTCAGGTTTCAACTCTGTCCTCTGCCAGAGGCATTTTGACTTACTACCTGATGTGCAAACGTTTGTCCAACTTTGCCCAAACTTTTGGGGTGGCTCAGGCCTACCTTGTCTTTTTTGGAATCCCACTCCTAATTCTGGAAGTGCTTCAGAAGGCTCCTGTTGTGATAATCAGGCAAAGAAGGACAGGCACAGTAATAAAATATAACCACCTTTACTGGAACATACAGTGATAATAATATATGAGATATAGCAATGATAATATCCCACACAACCCCAGACCACCGGATGATAGGGCCCAATCTCCTACTCGGAGCTGCACACTGTGCAACGCACTGCACTATTGCGAGGTACCAAAGACCAAAGGCAACAGGGAGCGTCAGAGCCGTGGGACACAGAGGATAACGGTCAGGCAGTCTAGGAGCGTAAGGAGCGAGTAGTCAGCCAGAGCCACAGGTCAGAACTGATGTAGGTAGTCAGACAAGCTGGGGTCATACACAGAGCGAATTCTCAGATAAGCACAGGTCACACAAGAGTAACTAACAGGAACACCACGTAAGGGCAATGACTTCCAGGCCCAGGGAGGTTTATAAAGGAGCAGAAGGAGGTGGGACCCAATTAGGCCACCCAGAATAGGCCCATAAATAGGCGTCCATGCTAGTGTCTGTTACCTGATGTAGCAATGAGGAAGTGGCCGGAGGCCATCCCGGCAAGCGGCCATACAGAGGTAAGGAAGCACAGGATAGCCCAAGGGAGACTGTGATAGCTCCTTTGATACCTTGTTTTTGGCTTGCATGTGTTTCTCTTGGCTATTATGTCCTTTCAGTGGGGGCCTAACATTAGGATTTATCTTGTAAGCCTCACTTTCTGTTCTTACACCCTAATAATGTGGTTCTGAGGGATCCCATAGGGTACCACCCTAAGGTTGATTCTGAGTTTCACATCAACCAGGAAATTGCTCTTCCCTCTCTCTGACCAGCACCATCTAATAAACAGGAGCAAGAGATTCATATCTTGTATATGGTTAAATGTTTGAAGTACTGTGTTCACTACACACTGCCTTTTCAGAAAGCTGATTAGCTTTTTGTCATCCCTGAAGGCTCTTGTGTGGACCAGGCTGTATCTAAAGTACAGTGACTTTTTGTAGTAAGATGACCATTCACCAGGCACATGTCGTCAGGAAGATGCATGTGCCCTTTTGGGTTACAATGCATTCCACCAGATCATCAGGCACATCTTAGACCTATAAGAATCAGGCCTATGCTGAGCAGTTATGTAAAGTAGCGATGTGATTGTCTCTCCACACATTTGTCAAACACTGCCTTACTAATGTGATTGCTTTGCCTGAAGCCAGCTTTGTCCAGAAGATTCTAGAGGCCATTTTGCCTCTACAGGTGTCCTTCCTGAATTTTTTGTTTGGACAGTTACATGTTGGTTACTGTGTTTTGGTTTGTAGTTTTGGTATCCATTGACACCTGAGGTTCATGTTATACCACATATTTTCTATTAGACTGGTCTTTGTCTGTAGTTTTTCCTGCTTCCCTTTCTGGAATGTTGGTTGATGCTTTGGTTTCCTGTGTTCCACATAGAGCATAAGAGAAAAGGGTATTTTTGTGTATTTATCAATAAATCCTTTTCTCTTAGTCCTATAGGACTTCTCAGTTCTCTCCTGGAGAAAAACCAATGGTTCTTGTGTTCAGGGGTTTCCCTGTCTTGTTCCACTTCTGCTTTTTTCTTTTGACTTTTATATATTTTTAAACTCAGAATGTCCAGGCAGGGTAAAGTGGTGCAGGCTGGGAGTTTCTACCTCAGATACATCTATTTTCAGTGCCAGGCATCATGAAAGGGGGGCTGTACCTCATGTTTCCTTTGTTCCACATGGACTAAAAGAAAATGATTTATGGTTAGGTACACAGAAATCCCTTTATAATGGATTTTCTGGACCACACTGACAAAACTAATATTTCTCTACAAAATCTGGGCTTCAGTAAATCAGTTATACTCATCCTGGGATACTCCTGGCCTCATAGGGACAGCACTCTCAGACAACAAGGTTGCAAAAAAAAAAAATAATAATTTATTGTAGCCATGCCTGTATCTTACTGCTAATACATTGTCCATCTTTAGTAGGATGCAACAATCGGAAGAATCTTTTGTGAAACTTCTGACTGTGAAAGAACCCGCCAATAATTCCAAGCAGTTTATGTGCATGTCTTTCTCTAGCTGAGACCACTTGTCTCCTGTGGTGAGATTTCCACAGCGTGCTCCCCATGTTGCTCGCACCTGAATCTCTAAGTATGTCTGGGGACATGCCAAAAATAGCTTTTCCGGTTCCAGGCCTCCATGTGGCCTAACCACCAATGTAGTTCTTCTTCCACTTCCACATAAAGTAGAACTAAATCCAAATAACCCAAGCCCCTCTGAAGGTGGAGAATCTTTAGCCTCTGAAGGGCTCGATAATGAAGTGAGCCTGGAAACATTGCCTGAATGGATGCAGACAGTAGACCCACAATTCTTGTAATAGTTCTCAGTGAAATTATATTGTTCTTTAGAATTAGAATTACAATTACCCTGATTTCTCTTCAATCAATTTCAACTTCTTTCTGGGAAGTAGAAGTGAAATGGTTAAAGGGATAGTAATACTTAAATATTACTAATCCCTATATTGTAACCATGTTAAAAAGAATTTAATTGTCCCCAGTGTCATCTCTCAAACCGTTTCAACCCTCCCTCCCCCTCCCTTGCAGGGATATCCGGTCTTATTTGCATCAGGCGGCTCTGCAGCAGAGCAAAGATCACGTTAGTAAAAAATAATTATTTAACTGAAACGGTCTTCTACGTGTGATTGAAAACCTAGCACACACAGAAGACCATTTCAGTGAAATAATTATTTTTTACTAACGCGATCTCAGCTCTGCTGCAGAGCTGCAAGCCTGTCATTATGACAGGCTTCCCCTGCAGTCAGCTACAACGCTGACTTCAGGGACGGGGGAGGGAAGGGGTATCATGGTTCCCGTGATCTTTTTCTGTCACTCTTTGCTGTGATGCGCTCCCATTGGCTGAGCTTGTTTGGCCCGCCCAGTATGGCCTTTTTATACCAGGCCTTTGGCACCTGTCAGGTGCCCTTTTCGTGGTGTTCCTGAGCCAGTGTTGCTGTGTAGCTGTGTTCCAGTGTTCCTTTGTACCGACTTGGCCCATCTGACTACGCTCCTTAGTTCCTGCTCCGTGATTCGACCTGGCCTGGCTGACGTTCCTGCTCCGTGATCTGACCTGGCTTGTCTGATGATCCTGCTCCGTGATTTGACCCGGCCTGGCTGACGTTCCTGCTCTGTGACCTGACACGGCTACGTTGATGACCCTGCCTGTGTTTCTGCTGAGATCCTGTTCCAGTGTCGCCTGGGCGACATTCTGACTTCCGCTGTGCTGTTTGCAGGGCTGACAGAGTTGTTGACTCCTATGTACTGGGCCTTCCCGTTTACTCTTGCTGAGCACTGTTGCCTCCATTACTCTGGGCCTCCGTTAACACTTACAGAGCACTGAGCCTTCCGTTTGCACTTACAGAGCACTGTTGCCTCCGTTCATTGAGCCTCTGTTAACACTTGCAGAGCTGTTGCCTCCGTTCTCTGAGCCTCCGTTAACACTTGCAGAGCCGTGGTTTCCACTACCCTGAGCCTTCCATTTACACTTGCAGAGCCTTGTAATCTCTGTTACTAGAGCCTCCCGTTAACACTTGCAGAGCTTGGTGGCCACCGATTTACCTTGTGCATCCGGTTACACTTGTTGGGCGCAGTAGTCTCGTTAACGCACCGGTCGGGTGCGATTGGCTCCATACACCTCAGCTCTTGCATTGTATTTGGTCTCCGTTTCAACACCGGAGAGGTGCTATTGGCTCTATACAGCTAAGCTCTTGCAGTGTAGTTGGTCTCCGTTACAGCGCCCGTGGGGGCTTTTGGCTCTATACTCCTCAGCTCTCGCAGTGTATTTGGTCTCCGTTAACGCACCGGGTGGGTGCTATTGGCTCTTAACATCTCAGCTTTTGCAGTGCACTTGCTCTCGTTTATGCACCGGTTGGGTGCTAGTGGCTCCAGGCTCCTAAAGCTCTTGCAGAGTATTTTGGCCTCAGTTCCCTGCTCAGCATAAGCAGTAGTCTCTGTCCTGTTCTATTGTACTGGTGTACTCACATCTAGCACCACTATATCGCTCCTTTACCAACGTATGGGCGTGTCAAACACACCACAACAGAGACTGATTTGATTTCTATGTACATTAACCCTTGAGTACCCTGTATGCTACTTATGCCTGTCCTGTGACATTATATATTTATTTCCCTGTATACTGGGCCTGAGAGGGCATCTGTACTTTACTGTCTATTTCAGTCATTCTGTATTGCCTATAGAAGGCAGTCTTTCTTGTCTTTTAATAAAACTGTGTTTTATTCTAACCTGCTGGTCTGAGTGTCCTATAAAACCGTTACAGGGGGGAACTTTGCGTACGGTTATCTCTCAAACCGTAAAGGTTTGAGAGATGACACTGGGGACAATTAAATTCTTTTTACCATGGGGATAGTAATATTTAAGTCTTACTGTCCCTTTAAAGAGTTGATGACAAAACCCAGGAATTCTATTGATTGGGATGTTTGGAGAATAGATTTCTCCCAGTTTATCAGAAGTTGGATAGTCAACTGTAGAGAATTCTTTATTGTCATAAAGTCTTGAAACATGATGAGCATGTTGTCTAGATAGATAATCAGTCTTATTCCCCTGTTTCTCAAGAATGATACCACTGGTTTCATGAGCTTTGTGAAGCACCAGGGGGCTGATGATAGTCTGAAGGGGAGGCAGGTGAACTGACATTTTTTTATGTTCCACAGAAACTGTAGGAATTTCTGATATTGCGGACCCATGATAATAGGCATCTCTGAGATCTAACTTAACCATCCAGTCCGATGGCCTCAACAAATCCCTGAGGCAATGAATAGCTTCCATTTTGAAATGCCTGTACATTATATGTGTATTCAGAGCTTTCAGACTGATCAGTGGGCGGAAGCCTGAGTCTTTTTTCTTTACTAAGAATATTGTCACAGTAACTTGTAGCGCCGCCACTTCTGGCGATGCTTACAATGTATCACGGAGCCCGTGATTTCCTTCTGTCACTCTCGCTTCTGCCGCGCTCCTATTGGTTGAGCCTGTTTGACCCGCCCCGGTGACCTTTTTATACCTGGCCATTGGCACCTGTCAGGTGCCCTTTCGTGGTGTTCCTGAGCCAGTATTGCTGTGCTGTGTCCCTGTGTTCCTGATATCGTTGTACCAACTTGGCCTGTTTAGACTACGCTCCTGTGTTCCTGCTCCGTGATTTGACCCGGCCTGGCTGACGTTCCTGCTCGTGACCTGATCTGGCTTGTTTGAGAACCCTGCTCCGTGATTCGACCCGTCTTGGCTGACGTTCCTTCTCGTGACCTGATCTGGCTTGTCTGAGAACCCTGCTCCGTGATTCGACCTGGCCTGGCTGACGTTCCTGCTCCGTGACCTGCACCGGCTTACTCTACCCCGACAGCGTTCCAGCTTCCTGCTTTCGCCGAGGCGACATTCTGACTATGTCCTGTGATTGTGGCATGGCAGAGTGTGAGCCACCGTTAACCCGTGCAGAGCTGTACTCCTGCTGGCTGAGCCCGTTAACCCGTGCAGAGCTGTACTCCTGCTAGCTGAGCCCGTTAACCCGTGCAGAGCTGTACTCCTGCTAACTGAGCCATTAACCCGTGCAGAGCCGCACTCCTGATTGCTGAGCCTGTGTTTACCATGCAGAGCTGTGCTTCCTATACTGAGCCTCCAGTTACTGGTACAGAGCGATAGCTTACTCTTGCAGAGCCGTTACCTTACAGCCACTATTACTGCCGAGCCGGTCCATACTAGCCTTGTGAGGCGACGGTTCATTCTACTCCTTGCAGTATAGTTGATCTCTGTTACCGTGCCTGGTATAGGCGCCAGGGCTCTAGCTCGTTCAGTGCTATTCTCCGTTATTACGCCCGTGGGGGCTATTGGCTCAAGCTCTTGCAATCCAGTTGCCTCTGTGATTACGCCCGTGGGGCTATTGGCTCAAAGCTCTTGCAATCCGGTTGCTTCCATTACTACGCCAGTGGGGGCTATTGGCTCAAGCTCTTGCAATCCAGTTGCTTTCGTTATTACGCCCGTGGGGGCTATTGGCTCAAGCTCTTGCAATCCAGTTGCTTCCATTATTACGCCCGTGGGGGCTATTGGCTCAAAGCTCTTGCAATCCAGTTGCTTCCATTATTATGCCCGTGGGGGCTATCGGCTCAAGCTCTTGCCATCCAGCTGCTACAGTTACTACGCCCGTGGGGGCTATTGGTTCAAGTCTCTGCAGGGCCCGGGTCGCAGTTCCCTTTTGCTGAAGCAGTTATCTCTGTTTTATGGACTTAAGGTGTTGTGTCAACTACACCACTCATTGCCTAAATTACCACCTAGGGCGTGCCAAGCACCACAACTGAGACGGACTGATTACTGTGTTAACCTTTGTGTTCTATGTCCGCAGTATCTGTTATGTGACAGTATCTGTAAAGTTATTATCTGTATATTGGGCCAATACAGCCTACTTGCTATTACTCAGTGCTGTCTATAGAGGGCGATCCTTTCTTTTCTTTTTTTTTTTTTTGTGTTATAAAACTGTGTTTTATTTTACCTACTGGTCTGAGTGTCTTGAAAACCATTACACAATGATGCTCCAGCGTCATTTCCACAAGCGGTTGGACACATCAATGCTACATGCGTCATCTGCAGGTGTGAGGCTTCAGCATGCTGCAGGCCTCTGTTTTATGTGTTTGAGGCCTGTAGTCTCCTCCTACCTATTTCCTCCCTCTGAGCTGCTCCTCCTACCTACTTCCTGAGGATGGGTTTAAAGGGCAGACTGATTAATGACTCAGTTACCCTTACGTTGGTGTTCTGTGCAGTTCATTATTTGTATTCCTGATTCCTGTGTATGATCCAGCTTGTCTGTCCATCCATTTTGGTGTTGACCTGTGGCTCTGTCTGACGATTCTCCTTGTGCGTTCCAATTTGGCTCAGATATCCTTTCTGGTGCAAACCTGTGGCTCTGGCTGACTACCCGCTCCGTGTATGACCTAGGCTTGTCTGACTACCCACTCTGGTGTTGACCTAGGGCTCTGTCCACTGTGCATACCATCGCTTCAGTGGATATCCTACCTGGTGCAAACCTGTGGCTCTAGCTGACTTTCCGCTCCATGTATGACCTAGGCTTGTCTGACTACCCACTCTGGTGTTGATCTGGGGGCTCTGTCCACTGCGCATCCAGCATTCCATCACTTCAGTGGATATCCTATCTGGTGCAAACCTGTGGCTCTGGCTGATTACCCGCTCCATGTATTACTTTGGCTCGTCTGACTATTTCTGGTGCTTACTAGAAGACTCTGTTCGCTCCTTTTTTATTTCTGTTATTCAGTGATCCTTCCTGGTATAGACCTGGGGCTGTAGAAGACTCACAGCTACTGACTGCAGGCTGAGTCAGTATCACTCTTGGGCGTTACAGTACTGCGAGACTCCAGCAGGCTGAGGCCTAGTCTTTGACAGTGTGGTGGTGATATTGGGAGACTGCTATTCCTGATACAGTACTCGCCTTTTCATTCACCCACTGTATGTATATATTTATATTGCATTGCTGTTATTATTCTCATACTAAAGGTTATATTAACTATACCATCTGACTCCTGGTTTTGCTTGCCAACTGTAACAAATATATTGCTTATGAACCAGGGGTGTCTCTGGGAATTTTGCATTGGAAGGGAATAAAATTTTATTTGGAAACCTTTGACAGTTTGAAGGAACCATGGATCCAAAGTTATTTGAGACAAGCCAGGGAAAAATGGATGAGTCTGCCACACAATTTTCTTTGATTAGGAGGGGGAAAGGCAAACACACTTACCTGTAAATGTTGTATGTTGTCCTCTATAAGCTCTGGGCCTCCAAACTCTGCCTCTCTGTGGGAAGAAAGGGTAGGGAGCCCTGGTCTCGAAGGAATAGGATTCTCTCCCATAAAGCGAGGGGTCTTGGATGTTTTTAAAATGTCCTATTTGAGGACCCTGAAATAACCGGTCAGGAAACTGAACCCTATATTTCCCGGCCTTCCCAAAAACTCTTAGGGTAAATACTTTTTTAATATTAGTCTGTGCTTTATCTAGGGCCATGAAAGTGGTGACTAATTTACCCAATTATTTGAAAAAGGAATCACCAAAAAGCAGTCCTTCTACCTCTAGGCCTGTCTCTGATGACGCCATTTCAGTGAGTTTTGGATCGATCTTTAGCAAGATCGCCCTGTGTCTTTCCATAGGTAATGCCGTAATAGCATTGCCCAAGAGGCAGAAGGCTCTTTGAATCCACCTGAGAAGGATAGAGACATCCACGGGTGTATTAGTGGTTACTGATTCCTTACTTAGATCAAAACATTTTTGCCAATGACCCAACTAGATCCAAGAGTTTGTCTTGGCAATTTTTCAGGGATGTACCCAGTCCCTTCCTGGGATCCTTCCCCAATTTAGAGAGGTACTGTACCATTTGGGTCACTCACTGGAGTATCACATTCAGAGTTAATTTATTTTTTGCTTTATTGTCGAGTGACTTTCTCAACCAAAATTTGATGTATCTCACCACATGATCCCATGGGATCCATTCTGATGACCTGGGATGTTAATCCCTTCTGGGTCAAATAAGGGTTGCCCTTGTTCATCTAAAATGGACTTTATATTGGGGGCATTAGATAAATGTTTATCTGTACTTTTTTCAATGGGTGAATCATTAGTATAATGCCTGTCAGATGAATCTGACTTAAAATCTTCAGATTCATTTGAAAATTCCTCTCAGGAGGAAGATATAAAACATTAATCCGGTTTTTGGTGATGCTTCTTTTAACTCGGAATTTCTTCCTCCTGAGCTGAGGGTCTCTTGTTTGGTGCCGGACCAATATTCATAAAGCTAGGGAGTCTAGCCTTTTCTTTTTGAGATGGGATCACATCTCATTCATTAGGAGCACAATGTTTGACTTTAGCTTGCCTCTTACACCCACATTTTTTTAGACTCCCAATTTCAGACCCATTTTTATCTGAGCTAATCTCAATGGGATTGTTTTCAGTATTTTGAAAAGTAACCTTGGGTTTATTACTATGGAGTACTATAGCTAGGGATTTAGCTATAGCCTCAGACATCTTTCCTATACATGAGGTAATTGCATTAGACACTGTCTTATTGACTGAAGTATCCATTAATGCTTGAATATTGTTTTCAGTCAAGTTATTAGGATCAGAAGAAATATCATGATAAATGGGGTTATTAGATTGGGATTCTTGTGATAAAAAATGTTTTCTATGAGGTAGCGGGGGGGGGGATATTTTTACTAAGAGACATAATAAAAGAGAATTATAAATAATAAACCAAATCACCCCTTTTTATTCGATGAACTAAGACTAAAAGGGGGAAAGAAAATATATATGGAACACTAAATCCTCTCAGAAGCGTATTAAACTTCAATTCAATAGAAATACCCACAATATCACCGAAATGGAAGTGATACGAGCAAACCCCTCACAGAGAATGACATGAAAGTCAGTTAGAGCTTGCTAGGTAGAGAAGTGCAGAAAGCGAGGAAACCGAAATGCCCTCAAACAAGATGGCTGCGACAACACGGGCCTGCATTCAGGACAAATCACAGCAGGAGATTAAAGAAACACAAGAGGGAGAATCCTGTAAAACGATTTAAGGTACCGTAAAATCTTGGGTATAATATATACAATTTTACCCCTCTTCACCTTATGTGAAGTGGGGGTGCATATTATACCTGAATGTTTTTTTGCTGCATTTAAAAAAAATAATAATTACAGCTGCCAGATACCTTCCCTCCCTCCCACAGCGCAATCCGATGTCAGAATAATACTTACTTCCTGATGCTGCACTTGTTGAATGGTCGTTGGGTTAAGCTGCATGTGAAAAAGCTCCCTCTGTCCCATCTTGCCTGCGGGCGGCATGCTTGCATTTGCCGCCCGCTTCCTTCAATGGGCTTTCACATGCAACTTAACCCAATGAACATTCAACAAGTGCAGTATCAGGAAATAAGTATTATTTTAACATCGGATTGTGCTGGAGGAGGGAAGGTATCTGCCAGTCCTAATTTTTTTTTTTTTAGTAAAGGGGAAAACAAGGGTGCATATTATATATAGGCACTCTTGTTTTCCCCTAAAGTCTTTGGTATAATATACACCTGTGTATTATATACAGGTGCGTATTATACCTGAGATTTTATGGTATTAAAACCAACATCATGAAAAGAAAATAGGGAAAATTGTACATAACACTGGAAACCAGGAAAAAACTATATAATTATAGAAATAATCAATCAATCAATCAATCAATCATAAAATTAGCTGGAAATATAACTGAAACATTGTAAATTAAAAAGGACAATATGACATTTTATTTTAAACAATAGTAAGGTACTTATCGCCTGTGGAGCAGCTGTCACGGTAATGAGGCAAAGAAGGACAGACACAAAGATAAAATATAACCACCTTTATTTATTATAACAGCAATAATGGTAGAGCCCACACAGAACCCCAGACAGATGCAAATAAGGCCCAAGGTCCTTCAGGAGCTGCACACGGTGCTGTGCACTGCACTACTCAAGGTCTCGAGACTAGGGAAACGGCTCAAGTAGGACAACAGAAGAATGGTAGAATATGTGTAAGCCACCACTTGGTCTGCGAACAGAGTCAACAGAGAGCGAGAGCAGTCCAGAACCAGGAGACATTGAGACTACAGGTCAGGCAAGCAGGTAGTGTAGGGAGCGAATAGGTAAGCAAAGTCACAGCACAAGCCTGGGACTGCACGGTATGAGAGTAACCAGCACACCGGTCAGGCAACCGGAGACTATGCTGAGCGAGTAGGAGCCAGGGCCACTGGTCAGGCAAACCAAGGACTACAAGGAACGAAAGTAACCAGGCCTACAGGAAAGGCAACTGGAGGCTACACTGAGTAGGTAGTAGCCAGGGCCACTGGTCAGACAAGCCGGGGTCATACACAGAGAGAGTAGTCAGCCAGAGCCACAGATCAGAACCGATGTGTGTAGTCAGACAAGCTGCGGTCATACACAGAAAGAGTAGTCAGCCAGAGCCATAGGTCATAACCAATGTGGGTATTCAGACAAGCCAGGTTCATACACAGAGCGAGATTCTCAGGCAAACACGGGTCACAATGGAGAGCAAGAGTAACGAGCAGGAACACCACGTAAGATCAATGACCCCAAAGCCCAAGGAGGATTATAAAGGAGCATACTGGGCGGGACCCACGGGCAGGACCCACCCAGTATAGGCCCATAAACAGGCATCTGTGCTAGTGCCTGTTACCTGATATCAGCA
The DNA here is from genome assembly GCA_037306005.1 of Rhinophrynus dorsalis. Classification (NCBI taxonomy): domain Eukaryota; kingdom Metazoa; phylum Chordata; class Amphibia; order Anura; family Rhinophrynidae; genus Rhinophrynus; species Rhinophrynus dorsalis. The sequence goes on from CM074718.1 coordinate 135,342,991, forward strand.
ATGAGGAAGTGGCCTGAGGCCATGCCGGCTGTTGGCCATAGAGGTAGGAAGCACAGGAAAACGTAACCTCTAAGGGAGATTGTGATAGCAGCAAAGAAGGTGGAAGCTGCCTCAGGAGTTCTACAGTTTATAGATGAAAGGCACAGCTGATTGGAGGACCGGATGCAGGAGGTGTGGCCTCATATATGAACTCACTACATGTTATTTCTTATCTGTTATACATTATTTTTTGTGCTGCTATACATGAGTAGTAAAGATTGATAAGCATAATAGGTGCCTCTGGTCTTGTAATAAAATTAAAATTTGATGTGACCACCCTTTGCCTTCAAAACAGCATCAATTCTTCTAGGTAGCACTAAATAGGTGCTAATGATCATCAATTTAATATCTAGGCTGAAACAAAATCATTAACTGAAACTGAAGCAGCTGTGTAGGAGGAATAAAACTGGGTGAGGAACAGCCAAATTCAGCTAACAAGGAGAGGTTCCTAATGTCAAAAGTCATAAACCATGACAAGACTGAGTACAACAACAAGGCACAAGGACGTTATACTACATCTGCAAGGTCTTTCCCAGGCAGAGATGTCAAGGCAGACAGGGGTTTCCAGATGTGCTGTCCATGATCTTTTGAAGATGCTCCAAGAAACAGGCAACATTGAGGACTGTGTACACAGTGGTCAGCCAAGGAAACTTCATGCAGCAGATCAAAGACACATAATGCTTACTTCCCTTCACAATCAGAAGATGTCCAGCAGTACAATCAACTCATAATTGGTAGTAAACAGTGGGGCCCTGGTACACCCATCTTCTGACTGGAGAAGTCTGGTCAGAAGTGGTTTTCATGAAAGACTTGAGGACAGAAAACCATACCTCCAATGTGGAAACAAGGCCAAGAGACTCAGCTATGTACAAAAACACAGGAACTGGGGTGCAGAAAAATGGCAGCAGGTGCACTGGACTTATGGGTCAAATTTTTAAATATTTGGCTGTAGTACAAAGCAGTTTATTCAATGAAGACTGGAGAGTGGTATAAGAATGAGTGTCTGCAGGCAACAGTGAAGCAGGGTGGAGGTTCCTTGCAAGTTTGGGGCTGCATTTCTGCAGATGGGGTTGGGGATTTGGTCAGAATGAATGGTATTCTCAATGCTGAGAAGTACAGGCAGATACTTATCCATCATGCAATGCCATCAGGGAGGCATTTGATTGGCCCCAGATTTATTCTGCAGCATGACAATGACCCCAAACATACAACCAAAGTCATTAAGAATTATCTTCAGCGTAAAGAAGAACAAGGAGTCCTGGAAGTGATGGTATGGCCCCCATAGAAAACTGATCTTAACATCATTGTGTCTGTATGGGATTACACAAAGATTGAGAAGCAACTGAGGCTGCCTAAATCCACAGAAGAACTGTGGTTAGTTCTCCAGTATGTTTGGAACAACCTATGTGCCAAGTTCCTTAAAAAAACTTGTGCAAATGTACCTAGAAGAATTGATGCTGATTTGATTTAGGTTTTTCTTCTGTTCACTCACTATGCATTTTGTTAATTGAGAAATATAAATTATTAGCATGTCTATTTTTGAAGACATTCTTACTTTATAACATTTTTTCACACCTTTTGCACATTACTGTAGATATATATATATATAGATAGATTTTTATAGAGTTTTTGGTGATGTGTAGCTGTTTAGTGTGTGTTTTGTGGTTTTCAAGCTGTGGTATGTTGTAGGTTGAACAGGAGAGATAAACAGGAGTAGGAAAGAGAGGAGGGGGAGTGCATTAGTAATGAGAGAAGGAGGTCAGGTAAAAAGGCCTATAGACAGAATTGGGCAGGTAAGAGTGAGAGGGGTAGTGATATTAGGAGTGCTGTCATGCAGAGAGACATGAGGTTGATATTTGTAGAATACTACGTGTGGGAGAACAGAACACAGGGCCACCTTTCAAGAGTGCAAGAGAACATTCAGTACCACCTGCTAAGCAGCTAACAGAGCAGTGAGTGTTAGGTATTTCTAGAAGTAAACCTGATATAGAGCATGCAGGGCCAGTTGGTGGTTAAAATGATTTTGCTTGGGAGCTGAGAATCAAGTGGAAAAAGAACACAAACAGAAAAATGTATTTGTTATGAGAATTCTGTACTTGTCTCTGGTGTCTCCACAAAAAAGGAAATCAACCAGAATCATGACATAAAATTGATTAAAAGTGTGAGTTCTGTGGTCAAGAACAATTCAACGTGTAAGAAGGGGTACATTTATCTCAAAAGCAAATTTTAAAAAAAGCTGGGCATGCAAGGACAGCATAATAACTGTGAAGAAAGAGCATCACTTAATCTCCACTTGACAACTGAGCTAAATCCTGGTCCTAGAGGTCCCAGTCAACATGGTGTTACAGTTTCAGCTTACCTTGTTTCCAGCAGCATCTACAGGCTTGAGGCTTCTAGCATGCAGCAGGCCTCTGTTTTATCTGTTTGTTTCCTGTAGTCTCCTCCTTCCTACTTCCTCCCTCTGAGCTGCTCCTCCTACTTCCTGTGGAGGGGTTTAAAAGGCAGACTGAGTCCTGACTCAGTCGCCCTTGCATTGTTGTTATTAGTTGAAGCACTTGGGCTCTGTGTGTGACCTGGCTATCTATGAAAACCCACACTGTGTATGACCTGGCTGTTTATGAGAACCCGCACTGTGTATGACCCGGCTAAGTAAGAGAACCCTTTCTGTGTATGACCCAGATAAGTACGAGAACCCTCTTTGTGTATGACCCAGCTAAGTACGAGAACCCTCTCTATGTATGACCCAGTGATCACGAGTATCCCTTACTGTGATCAATTTGTGCTATTGGCTTAAGACAGACCACTATTGTGGACAGGGTCTGATTGGTGACTGCAGGCGTGAGTCACAGGGTCTCGATATAGTGACTGCAGGCAGAGTCACAGGGTCTGGTGTAGTGACTGCAGGCGTGAGTCACAGGGTCTCATGTGGTGGCTGCAGGCATGAGCCACAGGTTCTTTATATGTGACTGCAGGAGTGAGTCACAGGGGTCCGATATAGTGACTGCAGGCAGAGTCACAGGGTCTCTTAGCGGTGACTGCAGGCGTGGGTCACCGGGTTGCTGCAAAGGTGTGGTGTTGCTGGTTTGACTGATTGCAGGCGTGGGTCAGTTCTCCAGTCCAGCAGTCCTTGTGTTCCTGTTCCTCAGATCAAGATTGCTGAGCCAGTGTTCACAGTGGTCGCCTGTTCCAGTGTTCCAGTCGACGGATCAAGAGTTGGCGTTCCTGTATCCTGCTGAGACTAACAGGGGCTTCGGCCCAGTCTCTCGCATTGTGGTCTAGAGAGAGGCCTACTATTTCTGGTAGTAGTGTCTCCAGCTAGTAACCCTTTGCTTGTTGTACCACTTATTTATCGCTGTGATTTATTCTAATAAATATTTTGCATTATATTACCGTACTGAGTTCTGAGCATTCCTTGGTGCCCGTGACACATGGAGACCTATACGGACCGGATTTCCCAGTAGGCAGAAAGAAAGGGGCTTCCCAGCTGTGCTGCCCACATTCTGAATCTTGGGTCTGGTCAAAGCAATCTTATGTTGTTTGTCCTATGTTTTTTATTCTTTCAATTACAATTGTGGTAAAAAATGATGAACATTTGTGTGTGATTCAATTTAGCACATTGTTTCCCCATTTTGGTTTGTGTGTTCAAGTATTACCACCTGAATCACCCCCCTCAGATATTAATACTATTATACTGTACCAATTAGAGGTTGTTCTATACACATGGTTGAGCTATCCTTTAAGGGATAGTAATGTTTCATACTAAAAGCAGCTCCAATTAATCTTCATAGTATTTGGGCCATGGAGAGTGTTATTTCAATACTGTCAGAGTTGTAGTTCAAGAGTAATTGAATGATAAAGTATTCCCCTCCCGCCCCTTTTACTGATGTAACACTGCTCATCTCAGAGCAACAGGGTGGTACCCAAGTGGATTGCAGAGAGGGACAATCTTCAATTAACATAAGGGAAAAACCTGAAAAACCTGTCAATGGGGACAGGGCTTTCATTGTTCTCACAGTGAAGATTGTCCCTTGCTGTGAGGTGTCTGGTCAAGAGACCACATTCCACATCTGAGGGCAGGTGGCTTCCACTAGATAAAAGGGGAGGTAGGGGGATACTTTATCATTCAATTACTCTTGAATTACAACTCTGACAGTATTGCAATAACACTCTCCATTGCCCAAATACTATGAAGATTAATTGGAGCTGCTGTTTTTGTGAAACATTACTATCCCTTTAATGTATATTTTTCTTTGTATATATATCACAGTTGTATAATATAGAGGGGTGACCCTAACTATCTTCTTCTCGTTTAGTTATATGTGTTTTCAAATTGTGCTTTCAGTAGGTTAAGTTTTAAAGAAACACTAAACTGAACTAAACAATTCAATTGACTGTTGACATTATTAAATATTAAATTAGAAGATAGGATAAAATACAGCAGTTACTACTAGTGGTTTCCTTGTTTCACTGTGAGAATAACAGTTATCAACTTTGAAATATTAATTATGGAACTTGCAAAATTAACTGATAACCAATTAAATATTGCCGTTTGGGCTCCATATAATGGAATGACACTAAGAAGTCTAATCAATCATTAGTAATCATGTTAGAATTTACCTTTGTTTTTCCTAAAATCATGGCAGTGGTAATTATAAAAGCACTTTAGTGGCTTCAATAAAAAATTGAATTAGACAACCTTTTTAAAAAAAGTCCCTGAAAGTATATTCTCAGCATTGTACTCTATAAAGACCATTGATTCCAGATAACTGTACATTTCTTATTCAGAAGGGTTCTGATAAAATAGACCTTCTTGTGCCATTTTGAACAACAGATTAGTTTAACAATGATTAACCTTTTTGGAAATAATATCATTAATAATTAGCTATGATTAAAGTAAAACATGCTGAGTTTTTGTGACAATTTCAGAAGCATAATTTATTTGCAAAAAATTTAAGGGCATGGAAAGGTGCCTGTCAACATAACAATTACTTTTTTACTACTTGCTTGAGGCATCATATAGCTGTGGACTTTTTTGTAACATTTGCAGTTAAACTGCAGTCTTGTATTACATGTACTTTCTATCATCATTTCTATTTCTATTCCCTTAGATAATCAATTACAATCATTTTTGTCTGAAGCTCTTTTAAGTACTGTTTTGTACAGTCATCATCTGCCTTCTGGGTTGGGTTTCTCTTGTCATCCTCTGGGATGTTTTCTCTCATTCTTTGTGCCCTTAGTGAGGGACAAGGGGCATTGTGACTGTGGCACTCAGATTCAGAATGGTTATGTTGCACATGCTTAATGAGGGTAGATTTGCCAAGCTGAGTCTACTCCCTTCCCCTTTTCACTACCTTATCACATACAGTCCACAGTACAGTAATTGTGCCTGCCCAAGGGGAAACATATTCTTATACCCAGGATTTCTGTGAGGGGAGAGGTGGAGAAGGATGGCCTTTTTTTCTCCTGTAGCACCTTCAATGACTGGGAGATTTGATTCTTCTGTTGCCTCATCATCAGTACTAGAGCTAGGACAAGGAATACTGATGGCAAATGCAACCACAATCACCTCTCCAATCCCATTTTGGCAACAGTGGTCTACTTGCATCCCAATCCCTATCAGGGATGTTCATAGATGCCAGGAACAAATATTTAAGCTTATTTGATCTGAGAGAGCATAGCATAATAATGATGATGATGCATCTCTTTGATGGGTTTTGGGAGTCCCAAACCCCTTTATTATTATTAAAGGGATAGTAATGTTTCACAAAAACAGCAGCTCCAATTAATCTTCATAGTATTTGAGCCATAGAGTGTGTTATTTCACTACTGTCAGAGTTGTAGTTCAAGAGTAATTGAATGATAAAGTATCCCCCTCCCACCCCTTTTACCTAGTGTAACACTGCTCACCTCAGATGTGGAATCTGGTTGCTTGACCAGACAGATAACAGCAAGGGACAATATTCTTACTGTGAGAACAATGAAAACCCTGCCCTCATCTACAGGTTTTTCAGCTTTTTCACTTATCTTAATTGAAGATTGTCCCTCTCTGCAATCTACCTGGGCACTTCCCTGCTGCTCTGAGCTGAGCAGTGTTATATCAGTAAAAGGGAAGGGAGGGGATACTTTATCATTCAATTACTCTTGAACTACAACTCTGACAGAATTGAAATAACACTCTCCAAGGCCCAAATACTATGATGATTAATTAGAACTGCTTTTATTATGAAACATTACTATCTCTTTAAGCTGTACAGATCACCAACCTTCTACATTCTTTTAATGATAAGCCGACCTATATTTCCTCACAGAGGGGGCTTGCCTGTCATTTCCTCACTGGACAAATTATTTTGATATGCACAATGAAGTTGTATTTAAATAATGGCTCTAGAGAGCTGAAATGTGTTGCTTCTGAATGATGACTACCCATTAAACAAGCAATGTCTGCTTATGATCATTCTCGGTGAGCCTCACACATCTTATGGCTTGATTTTAAAAAGCCTTAAGTTGTCACTCTAAAGACAAGGTGTTCAAAAAGTTGTCATAATATAAACGTTGTTGGACCATGAGTTGGTAGTAAATGAAGTAAATCCATCACGTTTTAAAATGTGTCATAAAGTCTTAAATAGGACAGTAAGAAGACCTTGATGAACATTACCCTTAAAAATTCTGATGTTAAATATGTCTTTGATTGTGTCTTTGAAATAAACATTTTCAAGACACAAAGACATTTTCTATCTTTAAAATGACACGTTTTCAAACAAAGACTATTTTTAACCTGTTAACAATATACTACTGCTTCTCACTCCTGCTAGCAGTACTTTAATTTGTCTTCTCCAAATTTAGGCCATTTTTTGTCATGACCATTAAAATAATATTTTGTCTGTAAATACCTTACAATAGGACAACAAATTAAACCACACCAACTGTTAAAACTGCTTTTTCTCTTTGATGGAGATGGCAGAATTGTATGCAAAAAATGTTGGTGATCTGTCTGAGAATTGGCGGATGATGGCATAAGAACTTACTCTGATTACAGACAATTTCAGTTAACACCACTTTTTGAACATCTCACCCTAAGGGTGAAGGGTAATCCAGACATGAACCCCTTGCTCTCCACGTCTAGAGAAGCCAGCTGTATTTTACTGTTGATGCCCAAAGAAGGCTCATGAATACTTTTGGGGTTAGCTGCTATTCCTGCACAAAGAGGACTTGTCTGTTGTTTCACCGAACTACCTTTTTCAGTGGCATTCATCTGAAATGCACATGGAAATGTGACCACTATAATGCCATTAGAGAGCTAAAATGTGATGTTTCTGAGCTATAACTAGCTGTAGAACAATGAATATCTGCTTATGTAATTCTTAGTGAACCTCTCACATCTTTTGGGTTTTCCTATTGTTAACTTCTTAAGGACCGGCCGCGCGCACACTGCCCCTTTAATAGGCAGAAACAATTCTTGAAAAGAGGTGCAGGGTGGAGCCTTCCTCTTCTCCTAGTTGGTCCCCAGCCAATCTCCTCCAGTAAGATTTGTTCCTTCACCAAGCAAGGCATGAGAACAGTTATGCTATAGTTTTAGTTATATTTTTTGTTTTCTGTTAGATATGTAATACCAGTAATTACCATTACTGACATTCCCAAGTTGGATAGCTCAGTTTCCAGGTGCTGCTGTGGACCTGTCAGCCCTGAGGGGAAAATCTTGTGTAGCATGTTTTTTCCCTAAGAGTTGCCCACTGAGGCTTCTTCTTTTCTAATGGTAATCTGAAGACAGAAGACCTGATAAAAAGGTGAGCAACCCTTTGAGTGCTGAGGTCCACATGTCCCACACTTGCTCTCCGCACAGGGGTCTCCTTTGGAGTTCCTAATACATACTCCTGCACTCATTGGGTTTATCTGTATGTCTGTTGGGGTTTGGAGCAATTAGGTTTCTGTGGTAAATTTACCCTTTCTTTGCCGTTTTGGGCACTGTTTAGGGGTTTATTACACTTTCCCTACTGGGTTTAGTGTTTATTTCTGTATTGTAGTGTTCTCTGAAATGTTTTTCTGCTATTCAGACACTTTTTCCTTTTTTTACTTTATTTGCGTTCCGCACCTTTAAGGCACACTTTACTGCATAGACGCCATGCTCCTTTCACCTCTATGGGACTTTACAGTTTGGGACCTATCTCTGCAACTGCTCAATGTAGCGACTTCAGAGATGGCTCATTTTGTTTGTCTATCCCTCAGGGGACCTTGAGCTCTGTTTTTGGGGTACTTGAAGGGAAACTACATTTCCCATGAGCTCACTTTTCGCTCTCTCGATTCTGATTGGCTCCCATCGTGGACGCCATTTTCTATCCTTCCCTTCATGAGTATCCTACGCAGGGCTTGGACGCTCCTTCTCTCCTCAGCAGATTAACCTTTCACCTGCCAATTAGTTTTATTTTTGCTATTTCTGGGATGAAATACTTAATCTTTCACACTGTATTTGGGTTTCAGACATTTATACCCTGTGCGGATGTCATCTCAGTTGGAACTTGGGGTCAGACCTAAGACTAAGGATACTGGGGTGTCTGTGACCACCTTTGCGCATTGCCCCTCATGTCAATCAGGGCTTCCTAGAGAATACTCAGATCATTTATGCCCTTCATGCTCTGCTGTCCCAGAATCTTCCCCAGGGACCTCCAGCCATGCCCTAGAGCCACCGTGGATGCAAGAGTTTAAGGCCACTACTAAAGACTTAAAGTCTACCTATCTATCAGGTCTTCCCTACCTAAGCTGCATGGTGTACCTGATGTATCTGATTCCTCTGAGGAGGAATTGTTGGTAGAATCAGATCAGGGTGAATGTTCTGCGGTAATGTCCTAACAATTTTTTGGGGACTCCTTTGAGGCTGACCCTGTACCCTCAGCTGAGGGTCTGATCAGGGCTGTCCTCAATGCTCTGAATATTCCCCTGGTTTCTAAGACTCCTAAGGACCCTTCTGATGTGTTTCATGAACCTAAGAAGCAGACTACCTTCTTTCCACCTAATCCCACTCTTGGTCACCTTGTGTTAGATGAGTGGAAGACCCCGATAAGAAATCTACTGTGTCTAGAAAGTTTGCTAGGTTATATCCCTTCTCTGAAGTGGCCCTAGCACAGTGGGCTCACCCCCCTAAGGTGGACGCCCAAGTTTCTAGACTTTCTAAGTCCACTGCTTTGTCTGTGGTGGATGCATCTGTCCTTAAGGATTGGACTGACAGGAAACCTGAGGCTTTTCTCAAGTCCATCTTCACTATGATGTTCACTTCCTATCACAGTCCATATGATTCCCTGTCACTCTCTGCGGTGGTGCTCGTCCATTGGAGGAGGTTGATTGGCCCACCCAGGGTATTCCTTTTTATACTGGGCCTATGGCACCTGTCAGGTGCCCTTTCGTGGTGTTCCTGATCCTGCGCCATTGTTGATGTGTTCCTGCGTTACTGTGTACCGACTCGGCCCGTCTATCCTGCTGTTCCTGCTCCGTGATTGACCCGGCTCCGGCTGACGTTCCTGCTCCGTGATTGACCCGGTTCCGGCTGACGTTCCTGCTCCGTGATTGACCCGGTTCCGGCTGACGTTCCTCCTCCGTGATTGACCTGGTTCTGGCTGACGTTCCTGCTCTGTGTTTGACCTGGTTCTGGCTGATGTTTCTGCTCCGTGATTAACCCGGTTCCGGCTGATGTTCCTGCTCCGTGATTGACCCGGTTCCGGCTGACTTTCCTGCTCCGTGATTGACCCGGCTCCTGATGACGTTCCTGCTCCGTGATTGTTTCCTTTGTTCCTGTGAGATTCCGATCGCCTACCGGCGACATTCTGAACTGTGTGGGTAGTATTGCCCTGACTGATCACGTCTCTGCAGTTGAGCTGTTGTCTCCATTACCGAGCCAGTCTGCATATACTTGCTGAACTGTTGCCTCCATTACCGAGCCAGTCTGCATATACTTGCTGAGCTGTTGCCTCCGTTACCGAGCCAGTCTGAGTTTACTTGCTGTGCTGTTGCCTCCGTGTCTGAGCCTGTCAGATACACTTGCTGTGCTGGTTGCCTCCGATATTGAGCCTGCCTCTGTACACTTGCCAAACTTGCTGCTTTCTATCCGAGCCATTTAACACTTGATGAGCCTGTTGCCTCCGTGACCAAGCCTATCTGTTGACAATAACAGAGCAGTATCCAACTCGGTGCTCGTTCATTGCAGTTGTTGCACCGCGTGATGCTATTGGGCATTCCGTTAGCTCTTGCAGTGTGTTGCTCCTTTTTGGCACCGGAAGGGTGTCTTGGCTCTGGTCTCCAAGTGCTCACTGTGTTCTGCTACTGTATCGCACTAGGCAGTGCGTTGGCTCCCAATATACGCTTGTGCAGTGTCTCCTCCGTTGTGGCACCCAAGGGGTGCTCTTGGCTCTGGTCCAGTTGGCAGACCTTAGGGTCATCCCTGGCTCTGGTTCCATTAGCTCCAGCAGTGGCTCTCCTCTGTTATTTCACCCTAGGGGTGTATTGGCTCTAGCTCTAGTCAGTCCTTGCTGTATCATTGGGCACCTTACTATACAGCTATCTGAGAGTGATTCAGTTCAGTCGCATACTGCACCTTCCTTTGCACTACCTCAGAGACTGTTTATACCTACTGGGCGTTGGCTAATCACCACCACAGAGACTGATCAGTTTGCTTTAGGCATTAACACTTGTTCCTCCATTGATGCTGTTTGATTCTATTTGCTCCTGCTTTATTGGGCCTGTACTACTGCCATTACTTGTCTATACCTGCTATAACCTGTTCTGGCCCCCAGGGGCGCTATTCCTTAATTTTACTTCAATAAAACTGTGTTTTATTTTTAACCTTGATCTGAGTGTCAGAAAACCGTAACACTTCCACCGTTAAAATGATTTAATAAAGAGCAGCCAGTAAAAATGGTTTTATTATTTGCAAGTATGAAGTCGATTTAATTTGTATTACTATTAGGGCTTTTCTATGTCTATTTTCTGTGAGCCATTTTCCTGTAGAATTAATTCATGAATTCATGTTCTTCCGGAAATTCGATTAGTTGGTTGCAGTTCCATGTGGTCTGACTTTTCTCCATTTTTGGATTTTACCAATTCTTGCATTGAAATATCCCATTACAAATTTGTAGTGGTAATTGTCCTGTTTGTAGAGGTGTAATAAATCATCAAAAAGTTCTTCAACTTCACCATCACTGTGGCTACTTGTAGGGGCATAAACTAGAATTATTTGAAGAACATAGGAACTATTTAGTTTGATAACACAGGAAGTGATTCTTTCTGAAATACATTCTACTATTATGACTGAGTCTGTATCATCCAACGCTCTGTTCACGGAGAACTTCCTTCCACTCCTGGGTTGGTCCAGACGTCTGCATCATGAGTGCCGTGATGTCACTTGATGGTGCCTATATCTGGACGTTTCCTACTCATGGCCATCTGTACTATTAATGAATTGAGAAGGATAAGGGCCAGAGGAAAATCCATACTCTGGCCTTGTTATGCACTTTTCACTGAACCTTTCCTTCCAAATTAATTCGGTAGGCTCCTGAGGCACCTCTTGGATGGGGAGCAGTGTCATCTGATGTCCTTTCAAGGAGCACTTCCTTCTACTTCAGGGTTGGCCCAGATATCCGTGCCAGTCCACAGTAACATCACTTGATGAGGCAAGTGTGTACTAGTTCCTTGTGCCCTTGCTTGGCGGTCTGATTCCTGTTCTTCCTGTTTCTGATTAGGATTGTCTCTACTACTCTTTTGCCTTCTGATTTTTCTCCAGTTCCAGTCCAGCCTGTATATGACCTTCTGCTAGCCCTGACCATTCTCTAGCCTTCTGGTTTTGCTCCAGTTCCAGTCTAGCTTGTGTATGACCTTCTGCTAGCCCTGACTATTCTCCAGCCTTTTTACTTTGTTCCTGTATTGGTCCAGTCCGTGTTAGAATTTTAGCTGTGGAGCAACAGAGGAAGGGATGGATTTCAGCAATGTTACGCAAAAGAAAACAACAGGATTTAGCGTTGGCATTAATATGAGGGGAGAATGAGAAAGATGTGTCAATTATCACCCCTAGACGCCTTGCTTTTGATAATGGATTTATGGTAGTGCCATTTACATTCACCTGAAATGGCGCTACAGGGCCAGACCTAGGTGGGATAAGGAATAGCTCTGGTTTAGACATATTGAGTTTGAGGTGCCTATAAGCCATTCAGTATGAGATAGCGGAGTGGCAATCTGTGACTTTAGCCTGAATATCAGAAGTCAGCAAGGTACAGATAAGTAAATCTGGGTGTCATCTGCATAGAGGTGATATTTGAAATAAGATCACCAAGTGTTATTTTGTAAAGAGAGAACAAAAGTGGTCCTAGAACAAAACCTTGAAGAACACCAACAGGAGAGGATGAAGAGGTTGCAGAGGAGACACTGAAGGATTGGTTAGATAGATAAAAGGAGAGCCAGTCCAGTGCTATGTTACGGATTCCTAAGGAGTGAAGAATGCGGAGGAGGAGAGTATGATCAACAGTATCAAGGGCTGCGGAGAGATAAAGCAGGATTACTACTGAATAGTGCCCTTGCGATTTAGCAATGTGAAGATCATTGTTCACTCTTCTGAGAGCAGTTTCAGTGGAGTGAGCAGTGCGAAATCCAGATTGTAAAGGGTCAAGTAGGAAGTCGAGCAGGCATGAGTGGGCTAGGCATTCCAAAAGTTTAGAGGCAAAAGGCATGAGAAAAATGGGTCGATAGCTAGATAGCTAGAGGGTGGGTTAATGTCAGAGGAGTTGTTCTGGAGGATGGGTGTTGCTAAGGCATGAAGATTTCACAGCTTACCTTGTTTCCAGTGCCGCCGCTTCAGCAACACTCGGCGTCATTCCACGCATCATCTGCAGACGCGAGGCTTCAGAGTGAAGCAGGCCTCTGTTTTATGCCATGCTTCCTGTAGTCTCCTCCTACTTCCTTCCTCTGAGCCTGCTCCTCCTACCTACTTCCTGAGGAGTGGTTTAAAGGGTAGTCTGAGTCCTGACTCAGTTGCCCTTGCTTTGTTATATGAAGCAGTTCTATTACCTTGGGCTCCGTGTATGACCTGGCTTGTCTTCCATCCAATCTGATGCTTACCTGTTGCTCTGTCTGACTATTCGTTTGTCTTACCCTATAGTGGACACCCAATCTGGTGCAGACCTGTGGCTCTGGCTGACTACCTGAACTGTGTATGACCTGGCTTGTCTGACTACCCTCTCTGGTGCCGACCTGTGGCTCTGTATGAATATTCTGTTGCCTATTACCCTACGGACATCCAATCTGGTGCGGTCCTGGGGCTCTTACAGACTTGCTGTGATACTGACTGCAGGCGGGAGTCAGAGATACGCTCCATACTGAGTGCAGGCGTGAGTCAGTATTCTCGTTTTGTCGGATCAAGATCCTGCGTTCCTGCTCCTGTTCCATTTCAGTTCCTGTTCCTGACTCCAGTAGAGACTACCAGTGGCTGAGGCCTAGTCTCCGGCAGTGAGGTCAAGCTTGGCAGCCTACTATTCCTGATAGCAGTGCATTTAACTAAACTGTACTAACTCTTGAACGTTTCTGGGGAAACCGTGACAGAAGTCATCAGGAAAGGTAGCAGTGGAGTTAAAGATCTGTAATAGGATAGGGATTATTGTGGGGGAGAGGGACTGGACAAGGTGAGTGGGGAAAGGATCAAGTGTGCATGTAATGGAGGGAGAGGAGGATAGCAGGTTAGTCAGTTCCTCACCTGTGACTAGTGAAAAAGAGTCCAGAGTGCCAGGAGGGAACGAGGGAGGCTAGGAGGGGATAAACAAGGTGGTACATTATCCTGGATGGAGTCCATCTTGGCTTTGAAGTAGTCAGCAAAGTCTTGTGGCTTTATGGAGTTTACACTTGAGGCAGATGGAGGGAGGAGAAGGGAGTCAAAGGTAGAAAAGGCTTTGGGGGTTGGATTTATGAGTGTTAATTAGCTGTGAAAAGTAAAGTTTTTTAGCGAGGGACAGATAACAGTTAAAGCAGGAAAGGAGGAACCTGTAGTGGAAAAAGTCTGCCAGAGAACTAGACTTCCTTCAGAGTCATTCAGCTGAACGGGTACAGGAGCGGAGGAAACTGGTGTCTCTGTTTAGCCACAGCCGCGGGCTATTTTTATGGGTGGATTGGAGAGAGAGAGGTACATGCAGATTTGCAGATTCAAAGAGGATGATAGGACTGAGTTGTATGTTTTGACAAGGCTGTTATTGTAAGGATTAATGGGAATAGATGAAAGTCCAGGCTATATATATATATATATATATATATATATATATAGTAACATTTGCACCCAGTTTCCACATATACTTCTTATAGAAGCTGCAATGATACGGTTGCTGCATGCTGAATTGAAGAAATCCGTAATTTAAAGTAGAATTTGTTAGCACACTAAGTCATGTGGCAACATTTTTCTTGGCAAAATATATAAGCCTTGAAAAATAATTGTTAGGCTGAGACTAACAGCAACAGAAACCTTCAATAAATTGTTTGCAGGCTGGTGAGGGCCTCCATTGGTTATGCTCTTGCAGACAATGTAGTGCATTGTTAGCAGGCTGTGTCCTATTGTAACATACAGTTTACAATGATGACCAAGGTTGATCTCTCAAAGAGTTTATAAACAGGCTTATTACTTTTTTTCAGTGGTGTATGATTGCTTCTTTTCATTTTAACCATTTTTGGCCATATCATCTCTGTCAGTCTACATCAACTTTATAATAAGAAGAAGGGGAGGAGAATGGAGGGGTATCCTAAATTAACATCATCATCAATAATTAGCTTATCAGTAGCAGCATCATTTAAAAAGTGGAAAAAACTGCACTTTAAGGAAGGTGAGAAATTCTATTTTTTGCATGTTTCACTCTTTTAGCTATCCCTAGTTCTTCATACAATATATGAGACAAATGGGTTTTGAAGATGTGGCTCTGGATATTCTGAAAAACACTGCAAAGCTAAGCTAAACCCTTTAGAAACTGTTTCATCTAATCATCTTCATTTATATACATTTCCATCATCATCATCATTCTAAACCACTGGATTTCTTACTTCAATATTTAGTCCATTTGAGGGGCATCATTTGCAAGGACTATAATACAGTTTTTTCATGCTTCATTATTCCTGTTTACCTTTTCAGTATTTGCATATTAGAGAGAGATAAATCCATACTCATACTGGTATTATGACTTTGTACGAATGCTGTTTCTCTTATTTATTTCTGAATATCATTATCAGCATACTAAGTTAGGCATCTTGTTTTGCTGGGTTGTATTTTAAGTAATTGTATTCTATTCAGCTTCTGGTGGTATATCTAGTTCATGCTTTTTTCATTTTTCCCATTTTTATATTATCAGTGTCTCCCTTAGAGGCTAAGTTTTCTTGTGCTTCCTACCTCTGTATGGCCGCCGGCCACTTCCTCATTGTTGACATCAGGTGACAGGCACTACCACCGGTGGCCTAATTGGGTCCCCCCTCCTCCTGCTCCTTTATAAACCTCCTTTGGCCTGGGAGTCATTGCCCTTATGTGGTGTTCCTGCTCGTTACTCTTGCTCTCCGTTGTGACCCATGTTTGCCTGAGAATCTCTCTCTGTGTATGACCCCGGCTTGTTTGACTACCCACATTGGTTCTGACCTGTGGCTCTGGTTGACTACTCGCTCTGTGTATGACTTTGGCTTGTCTGAGCAGTGGCCCTGGCTACTACCCACTTAGTGTAGCCTACTGTTGCCTTTCCTGTGGGCCTCGTTACTTTCGCTACTTGTAGTCCTCGGTTTGCCTGACCAGTGGCCCTGGCTCCTACTCACTCAGCATAGTCTCCAGTTGCCTGACCAATGGCCTGGTTACTCTCAATCCATGTGCTTCTCCCTCAATTGTGCCAATCCTGATCATTCTGCCATCAAAGCCAAGGTCCAACTTCCTGGCTACTATCTCCCTTTCACTGATGTGTTTGACAAAAATGGGACTAACCACCTTCCTCCACATTGTCCCAATGACTGTTCTATAGAAATCTTCTCTGGTGCTTCCATTCCATTTGACCACATCTACCCCTTAGTAGAACTGAAACTCTCAGCTGTATAGGGGAAAACCTGAAGAAGGGGTTAATGTGGCCTTCCACATTCCCTGCTGGAGCTGGTATATTATACGCTGGCAAAAAAAAATGGGGTCCATGTACTTGTGTAGACTGCTGAGCATTGAACAGTGTCACAGTAAAAAAAATTTTACCTTCTCTCACTCATTCCCGAGTTGATGGATTGTCTCAAGTCTGCACAGATCATCACCAAGATTAACCTGGTTCATGTGAGAAAGGGTGAATGAAAGACGTCCTTTCAATCCAGGTACAGACACTTTGAGTACCTGGTGATGCTGTTCGGGCTCTGCAATGTCCCTGCCATGTTCCAACCCTTCTTCAATTACATATTTTGTGGTTATCTAGACTCTTTCATAAGAGTCTACTTAGAAGATATTCTGGAGTTCTCTTCCTCTCTAACTGATCATCGAAACCATGTCACCCAAGTGTTGACCCGACTCTGTAAACACAACCTATTCACCAAACTTAAGAACTGCATTTTTGAGGCTACTATCATGAAGTTCTTGAGTTTCATACTTACTCTGGGCAGTGTTGAGATGGATCCCAAAAAACACTGCTTCACCACCACTCCTGTGTTACGATTGCCTGAACCTTAAAAACCCTTTTCCCAGGAGCTGTATTATCGCAAAAGACAGTTTATAAGGCTATCCTGAACATAAGACAAGAGCAAGGACCAAATAAGGTTTGAGATTTTTACAAGAGAAAAAGTGGGCAGACTACATGAGCAGAATTGTTCTCATCTGCCATCAAATTCTGTTGCTATGATTCTTTGATTTTTCTGTAGAACTTGCTGTTTTCCACCTATACTTTCTATGGCCATGAGAATTCGTGCAGCAATGCTATAAAGACTTGGAATTTCCCCCTGTGCTTCAAGATTGTAGACTTGAAGTAGATACAGATGGGGATGACTGAAAGAGTATAAAAAATAATGTTTGTGTACTGTAGCTTGCTGCACAATATGAGTAAAAGCAGTTGCAGGGAATGCTGATGTGGAAAAGCTCACAAGCATCTGCAGTAGTAGTAGTAGTAGTAGTAGTAGTAGTAGTATTAGTAGTAATGGAGCAATCTAGAAGATAATCAGTGGAGGGCTGGTACCTTGTGTCCTGGGGGCAACTACAATCCACTGGCCCATTTCTACTATCACTCCACCCCACTGTCTCAGTCAACCCTCTTAAATGTTATAATTGTCATTAATGTTGTGAAGTAAGGCATGTGATGCCATGTAGCTAACAACTGAAATAGGGCTACACTAGTGCTATTACAGAGCTTCCAATTTAAACAAAGATACACTAGTGCTTACAAGGGAACTACATTATGCTACTAGTGTAGCTTCATTTGGATTGTAACTCTGTGGTATCACTTGTGCAGCTCCATTTAAATTGTAAGCTATATGTTATCACTAATTTAGCTCCATGTATAGCAACAAGCGGGAGATTGAGTTAAGCCATGGCCTACATATGATCAGCCCAGGGGGCAATTGCCCCCCAGGCCTGCCCTCCCCTGTAGATAGTGCTGCCATCCCCACAATACACCCTGGGACCTGGGGTAAATTTTAAAAAGTGGAAAGTTAGATGTGGCTGTGTGCAGTAGGAGGGCAGTGCAATTGATTGTGTCTGTGTCTATTGCTGCTGGTGTGTCTGTGATGAGGCTTTTCCCCATTTCAGGATAAACCTTCTAATAATTATATGCAATATTCTGTATCATTCTAAAATAACCTTAAATTATTATTTGTTAATCTTTCATTAGCTTTCATGGCACTGATACCAACTGTTTTAGGTGGTAACAATTGTGAAAATCCTTCTTCGGTGTTACAGCCTTATGTTATTTTTCCACTCCTACTACATGATTCTCATATGGTATTAGTTGGTCCATGTTTAAAAACAATATCTACCTAATTGGATGTAGGCATGGGTGAAAAATTTCACCTCAAACTGAAATAATGGTACTTCCCTTTGGCGAATAATTGAAAAGTGCTAATTGCAGATTTTACACTTTTTTTGCCTAGCTCATTTAATTGAAATCAATGGGAGCATTGAATTTACACACAACATAAAACAAATATTATTTTATTTCCCAAATGCATAGTATAAAAGGGACATGAGGATGCCTGTGTTGGTGGGGTGTGAGGAAAGAATTAGTTGAACAGGGAATATTTTTTGGGGGGGTTTGTTTACTGGTATTGGGGGGCAGTTAATAAAAAACAAATCCTAAATACAAATAAAATACCCCATAAGACATGGCATAAAAGGGGCCTGAGGAGGGGTCATTCTTTTGACCTCGAACATAGCTACGCTGAAAATATTTCAAAGCTCTCTCACTGTAACCACTAACCAGGAGTGCCCATGTAAGTAGCCTGAATATGAACTCTGTGGAGAAGATACTTCACAGATATTAGCAGACTGCTAGTTATGAATAGAATAGACCAGAGTTAGGATGCTCTGGGACACAGCACAGTAGGCACATAGCACGTTACAGTGGTACACAGCAACTCAAAGTGCAGGGAAGTCCCCTAATAGGCAAGGTGCTAGGGTGTGCTGAGTGGGGCGCAGAGTTGGCTTGAGTTGGCTACCCCTAAGCTGACTTGCTGTGGCCTAGGCTGAATTAGAGGTGATGACAGCAAGGTCAGTTTAGAGCCAACCGGAGGATCCAGCCTATCACCAAATGACAGCCTAGGGGAGAGCTACTACTTACTGGGGTCAAAGGAGATGATAGACAAGTACCTGCACTATTTGTCAAAAGTTGCTCACAGGAGAAGCTGGAGAACAGGAATATTCAACCTCTGACATACAGGCAAGACTATTAGTTGAAGTTTGGCTAACTGGACTGCACTCTGGCTGGTAGTCGAACAATAGTAGGACAGAAGGTTGATATAGTCAAACTGTCACTGCTCCAGTGCACCGTAATTTTGTGACTACCCTGCTGTTGACCTTTTCTATTGGCATTGATCTGCTGCTTCTGCATGCTGCTGCCCACTGATGAAAATATACCCAGTGGCAGTAATATAATCTGTACTCTGGACATTGCTCAGATATCTATTGTCAGATTAACTTTTTTCAGATGATGTTTCCAGCCCATTCCCTGCCCCACTATCCACTTGCTTGTACAACTCTTGCACAACCATTAGTTAAAGCACTACTCATAGATAGGGTTCTAGATATTTATTACAATGGCCTGTATTGCTGCCTATTCAATAAATGTGTGGGTACGACGAGATGTGGGTTGGACTTGGAAGAAGTGGCAATGATGATGACTGACATGATGATTGTGTATTTTTAGGAAGACTTACATAGTATGACACTGAAAAAAAGACGTGTCCATCAAGTTCAGCCCATGCCATATCACCCTTGTTGATCTAGAAGGCCAAAAAATCTTAATTAAGTAATTTCCATTTAAGCCCCAAGTCGGTAAAAAAAGTTCCTTACTGACTCCAAAACACAGCAGAATATTTCCCAACATCAGTAAATGCATCCTGTTGCAAAGAATTCCACAATTTCACTACCCTTACTGTAATGTAAAAATAAAATCCATGGCTTTGTTTTAGTAGAAAGAACCTTTGCTCTAGTCTAATGGATGACCTGTTGTTTTTCTGTTTTGTTTTTTTGCTCATCTATGAATAATTCACAGATATGATGCATGACATAAAAAACAAACAGAAGAGAGCACCCAATCCTATATAAAAATTGCTAAATTGTGTGTAACGCCACGACATGCGCAGTACACACTGTCCGAAGGAGCGTCCAGCTCTGTATCAGCCGCAGCGCGGGCAGTTTCTACTGCGCGTGACTGCCCAGCAACCGGGTGGCAGTGGCACTGTGGCCCGTGTAATGGGCTGTTCAACTAGTAGTGTAATATTTAACCACTATAACAGTGGATATTTAGAAATATAAAGGTTGCACTCACATGTAAGAATGGTAAGAAAGCTGGTATTAGTCAATCTGACAAAGAACCTTGTGGAGAAATTGCTTCCGTCTCCACACAGAGGGCTGGTGATCAGCAACAGAAATGCTCTGGACAAACAGCTAGGAAGTGGTCAGAATAGGCTGAAGGTGCCACAGTTTGCCCACCTCTGGTCAATACAAAGACAGGTGGAATGGCTTTTGGATGCAGACTTACACAAATCCAGAGAATAAGAAAACTGCCGCACTCACAGCTAAGCGCTAATCATGATTCCATGTGCCTCCAACTGACATCAATTCAAGCTCTCGTGTACATGCCATATATTTATCAATAGGATCAGATTTCACCAGTACATCCTTGATGTTCCTGCCTCGCTTATATGCAAACATCGGTTTCTTATCAAAAAGATTCTTTAATTGTGGATCTGTACTCAGTAATTGCCAATGATTATTCATGTTTAAATAACTTTGTAGTGTCACAGAATGTTGTTGTTATCATCATTCTGTTTTCTTCTGTATTCATTTTTTTTCTGTATACTATTTAAGTGTAAAGATGTGAGTGATCTGTAAAGTAAGTCCCTGATGAAAGTCATTGAGATTGACTGAAACGTTGGACAGCATGTTTATACATTTATAATACATTTTTAAACAGTGTGCACAACTATTTTCTTTCTTGTGGATTGAGTTGGAGGCAAGTTGGATATAAGCGAGGCAGGAACATCAGGGATGTACTGGTGAAATCTGAACCTATTGATAAATATATGGCATGTACACAAGAGAGAACTTGCTGTATAGTCCATTGTATAAGCTGTGTCACCTGTAGTCATATGAGGACGGGGACTAAGAAACTAATTCCACCCAGTAATTATGAGGTTAAGATCAAGGACATATTAACTTGTAATACAGCTTATGTTGTCTATGCCCTGTTTTGCCCATGCCAGAAATGTTACATTGGTAAAACTAGTAGATCCTTTAAGGAACAGATGAGGGAGCACCATTCGTCTATTATTAGGGGTCTTAATGGAACATTAAGTGACAAGGAGCTGAAAACAACACCTGTAGCTAGACATTTCATTAGTTGTAAACACAAATTAAAAGAACTTGAATGCTGTCCTATTGAATGGGTGAAACAGGGCCAACAAGGAGGTGATAGGTTAGCAAAACTGGCAAGAAGGGTAATGTATTGGATATATACCTTGCGTACATTGGCCCCTTCTGGTTTGAATGAACAATTTAGTTTAATTAATTATATTTGAATATTGGAGTTAGGATTAAGTTGCAATTTTACCTTGTTTTCTTTCCTTTGTTTGTTTTCGATTATTTATGTATTTTTTGTTTATTTCTTTTTGTAGAAACTCCTGGTTTTAATGAATGGTCTGAGTATCCGTGTTACATAAAGCCGGATGGACGCTATCGGTTGCTGAGGTAACCATATTGGCGCTAGTCTGGTGCTCTGGGCGTACGGAAGTACTATTTAATTGTAAAGATGTGAGTGATCTGTAAAGTAAGTCCCTGATGAAAGTCATTGAGATTGACTGAAACGTCGGACAGCATGTTTATACATTTATAATAAATGTTTAAACAGTGTGCCCAACTATTTTCTTTCTTGCAGACTTACACAAGACAAGTTCTAGCTGTTTGTCCTGAGCATTTCTGTTGCTGATCACCAGCCCTCCGAGTGGAGACGGAAGCAATTTCTCCACAAGCTTGTTTGTCAGATTGACTGATACCAGCTTTTTGACCATTCTTAAATGTAAGTATAACCTTTATATTTCTATATATCCACTGTTATACTGGTTACATATTACGCTATTGGGCTCTCTCTTCTATTTGTTTTTTATGTCATGCATCATATCTGTGAGTTTCAAGTCGCTCAGGGGGAGCGAATTATATGAGAGTAGCCCACCATTGAACAACAGTTGTTGGTGATATTGTATCTAGGGGCAGTTATATATCCTCAGTTGCCTTATTGCCGTGTTTGGAATATACCATTACCCGACCATTCATTTTGTGAGTACGCACCTTTGGGTGTTGGTGGTGGACTACTTTTTTTGATCCATTGATTTCACACAGGGGCACTCATTTTTTCTCCCCTTCTTCTTTTTATCACTACAGTTCTTTGAGTAAACAGTTTCTTAGAGAGTACTATATATTGACTTTGAATTTATTTTGAAATGGTAATCATATCACTTCTTAGACATCTCTAATGTATACAAATCCAGTTTTTCTTGTAACCCTTTGTAACTAAGTCATCCAATCCCTTAATCAGTTTTGTTGCACAACTGCATTATTTCTAGTTCGATTATGTATTTTCTTTTACATCCTATGTTGGACACAGGAACCTCTAGCAAGAGTGCAGAGCGCTGTTGAGGAATATACAATGAAACTGTATTCTTGACTCTATTAACAATATAGACAAGAATAGAGTAAAGGAGACTAAAAACTATGAGACTAAAACTACTAATAAACTATGAATAATTATCCTGTGTAACACACACAAAAATATAATAATAACTCTTAGACCATTTAATAACTTGGTTGACTAGGCTACTTCACAGTAAATAAGTTGATTAAAATCAATTACACATATTTGTGCAAAAATATAATATTTTATATAGATATCAAATAAAAAATGTAGTTATTAAAAATAATAATCTGTGCAATATTAAAACATTAGTGGACACAAAAATACAAAACACTAATATATATATATATATATATATACTAGCAATGTGGGACGGTGTTGCCCGTCAGGATATATAGGGAATTAATGCGCACACACACGGATGCAAGACAACCACACACAGAAACACACACGCAAATGCACACACATTCACTGAGATGCATAAAGATGGACACAATCATACATACATGCAATGCACAACATGCAGACACATAGGGCTAGATTTAAAGGCAGCCGTTAAACCATCCGCTAAGTAAAAAAGGCACATCGGCCGCAAAGGGCACATGGTTTACGGCAGATTCAAAGGTAAGCGTACAAGAATAGCTATCGGGCGTAGGCCAGCGTCGCACCTGATTTCGCATCACCGTGCGTCCCAAACACCCGTTAAAACACAACTTAAATCAAAATGTTACATTACGGCTGCCGTTGTCTAGCAACCCTGATAGATGCACAAACAAAATTCAAACCTACAGCCAATCCCAAGGCCCCAAAGTATCAAAAATGTTCAAATACACCTATATATACCTCAAAATAACGGTCACACCCTGTCTGTGTTTCGAGTTTCAGCAAGCTAGAGCACAGGACCCAGGAGTGGAGGATAGTGTTTAGAGAGAGAGAGAGATAGAGAGAGAAGCATACACAGGAGTAAGGTAGAGGGATCTTGGAGAGGAGAGAATTACATTTAAATAGACACATAGCACACTTTTGCACATAGCACATACATCCATACAAACACAAACACATACACATACATACACATAGTCTTTTTTTTTTCATCACACCTTACACATTTTAAACTTTATTTTTACAGTGTGAATCCGTGAGTGAAAGTGTGTGACAGAGAGTGAGTGGGATCGAGTGTGTCTGTGAGGGCGTGTGAGAGTGCCTGGGTGTGAGTGGGTGAATGATGGCTAGGAGAGGAGGACAGGAGAGAGGGATGGGGAGACTAGTGGAGGAGGAGGAGGAGGAAGGTCAGGAGGGGATCCCTCAGCAGAGCAGGGGTGGGAGAGGGAGATACGCAGGGCGGAGGGGGACCAGGCCCACAAGAACAGGCACACTAAGAAGAAGAGGGACAGATCCTGCAGTGGGACGAGGGGTAGTGCCTGGGGACCACCACACACAGGCAGGGGCAGAGCAGGCAGGACACTCCGGGTCTGACTCCTCGCATGCCGGAGCTGAGGGGGACAGGGTCAGGGATCCCCGATATACTGAGGAAGAAAACACGGCCCTCATGGAGGCTGTGCTGGAGAGGGAGAGTGTCCTCTTCCCGGGGGAGAGACTCCCTGGCCTGGCTGCGAGGAGGAGAGCTGCCTGGAGCCAAATCTGCAGCCGAGTTAATGGCCACCTGCAGACGGGATGTTGACTCAATAAAGAAGAGATGGGGCGACTGCAAAAGGCAGGTGAAGAAGAAGATGGGGGATGCTGCCCTGCATGCCCGAGCCACCGGAGGTGGGCCACCTGTCCCCATCACCTTCAGCGCATGGGAGGAGAGGCTGCGGCAGACACTGTCAACTACCCTCATTGAGGGGGTCCCTGGAGGATCAGACACTGGGGATGAGAGGAGCCTCCACACCACGGGTAAGTGCATCACCCCAAAACCACACACCATCTCAAACCACACACCCATCACAAACAAGCACTCACATCCCAACATCTGCCCTTCATTCATCCACACAATTGCACCAACACAGCACCCTGAGGGTTTAAACAGGACGCAAGACAAGGACAAATGTCAAGGTTCAACAAGCCCAAAACCTGTCCAACTCCATGGTTAACCCTCATGTTGCTGTGCTGATCACACACAATACACACAAACCATGCTCAGTAAAGTGTTGTATGTCAAACATCACAATTGTTGTCACACAGTGTTACCCATATTCCCACAGGGAATCCAGCACATAACCCCATGAGTGCTAGAGGGATCATCAATGCATCGATCAACAATGCTTTGGCAACCCCTCTGGTACTCAAAGGGTTAACCAGACAACAAACACATGTCGATAGGTTAACAATTACATGACACATAGGGGACATTCACTAAGCGGTGAAAAAGAGCTGATGTAGAGAATTTGACACTTACATATCCTCACTTTACCAATTACAATTTTAGTCTATGGAGAACATCCAATAACAGGATTCAAGCTGCACAGGCCCCATTGTATGGACTCCATAGAAAACATTGCAGATGGGGAAATGAGGTCAGCGGAGAAGTCAGCATCATAATCAGTTCATCAGGTCCACTTAACCACTTACTGAATCACCAACAGGATGGATCAGGTCACAAATCACAGTGCCACTGAGAATAACTGCTTGTGTGTGCAACACACAGGCCAAAAACAATTACACATAACTAAAGGTGAAAAAGTTGGCCTTGGTGTTGTGTATGCAATCATTTACGCTAACTTCAATTTACATAGCTCACATTTGATTCACATATAGATCCTCAGGAGTGCTGATGCCATGGATGGATGGTACACCAGACACTATTTGCAGGATACATATGGGAACCAAATATGAAACATTGAGGTTTGGTCAATAACAGGCCAGGAATTATGGATATCTATGATCGGGTCTGGCTGCCTCACACAGAAGGATGGATGGGCTGATACAGGAAAAAAAAGGCCTCAATCAATGATATCCTTCAATACTGGCTTGATTGTTGCCCCTCAGGATTCAACTTGAACAGACCTCATGGACAGAATCCTGTAATGTACATCAATCCCTGATTGCCACGGTGGTATCCCATGCATCACAATGCAATGCATAGGATACCATCATGACAACCAGAGAGGGACATGTCTAATCTGACAAAATCCAGCACTGTATGGGATGAACTGATAACATAGGGATGAATACTACTTGAATCACACTGCAGATCTATTACAAAAAGATATGTACAGAAAGATAAACGACCAGATATGTATGTGGATATGTCCCTTTCAAATGGGTACAAATAGGTCCCAACAAGATGTAAACCCAGAGTTCGGTTCAGTACGTGTGATTGTCCTACTGCCCATATATGTGCACCCTCAACAAAATAACTCATATTGATATCATCATCAGAGTACATATACCTAGTATATTACACCTTACTTGGATGGGTATCAGTGGTATCTATGAAAGTTAATTTGTGATGGCTGTACATATATAGGCAGTAAGACAATCACATGTACTGAACAGATCTCTGGGTTCATATCTATCAAGGATATGTTTGTACCCATATGAAAGGTACATATACACACATATCCGACCATATTCTTCACTGTGTACCTTGGCATGGCAATGGTTAATTTCACTTTGATGTAACATTGCAGGCATCATAAAGAGATGTTTAGAAAGATGTTACTGTATGTGACAGCTGGAGATGTCAGTCATATGACCACACGGAGGCTCTTCAGCGGACCCAAAATTGAACCAATTGGAGATGGATCCATCATTGACATGGTCCACAGAGCGTGCTTACAAACCAGGAACATTTAGTAGACAATGGCAAAGATTTAATTATGTCCAAATGGGTCAATGTGGAGTCTGCTGAAGAGCCTCCGTGTGGTCAAATGACTGACATCTCCAGCTGTTACATACAGCAACATCTTTCTAAACATCTCTTTATGATGCCTGCAATGTTACATCAAGGTGAAATTAACCATTGCTATCCCGTTAAAGAGATAGTAATACCTAAAATGTGAAAGGAAAAATACATGTCATAGGATTGATCCACCGGGTAATGCAAGGGTATTCCCACTACTGAAAAGTGTTTCATCCCAAGAGTATAACAGCTCAAAGTTGAATATTCCATGGACAATATCACTGTGGCCTGAAAATGTACTATGCCAGTGTTGCCAGACCATCCTCTGGCTAGCTTTGGTCCAGGGAGCATAAATCCACAAAGGATGATGTGGCAACAGCGCAAATGTACAATTTCATGCCACTGGGATGTGGCACCAAAGGAATTCAACTCTGAGCTGCAATACATGTAGAATAAAACACCCTTCACCAGTAGGAGTACCGTTGTTTCACACAGGGGGATAAACCATACAACATTTATGTTCCTTTACACATTTCAAGTATTAATATCAATTTGACACCATCATGGCTAAGTTTACTGATCACACAATCTCAATCCTCCACACAGGTTATGTGTCTCCAGCACTTCAGGAGCCCATGGAGGAGGCCACCTCACCACCCAGTGAGGAGTATATGGAGGAGGGGACCAGCCAGTGGGCACTGTACCCAACGACATCCACACCTCTTGGCCAGCTGGATGCCCCACCTCTGCCTGCACCACCTCTGGCTGCACCACCTCTGCCTGCACCACCTCTGCCTGCACCACCTCTGGCTGCACCACCTCTGGCTGCACCACCTCTGCCTGCACCACCTTATTACAGTGACTGGATGCCCCCCACCACCTCCAGGAGCTATTATCCTCCAGCAGCAGCAGCAGCAGCACCACCACCACCAGGGAGGCAATGGCTGCCCGGTGATGTGGCCACCACCCAGTACGGGCCATACTCATCCCCGACTGACCTACCCTCCTGGATGGCTCCCCAGCATGGCCCCAGGTATGATCCCAGGTGGGGGCCAAGCACATACCAGTGGCCAAGGTTTTACCCTTGGCCACTCGACTACCAACACCTGGGCCTGCTTGGGGAGCCACAACACCCTATGCGAAGGGACGTGTTTACCCCACCACCTCCACCAGCACAGACATCGGTGGGCAGCAGTGGGTCCATTGATGTTGTGGGCACATACCCATCTGCAGCACATACAGCACCAGCAGAGGAGGACACAGCACCAGCAGAGGAGGACACAGCAGCAGCTGAGGAGGACACAGCACCAGCAGAGGAGGACACAGCAGCAGCTGAGGAGGACACAGCAGCAGCTGAGGAGGACACAGCAGCAGCTGATTCACCAGGCACAAGCATCACCAGCAGTGAACGGCCCACGGGGATGGAAGCAGAGTGTATGGCTCTGCAAAGGAGACTACTCCGGTCAAGCCTCTGCACCAATGACAACATCACCAGGAGCCGTAGGGAATCCCGTAGAAACACTAACAGGATAGAGGCAAGGATCCATGCCCTGGAGTCGGAGGTCATGAGGATCGACACTCAACTCCATCAGCTACACACGGGGGTGATGGACCTGCTTGCACAGGTACTGGTGGAGTTGAGAGAGCTGAACCGCAGGGAGGACTTACAGTTAGAGAGGGAAAACCTGCGCTCCACAGAGGGATCCACTGCCCCCACCACCCCCTCTAATGTGACCCCCGAAGCCACACCTAGGGGGCAAAGGGTGACCAGGAGATCATCCAGGTTATCCACTTCTGCCACACAGTCTAAGGCCCCCCCCCTAAGAAAAAAAAATAAAATGCCCAACATGTTACATTTCCCCTGAATAAAGGAACATTGTGCTTTTGAATCCTGTCTGATCTGCTTTGAATTTGGTCATAGATTGGGTGGCAGAGTTGTCTCCAATGCATTGCCAAACAATTCAGTGAACACAACTTCTGCCTAGGTAAGATGTTTGTGGGATGTTACAACATGGGTTCACACACACATCGTTGTACAAATTCAACTGTAAATACATCCCTGTAGCCATATTACACAACTGTGTTATATGGCAATGTTGTGTGTTGATTTTGCATAACAAAACATTCCCCTTAGCCCAACATTTGGTACAACATTGAACATTCATCTACATCATATGTTGTGTTTAACCCTTTGATAGCCAGAGTGGTAGGCAACGCATTGCAAAGAAATGCGTTGGGTACCACTCTGGCACTCAGAGGGTTAAGGGGATAGCCAAACAAACGGCTTAGCGGTGAGATAACAAGCAGGACAGATAAATGGGACATGTATCCATATTCTCTTGGATTCACACACTCATTGTGCAACAGACTGACTGGGGAAGCCAATGTTTTTAAGCTAGGATTTCAATGTGTAGCACACACATTGATATCCTGGGGTGAGCATTGGGGCCTCCAGTAAGTTGACTTGTTGTTTTTCCTAAGGGTGTAACAGACTTCCCCAGTGAAAACACTTGTCTACTTGGTCATGTACTGTGATATGTCACAGTGGAGCAATATCACTGAACATTGATTATACTGAACAACACATTAACTGTGGACAGGAATTCACTGTGGAAGTATGTCCCCTTTATCACCTCTTTATCACTCCCACAACACATTAGTGTATCACTGCCACCATCTGTTAGCGTGAATACATCACTGAGTCCACTCACTTGCAAACAAGTGGTGGAGTCCTGTGATATGGGTGATGCCTTTCCATTTATGGGGGATACTCTATCCTGAGTGTGGTTACGCATTAACAAACATATGTGTAATCCAATATATCCTCATAGAGACACTGATGATTAACTAGTGATGGTTCTTCTTTATTGTGTCTCAAAGTACATTAGAACGTACATGTGTTTTCTGTGTGTATTGCCTATATGCATTGAACACTTGTATGAGAACACTAAATGTACTTTGAAACTAAATCATACTACTTGAGTAACACTTCTCCTCTGCTCATGTGTTGTCCACAAGGTTTGACAACTCTGTAGATGAGCATCCTAACTGTACAGGTTATTACACTTGTGAAATTGTGTTTTCAATGTCTATATGAGAATGTTCAAGTAGAGGTCTGTGTGAACCTCCTATCAAATATTGCATCACTAACAACATCACCAGAAATAGCAAGGGGTGATCTTTATGAAGGTGTTGTCAAGACATCAATCCAGACACATGGAAGATCTTCAAATCAAGGATGGATCATGTTATGGATGCCTGTGGGACAAGAGGACAGGATTTGGAGCTATACACCTGAACTGATCATCAAGCAACAACAATTTCGACTTTATAATCCCCTCAATCTTCTTAATTACAAGTGAGTACACAAACCATCGCTTGACAATGTGTTGTGTACTCATCTGTAACCAATTCTGTGGAGAACTAAGGACATGTGCCCCAGCCCTATGGATATGTGACCCTGACATGAATACACACATCAACAAGTGTTCTGAGAGCTCCATGGAAGTAATGAATTTGGGCTGCCACTGTGAAAGTGACAGTGGCAGCCCAATGTCATTTGTTCCATGGAACTGTTAGGACATATTTGTTGATGTGTATATTCATGTCGGGGGCATATATGTCTGCACACTCACAGGTCAGCATGGAGTCCCTGGTAATCTGATCTACGTCTCATGACCTCTACATTGTGTGACCATACCACTGTACATCCACCCCTGTGCTGCTCTTCTCAGCTGTAGCACAGTACAGGTCCCCTATTGAGTCCAATGGCCCTTTACCCCTGATGTGACGGAGTATTATCCAATGCATAGCATTGGATAACACTCTTTCGCTACAAGGCTAGCATGGTTGCTCTGGCTATGCTCATGGCAAATCAAGTTAGCTGCTGTCAATCAAGCCCTGTAAGGCGATGAACATGGGTTATGTGTTGTACCTTGTTTCTCCTGAGGGTGTGCGTGATATCCTTGGGGTCTGTATGTCAACGTGGAGAGTGGAATAGAGGATGGTTTTTGAGTCCACACACACAATTTGCCACGTCCGCTGCCAGTGCAGTGCTGTGTCACTGTTCCTGTGGGGTGAGACAGAACAAAATGTGCAGTGTGGTTAGTGTCACAGGACTGATGGGGGACTTGCATGGATTGTTTGCATGCCTGTGTTATACTCACATGTAAAGTGTTCCGTGATGAGCCTGTCTCTGATCTGTGTCCCTCTCAGGGTCTCCTCAACATGGCCGATGTCCATGGGCACTTCCTGTATGGGGGGGGCCTGGATGTGCTCCAGCAGCCTGGTGTCCACTGCGATGTTGTGCAGTATTGCGCACGCCACAATGATGTCGCACACCTTTCCAGGTGCATACTGCAGTGCTCCCCCCGAGTGGTCCAGACATCGGAATCTTGACTTGAGGAGGCCAAAGGTCCGCTCAATGGCATTCCTCGTTCTGCCATGAGCCTGGTTGTACCTTTCCTGGGCATGTGTTCGAGGATTGGCCAGAGGGGTCAGTAGCCAGGATTTGCATCCATAGCCAGCATCACATGTGTAATGTGAGTGACATGGTGAGACAGGGAGCACATGTTGTGTGAATGATGTTTTGTGTGGTGGACGTAGTAGCTGTGGGTCAGGAGCATGCTAAGCAGCGTTGTGTGTATGCCTGTGTATGTGATGTGATTTTGTATTGTGAACTCACCCAAAAGCCATCCCCCTGTAAAAGTTCCATTCTCGAAATCTCTGTGGACTGAGGAGTTTTGGAGAATGTATGAATCATGTGAGCTGCCAGGATACTTTGCACAGACATTCATTATCCTCATATGGCTGTCACACACCATCTGCACGTTGATGGAGTGAAAGTTCTTCCTGTTGATGAATATCTGTGCGTCACGTGCTGGGGCCTTAATCCGGACATGGGTGCAATCTATAGCACCCATGACCCTGGGCATGCCTCCCCTGGCGTAAAAGGCCTGCTTGACATGTATCCAGTCCATGTCGGTGGTGGGAAAATGTATATAGGTACTGGCCTTGCTTTTGAGGGCTGGCAGGACCTGGGCCAGCACCCTGGAGAATGTGGCCTGTGACATGCCAGATGCGTAACCCTCTGTGGACTGGAAGGCCCCGTTTGCCATGAAGTGTATGGCACAGAGTAGTTTCTGCAGGCCAGTTAGGGCATGGTTGTGGATGTAGATGGGATCCACCTGCTTCTTGATGACCTCATACAAGGCAATGATGCTGTCAGGCCTCAACCTGTAGCGATCAATTACCTCACCATCGGTCATTCCAAAGAGGGTGACCCTTGGGCGGTATACCCTGGGCCTTGGTGGTCGTCTATACATCCTGTGCCCTCCAGGTGGGGATGGGCTCCTGTGTGGCTGCTGAGCCAGAGCCTCCTCACTTGCAACAGGTGGTGGCTGTTGATCAGGCATGCTTGGAGGTTGCTGATGTTCCCCAGCTCTCTCCCTTGCACGCCTTCTCCGCAGCCTTCGCAACAATATGTAACCCAACATATTGTTTGCTCTCTCTATCTGTCTCTATCTGTCTCTCTCTCTCTATATATATATATATATCTCTATCTCTCTCTATCTCTCTCTCTCTCTCTCTCCCTCCCTGAGTGGAAAACAAGCCACAAGTGAGTGTGTTGAGTTGTCCCTTTAAGTACTTGCTAGGGCGTTGTGTAGGTGTGGTGATGAGGTGAGTGCTGACCAATGGTGAGTTGTTTTTGTCCAGGTAAGTGTTTGCAGGTGTGTGTGTGTTATAAGATGTGGTGTGTTGTGCTTGTTCTGTGTGTGCCATTTGCGGGCGTGCAGTTGTGGGGTGCAGGTCGCGTGCTGATGTTGCCCAGGTGAGCTTGTATTTGCAGGTGTCCGCTTTGTGTGATAACCCCCATTGTTCCGTGCCATGTTGTGCTGGTGTTTTTTTGTGTGTCTTTGTCCCTGTGGTGTTGCTTGTTGTTGTGTGTGTAGTGATTTGTGTTGTGTGTGCATGTTTTTGTGTTGTTTTGGCATTGCACGGGTTAATTTTCCCAATTACATGGTTGTGCGGTAAGCATTTTATGTATCTTCCTATGTAACGGGTGTTTTGTTTTGGCCGTTAAGTGTCTAACGGCTAGAAAAAGTGGGTCTTAACTTTTAGCCGTTAGGTGTGTCTTTTTTTCAGCCGTTATCAGTACCGCAAGCCTTTGAATAGCTCTGGGGTATGTTTTTCCATGCGTCTGAATGCACGTAAGTGTATCTGCCATAAGGATTCTACAACTGCCGTTAGCTGTTCTTTAGACGGATCTTTGAATTGCAACATGTCACTTAACGCACCCGTTAGTGATTTTTTTTGCTAACGGCTGCCTTTAAATCGAGCCCATAGAGTGTGATACAGACATGCAACACACACAGTGAGGAACACACAGGCACACACAGAGACACACATGCACACACAGAAGTGAGTCATAAGGGGGTGACTTATGTGTCATTGTTATGAGTATGTGTTTGTACCTATGCCTCCACTGTGGCATTCATTCATATAGTTGAAATGCATGTGGAAATTGCACATACTATGGTGGAAGGTGGATCGTGCTGGCTCCCGGGGTGTGAGTGAGTGTGTGTGAGTGAGTGGCATTCATTCATGTAGTTGAAATGCATGTGGGAATTGCAAATACTATGGTAGAAGGTGGATCGTGCTGGCTCCCGGGGTGTGAGTGAGACTATAGTGAAAGGTGGATCGTGCTGGCTCCCGGGGTGTGAGTGAGACTATAGTGGAAGGTGGATAGTGCTGGCTACCCGGTTGTGAGTACGAGAGTGAGTGATTGCGTGAGTGTGTGTTATTGAGTGAGAGTGTGTGAGTGTGAGGGTGTATGAGTGTGAGGGTGTATGAGTGTGAGTGAGAGAGTGTGAGTGAGAGAGTGTGTGAGTGTGACTGAGTGAGAGTGTGTGTGATTGAGTGTGAGTTAGAGAGTATGAGTGTGTGGGATTGAGAATGTGAGTGAGAAAATGTGAATGTGTGAATTATTGTGTGTATGATTGAGTGTGTATGACTGAGTGTGTGTGAGAGTTTGTGAGAGTGTGAGTGTGTGATTGAGTGTGTATGAGTGTGTGTTTTTTGTCTGATGTGTTTGTGTCTGTGGTGTAGGAAGAGTGGCAGCCATTTTGTTTTTTCAGTTACTTAGATAGTGGTGGGCGGGCTGGATAGTGGGGGCAGGCCAACTCCCTGCATGATTTAAATCACTCCCCCATTGAATCACCCAATGGGAGCAGTAACTCCTCCTTACTTAACCCTTTGAGTGCCAGAGGGGTACGCAATGCATTGCTTTGCAATGTGTTGTGTACCCCAGGGGCGTCGCTAGGGGTGGGCTAAGGGGGATGAAGCCCCGAGTGTGTCAGTGGGCAGCCCCGAATATCAGACAATCAGCAGACTCACTCTTCCTGCTGTTTATCCTGAGGCTGGCTGGCTGCTGCCCAGCAACTTGTGAGCATATATAGCTTGGAACAGCAGGCTGCTGCCTTACTCTGTTCTCAGCTTCAGCCCACAGCCATCCGCTCCACACTGGCTCTTCTAGCACTTCCTGGTGCTTTGCGATGAGGTCATCAGCATGCACCTGAAGTACCAGAGGAGGCAGTGTGGAGCCCATGGCTCTGCACTGAAACAGAAAGCAGAATGGGGCAGAGCAGAAGAGAAGGTATGAGGGACAGTATAGATTTGGGGGAAATATATGGCTACCAGTGACAAGTAAACAAGGCTGGTGGGTGTCACATTGTATATGTGGAGAATTTGTGGGCTGGCTACCAGAGGGCAGGGGAACAAGGCTGGTGGGGTCACACAGTTTATTTATGGAATCAGTGGCTACCAGTGGGTATTGGAATAAGGATGGTGGTGGTCATATATGTATGTGTAGAATCTGTGGCTTTCAGTGGGCAGGATAAGAAGGCTGGTGTGGTCCACAGTGTATGTGGGGAATTATTGGCTACCAGTGGACAGGGTAATAAGGCTGGGGGAGGTCACATAGTGTATGTAAAGAATCTGTGGCTACCAGTGGGCAGGGGAGCAAGGCTAGGGGGGTTATATAGTGTATGTAGAGAATCTGTGGCTACCAGTGGTTAGGGGAATAAGGTTGTTGGGGGGGGGGTCATATAATGTATGTATGGAATCTGTGGCTATCAGTGGGCAGGGTTAAAATGCAGTTGGGAATCACATAGTGTATGTGAGGAATCTGTGGATACCAGTGGGCAGGGAGGGGCATACGCAGTGTATGTGGGGACTCTGTGGCTTCCAGTGGGCAGGAGAACAAGGCTGGTGGGGATGCACAATGTATGGGCACAATGTATGAGGGGAATCTGTGGCGACCAGTAGGCAGTTGTAGAAGGCTGGTGGGATAACACAGTGTATTTGGGGAATCTGGGCAGAGAAACATGGCTGTGGCTACCAGTGGCCAGTGGAACAAGGCTGTGGTATCATAAAGTTTATGTGCATTGTTCTGTGACTACCAGCGGCCAATGGAAAAATGCCGGCAATCAGACAATGTATGATTGGCTACAGGTAACCAGTGGAACAATAATGGGGTATCACGCAGTGTATGTATGGTTCTATGGATACCAGTTGCCAGTAGAAGAAGACTGAGATATCAGTTTGTGTGTGGGCCTGGTGCTACCGGTGGCAAACCACTGGAGTATCAGACAGTGGATGTGTGGCTAATAGGGGCTAGAAGCGCATGGTTATCAGGCAGTGTATGAGGGGTTCTATGGCTACCAGTGGGCAATGGAACAATGATGGGTATAAGCATACCTCCCAAGTGTCCCTCTTCGAGCCCCAAATCCCTCTGACCCTCTTTCACACCCTGGTGTCCGTCTTTTTAGGACATCAGACTGTGTGGTGGGTATATAAGTGTATCACATTGCTCCACAGCAATAAAACTCACATTAATGTTTGTTTAAACATTGTTATATTTGTGTATACATTATCTGTGTAAATAAAATACTTTGGTGTTGCTCTTGATAATTTATTCAGTTACATCAATGGCTCATATGTATTAAAGCAACCTGGTTTTATTCTGGATCAAACCAAATGTACAATAGGGGACAAATAAAAGTTCTTAAAATCCACTGCACTTGAATAGAGTTTTTAACCTCTTGAATGCTAGAGAGGTCTCCAATGCATTGCTTTGCAATGTATTGAAGACCGCTCTAGCATTCAAGGAGTTAAAACCCCTATTTAATGTGACAGGAATTTTGATTTGTTCCCTGTGGTACAGTTGGTTTACACCACAATAACTTCAGTTAGTTAGAACAAAAAACAATGGTAAGAGTTGAACATAAAATGGCTTACTTCTTAACTCTTTGCATTGCATTATATATAGATTAGTGAAATAAACATATATGTTGTGTAAGGATAACTCACTCCACACTGTAGCGTTATCATCACTACCACTGGTGGCAGGCACTCTGTTGAATTTTGCTGTGGGCTCTAGCCCCAGATCGTTTTGTAACCTAGAAACGCCCCTGGTGTACCCCTCTGGCGCTCAAAGGGTTAAGTTGAGGTAACATAGCAATATAACACATGGTGGCTCTTCAGTTGAGACAGCATAGCAATATGCTGAGGGAACAAATAGAAAGTGGTGTTTGAGGCTTGCCCTCTGTAACATACAGCAAAGCATCTCTCTCCCTTTAAGGAGAGAGGGCGGGAATCAGGAAACAGGAAGTGGAGGAGTGACAGTTGAGACAGTTAGTGAGGTGACTGAAGAGATGAAGAGTTAAATAAAAGAGTTGCTATTAAGTTTATCCCTGAGTGTTTGTATTTTATGGAAACATTACACCCTCGTACTGAAACAGAGTGTATGGAGGGTTACAATTATCTGTGGGAGGTGAAACAGTGTGTTTGTGGGGTCATGATCCTGAGTGAGTCTGTGTCTGTGGACCTGGAGAAGTTACTGATATCGCCAACTCCCTGTATGATAAACATGCCCCCATTCAATCACCCAATGGAAGCAGTAAAGTCCCCATTGAATCACCCAATAGGAGTTGTGTCTCCTAATGAGACATAAATTATGTAATGAGGCATTCTGTTCAATGTGTGTTTGTTTTCTGAGGAGACATAAATTAGGTTCTGTGTGTGAGGTACCATAAATTATGCAGTAAGGCTTATTCTTTTACATATATATATATATATATATATATATATATAATAACAGAAAAAGAGAAAAAAGCTCTCAGCGCTAACTCATCATGAAATATCCATATAATAAATATAAATAAATTATTAATATAAAGATGAAAGCTATAGATAGCAGCAAGAAATGAGAGGGTTCTCCAGTCCCCCTAACATTGGGCCTAAACCCAAAAGTGAAAACACATACAAACAACCAAATCTGCGCTCCTCTATATGCTGTGAATAATGTGTGCCCTGTAATGGGCATATATAATAATCCTTAGTAAATCTAAGTAAAATAAGTGAGAATTTCGTCCCACGAATTGGCCAATCCATGTGTAAGCTTACCACCAACGTCAAGGTATCTCACTTTATGGTAAGTCCTACTCTAATACACTTACAAATACTATCTAAATTAAAAATCCCTGAAGAAAGATGTTATTTTGAAACGCGCCGGAGGGGACCTCTTAAATGTTATTTTGATGTTTTTATTCTTATTTGTAGGTCCCAGTGTAGTGCAATTAAAAACAACAGACATACAATAAAATAAAAAAGGTGTAGAGGAAGGACTTACCTGGTGCAGGAACATTATGGGCCTGCACTAATAAAGTGATTGCATAGAGAACTATGTTCCATTTGTAACCTTCCCCAAAAGTCATGTGAGGGATGGTTGATACCAAACTGACAGGGGATATACACAATGGAACAGGCCGAGCAGCCTGGTTCTTAAAGGCCAAGTGGGATAGAAAAGGAAAGGAATGGTGAAATAAAATAAAGTAATAATGTGTTTTTATCTATGTGATTTAAGTGGATAAAATGAGAAGCTGCTAAAGTGAGCTAAAGGAGAAATATGTGCAATAACAGAAAAAGAGAAAAAAGCTCTCAGCGCTAACTCATCATGAAATATCCATATAATAAATATAAATAAATTATTAATATAAAGATGAAAGCTATAGATAGCAGCAAGAAATGAGAGGGTTCTCCAGTCCCCCTAACATTGGGCCTAAACCCAAAAGTGAAAACACATACAAACAACCAAATCTGCGCTCCTCTATATGCTGTGAATAATGTGTGCCCTGTAATGGGCATATATAATAATCCTTAGTAAATCTAAGTAAAATAAGTGAGAATTTCGTCCCACGAATTGGCCAATCCATGTGTAAGCTTACCACCAACGTCAAGGTATCTCACTTTATGGTAAGTCCTACTCTAATACACTTACAAATACTATCTAAATTAAAAATCCCTGAAGAAAGATGTTATTTTGAAACGCGCCGGAGGGGACCTCTTAAATGTTATTTTGATGTTTTTATTCTTATTTGTAGGTCCCAGTGTAGTGCAATTAAAAACAACAGACATACAATAAAATAAAAAAGGTGTAGAGGAAGGACTTACCTGGTGCAGGAACATTATGGGCCTGCACTAATAAAGTGATTGCATAGAGAACTATGTTCCATTTGTAACCTTCCCCAAAAGTCATGTGAGGGATGGTTGATACCAAACTGACAGGGGATATACACAATGGAACAGGCCAAGCAGCCTGGTTCTTAAAGGCCAAGTGGGATAGAAAAGGAAAGGAATGGTGAAATAAAATAAAGTAATAATGTGTTTTTATCTATGTGATTTAAGTGGATAAAATGAGAAGCTGCTAAAGTGAGCTAAAGGAGAAATATGTGCAATAACAGAAAAAGAGAAAAAAGCTCTCAGCGCTAACTCATCATGAAATATCCATATAATAAATATAAATAAATTATTAATATAAAGATGAAAGCTATAGATAGCAGCAAGAAATGAGAGGGTTCTCCAGTCCCCCTAACATTGGGCCTAAACCCAAAAGTGAAAACACATACAAACAACCAAATCTGCGCTCCTCTATATGCTGTGAATAATGTGTGCCCTGTAATGGGCATATATAATAATCCTTAGTAAATCTAAGTAAAATAAGTGAGAATTTCGTCCCACGAATTGGCCAATCCATGTGTAAGCTTACCACCAACGTCAAGGTATCTCACTTTATGGTAAGTCCTACTCTAATACACTTACAAATACTATCTAAATTAAAAATCCCTGAAGAAAGATGTTATTTTGAAACGCGCCGGAGGGGACCTCTTAAATGTTATTTTGATGTTTTTATTCTTATTTGTAGGTCCCAGTGTAGTGCAATTAAAAACAACAGACATACAATAAAATAAAAAAGGTGTAGAGGAAGGACTTACCTGGTGCAGGAACATTATGGGCCTGCACTAATAAAGTGATTGCATAGAGAACTATGTTCCATTTGTAACCTTCCCCAAAAGTCATGTGAGGGATGGTTGATACCAAACTGACAGGGGATATACACAATGGAACAGGCCGAAGCAGCCTGGTTCTTAAAGGCCAAGTGGGATAGAAAAGGAAAGGAATGGTGAAATAAAATAAAGTAATAATGTGTTTTTATCTATGTGATTTAAGTGGATAAAATGAGAAGCTGCTAAAGTGAGCTAAAGGAGAAATATGTGCAATAACAGAAAAAGAGAAAAAAGCTCTCAGCGCTAACTCATCATGAAATATCCATATAATAAATATAAATAAATTATTAATATAAAGATGAAAGCTATAGATAGCAGCAAGAAATGAGAGGGTTCTCCAGTCCCCCTAACATTGGGCCTAAACCCAAAAGTGAAAACACATACAAACAACCAAATCTGCGCTCCTCTATATGCTGTGAATAATGTGTGCCCTGTAATGGGCATATATAATAATCCTTAGTAAATCTAAGTAAAATAAGTGAGAATTTCGTCCCACGAATTGGCCAATCCATGTGTAAGCTTACCACCAACGTCAAGGTATCTCACTTTATGGTAAGTCCTACTCTAATACACTTACAAATACTATCTAAATTAAAAATCCCTGAAGAAAGATGTTATTTTGAAACGCGCCGGAGGGGACCTCTTAAATGTTATTTTGATGTTTTTATTCTTATTTGTAGGTCCCAGTGTAGTGCAATTAAAAACAACAGACATACAATAAAATAAAAAAGGTGTAGAGGAATATATATATATATATATATAGATACATGTGATTGAACTACGAATATTTAGCAATTTAGAAATATCAAATATGAAAAAATGTGTCTTTACATATATATATTCGGAGGCTATAGGTTAGCAATGCTTAAATATAGCAGCATAGGAATGGTTAATTCAATTCATTCAATTAATGATGCAGGTGGCACAGTACATTTGGATACCTTCTCCACCCTGTACGTAGCTATAGCTGTTTAAAGGTGGTTTCTCCTTTGTTTTGTGAGATTTACCCCTTTGGCAAGAATGTCACCAATCAACTCTTAACCCACTCTGCAATAATAATTTGCAGTAATGCAGTTAATGGTGGCCGGTACAAGCATCTCCTATTCATTAGTACAAAGACTTTGAGTTTGCACTTCTAAATAAAAAGAAACAGCAGCCCATATTCTAGACCGAGAGACAAAATACTCTGATGTACTTTAC
Organism: Rhinophrynus dorsalis; assembly: GCA_037306005.1. Taxonomy (NCBI): domain Eukaryota; kingdom Metazoa; phylum Chordata; class Amphibia; order Anura; family Rhinophrynidae; genus Rhinophrynus; species Rhinophrynus dorsalis. Next base: position 135,382,824 of record CM074718.1, read on the forward strand.
CCTGCCTTGACATGCTCAGTTTTAAAAGTGACCTGCCATAGTATGAAAACAGGACAAATATACTCTTCCAGCTTGCCTTATATTGTTTTATTCTGCTAGGCAGTGTAATCCCTTATTAGGTGGGCTCCTATCTCTGAAGGGGCTCCTAGTACTGGCCTCTGTTCAAGGTCTGGTAGAAAATGGCCCTCTCATCTGAGCAGTTAACCTGCTTGGTATATAGGAATGTGGAGACTGAATAGAACAGATTCTTTCTCTCAGTGTGCACAGCTCCTATGGGTATGTCCCTGTTTGTTTGTCTGGCAGGCAAATTTCTTTGTTCTGTGGTATTTGAGCCTGACTAGCACTCTATGTTATTGAGAGAAGATATATTACGATGTCCCTATCTTCTTTTATTCCTCTGTTGCTACACAATTGGATTTTTCCCTTTCATTTAACCCTTTCACTGCCTTTCTGACAAGATACTTTTTGATTTTTGCTTATTAATCTTATTTAGTGACACTCGAGAGCCACAGCTCCATTTTGAATAATGGGAAACTACATTTCCCATATGCTCATTCTTCCAAGGCCTTTGGGAAGAATAGGTGGTTCCATGCTGACCCTCTTACTTTTAGGACTTTTAGGACTTGCTAGACAGAGTCTGGTATTTCCCTAATTACCATGCACTGTATTTACATGGAAGATAAATACTTTAAACCTATATAAGTACATTTATTCTACTTGTATTCTACTTTTAATGGTTTACTTCATACTTTAAATGGTCTCTTGTCTACATAAGGGCCCAAGGGAGGCGATGACAAGAATAAGACTACTAATGTTTTTGGGGGCTCCCCTTAATCCCTTTAACACATTTTGCCTCTTGTCAGATTTGTATTTCTAGGCAATTTTCTGGTCAATCTATGTCCTGGGGCACTTATCCATGGAACAGGATCCTGCATGGATCAAGGCCCTAATTTCCACAGTGAATTCTACCCATTCATCAGTTAAAGGGGTCTTAGACTCTTGGTCTAAGTGCCATTTTGTCCCCCCCCCCAAAAGGCATTTGGGTGGTTTCACAGATGGTGATGCCCTCATTATTAGTGACCCGTCCATGTGGAAGTGAAAACTGGATTTGTCCTTCTCTGTGGGCATTCTTATGAAGAAGACCCTGATTCTTGTGCATAATGGTACTTCAGGACATGGGTAGGCACGAGTATGCCCTGAACCCAACTTCTCTCTTCTGGACTTTATACCTTACAGTTAATAAGAAGAAGAATGCTGGTTATCTGAAGGTCCAGAATCTTGTTGATCTTGTATTCATGAGCTTCAATTAGAACTGAGGAAGAGGATTTTTGAGAACTAATTCTGGATGACTGGCTTAAAGGGATAGTAATGTTTCAAAATAAAATTAATCTTCATAGTATTTGGGCCACTGTGATCATAAGGAAAACCCTGCCACCCTTGACAGGTTTTTCAGGTTTTTCCCTTATACTAATTGAAGACTGTCCCTCTCTGTAAGCCATCTGAACACCACATTTCTGTTCTGAGGTTAGCAGTGTTACATAAGTAAAAGTGGCAGGAGGGGGAAAATTTATCATTCAATTACTCTTGAACTACAAATCTGACAGTATTGAAATAACACTCCCCATGGCCCAAATACTATGAAGATTAATTGGAGCTGCTTGTATTCTGAAACATTACTATCCCTTTAACCCCTTAGGGACCCTTGACGTACCAGGACCGTCAAGGGTAAATTTGCTCGAAAGACCCTTGACGGTCCTGGTACGTCATGTACTTTTTACTTACAGCGCTCTACCGGGAGCGCTGTAAGTAAAAATAGGGCATGAAATAGACCGCTCCAAGATCGTAGCGATCTGTTTCAAGCCCCATAGTGACGCACCGATACACGTGACAGGTCACGTGTACCGGCTCGTCAAAGTGCCCCTATGCGGACGTTATGGGACGGAAATGTCCCATAACGTCCGGTCCTTAAGGGGTTAAGGAGAGAGAGACATGGAAGACCTGAGTAATCCTCAGAGAGGCTGGAAGATCTAAGACAGACAAAGTATTCAGATTTAAGCCGTTGTAAGATATCAAAAGGTCCTCTGTAAAGGGGACCAAGCTTAGTGGAAGCCTGTGAAAAGATGAAGATTGTTGGTAGAAAGCCAAACTTGATCACCAGCATGAAAGGGGAGCAAGGCTTATGTATCTTGTCAGTGGCTTACTTCTGTAAGGATGAGATTTCTGGGAGGGTGGAATTAATCTTGGCCCAGAGAACACTAAGACTTGAATTCTTTGATCTGCCACATATGGGTGGTATGACAGACCATTGCTGTGGGGATGATATGGCAAAGAGAAGTGAAAACTGATTCCAAGGTAGCCACATAATGATTTCCAAAACACTTCCTTATTGTACAATTGCACCTAGAGGAAGTTATTTTTTGGTGCAAGAATAAAGATATGGATCCATTTCATCCTCTATTCCATATCTTTTTGTGTTCTTTTGGAAAAACTTCAAAGAAGGTTTAAGTTCCAGCACCTTAAAGTTCATGTGGAAGGCTTGGGCAATTTCTTTGGGCCATCCATTGCAGTTCATCTTCTAGTAAAAATGTTTTTCACATCAGCTTCTGCAATGAGACCTAGAGCAATTCCTTAATTTCCTCCATGGAATCTTAACTTGGTATTGAAGACTCTGCTTCATCATTCCTTTGAAACATTGAACTCCTTTCATTTGAAGATACTGTCCCTCAAATCAGTGTTATTGGTTGCCCTTACTCTACCTAACTAGAGGAGCTGGCAAACTTCAGACATTACCTATCCAGACATCATTTTTACTATTTTTTATGAGAAGTGCTGTTTTTCACATTTTGATTTTAGGGTGAAATGTAAGAAAGGCAAACAAACACTCATTTGATGCAGTAGGATATCTACTTTCAGGAAAAGTATGCTTTTTCTGGGATTATTTTTGATATTAGCAAAATAAGGAATGTTTACACTTTTGTACTTATGACACTGTAGCTTGTTGCACAGTGAAAAAATTACTTGAAGTAATACAACCTGAAAAAGATAAATTTGTTCTAGAAAAAACCCTCAAAAACAATATATAGTTTTCCAAATAAAACTACACTGCAGAAAATTACCCATGGGAATCATAAGTAAACATATGGATAGTAAAAATACTGTAAATGTGTCTGGCCTCCAGGAAACTAAACCTCTGGCAGTGAAATAGTTAAGATTAATAATGCAGAGAGACAAAGTGTATCCCACAGTAACTAACAAGTGCATGATTCTAAAGTTATTATAGTTTTTTTTTTTTTTTGCTTTTAAAAAGTTTATTGAAGCAAGAAGAAAATATACACTACAAAGCAAGCATGGTTACGTCAACGTACCAGAAAAAGTACACTTAGAACAATCAATGCATCATAACAAGTTAATGATGCAAATCAATCAAGGGTATGATAATTTGAAACGTATAAGATGCCGGAGTAGAAAAGAGAACAAAGAGAAAGCCAAAGAATAAGATATTAGAGAAGCTGTCAGCCTGTCATGTCAGCTCAACCTCCGCCACCCCAGAATACAGGGAAGCAGGGCCCCAACAGTGTAAGTCCAGGACCAAAAGGAAAGGAGGAGGGAGCTATGGCATTGGGATGGAACCACCCTAATGGAAGCCAACTAAAACAAATCCCCTCAAGCCTCTGGGAGAGAGGGATAGGGTCTGCCCAGATTTATGTAAGACATTATCGGTATAATCAAAAATTACTGGTGCTGTGTATGCTGAACCAGATCCTGCACCATCTAACTCACTATCCCTCAGAGATTCCCCACTTAACAACATAGGCCCCAGACTCTATGGAATCTTGCCCAGTTCCCGGTGACAGCCACATGCATTCTATCTATTTCCATCCTGGCATGGAGCAAAGCATGCCACTCCTGGACCTCTGGGGCCTCCTGATTCCTCTACTGCAGTAGCATGGATACGGAATAGCTGCTTCTGATGAGAGAATAAGCACAAGCCCATAAGACCATACATGAAACAGAGAAATTAGGGGGTCCCCTGGAATGAGAATCTAAAAGAGCATGGGGGCTACAGTAGCTACCTCAGACCAAAAGGGAGTCATTAAAGTATGATCCCACCATAAATGGAGCATAGAACCAACTCCCGTCTCACATCTACAAAACTCGGGTGAGCATGATGGAAAGGCTCTCGCCAGTCTCTGGGGCATGTAGTACCAGCTGATCAAGAATTTGAAGTTAGCTCCCTTACCAGAAAAGTCAAACAAGCTGAAATGCAGAAACTTTATGATGGTACGCCACTTGACCATAGACCAACTAATGGCTAGCTAGTTCACCTTTCCATTGAACAAAGAAAGTTGGTTTGGATTCAAGACATGTGGAGTTGAGGATTTTATAGCGAATAGAGACAGCATGTACATGCAATGAACCCTTTTGCAACTCCATTTCAAAGTAGGTTACATCCTGAACAAAAATGCCACCCTCAGAGGAAACCTTAAGGAAATCTGATAGTTGACAGTGCTGCCAGGAGTTGGGAAGGGGGGAAACATACTCCCAAATAAGTGTTGAAAAAATAATTATTCCCAAATGAACCAACTGTATGAGCCACATGGCTCTTTAAAATGGCAAAGGGGACATGCACTCATCCTAGAACAAAGTCAGGGTGACCATATTTGGACAGGAGATGGGAAGGAAAGGGGCCACAGTTAAGTCTAGAGACAACATCAAACCAGACAACAAGCACTATGTTTAATATAGGATGGGAAAAGCTAAGACCTGTGATTTGTGGGTGGGTATTCCCACGGTGTTGAAAAAGTAAAATATTTGTAGAAGAGCTACCACCTTGATTACACTGATTTGACTAAACCATGAAATGAGCGATTCCAAGATGATAGTTCCACCTGCAATTTATCATACAAAACTCTAAAGTTCAGTGATACCATAGCAGACAAATGGGAGGTAAGCAGGGTACCTAGATATGAGATTTAATATTCAGACTAACAGAAAGGGTGAGTTTTTTGAAGCACCAATTGGGAAGGTAATGGAAGGGATATAGTCAGGATTTCAGATTTCTGTTGGCTGATTTTAAAGTGGCAAACCTGGCTATAATCATCTAAGAGAGTCAGTAGAAGTGGGAGAGATTTAGCGGGGGAAGAGACAAAGAATGGGATGTCATCTGCAAAATTAGTGATTTTGACAGGGGCATCACAAAGAGGAAAACCTGATATAGAGGTCTCAGCTCGGATCAGGTGCAGAAGCAGCTCCAGGGTTAGAATGAGTTCCATTGTCTATTGGGAATGGATCAGATAGAAAACCATTCAGTTTGACCCTTGCAGTAGGGCAAGAGTATAAACTAAGAATGCAAGAAAGTCCCCTGATACCTAGTACTAGGTATTTAAGAAGTTATTCTAGGTATAATCAACTTAATCTGTCAAAAGCTTTCTCTGTGTCAGCCGATAGTAGTAAAGCTAGAATCTGCTTGTTCTGTGCCGTGTAAATCAGTGCTACTACTTTGACAATATTGCCCTTCATTCCCTACCTGGGACAAACCCCCCAATGATCTGGGTGAAAGAGGGAGCTAAGAAAATGGTTTCAGGTGATCAGCTATTAGTTTGGCAAAGATTTTAATGTCTGTGTTTAGCTAACGTATTCTAAGGGGTCTTTGTTAGGTTTAGGTACTAAAGCCATATAGGCCTCAAGACACTGGAGAGACCACAAATTTTCTACATTCAGGACATTCTGGTCACGTGAGGGATCAAGATCAAGTATTTTTTGCTATAGGGAACTGGAACCCATCCGGGTCCTGACTGGTAAAGTGTGTGTCAAAAAGATCTAATGTGATTTGGGGTAAGCATGCCAGTCCTGCACAGTGTAAAAACTCAGAGATTCTGTATCTTTTATTAACATAATCAAACTGTAGCTCAAGCCCTGTCAAGTTATAGAGTGAGTGGAAAAATTTAGAAAACCCTGTCGCCATATCAGAGAACAAAAAGCACGTAAACCTGAAGAGACAGCCAGCATCTTCCCACATTTATCCTGCTGTATGTATCTATTATATTTATGCCAGTGAAAATATTAGATTGAGGTGAAGCGTGTCCCTTTTACACTTCTCCAAGGCCGCAGCATTGTCAGCTGTAGAGTGACGTTTGTGGGTCAGCTCTAGATCCCTTAGGATATTGAATAAGGTGGAACGTTTTGTCCATTTTTGTTTAGCCCCGTAAGTGGATAATGCATTTTGTGGATTTCCCAGATAGAAAGAGGAAGGTGAAATTGTTTGAGTTAAGCTTGAAATAAACACAAAGTGCAGTAGCAAGAAGACTTGCTTTGATTGTCTTCGAGTAGTTGTTCATTGAGTCGCCAGGCCATCAGGCCCTCCGGGGTGGTGGGCAAACCTGAATTCAACCCAAACTGGGCAATGATCACACTATGTAAGTGGCTCAGTTTTATCCTTACGCAGTAAGTGTATTTAACATTTCTCCAGAAATTTATAGTCTATCCTCGTGTAGAGATTATGAGGAGGAGAATAGTAAGTGTAATCTCATGTGTAGGGTTCCATAAATCTATAGGCATCAACTTGGTGATACCCAGAGCATAAAGCATTCCATTTTCTAAAGCAGATTTTGGGACACAAGATATCCTTGTTATCGACCAATGAATCTGAGGGGATGTTAAAATCACCACCTAAAACAACTTGACCTTACTGGACCTGAGAAAGAGTCTTCAACATTCTAGAAAAAAACCTGTTTGTGCTGAGTTCAGGGTGTACAGAGAGGCAAAGGTGAATAATTTCCCAAGCAGTAAACCCTTCCCAAACACATATCTACCTTCCAGGTCACTATGCATAAGAATTATTAGTCCCTTCCATTTCTTATTAGCTTTACTAGAAGCCAGCCAGGCCCTGGAGTAAAACTTATTGGTAAAAGATGGTGGGCTGCATACTGGGAAGTGGGTCTCTCGTACTAAGACCACATCAGAATGTAGTCACCGGAATTCCCTGAAGAACAATGATCTTTTCTCTGGGATGTTGAGCCCCCTTATGTTGACTGTTAAGACCCTAATGGTGCCCTTAATGGGACTCATATTATTGGATGTAGAAAGGGGCAGAAAATGGGAATCAGAAACTGCGACCCACTCACAGGCCCAGAAAGACATGATGTGGCACTTTGAGGGGACATAGCAGAACTAAAAAAAGTGGATAGAGAAAGAAGAGAAATATCAGTAATAAGGGAGGAGCGATTTGAAAACATGGGCCTACATACACTCCCAGTCCTGAGTTAGACCAGAGTAGACCAGTACATACACGTGCAAAGCCAGAAAGGTCAACAGGGGTGACTGATCAGTCATTCTGACCATAGGGTATGCAACAGTAAACAACCCAATTAAATATTTAGCTGAATATGGCTTGTGAAGCCTCAAAAGAAACCTAAATAAGACATCTTCAAAGGAGCTAAGGAGGGCCAGTATAACCAACCTAAAAAAAGGATGGGAGGAAAGTGAAGGGAGAGGTTGGTCTCTCCACTGCCCAAAATTGTTCACTAGTGCTAGAAGTAGGAACCTAGGGGGTCACACTCAATAATCTCCCAAGGTGATATTGCCAGAAGTAATAAAGTCGGTGCTAAAGAGAGATCATTCCAGTGTAGGGAGCAGGAGGTCACTCAGTGATCACAAAATACCTTGGACTATTGCAATGGAGACACCCCCCACAAAATGAATGGGGGCATGGGAGGGACATCATATAGAGTGAGGCACCAGCAAATCCCACCCAGCCGGGAGTACAGAAACATGGCTGTAAAATGACACAGATAAATGCACAGTAAACAAGAAGATTATTAACTCAACTAATGTATTCAATAGGAGCTTGGGCAAGATGGATAAACTTTGCCCCCCCAACCCCTAACCATAGAACTATCTAGCCCCCCCACCCCACCACACACCATCGGGATTCAGCATCCTGGCATTAAGAGGAGTGCACCCATGGATGGAGAGTGGGGCCTCTGCAAAAACAATCCCCCCATCCAGGAAACCACCGCCCATCACCCTGGAGTACACAGTTTAGAGAGAGAGATAAACAAAAGGCCATAATAAACCCTTCATCCACCCGCCAACCATAAAGTAAGCAATACCTAAGATCAAGAAGAGCAGTTATGGGTGAGAATGTGCTGATACTTAGGCCTATCAGTACTGATATATAGTCCTATCAGTGACAAACATAGTAGTATTGTCGCGGTTTTATTGAACACTCAGACAATTTGGTGAGATACAACAATGAAGCTTTATTAAACAAAAATAAAGAACAAAGAGGCCCAACATGGGTCCAGACTTCACACAGAGGAAAGTGATATAATCTGACACAGGTCAGGGCACAAACAGATAACAAAATATGCAAATAATAACTGGAACAGAAACAGGAACGAAACCTCAGCAGTACAGGTCCGGAGAGGCCCTAAGAGGGAACTATACCGAAGGTCAGGCTGTCATGGTTTGTTTTGACTCTCAGACACAGAGTTAAGATAAAAACACAACTTTATTGAAAGTTTACAGAAAACCCTCACGGGTTTGACATCACACATATATCTCAACACGTAATAGTACAATGCAATGGTGATCAATGGTACGGTGAATAGTAATAGAGAGGCTCTACTGGCCTTGCCAATACCGGGTAAGGCAGCCTTAGGATAGGCACAAATATGGAAATAGGCTCTACCGCCCTTACCAATATACCAGGCTCTACCAGCCCTGCCAATATACCGGGCAAGGCAGCCTGGAGACTGGTACAACGAGAAAATAGGCTCTACCGGCCCTACCAATATACCGGGCAAGGCAGCCTTGAGCCCAGAGGTGACAAGTACTGGTGCAGTACTGTAAGTGGCCTCAGTGACTGAGAAGTGGTGGAGCAAACCAGTCGCACGTTCTGGACTACACAGAGGCCTACCAGTGCTATATAGGTGTCAGCGAGCAGCCGGTGAATTTAGGAGCAAACCAGTACCTGCGTGCGGGACTACACAAGGACACTACCGGTGCTGTATGGGAAGCCGCAAGCAACCGGTGATATATGGAGCGAACCAGTACCCGCGTATGGGAGACACAATGACACTACCGGTGCTGTATGAGAAGCATCAAGCAACCGGTGAAATATGGAGCCAACCAGTACCCGCGTACTGGAGTACAAAATACACCACCGGTGCTGTATGGAAAGCAGCAAGCAACCGATGTAGATGGAGCGAACCAGAACCCGCGTACTGGAATTCACATAGACACTACCGGTGCTGTATGGGAAGCAGCAAGCAACCGGTGATATATGGACCGAACCAGTACCCACGTACTGGAGTACACAATGACATTACCGATGCTGTATGGGAAGCAGCAAGCAACCGGTGATCGATGGAGCGAACCAGTACCCGCATACTGGAGTACACATAGACACTACCGGTGCTGTATGGGAAGCAGCAAGCAACCAGTGATATATGGAGCAAACCAGTACCCGCATACTGGAGTACACTATGACACTACCGGCGCTGTATGGGAAGCAGCAAGCAACCGGTGATCGATGGAGCGAACCAGTACCAGCATACTGGAGTACACATAGACACTACCGGTGCTGTATGGGAAGCAGCAAGCAACTGGTGATAGATGGAGCGAACCAGTACCCGCGTACTGGAATACACATAGACACTCAGGGATGAAAATGTTGCGCAGGTGACATGAAGACGGAGAACTCTGCACACGATCCAGAAGCAGGAACAAAGAGCCAGGCTGGGACAGGAAGCTGGAACAGTAACGGCAGACGACCGGATCAGGAACGGAAGCAGGAACGTCACCCCAAACCGGATCAGGAACGGAGGCAGGAACCACTTCAGCATGGAGGCTGTCAGGCAGGTAAGCAGACGGAATCTGGAAGGTAGCGTATGCAGCAAAGGCCCAGGAACTCAGAAAAGGATGCAGGTGGCTATAGACATAGAAACACCATGAAAGGGCAACCAAAGGGTGCCAGAACCCAGTCTATATAGGCAATACTGGGTGGATTCAAGACAGGCAGCCAATGGAGAGCCTTCACAGATAACTGACAGGAAAAAGCAGAAATCATGGGCACTGTGATACAGGCACCCTAATATAGGGAGGTGAATAGGCTCTACCGGCCTTACCTATAACCGGGTAAGGCAGCCCAGGAAATGGTACCAACAAGGATATTGAGGAGGCTCTACCAGCCTTACCTATAACCGGGTAAGGCAGCCCAGGAATAGCATAAACGGTAATATAGGAAGTGCCCTGAGGCACACAGGCACCTACTGAACGGGGTACAACCAGTGTAAACAGGCAGAATGCTCAGAACAGCGCAACCGGAGATAGCGGGCCGTGTAGCCTGACAGGAGGTAGCACACAGGCTGGATAGTATGCCAATGGAGACTGCAAGGAGGCCCAGACTGAGAGGCAGCGCAACCGGAGGCAGCGAAAAAGAGAGGACTGACAGGTGGTAGCACCGCTAGTGACCGGTGATCACAGGCGTGTAGTATGCAAACAGAGACTGCCAAGAGGCACAGGCTGAGATGTAGCACAACCGGAGGCAACAGGTAAGAGCAGACTGACAAGTGGTAGCACCGCTAGTGACCGGAGCGCACAGGCTGTATAGCACGTAACGGAGGCTGCATTGAGGCACAGGCTGATAGGTAGCACCACCGGAGGCAACGGGTGCGAGCAGACTGACAAGAGGTAGCACTGCTAATGACCGGAGATCACAGGCTGTATAGCGCGTAATGGAGGCTGCAATGAGGCACAGGCTGAAAGGTAGCGCAACTGGAGGCAACGGGAAGCACCGATTGGCAGAGACCATTAAGGCAAAGGCAGAGGGCACAAGACAGGGACAACAGAAGCACTAGCGACAATTGGACGCTAGGCGGAATAGCCAGACCCTGGAACGGTACACAGAGAGCGGTAGTCAGCCAAAGCCTGGATCGGTACATAGAGAGAGGTAGTCAGCCAAAGCCTGGATCAATACACAGAGAGCGGTAGTCAGCCAAAGCCTGGATCGGTACACAGAGAGCGGTAGTCAGCCAAATCGGTAACGGGTCGTCGGCAGGCAAGCTGGGTCCAGTAAACAGGCAGTGGAGACAGGAGCAAGGTCAGACGGAACCGGATCATACACGGAACAGGAACACAGCTACAAGCGTCAGTTCAGGAACACCACGAAAGGGCACCGGCATAGTGACAGAAGGGCGTATATAAAGGCAAGCCCTGGGAGAGACTAGCAACCCAGAACCAATAAGAAGCAGCCAAAACAAACCCGGAAGTAGGAATGTCGCACAGTCAGAATCCCGGGCACCATGATAAATACAGACCTCATCAGTCTCCAATTTTCAGGTAGGCCATAGCTTGGTCCCAGCGGCGGGAGGTGGTTTTGGTGTCTTGCATTGTTTCTTCTGAGGACCGTGAACCTCAGACCAGAGGTTCACATCCAGCCAGATGTAGATCCCCATAGGCAGATGGAGTATTAGGATCAAGGGCAAGATGATGAGGAGCCTGGATACCCAAAGATGTACAGGCTGGTATCTCCTCCATGGAGTTCAGAGTAGCTGTAGCACCTTAATGCGATGAGGCAAAATGGGAAGCCCCACTTGTTGTGGTGGTTGTGGTGGTATTCAGCGAGTGGATTCAGAGGCAGAGCTTCACACTGCTGAAGCATGCAAGGAGACAGGTCTTGGAAAAATTACAGGGTAGCTCCCTTATACTGGACTGCACCCAGCTCCCTTGCTCACTACATAACCCAGTCCTTGTCTAGAAAATGTGAAAAGCAGCAGATTATATCAAGCATATAAGGGCCTTATGCAGCCTCTCAAACAGTATCGATGGTTGCGCTGAGAGGCCCAGAACTTCTGTGAGGATTGTGCCAAAACAGCAGGTATTAAGGACAGATTCTGGGAGGCCCCTTAACCTTATGCTGTATCTGTGACCTCAGTTGTCCAGATCATCCAAGTTGTATGTTAAGTATTGGATGGTTTCATCCTGTTGGGCAATAAGTTGCTCTAGATTATGTTGTTGAAAAATTGATCTTGCTCTTTTTCTAAATTGCTGATTCTATCATCCAGCTGAGTTAGATCTGTCTTTAGGTCTGCAATTTCTTCACAAACAATATCATTGATATCGGCAGCCAGTGCTTTAAGATCATCCTTGGTCACCATGCTTGTTATGAAATTCTGCAGCAGCCTACTGTGGAATGACCTGGAGTTTCCGACAGTGCAGGGACCCAGGTAGACTTCCCCTGCAAGCACAGAAGGCTCGGTCAGAAGGCCTATATTCAGGTCACCATCACTGTTCCCAGCTAGTGGGCTAGGGTGTTCTTTACATCCACTGCAGGTTTTCCCACCCTTGCTTGTGGAAGACTGGTAGAAAGGAAGTTATAGCTGGAGAGTGCTTCATATGACCCAATTTTTTTACAGGTCGATGGACTAGGGGACACTGTGCTCCAAGACTCAACTTAGTGAGGCAATTTGAGGCAGATTCTCCACCATCAAGTTATTATAGTTTAAACTGTAGTTTTTTACAGTGATCTTTGATGTCCAGAAAATTTTCCTAAGTTCACTTGGTGTTCTGCCAGTTATTCTATTGCATTATATGAGAGTGGGTCAGTTGACAACTGCAGTTCTCTATGGAATGTGTAGTAACAACTTTATATCTTTCAGTTATAACTAACTAAAACAACTGTTAGCAGCTGGAGTACCCTTGTTTTACTCAACTGGAAAAGCTCTATAACACATATGTATATTTTCATTAAAAGAAAGTATAAGTCTCCTTTAAGTCCTTGAATGCTAGAGAGCCGTCCAATGAATTGCTTTGGATTCAAGGTAGTTAATGTTTGTAGGAAAAGAAGCCACATGGTATCTGCAGACATTTTTATTGAGGGGTGGCAAAGCCATAATATGCTCTCCAGGCCAGCCAGACCTAGGGGTGGGCGAAAAGTGAGAAAAATTTCCTGCATGACTTTTTGCAAAAAACAGATGATTTTTCTCTTTTTTTCACGAAAGTTTTCTCCTTTTCTCCAATGCTAAATTTTCCTCCTTTTCGCCAATTCCAGCAAATTTTTAGCCTATTCAAACACATTTTTCTCCTATTCTAACACATTTTTTGCATATTCCAACACATTATTCTCCTATTCTGACACATTTTTCTCCAATTATAACATATTTTTCTCCATTTAACACATTTTTCTCCAATTCTAACACATTTGTCTCCTATTCCAACACATTTTTCTCCTTAATATGATGCAACATTTCCCAGCAAAATATTACTTCTTCTGAGGGCTATAGTGGAAAAATAAGTAGTCCTACAGTAACATATGCCTTGAAAAATGGGTCACATACTGACTGCTTTTGTCCTTTGCCACACTAATTTCCTGCTTAAGTGAAACTGGCACATTTTCATGCTGATGTCAAGTGATTAAAAAAAAATAAAGTACAACCTACAATGTGGCAGATGTATATGGTAGTTGTGGTGGGGGACTGGCGTTTTGTGAAAAGTGGGATCTTGACAAACTGCATCCACCTCGGGAGGAGAGGGATCATCATCACTGATTGCACATGCTTCAGCAAACGTTTTTGTACTAACATTTTACTCCCATGTCCCTGCACTGCTCTAGCTTTCCCCCTCCCTCTTGTGCATTTACTAGACATTACTCAACTACTGTATGAGTTTTACTCTCTACAGTACACCACTGATGGAATGTGGTGTCTTGCCTTGACCCTCTTCAAAATTCTCAATGTCGTTTGCTGTCTATCAAGTCTGCCTCAGTCACAGAGCTCCCAGTCAGCTGTCTAATATATTTTTTTAATTATGTTTGTTTGTTGTTTTTTTGTTTTTTTTTTTAAGTTGGCCATCCTATCTTGTCACAGTTAGTCCCCAAAAATATATAATTAAAAAACAAAATCAACAACTTTTTTCCCCAGACTTCCCAACCACAGAGACAATAAAAGTAAAATCAGCAAGCAATTTGGACCTGTGTCTTGCCAGTCAGCCACACCAAATTTGGGGGTATTTTGGGTTAATATCCTTCCTCCCTTCTTCCCTATTGTGCCCCCAGTCTCCCCTACTACAGAGAACAAATTTCCTACCTAAATGACTCCTTAAACTAAGCTTCAATTCCCCTTTATTTCTCTAGCTCAAAAACATGCTGCTCTCACAAACACAAAATGGCACGCTGTGAGAGCCTGATACCCTTTTATATGGCTGTGGTGGAGAAAAATGTTTCTACCCATTAATTTCAATGCAATGAGCTAGGTGAAAAAAGCAGAAAAACAGCACTTTTCGTGGGAAATTTTTCACCAAGCGAAAAGTGCCATTTTTCACTGATTTCTGCTTGAGGCAAAAGTTTTTGCCCATCCCTAGCCAGCCCATCACAGCCCCTCTGTTTAATCAGGCGATGAGCATGTGTAGGGGGAAGGGGCAAGTGCCCTCGGACGTCCATGCTTCTACCTTTTCTGATGAAAGAATTAGCACTTTCAGCACTGCTTCACAATGTTTTGCAAACCTTCTGGTCCTTAAAGCATTAAACTGATTCCTTACGGAGGACTTGAAAACAAAAGGTGAGATCCAATGAAACTGGATCCCCCTGCAAATGTCAAGTACTCCAAAGCATTAAAATGCCCAGTGTATATTTCATACTGCAGGATGGAAAGAACAATATTTTATTGAAGACAATCAAGAAAAATGTAAGCGGAATAGCAATTAATATTGACAACACTAGGTTTTTACATAGAATTAGAACATTATCTAGAGTCTTTCCTTCCAGTAGTCTAATTTTTGCACAATGGGTACATGTTGGTCACTAAGACATGCTTTGGGCAATATGATGCCCACCAGGTGCTACATATAACATATGACGGGAGTTGTAGTATGGCAGCATCTGGAAGGTCTCACATTGCCCACCCCTGTAGTAAGAACATCCCAACTTTATCTGAACAGCTTTTTGCCAGACTTCTACTTTTTCTTGATTTTCACGTTTTATATATATATTTACCTCTGAAAGCAGGAAAGGGAGCAGATGTGTCTCAAAGGTTTTTTTAATATACTTGTATAAATATCAAGAGGTCTGTCATAGTACATTTTATACGTGCCAAATGTTATTTTATTTTCATTTTATATTTCTAGAGTCTATATATTGGACAAATATATGTAGAAATATAAATATTTTCATTATATTTTATAAATCTATGCATACATGTATAAAATACACACTTTGACCAAAATGTTATTGAAATTCTACCAGAAATGAAAAAAGTAAATGTCTGCAATCTTTCCAAATCAACTCCTGCACAGAGAATATTACTTTTGAAAATTACATACAATAGTTGTGCACATATAAGATGCTATTAACGACAAATGAAAATTATGAGATGATCATTTTAATTAAATATTTATCTGGAAATAATTTTCCACATAATTAAAAGCAGAATTAAAGGTATAGTAACATTGTATTATGAATAACGAGTAGTTTACGGCTAAGAAAAAAAAGGTTACTTCCACTAGGAGGTAATTCATGTTAGTTAGAATGGTCAAACCTGTTTGATTTCTTTCCTTTAATTTTTTTCTTTAATAATATAATTATATAAAAGTGACCACTAGGTGATGTTGCTTCATTAGTGCCTATGGAGTATTTGTATCATCTACTGTAAAAGTCTCCAAACATTGAAATAGAAAGGCATTAACTTGAGCTGTTAAAACCTTTGAATAAAGAATGTCCCAGAAGTGGGAGTGCCCTTGTTTTTCTCAACAGGAACAGCTTTACAATATATAGTTTAGTTCATGAAAAGCATTATTATTATTTTAATATTTAACCCCTTAAGGACCGGGGAATCCACGGCGCGACCCGACTGAACGACCACGTAGCAATTTTTTTTATTGCTCCGTTGCATTCCGGACTCCCCGAACAGCGTGCAGCTGCGGGGGCAGCCCGGAATTCGATGACGGTCATAGTACGTCATCGGTCATTAAGTCAAATCGACCCTTGACGTACTATGACCGTCAAGGGTCGTTAAGGGGTTAAACACTGTTTTGTGATATACTTCATGGCCTTAACTTACAGGATGGACACCTCTGGTATGCCTGTCTCGCTGGTGATTGGGTCTGGCATGTCACCCACTTAATAGTTGGGAGGATACTGTGGGAACATGGTCCTCTTGTTGATATATAGGGGGGTTGCATGTTATATTGATCATATGCTTCAACTATTCACACCCTATGTGCCTCCTATGTGTGCGCAGCCATTGTTTACTTTGTGTCATGTGTATGCATGTTTCGTTGATGCTGGGCTGCTCTACTGTCCTGGTGCAGCTTATATTGGTACCTGCACCTTATCCACTGCTATTGGGGTGTCGGGGGTGAGCAGCGTGCTCCTTCATAGGATACTATTATGCCCCACTTTTAATGTGACATTTGTAGGGTGCCTTACTTCTGGCCGGGCCGACTACTGATCTTTTGGTAGGGCACAGGGCCAATATGCCTTGGCTTGGTCAAACCCAGATACTCAATTTAAGTTTCTAGCTCTGGAGGAGTCTATGCTAGGGGAGGATTGTTGTTTATCTCAGCTTTTGACTGTGGTGAGTAGCTCCATTATAACCTTGGTGATGCAGTGTATGGGGCATGGGGGGGGATACAAACTGTGGCGGGCTAGATGGGCTGTGAACCATCTACCCCTCTGTGGGTTAATGTGGCTCTGAAACATCTGCATGGCCTGGACTTTGGTGCCATCTGGGTCAGCTATGGAATTACTGAGCAAGCATATATTTATGCTGACAATTTTTACTCTTTAAAGATTCTCTCACCACAGGCTCAGTGCTGCAGATTGGCGTAGAGCCAGTGTAGTGCCTCTATTTAAGAAGGGAACTAAAACAGAACCTATGCCTCTATTTAAGAAGGGAACTAAAACAGAACCTATGAATTATAGACCTGTGAGTTTAACCTCTGTAGTGAGAAAACTGCTAGAAAGGATAATAAGGGATTATATTCAGGATTACACCACAATAAATAAGATTATTAGCAGGAATCAACATGGTTTTATGAGGAATAGATCATGCCAAACTAATCTTTTCAGCTTCTATAAAGAAGTAAGTAGCAAGCTAGATAATGGTTAGGCAGTTGATGTAGTAAATCTAGATTTTGCAAAGGCAT
Source organism: Rhinophrynus dorsalis (assembly GCA_037306005.1). Classification (NCBI taxonomy): domain Eukaryota; kingdom Metazoa; phylum Chordata; class Amphibia; order Anura; family Rhinophrynidae; genus Rhinophrynus; species Rhinophrynus dorsalis. The sequence goes on from CM074718.1 coordinate 135,399,966, forward strand.
TTGATACAGTGCCACACAGAAGGCTGGAGTATAAAATAAGGACATTGAGTCTAGTCCTTTGCAATTGGAGAGAAAACAAGTTGAAGGATAGGGAACAGTGTATGGACAATCCTTCAATTCAGTTAAAGTTGAGAGCTCAGTACTAGCTCCATTGGTTTTTTAACATGTTTATAAATGACTAAATAGATATAGAAAGCAAAATATCAATATTTGCAGATGACACTAAATTATGCAGGTTAATTCAGAACAGGATATTTGCTCTCTACAGAGGGATTTACATAAAATATCAGATTGGGCAACCAAATGAAATATGAAGTTTAATGTGGAAAAGTGTAAAGTCATGAATTTGGGAAGAAAAAATCCCAAGGATACTTAAGAACGTAATGGAATCATTTTAGGGGACACGTTGATAGAGAAAGACCTGGGAATCCTTGTAAACTACAAACTTGGAAACAGTGACCAGTGTCAGATAGAAGTAGCAAAAGCAAACAGGCCTGTCTTGCATAAAAAGGGTTATTGAAGCAAGAGTGGATAACATAATTTTGCCATTGTACAAATCATTGGTAAGACCTCACCTCGAATATGCAGTGAAGTTTTGGGCACCAGTTCTGAAAAAGGATATTCTAGACCTGGAGAGGGTAGAGTGAAGAGCAACTAAAAATAATGGGAATGGAGGACTTGACGTATGAGGAATAACTAAACAAACTTGGTTTATTTACTCTAGAGAAAAGATGACTAAGAGGAGATCTTATCACATTATACAAGTATATGAGAGGTCAATACAAGTATCTCTGTGGTGAGCTATTCATTACAAGTCCTGATCAATTGGACAGGCGATACCCCTTGGGATTAGAGGAAAGGAGGTCTAGACATCAGCAGCGAAGGGGTTTTAAATTATTTAATTCCTTGCCCAAGGATGTGGTTATGGCAGATACAATGGATACATTTAAGAAAAGATTAGAATTAGTGGTCTCCTTAATGCTGAGAATTACAAGCAGATACTTATCCATCATGCAATATCATCATGGAGGTATCTGATTGGCCCCAAATGTTTTCTGCAGCATGACAATGACCCCTAACATACAGCCAAAGTCATTAAGAAATGCCTATCAGAATAAAGAAGAACAAGGAGTCCTGGAACTGATGGTATGGGGCCCTCAGAGCCCTGATCTCAACATCATAGAGTCTGTGCAACTGATGCTGTCTAAATCCACATAAGAACTGTGGTTAGTTCTCCAAGATATTTGGAACAACCCACCAGCCGAGTTCGTTAAAAAAACTGTGATCGAATAAAGTGTACCTAGAAGAACTGATGTTGTTTTGAAGGCAAAAGGTGGTCACACCAAATATTGATTTCATTTAGATTTTTCTTCTGTTCACTCAAAATGCATTTTGTTAATTGATTAAAATAAACTATTAACATGTCTATTTTTGACATTTGTCTATTCTTACTTTACAGCATTCTTTCACACCTGCCTAAAACCTTTGCACAGTACTTTATATAAAAATAGATTTAGTATTTGGTGTGTGCAAAGGCAAAGCATCACACTCCATCAGTTCTGTTCTGTACTATACAGTAAAAAACACACAGTAGCTAAGTAATGTCCAGCAAACACACAAGGGGTAGGAGGAGGGGGAGGAGTAAGTGCAGTGCAGGGGCGTGCAAGTAAATTGGTAGTCCAAAAACTAACTGCAGTCATGAATGCTGTAGCATTTGCAATAAATTATGGTGGTCCCTCTCCTCCTGGGGAAGAAAATAAAAGTAAAAAGAAACAGTTTGAGACCTTAAATGATTAGAGGAACATAAAGGTAGTGACGGGCAAGAAACATTAGGCAATGCTGAGGATAACCTAATGATGACTGATGATGATGATAATGTTATTGATCTAGAATATATCCCTCCAGCATCTTCCTCTTCTTCAGGTACAGATGAAGAAGAAGTTGAGAGGGAGAGAGATGATGACATGGCCAGAAAGTTAGGGTCAATCTTCCACCACTGAAAAGGAACATTGTGCCTGTTTATAAACTGTTTGAGAAAACAATTGGAAGGTCTGACCCTGTAAAAGCAAAGATGTCTAAAAATACACAGCCATCCTGTCAGTCATTATCAGCATTGTCACTGCTTCCAAGTACAAGCCCCACTTAGCCACACATACACTACTAGCATTGAGTAACAAGCAGCAACAACACAGGCTATCAACATCCTCAACCTTAGCATCTCCTGCTGCTGAAAGTGCAGCACCATTAACATCTAGTAGTAGTAGAATCACATCAAAATCGAGTCCCTGTAGTAGTAGCAGCAGCCACTCAGGAACCCCGCAGTCCATGAAGTTCACAGTATAGCGATACTTCACTAATGAGCCAAAAGCTAAGTAGGTTGCTATATGTTGTCTTCACAAAAAACATGTGAGCAGGGGGAATGCAGACTCACACCTAGGCACATCCTCAGTGAGTTCCCACCTAAAACACAACCACAGGTCTGAATGGGAGACACTATGAACACTTCGGAAGTCCCACACCTATCAGCAGAAAAATTACTCCTAAATGTTCCCAGGGCTCTGAGTTTGTTTTTGAAGATGACAAAAGTCATGGAGTGCCTGCATATACAACCACCATCCCCACCACATCCACAAGTGATGACATTAAAGCAATAAACTTACACAGTTCTTCTACTATGTACTACCATCCCACACTTACTACGTTCTTAGAAAGACATCAAAACCTGCATAGATACACCTATGGAATAATAAACTTGCCAAAATATTGGCGGTGGGCATGATGCCCTTTTGTTGATAACAGAGGCTTTAAAGAACTGATGTCATGTTTTGCACCCTGCTACAATATATCAAGCCACAGTTATTTTTCAAGGATGGTTGTCCCAATGTTAGTTAAGCAGGAAGCTTGTGTTGTGGTGAAAGGACAAAGGCACTCAGCCTGCTAACAGATTTTTCAAGGCATACGTTGCTGTAGGACTTGCAACTTTTACTTTCAGCTATTTATTTCTCTACTTCAGCCCCCAGAAGAAGTAATATTTTGGGTGGAAAATCTAGCAGTCATAGAAAGCATAGTTCTCATGGATATTGCATTGGCAGTGGTGGAAAGAAGAATATTTTATGTATTTCTATGTGTGAAAACATTTAGCTAAAAAAGCAGAAAATCAGCAGAATGATTAGGCAGGTCCAAGGAAATGGGATCAACAACAGCAGTTATATGGGTGATGATCATCATGGTTCCACTCTGAGGCAGTAGCAGCACTGCAACTATCTCACCACTTCAGGCATATGTGGAGAACAGGAGTTGGCCAATATTGCTTCTCCTCTTGCCCTTCCTCCAAAATCATGGATGTGTTGTTGGAATATACATTTTTCCCTTGAGAGAAGGAACTGTGCCTCTCCTAAGAAACTTTAATGTGCACAGGAGGATCAACAACAGTCACTCTAGTTTAGTCACACCAGCTGCTTCACTAACAATAACAAAATCAACTTCAGAATCATCATCACAATCAATCCCTCCCTCATTACCAAAACTCTGAGTTTCGAGCTGCTGTAGTAGCAGTGGACTGCTTACGGATGGCAAGTGTGACTTAGGGTTCCCTGCTGCACACTTGCCATCATCTCCTTTCCCCTCCTGAGTCAACAAGGCACACTGGCAGCAGTAGCAGCAGGCACAGGTAGAGCTCACCTGTATTGCTCAAACAGCTACCCAATTCATCCTGTGCCTGTGTCACTATTTTCCCCCAGCCCCCAAGAGACAGCATTGGGGGACTAGGTCTGGGGAATCAGGGCTTCCAGACCCTTCAATGCTGGCAGTGGTCACTTCCTCCTTAGACTCACTGGATGCATCATAGACTTGTGCGTATAGGTTCAGCCGATTTCGGAATTCGGGCAAATAAGGGTCATTCGCCATCATTCGGGCCATCTGAAAGGAACAAGTCATTCATTTTTTGAAAACTGAATCCAAACAGCCCAGGTTCAGAATGTCGTCGAAAATGTTGGAAATTCGGCAATGACTACCCGTGCGAGCAATACTTTCCCTCCATACTTTCCCTCCCTCTTTAGTCCAATTAGCTTCTTTGTTTCATGATGGGGGTTGGGCTAATGACACGTCAGATACCCAGACAGCCTGCGTTTCCTGTTAGTCTGTTGTTCGAGCTCAGAGACAGCAGAAGGAAATAGAGAGTGTCCAGTTGTTGTGTAGGCAGGCAGGTAGAATAGGTAGGCAGCCAACATTAGTACCTTACTGCCACTGCAAGGGAGAGTCATCTTTGTTCCTGTGCAAAATATGGAATTTGTTTTAATAGTTTTCAGAGTGACACAGCCATTCTCACAGTTGTGTAGGCAGATAGGCAGGCCTAGTACCTTATTGCCACCACAAGTGAGAGTCATTTTTTAAAGTATGTTAAATTCAGAATGTTGTAGAATTTCATCCGAGTCAAACAGGTCTGGTTCGAAATGCGGATCCTCCGAAAGACAAAAAAATTGTCCGAAATAGAATTTTTGCTGTGTACAAGTTTAATGAAACATGGTTCTTCCAGCTCTTCCTTTTCTTTGTCATCCAGGTGCTCATAGTAGTAGCACACACTATGAGCCTCTGCTGCCTTAATTTTTCTAAATTACGCACTGCAAAACAGCCTAGAACTCTCTTTACCTCTCTAGCTGTTTCTGTTGCGTTTCTCTTCCTGGCACGACAACTCAAAGTACATGTAATTAAAGGGGAAAAAGTTTGTAGCCATTGAAAAAAATAGCAAAAACCTTTTGGCAAGAGGTGAAAATTGCGAAGATTTTAAGGGCTTTGTTTAAGGTGGATTTGTCCATGAAAAAGAGGAAGACCACATGGTTTTCGTGGCTTTTTTCATGGGAACAGAACAGGACCATAGTGGGTAAAATATTAGAAGGGATACTAATTGATAGTATTCAGAAGTATGTGAAGACAAATAATATTATTAGTAGGAGTCAACATGGCTTTATGAAGAATAGATCATGTCAGACTAACTTACTTGTATTTTATGAAAGGGTAAATAGTAATTTGGACAAGGGAATTACTGTTGATGTAAGCATTTGATATAGTGCCTCACAACAGGTTACCGTTTAAATTAAAATGCTTGATTGAGCTCTGGATGATAGATGCCAGAAAATTGTTGTAAATGGAACCTTTTCAAGTTGGTCTAAAGTTGTAAGTGGAGTTCAGGGTTCAGTCCTGGGCCCAATGCTTTTTAATTTGTTTATAAATGATCTAGAAGTGGGAATTGAAAGTAGTGTCTCAATCTTTCCTGATGACACTAAGCTGTGGAAGGAAATACATACAGCGCTAGATTTTTTTTCTGCATAAGGAATTAGATAAACTGAGTGAAGTTGCAGATGACATTTAATGTAGATAAGTGTAAGGTTATGCATTTGGGCTGTAGAAACAAACATGCTACATGTACTCTAAATGGGAAACAACTTGGGTAAACCTCAGAGAAAAATGAGTACTGATTGATAGACGATAGACTTCACAGCAGTGTGCAGACTCACTCAGCTGCTGCAAGAACAAATAGGGTACTAGCCTGCATATAAAGAGGTGTAGATGCATAAAAAGAGGTGTAGATGCACTGTATGCTAATATTATTCTACCTCTACATAAATCCTTGGTTGGGCCTCATCTGGAATATGAAGATCAGTTTTGGGCACCAGTTCTTAAAAAAGACATTATTGAACTGAAAAAATTGCAGAGACCTGCAATAAAACTGATAAAGGGTTGGGAGGATCTCTGTTATAAAGAGAGACTAGCCAAACTGGATTTGTTTACATTAGAAAAGAGACATCTAAGGGGTGATATGATTACCATTTACAAATACATTCAAGGTCAATACAAAGAACTAGCCAATGAATTATTTACGCAAAGAGCTGAGCTAAGAACAAGAGGTCATCCATTAAGACTAAAGGAAAGGTGCTTGAACTAAAACAAAGACAGGGATATTTTTTACAGTAAGGGTGGTAAAGCTATATAATTCTTTGCCTTGGGATATTGTGCTTGCACATACTGTAAAGAAACAAAAAAAGAAAAAGTCAGGAAGCGCTCCTAGTGTATTATCGCCACAAAACTTGAACATATCACCAACCACCACCAAAAGGTGAAACACTCACAGCATTGGTGGCTTAATCAAACACATTTGATTAAGCCACCTTTTTTTATCAAGCAGTAAACTCAGGCAGCACCACTTTAAAACTGCATCATCCACGGGGTGAAAGTAGGATACATGTAAAGATACTCACATATGAGTGTCTTCCAAAGATACATAATATCCAAAAATTAACTTTCATTAAAAAAAATAGTTAAAAAGGAGAAAAAAGAGTAGAAAAAGCACAATCTAATCCAGCGCAGCAGTCCACTAAATACTAGGTGATATCTACAGGCATAAAACACAGAATCCCTCTATATCTCAGCAGTCAAAGAGGCACTTTTAAATTTAAAGGGATATTCTGGGCTTAAGGCAAAGCACACCGCAGTAGTGTAAATTACACTCCAAATAAAAGGAGATAACCTGGATTTGTACAATCCACCAGTAATAAAACAGCTATGAACCATCTGTGGTACAAAGACAGGTACCAATAGCTGTATAGGCTATTAAAGGGAACGCAGACAATCGGCAAAGGTACAAAGTCAAATTTTGCGATAACCCTTCAGCCAGACACACCGATGGATCATATCAACAGGCTAATCAGAAATAACACGACCACTGGTGAGCGTATAAGTAATCAACCTGTACATGCAGAAACCCACTGTTCCTGTAAAAATAAGTGCATTCTTGCCCTGCTGGATACAATGGATCACTGCTAGATGTCTAATTATTCATGCACATTTACACAAAAGCAGAGTGGTACTAAAAAACTGTCCATGATCGCCAGACAGAACACTTACAGAGACTCAGACAGCAGTTAGCAGTAAGCCATTTAAAGGTCCAAGTAATGAACAGCTAACGGCAGTTCACCAAGTAATACGGCTGCTACACTAACGTATGTTTTGGCCCATTAGGAAAAAAAAAGTTCCAAGTTTAAAGGACTTTGTTAGCTGTAAAAATTTGATAAGGGACTCATTCACTTACTTACTCACATCCCAGCCAATCAGTTTCAAAGCACAGCTGCTCAGAGCTGATTGGCTGGGATGTGAGTAAGCACATCCCAGCCAATGGCTGTGAGGTAATTGCAAGTGAGACTGCCCATATATAAAGGCAGGCTCACTACCAATCCCCTCAATGTGTAATGGGCAACCGCCCATGAGGAAGATGGAGGGGAAGTCTGTGCTGCATGATGCTATCTCCGCTGCCACCACCTCCGTGGCCCCACACAGTGGTGGAGACAGCAAGCAATATTATAAGAATACACATATAAAGCTAAGTATTTTGAAGAAATAAATTTAAAATGGCATTATTTAACATGGCATTATTTTAACATGACATATATGGCAACATGTATTGGGGACAACTTGGACATCTTATAGTACTAAGTGGCAGCATATTTATGGAACTGGACTGTGTTAATACATTTTTTAACCTGTCTGAGCACCAGAGAGGTACTCAACACATTGCTTTGCAATGTGTTGCGTACACCTCTGGCACCCAAGGGGTTAAAATATGTATTAGGATGATGCTTATTTCTACATTATACTTATATCTCTTTGTTTTTTTTGCAGCTAGAAGACTGACGAAAGAAGAGAAGGACAGAAGAGACAGCGAAGAAAAGACAGAAGGAGACAGACAGTGGATAACAGGTAAGTGTAATACATATCAGTTAACGATCGGTGCTTGGCAGTATGTCAGGCACCGAAAGTTAATTGTTTTTTACTGTGAAGTTCTCAATATCACTGATATTAGTGGTGTTTTGGGAACTAAACGCACAAAACATCCTTTGTGGTTTTAGCTGGTAGGGCCTCTGACGTTAGACATATAATTTTTTCAGCCGGTATTCACTTTAGCCCTACTGGCTATTTTTATGCATGCCTTTAAATCTACCCCATAATGCTTTAAAGTCCTCCCTTCTTCCCCTTTTCCCTGATGTCAGCTGTAAAGCTGACAGCAGGTGATTAGAGTCTGTCGACTCTAGGTGGCTCTTCAGCAGAGCCGAAATAGCGAGATTTAAAAATAAATACTTCAATGGAATGGACTACAAAGTGTGCCTGGTTTAAGTATTTTTTTTTTTTAATCATGCTATTTTGGCTCTGCTGAAGAGCCACTTGCCGGTCCCAGGACCAGGATCTCCTGCTGTCAGTTAGACACTGACCTCAAGGAAAGAGGAGGGAGGAGCTTTAAAGCATTATATCTCTCAAACCATAAAGGTTTGTGAGATAGCAGTTACATCGATCGATTTCTTTTTTTATTGTCGACATTACTACTCTTTATTTAGGTAAGACATTACTAGCCCTTTAATTTGCAATAATACCTATAGCTCCTGCTGCTGTCCTTCAAATGCAAAACACAGAGGAGTATGACTCTAAGTTTTTTGTAGGCGTTGACAAGTCATAGTGTACCCACACATGATTGCACCCACCGACAATAGTCATGTTGAAAGCAATAATGCTACACAAATCTTCTACTATGCACTGCCAAACTATACGCTTTCAATTTTTGGGAAGGAGTGAACGTTTTACCAAAAATAATCCCAAAGTGCACCTGTGGAATAGCAAAGTTGCCATAATGTTGCCAACTGACATGTTGCCTTATTCTTTTGTAGAAAACAGAGGCTTTTAACAGCTGATGTAATTTGTTGTTTCTTTCTGGCATATCCTAAGCTGCAGTTATTTTTTAAAGATGGCTGTGCCAGAATTGTAGAAGCAGATGATTAGTGTGGTGTGCAAAGGTCTGGAAACCTCTTATGGCAAAGAAATTCACCTGACAATAGAAATGTGAGCAAGTGATCAGAGTACAGGCTGCCATCAGTGAGCAACAAAAGCATGCAACATCAGGCCACAGCTAATCGTGCCTCTTGCTCTGGCAGTTTTATTAAAGGATAGCAGCAGGGTAGACCGTACCATTGCCATTCCACTTTGTTTATGCAGAGTTTATGCAGAAGTACAAAATAAACTATGACAAAAGAAAGTCTTAAACCCTGATTCTTTAAAGCTGGTTTTTGAGCATGCTGATACAGATAATGGCTCCAACATGATGTCTGCCTTGAGAATTGGTGATATGTTGCATGTATCCTGCTTTGCCCACATCTTAAATCTAGTTGTTACTAGAATAGATACCACACAGAATCCAAAACATTCAGAGAGATGCTAAAAATTGCCCAAAAAATCTGTGCACGTTTTAGCTACTTGTATTCATAGCTACATAGTAACATAGTAGTTTAGGATGAAAAATGACTTGTGTCCATCAAGTTCAACCCTTTTCCTGTTCCTGTTTACGGTCGTTGATCCAAAAGAAGACAAAAAACCCCTCAATACAGCAATTTCAAATTCTGCTTTGAATGGGGGGAAAAAATTCATTCTTGATTCCAAATGGCAATCAAATTTCTCCTTGGATTGACAAGCACTAAATAAATATTAATTCTAATATTAACAGGTCAAGTCCTGGAAAAAAAAAGTGTGGGAACTCACCCAGGATTCCCCCCCCTGCGCAAAATAAATATGTATGGCTCACGTCAAGTGTGTCTTTCTCTATACATGTGTGTATATCATTGAATGTATGAGTGTGTCTATCTCACTCTATGTATGTCAGTGCATGTGTGTGGGAGTTTCTGTGTCTATATGTGTGTATCTCTGTATCTATGCATTACTAAAGAGTCGATATGGGAGCTCAGCAGCTACAGGTCTGTGGCGAAGAAGGCACAGACCTCACCATGTTGCGGGTGCCAGAGAACTTGGGTCCTGCTAGTGGGAACGGCGTTCCTGCTGAGGAAAATGTACAGGAATGCCGTTCCCATACATTCCTGCAGCACTGAAGTCCTGCATACATAGCCCTCTATGTTCTGCTCCTTTAAAAAAGTATCCAGGCACTTTTTAAAGTCATCTACTGTATTCAATAGCACCACCTCCTCAGGCAGTGAATTCCATACCTTCATTGTCTTTACCGTAAAGAATCCCTTCCACTGTTGTAGATGACATCTCCTTTCCTCAAGTCTAAGCAGGTGACCCATCATCCTTTGTACTGTTCTGTTAATGAACAGGTATTTGGAGAGCCCTTTGTATGGGCCCCGAATATTTATATATCCCCTCTAAGATGCTGTTTCTCTAGTGTGTACAAGTTTAAATTTTCTAGCCTTTCTTCATAACTAAAACATAGGTATTAGTTTTGTAGCCCTCCTCTGCACTCTCTCTAATTCCATAATGTCCTTTTTCAGTAAAGGTGCCCAGAATTGAACAACATATTCAAGATGGGGTCTTACCATGGACCTGCAAAGAGGAACAATAATATCTTCCTCCTGTGAGTCAATACCCCTTTTAATACATGCCAATGTCTTATTGGCCTTTGCAGCTACCAGATGGCACTGTGCGCTAATGCTAAGTTTATTGTCTACCATTACTCCCAAATCCTTGTCATTAGTAGATTTTCCCAAAGAAACACCATTTAAACTATATGTTGCATTTTTATTATTATACCAAAAATGCATAAATTTATACTTGTCTATATTGAATCTCATTTGCCATTTGCTTGCCCAGTTACCCAATTTATCCAAATCCTCATGTAATGAAGACATATCCAGTTCAGACTTTCTTACCCTACTTAATTTTGTGTAATCGCCAAACACTGATACATGGCTCCCTATGCCCACTGGGAGATCATTAATAAACAAATTGAAAAGAAGAGGAACCAGGACAGATCCCTGAGGTACTCCACTTATCACATCTGTCCAATTAGAGAACTTCCATTTTACCACCACTCTTTGCATTCTTTCATCCAATTTCCAAACCACGCATAAACATTTGCCCCTAAGCCTATTTCATTCGATTTGTACAGTAACCTTTTGTGTGGAACCTTATCAAATGCCTTGGCAAAGTCCAAATAGATCACATCAACCACCACACCCAAATCTATATTTTTACTCATTTTTACGCAAAATGTAATCAAGTTAGTTTGACAAGACCTGTCTTTCACAAAGCCACGTTGGCTCCTGCTAATGATATTCCTGATTAAGATGAATTCCTGAATATATTCCCTTAGCAACCCTTCAAGCAGTTTCCCCACCACAGATGTCAAGCTTACAGGTCTGTAATTTCCCAGCTGGGATTTTGATCCATTTTTAATTATGGGCAACACATCTGCTTTAAGCCAATCTGTGGGCACCATACCTGAAATAAAAGAATCCCTGAAAATACCTGAAAATCAAAAATAATGGTCAGGGCCTGGCTTAGCTCTTTAAGTACCCGTAGGTGTATACCATCCGGCCCAGGGGCTTTGTCTACTTTAACACCATTTAATTGTTTTAACACTTTTTCTTGTGACAGCCAATCCCATGATTGTTCTGTAAAAGTAATTTACAGGTTCTTATCCATTGGGTCTTCCTTGGTAAAAAAGGAAGAAAAAAAATATTTAAAATACTTGCTTTTTCTCTGTCCCCACCTGTTTCAGATAACAAAGAACCAACATTATCAGACTTTAATTTTTTGTCATTAATGTATTTAAAGAATTTTTTTGGGTTACTCTTGCTCTTCTTAGCAATTATTTTTCATTTTCCAATTTAGCTAATTTAATCGCCTTTTTACAGGTTCTGTTGGCATCTTTGTATTTTGCAAATGCCTCTGCTGATCCCTCAGCTTTATAATGTTTAAATGCCGCTTTCTTGTTATTTATTTAATGAATTACTTTACTGGTTAGCCACATTGGTTTTAATTTGCTTCTTTTGTATTTGTTTCCAAAGGGTATAAATTAATATGTATATTTTTTGTAATGTTATTTTGAAGGCATTCCACTTACCTTCTGTGTTTTTTCCAGAGAACATTCCATCCGAACAAGACCAAGGGATACATTAAACCTGCTAAAGTTGGCCTTTTTAAAATTCAGTGTTTTGGTGGAACCCATACCAAATTGTGTTTTTGAATTAATCTCAAACGATACCATGTTATGGTCACTATTCCCCAAGTGCTACCTTACTTGGATGTTAGAAATAAGCTCTTCATTGTTAGTCATTACCAGATCCAGACATGCATCCCCTCTGGTTGAGGTCTGTACTAGTTGAGACAAAAAACTGTCATTCAACAAGTTCAGAAACTTACTGCTTTTAGCAGAATTAGTTGTTCCATTTTTCCAATCAATTTCTGGATAATTAAAATCCTCTATAATTATAGTTCTCCCTATTTGAGAAACCTTTTCTATTTGCATTAATAGCTGTGGTTCTTCAAAGTCACCAGTGTTTGGTGGTTTGTAACAAATACCCACTAATATTTTCTGGCCAGTTTTACCCCCATTGACTATTTCAACCCACAAGGATTCCACATGTTCACTATTGTCATTGCATATATCTTCCTGAAAATGAAGCATTAAGCTGATGAAATTGCTTTAGTGCTGGTCCACATCACTGCTGAGATTATCAACTGATTTTGTCTTTCTAGTGATATGGAGGCCAGCATATTCTTTCTTCTGCTATGCTTTACCAAATGGTCATTTAAAACAAGAAATGGGTCTAACAGCTCCATGCACTTTCAATTCTCTTCTGTCTGCTTCCTATCCTCAGTTTATTTTTTTGTACCTGATATGTTTTGTTAGTTTTTCAGTGTATAGTTAGTCAGCATTTTTTTTTTGCTGGTGGCACCATTCTGTGATGTACTCCAACACCACCTCACACACATTCTTGGTACAGTTATTCTGATCTTCCACTAGCTTAGCTGGTAGAGGAGTATCTGACCTCAAGATCAGCACAAACAGTTCTGCTTAGGCTTCATCAAGGCTGGTCTTGGGGTGTCAATGCTCTCTAGCTAGGATCTCAAGCACCGTACTCAAGCTTCTGGATTTGGTGTTGGATGAGGTCACAGAATATTCCTCCTTAGCTCTACCTTCTCACTTACTTTTGTACATAAACTTCCTCTTAAGTAACCATGGAGGGAGATGCACTTAGGTGTGATAAATAGATGACTTCTCCAGGGAAATCACTTCTCCAAGTATTCTGTTATTCTATGGAGCCAAAGTACTAAGATTTCTCCAACACAGGTTATATATAATAATGTAGGGACTGGAGAAGTGATATCACTGGAGATGTCATCTCCTATTTATCACCTCTTTATCACTCTTTATTGCATAACCCCCATTATTTGCCTAATGTATACATCATTTAGTTTCAAAAGACAGACTAGGTTAATAAACCCAATTTGATGCTTAGACAACAACTGTTTCAGATTGATGAAGTCTATCATGATACAAATATCCATGCTGTGTGCAAATACCACATCTAGAATACACCTTTTGTTAGCTCTTTTTTGCATAAACTAATGATGCAACAATACATACCTGGCCAAGAACTAACTAAGCAGCCAATTGTTGAATTCATTGTGGTCCTCTACAATGGAGGGATTATGTATTAAAAATTGCTGTAATTCACACAGTTTTATGGTTTATCAATGTAAATACCCACAAAATAAATCTCACATTCTGCACTTTATCCTGTTGGTCATTGTTTCATGTCAAATTCAATGTGCTGGAGTACAGACCCAAAACAACAAAACTTATATTACTGTCCAAATAATCTCTCTCTCTCTTTCTGTCTCTCTCTTTTAGGGGATGTCTGGCAACTTGTGGCCCAGGGGCAAATACAATCAAGTGGTCATTACTACTATTGTTCAAGCTCTCTGTCCTAGATCACCCCCTTTTTTACTTTTAAAATTGCCATTAATGTTGTGAAGTAAGGCAAGTGACACCACATAGCTTGCAATTGATACTGCAGAACTTACAATTTAAAGGAGCAGAAAAGGTATAATGGTAGTGCAATCCACATGGACATCAGTCAATAATAATAAAAATGGCTAATACTGACTGATGTAGGCTGCCCGTCAGCTACTCCTCTCTCATACCCCCACCCTATTTGATCACAGGGATAATGTGGACAAAGGACAGGAGCATTTTATGGAGCCAAATCATTGCTATATTGCAGTGTGAACTTAGCCTTAAACTTACAGTTGGTCTCTTCCATATCAAAGCATACACTGAAAAGTTCAGCTTTGATTTGGAAATGTACAACTGTACGGTTTTAACTGACAATATTAGGTTTAATGTTCACCTTGCTGTGCAGTTTTTGAGACAGTTTTATAAATTTTACTCATTTAAATAATTTGAGCAATATATTCTAGAAAAATTAACTATTCACAGTCTATATAACCACAATTATATCTAGGAGTAAAATTCCCCTTTAAAGTTAATTTAGTTAAGTTCATGTCCTCATATATAATCAATGCTCTGTTTAAGACCCTATAATATGTCAGAAATGTTCTGGTCAGAATATTTATGTAAAACCATATAAGTTGTTTTATTTTATGCCAAATCTTCTGGGTAAAATAACTTGTTACTTTTCAGCTGGTTGCATTAACCAACAGAGATTGAACACAAAGAACAGTTTCTTTAGCTCAACGTTTTAGGAATCCATCCATCATCTATGTTTTTCTTACAAACAGTAGAGATGTTCATAAGCATGATCACATTCTCCTTAGCTGTAAAAAGACAGAAGATGTTGGCTCTCTGTCTATACATACATGCTCATACAAACTTTACTAGTTGCTAATTTAAAATGTTTCCTATACTATATGGTTTTCTTTGAAACCAATATATATTCTCTACACAGTTTGCCATTATTCACTAGCTACACATTTAAGCTTCTTATAATCCTCTTTTAGGTGAGTAATGAAGAAGGAAAAGTAAGTTGTTCATGGCAGCCTTTAAAGGCAACAATTTAAAAGCAGATCCATAATCACATTGCTGTGCTGCACATAAAGCTGAATTTGTTAGAAACATTAGTTGTAACTATGCCAAAACAATTAACATATATTAATTCCTATTAATTCCCAATAGTCAAAAGCAAAATCTTAAGATTATATTTAAGGATACTGGGATTCATGAATCATTTCACTTTGCATATTGCAGTGGTAATATTTTTATACCTGTTTTTTCAAGTATCCTCTTATTTTGTATATACATTCCATTTTCATTTAAAAAAACATAACATTGTGAATAACCGATTCATAAATTAGAAAGCTTCCAGATCCTTCCATCAGCCAGACCCCAACCTTTGAGCCCACCCACATTCAACTATATAATATTACTTTTATTCATCACCTCTATATCATTCACATATCATCCTGCAACCTCTCTGCCTAAAACAAAGAAAACATACAATAATGTCTGGAAAATGTTATCCACTCCTTCATATGACCAAACCATCCACTATCCCTTGTCCTTCCCCTTTCACCTCAAACTTTACTTAGTAGGAATCCTCACAACCTCACTTTCCTTTTACCGCCTATCCTCTTTTCTTTACATCATTCTTTACATCCTCTTTTCTTTCAACACTACCCACCTTCCATGAAACTCATGTCTTCCTACATACAGTAACCTTTTCAGTTACTTCCATTCCTGTTGCTCTCCACCTATTTTCAGCAACACATTAACACCACCAGCACATTTTCTGGCACAATCCAACAAATCAGTTCTGCACAAGCATTGTCATTTCTTTCTCCTCAATTATGAATAATGTTGCCAACTCACAACTCTGAACAGGCTCTGTTTGGCCAACTGACCTACTCCGGCCCCTTTTTGCCTAGGGCCCTCAGAGAACTCCCACTTAAATTTTAGTTTAGGATCCTACTGTTTTGTCTGCACGTCAACCCTGACCTATATTCAGGCCACGCATTTGCATAGGAGCCGCATCTTCCACCTCTATGAACCCAATTCCTGCTCTTATCATTCAGGAGATATTCTATTTTCCCTTTTGGCCTCTAATCAGGCTCATTGTCACATGTCCAAGCCTAGGTTTCAATCACCTAGGTTTTCGCTACACCTCATCACTTACTCCACTTTCTCTGTCATAAGCCTTGACCATTAGGATAAGGCTATGTCTGCGTTTATGGGAGAGGCTGGAGGCCTTTATATACCCTCCAGTCCAGCCCCTTTTGATTCATGTCATCTCAGTGAACCCCACCTCCCACCCTCCAACACCCCTTTTCATTATTCGCTACTTTTAGATGAACCCTCTAATCAGGCTCACTGCCACACATCCGATCCTAGGTTTCAGTCACCCCGGTTTTTGCCACACCTCATCACTCACTCTGCTTTCTTGGCCATAAACCCTGACCATAAATAAACAATTATAAATATCTCAAAAACCTAGCTGGGAACTTGTTAGGTTTCACTTGGAATCTCCGGACTTTGGGTGTGTCTGGTCTCCAGGTACAAGCTGAAGTTATCCAGGTTCCGGAGAGCATTTTCTGCACATGTGCCGCTCCACAAATGTGTATAATGCATACAGATCACTCCCAGTAATACATTGTTGCATGTACTGAAGACCTACCCATCGCTTCCAATTGTACATTCCTGCATGCAGCATTATAAAAGGTTAAGAGCTGCTGCATTCCAATCTTATGTGAAACTCAGAGCTCTCAGCAAAGTGCAGTTCCCAGAATATTTTGGGAAAGCATCCCTCCCTATTTTAAACAAGCATAGAGAAGAGATAAAGCATTGTTAATACAATTACTGCACAGAGCAGAGGTGATGATGTTACTAGGACCTCCCAGAGCAGGACGAATTCAGGGTTATTAGGACTTTACAGAGCAGGGAGGAGGCGGAGTTACTAGCATAGCACAGAGCAGAGAGGACACAAGGATACAAGAACTGCACAGAACAGAGAGTAGACCGAGTGACTAGGACTGTACAGACCAGAAAGGAGGTTGGGTTACAAGGGAGTAGGGAGGGGACAGGGTCATTAGTGCTGCATTCAACAGGACAAAAACTAGTAAAGTTGCAATTACAATGCAGCTCTGTGATTGCTGGTATAGTGTATGTAAAATGATGAATGAGAACTCTTGTGTTAAACATTCTCTGTTACAAAATACAACAAGTTATTATAATTGTAAATAACTGTAATCTTTATCCATGTGGACAGGTATCTGCCAAATATATATAAACTCATTTTTTCATATATCCTCCATCCACCTTTAGCCTAGTAATGCAGTTTGTAAGTTTCCGCCTGGTTCTGCCCATTACTGCCTTGTTCCTCATAGTTCCCTGTCCACAGTCTCCCAATCCTGACCACCCCAGTTAAGTCCTACCTACATTAAGATGCTAATTGTGGCATGTGAACAGTCCCACCACATCTGTCCATGAGTCTTCAGGAGGATTCAACTTCAAAATTCCCAGATGCTCATAATCTATTGTTTGAAATAAAAATGGCTAAAAAATATAGGTGCTTTTGAAGGTGCACCATAGATGACAAATAAATGTTAGTACCCATTGGTTTAAATGTGACTTTGAAACCCTTGGAAGCTAGAGAGGTTCTCAGTAGGAGTGGGTGAAAAGTGAGAAAAAAAGTGAGAAAAATGGTGCAACATTTTCCAGCACAATATTACTTAATTACTTCTTCTGCTGTGGAGAAATAAGTAGCTAAACGTCAGATTTTTGAGTCCTATACAAAATATACCTTGAAAACAGTGTTAGCATGCAGATTGCATTTGTCCATTGCCCACAACACTAACTTCCTGCTTAAGTGACATTGGCAGATATTCATGATGATGTCAAGTGATTAAAAAAAAAATAAAGTACAACCTATAATGTGGCAGAGGTGTATGGTAGTGGTGGTGGGGGACTTGTGTGATGTGATTGGTGGGACCTTGACAAATTGCATCCACCCAGGAAGGAGAGGGATCATCTTCTATTGCACATGCTGCAGTTTTTGGGCTACCACTTTACTTGCATATATATATATATATATATATATATATATATATATATATATAATCAAATGTAATGTTTTTTTTTTCATTTATTTGTTTGTTTATTTTTGTCCACCCTATCCTATCATTGTCAGAAATACATAAATAAAAAACCAAAACACACCAAGCTTGTTCAACAACTTCTTTCTCCAGACTCCCCCCAGCACAGAGATAATAACAGCAATATCAGTGAGGAACTTGAACCATAGCTGCCTGTATCTTTCAAATTAAATCGGTCAGACAGAATGTTGTGGTATTTTGGGTCAATCTCCTTTGCTGCATTCTCACACCCCCCTGACACTTATAACACAGAGATAATAACACCAAGATCAGCAAGGCACTTGACATCAGTGGACTGTGTCTTTCAAATCAAATCAGTCTGACGGAATTCTGGGGTCAACCTCAGTTGATCCCTTCTCAATCATACACCCAGACACCTCCAACACAGAGATAACAGCAAGATCAGCAAAGAACTTGGACAACAGCTGCCTGTGTCTTTCAAATCAGTCAGACAGAATGTTAGGGTATTTGGGTCAACCTCCTTTGCTCCCTTCCTGTCCCCCCAGACACCCCTAATACAGAGAACAAAAGTGACATATCCTACCTACAAGACTCCTTAAACTAAGCTTAATCTCTGCTTTATAAGCTTGTCCACTCTTGTTCAAAAATTAGCTGCTTTCTTTTTCCTCTCACAAACACAGAATGGCATGCTTGTCTAGAATGCCTGCAGGAGAAAAAGGGAAACTCACCATGTGCTCAGTAGAAATTCAGGCTTGCCATTGATTTCAATGCAGTGAGCTAGAAAACTGCATTTTTCGCCCAAAACTTGCAGCTTGCTGAAAAGTGCCCATTTTTTCGTTGTTGCTTTTGAGCCAAATGCTGTCGCCCATCACTACTTCCAACTTTTCCCAATCAGATAACTCCTCCACTTACGCACATCTTCTCCCTGAACTATCTCACTTATCTCTCTGACTCATATAATGATACTTGTACTACATACATCTTTGCCTTCACGTATAATGTAATTGTGATGTTCATGGACTGATTTCAGTTAGTTCAGTGAGATCATGATATAATTGAAGGATGTTGGTACACAGCGCTCTGTCAAGCAGTTGGCCAAGACTGGGTAGCAAACATTCTGGCAGCATTATCACCAAGTAAAACTACCCTCAATGGAACTGAAAGTATTATTTTGACTATATTTTTATTCCTTCTATAGACTTTATTTCCCCCAAAAAATTAAACAGATTGACATATTATTGCATATGCATAGAGTGTGGCCGCACTTAGGTCCTTATGTATAAATATAAACATAATACGTACATAACATATACACACATCACAGTTGATATGTGAAGTTGATTGTAAACTGCAGCACTCAACTATGACATGGCATATTCTGCAGTGCATTGACTGCCATGATATTGTATGACTTTCAGTGAAGTGGAATGCTCCACCATTTTATGCTGTACACTGCAGTGCTTGATGGTGTGGAATCGAGTGCTTCAGAACTCTTTACATTGAAGTGCAGTTAAATACAAAGTGGTAAACAGCTAGATTTTGTTAATGCCACAGACACTGGATATGAATCTATTGCATTTCTGTGCAACAAGTTAACATCTTTCTTTTGAATATATGAATTTCTAATACCATGGATCTGTATTGCAGGAAAACCCAAACCTTAATCTCCTCATTTGTACCCCCAGGATTTGTGACCCTTTCCAATGAATTTAAAATCTGGGTGGACAGAATTATAAACAGTGAGTTTTTTTCTTTCTTTCTTACCTCTCCCCCCTTCTTCCTCTCCTTCGTCTATCAGGCAGTCATTCTTCTCATTCTCAGAATTAACCTTGGTCCATTGTAGCACCATGGCAACTGTTGGAATTGCATTGTCATTCTGCATGATTGCTGTTCTGCTTTTATATTTTGTCACTGTGCTTTCTACATTGTGTTGCACTTATACCTTAATACATTTCACATTACAAAATACAGCCCCATTTAAAACAATGGGAATTTTGCAATTTTTTTGTTTGCCCTTTGTTGTGCAATTGGCAGCCTCCATTTCTTTTTAGTACATAAGTCTCACAAAGTACTGTTGTATTCCCTTATATGTTTAGCCATTTGCCTTATGATAAGTATGGCCAAAGGGCTATATGCACAAATTAACAGAGGAGATAATCTGCGGCAAACCAATTGCATAATGAAGAAGAAATTAAAACTCTGTGTTTTTAACTTCTTGACTGCTAGAGCGGCACAAAGGAAAAGTGGTGCAATTCAGTGTAGAACTCTCTCGTATTCAAGGGGTAAATCAATGCGCATTTTTGGAATTTTTTATGGATTCCCTATGGAACAGTTGATTTGCCTCAGAATTGCTCCTCATATTTCCTGGTGCACATGGTCCCAAGGTGGTAAAGATGCAGAGCAGTGGTGAGCAACTTGAGGCCTTCCAGCTGTGGAGGACTATAATTCTCATCATCACAAAGCCCATGGCTGGCGGAAGTTGAGGAGCTAACAAGCATACATGATATTGGGCCTCCCACCACCAGCTTTCCTGAATTTGCACAGCCTTACACCTTTAAGTGCCAGAAGGGTGTCCAGTACATTGGAGAGTAATGCTATGGACACCCCTAAGACACTCAATGGGTTAAAAAGCCCATCAGAAGTGGCAGATCAGCTTTATTTATAGCCAACATTAAATCTCAATTTAGTCAAACTTTCTAACCTACTTAAATTGGCTGTAAATTAGACTGAAGGGGTTGATTCTCAAGTATTTCCATGTTATTTAATATGTTTTGAGTGCCAGAGGGGTGCACAATGCATTGCATACCCCTCTGGCATTCAAAGGGATAAATAAGAATTTTTAAATAATACCTTACTTTTTATGTAAATACCTTTTAAGTAATAAACAGAATAAAGATGATTTATGAACAGACCTCCGCATTACAATAAGCTGAAAGGACTGCTTTTGTTTGCTGCACCTGCCTAACACTACTGTACAAGGTAGCTGAGCAACATGCCAGCTTTACATAAATTGTACCAAAGGATAGCAGTGTTGTAGTGAATGTTTCTCTAAATTCTTTCCTCTCCAAGTACTTGAGGGAGACAGTTAAAATCAGTTAAAATTCTTCATCATTATTCCAGCTATATTTAACTGAATTATTATTAAAGAGTACCTATCACATTTACAGTTCATTTTTGGCAGACCGGCTCCCCAAGGAACAAATGTGCTCATGGAGCCAGGGTTGCATTATGAACCTTGGTAGACTAACGGGAGAGTGGAATGGGGGTCATAAAATAGATCCATGGAGCTCCCTCATTCGACCCATGAGAAGACACTCAACAGCAAGACTTAAGTCTGAGAAATCAGTCTCATTGACCTGAGCAACACAGCCCCGATAGACCCTTTGTGTCTGACTTGAAAGGCTGACACAGAGGATCTATGGAGGCTGTGTGAGCAACCTGCAAAGTGTGTGGCCATACATCTTTATTGAGTTCCAGCTTTACGGGTCAGTCTTCTTACCCCTAATTGAATGATTGAAACCTTTTTTGGACATTGCAGTCCTGGGCTTTTAACTAAGTCTGCTCTTATAGTAGACTTAGCAAAACATGATAATTGCCCTTTAACATAAAAAAGTATTTTCAGTGGTGACAGCTGCTCACTATAGTTATAGCACTTAAAAAAGGAATTATGTGGAATCTCCTTTACAAGCTGTATTGCCTGTAGGAAATGTGTTAGCATTAAACTAATTTTGTCAAATCCTTATCTCTTTAATGATCTCCCTCATTTGCTTGAATAATGAATCAGATACAGATTGTACTTTAAGTGTTTTTTAAATTTGTCCTTTGTGGCTACAAGCCACACCAGGTTGTAGGAATAATGAATGCATCTGTGCAAAGGTCAAGCACATAATTTGCTTCTTAATGATATATTTGCTTTGTCCTTTCTCAGTTCTATGCCATGTACACTGCATAATAATGTATAAAAAGGAACTGTTATGAACATACCACACATAAATTGAATGGTAGCAAGACAATTTATATTATTTGAAGAGCTCCCATTGCAAAATAAAATATCCGTTGTCAGTTAAAATTTAACTGAACTTACTTTATGGCAATGCAAACAGCAATGCCAAGAGTAGGTAGGCTTGTCTTTGTCCTTCAGGAGGAAGATGGGAATTGTAATATCCAAATCTGGTGCTCCATACTATGCCCCATGTTGGCATTAAAAACTGGAGATGGTGGTTTTGAAAGCAATGTTTGTAATTTGATTAAATGTGCTGTCAAAGACCACCAGTGCATAAAAATGTCCAACTGGAGCAAAATTTGCACCCTTTGGACACCACATAAAACTAGTTGAATTTGGTATTCTACACTCAGTGGCTTCAACTCATGTTAAGAAACACACTTTTTATGGCTTAAAAATTACGCCAGGAAAAAAGGAGGAGTAGAGTCCCTAATGTGAGGTGAAAACCACTGGTGTGTATTTGAAAAGTGGTTTCCAACATACACGCTTGTGCTTAAAAACAAAATAAGATTAACCCTATGAGTGCCAGTGCAATATGCAACATATTGTACAGTGGCACTCACAGGTTTAATCACACTACAGTTAACACATCCCCTGAAAAATAAAAACTGACCTGTAATCCTGATGTCCAGCGGGTCTTCAGCACCCTGGTCTCCGACTGTCGTCCACTTCTGTCTTCTTTCTTCTCTTCTTCCTTCAGAAAAATCTGTGTTAAAAAAAAAGCAATGAGAGTTCATTTGAAAATAAAATAATGCCCCCAAGAGATGCCAGAGTTAACCCTTTGAGTGCTGGAGACTGGCTTTTAACATGGCCAGTCTCTATTCAAAATTAATGCCAGGCTCCAGTTGGCTTGGGTGCATGCTTAAGCACCTCCCAGCCAATCAGTGGGGGTGGGGAGGGTGACAAAACCTGCTAGAAGCGGGGGAGCAGGGACTGACCATATAAAAAGTAGTTTCTGTTCAGAATGCTCTCATTGGAACCCGAGCAACAATCCAGTATGTATAGGGGGACATTTCTAATTTGGACACTTTTTTAACATCTCCAAATAAGAATTACTTATTTTTTTGACAAAAGGATTGACAATATCTTACTTTGGAGAGCTATGCCATACCTTTGTGTGCTGGAGGGGTACCTCTCCAGCACTCAGAGGGTTAACTGTGTCATCTCTTGGGGGCATTGTTTTATTTTCAAATGAACTCTCATTGGATTTTGTTTAACACAGGTTTTACTGAAGAAAGAAAAGAAAAAAGAAGACAGCAGAGAGAAGATTTAAGAAGAAGACTGACAGTAGATGCAAGGTAAGTGTTACATTTCTGGGTGTTAGGATAGTGTTAGGAGAAGTAGTGTTTAATTGTCATGTTAGAGATAATGTAGGTTTAGTATCTGGGTGGTGTGGGGAGGGTGACTGTGTTTTGAGCTTACTCTCATTGTTTGACACTGTGTCAAACAAAGAAAGTTGGCTTTTTAGCTTTGCTGTTCCTACAATTCGTGCAATTTAGCATGCATTGTGGTAGCAAAAATCAATGCGCATTTGGCCATAATGTGGATTTTGGCCACCATGTTGTTCCATTAGATCTTGCCAGAGGTGAGCGTATAATGAATTTAAAATCTCTATCATTCACAATACCGCTCACTCTGTTTGCCTGTATGTTCTGACTTGGAGCTACGTAATGGCAAGATCTGAGATTTACGGTTTAGGTTATTTAAACAGGTATCTTGGGGTTAAAAGGATATCATTTATACGAGCATAGAGATCAACTTAGACTTTCTGACTGACTTGATTACACTTATCAATCATACAATTTAAGAATAACTTTCACTGTCTAGGACCTCATTCATGATCTGTATATTTTGATCATTCACACATTTCAGGTTGATTTTCCTCCATCTATGATTTAATATCCATTAATTAATGACTTAACAGGATCCCAGAAACAGTAGTGTGGCTGATAAAAGCAAGTGTCCTACATGGCTTAAAGATACAAAAAACACTTTGTACGGAGATGCATTTGCAGCACATTCATATAGGCCATCAGGAATGCCCAGATGAGCAAGCAGAATTACAATTAAGTGCAGGGCAGGACTTGCTGAAAGGAATTCTCATGACTGCTTATTTTTTAATGAGAGATTACAATGATATTCAATTAGATATATTCATTCTTTATGTCAAGTTCCGACTGATGTATCCTATGTTAATCTTTAGTTTTACAAGCATATGGTTAAATATATGAGAAGCACACATTTAACAAGTGTTACTGCAATGCTTTCTACATTTATAGGACTTTACAAACAGGAGTACTACTTATTCTAATTTCTAGCATATTTTCCTGCCTAGCTTACACTGATGGTTATTTATGAATGATCACTGCAAATAGTGGTGGAAAGCAACATTTCAGAAAAACTGCTCTTCTTTTTATTTAGTAAATCTTGCTTATTACAAATGTTTGTACTTGATACCTGCCCTTACCACCAATCCTCATGCTCAAGAAACAGCGGGATATATGTATAGGAGGGATCATAGGGGTGTGTAATACATTGCAAAGCGATGTGTTGCTCACCAGTCTGGTACTTACAACGTTAAATCTTCTTCATAACTACCATCCATACTTACTGACTACATAATTCAGTGCATACTGGGCCTTATGCAGAAAGAAAAACATCATTGACCAGATTTGTTCAGATCTTCTTACAACATCAACCTCTACGTTTCATGCTATGCTATTGCTATTTCTGCATTTTCAAATTTGTAATCACTTACATAACATCAGATATGGACTGTCATATTACTGTTCAATTGACTTTTTGCCAAATATAACAAATAATGTATTGCGGAAACCAGATACTATTTCCCATTTACTATTGCCACAAGTGTTATAACCTTGAGTTCTGTAAAGTTTAACTTGCTTTATTCTGTCTACCCTGTGCTGCTGAGATTGTTTCAGACTGTCATGTTCTATATCATAACACTCTTCTAATATAAGTATCATGGTTTTGGCTCTTGTTATCTAGAGAGCAACACTGAGTGCAACCGACTTATTATTTCACTTGTCAGTTTTACAACCACAAAAAAACACCAAAGTTATTTTGCTTGCACTTGAGCTAAAAATATAATAAGATAAGTTTGAATGACATTTAATTTTAATATGAATTTAAATAGTTATTTATAGTTTTAAATAAAATAATATAATACATTGTTTAAGTTAAGATGCCCATATTCATATGTCAATGCCTTACAGCCAAGCCAGCTATATTTAAAATCATTGTTTTGCAATGGAATTTATGAAGATCTGAGAGAAATATAACATTTAGTTCTATTGTATGTTAGTATAAATGGCTCTGCATTTGCCCAGAGTGTGTGACTTATAAACACAGACATACCACAGTGTCAGCCTCACTGTCTCTCTCACTTAGTCACACTTAATACCTTTCTCTCTGTTACTGTTTGTTTGTGTGTCACTGTTTCTTGCTGATTCTCTCTCTCTCTCTTGTCTCTCTCAGTCTCACTTTGCGATCTCTCTATTTTATGATCAAAATCTCTCTCTCAAAAATGTTTTTGCTCTATTTCTCTGTCTGTCTCTCATGCTCGTGCTCTCTATTTCACAGTTGTTTTCTGCTTTGTGTTCCCTTTGCTGTGTTTGTGTGCAGATCTCTTTTTCTCACTCCCATTTTCTCTTTGATTTCATGTACATCTCTCTCTCTCTCTCTCTGTCTGTCTCTCTCTCTTTGCCTGTCCATCTTTCAGTCTGCCTGTTTCTCTCAGATATAGATGATGTGGCTACGTTTCTGCTATAGATGAAATGCCATTAGTCTATGCAAATTATAGGCATGGGTGGTCTACTTAACTGTCTGGGACATCTGGGACACCATTCCAAAAGTTTACTGCTACTTTAAGCTGAAAATGTTATAGATTTTTTTCATGCTAAAACGAGGGTACTTCCCTGGCTGGGAGATTTTTCATAAAAGTCATTACAGCCTGATCTAGTTCTGTTCCCTTCCCAGGGCCTAGATACAGTCTGCATTAAGAACCTCCAATCAATAGGAAACTGAACCACAAACTTTTATTTAAACTGATTTACATAGTTTATAGTAAAAATACAGACTGGACCACAGTGCCTGCAATCACTAAGGAAAATGAACCCTCAGAGCATACAGTCTATACAACAACTTATCCAAAGAGATGACAATATACTAAAAATGCAGATATGGCCATTTGGTTGATTTCTGTAGTGAAAATAATCCAGATCTAAACCAAAAAGTGGAAACCCCTTATAAAATAAAAAAGCAGAGCCTGTAATCTGTGAAAGTGTAACAATCTGAAGCACGCTCTTGAAGGTATTAATCTGTAAGAGAACTGAACAAAGTTTACATTACAAACAATAATGCACACAATAATGAATATATCAGAACTTAAAACTGACACACCAAGATTACAGTAGAAATAAAAATGATCTCAAAGTTTAAAATCAGTAGTGACTGTGATCATTGGAGCTTGAAATCTTTAGGAGAAATGAACCAAAGGCTGAGTTCTCGCAGAGATTGTAAAAACTGACCCACTTAGATTATAGTACGGATATAACACAGTGCTTGAAACCAATAGCGAAAAGAAATAGAAGAGCTTGCAATCTCTGTGTGGAAAAAAAACATAGAGACTATAAAATAAAGTTTGTGGTTGCTTTCTCATTTATACTGAATATTTTCAGTTTCATTAATTATTGTAAGAAATTGCAAACAACAATAAAAATTACCTAATGACAGCCCACAGTGCTTTTCCCATTTTATTCTTAACAACATGACCAGATTTACTTCTCTGGCAGTGCAATCAGAGTCTCGTACACCATCCAATCAGAAGCTTTTGATTGGTGAACAAACACAGCCACGGATTGGCTGGTGAGTGTTTCATGCAATGATTGCCTGGCAGCTATGAGGAAACATCACTTTAAGTACTGTGGGGAAAGGAGAAAAGATGTACTGACTCATTATACAGTATTTAAGGCTTATAACAGTAGATTGTGACTAGTCTGTTCTTATGGAGGCATCCTTTCTCTCATCTTCCCCCAAAGGGTAAATGCTTCCTGACAGGGACTGCTCATTGTATTAAAATTTGTAACAACAGATCACAGCTGGATTGATCTAATGGAGGCAGACCACTCCTGCTCCACCTCTGCCTCTTCCTCCTGAAGTAAAATGCAGCATGACAGGAAAAACTTTCCTATCTTGACAGATAATAGAAAAGTGTTTCCCACCAACTGCATTTTACCTCTGGAGATGCAGGATGGATGTGATGCCTCTGTTAGGCAAGGCCAGTCATGCCAATAGTTATCACAAAGTTTCAATAAAATACCTAACTGTATCAGGAGGAATTTTACCTTGGGGAGTAGGCAAATGACTCCTGGATATTATTGATAAAGTGGGAAGGTGGGAAGGTGGTCCCAGCAGATTTTGTTTTACTAATAATTAGTTGCCAGTAGACCATGACCTAACCTTCCTGCTTTAAACGCCTACCAGAACCACCTGACCTCTCTAAACAACATCATAAATAGTTTTGAAGCGCTGGTTATTAGTCAAAGTCGGCTATATTGAGACCCTTTTAATCTGACTATTTTAGCTATCTTCCATGCCCCTGGCCCATTTCCTTCCATACTCTTGGTTTGCTACCGTCCATCTCTTTGGCATATTTTTCTTTGACTCTCTTAATTAACATGATCTGTTTGACCTGCTCCTTATCCTCTGTTCATTCCTGCTTGCCTGTCCCCTCTTGATTCCACCATCTGCTGCCCCTTTCTCATATGCCCCTCTCTCACACTGTTCCCTTTAACTCTCTCTCTTATCACAATTCATTCTGAATAGATTTAGATGAATCCATTTTTTTCCAGATCCACCAGTTCCATGAACAAGGCCAAAATGTACATCTGTGGTTACTGGTGTTCCTGTGCAGAGAGGACTTGTCTGTTATTTTGAAACTGAAATGCCCTTTTGGGTGGAAATTTCTCCTCTCTAATGGCACTAGAGAGCTAAACTGTGATTATTCTAAGCAATGGCTAGCTGTAGAACAGAAAAGACCTAACTCTACCAGGAAAAATTTTAATTTTGGGGGAAAATTATGCCTCCTGGATTTTAATGATAAAGTGGGGAGGTAGGAAGGTGGGTCCCAGCATATTTTTTTTAACTAATCAGTAGTAAGCAGTAAATCATGTCCTAATCTTCCTGCCTTACACTCCAATCAGCACCAGCTGCCTTCTCTAAACACATCATAAATAGTTTTGTGGCACTGGTTATTAGTTTATTGTCATCTCACATGGCTCTGTAGCTAGGTAGTATGCAACTGCCTCAGTTGTGTTGCAGACTTTTTAATCTGGCTATTTTAGTTATCTTCCATGCCCCTGGCCCACTCCCTTCCATGTCCTTGGTCTGCTACCTTCCATCTCTTTAGGATGTTTCTCTTTGCCTCTCTTAATTGCCCTGCTATGTTTGGCCTGCTCCTTACCCTCTATTCATTCCCACCTGCCAGCCCCCTCATGATCACACCATCTGCTGCCCCATACTCCCCTGTCCCTCTTTTATCCTGTCTACTTTACTTCTCTCTCTATTATCATTCTGAATAGATTTAAGCAGATCCATTTTTTTTCCAGATCCACCTGATCAATTTGTCATACTAATCTGGACCATTGTGTTCATCTCTACATTATGTTGATCCATATATGTTCATTCTCTTTGATGGAGAAATGCAGAAGATGTAAGGGGTACAGCAAGCACAAACACTCTTGAAACACTGAAATGTATTAAATTAAAAGAAAGTTTATTTAAAGTAACATATACCCCCATTTAAGAGACAACAAATGCCATAAGCATTAGTAAATAGGGATGGGCGAAAACTTTCACCTCAAACCAAATTCGGCAAAAAATGGCACTTCACCCTTGGCTAATAATTTCTTGCGAAAAGTGCTATTTTCCAACTTTTTTCACCTAGCTCATTGAAATCAATGGGTCGAAACATTTTTCCCCACCATAGAAAATATTTCTCTACTTTTCTAAAGCCATACGAAAGGGGGTCAGGCTCTCACAGCATGTCATTCTGTCTTTGTGAAAGGAGACAGCAGCACATTTTTGATCTAGAGAATAAAGGGGAATTGAAGCTTAAGGGGATCTATCACCCCTATACATGTTTATATAAAAAGTTAGTTTATATAGTGACTAGATGGAATACTGTTTTCATTACTTAAAAAAATTATTAGGCAGAAATTACATGTGTAAAGATTACCCTGCGGTTACCAACTCTGTATCACAGTCTGTCACTCTTCCTCTGCTCCCCTCCCTTGATCCAGCCTCCTTTGATGACTGACGCTTTTTGTATGTAGGCTGGAGCGCTGTCTGGTCAATGAGAGTGCTCCAGCTTACATGCAGAAAGCGTCCATCATCAAAGGAGGCTGGATCAAGGGAGGGGAGCAGAAGAAGAGTGACAGACTGTGGTACAGAGCTGGTAACCGCAGTCTGTCTGGAAGGCACGCAGTCTGTCCCAGGACATGCACATACACAAATGCATCCCCTAGGGTGATAAAGATAAAGCTACACAAGAAACATGGGAGGTGTTACATTTTGAATTGCAGAATGTTGTGCAATGAAATTCAGTGCCACTTTTAGTATTCAAAGGATAGATTATCAGGTATTATTCTCATTGATATTTTGGATATTTGCATACTCCTGCAAAAAGGGTGGATAATTGCCAGTCAGCTATTTCAAACATTTCTGTATTTTTATGTGAATGTCTTCAGTTATTGAAAATTCATTAAAGTACATAGGTTGTTGACCCTTGTTTCTCAATACTGGACAGAGGTCTTTGACACTATAACTGCTGTAGTGGGAAAAAGGATTCTAAGTTTCCCAGGCTGGGTATTCTATTAATCATTCCTGACTATATAAACTCATCCTGCAAGAGATATTTGCTGCTCGAATCGTTGGTCATGGCAAGTAAGGTTACAGCCATGGAGTGGTTGTCATCTGTACCCCCCTTTAATTGAACACTGTTAAACAACACAAGCCACGCTACCATCTGATATATGTACACAGGCTCTCCACAAAAATTTGATGAGATTTGGTGTCACTGGATTGACTTCTTTGCCAGAACCTAGTTCCCTGCTTACCAATTTTGATTTATGGGTCTCCCCTGTGGGATGGGGCTGACTCTCTTTTGGGTATCTGCTAGTCTTGTAGCAGGATGATCACTAATGTAGTCAGGGCCTGCTGGACATGGTGAGAGAGGGTGTTGTTGCCCCCCCCCCTTTTTCCCTCTACTCTTTTTTTCTCTCTTTTGGGTTCTACTTGAAGTTTTGGGAAAGTTAGTGTTTTGTCTATTTGGGTACTGTAAATGGAAAATGGAGGGGTAGGAAGTCATATGTACACTCAAACTCATCAAACTTGACTGTGCACAATGCAACTCTAAAAACATTCTATATTTTTCGATTTTACCCAGGCTGTGTTTTGCTTATTTGTCTTGCACTATATGTTCTTTGGCCTATGCTGTAAATTGCTGTTAATGCCTGTTTTCAATAAAATTTGTTAAAAAAAAGAATAGGTTGTTGACCCTGGTAAGTTACAATTGCCTTATTGAGTCAGGATACAATTTTATTTCCCACTTGGAAATGGCATCTTTTTTTTGCCTTCAACAAAAATAAAGGTGATACAGCAAAGGATGAACTTGATAGACGTCTTTTTTCAGCCTCATCAGCTATGTTAGTTGCATGCATATATTCTTGCCAGCATTTAAAAATATCCAGGTGTTCATTTTCCTGGGCATGACAGAGCATCCATATACTGTGCAGTGTGACACCAGCAGAAAACTTCATACAACAGATGTAAAATTGCATTTCTACAGCAGGATAATAATTACCCACATTTATATAATACATTAAATCATGCACATGTATCTTCACTGTCTAGATTGTAAACTCAAGTGAGTACGACCTCACTATAATTTCTTTCATTCTGTTTGTGTCTCGTATATTCTTCTGGCCTTTGTTTTGTACATTGGGGCAGTATATGTTCATTCTCAATAAATTATAATAATTAAACAGTATTAATGTGTGGGGAAGTTCAGAACCTATTAACCTTTAAATTACAAGCATAAAGAATATGGGCTTGAAATGTAGATTCAGAAAATATATGTAAAGCTGTTTACACAGTTTTCACTAACCTGACATGCTGGGTCCTCCTGCTTTCACATCTTCCAATACAAAGCAAGGAACAGGAGGAAGGCGAAAGGCAAGACACTTTCAGTACTCAAATCAGTAGGTTAGCAACATGTAGCTCACAAGCTGCTATTGGTCTACAAATGTCGTCATTTTTAGCCAGCAAATAGCTGGCTGAATACTAAAGTGATAGTAATGTTTCACAAAAACAGCAGCTCCATTTAATCTTCATAGTATTTGGGCCATATAGAGGGTTATTTCAATACTGTCAGAGTTCTGGTTCAAGAATAATTGAAAGATAAAGTTTCCCCCTCCTGCTCCTTTTACCTAGTGTAAGCCATCTCTTCTCAGATGTGGAATCAGGTTGCTAGACCAGACAGATAACAGCAGGGGACAATCTTCTTCCCATGAGAACAATGAAAGCCCTGCCCCCTTGACAAGTTTTTCAGGTTTTTCCCTTTTCTTAAGTGAAGATTGTTCCTCTCTGCAATCTACCTAGGCACCTCCCCTCTGCTCTGGCTGAGCAGTGTTACATCAGTAAAAGGGGCAGGAGGGGGATTCTTTGTCATTGAATTACTCTTGATCTACAACTCTGACAGAATTAAAATAACATTCTCCAAGGTCCAAATACTATGATGACTAACTAGAGCTACTTTTATTATGAAACATTACTATCCCTTTAAATATATTGCAGTCTAATGCCAGCCAGTCAGCCACATATTTCTCTCCAGATTTTGCTATAAAAATAATTAAGCTGGGAGAGCAGGAGTGAAGCACAATGTTCCTCATAGCAGGGCATGTATTTTGTGCAGTCGTCTGGTAGACTGGTGGCTGGGCTCCTGTCAACTACATCCCAGTTATCAGGGAAGTTGTTTTGAAAGTTCAGTTTTATGTTATTTAGTAGTTGAGGTGATTAACATAGATGTGGATGAGACAGGTGTGGGGTTGGGATTAAGAAGAGAGAAGGGGAGAGCTCAAAAAGCAATATTTTTTTATAGTAAAATACACCCCATCCGGATAATTTACATAAATATTTAAAAACATAAAAAGATATATCAGTTATGGAAGGCCATAAGGATACAGAAAAACAGGATACTTGGAAAGCACCTTAGCATGAGTTTCAGGTAGTTCTAGAGTACAAGAGCAACACTCGAGAATGTCCTCCTCCCAAACTGAATAGCTGACTTTAGTCGCCACCAACAGGTTACTCCCTGAGGAACACAGGCAAAAACTTTCATATACTCTGAAATTAAGATAATACTGAAAGTAGTGAAACCCAACACTATGCAAAGCCTTGTAAACCATAACAGCCAATTTGTACCTCACACAAAAGATCATTGCAGCTTGTGCAGGACAGAAGTGATAAAAGTAGTTCTGAAATAATTGCTTCATATGCTATAAAACTGAACAGTCTCTTTATTCTCCAAATCATTCAGATTTTTGCCCCTACAAGTAGCCACAGTGATGATGAAGTTGAAGAATTTTATACTGATTTGTTATGCCTCTACAAACAGGACAATTACCACAACAGATTTATAATGGGGGATTTGAAATGAAGAATTGGTAAGATCCAAAATGATGAAAAATAAATCGGACCACATGGAACTAGAAAAAGAGACGATAGAGGCAACTAACTTATTGAATTTGCAGCAGAACATTTGTACATCATAATTCTACAGCAAATTTGGACATGTAAAAGCCATAGTGGTAATACAAGTGAAATTGACTACTGTCATGTTACCCGTGATATTTGATTGCCTGTGACTCGGTCCGGTGGGCTGATGCTGCATCCTCTGGCTTGCCGCTATCTGTGGTCGAGCATCTGTGACATCGCACTCGCTATATTGTAGCATCAGGTTTATTGGCCGATTGAGCCGAGTGTTGCTCGTTTGACCCTTGCTTGGCTTCCGATTATTCTTTGACTCAGTCTTTGGCTTTGTCTGACTACCTGCTCCAGTTTTGACCAGTGGCTTGTCCGACTACCCACTCTAATCTGACCTTGGCTGTGGTTGACTACCCGATCCGGTTCCTGACTGTGGCTTGTCTGACTTACGCTCTGTGCAGTCTCCTGCTCCTGTCTGACTACCACTCGTCTCAGGTGATATACGAGGTCTTGCTCTATCTGTCTAGTGCAACAGTTGCCGTGCTGATAGTGTTGCAGGTGGCCTGTCCCTCCGTTGCCTCCACACTGTGCGATCAAGCTATTACCTTACTGGTAGTATCACAGGTTGTCTCTCGCTCTGTCGCCTCCGTACTGCGCTACCAAATAGTTACCTTCCGGTATCTAAGTGCTTGTCTCACACTCTGTTGCCTCCACACTATGCTACCAAGCAGTTACCTTTCGGGTAGTCTGCAAGCTGCCCTTCACTCTGTTGCCTAGGCTCTGCGCTTTCTGGGTACTGTAAGCTGCCTGAAGTTACCATCTGACAGATTCCTTCTCCAGGTATTGTCAGGGTATGCTCCTTCTCTAGACTCCTGGCGTACCGGGTTTCTAACCTATTGGTTAGAGCCAAGTCTGGTTCTATACATTACCACTTACAACTAGTACTGGGTACAGTTCAGTGTCAGCTCCTGGGTAGTGGACTAGGCTCTGTCCTCATGCCTGTTCTCCCATGGTTGAGGAAGTGTTTGCTCCTATTTCTTATTTCAATAAACTGGTTACATTTACTTTTACCTGTGTTGTGTGTTTATTTGCCTAAGACCACTGTAACAACTACATACTTACAAATATTAAAACAATATTCACTGACTGCTCAGTCTTAAATTGTTTTAACTTTGGAAGTGACCATAGTCAACAAGAGCAAAAATCTAAATTTACTGCAAGGAAGAAAGAAGGAAAATGATCAAGTCAACAAATGTAAAAGATGACACTTGAAAAATCATAAGAATTTTGAGTTTGCACTGGCTAATCACTTCAGTGTGTTGTAACACCTTCCAGACACAGACATTTTTACCCACAATTAAAAACTTATTGGGGATTATGCACTAAGGCATGATAAAGACTAAGAGGTGATACTGCTGAGATAACTTTTCCAGTGATATCACTTTTCCAGTTCCTATGTTATTCTATGGAGCCTATAACCTAAGAGCTCTAAAGTTGGAGAAATCTTAGTGCAGTGACTCCATAGAATAACATAGGAACTGGAGAAATGTATCAATGGAGAAGTCATCACCACTTTATCACCTCTTTATCACAACTTAGTGCATAACCGCCACTGAGACTATCATAGACACTGGCTATGCCCCAGAACCTACTGTGAAACAAATCAACTCAAATATCAAAATACAGTTGCCATGAGAAATGTTCTGAGAAATGAAGCCAAAATGTAATATTAGAAACAGGGCAGAATATGTTGAAATGTGCAAGACTGTAAGGAAGTACATAAAAGAAGAAATGCACAAGATCAATTTTGAGCTCATCAAAAGGACACTGGAAGAAAATCAAGGATTAAAGACAACACAATGAAAGATGGCTTCACATAGAAGCCAAATGTTTGCATTAAAGCTTGAAGATGGTACAACATCAAAAATTCAACAACAAATACTAAAATGAGTGGAAACGTTTTATTCAAATCTTTATAAGAATGAAGGACAACAACTGAACACAGTGCCAGAGGCTGAGGCTGTGCCAGAAGTTCTGATAGAAGAAGTAGAAACTTCAATAAAATCAATGAAAAATGTCAAAGCAGCTGAATTGATAAAGTTACTACTGAAATGTTGAAAGCGGGCGTCAACCCCTATTCAAAGCCATGGATAAACGATTTTCAAAATGCCTACTTCTCAGCAAAGTTCCTTAAACATGAAAAAATGCAGAAGCCAGCCTACTGTACAAAAAAGGTAATAAGGTTGATCTAAAAAACTACAGGCCAATAAGTATATTGTCAGTGGTCTGCAAGGTTCTCCCGATGATGGACACAACACTTAACTTGGTACAACCTGAAGAGCAAGTAGGACAGGCTTTGGGACAAAAGACCATATTCAGACAGTGCAACAAGTTATTAAAGGGATAGTAATACTTTGTTTTATCTTTATTTTATTTTGTAGGCATTAAAAAAAAACATGAAGAACGATATGTCTTGTCTCTCAAACCTTTATGGTATGAAAGATATTCACAAGCAAAGTTTCCCCACCCGCCCCCATTACCTAGTGTAAGCCATCTCTTCTCAGATGTGGAATCCAGTCCATAGACCAGACAGATAACGGATGGGGACAATCTTCTTCCTATGAGAACAATGAAGGCCTGCCCCCCTTTACAAGTTTTTCAGGTTTTTCTCTTATCTTAATTGAAGATTGTCCCTCTCTGCAGTCTACCTGGGTACCTCCCTTCTCCTCTGGCTGAGCAGTATTACATCAGTAAAAGGGGCGAGAGGGGGACACTTTGTCATTGAATTACTCTTGAACTACAACTTTGACAGAATTGAAATAACACTTTCCAAAATCCAAATACTATGATGATTAATTAGAGCTGCTTTTATTATGAAACATTACTATCCCTTTAAAGTGACATAATGAATACAACCTTCCATTATGCATAGCCTTCATTGACTACGAAAAGGCATTTGTCTCTGTTAAAAAGAAAGCAATAATACATGCCCTGATCAACCAAGGAATAGATAGAGCTTACATCAACATCTACCAATAAATATATCAATATCCAGCTGCATCAATACAGGTAAACAATGCTAAAGTTCAGATCAACATAGAAAAAGGCGTTCAGCAAGGAGACACAATCACCCCAAAACTATTTTCTGCATGTTTAAAAGACATTTTCCACAAATTAAATTGGGACAAAAAAGCACTTAAGATCAATGAAGACTAACTACATCACTTATGTTTTGCAGCCAATATCATACTCTTTGCCAGTAGTCATGAAGAACTGCAAGAACGCATTGAAGAGCTACAACAGGAAAACAAAACATTTGATCTGAAGATGTATATCAACAAAACAATTATGTTTAAAACATTTACAATACCAAGATAATCCCAGTAGATGGACAAGAACTAGAAGTTGACAAATATATTTACCTTGGACATAAAATGTCAATTGATGGAAATTGAATAAGGAATAAAATTAGGAAAATTTGGAAAAATTAGTAGTACAATCTTTAAGACAAATTTACCACTAAGACTCAAGGGAAAGGTTTTTGAGTAATGTGTCCTCCCAGTCCTTACGTTTTGCAGTGAAAGATGGACACTGAATGCCAAAGCCATACAAAAACTTAAGGTTACTCAGAGAAGTATAGAATGATGCATTTTAAACATACAAAAAGAGACAGAAAAACGTATGCATGGATTTGTTAGCAAACAAAGGTCTATGACATCACCTGAAATGGAAAACTGCAGGCAACAAAGCAAGAAGACCTGACTGCAGATGGACCAAACAAATTTTGGAATGGATTCCACTCTTTACTAAACACCCAAGAAAAATACCAAAGACAAGATAGGTAAATGCAATTCCCAGATTTGTTGGTACACAGTGGCAACCAAAAGGCACAGGACCGAAGTTGCTGGAGGTTTGCTGAGGATGCCTTCATCCTGCAGTGGACTGACAATGACTGAAATATATATATATATATAGTCATGTGAAAAAGAAAGTACACCCTCTTTGAAGTATATGGTTTTACATATCAGGACATAATAACAATCATATGTTCCTTAGCGAGTCTAAAAATTAGGTAAATGCAACCTCAGATGAACAACAACACATGACATAGTACAATGTGTCATGATTTATTTAACAAAAATAAAGCCAAAATGCAGAATCCATGTGTGAAAAACTAAGTACACCCTTACTGCTTCCATAGAAATTAATATGCTAAGTAGCAGACAGGTTCTGCTAATGAAATGCCCTTGATTAACTGATCATCAGCAAGTTTAACCACCTCTATAAAAGCCGAAGTTTTAGCAGTTTGCTGGTCTGAAGCATTCAGGTGTGTTAACACAATTCCAAGGAGGAAAGACATCAGCAGTAATCTTAGAGAAGCAATTGTTGCTGCCCATTAATCTGGGAAGGGTTATAAGGCCATTTCCAAACAATTTAAAGTCCATCATTCTACAGTGAGAAAGATTATTCAAAAGTTGAAAACATTCAAGACATTTGTCAATCTTCCTAGGAGTGGATGTCCCAGCAAATTCACCCCAAGGTTAGTTTGTGCAATGCTTAGAGAAATTGCAAAAAAAACAAGTTACATCTCAGACTCTACAGATCTCAGTTAGCATGTTAAATGTTAAAGTTCATGACAGTACAATTATAAAAAGACTGAGCAAGTATGATTTGTTTGGAAGGGTTGCCAGGAGAAAGCCTCTTCTCTCTAAAAAGAACACGGAAGCATGGCTTAGGTTTGCAAAGTTACATCTGAACAAACCACAAGACTTCTGGAACAATGTCCTTTGGACGGATGAGACCAAAGTGGAGATGCCTGGCCATAATGCACAGCACCACTTTTGGCGAAAACCAAATATAGCATATCAGCACAAACACCTCATACCAACTGTCAAGCACGGTGGTGGAGTGGTGATGATTTCGGCTTGTTTTGCAGCCACGGGACCTGGGAACCTTGCAGATATTGAGTTGACCATGAACTCCTCTGTATACCAAAGTATTCTAGAGTCAAATGTGAGGCCATCTGTCTGACAGCTAAACTTAGCCGAAATTGGGATTTGCAACAGGAGAATAATCCCAAGTACACCAGCAAATCTACAATAGAATGGCTGAAAAACAAAAGAATAAAGGTGTTGCAATGGTCCAGTCAAAGTCGAGACCTCAACCCAATTGAAATGCTGTGGAGGAACCTTAAGAGAGCTGTGCATAGACAAATTCCCGCAAAGCTCAATGAACTGAAGCAACGTTGTAAAGACGAGTGGCCAAAATTCTTCTTCAACGATGTGAGAGACTGATAGTCATTCAGAAAAAGATTACTTCAAGTTATTGCTGCTAAAGGTGGTTCTACAAGCTATTGAATCATAAGGTGTACTTAGTTTTTCACACATGGCTTCTCCATTTTTGGCTTTATTTATGTTAAATACATCATGACACGGGGTAACATGTCATGTGTTGTTGTTCATCTGAGGTTGTATTTACCTAATTTTTAGACCTGCTAAAGAACAGATGATTGTTATTATGTCCTGATATGTAAAACCATAGAATTCAAAGAGGGTGTACTTTCTTTTTAACACCACTGTATATGTAATTGCCTCTTTTGCATTTACTTCTTGACCAGGGTCCTGCTAAAAATGCAGCTTATTGTAACTGTCTTGGCTTGTAGGATGTGGCTCTGCTCCATGTTCAGTGACAATGTGTCACGGTTTGTTATGACTCTCAGACACAGAGTTTAGATAAAAACACAACTTTATTGAAAAGTTTAAAGGGAACCCTCGCGGGTTAATATGCACATGGAACATATATCTTCAATACATAGTCATGGTGAGTAGTAGTATACAGAATGTGAGACAGGCTCTACCGGCCTTGCCAATACCAGGTAAGGCAACCTTAGACTGGCACAAGATGGAATAGGTTCTACCGGCCTTACCAATATACCGGGCAAGGCAGCCTGGAAGGCTAGCAACTGAGGAGATGGAGGCTCTACCGACCTTGCCAATATACCGGGCAAGGCAGCCTTGAGGCTAGTAACACGAGGAAATGAGGCTCTACCGGCCTTGCCAATATACCGAGCAAGGCAGCCTTGAGACAGGTACAACGAGGAATGAGGC
Source organism: Rhinophrynus dorsalis (assembly GCA_037306005.1). Taxonomy (NCBI): domain Eukaryota; kingdom Metazoa; phylum Chordata; class Amphibia; order Anura; family Rhinophrynidae; genus Rhinophrynus; species Rhinophrynus dorsalis. The sequence continues at coordinate 135,438,762 of CM074718.1, forward strand.
TCTACCGGCCTTGCCAATATACCGAGCAAGGCAGCCTAGAGACATGGCACAACGAGGAATGAGGCTCTACTGGCCTTGCCAATACCGGGTAAGGCAACCTTAGACTGGCCCAAGATGGAAGAGGTTTACCGGCCTTACCAATATACCGGGCAAGGCAGCCTGGAGGCTGCAAGTACTGGAACACAGACAGGGATGGTCTCAGCGACTGGCATAAAGGTGTAACTAGCCAGTCACCTATGATGGACAGACATAGGCCAGTTGGGTTGTCAAGATGTAGAGAACATCCAACGGAATAATGGAGCGAACCAGTACCCACTTACTGGAGTACACAATCTCTACTGGTGCTGTAAGGAACACAGCAAGCAGCCGGTTAACATGGGGCGAACCAGTACCCGCGTACTGGAATAACACAATCTCTACCGGTGCTGTAAGGAACACAGCAAGCAGCCGGTTAACATGGAGCGAACCAGTACCCGCTTACTGGAGTAACACAATCTCTACCGGTGCTGTAAGGAACGCAGCAAGCAGCCAGTTAACATTGAGTGAACCAGTACCCGCATACTGGAGTTACACAATCTCTACCGGTGCTGTAAGGAACACAGCAAGCAGCCGGTTAACATGGAGCGAACCAGTACCCGCGTACTGGAGTTATACAATCTCTACCGGTGCTGTGTGGAACGCAGCAAGCAGCCGGTTAACATAGAGCAAACCAGTACCCGCGTACTGGAATACACAAAGTGAATGAAAATGTCGCCAAAGGAGACTGGAGGAAGTAGACACTCTGCAGGCATCCAGGAGCAGGAACACAGCTGGTACAGGACAGGAAGCCGGACCATGAATGGCAGACAACCGGAGCAGGAACGGCAGCAGGAACAGCAACCCCAACCGGATCAGGAACGGAAGCTGGAACCGAGGAAGCTGTCAGACAGGAACTCAGGCGATCACTGGAGAGCATAGATAGTAAACGGCCCAGGAAGCTCAGGAACACAGTGCAGGTGCAGGCGACATTGAGACACCACGAAAGGGCAACCAAAGGGTGCCCAAGCCCAGTCTAAATAGGCAATACTGGGCGGGTTGAAAGCAGACATCCAATGGAGAGCCATTCAGGTAACTGACAGGAAAGGCAGAAAATCACGGGCACCGTGATACAATGACCATACAGATGTTAGAAAACAATTACACAGTACTTTTCCATAGAATTCTTTCTTGTGTAAAAACATGCTCTTATTATAGGAACAATATATGCTTCACTCCAATGTACTGGGGATGGAGATCTTCTTTCAGGCCTTATTGCCCTGTTTACTACTGCTTGATCTACAGAAGTAAGGTATTTAATACAATGAAAGCAAAAGAGTTCTCCTTTATTATTTATGTTTGAACATTTCATTTAAAGGGATAGCAACATTTTATTTTGACTTTGTTTATTTTGCAAGGGCATAATATGTTAAGTTAAACTCCTTCTATGTTTTTCAGTTTCACATATTTTTTTTAATACTATGATGTCCGTAGATGCTTTCATAATTCCTGTCAGAAAGATCTCTGGAAGCAGATCCAGACAACTCACCGTTATGAGTTTAAAGGTATAAAAAAGGTGAAGATAAAAAAGTATGGTAATTTGGCTTTACATTTTATTTTCTTGAAAAACATGTAGAACCAAAATAAAAGGCTACCCTGCCTTTAAGGTCTTACAGTCATAGGGCTCCATACTATGAATGGCGCTAAAAAACATTGTTACAGGCCAAAGGTTTTCTGACCAGATATACACCTGCAGTTGTACTGTTCGAATTCTATTGCTTGGCCAGCATCCAATGCAACAAGCGTTGCCTGTCAAAAACCCATATTGTGGCCAAGTGCTCATTGCAGCTTAATGTTCCCACAAAGCACACTAAATAACCATCTCCCAGCCAATCAGCTTTGAGCGAGTATCATCATCCCTTCTGCTCAATAATTTGATCATGTCAGTTTTTTATTTATGGTGAAATTATTTTTCGAAAGAAAATGAAGAAAGAAGATGAGAAGAAAGAAGAAAACTTACAGTGGATGACCAGGGTGCTGAAGAAGACCCTGCTGGACAGCAAACTTACAGGTCAGTGTTTATTTTCAGGGGATGGCGTTAGCTTTTAGAGTGATAAAACCTGTGAGTGCCAGTGGGGTATACAATGCTCTGCAATGTTTTGAATACCTCACTGGCACTCAAAGGGTTAATTTAATTTTCTCTCATGTTTTTGGATCTTTAGGTGTATTTATATGGGGATTAGGGCCCCATATCAATACATCCATGGGTCACTAGTGTAGAGATTCCTAGTTATGCATGCCTGTGTGTTTTAGAAACCACTGTTCAAGCATATGTCTGTTGTTTTTAACACACGTTAAGGACTCAATGCCTAGGTGTGCTTCTTGCTATTTTAACGCAAAAAATAGAGAGTCCTTTAATGTCTGTTACAAGCTACCACATGTAATTGAGTACCAAATTCATCTACTTTTTCAATGTGTACAATGGGCAAAAATTTAGCAACCCTTGTGCATTTTTAACTGTCAGTAGTTTGCACAGCACAGATCATGAAATACCTGATTGTGACTTAAAACTATGGTTGTCTAACTTGATATGATTCTTGACCCTATATACAGTAAACAGTTCAAGCATAGGTGCTTTAGTTGAGAGTTCCTAATCAACGATGTTATCTTATGCTACTACAGACTAATGCACTACACTTCCATCTGTTCCTCAAGGAGATGACTGAAAATGTTTTGCTCAGAGATTCCTTACAGTCATGAGGGATATTTACTATTACATTGCTCTTGGACAAATAAAGTATAGTATTTCACAAAGATCTTGTGGTATGTATGAATGATTCAGAATATTTATCTGCCTAGCACAGGTAAAGCAGGAAAATGTTCTACACAATAATGGTAAAGTCCTCTTTGCATATGCACCTACACATATGATGTAAAACTATGAGTAGACTGATCTCACCATGCAGCAGCCAGGAACAGATTACAAATATTTGCAAAAACCCTTAAAGTTATTGTGCTCTCTTACTGATATTGTGAATCAATTCAGACATATGAGAATGGTGACATGCTATTTTCTTGTGGTTTTAGCCTTTTTCACCTTCAAAATGGACCCTCATATATTTCATTTTCAATACTTTCATTGGAGAAAACATTGGAAAAGCCATAAAAAAACTTTACAATCTTTGGGGTATATGTATGAATACAACAGTACATATCCACTAGCATTAATGTCTAATGCTACTGGCTGCAGTTCTGGGTAAGACAGCATTTGATCTCTCTAGTGCATAATCGTGGACAGTCTTTGCTAGAGTTTGGACTTTGATGCCACCATGCCCCTTACCCGGCTCTGTATCAAGTGCAGGAAAATGGTGTAAAATGTGGTTATTTTGGCATATGTAAGTTGGCATTATTGGCTCTTGACTGTATAATTTCCGAGCATCACCCCACTGTCTTGCCATCCATTGCTGCAGCCAGCTAACCATTTTAGCCTTTAGCTCTAGTCATATTATTTTTTGGTCAACAAATCCCCATAAATTTCTACGGCCAGAAATCAGATTATAGATAGAGGGCTTGGGGCCTGTTCTAGGACATCCTAAAATCTGGTATGAGGGATGCTGCTTTTGGGGAACTAGTTGAGTAATCTTAGTGCTGTTTGTAATAAAAAGGTTATATTTTATGTGAAAGTCTACCTCTGGTTTAATAAATGTCAAAGCACTGAATCAGGTGTTACATTACAAACCTGAAGCCTCCTTTTCAAGCAGAAGACCTCTAGTAGACCTCCTCTGACCAGTTTCACCCTGGGGATTGCTACAGGTATACAAACTGGTAAGTGGGACTAGATATTATCAGGGTGTCATAGTAAGATTAATAATATAAAGAAAACTGCCATAGGCATATTCAATAACTAAAAATGTAGATTCTGGACAAGCCAAATGCATCATAGTGGACTAGTGAAAATTCACCATGATTTAAATAGGGCTTTTAATGTGTTGAATGCTAAAGGTCACCAATGTATTGCATTGGAATAATTTAGAGACCTTTCTAGTATTCAAAGTGTTAGCAGCCCAATTCAGATTAATGGTGATCTATGCTTTCTTTTGGGATGCACCTCTTTTAATTATTTAATATGGCCCTTATTGGTTGTTTCTAACACATCCTTAACCAATCTACTTGAACTATTAACAATGTAATAGTTGATAATACATTGCACACCTCTCAGTCCTTATTGAGTTAACAATCATTTGCGAAATGTAAAAAAAGCATATCATCACATGGCCTTGTGTTATATGTTTATCATTTCAGATATGTATCAGCTCATGCACAAATCAATCAGCTTTTTTGTTAGTAGAGTGTAGGCATTTAAAATAGCAGTTCTATAATGTATGTGTATTGCATATGAAGTGCTGAGTGGAACTTTGCCTTGGAGAATTGTAAAGTAACTTTTCCCCCTACAGTATGTCACCAGTATCCATCATTATATTTATGAAGGGATTGATAGCTTATTTTACCAGAAGATCTCATGGGCTTTTCATTCAGCAGCTGTCCTTTAGTTTTAGATCTCTATCTCCACTGGCATATACATCACCATCACTAATAGGAACATGCTGATAAATGCCACTGTAATTATGATTTTTTATTCACATAGCTCCAACTTATACCTCAGCTCTGTACAATTTGCACAGACGGAACATGGATAACAGAAGGATCACAGAACCTTGGGAGCTTGCTACATATTTAGCTATTGCAGTTCTGAACCTGAAGAAATTAACCATATTTGTATATTTTCAGTATATAAACATGTAACCTGGTTTTGTTTTCTCACTTTGAATAGGTTACACTAATTAGTATAGACCTACACTGTACTAAGATTTACCCAGTACATTTTCTTCTATTCATGTTTAGGCTGCTCCATTTTCTTAAGCTGAGTTAGTAATAGATCTTGGGCCTTGTGTTTAACCCTTTGAGTGTCAGGGTGTATCCAACACATTGCAGTTCAATGTGCTGAATACCTCTCTGGTACTCAGAGAGATAAAAGTACAATTCTGAGGCAAACCAACTGGTCTACAGGCTACAAATAAATATTCCCATTGATTTAAATGGTGCATTTAACTCCTTGAATGAAAGAGAGGTCTCCAACACATTGCAAACCAATGTCCTGGAGACCTGTCTAGCTTTCAATGGGTTAAAAAGTCCCATTTCCATAAAAAATGTACAAAGGTTTTTGACATTATCAGGAGCACCTAATTTCAGGCAGTTACCTCTTAATTCTGCTCCTTTCTGCATACCCCTCTGGCACCCCAAGGGTTAAAACTCCCTCTGATGATCAGATTCCTACCACACAGAAGCAAATTTTAAGTAGCAGAATTAGCCAAGATGGTTGAATGGAATTTGAGACCAGAGTAGAAGAAAATTAGGGTAAAGACTTTCACCATTGCTACATCAATAACGAGGCTTAGTAAACTGTTCATATTTGACATAATATATAATATGAGGACAAAAATAAGAACATAGCCTCATTTATTTGCTCCCCTTAATATGCTCCTGTACTTATCTCAATTTTGTCATAGGTGATACTGGCCCTTTAAAGTCATTTCACCTTCAGACAACTTTAATTTTTGTTACAGATAATTAAACTGCTCCTATATGTTGTACTAGCCAATTTCTGAAAAATAAATACATTTATATTTTGGCAGTACAATGTGTCCACTCTGTTTGAGGCAAATGTACTCCTCACTGTGCTATTTGAAATGGCCCAGTGAGTGGAATCTACCTAGATTCATTCATTGAATACTGGGACTAATATACCACACTGGTGCCACTGGAGCTCTAATCAATGCTCTGTCCCTATGACTGCCTAATGTCTATTTACCAAGCCACATACAGCCAAAATATTCCCGTTAACACCACTTCCACCAAAGAGATGACAATGAGGCGGTCTGTGGGTTTCCGGGGGAATGGGGTGCCAATTGCTCTCTTTCTTGATTATGTCGAAGTTTATGTGGACAATCTTAAACCCCTCCCCCCTCCAAGATATCAGGAGCTGCTGTGTCAGTCATTGGGCCTTCGTCCGTTCCACTAAATACAAGTCATTGAAAGGGGGGTGGCTAACATCTCTCCATGGATTATCCCTGATATCTGATCATGGATAGAGAACTAATTAAATGGTAGTGTGTGGATAGCTGTTGTAAATGGAGCATTTTCCAGTTGGTCTAATGTGGTAATTTGTAGCTTCAGTTCAGTGCCCAATGTTTTTTTTTAATTTAAATATTAATGATCATGAAGTGAGTAGTGTTGAGCGAGCATGCTCGGCCGATGCTCGGATCGGCTCGAGCATCGCTCTGCTCGGCACATGGCGGTACTCGTACGAGTACCGCATGTGCTCGCCCGCCATGTTCGGGTCCCCTCCCCGCACGTTTCGCGGCTGCTGCGCAGCCAATAAACGTGCAGGGAGGCTCTGACATCAGTGTAATGCCAGCAGCCATGTTGGCTGCTGGCATTACACTGATTGGCTGGCCAGAACCCGTGGTCGGGTGCTGTATAGCACCTGACCAGCGAGTTCGGCTCAGTCTTAGCCAGGGAGAGATGAGGATAGGAAGGGAAAGTCAGTGTAGGGAGAAGACAAGCAAATTTGTTAAAAAAAAAGACCCAAAAGTCCTTTTTAGGACTACTGTGTGTGGGGGCAGCAGTTTATTTTGTGTGGGGGGAAAAAAACAAACAAACAAAAAAATTCATATATTCTGTTTAGTGTGCAAAGTTGCAGATTAGAGCACATTCTGTTTAGTGTGCAAAGTTGCAGATTAGAGCACATTCTGTTTAGTGTGCAAAGTTGCAGATTAGAGCACATTCTGTTTAGTGTGCAAAGTTGCAGATTAGAGCACATTCTGTTAAGTCTTCAAACTGTAAAATATCAAAGTCACATATTCCATTCAGTGTGCGTCGCCGCAGTTTAGCAGCACATTCTGTGTACTGTGCACAGTTGCAGAATAGGAAGAAATACTGTTAAGTCTTCAAACTAAAATATCAAAGTCACATATTCCATTCAGTGTGCGTCACCGCAGTTTAGCAGCACATTCTGTGTACTGTGCAGAGTTGCAGAATAGGAAGAAATACTGTTAAGTCTTCAAACTAAAATATCAAAGTCACATATTCCATTCAGTGTGCTTCGCCGCAGTTTAGCAGCATATTCTGTGTACTGTGCACAGTTGCAGAATAGGAAGAAATACTGTTAAGTCTTCAAACTAAAATATCAAAGTCACATATTCCATTCAGTGTGCTTCGCCGCAGTTTAGCAGCATATTCTGTGTACTGTGCACAGTTGCAGAATAGGAAGAAATACTGTTAAGTCTTCAAACTAAAATATCAAAGTCACATATTCCATTCAGTGTGCGTCACCGCAGTTTAGCAGCACATTCTGTGTACTCTGCACAGTTGCAGAATAGGAAGAAATACTGTTAAGTCTTCAAACTAAAATATCAAAGTCACATATTCCATTCAGTGTGCTTCGCCGCAGTTTAGCAGCATATTCTGTGTACTGTGCACAGTTGCAGAATAGGAAGAAATACTGTTAAGTCTTCAAACTAAAATATCAAAGTCACATATTCCATTCAGTGTGCGTCACCGCAGTTTAGCAGCACATTCTGTGTACTGTGCACAGTTGCAGAATAGGAAGAAATACTGTTAAGTCTTCAAACTAAAATATCAAAGTCACATATTCCATTCAGTGTGCGTCACCGCAGTTTAGCAGCACATTCTGTGTACTCTGCACAGTTGCAGAATAGGAAGAAATACTGTTAAGTCTTCAAACTAAAATATCAAAGTCACATATTCCATTCAGTGTGCGTCACCGCAGTTTAGCAGCACATTCTGTGTACTCTGCACAGTTGCAGAATAGGAAGAAATACTGTTAAGTCTTCAAACTAAAATATCAAAGTCACATATTCCATTCAGTGTGCTTCGCCGCAGTTTAGCAGCATATTCTGTGTACTGTGCACAGTTGCAGAATAGGAAGAAATACTGTTAAGTCTTCAAACTAAAATATCAAAGTCACATATTCCATTCAGTGTGCGTCACCGCAGTTTAGCAGCACATTCTGTGTACTCTGCACAGTTGCAGAATAGGAAGAAATACTGTTAAGTCTTCAAACTAAAATATGAAAGTCACATATTCCATTCAGTGTGCTTCGCCGCAGTTTAGCAGCATATTCTGTGTACTGTGCACAGTTGCAGAATAGGAAGAAATACTGTTAAGTCTTCAAACTAAAATATCAAAGTCACATATTCCATTCAGTGTGCGTCACCGCAGTTTAGCAGCACATTCTGTGTACTCTGCACAGTTGCAGAATAGGAAGAAATACTGTTAAGTCTTCAAACTAAAATATCAAAGTCACATATTCCATTCAGTGTGCTTCACCGCAGTTTAGCAGCATATTCTGTGTACTGTGCACAGTTGCAGAATAGGAAGAAATACTGTTAAGTCTTCAAACTAAAATATCAAAGTCACATATTCCATTCAGTGTGCGTCACCGCAGTTTAGCAGCACATTCTGTGTACTGTGCACAGTTGCAGAATAGGAAGAAATACTGTTAAGTCTTCAAACTAAAATATCAAAGTCACATATTCCATTCAGTGTGCGTCACCGCAGTTTAGCAGCACATTCTGTGTACTCTGCACAGTTGCAGAATAGGAAGAAATACTGTTAAGTCTTCAAACTAAAATATCAAAGTCACATATTCCGTTCAGTGTGCGTCACCGCAGTTTAGCAGCACATTCTGTGTACTCTGCACAGTTGCAGAATAGGAAGAAATACTGTTAAGTCTTCAAACTAAAATATCAAAGTCACATATTCCATTCAGTGTGCTTCGCCGCAGTTTAGCAGCATATTCTGTGTACTGTGCACAGTTGCAGAATAGGAAGAAATACTGTTAAGTCTTCAAACTAAAATATCAAAGTCACATATTCCATTCAGTGTGCGTCACCGCAGTTTAGCAGCACATTCTGTGTACTGTGCAGAGTTGCAGAATAGGAAGAAATACTGTTAAGTCTTCAAACTAAAATATCAAAGTCACATATTCCATTCAGTGTGCTTCGCCGCAGTTTAGCAGCATATTCTGTGTACTGTGCACAGTTGCAGATTTGCAGCACATATTCCGTGTAATATGAAGAAGGCGGGTAAAAAGGGACGGGGAAGTGGACGTGATCCTGATAGTTCAGGGCGCGGGTCAGGACGCGGAGAAACTGTGCCTGGTGCCAGAGCACAAGAAAGAAAGACATCCACCATACCTAGCTTCATGTCTCATTTTACAGGGCGTCGCAGGACATCACTCTCGAGGTCCGACCACTGCGAACAGGTGGTCGGTTGGATGTCAGCTGATACTGCTTCCAGTCGGTTAAGCACCACCCTGTCTTCCACCAAGTCCACTCTCAGTAGCCAAGAGTCTGGTCAACATAATCCTCACTCTGATCATCCTTCCTCCCACCATAGACGGTCTGGTCAAAGAAGTGATCCCACACTGGGATATAGTGAGGAGCTCGTCTCATCACCAATCCTTCATTTGACCCTCTCTCCAAGCACGCTTGCAGAGGAACATGACATCTTGTGCCCTGATTCACAACCTCTAGAGGGTACCCAATCACAAGAAGATGACAGATGTGAACGGCATTTAAGGTCAAAGGAAGTAGTGGATGATGATGATGATGAGACACAGTTGCCATTAAATCAACCACTATTACTGTCTCAAGACCTTGTTGAGGAGGATGATATACAGTTGTCAATGACTGAGTATGTGGTGGGATCAAGACATGAGGAGGATGATCAGAGTGAGGAAGTGGAGGAGGACTTGGTGGACGATGAGGTGACTGACCCCACCTGGGAAGGTGTAGAGCCGAGCGATGACAGCAGTCCTGAGGGTGAGCCATCTGCAGCACCGCAACAGGCTGGAAGAGGCAGTGGTGTGGCTACAGAAAGAAGGCGGACCGCACCAAACCGGCCCGCAAATGTTCCACGGAGCACCCCCTTGCGTAAATCTACCTTGCCAAGGGGTAGGTGTTCCGCGGTATGGCGTTTTTTTAAGGAAAGTGCGGACGACAAAAGAATTGTAGTTTGCAACCTGTGCCACACCAGAATGAGCCGAGGCATGAACACTAGAAACCTCACCACCACCAGCATGATCCGACACATGGCATCCAAGCACCGTAATAAGTGGGAGGAACGCCTGGATCGCCCATCTGTGTCTGCAGGCCACACCACTGCCTCCTCTTCCCCTGTTTTCGGTGCCGGCCAATCGCCTGTCGAAGGCGCAGGCCCGCATACCTCCCGCCCTGCACCTGTACCATCTGAAGCACCATCAGCGACCACATCCACTTCCCTGTCCCAGCGCAGCGTCCAAATGTCGTTACCCCAGGCATTTGAGCGCAAGCGAAAATACCCAGCCACCCACCCACAGGCCATAGCACTAACCTCACACCTTTCCAAATTACTGGCCATCGAAATGCTGCCATTTAGGCTTGTGGAGACTGAGTCCTTCCGCAGCCTGATGGCAGCAGCTGTCCCTCGGTACGTGGTCCCCAGCCGCCACTACTTTTCCCGGTGTGCCATCCCCGCATTACACCACCATGTGTCCCGTAACATCACCCGTGCCCTGACCAACGCAGTTACTGGGAAGGTCCACTTAACGACTGACACATGGACAAGTGCTTGTGGCCAGGGACGCTACATTTCCCTGACGGCACACTGGGTGAATGTCGTGGAGGCTGGGAGCGACTCGGACCCTGGGATGGCACGGGTGCTACCCACGCCGAGGATTGCGGGCCCTACCTCCATCAGGGTTTCCGCCAGCACCTACGTTATTGGCTCCTCCTCCTCCGTTTCCACCTCCGAATTCTCTGCACGCAGCGCCACTCCCCCATCAGCCGGTAGCTGGAAGCAGTGTAGCACTGCAGTGGGGAAGCGTCAACAGGCCGTGCTGAAGCTGATCTGCCTTGGGGACAAACAGCACACGGCCTCAGAGCTGTTGCAGGGGATTAGTCACCAGACCGAGCAGTGGCTCTTGCCACTCAACCTGCAACCAGGCATGGTTGTGTGTGATAATGGGCGTAACTTGGTGGCGGCTTTGGAGCTCGGCAAGCTCACACACGTACCATGCCTAGCGCATGTATTTAATTTAGTGGTTCAGCGATTTCTAAAAACCTACCCCAATGTGCATGATCTCTTGACCAAGGTGCGCCGCGTGTGTGCACATTTCCGTAAGTCATCTACAGCTTCAGCCGGCCTGTTGAAGCTGCAGCAGTGCTTACAATTGCCAGCTCACCGGCTGCTGTGTGACGTGAGCACGCGCTGGAACTCCACCTTCCACATGTTGGCCCGGCTTTGTGAGCAGCAGAGGGCAGTAGTGGAGTACCAGCTGTTACACGGTCGTCGCCTCTCCGTTCAACTTCCTGTAATCAGAAGTGAGGAGTGGGAATGGATGTCAGACCTCTGTGAGGTTTTACGCAATTTTGAGGAATCGACACAGATGGTGAGCGGCGATAACGCTATTATCAGTGTAACCATCCCACTTCTGTGTCTACTGAAACGCTCGCTGCTCACAATTAAAACTGACGCTTTGCATGTGGAAGAGGTGGAAATGCGGGAGGAAGAGCTTACACAAGGTGATAGCCAGAGCACCCTCACTTCGTCTTCTCAGCGACAATTGGAGGAGGCGGAGGAGGAGGAGGAGGAAGACACGGTTGCCTCCGCTACAGAGGGTAGCCATGGAACTTTAGTTCCATCTCTTCAGCGTGGGTGGGCAGAAGAGGAGGAAGAGGATGAGGAGATTGAGAGTCATCCTCCTGGTGAGGACAGCGAAATCTTGACTGTTGGTACTCTGGCACACATGGCTGACTTTATGTTAGGCTGCCTTTCCCATGACCCACGCGTTATACGCATTTTAGACAACACGGATTACTGGGTGTTCACCCTTCTGAACCCCCGCTACAAAGAGAATTTCTCATCTCTCATTCCTCCGGTGGAGAGGACAAGCAAAATGGTGCAATACCAGAAGGTTCTTGTTGAAAAATTGCTCCAAAATTTTCCATCTGACAACGCTGGCGGCAGAGTACGTGCTACCTTGGCCAACAGAGAAGGGGAGAAAAGGGGAGCACACAGCAGTTCCGACAAAGGCAGGGCAACACTCTCCAAGGCGTGGGACACCTTCATGACACCCCGCCAGCACCCTCACCCTGATGCGCAGCCTAGTGTCACAAGGAGGGAAAAGTTTTGGAAGATGGTGAAGGAGTACGTAGCAGACCGTGTCAGCGTCCTCAATGATCCCTCTGTGCCTTACAACTACTGGGTGTCCAAGCTGGACACGTGCTATGAACTGGCACTCTACGCCTTGGAGGTGCTGGCCTGCCCTGCCGCCAGCGTTCTGTCTGAGCGGGTATTTAGTGCTGCTGGTGGCATCATAACAGATAAGCGTATCCGCCTTTCCACCGACAATGCTGATAGGTTGACACTTATAAAAATGAACAAGGCCTGGATTTCCCCTGACTTCTCCACTCCACTGGAGGAAAGCCCTGGGGGAACATAAACTCACTTTATATATGTTATTTACAATGATGGGAATACTCTGTATTCCCATTCACCCCTTCCACCCAAAAAACGGGTATATGGTTGACTCTTAATCTTCTCATCCTCCTCCTCCTCTTCCATATGCCCTGTGATATAATTTTTATATAGGGCCAGCTCACCAGCGGGTCTGTGATATAATTTTTATATAGGGCCAGCTCACCAGCGGGCGCTGTTTGACAATTTTTGTATAGGTCAGCTCACCAGCGGGCCTTCTCATATAATGTTTTATTGGGTCAGCTCTCTAGCGGGCCCTCTCATATAATGTTTTATAGTGTCAGCTCACTAGCGGGCCTTCGCATATAATGTTTAGGATGGTCAGCTCCGCAGCAGACCCTCACCCATAATGTTTTAGATGGTCGGCTCAGCGCACGTTTCCCTCTTAATCATGGCCCCAGTTCAGAAAAATCGAGGAAATTTTTGGGAGAATTTGCCTCTGCGCACGTTTCCCTCTTAATCATGGCCTCAGTTCAGAAAAATCAAGGAAATTTTTGGGAGAATTTGCCTCTGCGCACGTTTCCCTCTTAATCATGGCCTCAGTTCAGAAAAATCGAGGAAATTTTTGGGAGAATTTGCAGATGATATACAAGTAAATATACAGCAAATACTGTTTGGTAACAATTTCTCGCCTAAAGTCGTTTTTATTTTCCTTTTTGTGTGTTTTACGGTCAGTCTGTAAAAATGGCGTACTACGGGCGAAAGATCGTTCCCAGCAGCGATGTTGGAGTCCAAGATGCATCCAGACATCCTCCCTATGCTGTCCCTGAACCATTTCTGTGGTGTTTCCATCATTTTCTGCCCTTTTCCTATGGACCAGGCACCCTCCCCTCATCAGAGCAGGGGGTGCCTGGTGTAATGCTCGAGTCCTCCCATTGACTTCAATGGGGCTCGGGTGCTCGGCCGAGCACTCGAGCCTCCGGAGGTGCTCGGTCAGAGCACCCGAACACCCGAGCATTGGGGTGCTCGCTCATCACTAGAAGTGAGTATTGAAAGTGGTGTCTCAACCTTTGCTGATGACATTTAACTATATCAGGAAATACAGACAGAACACAATGTGTTTTTCTCTGTTGCAAGATTTGAATAGCTGGATTGAATGGGTAGAAAGGTTGTCATAGACAAGCTCTATGATCTAATATCTTACAAAGCAAGAGAACATTCTTCCAGCCCAGGAAGAGGGAAAGGAGAAAAAAGAAACCAGTGTGGTTTGGAACGTATGGCCACATTGCAATAAAAAGAGAGGGAGTGAAGACATTTGAGAGGGTTAACATTTATATTTAATGATTCATTCGACTGTGAATAGTAAGTCCTCCACTATACAAACAATGGCATGATTTGTATGACAACCAAGTATACTGGTTTCCTTAATATGCCTGGTTTGTGGTCAGGCTCGGATCCAATCAGCATTAGCCAAGTGTTGCAATATATTGGATAAGGAACATTACCCTTAAGATAGGATACCATGTATATTTCTGTGGATTTGGGAGAGATTGCACTTGTTCCAGATGTGAGTATTTCCCTACTACAAGCAGATTTATATATATATATATATATATATATATATATATCCTATATAATAATTTGCTAAATCGTGTGTAACACCACGACATGCGCAGTACACACTGCTGCGCATGCTGCAGTCATGTGCAGTAGAGACTGCCCGCACCGCGGCTGATACAGAGCTGGGCGCTCAGAAGGAGCATCCAGCTCTGTATCAGTCATGGCGTGGGCAGTCTCTACTGCACGTGACTGCCCCGCGACCGGGTGGCAGTGGCACTGTGGCCCGTGTAACGGGCTGTTCAACTAGTATATATATATATATATATATATATATATACACAGTTTCTATTAACTTTCACTATTGGAGTTTTTTTATCATTCAGCCTTATACTTGTCACAATTCTATACACTCTGTGATATTTCACTTTTTTATTGGACAATGGACCGTTTTTGAACTATTTTTTTCTACACTTCATTCATATTATTTTCCTATGAATGGTTGGAACATGGATTTTTACAGTTCTTTAGTACATTTAATTTATTCATTCATTTCATCTAATCATTTTCAGTGGTTCTACTAGATTTTAGAGGCTAGTTTAGTTTTATTTCACTTTAATCACTTTATTTTAGGTTTATTATTACTTTGGTAGTTTTCCTCTTGTATGTGGTGTTACATTGGGAGTGGGAGATCTCAAACACACATGTTATTTTTGACACGTGTGATCCCTCATATCTGGTGCTAGTAGATACTTTTATTATTGTTTTTACTGAAGCCGCAGAGGGTTATTGTTCCAATCTGTTATATGGTTCAATAAACCTATTCCATTTTTTATTGATACAAGTATGCCATTACATTTATTTTCTAATTCATATTTATCATTATTTTTGGTGCTTTTACTATTTTCTTATAAATAAATGAAAACGTGCAGAAACTAACCAAACTGGGTTTGTTAACATTAGAGAAGAGATGTCTAAGGGATGATATGATTCCCATTTACAAATATATTGTACAAAGAACTCTATGAGGAACTATTTACTCAAAGAGATGAGCATAAAACAAAAGTTCCTCCATTGAGTTTAAAGTAAATGTGCTTCCAACTGAAGCACAGGCAGGTATTTTTTACAATAAGGGCAGTAAGGTTGCAGAATTGTTTGCTTTGAGATGCAGTGTCTGTAGATACTGTTTATGTTTTTTCAAAAATTTAATGAATGCCTTTGTAGCTTAGTACAATATTGATAATTATGACAGCTTATTAGGAAGGAGTTTCTTACACATTTGGGGATTAATTGGAAATGTCTTTAATATGGTAAGTTTCCCTTCCTGTGGGTCAGCAAGGGTACTGAGGCAAGGGATGAACTTGACATATGCATGTCCTTTTTCAGCCTCATCAACTGTGTTATTATGTTACTATGTATAGCTATATCTGACAGCTTAATGAATGCCACGTATACATAGTGTAACTGTATAGATCTAGCTGACTGCAGCAAGATGGACACCCTACTGTTGGGAATGTATATGGACTGGAGTCAGAAAACAATGTTTTAAAGGGATAGTAATGTTTCATAATAAAAGCTGCTCTAATTAATCATCATAGTATTTGGACTTTGGAGAGTGTTATTTCAATTCTGTAAGAGTTGTAGTTCAAGAGTAATTCAATGACAGAGTGTCCCCCTCCCGCCCCTTTTACTGATGTAACACTGTTCAGCCTCAGCAGAAGGTAGGTGCCCAGGTAGATTGCAGAGAGGGACAATCTTCAATTAAGATAAGGGAAAAACCTTAAAAAGCTTTCAAGGGAGGCAGGGCTTTCATTGTTTTCACTGTAAAAAGATTGTCCCCTTCTGTTATCTGTCTGGTCTTACAACCAGATTCCACATCTGAGAAGAGATGGCTTACACTAGGTAAAAGGGGCGGGAGGGGAAACTTTGCTTCTGAATATCTCTTAAACCATAAAGGTTTGAGAGATAAGACTTATATCATTCTTCATGTTTTTTTAATGCCTACAAAATAAAATAAAGTTAAAACGAAGTATTACTATCCCTTTAAGTAGAATTATGGCAAAGAGGCAACTAAAATGTGTCAAAAACAAGTCTGAGTGTGGATGAATGGCTGGGGATGATGTGATTTATAGCCCTCATCAGCTGGAGGGCCTCAGCTTTCCCATCTCAATCAAACAAATATGCTTAGGATACAATATTGTACTTGATTTTGAAGCCTTGTTATATTCTTATCAAGATGGACTGTTTTTGGAGAAAATAGCCCAGTTTTCTTTCACTTTTAATATTTCAAATATTTAATAAAATATTTAATAAGAGCAACCTGTGTAAGTAAAATATGCATTTCAGTTTTCCCACTACAAAGTCCAGTGGGCTGTATCTTGGAATTTACTTCCCACTTGCCCTACTACGTCTTTGAGACCTTTCATTTCCTACCAGGACAAACTAACAACCAGCTGAGTTTCACATGATTCTATGCATTTTTCTCCCACTAGACACATATTACATGTTTTCATTCACATCACTAGACGATTCTTGTCTAGCTTAAAAGGATTTAAAGCTCTATGAACTGTACACAGCTTTACTCTTGCATTGACTGATGTTTCTGGAAGATACTTTTTTGAGATTGTTTAAATAATTTAGTCAGCTGGCTCATTATTCTTTTAGTAACCTGGATGACATATTTTACATTCTCAGTTGTGAAATGTATACAGTAGTTTTTTAACTCTGTTAAATATTCTTCTTATTTATCTGCATGATTAATTAGGGTACCTTATTTGCATGCTTTATTATCTTTTGCCTTCAATAATTGCTGTTAAATTGCCCAGATCATTAAGGTCTCTAGAGATATGTGTATTTCTCTTTCTTATTTGAGTGAGTATATTGTTGATAATCATCTTTATTCAAGATCAAGAGGTGGCTATAATCATCTTTTGTTTAAAGTCATCTGTCATTTTTCATGTTTCATCAACGTTTTGTGTATAAAGTGAAACATCTTTCGAGTTTCCTGGCACTGTTGAAGCATGAAGGAACACATTCATTGAACTGAGTTCTGATTAACCAATATTATTCAGATTAAACTGCAATCTCCAGCTATGGCCAAATACCATGAAGCAAATTGCTCCATGGGACCAAGACAGTGCACTGAATAAAGGAAATATACACATAAATATTGATTTAATCCTAGAGGCCCAAGTGGGATTAAGTGTATCTTAACCCCTGCAATGTGTAAAAACTAACCCAACAAATTACATTAATGCCTCTATGGCACAATAGACCATTGGTCATTGGTCATGCATTATTTAGATGTATAGAAAGAGAAAGAACTATCATCAAGAATAAAAAAGTTTTCTTCATTCTTAGCACACACTTGCTGTCATTTCCTACAGGTAAGCATAGAAGGACAATCTCATTTACTCCTCATGGGAATTTCAGTGGAAAATGGCTATATTCATTCTTACAGAAGAAATTCCCATAGGGAGTGAATGCAAGTCAAATTTATCTCCTGAAGATGCAAAACCTTCTGATGAGGTCTTCATGCAGTGTTCCCACTCTAAATTGCAAGTTTTATGCATCATAATTCCCATTCCCATGCATGCACATATTATCACACATGCATGTACACAGTCACACTCACACTATGCTGCAGTGCAGAAGAAGCAAGTAGACATGGGCCTTCCTGTTGGAATTACACTGGGAGGCAGAAGATCATGTTTTTTATTTGTTTCTTCCTAGTGCTTGATACACAATCCCTGTTTACCAATAAATTACTTTTAATCTACAGTATATTATTTGAGATTGTTACTGATGTCAGTAACACTCTTTAAAACAGGATGCAAATATAGTCAAGTTGATACCTTTATTGACTAACTAAACAGATTTAGGATGCAAGCTTTCAATACCTTAGGTCTCTTCCTCAGGCATGTTACACAGATACATATGAAAACATCTATTATATAAAAGTACACATTGCACTGTTTTTAGTGCCTAGAGGGATCAGCTGCACCTCACCGACGAGGCCAAAGAAGGCTGAAACGTACGTCTGGGGTTAGCTGTTTCCCTTGTTCAGAGAGGAATTGTCTGGCATTTTGTGGCTGGACTGTCATTTGGCAGGACCAGTATGATATGCTTCAGAAGATTTTCTCTCTGTGTATGGCACTGGTGAGCTAAAAGAGATTGCACCCTGGGCGCGAGGACATAGTCCCAGTGAACTTTCTGCAAGTATTTGCTAGCTCATGAGCCTAGCTGAGCATCTCTCACCTTTTGTTCTACATATGCAAATTGCTCTTGGGGTTGGTCACCCTAAGAGTAATGAGGGTAATCCAGATGTGGACCCCTTGCTCACAGTGCCTAGAGGGATCAGCTGCACCTCACCGACGAGGCCTAAGAAGGCCGAAACGTACATCTGGGGTTAGCTGTTTCCCTTGTTCAGAGAGGAATTGTCCTTTGGAAGGACCAGTATGATATGCTTCAGAAGATTTTCTCTCTGTGTATAGCACTGGTGAGCTAAAAGAGATTGCACCCTGGGCGGGAGGACATAGTCCCAGTGAGCTTCTTGCAAGTATTTGCTAGCTCATGAGCCTAGTTGAGCATCTCTCACCTTTTGTTCTACATACGCAAATTGCTCTTGGGGTTGGTCACCCTAAGAGTAATAAGGGTAATCCAGACGTGGACCCCTTGCTCACAGTGCCTAGAGGGATCTGCTGCACCTCACCAATGAGGCCCAAGAAGGCTGAAACGTACGTCTGGGGTTAGCTGTTTCCCTTGTTCACAGAGGAATTGTCTGGCATTTCGTGGCTGGACTGTCATTTGGCAGGACCAGTATGATATGCTTCAGAAGATTTTCTCTCTGTGTATGGCACTGGTGAGCTAAAAGAGATTGCACCCTGGGCGTGAGGACATAGTCCCAGTGAGCTTCTTGCAAGTATTTGCTAGCTCATGAGCCTAGTTGAGCATCTCTCACCTTTTGTTCTGTTTAGAATGGAAATCAGATAAGAAAGCTCAGTCCAGACTGAATAATAATACAAAAGACAAGGTGTAAAACCTGTGCACACATTTACACCACTGACAAGGTACCCATTCCAAACACCCAGTTACACCATAAATCAATGGTACCTTCTCCTGCAAATCATCAGATGTAATATACCTCATCATATGTGCAAAATGTCCAACAGCGCTTTATGTGGGTGAAACTGGACAGCCATTACATAAAAGGTTTAATTCCCACAGATCCAGCATTAAAAATAAAAAGACAGAGACACCAGCGGGAGAACGTTTTTGCCAAAATGGACACAGTGTCACGGACATTAAATTGACTGTACTGATTGGACTGTTTCACACTCAGAGAGAGAGAAAAATATGGGAGGTTAAATTAATGATCCAATTTAAAGCTTTTGATTATGGTTTGAATAGAGACAGAGAAATCCTGTCACATAGCACACTGTGAATTAACCTTTACAACAGTCCCACTGGGATCGTAAATACCTTGGACCCCTCAGAGGAAGACTGCAAATTTACAGCACTCTCCTCTACCATTGACTGATTAAAGTACCTGCATTTGGACTGAGCTTTCTTATCTGATTTCCATTCTAATCAATGCAATGTGTACTTGTATATAAGAGAGATCTTTTCATATGTATCTGTATAACATGTCTGAGGAAGAGACCTAAGGTCTTGAAAGCTTGCATCCTAAATCTGCTTAGCTATCCAATAAAGGTATCAACTTAACTATATTCACCTACTGTATGTCTATGGCTAACATGGTAACAACTATCATCTGTAATTTTTAGATTTTGACATTTCATCTCTGACTCAAGCTTTCCCATTCAGAAAATTGTGGACACCAATTAGCTTTATAACTAATGAACCTTGAAAAAATATGTCTGCATGGAGAAACAAGAATGTACATTTTTAAGAAAACCCATGTGCACCACATTGATCAAATGCAATTTCTCATAGTTGTAATGGGGCTCTTAACCCCTGTATAAATCAATGCTAATTTGGCAATGCTTATTTGTCCCCTACGGTGTCATTTGCTTGCTTCAAAATGCTACTACTTTTATTTTCTGCATAAAGCCCTAATTCTTTTTTAACTGTTTGAGTGCCAGAGGGGTATGCAAGGCATTACAAAGCAATGCATTGTGTACCCCTCTGGCACTCAAAGGGTTAATGGCCATCTGGTACAAATGACATTTACAATAGAAAACACTGCTAATTGTTTAAAATTAATAAATAAATGCATGTTTTTCCAAAATACAATATTGCTATCATAGCTGAGTAAACAACCATTTCCAAATATAGAGTACCAATGTGAAATGTAAAGAATAACAGCTGCACAAGGAAAAGGACAGTTGAGATCTGACCTTTTAAAAATCACAGACTTGAGAATAAGCAAGGTTGATTACTCTTTTAGCTGGTTTCTCTGTAGCTGTTTATTATGCTGTCAGTTTTAAATGCATACTATTATTTTGTATTAATATAAGGAAAACAAAATCATGGCTTTCACCTGTTTTGTTGAAAGTTAAATAGGATTCAGTGTAGCAAAAAACTCACAAGAGTGATATAAAGGTGATACCTTTTAATGGCTAACTGAGGACATAACAAGTGCAAGCTTTCAGGACACTAAGGTCCCTTCTTCAGGCATAGGTTAACAAACAAAGCTAGAATAACACTGCATTTATATTTACAGATTATAACATGCATTTGAACCAAAATATAAGAGTACACAGTGGGGGTCGATTAACTTAGTAAACATACAGTCTGCAGAGATATGAATTGATATGCACAGGGTTAGATCAAAGTCCTGGGAACAAGGAAATGTTTATTGACACAGAGATGTGAAGAGCCTGTTAGTCTGGGAGTTGAAAAGATATATCTCTATACAATCAAATACCCAAATGTTCTATTATAATAAGACATGAAGCCCATCCCAAGGTTTAGTCCTGTTTTAATGTGGTAAATAGATCCATTAATTTAAAATCCCAGATTTTTCTTTCCCTTTGTGTTCTAAAGTTTCCCTTGAGTATGGTGACTTTCATATTTTGTAGACTATGATTTGGACCACAAAATTGCTGACCAGCTGGTGTGTCAACCTTTTTTCTGTTTATTGTGTGGTGATGAAGGTTCAGTCTTGTCCTCAGTGTCTGTCCTGTTTTCCCAATGT
This sequence comes from Rhinophrynus dorsalis, assembly GCA_037306005.1. Lineage (NCBI taxonomy): Eukaryota > Metazoa > Chordata > Amphibia > Anura > Rhinophrynidae > Rhinophrynus > Rhinophrynus dorsalis. The sequence continues at coordinate 135,460,033 of CM074718.1, forward strand.
AGTAACCTCCTGTGGGGCATTGTGTACAAGTTATGAAATATACTACATTTGAAGAGGAGCAAGTGAATGAACCATTAATTTCATAGTGTTGCTGTGTATTTGGTATTTTTATCTTTGTTGTGCATTGAAATGTGTGGACAGGTCTCATATCTCACATCTTTTTACTCCACAACAGGGTTCAAAGTTAAAGAAAGAGTTGTATGAAAAAGAAGATATGACAATTCACACTTCAAATTCATAACTGGAATAAAAAGAAAATAACTGATACCATAATACAACTACATATTTTACACTGTATCAAAAGTATTTAGGTGATTGCTCATAGTGAATATGATAGTCTCTTGGTTCAAATGGCAGAAAAATGCTACCAGAATTCCTTAGTGTTTCTACAAATGGATTAAGGAGGATGCCTTGCATATTAGAGTGGCAAAGACCAACAGACTGTAGTTGCATATTGTGTGCACATACCTACTTAGCATCTAGCAACATTCCATAGCACTGAGGTGGATCCCACTGCAGGTGGTAACTTTATAATTGATTTTAGCCACAAATATCCCAGTAGACTTACTAGGAATCGGTGATATAAAATCAATGAAAATACTGTAATGGAAGAAATGAAGAAATTCTGTATCAAACTAACTGCACATTAATGGACTAATAAAACTTCTCAAAATCTCTACTGATTTAAATGGGGTTTTAACCCCTTGAACGCTAGAGGGGTATCCAGTGCATTGCTTTGAGTGGGTTTAAAGCCTCCATTTAAATCACTGGTGCATTTTATGTGAGTCTCACCTGTGGTGCACATGGCTATTTCCTGAATTGCTCCAGCTCTTCCTAGCCCATCACTGTGTCTGGATTCAGGTGAAGTAGGTAAAATATTGATGTATTATTGGCTAAGCAAGCCATCACATAAAACAGGCAATGTACTTTCTTTGTGTTATCAACACTTTGCTTTTATAACTGGTAAGAATATATTTAAAGATTACATCTTGTATTCCTTGTTGTTGTGTGTTTGGGAGAAGGAATGCTCCTTAACCTTCACCAGAGCCCATGATGTACTACATTTTGACCACACTTCTTGTCTCATGCTTCCATGTACCAAGTTAACCATTTCATTTCATTGTAACTAAATGTATATTTACAATCATATAGGCAGCAGAAAATGGTGGACCACCAGCGTAATATTCCACTCAGAGCCAAAGTTCTAATTCAGATATGTGCAACCTATGGTTTCCATTCTAGCTGTTGTTGGAGAACAACCCCCCATTATTTTCAGCCATCTAATGGTGATGGGAATTTTACTTCATATTCCCTCTAAGGTGAGCAAATTGAGCACTACAGCAATGAAATAATTAAACAGGACTATCTATGAAGAGCTGCTTTGGAATAACAAATACCCATGCAGTCAAACTCAGTTTTCAGCTCTTTCAGAGGAAATATTGGGTGTATCGTAGTCCAGTGGGAACTGGAGTCCTGCAAATTGTTTAAGTTGTTCTAAGCTGTGGTATAATGGGTATGTTGTGAGCTGTTTGATTTGTTTGCTCCACTCTTTAACCAAAATAAGCATTCCTTGGGTTCTGCCAACAACCTAGGTCAGAAAATGTTTTAAAGAAATTGTAAACACAAAACATAAATTTGCTATTGCAAACTAAAAATCATATTTGCAACACACTAGCCCTGCTAGTGCACTCGTTGCCGGTACTTAATGACCACTGAGCATTTTTTTTAACTGGCTCTAATTCAGTGCTCCCCGAATGACATGCAGTCAGGATGAGCCAGGACTGTCATAGGTCATTATGAGAAGTTTACCCATGATGGTCCTAGCACGTCATGGGTCCTTAAAAGGTTAATTATATCAACCATAGTTGTGGACCTCATGACCTTTTGTGGCAATAAAACGCATATGGCATACCACATCTTTTGCAAAATGCTCCCAAACTGGCTGGCACCTGGAAACAACACATATCGTGATGGGCAAATGTATTAATAAAAACTAGCAATTATGAGGCAAACCAACTACAACATAGGGACCACGTAAAAAAATTCTCAAACATTTCCATTGATCTAAATGGAGCTTCTAATCCCTTTATTAGTTGAGAGTTTTCCAGTGCATTGCATTATGGGAGATTTCAACTATTCTAAGATTGACTGGAGCAATATGACTTCCGGCAGAACAAAGAGAAACAATTTTTTAAGTATAATTAATGATAATTTTATGTCCCAACTAGTAGAGCAGGCAACTAGAAAAGAGGTCTCTTGACCTAGTACTCTCAAACAGTTCTGACATGCTAAACAGTATACAAGTAAGGGAACATTTGGGCAGCAGTGACCACAATATGGTATCCTTTAAAATTTGTTATGATAAACTCAAAAGCAAGGGTTTAACCAAAACATTACATTTTAAAAATGCTAATTTTACAAAGCTAAGAGCAGTATTAAAGGATATTCAGTGGTATGTAATTTTCAAAGATAAAAATCACAAGAATCAAATATAGCGTCAATATAAACCATTGGGGAATAAGCACAAGAGGAGTAAAGTGAAACCAATGTGACTTATTAATGAGGTTTGCAGGGAAATGATGAATAAGAAACAGGCTTTTAAAGTGCTTAAGACAAACGGGTCAGATGCATCATTTAAAGCATACAAAGAATGTAATAAAATCAACAAACAAGCAATTAAGCTAGCTAAAACATGAGAAATATTGCAAATGAGTGTAAGACATATCCTAAAAAATTCTACAAATATATTAATAACAAAAAAGTTAAGGTTGATATCGCCCTCTTAAGTGTCAGGAACCCCTGGGATTAAAGCTCTTCCAAGAAAAGTAGTCATGGATACAGTGACTCCTCCAACAAGGGTTGGTAGAGTGAAGGCTTCAGTGCGTTGCCGGGGAGCGTGGCTGGTGTTCGCAGGCCCCCTGTAGTGTGTTGCGGCCGAGGCCGTATAAGGTGCTGGCCGTGAAGCCAGATGACCTCCTTCGGTTGACCCGAAGAAGGCCCAGGAGAACGCACTACAGTGAGGACACCCACCACCAACCCCAGGGAAGGTCTATTTCCAAAATAGTACAAGGACTCACTAAGGCAAGTCCAGAGGCTAGTAGGGAAGAGAGCAGGAAGGCTAGCTGGACAAGGTGCAGGAAGGCTAGCTGGACAAGATGCTAGAGGCAGCTGGACAAGATGTTGTGAGCTGTTTGATTTGTTTACTCCACTCTTTAACCAAATTAAGCATTCCTTGGGTTCTGCCAACAACCTAGGTCAGAAAATGTTTTAAAGAAATTGTAAAAACAAAACATAAATTTGCTATTGCAAACTAAAAATCATATTTGCAACAAACTAGCCCTGTGATGGATTAATTTTACTTTTCTAGTGATACAACCTAACCAACCGCTTCTCCAACACCAGTCCCCTCTGCCAATCCCTACACTGGCTCCCATTAGCACACAAAATTAAATTAAAAATCCTGGTGCTCACCTATAGAGCCCTTACTAACACCTCACCCCCCTATATCCCATCTCTTATTTCCAAATACACTCCCACTCACCATCTTCGTTCTGCACAGGACCTTCTCCTCTCCACATCTCTCATTACATCCTCCCACTCCCGCCTACAGGACTTCTCCCGTGCTGCACCCGAGCTCTGGAATTCCCTCCCCTGCCTCATCAGACTCCCCTAGCCTTCAGATCTTCAGAAGCTCCCTGAAAACTCACCTCTTCAGGGAAGCCTATCAACTACCTCCATAAATATTATCACCAAGAACCAACCATTCCCTGGAACACTACACTCACTAGCACTTCTCTCTCCCACCCACTGACTGGAAGCTCATGTGGCAGGAGGCACTTACACCCAATAGCACTTACACCTTCTGTGTCCTACCAACCTTCCTCTAGACTGTAAGCTCTCACAAGCAGGGCCCTCTGATCCTTCTGTTCTCCACATATGATTTGTATTATTTAATATCTCTGTATGTCTATCCCCTATTGTAAAGCGCTGCGGAATAAGTTGGCGCTATATAAATAAAGATTATTATTATTATTATTATGCTGGAGACAGCTGGACAAGATGCTGGAAGATGAGATGGATGGCCAGGAGAGGCAGGGGGACATGGCAAGGGGCAGGCAGAACCAGATGGCCACTGAACTGGAACAGCAGGCAAGGCACAGTGCTACAGAATAGCACTACAGAACGCTATAATCACGCACCGCTTCAGTGCGGTGCACGACTATATATATCTCAAACCCGGAAGTGCGGGAAGGGGATGACGTCACCATGCAAACGTGGGGACGTTAACGAAACCCGGAAGAGAAGGAAGATGGCAAAACCCGCCGCGTGAGCGACGGGGAGGAGGACATGACACTCCCCCCCTCCTAGGGCCGCCCCCGGAGGCCAGGACGGGGCTTAAGGGGAAAGCGCACATGAAAGCGCTGATGGAGGGCAGGTGCATGAACATCTGAAGATGGAACCCAGGAGCGCTCCTCAGGACCGTACCCGCGCCAATTAACAAGATACTGGAGACGGCGATGAACCAGGTGAGAATCAAGGATGGCATCGATGACGAGCTCCTCCTGGTCCTTATGAACCACGGGCCTGGGGATCGGGGTCCTGGGATGCGAAGGGTGCCTCAGAGACCACTGTTTCAACAGAGAGCTGTGGAACACCAGATGCATATGCAAAGAAGAAGGGAGAGACAGGCGATATACCATCGGTGAGAGCTGACAGGGCTCCCGAAACAGACCTAGAAAACGGGGACCGAGTTTGGCAGATGACTGACGCAGGTGAACAATCCTGGAGGAAAGCCAGACTTTGTCACCGACAGCGAATCTGGGAGCCAAAGAGCGTTGATGATCCGCCTGGAAGTTGTGACGTACTTGGGACCCCAACAACGAGGAACAAATACATTGCCAATGGTCCACCAAGGACTGGACACGACCCTCTGCAGCGGGCGCAAAGCAGCACCTGGAGAGACCAGCAAGACTCTGGGGTTATAACCCAGAGCAGCAAAAAAGGGCGAACAGCCCAAAGAGGAGTGGCAGTGAGAGTTCAAGGAGAACTTAGCTAGGGGAAGAAGGTGACACCAATCGTACTGTTGGTGGTTGCAGTAACTACGCAAGAAGTGCTCCAAGGACTGGTTCAGCCTCTCCGTTTGACCGTTCGTCTGGGGATGATAGCCAGACGAGAACTGTAGAGTGACACCCAGACGAGCACAAAAGGACTTCAGATATTATATGAAGGGGAATACCGTGGATACGGACTATTTCAGAAATGAAAAGATCAGCAAGATCTGAGGCAGTGGGTAGTTTGGGAAGTGGGACCAAATGGCACTGCTTAGAAAAGCGGTCGACGACCACCCATATAACCGTCATGCCAGAAGAGACCGGGAGATCAACAATGAAATCCATAGCGAGTTGGGACCAAGGAAGAGCAGGAACAGGCAAGGGGTAAAGAAGCCCTGGTGGTCTGCAGTGGGGTGTCTTCATACGGGCACAGATGGTGCAGGAGGAAACAAAAGAAGCCACCTCGGCTCGAACAGATGGCCCCCAGAAACGATGAGACAACAGTTTATAAGTCCTGGACACGCCAGCATGACCACCAACAGAGGAATGATGGGCCCAACGATGAACCTCTGGCCGGTATTGCGAGGGAACATATAGTGCCCCGGCCGAATGTGGGGTTCCAGCAGGGGCTAAGGTCTGAGCATCCCGGATTTGTTGCAAGGTCCTGGTAGCCAAGAAGGCTAAGAAACAAGAGGAGGGCAGTATAGTGTCTGGCACAGCAGAAACAACAGACGGCTCTTGGAGAGCGACAAGGCATGAGCCTTGGTGTTCTTATTACCCGGAACGTAGGAGATAGAGAAATCGAAGCGTGAGAATAAGAACGACCACCAGGCCTGTCGGGCATTCAAACACTTGGCTGTAGCCAGATAAGCCAGGTTCTGGTGGTCAGTGTATATGGTGATCCGGGGGGAGAACCCTCAAGAAGGTAGCGCCATATAGCCAACGCCAATTTAATCACCAGGAGCTCGTGATTGCCGGTGTCGTAGTTTCTTTCTGGTGCAGAGAAGCTCCGGGAAAAGAAGGAGCATGGATGAAGAAGTCCAGTGGTGGGGGACCGCTGAGAAAGAACTGCTCCCGCAGTCGATTCGGATGCATCGACCTCAACAATGAAAGGCTGAAGAAGGCCCGGATAGGACAGGATGGGAGCCGTACAAAACATCTGCTTTAAGGCGGTGAAGGCTGACACGGCCTCTGGGGACCAACAAGAAGGGTTGCCACCCTTGCGAGTAAGGGCTACAATGGGCTGTATGACCTTGGAGAAGCCCTTGATAAAACGTTGATAGTAATTGGCGAATCCAATAAAGCGTTGAACCGCCTTGAGAGTCTGAGGAAGAGGCCAGTCTAGAACGGCAGAGACCTTGACAGGGTCCATGGCCAGGCCTCTAGGTGAAACAACGTAACCCAGGAAGGAGAGACTGGTCTGGTCAAAGAGGCATTTCTCCAATTTGGCATAAAGGTGATTGGCCCGCAACCGCTCCAGGACCTGCCGTACGTGGATACGGTGCTCGGAAAGGCAGGAGGAATACACCAAAATGTCATCCAAATATAGACCAACAAAAGAGGACAGGAGATCCTGGAAAACATCATTAATGAGGGCTTGGAAGACCGCAGGGGCATTGCATAAGCCAAAGGGCATGACGAGGTATTCATAGTGCCCTGCTTGTGTGTTGAATGCGGTCTTCCATTCATCCCCTTCATGCATCCGGACTAGATTGTAGGCCCCTCATAGGTCCAGTTTGGTGAAGATGTTGGCCCCATGGAGACGGTCCAGAAGCTCCGAGATGAGCGGAAGGGGGTAACAATTACGGCGGGTGATGTTATTCAAACCTCTGTAGTCAATACAGGGACGAAGGGTACCGTCCTTCTTGGCCACGAAAAAGAAATCCGCTCCAGCGGGAGAAGAGGATGGGTGAATAAAGCCCCAAGCAAGATTTTCTTTCACGTAGGCCTCCATGGCATCGGTTTCGGGGATGGACAGTGGATACGTCCTGCCCCTAGGAGGCATGGTGCCAGGAAGTAGATCCACAGGGCAGTCATATGGGCGATGTGGCGGAAGGGTCTCAGCCCGTTGTTTGCTGAAGGCCTCAGCAAGATCCCTGTAAGGTTCTGGAATCATTAAGGAAGAACCGGAAGTAAGAGTAGAGAACAGAGCGGCAGAACCAACCGCATTCATGGGAGGAGAGCTAGAGAACCAAGAGACCCGGCAGCCCAGTCGATGTGAGGGTTGGCAGAGCACAACCAAGGATACCCCAGGATGATTGGGGTGTTAGGTGAGGTAATGACATCCAGCACAGTGGAGTCAGTGTTAATAGCTGGGTTGAACGAGTGATCAACCCTTTCCCCACGGGTGTCCCATCAATAGCCAGCACGCATAGGGGTGGATATTTGGGTTGCAGAGGAACTCTGTGCTGTGCAGTGAAAGTAGCGTCAATGAAGAGACCCAAAGCACCGGAGTCGATGAAGGCTTGTGTGGCTAGGGTGTGGCCATTCCAAGAGAGAATGACCGGAACACTAAGGCACTGGTTCCGGCTGTTGGGGATGGTGGCCGGACTTAGGGAGGCTCCCCCACCACCTAAGTCCTGGCGTTTCCCTGTTTGTTAGGACATTCGTGTGCTAAATGGCTAGGGGCTCCGTAGTAAAGACATAATCCAGCCGCACGGCGTCTGGCCTTTTCCTCATCTGACAGGCGATAGACACTGCCAATCTCCATAGGTTCTGGTTCTGTGTCGGAGGCGGTGGGTGGATGCTGGAACCGGGCAGCCAGATGGATAGGGGGACGAGGAGCAGGACGACTATTACAATCCCTATCTCTCTCGCTCCGTCTCTCAGACAACTAGTGTTCTAAAGAAGAGCAGAGCGCCACCAAACCCTTCAACGTTTCCGGAATAAGCCGGGTGGTTAATTCATCCTTAAGGCGGCTGTGAAGACCCTTGCGGAAGGCTGCTTTGAGGGCGTTGGCACCCCAATCGGTATCGCAGGTTAACGTGCGGAATTCCACCACATACTGTGACAAAGAACGTTGTCCCTGCGTTATCTCCAACAAGGCCGCCTCGGCCCTGGACTGACGACCCGGTGTATCGAATACCGCCTTGAAGGCTGAAAGAAACGCATCAAAGTCGTCTAAGACAGGAGACTGATGATCCAGCAGGGGGGTGACCCAAGCCAAGGCCTGACCCTTAAAGAGGGACAAAACAAAGGCAATCTTGGCTTGGGATGAAGACTAGGACTCAGGCTGGCAGCGAAAGTGCAACAGACACTGGTTCAGAAAGCCCCGTATGTCGGTGGATATCGAATTGCTCCGGCAGAGGGAGACGGGGAAGAGACGGCAAAAAGGCAGGACCAGGAAGCGGCATAGCATGCTCAATGGTGGGCTCAGTGGCTCTGGGAGCTCCTATTTCTTGTTGCATCTACTGCAATAACTGCGTAATGGTATCTAGCTTCTGGTCGAGCTGCACTGTCTGAGTCGCATGACGGCTCAGCACGGCGCCCTGCTGTAGATGGGCCTCAGACAGCTCTGCGGGGTCAGTAGCCATAAGACTAGGGGGGTGGCATGATTTTAATGTCAGGAACCCCTGGGATTAAAGCTCTTCCAAAAAGAGTAGTCACGGATACAGCGACTCTTCCAACAAGGGTTGGTAGAGTGAAGGCTTGAGTGCGTCACTGGGGAGCGTGGCTGGTGTTCGCAGACCCCCTGTAGTGCGTTGTGCTGTGGCTGAGGCCGTATAAGGTGCTGGCCGTGAAGGCAGATGACCTCCTTCGGTTGAGCCGAAGAAGGCCCAGGTATCACGGTGCCCATGATTGCTGCCTTTTCCTGTCAGTTACCTGAATGGGCTCTCCATTTGCTGCCTGCCTTCAGCACGCCCAGTATTGCCTATTTAGACTGGACTTGGGCTCCCTTTGGTTGCCCTTTCGTGGTGTCTCTATGTCACTTGCACCTGTACTGTGTTCCTGAGCTTTCTGGGCCGTTACTACACTACTGCTCTCCAGTGATCGCCTGAGTTCTGCCTGACGGCTTCCTCGGTTCCTGCTTCCGTTCCTGATCCGGTTTGGGCTGTTGTTCCTGCTTCTGTTCCTGATCCGGTTTGGGCTGTTGTTCCTGCTGCCGTTCCTGGTCCGGTTGGCTGCCGTTGCTGTTCCTGTTTCCTGTCCTGTACCATCTGCGTTCCTGCTCCTGGATCGCCTGCAGAGTGCCTCTTCCTTCTTAGCGTCTTTGGTGACATTTTCATCTCTCATTGATTTGTAATCCAGTACACTGGTACTGGTTCCCTCAACGTATAACCGGTTGCTTGCTGCGTTCCATACAGCACCGGTAGAGTATTCTGTAACCCAGTACGCGGTTACTGGTTCATTCCATGCATAACCAGCTGCTTGCTGCATTCCATACAGCACAGGTAGAGATTGTGTAACCCCGTGCGCGGGTACTGGTTCGCTCCATGTATAACCGGTTGCTTGCTGCGTTCCATACAGCACCGGTAGAGTATTGTGTAACCCAGTACGAGGGTACTGGTTCGCTCCTAGTATACCGGTGGCTTGCTGCATTCCATGTAGCACTGGGAGAGTCTTGTGTAATCCAGTACGCGGGTACTGGTTCGCTCCATGCATGGCCGGTTGCTTGCTGCATTCCATATAGCACTGGTGATCCTTGTCTGTTCAGTACGTGGGTACTGGTTCGCTCCATTATTACTGGGTGCTCACTGACACCTATATAGCCCCGGCTAGGCCTCTGTGTGCCAGTATAGGCGACTGGTTTACTCCAACTATATGCCAGTTGCTGAGGCCATCTCTGTTTGTGCACCAGTATTGGCAGTCTCATGGTTTAGCGAGGCTGCCTTGCCCGGTATATTGGCAAGGCCGGTAGAGCCTCCTCTCTCGTTGTACCCATCTCAAGGCTGCCTTGCCCGGTATATTGGCAAGGCCGGTAGAGCCTCCTCTCTCATTGTACCAGTCTCAAGGCTGCCTTGCCCGGTATATTGGCAAGGCCGGTAGAGCCTCCTTCCTCTCTGTTGCAAGCCTCCAGGCTGCCTTGCCCGGTATATTGGTAAGGCCGGTACAACCTATTCCATCTCGTGCCAGTCTAAGGTTGCCTTACCCGGTATTGGCAAGGCCGGTAGAGCCTGTCTCACATTCTCTGTACTACTACTTATTATTGCCGTGTACAAATTTAATGTTGTTTTATGTGTATGCCTAACCTGCGAGGGTTCTCTTTAAACTTTTCAATAAAGTTGTGTTTTTATCTTAACTCTGTGTCTGAGAGTCAAAAAAAAACGTGACACCAGGAGAACGCACTACAGTGAGGACACCCACCACCAACCCCAGGGAAGGTCTATTTCTAAAATAGTACAAGGACTCACTAAGGCAAGTCCAGAGGCTAGTAGGGAAGAGAGCAGGAAGGCTAGCTGGATAAGGTGCAGGAAATCTAGCTGGACAAGATGCAGGAAGGCTAGCTGGACAAGATGCTGGAGGCAGCTGGACAAGATGCTGGAGACAGCTGGACAAGATGCTGGAAGATGAGATGGATGGCCAGGAGAGGCAGGGGGACACAGCAAGGGGCAGGCAGAACCAGATGGCCACTGAACTGGAACAGCAGGCAAGGCACAGTGCTACAGGATAGCACTACAAAATGCTATAATCACGCGCCGCTTCAGTGCGGCGCACAACCATATATATATCTTAAACCTGGAAGTGCGGGAAGGGGATGACGTCACCACGCGAACTGGGTGATGTTAACGAAACCTGGAAGAGAAGGAAGACGGCAGAACCCGCCGCACGAGCGATGGGGAGGATGACGTGACATTCAGGCTAAGGCTTGTGAATTGATTTGTGAGGAAAACACTATGGCTGACATCCTAAATACATTATTTGCTTTAGTATATACAAAGAAAGCAACAATCACAGGCTATGGGCAAATAAACAAAACCACATAATTTCCTCCATCATGTACGTGGCTTACTGAGGACAAAGTCCAAATGAGACTGGAAAAGGTTATGGTGAATCAAGCACCTGGACCTGATGGTATACAAACAAGGGTACTTAAGTAACAGTTCAGTAATAGCAAGACCATTATACTTAATATTTAATGATTCAGTTTCATCGGGCAAAGTGCCCTGTGATTGGAGGAAAGCTGATGTAGTTCCATTGTTTAAAAATGGGGCAAGATCAAAACCAGGAAATTATAGACATGTGAGCTTGACTTTCATAGTGGGTAAGGTACTAGAAGTGTTACTAACTGACAGTATTCAGAGCTATGTGAAGACAAACAATATTATTAGTAGGAGTCAGCATGGTTTTATGAAGAGTAGATCATGTCAGGCTAATTTACTTGCATTTTACAAAAGAGTAAGTAGTAATTTGGACAAGGGAATTGCTGTTGATGTAGTATATTTGGATTTTGAAAAAGCCTTTTATACAGTGCCTCACAACAGGTTAATGCAGAAATTAAAAGGTTTCAGTTTGGGCTGTGTTATCTGTACATGGATTGAAAACTGGTTAAATGATAGATGGCAGAGAGTTGTTGTAAATGGAACCTTTTCAACTTGGTCTAAAGTTATAAGTGGGGTGCCACATGGTTCAGTCCAGGGCCCAATGCTTTTGAAGTTGTTTATTACTGATCTAGAAGTGGGAATTGAAAGTAGTATCTCAATCTTTGCTGATGACACTAAGCTGTGTAAAGGAATACATACAGAGCTGGAGTTTTTTTCTCTGCAGAGGGATTTAGATAAAATGACTGAAGGGGAAGAAAAGTGGCAGATGACATTTAATGTAGATAAATGTAAGGTTATGCATTTGGGCTGTAAAAACAAACATACTACATGTACTCTAAATGGGAAACAACTTGGGGAATCCTCATTAGAGAAAGATTTAGGAATACTGATAGACGATAGATTTCACAGCAGTGTGCAGAGTCACTCAGCTGCTGCAAGAGCAAATATGGTACTAGCCTGCATAAAAAAAGCTAAATAGATAAAAGGGATGCTAATATTATCTTACCTCTGTATAAATCCTTGGTAAGGCCTCATCTAGAATACAGAGTACAATTTTGGGCACCAGCTCTTAAAAAAGACATTGTTGAACTGGAAAAAAGTGCAGAGATGTGCAACAAAACTGATAAAAGGATTGGAGGATCTGAATTATAAAGAGAGACTAGCCATACTGGGTTTGTTTACATTAGAGAAGAGACGTCTAAGGGGTGATATGATTTCCATTTACAGATATATTCGATGTCAATACAAAAAACTATCCAAATAATTATTTACGCAAAGAGCTGAGCTAAGAATGAGACATCATCCATTAAGAGTAGAGGAAAGGTGACTTTGACTAAAACAAAGGCAAGGATTTTTTATAGTAAGGGCTGTAACGCCACAGAATGCTTTGCCTTGGGATGTCATACTTGCAAATAATGTAACTGCTTTCAAAAAAGCACTGGATGCCTATCTAGTACAGAACAATATTGAAAATTATGACAGATGGTTTCAATGCTGATAGGTTGTTGATCCACAGAACTATCTGACTGCCATTTGGGGCTAAATTGGAAATGGCTTCAGGGTTTTTTTTTCCTTCTCTGGATCAACAAGGGTGTTTTGGCATGGGCTGGACTTGATGGACCGTGTCTTTTTTCAGCCTTGTCAACTATGTTACTATGTTAAAGATGATATAACTCTCTGTTTTTACAATTCTAATGCATACCTTGCTTAAGGTTAATTGACAAGTCTTTAGCTCTCTCTATTGTATAGTGAGGTACCCTTTATTTATACCATTTATGGACAAGCAGCTGTTTGGCCCAGAACTGGAAAAGGTAATAAAACATACTACTGGAGAAAAGAGAGCTCTGTTGCCTCAAGCATTACTCCTTTCCATGGAAGATGCATGTACCCCCTCCAGTACAGGTATGCTGCAATGTCTTCCCCACCCTCTGCAAGCTAGGAGCACCCTGAAATTCGTTCAAGCTTGAGTGTGCCAAAAGCCTACTTGAAAACCCCCAGTTGGCAAGTCTGCCTCAGCAAAACTCATGGTCAAATGCACTGCAGGCAAGTGTAGGATGTCTGTGTTTATTTTACAATACACAGACTCTTTCTGTGGAGTACCAGTGGGTGACAAAGGTGATTTTGGAAGCTTATCACATGGATTTCCAATCTCTTCCTCCTGGTAGCTTCTTCCTCACAATCTGGGTGTGAGGGCTGTTATTTCTAGAAGAAGTTTCTTCTCTGTTCGATATGCAGGTCCTGGTACATGTTCCCCAAGGGACAGATTCAGTGTATCCTATTCTCGTAGTTTCATATTTACCAAAAAGGACAGCAGCTGTTTTGAAATCATGAACTTAAACCTTCTGAATCTCTTTGTCCATGCACTTAAATTTTAGATGAAATCTCTGTGCTCCGTCAAAGCTGCAATGGTCATAGGTGTGTTTTTGTTTCCCTAGAAATTTCCATTCATGCAGATCATCAGTGTTTCCTTTACTTTGCTTTTCAGGACTATCACTTTCAGTTCACCCCCCACACTTTTGGGCTACCATCTGCTCCAAGGGGTTTCACAGTGGTCATGGCACCTTTGCCTGTCCACATTTTTTCACTTGGGATTTCCCTTACTCTCTATCTGGTCAACCTTTTGTAAAGCTCCCTCAGCAGAGGCCTTGAGCAGTATGGCTGGATGATCAATTTAAAGAAACTCTCTTTGGTTCCTTTCCAGATTCTAGTCTTTCTCAACATGAGGTTGATACTCTTCAGGAATGAGTCTTTATGCTAGAGGGCAAGATTTGGTTGTTTTCTCAGCAGGTGATTCAGGTCTTAGCTCTCCAGTCAGAGACAGTGTGGGTGTACATGAAAGTACTGGGGTATCTGGTCTTTACCTTAGAAGTTAGCTCGTTTTGCACAGTTTCCCCCTCAGGAACTGCAGAAGGAGATTGTCAAGAATTAGTCCAGACAGCAGTGCCATTTCTTCTATTTAATGTCTCTCTCCAGCAGGACAAAATCAAATCTTGTCTGTTAGTTGTCTTGACTTGGTCCTTAGTCATGCAGATGCTAGTCTGAAGTGCTGGGGAGCCTTGTTTGGCTCTCAGATAACTCAGGACGTTTGGTCAGATAGTGAGAGTCTTTGTTCCATTAAGGAATTAGAGTTTCGGGTGATTTTCCATGTTTTTCTGCATTGGTCCCAAATTCTCTGGAGCAAACTTTCTCAGCCACCAACATCTGGATCTTGGAAACTGGAAACTCAACCACATGGTGTTTGGCTCTATAGTTCAGGTATGGGGTCTTTCTTTGTGAACCCACAAGGTTTGCCTGTATTGCTCCAGGACCCGGGACCCTCTAACTAACATAGCATACAATTCCAGTGCATGAACAGGAAGCTAGTGTTCAAGTGCAGAACATGAGCTGTGGCAATGAATTCTTACAGTCCCTCTGAAGCTGATGTATTAAAAATTGGAGCAATTGCAGAGCAAACCAACCATATCATAGGAGAATAATACAATTTCCCATTGATGTAACTGGTAGCTAGGTATTTCTATGATGCAATACATTGAAGATCTCTCCAGCATTCAAGGAGTTAAAAGCCACATTTAAATCAATGGAAATGCTTGGAATTCTATTTCTCCTCTATAGTATAGTTAGATTGCCCCAGAAGTACTTTTGTTTTTTGCATAAATCGCTATTGGGGTCATCTTGGAGGCCTGTGATATGATTTTTTGTGTGGGATTAAATATCAAAGGGACAATGAATAATTAATAGGTAGTCATAAAATAAGTGATGGCAGTATGTCACTAATTTAAAGTAATTTGGCTATATTTAAGAAAAAACAATTTAACCCCCCCCACACCTCGTTCAAAAATATATCCTTTATGCTATTGTTCTGTTACAGCTTTCTGTTGGAATAATTGAGGGCTTTATCCTTGCTACTCTAATTTTGTTTGATTTATATCTGCTGTTGTGGGAAATAATTTCATCTCACTTGTCTTTCACAATCACCCAATGTCAATGGAAATGAAATATATCATCTTTCTAGTCAACATTTTCCTGTTCTTCTATATTGTGTTTCAACTTTCTGTCTCTTTTTGAATCCTATGTCCTGGAATATGCCTAAAATTGAACTTATTGAGGCTAATGTACTAAGAACTGAATCAATTCTGGAGCAAATTCACTATAAACTTACCAAAATTCTCAGTAAAGTAAATGAGACTTTTAATTGCTTGATTGGTAAAGGGGCTTCCAATGCATTACTTTGCAATGCATTGAAGACCCCTCTAGCATTCAACAATTTTATTTAAACCAATGGATCATTTTATTTGTCCATTCTTGTTCAACTGATCTACCTCAGAATTATTACATTACTTCTTAGTACCTAAACTTCCAAATCTTCCCCTTACTTCCCATAATCAACACTGGCCATCACTGTCAAAAGAATTATAACATCATTGCATTGCATCATTGCTGACCATATCGCTCCTGTCCAGTCAATTCTTAATTCGGTCCCCAGAATACTCCTCCTCTCCTCCAGAACAGTACTCACCCCTCCACTTTTAAAATCACTGTCGTGGATCCCCATAAAGCAGCATATTATCACGGTGCCTGTGCTATTCTGGCGACATTCTGTCAATTTTGCTTACTGCTGACGCTTATTGGCTGAAGTGACTTTGTCCTGCCGAGTATTTGTCCTTAAATACTGGGCCTTGTCACTTCTCCGGTGCCCTTTCATGGTGTTTCCGTTACCAGCGCTTGTTCCAGTTCTCGTGTGATCTCTGTGTACCGACCTGGACTACCTGACTACTCTGCTGTATCCGTTCCTGCTCTGTGTACTGACCCGGACTGCCTGACTACTCTGCTATCTCGTTCCTGCTCTGTGTACCGAACCGGCCCGGCTGACTTTCCTGCTCTGTGTACCGACTCAGATTGGCTGACGTTCCTGCTCTGTGTACCGGACCGGTTGGGCTCCATTGCCTGTGTATCTAGGTCTGCCTGCCGCCCCATCCGGTCCTCTGTTTGGGGTTGTCATCCGGGCTCCTCTCTGTCTCTGAGTCACTATTGCCTCATTGTGTTTCCCAGCAGTCTAGTCTCGGTAATCTGTCTGTGTCGCGCAGGTGACATTCCGGTGTGTATCCTCCATCTGTGTACCACTGTACGCTTGACCCTTCTTCCTGCCATAAAGCTAAGGTTGGTCTTCCTCTGGGCACCTCAGGCTGGTCTTTCTATCGGGCAGTTGACATTGGTCTGAGCATTCAATTAACCCCTTCAGGGAAGGTGCCATATTCCACCGGCTTTCTATCCGTGCAGTCTCTGTTAGGTGGCCTTCCGGGCATACTTCCGCAGTCCTCCTTTACTGCTACAGCAGTCCACAAACTCCTCAAGGGCCTCCATTTACTTTTGTGGCATCACTCGCTATTGGTACACTCTCTGCAGAGTGAGAGTCTTTAGGGCCTCACGCTATTAGGGCCTGTAAGTTTTCCTGGCCTAATAGTAACCCATTCATTGCTGCCTCGTTTCAGTATCACACGAACTTTACCTGACCTGTGTCAGTATATCGTTGTTGCTGAATTATACATACACTGGACCCATGTGGGTATATATTATTGTAACCTGTCCTGTGTCAGTACTATATTTTGTATATATATATATATTACTGGACCCGTGAGGGTTATTGTTATTCTGAGTTTGTTCAATAAAACTGTGTTTTACCTAACTTACTCCTCATTAATTTTAAGGCTCTCCATCACTTTTCAGCGCCTTATATTTTATCTTTGATATCCCGACACACACCTGCACGTCCATTATGCACCCTTTAACCACTATCACTGTTTCATGACTGAAGGCTTTCTCCCTTGCTGCTCCCTACTTCTGAAATGCCCTACCACCAAGTATTCACCACGCCACAACCCTCAACAACTTTAAATCCAGGTTAAAAGAGCACATTTTAAATACAACAACAACATAATATGAAAACATTATCTCATATGTCAAAAACTGCACTTCCTCCTCTCCCAGCTCATATCTGTATGTCACCCATCCTATACATAGATTGTAAGCTCAAATGGGCAGGGACCCTTTATCCTAATGTATACTCACCTGGTTTTCCTCTTATTATTGTCTTTATAAGCACTTAACCACTGCACTTTTTGTATTCCCTTCTATATTTAATGTAAACTGTAAAGTACACTGGTTGCTGCTATATAAATAAAAATATACAATATAATACAATGCAAAATATTGCAATCTGATATGCTTAATGTGGAATACAGTTGACTTAGCTTGCTCTTTCATTCCTCAAATCCTCCATTTAAATTCACTTTCTTAGGTTCTGTTCTTTTTCTTTTACAAAATGTCTTGATTGAATCTTGCCTGATTTAAAGCTTTTTAAAAATTCTAATCCATACACTAATTATATCCTGAGTTGATAGCTACACGCACAATTGTCATTTCTAACCAGTCCACCCTAACTCCATTTCATTCAAATTGTAGCTGTGCCTGTGACATTCATTTACCTTGATCCACATTCACCCTATAATTACTTTAAAAATGATAACACTCACACATCACAATCAAACCTATTACACTTAATCATTGGTTTTACATTCTCTTTAACCAAATTCTCTCACTCTTTCTCCTGCAAGTCTCACACCTCTTCATGGTTGACTTCAGAAACCCATCTTAACCCTTCAGTATGATAGAGGTGCAAGGACTTTAATACTGTAAACATATCTGAGACAAAACTTTTGTCTTGATTATACTTGCATCATGCTTTGAAGGTCTAAGATAAGTTTACTTAATTTTAAAGAGCAATAAAAGCTGCCAATATGTTGTACTAGCTATTTGTTTTTACTATAAATAGAGTCTGAAAAATGAACATATTGTTGATGGCATATTATAGATTAATGCTAATTAGTTTATTTGCTGGGCCAATATTATTACGGTATTCACATCTATGTGAAGATGAACAATCTTATTAGTGGGAGCCAACATGGAATTATGTAGGGGTGGGCAAAAAGTGGTTGTCCACTTTTTTGCTGGAAAATCCGCTTTAAATACAGTGATTAAAATCTTTGCCTCTTTCGTCCATTGGCAACAATTCTTCACTATTTTTTGAATGGCTTGAAAGTTTTTGCAACTTTATTAACATATTTTTCTCCTTTTTGTTATAAAAACATTTTCCAGGATGTAAAACACAATACAAGCAGCTACAGAGTGAGAGAGAGCTACTAGGCTGCTGTGCTGTGCACTAGTAGCAAAACTGAGGCAGCAGAGGCTCATAGTGACTGCCATCCCCTTCTTGCTCTAGGATAACTAGTAGGGGTGGGCGAAAAGTGTGAAAAATTTCCTGCGTGCCTTTGAGAAAACTTGCTAATTTTTCACTTTTTTCTCCTTTTTTTCCTATGCAAAATTTTCCTCCTTTTCACCTATTTTAACAAAATTTTCACCTATTTTAACACATTTTTCACCTATATTTCCTATAGGTACTACATTTCCCACTGTAATATTATTTCTTCTGAGGGTTGTAGTTTCGAAATAAGTGTCTGAAAATCAAAGTTGTGAGTCCTACAGCAACATATGCCTTGAAAAATTTATTAGCATGCAGAGTGCATTTGTCCTTTGCCCACAACACTAACTCCCTTCTAAAGTGACACTGGTACATATTCATAATGGTGTTAAGAGATAAAAAAATACATCCAACAGTGTGGCAGATGTGTATTGTAGTGGTGGTTGAGGGGGACTGGCTGGTATGGTGTGATTTGTGTATGTATATAGTTTTTACTATTGTCATCTTTGCATCAAATCCTCCTTCTCAGATTACTGACACACATTACTTGTCACTCTTAGCAGTGGTCCCAAGTGAGGTAGATGGTGGAAACCCTCCTCTTCTTCCTCATCTCTGCTGCTGTTAATATATTTGTCCTGGCTTTTTCTGCCATGTGTGGTTTCTGCTACCTAATACTCAGATGTATGAGATGTTGGTTCATTTTTAAGAATGTTAGTCTCCCAACATTGCTGCTTTATAGCCGTGTCCTGCAGTCATTGACAATATAACCAGACTCAACGCTTGCTGGAGGACAACTTAGGGTTTCCACTGCAGTACGTGTCAATGCTGGCCACACACACATACTGTTTTGTTTGCCAGTATTCCATGGGGTTATTATTTCTGCCTAAAATGTAGCAGAAGCCATCTCACATGCAGTGGCACCCCTTCTAGAAGCTACATGGTGTTCCTGTGTGTCAGTTACCAACCCATTCTCAGGGAGCAAGTCCCAAAGAGATGCGTGGCCACCACCACCACCACCAATATTGGGTTTTTGCCACCTCTGCTGACACCCATGAATTGTTTTTTGTTCCTAATGGTATATTCTGTTTGATGATGTAGCTGATTCTGACGGTTGAAATGCTTTGCTGCCTTCTTTTCACTATGCTGCCTAGATGTTTGTTGTGCCCTCACTTTCTCCCTCTCATCCTCCACAATGCAACCCATCACCCTAAAAATAAGCATGTCTTGATATTCCTTGAAAGAATCCGATTCCTCAGATAGCTGCTACTGATCGTCATGACTCCTTGTTGTGATAAACTGCTGATGGCCCTTTGACAGAAATTCAGAAATTTTGTGTTTGAAGCAGTGGTCCAGAAAAGTGGCAAGAATGTATTCCTCGTTGCTTTTAATGGACACTATCCAAGGATCTTGCTCAAAGCAGGCTAACATGTCCTTTACCAGCTGGTGCTTGTCTATGTTGTCATTCTGGTAAGAATCCTCAGCCATGCTCCTCATCACACATTAGCTGCCAATGGCCAGTTGACAAAGAGGCTCCCTCCAAAGCCTTCCAGTTTTACAAATGGTCTAGCATGTACATCATGGAATTCCACCTGGTAGGGACCTCCATTTTCATCTGGTGAAGGGGCAGGTTGTTACTCTCTTGTATGTAATATAGAGCGTTGTGTGCACTGTAGCAGCGACTAAAATGGGCACAGACTTTGTGGGCAATAGTAAGCATCTCTTTGAAGGTTTCAGATCCTGTCAGGAATCTGGTCACAAATAAATTTAGTACATGGGCAAAGCAGGGCACATGCACCATATCACCTATTCTCAAAGCAACAATTATGTTGGAGCCGTTATCAGCAGACACAAAACCAGCTTTTAAGGAGCTGGGTACAAGCCATTCCTCTATCACCTGCTCTAGCTTACTTAAAACATCTACAGCTTTGTGGGACTGTCTCTCAAAACTCTGCATGCACAAGGTGGCGTGATGATGGTATGGGCTATCCTGCTGCTGCTGTTGCTGCTGCCACCTTTTAATCACACTGCCAGAACTAGAAGCATGGTGTCTGGCTTTCACCTGATGCTGTAAGCTAGTGTTGTCCAATGTTGGCGCTGGGAGAGAAATCCAGTGAGCAGTCACAGTCATATACTCAGTACTCAGCCCACTTGTCCACATATCTGTTGTCAGGTGGATTTTTTTGCCATACACATTTTTCATCCTTTTGTCTACCACACTAACCACCTGCTTTGGGATTGTTTTTGTGAAGTTTCTTTTTGTTTTATTTTATAAAACATTAATGATATTGTCAGATACAGGTATAAACATATAAAACAAATACATCATGTTACACGACCGTAATCAGTGCGTAGTGGTATAGAGACATTTACATGCTATCAAAGATGTTTTTGTGAAGTTTTTGACTCCGTATGTGTGGGCAGTCTATGACTCTTGCTATCTCCTACAGCAAAGCCAGAGTCATCATAGTCCTCTGCAACAGGAGTCATAGGTGTTATTTGGACTGAACTAACTGTTGGCACTGGCAGCAGCACACTCTCTGACACATAAATAACTTCTGGCCTGCTGATAGTGTGTCTCCCAGTCAGATCTGTGGTTGTGCTTCAGGTGGGATCTCATAGAGGAGGTGCTTAGGTGTGAGTCTGCTTTCCCCCACTCACTTGATTTTTGCACAGACAACAGATAGCAACATGCTATCCTGAGTGACGTATCACCATACTGTGGACTTCATGGAATCAGGGGTTCTTGAGGTAGTGCTGCTGCTACAACAACTACTACTGGGGCTAGATGTTGATGTAATTCTACTGCCACTACTACTAGGTGTCAAAGGTGCAGCGCTTACAGCAGCAGCAGCAGAGGCACTTGTCATATCTAACATTGTAGCTGTTGCTGGGTACTCAAAACAGGTGTGTGTGGCTGAGTGGGACTTGGACTTTAAAGAGGCGATGGTGCTGATGATGACTCATAGGGTGATGTGTGCTTTTTGACATCTGTGCTTGTCCAGGGTCATGCCTTCCAATGGCTTTCTCAAACAATTTATAGACATGCACAGTGCTCCTTAAAAGTGGTGGAAGATTCAGCCTTTGACATTCTGCTAACCTTATAGCCATGCCATCATCCTCACTCTCAACTTCATCTGTATCTGAACAAGAGAAGATTGCTGGAGGGATATCTTCTAGAAATGCATCATCATCAGTCATCATTAGGTCATCCTCAGCAGAATCACCTGACAATTCTTACCCACTACCCTTATATTCCTCTAAGCTTTTGGAGGTCTAAAACTATTTTTTTTTACTTTAACTGTAAGAAAGTTCCCTACTACTTTGAGGACAGGTGTTTTGGTGCTTGTTTGTCTCATTATCGGATGCAGCAGGTGGTTCAGCTGCTACACCTTCCTCTATTATGCTATTGCCAGTATCATCAACACTTGAATGCGACTTGTTCTTGTCTTCAGTGTTTTTCTTTTGTGTTTCTTTATTTCTACTGGCATTGGTGGTGCTGGAACTAGTTTTACTGTGCCCTTGATAAACTGCATCCTCCCTTGCAGTAGAGGGATCATCATCATTGATCGCACACATTGCAGCAACCATTTCTGCAGTCAGCTTTTGAACTACTACTTTACACTCATGTCCCTGCACTGTTCCACCCCTCCCCCTTCCCCTTGTGCATTTCCTGGACATTACTCAACTACACTGTGTTTTTTTACTGAACGGTACACAACACAACTGATGGAGCTCTATGATGCCTTGCCTAAGCCCAATAAGCTTTCTGTCACTGTCATCTAATATATTTGGTTCTTTATTCTTTTTTACTTATTGCTTTCTATTTTTTTATTTTAAGTTGTCCACCCTGTCTTATAACTCTCACAGTCTGTCCAAAACAAAAATTGTAACTGAAAAACAAAATCAACCACTTCCTTCCCCAGACTTCCCCTCCCACCGCAGAGACAATAACAGCAAGATCAGCAAGAAAATAGGTCCCTAGCTGCCTGTGTCTTGCCAGTCAGTCACAAGGAAAGTTGGAGTATTTGGGGTCAATCACCTACATTCTTCTCCCCAGAGTGCCCCACTGACTCTCCTAACACACAGAACAAATGTCCTACTTAAAAGATTAACTAAACTCCAATTCCCCTATCTTCTCTAGCTCAAACAAGGTGCTCCTCTCTCCTCATACAAACAGAGAATGGCAGCTGTGAGAGCCTGACAGCCTTTTATATGGCTGTAGAAAATTTTCATGTGGTGGAGAAAAAATTCTCTTCCCATTGATTTCAGTGCACAATGAGCTAGACGAAAAAACAGAAAAACTGCACTTTTAACTGTAAATTATTCACCAAGCGGAAAGTGCCATTATTCACTGATTTCAGTTTCACGTGAAAATGTTCACCCATCCCTAGTAACTACATCTTCTGCCAAGCCAACTCATTCATCTTTTTTTTTTTTTAAATATATTTTATTATCAGATCACTCCATACATATACAAAGAAAGAGGTACACGGAATAACTGTCAAATACAGTAAAATTATGCAAGCATGCATTACAATAAAAAGAATAGATGCATAAGAACAAGATGTACAGAGCCGACCTGAGGTTTTTATAATGCTTTAACCCAAACTCCAAATATCTAATCTATCTAAACTAAACTATAACCCCCAATCCCAGTTCCTCTCTCCGCCGAGCCCGCAGCACCCCCCAACCCCACCCACCAGCCAAGAAGTCCACAAAGACCTGACATGTACAGGAGTCACACACAAAAGGTACACAACAAATACACGTCACCGCCATCCACACAACAAACAAATATGATCACAATCAATCAGCTCCAATAGATTGCACACCGTCAGGAGTGTCAGCAGCATCCGCCCTAGCTGTCCACCAAGCCTGCCATCGCCCCCAAATCCTATCAAACCTAGCCGGAGTACCTCGGTGCAAGTAAACCAATTTATAATGTGAAAAGCACTGTGAGACTAGGTTTATCCACGCTTTACAATTGGGAGCCCTGTTTGACATCCAATGCAGAGCCACCACCTTTCTCCCACCTCATTCATCTTTACCTCCCCCGCTGAGTGATAACCATTTTGTAGTTATCAGGATGTGGTAGTTTGTGTTTATCCATTGCACACTGTGTGGTGCACTGACCACACATGGCAGTGTGGTGGAGGACAATCACAAGCAGGGCATTAAGCAGCATAGGAGGAGATTCCATCCTGCAAAATATTATAAGCTGGTGGCAAGGAGGGTTTATCATTACTATTAAACTGTCTGCAAGTTGTCATGTGTCCTTAGCGGGGTGTGGCTAAGGGGTATAGTGACAGCAGCAGTTTCTGGTGGGGGGATTTCACACTGGGGACCCTAATGTCATGGTGTTTGGATAGAGTTGTGTCAGGTGTTTCATGTGAGTGCAAATGTATGCATTGTTCCCAGTCCTTACCTTATTTAAACTGTGAACATTGCAGTTGCTGATGTGAGAAGCAAGGAAAAAAAATCTGTTCTCAACTCATGATTTTGTAGGAGGGGCAGGTGGAGAATTATTATTGACCAACTTCTTCTTTTCACCACATATACCTGAAGTGGTGGGGGCTAGTTATGGTGCTGCTACTGCCTCAGGCACATCACTGAAGCTAGTTGTGGAAAGTGGAACCTTCATCATTCATCATCCGTGTTACTGCTATTGTTGATCCAATTCCCTTTGAGCCGCTTAATCATCCTGCTGCTTAAACAACTCAGCAGCAGCAGCAGAATCCACATCTACATCAAGGCATTTGTCAATCACCAGTGGCCACTAGCCAAAAGACATGACCTGTTTGTACTAGGCCAGTAGGGCATTTTTTTCTCAGGGCATGTTCTTAAAAACAAAAAAGACATAGGACTACAAAACAAACAATTTTGGGGGGTTGTTTCTAATATGCCTAAGTACTACAAACCAATGTTTCTTTAGGGCTTGTGCCAAACAAGCCTAAGCCTTACATATACATGTTTACTTAGGGCTTGTGTCAAAAAAGTCTAAGTCCTATAAATCAATGTTTCCTCAGGGCTTGGGCTTCTAATAAGTTTAAGTCCTACAAATTAATGTTTCCTAAGGACTTGAGCCTCTAACAACAAATCTTACGTCAGGGGGTCCCTTTCTCTCTCATGTTACATACACATTTTTAATTTTATTTGATTTACTGTTTTATTAACTGTCCCTCCAATACCAGTCAACAACCCCCCAAAAAACAAATTCCCTGTTCAACTGATTCTTTCCCAAGACTCCACCCACCAACATAGGCACCCTCCTTAGACCATGTATTGTGTTTTGTTTTGTTTTTTAAATTAACTGTCCCCCCAATCCCAGTTAACAACCTTTCCCAAAAACCATTCACTGTTCAGCTGATTCGGTCCCCACACTCCGCCAACACAGGTACACTCATACCCCTTTTATACTATGCCTTTGGGAAATAAAATAACATTTTCAATGTGTTGTGTGTAAATTCAATGTTCCCGTTGATTTCAATGGAATGAGCTAGGCAAAAAAACAGAAAAACTGCACTATTTGCAGGAAATTATTCACAAAGCAGGAAGTGCCATTATTTGCTGATTTTGGTTTGAGGCGAAAACTTTCGACCTTCCCTATACAGAATAGATCATGTCAAACTAATTTACGTGTATTTTACGAAAGGGTAAGTGGTAATTTGCTGTTTATTGTAGCATACCTGGATTTTGCAAAAGCCTTTGATACAGTGCCACTCAACAGTTTACTACATAATTTAAAAGGCTTCAGTTTGGGAGCTGCACAGGGATAGAGAAGTGGTCAAATGATAGATGGCGGTGAGATGTTGTAAATAGAACCTTTTCAAGAGAGTATAAAGTTGTAAGTTGGGTATCATGGGGTTCAGTCTTGGACCCAATGCTTTTTAATTTGTTTATTAATGATTTAGAAGTGGCAATCTAAAGTAGCATCTCAAAAAAGTAATGGATTCCTATAGGTCCTAGCACAGAACAATATTGAGAAAGCAGATAGGATGTTGATCCAAGGAAATATCTGACAGATATTTGAGTCAGGAAGGATTTTTTTACCCTCTTGAAGCTTAACTGGAAATGGCTTCAATGTTTTTTTTTCTTTTGCCATCCTCTGGATCAGCAGGGGTGATTTGGCATGGGCTGAACTTGATGGCTGCATGTCTATTTTCAGCCTCATCAACTATGCTACGATGTTTGAACCTAGATTGAACCTCTGCAATATCCTTACTACTGATTAATTACTCAAACTGTACATGAGAGACAGATTCATTCTGCTGTTGTAAAGTACCTTTATAAACTCTTGAAGAGCCAACAGGGTTAGTATATGATCTTTGCAGTTATAATAAAATGTGTTGGATAAGGATAAAAGCATTGGTTTCCCAGTCTTCTTGCATTTTCATTTTGAAAAAGTATTGTATTGCATTGAGGTCATATTAATGTGTTATGCTTCTTTACAGGCTATCTACATCACATATAACCAACCATGTGTCTTTGGATACTACAATGCCATCAATCCTACCTAGGATATGCAAACTGTTCCTCATATTAGCATTAACATATTTTCTTGCTCTGTCCATCAAACTGCCCTCTACAGAAACTAGATGTTAAATTGGAGGTGTATTGGCATTTTTGTGCACTGTTGGTAAGAAATAGAATATGGCAGTTTTAGGATTGCTGACTTGCAGATATTTATATTATTTCATGTCATTGAGTTTCTTCTATTTGATTAATTATATTTTTACTAGTTGAACAGCCCATTACACGGGCCACAGTGCCACTGCCACCCGGTCACTGGGCAGTCATACGCAGTGGAGACTGCCTGCGCCGCGGCTGATACAGAGCTGCTGCGCGGGCAGTCTCTACTGCGCATGTTGTGGCGTTACACACAAATTAGCGAATTATTATATAGGATATTGTGCCAAATGTTGTGTAGATGGGTTGCTCAGTAAAAGATGGTAACACTTTGAATCAGATAATTGGTGTTCGGCTTCTTCCAAATACATTTTTGTGGGCCAAAGACAAAGATTCACTGCTTGTCTGAGAGTTTCAAAACAAGATACTATGAATATTATATCTGTTTTTGTTGGATAATTTTTAACATAAGGAGACTGTCTTCCAAGCCTGGATCATGGTAGGGATGATATCACTGGAGAATCATTAATGGTTCAGAATGGTGATCTCAAGAGCCATGCCATCAAGACCAATCTCTCCATGTCTTGTTTCACAAGGGGCCCTGAAATAACAGATCTGGTCTGGTCATTAGGCAGACCCGACCCTGAATGGGCAGACTGATGAGGTCTGCAAACCATGCCCTCCTGGGCCAGAATGGAGGGATTACGATAACCATTACCTTGTGAGCTTCCAGATCTCACCCTCGGGATGAGAAATTGAAGGAAACACATAAGACTGGTGAAAACTACATAATGGACATGGCATCTATTGCGAAGCCCAGAGGATCCCTTGTTTGAGCACAGAACACCTGAATTTTCCTGTTCTCAGTGGTTGTCATGAGGTCTATCACTGGGACCCCCATTGTTGAACTATCAGGTAGGATCCCTATGGATGGAGATTCCATCCATTTGTACGTTTTGATGACTGAGAAAGTCTACTAGTACAGTTTCCACTCTTAGAATGTGCACAGTTGAGATGGCTGGAATGTGAGCTTCCACTCACATGAGGAGATCATTCACCTCCCTCCATGCTAACTTGCTGCTGGTTCACCCTTGGTGATTGCTGTATGCCATAGTGGAGTAGTCCGATAGAACTCTCACTGGAGCCGCCAGGAGTACCTTGTGCAATGTAAGCATTGGCTTCCATGATATTGGTTACCAAAATCAGCATGTCCTCCATAGGGATATCAGCATGCGCAGTTTCTGATAACTGCTTGCCCCACACATCAGTACCCCCTATTGACCCAGGCAGAGGCAAAAATAGACCTCAGCACTGCTTAGATGGCCTGAAAGTTGGCTTTGAGCAAGGAATCAAGCTTGTTCCTTGAGCCCTGCAACATGCACCAGAGGAAGGGCATTGTTCATTACCAAGAGAGGGACGAGGGGTTCAATGACAGGAGGAGAAGCCCACAGTGCCTGAGCCTCTGCTGTAAAAGGGAATAGCTTAGAGAAGCATTTATTAAGGAAAAGTCTCTTATCAAGAATTTTCATTCATCTATAAGGATCTGATCAGTAGTGTATCTGTAGGGATGGGTTGAAATTTTGCCCTCAAACCAAAATTGGTAAAAAATGGCACTTACCATTTGGTGAAAAATTTCCCGCTAAAAATGCCATTTTCACTTTTTTTCACCTAGCTCATTACATTGAAATCAATGGAAAGAAAACATTTTTCCCACCATGTGAAAGTTTTCTTTACTTTTCTACAGCCATATACATGGGTGCCAGGCTCTCACAGCGTGTCATTCTGTGTTTGAGAAGAGAAAGCAGCACTTTTTTGAGCTAGAGAAGACAGGGAACTGAAGCTTAGTTTAGGTAGGACATTTGTTCTCTGTACGGAGTGACTATGGAATAACGTCACTGACAAGTACAGATACAGTAAAATAAATATCTTTATTAAAACAAGATCAAAAATAAATACAGAAAGCACTTCCCCAACCCTCACAGGAGACAGCACACAATCCACTGACTGAACAGGAACTGATCCCAGTCTGACTATGGAATGGGAAGGTAGCAAGGATATCAGTAGCTACTAGTGCAGGTAACGCGGAATCGCCCAAACAAAATGAGAAATGCTCCCCTAGAATGCTAGGGCACACCAAGGTAATAGACACGGATACCCTAGAACGCTAGGGTAAACCTACAGGCAATGGTGGCTAGAATTCCCCAGAACGCTAGGGTAGCTACGGGCAACTGTGACTCAAATCCCTAGTATGCTAGGGTGTACCCAAAGGGACTAACTGTCAGTATCAAGCAATATAGCATAGCCAGAGACAATGTCCGGCGCAGCAGGAGGACACTGAGCACAGATTGTACCAGAGAGATCAGCTAAAGCACGGAATCATTCAGGCTAAGGGTTGAAACTTATCGAATAGTTAGCCGGAGCCGAAGTCAGCACAGAGCAGTTAGTCAGCCACGCCAAGGTCAGTACCATATTGGATAGTCAGGCGGAGCCAGGGTCAGCAATGAGAGGTTAGTCAGCCAAGCCAAGGTCGATATAGTATCGGATAGTCAGACAGAGCCAAGGGTCAGACCACAGCGGAAGGCAACAAGTCAGGGATCAAACGTAGCTGGAGTCAAACGTAGCCAGAGGTCATACACGGATCAGAGCATAGGAAATAATCACAAGAGCTAGCTCACAGGTACACCACAAAAGGGCAAAGGAGTACTGGCAGAATGAGGCCTATAAGGCCTACCAAGTAGGCGGAGACTGACTCTGGCAATCACCACAGGCCTATAAGAATAGCGAACGTGCATAAGCACAAGACTCAGGAAGTAATAGTACAATGTCGCCTGCAAATAGCAACAGCACTCCTGGAGGGCAATCACGGGCACCATGATAGGGGAGTCCGGGTGCACTCTAGTGGAGAAGGAAGGAAGGAAAGAAGAAGGTTGACACCAAATACCCCAAAATTTGGTGCGACTGACTAGCAAGACACAGGAAAGAAAGAAGAAAAAAAAGAAAAAAAGAAGGGCGCTTCCTAGTGCAATATTGTATGCAAATTTCAGAACCTCCACCAATACACCACTGGCACTCACAATATAAAAGATCACTAAAAGTGATCAGCTGAACAAATGGGGGCTCTGACTGCCCCCACTCAGTCTTCCCAACACCTGGGCAGTAAAGGAACTGTGGGTAATGGCAGTAAAGGAAGCCCCTGAATTCTTAGCCTTGGATTTCTGCATGTGCCACTTAGAGTCAGACGTGTTCAAAAGAGAGTGTCTAAACCTCACTGAACTAGATTAAATATCCCCAGTTTAAAGCAAAGCCCCAGAAAATCAAAAAAGTATTTAACTCTTATGCAAAGGGTTAGACTGGAGAAGGAGAGTCAGACTCAACATAGGATAAGCAAGACAGAAATAAGATGGCCACCATTAAGTGTGCCAGTCAATCAGAAGAAATCCTGCAGAATTGGGCATTATGGGGACTGTAGTCTTTTCTTTTGCATGTTGCCTGGCAATGTCTGTTACTCTGGCTGTGGACCATGGTGAACTCTGTGGACACTCAGAAAATGGGCTA
Organism: Rhinophrynus dorsalis; assembly: GCA_037306005.1. Taxonomy (NCBI): domain Eukaryota; kingdom Metazoa; phylum Chordata; class Amphibia; order Anura; family Rhinophrynidae; genus Rhinophrynus; species Rhinophrynus dorsalis. The sequence continues at coordinate 135,489,501 of CM074718.1, forward strand.
GACAATAGATCATGAAGAAACAAGAAGAAGGCACCCTATATACCCATTGTAGCCCTAAACTCTCAGTGAACACCTGGGGGAGTCAACAAACAATCATAATAGCAGTGGAGGAACAGAAATACCCCCCTCTCAAAGCACCCAATATACCCAATATACTCCCATAATGAACCAACATTGAAGAGACAGCAAAAAAAGAGTTACCTGCCAAAACATATAGCAGCCATCTGTACTCCCAGACCCAATGAATAGAGCAAATAATTAGTGCATACATTTATAGTAGACACACAGAGTGTGTTAAATAGCTCAGCATGGGACATATATTGGACAAAAACGCTCAAAGGGTTACTCACCAATTTTCTGTCTTAAGGCTCCCATCATAGGAAAGGACAGAATCTCGGAGAGACTCAGGCATGAGGAACAGACTTGTCATAAAATCCCCGGGCAAGAAAGGTCAACAAATCATCTGTGAACTGGGGGATTATAAAGCCAGCCCTCATAACCAAAAAAATCATAAAAACCTAAGGAAACCTAACAGGATGACCACTGCACCTCCATATGCTTCATAGGACACATGAATTCTGGGGGGGGCGGGGTTGAGCTGGAGGAAGAGGATAGACTCACCACACCAAAGACCCAGTTTTTTGTGATGTGCCTTGGCCTTGACCCCATGGTACCTGTGTTCCATATTGGACGCAAGAGAAAATGCATTTTCATCTAGGTTGCAAGTACAGCAAATTCCTATAGACACCAAGTAACATAGGTAAGAAACCATGGAATGTTGTTACTTTTTTGTCTTGTATTTTTAAACAGTTGTGAACATGGTTTAAACATGTTACATACTTACGTCTGAATAGGGGGAGGCTACTCAACACTTAAGCCTTCTTCTTTGAGGTATACCTTTGACATAAAACTGTGTCAACATTCTGATGTGTAGACATTTAAGCATGTGATATTCTTATTTCAACCTAGCTACATTTCTAATGTGCCATTTGGTAACATTTCGATAGTGAACCGCATTTTACATAGTCCACACATTATATGAGCCATTGGAGGGGGGGGCACCACCTGCCAAAAGAAGATGAGGATATAGTGTGGTGGCAGTCTGGCAGACTCAGTGATCTGCTAGTACCTGAAAAATGTATTTCCTCTGTACTTGTTGCATCTCCCTATTTCCCCTCTTTCTTGCAGTGCTAGGGTGTGTACGCTAGAAGGGCCCATCTATGTAATTGTTGCTCTCCTCCTCTGCCACATTGTCAGTGAAAGAAATGGACAGAGGAAATTTCAAGTAACAGTATGGGTCAGTGGTTCAGTGCATGCTGTGATAGTAAGAGTATTCTGCCTTTTGAGCATTAAATATTCCTGTATGATCATAGTGTTCAGATTATTTTACAATTTAGTGTTCTCAAAGCAGAATGAAATATCTATTCCAACATGTTACACACTTTAACTCAACAGGAAGAGTTTCCTCCTGTCACCTATTCAATGACAGAAGGGGAAAGAAACAATAATTTATAAACTGGGTGCTTGCAACTCAGTCCTGTCCCTTTGTCCTTTTATGTCAATCCCTTCTCCCCAATTAATTTACACTCGTAATTAATTTTCCCTTTCCCATAAAAATGCCTTCTCCATCAAAAACGACTTTCTCCAAATTCGGTCTTATTTCTTACCTCATTCTGTTTCTCTTTACCCCAGTCACCCTCCCCTTCAACTCATCCTCCACCTTTTCCAACCTTAAACCTCTCTTTTTCCCTAATCTCTCCTTACCCCATTATCACTCTCTTTTTCCCACTCATTGTCCATTCTTCCTCGAGAGTTCAGTTAAATGCTCAAAGGCAAAATTAGAACAATTCTGGGTCAAAGTAAAGTGAACAAGTTAAATTTTCCATCAATTTAGTTCAGAGACATCTCTGGTATTCAAATGGCTGGTGACCCCTCTAGCAGCCAAGATGTTAAAATTCGGATTTAAACCTATGGAAACTGCTGTGTGTTCCCTATAGGGTATTTGTGGCTGGGGCTTCCAGCTGAATATGGATAACTTAATAATGAGTGAGTCATAAGGGTGTAGCCCCTGGGTACAATAGAGTCCCAGGGAAGAGTCAAAGTGATTTGCCTTTTAGAGGGCTTACCTTGGTCTGGAGTAATTTAAAGAAATTGGGTCTCAACTTGAATCAAGCTCCAGTGGGAGAGGCTGCTACCCATATTTAAAGGCTTGCAACTCCTCCCACAAATTCAGGCAAATCCTTTTACTTGAGGTTAGAGCTTCCAGCTGAAAATGTATAGCTTAACGATGAGTAAGCCCTAAGGGTGCAGCCCCTGGGGACCATTGAGTCCCAGAGAAGAGTTGACAATGTTAGCCTGTTAGAGGCTGAAAGAAAAGCTAAAGTGATCAAAATCATGTTTATTTGGAATGATGCAGTAGAATGAATAACATGTGGGTGTATATGATTGAGTAAAGCATGAGGAGAGCTACCTACCCAATATTTGAATGATGTGTGCAGGTACTCTGTTCTTAGAGGCAGTGGATGCTGCTCTGATATGGAAGGAGAACTCAGAGTACTGTAGTGCATTAAGTCCTGATCTACTCAAGAGAGTGCTTAAAGGGATAGTAATACTTTGTTTTATCTTTATATTATTTTGTAGGCATTAAAAAAACATGAAGAACGATATAAGTCTTATCCCTCAAACCTTTATGGTTTAAGAGATATTCACAAACAAAGTATCCCCCCCCCCGTTCAGCCAGTTCAGAAGGGAGGTGCCCAGGTAGACTGCAGAGAGGGACAATCTTCAATTAAGATAAGGAAAAAAGCTGAAAAACTTGTCAAGGGGGGGAAGGGCTTTCATTGTTCTGATAGGAAGAAGAATGTCTCCTGCTGTTATCTGTCTGGTCTTACAACCAGATCCCCATCTGAGAAGAGATGGCTTACACTAAGTAAAAGGGGCGGGAGGGGGAACTTTGCTTGCGAATATCTCTTAAACCATAAAGGTTTGAGAGATAAAACTTATATCATTCTTCATATTTTTTTAATGCCTGCAAAATAAAATAAAGTTAAAACGAAGTATTACTATCCCTTTAAGATGACATTAACTTGCGATAGTTAGGAGACAGGCTGATCTGGGTTGTAGAGGACTGTGTGTGGGCTATGCGTCATGAACAATGGTAACTGAGGAGCGTTATGAAGTAAAACTGTTGATCGATTGTGGGGTACAATGGAAAGACAGTGACAGCCCCATTCTGTTTGGTTTAGAACTGGGAATGGGCGTAAATTACCCTGGCCTTGAAAGCAAAAGGGGGTGAATTAATTACTTAGTAAAAATATTTTATTAAGCAGATCAGATCTGCTTACTAAAAGGAAACAGTGTTTTCTGAAACACATCAATACATTTTATAGCAGTCATTATATGTGAAAGCTGTATAACCATTTTTATAGAACCAATGGTAAGTGGCAAGAAAGATTTTAATCAATGTCTCCATAATACCAATCAAGAGATTGGTTGTTGTTGAAGTACAACACATTACCTGCACTAAAGATTTTTCTGCTATTCAACATAAATTGCTGGGAAAAGAAGGACCAAGTTTAAAGATCATCATAAGTATTATGGACTCATAGATTAAAGAAGAAAAAACAATACAGACCAAGTGAAGACGGCAACAGTAAGTACACTGGAACTGGAACTTTCCAAATAGATATCTATACTTTTACATGAGATTGAAACTGGATTACTAACATCAAAACTGACTTGGAATAAAGACTGGTGAACAAATACACATAGGTAACCAAGTGAAGAAGTTTGGGGTCAGTTGGTTTCGATAAGAGAGTTCCTGGAAAAATAACCTGCATTTTACATGTTCAAGTTGAAACTTGTGTGTACAGATTGACATATCCTGTTGGCCCTATAAAGTCTTGGTTTGAATCCATTAAATAACTTGGTCAGAAGATAATTATTGTGTACGTGCAGGGTATAAAGTTTTACAACTGAAGGTCGTTCTATGTTTTAACATTTGAGATATAATGATCATGAATGATAGGAATTTGATTTGGTAGATCACTATAGAGATATAGTGTTTTTAATTTTACTTGCTGTTATTAAATCATACACTTGCGATACTGTTCCTCTAGATTTGTCCCACTGGGCTGACAAATTATTTGTGGTGCTATTAGGGACCTTGTAGTACCACTAGTACCAGTATTTGCTGTTCAGCGTGGCTTATCTGTTTGAGACAGTGTTGATGGTTGTGTGATTTTTCTGGTTTCTAGAGATATGTTTGGATCAGATAGGTATTAGTTTACAATCTGATTTCTTTGTACACCCAGAACTTGGAAACAGCTATATTAATTGTATTTATATTGTTACAGTTTTCTGCAATTTTTTATTATGACGGTCTGTTTTCTTGCAGTCTTCTATTAGACCGCCTCTGGTATTTTATCTATTATTAATTAAAATTTGGTATTTTTTTTTATATGAAAAATTAATATTTTCTTTATTTAAAAGTTCTTAGATATATTTGATTAATCTTGTCTTAAATGGTTTCATGTGGTAGTTGGAGAATTGCGAAGGAGTGTGGACGTAGAAGGGCTAAATGATGCTGAATGCCTGGAATGTATATTAATGGGGAGTGGACCTAGGTGAATGGCAGAGTGACAGTATGATGCAAAAGTGAGCATGACGTCAGTTGAGGTTTGATTAGGGGTTAGATATTGATGACAATATTCTGAAATAAGTGCCATGCCTGCTCATATGACTTCTTGCCATTGGGGGCGAGAGTTGTTGATAATGAAACTGGCCTGTGATTTGGAACGATTTAGATCATAATGATGTCCTTGTACTTCGGAGGATGGATGGAATCTGGTTCACTGTAGCACGGATGTGAGAGAAGACCTGTAAATTAAATTGGATATGCTTCAGCAGCAGTATTATTGCAACCTGGAATGCATAAACTTGCGATGAAGGAATTATGTTGCGTAGCCTACCATGTGAGATTTTGAAAAATATAATGATATATAGGGAAGGGAGTCACCCTATTTATGGATGAGATTAAGCCATGTTACCCTTATGGAATGTGACAGCCTGCAACCCCACAATGCGGCTGCTGTGACTATGGGAAATATTCAAACAGCGGGGAGGTTTAAAAGAAGTGGGGGAGGTTCCTGGCTACCCATGGCCAGTGTTTTGAGAACCACTCGTCATTGTGAACAGCCGTGGCATTTCACAATGACAAGTGCATTTGTCCTTTGTCCACAACACTAATTCCTGTTTAAGTGACACTGGCACATATTCTTGATGATGTCAAGTACAACCTACAATGTGGCAGATGTGTATGTTTGTGGTGGTGGGGGACTGACATGGTGTGATTGGTAGGACCTGGACAGACTACATACACTCCAAGAGGAGAGAGATTATCATCATTTAGTGCACATGCTGAAGCAACCATTCCTGCTTCACTTTTTGAACTACCACTTTAGTCCCATGTCCCTGCAATGCTCCACCTTTCCCCCTCCCGCTTGTGCATTTGCTGGACATTACTCAACTACTGTGTGTGTGTTTTTACTCTCTACAGTACACAACTGATGGAGTATGATGTCTTGCTTTGGCCCTCAAAAAAATTCTCAATGTCATCTGGTGTCTATCAAATCTGCCTCAGACACAGAGCTCACATCAGGCTCCCAGTCAGCTGTTTAATTATTTATGTATTCATTTTTTTTTTAAATATTTTGTATTTATTTTTTTTAGTTGTCCACCTTATCTTATCACAGTACAAATATATATATAAATAACTAAAAAATAAAACCAACAGCTTCTTTCCCCAGACTTCCCCAGCCTTCAACCTCCTTCATCCCTTCTTCTCCCCCAGAGTGCCACCATACTCCCCCAATACAGAGAACAAATGTCCTACCTAAAAGACCCCCTAAACTAAGCTTCAGTTCCACTTTATTTGCCTATCTTCTCTAGCTCAAAAACATGCTGCTTTCTCCTCGCACAAACACAGAATGGCATGCTGTGAGATCCTGACACCCTTTTTATATGGCTGTAGAGAAGTAGAGAAAACCTTTATGTGGTGAGGAAAATGTTTCTTCACATTGATTTCAATGCATTGAGCTAGGCGAAAATAGAGGGAAAATGGCACTTTTTGTGGGAAATTTTTTGTCAAGAGGAAAGTGCCATTTTTCACTAATTTTGGTTTTAGGGTAAAGTTTTTTATCCATCCCTAATTGGGAGGCATGCTTAGGAATGCCTCAGAGAACATCACTTTTCTTTTTTTGTGATATAAACTGTTCATGGATCTGGGATCAGATGCGGTGGAGGAGATGTCCTGCGTTGCCTAGGAAGTGGGGAATAATGTGACATAAAATAAGGGGAATGTAAGAAGGGATAGGGAGTACAGGGTAAATGGTGGTAAGACAGAAAATAAACAGCTGAAGAGCAAAGATGACCTACTATATATTTCTGGAGGGCCTGACCAGAAGTGCTCTGAACTCTGAATGGAGGTGGTATATATCTGGAAAAATGAGTCGCTAGTCTAACCATCTGAGTGGTTGTTAGGTAACTGACTGAAAGCAACATTGAGAATGCTTATAATGAATTGCTTGAGAAAACTTAATGGCCTTCTTATGGTGAACTTTCAGCAAAGTACCCCAGGACTGAGCTAGAGGTTCCAAAAAATACTGGTCGGCATGCAAGTGGTGCTAATGGTAAGTGACAACAAGTTGTAAAATGGTAAGTAGGGGGCTCGTGGTTTGCATGCTGTGAGTCAGAACTGCAACGTGTCGTGAATGGTTGGAACTCTGAACTTAAGTGGGAGAATGGTGTGAAAGAGGTGGGGCACAGGCTAATCAGCCTCATTATCTGAATAGGGACTGGGAAAGTCTTCTTTCCACCTCTCCTCCCCACCTCCAACAGCGGACCATGTGGCTGACATTAGGAGCTGGGAAAGGAGGAAAGGTGTGGCCATATAGAGTTGGAGGAAGATCTGGAGCAGGCCCTGTGTCTGATGATAGCGCCTCAGCAGGAATATATTGATCTATTTATCTATGAGCCCTGCGGGTGCCCCGTGTCTTCAAGGCTGTCCATGCCATCTTCGGTACAAAACTTCATGGTCTGTCTGTGTGAAATATTAGCTCTGAAGGTTGATTAGTATAAACCCTGACGGAGTAGAGTGACTGCAGGAAAATGGGGTACCTGTGGTTGAAACTAATCAAATGACGAGGTAATCAGATGACGGGTGATTAGATGGCTCTGGCAGTGAGATGCTGGAGTTGGCTGGGCTCGATTGTGAACTATGTGCAACTCGGTATGGATGACCGGAAGCGGAAACACCTGGATTTGCTGGGAGTCGACCGCATACAAGCCGAAACTCAACTAAAATTGAGCTCCGGTGAGAAGGGCTGCTGCCTGCATTTAAAGGCCTATAGCCCCTCCTACAAATTCAGGCAAACCCTTTTACTTGTTTTGCTAACAACTACTTGACTTTTGTCTTTGTACAAAGGTCCACTGTGCAGTAAGTCTATGACAAGAGTTATATGTGGTCTAACTCCATAGGCCTTATGTATAAATAAAACTGGAGAAATTCTTGCTCAAACCAACTAAACCTTAGCGGAGAAATAAAATTCTCCAGAGATTTTAAATGGGTTTTAAACCATTTAGAGACCAGAAGGATGTAGAAAACCTTGAACTTTGTTTTACTGAACAATGGTAGTGACAGAACTGACACCCGATACTGGTTTCACTGTTCATTGGTAGTCATAGAACTACACATATTCTATGTGACAGGTCAGCATTATTACACTGTCCACAAGTAATCACAGAAATACACCTATACTCTCTGGCACCCCCAGCCTTGTACCACTGCTAGTCAAAAAACACAAATAAGTAGCCTGACACCCCAGCCTTCTTCCACTGTCCACTGTTAGTCACAGAACCACACATACACTGTCTTACACCCCATCCTTGTTTCATTGTCTACTGTTTGCCACAAATCCACACATTCACTATCTGACACCTTAGTCTCGTTTGACTGTCCAATGGTCACAGAACCACACATACACACAGGCTTTTTTCACAGGCCACTGTTAGAAAATCACACATACACTGTCTAACACCCTAGCCTTGTTCTCCTGTCCACTGGTAAACACAGAACCACACATATACTGCTAGTCACTCCAGAATTGTTCCACTGTCTGATATTACTTACTTTGTATTTCATAAAGTAATTTGTAGTAGTAGTATATTTCCAGGTTTAGTAAGACAAATATATGAATAACTGGTATTTGGTGATGCCTTTTTATTTGCACAAACAGCTTATATTTTTATACAAGATTTTGACTCATTCTGTCTCTTCCTATGGTCAAGCAATACTGAATCACACATTGCAATTCAGTTCTGCTTGACCTGAGGAAGAGTGTTGATCTCCCAAAAGCTGGTCTTAAAATATAAACTCTTAGTCCAAACAAAAAAAGTTTCACCAAATAACAAAGTACTCATATATTTGCCTTTCATGTAATGCTTTAGTATCCTACAGGTTTCATATAATTCCACAATGTTTTGATTATTTCATGTATTGGTATAAAGCTGTGTTGGTCTGCTGTAGTGTTCTGCTGTTCTACCTTAACTGTGCAATTCACTGCTGGTTTCATATAATGATGTGAACATATACTGGTCTTTCTAATGTAAATTATGCATATGCACTCCATGTCCTGTTTCATGTGGCACTAACACAGAACATCATTATTTTCCTGGAGATGTGCATTACATAATGCATAGTCACCATAATCACATAATAATAATAATAATAATAATAGACTGTGGTGATTTAGAGGACGCATTTTAGAATTTTGTACTGGTGGCCATATTAAAGGGATAGTAATACTTCGTTTTAACTTTATTTTATTTTGTAGGCATTAAAAAAACATGAAGAACGATATAAGTCTTATCTCTCAAACCTTTATGGTTTAAGAGATATTCACAAGCAAAGTTTCCCCTCCCCGCCCCTTTTACCTAATGTAAGCCATCTCTTCTCAGATGTGAATCTGGTTGTAAGACCAGACAGATAACAGCAGGGGACAATCTTCTTTATATGAAAACAATGAAAGCCCTGCCCCCCTTGACAAGCTTTTCAGGTTTTTCCCTTATCTTAATTGAAGATTGTCCCTCTGTGCAATCTACCTGGGCACCTCCCTTCTGCTTTGGCTGAGCAGTTACATCAGTAAAAGGGGCGGGAGGGGGACACTTTGTCATTGAATTACTCTGGAACTACAACTCTGACAGAACTGAAGTAACACTCTCCAAAGTCCAAATACTATGATGATTAATTAGAGCTGTTTTTATTATGAAACATTACTATCCCTTTAACTAGAAAAAGCCCTGTCCAAGGGATTGTTTATTTGCCCTCTATTGTAGTTGGTTTGTCCCAGAATTGCAATAAGGTTGATAAGAGCTTAGGATGGTGTCAAATCTGTTTCAAATAAACATTGCCAATATGTACTAAGATATCTTTGTCATCATATCTCCATCAATCCACCACTAATCTGTTGTCATTGCCATGAATCCGACATGCCTTCGACAGAAACATGATTTGGAATTTAAAACTGACAAAGGCTCATTTCCATATAGAATGCAGGTTAATGAGCCATTGTTGTATTCATGTGTTTATACTAAAATATTTTATTTATATGTAAGTAATAAAAAAAGAAGAAAATGAGTTGACACTCACCGTTTTTTTATTAATTCAATTTATACTGTGGACTTTTATCTAAGGAATTTGTGCATTGAGTGACTGTATTGGATAAAAATGTGGATTCTTTTGGGCCTTTACTCTTGAAGTCAAAGTTAATAATTGCAGTCTATCTCGTGTACCATTTATTGTTGCATCAGCACCTTCTTTTTGTTATGAGCTTGTGTGGCCAATCATTTTATTCTCTTATGTTTGTGATTTTATTTATATGTGTTTGTGTAAATGACACTTTAATACAGATTCTATAAAATATATACACTTAGATCAGGGCTGTCCAAGTTCAGACCTCAGGAGCCACCAACAGGCCAGGATTTGAGGATTTCCCTGATTAAGCAAAAGTTACTCAGTCAAAATGAATGAGCTACTGATTAACTGACCTGTGCTTGATCAGGGAAATCCTTACATCCAGTCCTGTTAGTGGTCCTTGAGGACTGAACTTAGACAGCCCTGACTTAGATGACATGAACCCAGAGAGATCAGTAAGCCTCACTGCTCTGCTGCAGCACATCAGTGTCTGCAATTCTAACCACTGAGGATCCCATCTGCCCTTCACAGGAGCCCTGGACACCCATCTGTAGTAGAATGCCCAGTGTTGCCAAAAAGTAAGCCAGAGCTGGCAGGAGGATGGCAGTGTGGACACATTAAGTTTACTCAAACCTCTCAGGGAAATCAGAAGAGTAGATTCCGTAGAAATAAAAGAGCATCTCATTTGGCAGATGGGTCCTCAGTAGTTAAAATTACAACCAATTATGTGATTTAGCAGTCCTATAAGGCTCCCTGATCTCTCTGGCTTCTTGTCATCTAAGTGTATCTATTTTATGGGATTTTATTATATTGTCATTTTACACAAAAACATATCTATATAATATTTACATTTTGTCATCCAATGACAACACTCCATTCTAAATAGAAATTCTCCCTCCATCCCCTTGCACCCCTAATTCTTAGTGCATATGGAGATGTAACGCCATTGCCATAGCAATGTGCTCATCACACATCACCAGACACACAGCACCATAGCATTGACCACCATTTAATTTTAGTATATCAGCCTCAATGTGCTTTTACTACCAACACTCTATTATGGATCCTGTTTTAATCCTTTTCATGCAAGAGGGATGGTCAATGCATTTCTTTGCAAGGTTTTGGACACTTCTCTGGCATGCTAAATATTAAGGAAAGTTCAAATACTTTAACATTAATAATGCACTCATACTTCAAAACTCAGACTTGTGATTGCTATGTATTCTCAATATTGCAGTAATATAAAAAAGTATATAAAGTAGAACGGTGTCAGTCGGGATCACACTGGTAAGCATCTGTATAATAGCTATGAACCTGAACCTGAATAAATTCCAATGCATGTACAAGATGTAGCAATGAGAAGCATAAACAATATCATCTTGCTGATTGTCTACAACCTTTTTCAATGCAACTATTGTGATACAATATAAATTAGTATGCTTAAATATGAAATTGTTCCTCTTCACCAGAACACAGGTACGCATAAGACATGTGCATTGTTTGCACTGACCTTGGAGTATTTGTTGGTTTTTAAATACATTTTCATATCATTGGATTGCTGTATTGAACTTTGCACAAAACAGTTATTTTTGGTTTTGTTTGTTTGTTTGAGATAATATGCTCTCTTTTAACAACCGATAAAGAAATCATATCTGCAAATTAGCAAATAAGAAGGAGCATACACGTATGACATTATCAGGGAATGTCAGACACTTCACATTTATCCCTACGGGCCCAGTAGATGCATATTAACAATTTTTGACTGCTAAGGTTCTTATATGTATATTTGGCTTCCAACATACAACCATATATCTGATTTGTCTCTCTCTAGGGGTTAAATGTGGTTTCTTTCGTTGCAAGAAGAAAACCACAATAAATAGCAGGACTGATATGCTATCAAAGAAGGCTTATACATAGTGAATACAGTGTAGCACATTCAAGTCAGAGAGCAATTTGGGTCAGGAGGTTAACAAATACTCAAATTAAAACCACTGAACAGAGAAGCAACACTTTCAAGTCAAACAGAAAAGCAATTCAAGTGACCTTGAGGTGAAACACTTTTAATGTTGAAGAATTTTCAGTTCGATGATAGACTAAATGGAATTCCCTGAACTTCATGAAACATAAAGAACGGGTTATAGTTCTTCTTATGACACTAAGGGATGTAGGTTCAAATAAAACTGGATGTATTCTGGAGCAAACCAACTGCAAATATGGGAGAACTAAAAATCCACATTAAATGGGAATTTTAACCCCGTGCTAGACATGTATGCAGATGACATTTAATGTCGATAAATGTAAGGTTATGCATTTGGGTTGTAGAAACAAACTTGCTACATATACTCTAAATGGGAAACAACTTGGGAAATCCTCATTAGAGAAAGATTTAGGAGTACTGATAGACAATAGACTTCACAGCAGTGTGCAGTGTCACTCAGCTGCTGCAAAAGCAAATAGAGTACTAGCCTGCATTAAAAAGAGGTGTAGAAGCAAGGGATGTTAATATTATCCTACTTCTGTATAAATCCTTGGTTAGGCCTCATCTAGAATATGGAGTACAATTTTGGGCGCCTGTTCTAAAAAAAGACATTGCTGAACTGGAAAAGGTGCAGAGACGTGCAACAAAACTGATAAAGGGATTGGAGGATCTGAGTTACAAAGAGATACTAGCCAAACTGGGTTTGTTTACATTAGAGAAGAGACGTCTAAGGTGTGATATGATTACTATTTACAGATACATTCAAGGTCAATACAAAGAACTATCCAATGAATTATTTATGCAAAGAGCTGAGCTAAGAACAAGAGGTCATCCATTAAGACTTGAGGAAAGGTGCTTTCAACTAAAACATAGGCAGGGATTCTTTACAGTAAGGGCGGTAAGGCTATGGAATTCTATACCTCGGGATGTTGTGCTTGCAGATAATGCAACTGCATTCAAAAAAGCAATGGATGCCTATCTAGCACAGAACAATATTGACAATTATGACAGATGGCTTCAAAGCAAATAGGATATTGATCCGGGGAACTATTTGACTACCAGTTGGAGTCAAATACACACACACACACACACTTGGGACTACATTGGAAATTGCTCCAGAGGGCTTTTTTGTTGCCTTCCTCTGGATCAGTGGGGGTATTATTGGCATGGGCTGGACTTGATGGACGCGTGTCTTTTTTTCAGCCTTATCTACTATGTTATTATGTATCAAATGTATTGGAAGCACTGTGATTGAGACCTCTCTAGCATTCAAGTGGTTAAAATATCTATTTAAATCAATGTTAATTGTTGGAATTCTATTTTTTCCCTGTGGTGCTATCTGTTTTCCCCAGAATTTCTATACTTCTGCATGCAGAAAGCTAAAAAGTAGTAACTGCAGCATAGAAGACGAATACAAATTACCAGAATTCCCATTGATCTAAATGTGGCTTTAACCCCTTGGACCACGGGTGTAATTACAGGGAGTGTGGATGCTACAGATGTGAACAGGCCCAGCTTCCAAGGGGAGTCCAAGGGCCCCAGGGTCCAATAGGTTCTAGTTATGCTCCAAGGAGGATAGACCCAAAAAATGTTTGCACTGGGGATCTCCAATGACTAGTTATGCACTGAAGTGTAAATAAATCTCCAATGCATTGCAAATGCATGGGGGCAATTAATTTCTTTTTAACATGACTGCAATTTAGGGTTTAGTAATTTTTAAGTATTACTATCCCTTTAAAGCCAAACATCCATTACAGAAATCAAGCACCACTATTACTGTACCCCCTGACTCTTCAGAAAGGCAACAAGAGGTGAGGTGGAGATCAAAGAGGAGGACAGAGACTGGAAGTTCCATGATGAGAGAAACAACTAGCTCGCTATCACCATCACCTGTTTTCTCTATGGTAACAGCTACATCTTCTGCCAGTCCACCTCATTTATCATTACCTCCCCCGCCAAACGATAGCCACTCTGTTGATATTAGGATGTTGTAGTTTGTCTCTACCCATTGCACACTGTGTGGTGCACTGACCACACATGCCAGCGTGGTGGAGGAGAATAGATACCGGGTCATTAAACAGCATCTGAGGAGATTCCATCAGCAGAATATGCTAGGATGCTGGCAGGGAGGGTTCATCATTACTATTAAACTGTCAGTAAGTTATCATGTGTCCTTAATGGGGTCTGGACAAGGGGTATAGTGACAGCGGCAGGACTTGGGTTCTGGTGTCATGGTGTTTGGATACAGTTGTGCCCCCCTATGTTATTTACCACACACACTGTACACATTGCAGTTGCTGATGAGAGCCACAGTTCATGCTCTCAACAGAAAAAAGTCTTTTCTGATAACAATACACCCATTATTTTGGAGGAGGGGCAGGTGGAGAAGAATTATTGGCCAACTTCTTATTTTGTCCACATAGACTGGGGGCTACTTATTGTGCTGCTACTGCCTCAGGTGCATCACTTGAAATAGTCGTGTCTAGTGGAACCTTCATCATCCATCACCCATGTTACTGCTATTGTTGAATGATCCCATTCCCCTTCAGCTGCCTAACCATCCTGCAGGACATTTGACTATGGCCAGTGGCCACTGGCCAACAGGACCTGCTGGCACCACACCAGTAGGGCATTTTTAATTTTTTTTCAGGGCTTGCGCTTTGAAAAAAATAAATACATAAATAAAAAAATAACATAGTCCTACAAAAAAATAAACATTTTTTTGGGTTTGTTTCTAATAAGCCTAAGTCCTACAAATCAATGTTTTCTCAGGGTTTGGGCCACTAACAACAAATCAGCCTCTACAAAATACTCTGTCATGTCCAGTAGCAGTCCACTCCAGTGTCACGGGATTCCTGTCTCTATCACTTTACATACAAATTTCTTATTTATTTTTTTTTTAAATTAACTGTCCCCCCAATACCAGTCAAGAAATCCCCCGAAACAAATTCCCTGTTCAACTGATTATTTCCCCAGACTCCACCCACCAACACAGGCACCCACCTCAGACCCTTTTTATACAAAGTCTTATGGGGGTTTTTTTATTGTATTTAGGATTTATTTTTTATTAACTGCCCCCAAATCCCAGTAAACAACGCCGCCAAAATCATCCCCTGTTCAACTGATTCTTTAACCAGACCCCAACAACAGAGGCATCCTCATGCCCCTTTTATACTATGACTTTGGGAAATAAAATAATATTTGCTGTGTGTTGTGTATAAATTCAATGTTTTGATTGATTTCAATGGAGGCAAAAAAAGCAGAAAAAAGTGGAAAATCAGCACTTTTCGTAGGAAAATATTTACCAAGAGGAAAGTGCCATTTTTTGCAGATTTCAGTTTGAGGTGAAAATTTTCACCCATCCCTACTCATGTAGATATATCACTCACCTATGAAAGGATAACATGTAAATTCCTCATTGTGACCTGAAGGGTTGTTAGGTTTCAGGGTGTATACCCATCTGGACCCTTATTTTAAAATTTTATTGTCAAAATTGTCCTTTTCTAGATTGAGGAATACTTTTTCAGTACCTATGAAGGTAAGTACTTTGGTGTTCTCTTGATGCATCTCATTATTGTGTCTTGAATACTAGTCCGCTTTGACCAAACAATTATCATGGTGCCCATGCTTTGTGCAGCAGGCAGCGACATTCTGACTGCTAGTTTGCATTACTGGTTTGCTAGCACCTTTTGTCGCCGCCCAGTGATGGCCTTTATATACCCTGTCATTTCCACTGTATGGTGCCCTTTCGTGGTGTATTTGTTCCTGCATTCTGCTCCGTTATTGTTTACCATGTATGACCTGGCCTGCCTGATGATGTTCCTGATTTTGCTGTTCTTCGACTACTCCGTTGCTGACTGTATCTGGCTGAGGACCCGTTCCCATTACCGACTGTATCCAGCTGAGAACCCTCTCTGTTTCCGACCTGGCCTGGCTGTGAACCCGCTTATGTTACTGACTGTATCTGGCTGAGAACCCGTTCTGTTGCTGACCTGGTCTGGCTGTGAACCCGCTTCCCTTATCCACTGTATCTGGCTGAGAACCCGCTCCGTTGCTGACCTGGTCTGACTGAGAACCCGCTTCCGTTTACTCTGTGCTGGTCTGTGTACCCACTCCGTGTCTGACTTCCTGGCTACCAGTTACTCTGTGGGTTGCCTTGTCTCAGAATGCCGTGCTTTTCCAGCATACCACTTGTGGTCTCCGTTTTGCTCTCGCCTTACTTGGTGGTTGCTGTACATTAGTTGGTTGTGCCACTTGTCTCTATATCTATGTCGACCATTAGCTAGGCATTCGTGGTATAGCTTCTCTCCTTACCGCCGCTGGCAGAGTGTACAAGCGAAGTACCGGGGCAGTGTTCTATCACTGACTGTGCTACTCTGATCTCTCTGTGTCCTTCTCTCATACCTCGCTGAGCTCACTCCCTTTGGGAGTTGCAGTATATCTGGGCGTTACCGATTGACCCCTTGTGTACCTGGACGTTCCAGGTAGAGTGTTGCATATCTCCGTCTGCGGGAGCCTCGGGCTCAAGAGCCAGAGTTGTGTTGCACCATCCTTATTAGAGGGGACACTGGTGGCCTACATCTCTATACTTACTGTGCTGAGATCCACTCCTAGCATTCTAGGGTTATTTCTGGGAGAGCTATCTCGGTCTGTTGCCATCCGGTGCCAGGATCAGGGATGCCTCGATCCTTGGATTCTGTATCGCCCAGGCATCTGGGTTGTGCCAGTAGTGTTGCCTCACTCCTTGGGTTCCGTGCCTCCCAGGCGCCTGGGTTGTGCCAGCAGAGTTGGCCTTGTCTGACTACCCGATCCGTGCGAGATCCCTGGCTCCATCTGACTACCCGATCCATGCTAAGTAATGTGACTCCGTATGACTACCCGATACCTGTATGACCTTGGCTTTGTCTCACTCTGCTTGTCTTGTACCTTGGGCGTGTCTCGATCTCCGTGCAGGTCTTTGGGCCTGGTCTCTGCCACCATACTACTCCGGATTTGTCTCTACCCATAGGCCTTGTAGCGTTCTGGTCTTACCCCAATCCTGCTTGGACCCTAGAGTCCTAGGGTGTTGTGTCAGATTGCTGTGGACCCTAGAATTCTAGGGTATCGCATCTCTGTTGACCCTAGCATTCTAGGGTAGAGATTGGCCACTTGCCACCCTGCTCCATCTCAGGTAGCTTTCAGAACCTTTGGCTAGATTCTCTTCCTTGCTCCTGGCTCCAGTATTTTGGGCTAAGTTCAGTGTCAGCTCCTGGGTAGTGGACTGTAACACTGTCTCAACGCCTGACCCCGGGAAAGGTTGGGGAAGTGCTTAATCGCTATTATTTTGTATTATATCTTTTAATAAGTGGTGTTGATCCTAACTGTACCTGTAAGAGTCTTTATTTGTCTGAGTTACAGTGACATCGACATTCCCTTGAACCTAAGGAAACTGATTTCCCTCATAGAGGGTAGGTGACCAATCAGGGAAGTGACTACCTGTCCCATACAATTGTACCTAGGTCAACACACAGGCACACATCACGAGGGGCCAGTAGCCAATCCGCTGTGCGCCCACTTTTTAAAAGAGAGGTGCCAGTCTCCTTGCATTCTGTCCTCAATATGCAGGTCAAGTCCTGAATTCCTGTCTATTTAGTGGAGTTTCCATGTCTCTTTAAAGAGCCCCTTAGTAACGGCCTATGGTCCGTTACACAGTATTAGCATGTAGAGTGCATTTGTCCTTTGCCCAAAACACTAACCTCCTGCTTACAAGACACTGGCACATATTCATGATGATGTCAAGTGATAAAAAACATACAACCTACAATGTGGCAGATGAGTATGGTAGTGGTGGTGGGGTGATCTCAGATGTAGTAAATGGTAGCAATACTTTCTTTCTCTGTCATCATGTGTGGTTTCTGCTACCTAATACTCAGATGATATGAGATATTGGTTCATTTTTTTTTAAACAGTTTTTATTGGGGGATAGCAAGGAGTGCATAATTATAATTTAGTAACAACAACCATCGTGTATGCAAAACATAGTTCTCAAGATGTTTCAACCTACTCTGTGACATACATCATGACAGCACATCCCACCACCATCCCCACATTTTCAATTTTCTTGAAAAACCCCTGCGGCATTCACAGGGTTAACTGTCTTTGTCTTTGGGGGTGCTTAATTTAAAAAAAAAATACAGAAGATTAAAAAAAGAAGAGAACACTACAGCCCCTACTCTATCTGATTGGCTGCGAGGTGTGGGTACGATGCTCCTTATGGAAAAATGTCACGTACGGACCTCCCACACGGGGACTTTATATGACTCGAGGTGGGCTGCTTGGATCAGTTAAGATCTTTTTACTGGTTTATACTACCCCTTTGGAAGTCTTGTCCTTTCCTCTTCTGCGGTCCCTTTACGACCTGTTGTCTCAGCCTTGCCTAATATACGCTATGCGGTTTTTCTGTGTTGGGTGATATTCATCCTGACGTTGCGTATAGAACTTTAGATCTGTGTGTCTCTTGCTTGACATTGCAATGTGTCATTTCCTTGGGTGTGCCTGTGGTGTCCATTTCCCATTGAGTGCCCGCCCAGACCCGACTACCGATTGTCGTTTACCTTCCTTCTCTCCCTTCTTTCTTCTTTTCTTCTCCTTACCCTCTCTGAACTACTTATAGCTTTCCACTTCACCAACTCGCTCTATACTGACACTCTGAATTGACATTGAATGTTATTTCAGTCTCCTCCCCCCTCTAAGGCTAATTAGGGATATTTCTTTAGGTCATTATAATGTGTGTTATATTGTCATATTACGCTTGCGTTCTGACCTACCTGCACTTTGGTCCTCTGTCTATTGGGTCGTGGTCCAGATTCCTTGTCCGAACACGGGGGGGGTTTCAGTTATACCTGATTATCTCATAGCTCTTGCTACAGATGTGTTTTCTTCTGTTTATAATATGATCTTATACATTTTATTGTATCTGTTTACTTTTATTGTTGTAAACTTCATTTTTTCCAATAAAGGTTTCATAAACTTAAAAGAAA
The DNA here is from genome assembly GCA_037306005.1 of Rhinophrynus dorsalis. Taxonomy (NCBI): domain Eukaryota; kingdom Metazoa; phylum Chordata; class Amphibia; order Anura; family Rhinophrynidae; genus Rhinophrynus; species Rhinophrynus dorsalis. Next base: position 135,508,249 of record CM074718.1, read on the forward strand.
AAAGAAAAAAAGAAGAGAAGATTGAAGAAAAAGATGAAGATGGCTGTGACGCCACTGGATTACTGGCAAGTTTTTATTTGTCAGGACATGTGTTAATTGTTTGTAGATTAACCCTATGAATGCCAGTGGGGAATGCAATGTTGTACAATGCATTGTGTACCCCACTGGCACTCATAGAGTTAATCTTTTTCTATTTTTCATGCACAATTATGTTTTCCAACACATACCGGTAGTTTTTACCATGTGTTAGGGATTCTGCTCCTCCTTTTCATGGAGCAGGTTTTTTGCCATGAAAAGTGTGGTCTTTAACATGCAGTAAAACCACCACATGGAATAAGATATCAAAATCTGCTTTTTTACATGATGTCCAATGGGTGCAAATTTTGCACCCATTGGACACTTGTGCACAGCAGTAGTTGTTGACAGCACAGTTTATAGAATTGCAAACTGTGCTGTCAAAACCACTGCCGCTTGTTTTAAAAACTAACGGTGTTAATAGTATCGATCCCTTGCTGTTTTTGTCTCTAAAGGTAATCTTTCTTCTATGAACCTCTTGCTCTCTGTATCTACAGAGACCAGCAACACCTCCCTTATGGAGCCCACACAGGAAGACTGTATGCCTAGAGTTATTTTCATGCATTTTGTGCCTAGACTGTTCTTCTAGACAGGATAAGACTAATGTGCACATAGAAAGTTATTCTTCTGTAAAGTCAAAACAAGCTAAAAATGGCATTTACTCCTAAATGGGTAGTAGCTACCAACCCATAGAAGAAACTGTCAATTGTCTCTCTCGTGGCTCTTTTCCTACTTTTGGCAGAAAAAATGAAAAATGGTTTTTATTGGCCAAAACACTGTAAAAGATTATTGAAAAAAATCAGACATTTCACAGAATCTAGTGCATAGCTATGCGATTCATTGCTAGGCCTCTGGCACTCAAACGTGCTACATGCTGTTTTATGATTTACATTTATGCTCTTGGTAATCTTGCTAGAAATCAAGCAAGTATCAGTCTACATATATCCTAAATGTACGGTTCAGTACAATTACAAGAGTTGTACAAGTTATTACAACTTACAGAGAAAAAATACAGGATGGGATGTCTGTATTTATTTACCTATTTTTCACATTAGCTGCATTCTACATTGTATTAAAAATGTATATTTTGTGTGTCCCTCCCATTACCTATATCTATTTCAAAATGTTCAGCATTGTTCAGCTAGGATATTACTTAGCACGGATATTTATTGCATTTGTGTGGAACTAGTTTCTGTTTTACTGCCTGGTTTGTTATCTTTATTTTTCACTGTTTGTTAAATTAATAGTAATAAAACTTTCTTTTGCTCCAAAATGATGGTTCTGCACATATCATTAAAACAAAAATAGGTGCAAGCAATCTAACTGTACTAAATAAATTGTGATAAATATTCAGGACAATTTAACAGCATGAAGAATAATGTTTTTTTCCACAGCCTCAATTATTTTGCATGGCATACTAAGGTTTAATGTATTTCTGAACATCTTGTTCTCTAGTCTAGAATGAAAACATAAACATTGTGTTTAATGTTATTCAGTCCTACACAGAAAAAACATATATACTATATATTGCACCAATCCTTATCATAAGTGGATTTCATAAAGAAAGGTTGAGATGGGAGAATGATCCTGTTTTTTCTTCAGGAATTTCCACTGTTTTCTGATTTTTTCTATGGGAATTCCCACTAATAGAAAATTCATATAATTTTTTCTGCTCAATGGTGGTGGTGTTGAGAGTAGTGGTGAGAGTGATATGGAAGGTAATGGTGAATATGGTTCTTGCTACTAATCCTCCTAGTTGTGAGGCAGCAGCACCATAAGCTACTGCTGATGCATCCAGTCAACAACATCCTGTTCCAGCTCCACCTGCCCTGAAATCATAGGGGTGGGATTATGTCTCATTGGAGGCAGGAACTGCACAGTTGTCATCAACTACAATGTGCACATAGCGTGACAAGGTTGTAAAGGGGAAGGGGGAGGGGTCACATTTTGACACACACCCTAATAAAGCTCATGCAGTATAAACACCCTGATGTGATTGTTAACCCTTTAAGGACTGGGAAAATCTGAGATGGATAGCACTTAAGGACCTGAGCAATTCTGACCTTTTTGACTATGTCTTGTTTCAACACTGTTTTCCCTCTAAGTCTTTCATTCCACCCACATAAATCATATACCTTTTTTTCACACATAATTAGGGCTTTCTTGTGATACCACACTTTTATGGTTAACCCACCATATATTTTATTAAAATCAAAGAAAAGTGTTGAAAAATGTAAAAAAAACACCATATTTATTTTTTCTCTTGTGATTATTTGGATGCAATGGGTTAAATTTTTATGGATACTGCATGAAAGGTATGACCGGTCATTCATATCTACAAAATGAGCAATTTTAAGTGAGCATTCTCCCTCTGGGGCTAAAATCCCCATCTCTCTCTCCCCACCCCCCAGTTTCTACTTTTTTGTTGGATAACATTCTGTACTGTGTGTATAAGTATATTAATTTTCTCCACAAATGTAACTGACATTAATGTGTATTTAAACTTTAATAGATGTTTTGTAAATAGGTTTGTGTAAATAAATGTGAAGCAAACAATGCATTTTACTTTAAAACCAAGCAAGCTGCTATTAGCAAGTCAAAAAAGAACCTGCATTTATCTTGCCCAGCGCAGAAGGGGTTAATACCCCCAACTTATACCTCTGTATTCTTCCCAATGTGTCTGTTCTCTGATTCTCTCTTCCGTACTTTCATAGTAAGGAAAAGAAAGGCAGAGAACAGTCACAAAGGCAATGTGTAAAATGTATTGCCTTTGTGAATGAAAAAGAAGGTACATGTGATTGCTGCTGGGGCGATCACATGTACTGGCATAACATAGAAGGACTGAAACTGAGTGCTCCGGTCCTGGATCACTCAGTTTCAGCCTGTGCAGCATGACAACACCCAGCAATGAAGCACACTGCTATAATTTAAGCCATGAAATGCTATGACCATCATGGGACCTTATGGGAAGTTTACCCATGATGGTCTTGGCAAATCATCGGTCTTTAATGGGTTAAACATGTTGAATTGCCCCCCCCCAAGAAACAAAATTAGGTACTGTTTCACTGTGACCTTGTCCTTCACTAATGAGGAAAAGGACATGGGCCAAAATCTAATACAAAACTGACTGAGGCAAGTGAACCTCCTCACTACTACCACCACCAGCACCACTTGTATGCAACATCAGCAATAATTGTGCTAGGGTTCGGGGCTGGGATAATATACATTTTATCCCTCTGGTGTCTACGATGTACTATTTGACACTATCACAGTTGCCAGGATCAACAGAAGACAGTGAATCTGCAGGTGTGAAGGTTTGGAATATGTCTCCACACCTTAAACAAGGTGCAGTGACCACATATGGAAATGTTGTAGATGCCAAAAGAATGCAGGCAATAAAAGAGCATCTTTCAGCCCTGTAGAATATGCCATGCTTATAGCAGGGAGGGTAAATCATTTTAACTAAATGTTGTGAGCCATGGGTGTCAGTCACCCACCCATTTAGTTATATTTTAGATATATGGATAAAAGCAATGTTGACTAACAGCAGTACTGGGTGTCTTGCAGGACAGTTTAACATTGCAAACATAAACTTCAAGGTGGTGATTATGTCAGTTGTGTTTAATATGGGAGCAGATGTACCAAGTGTTATCCAGTCCCGGGCCAACAATGTTTTCACACACTGTGCACATTGCAGTTGTTGATAATTGCACAGGTCCTCCATGCGCCCAAGGAAAAATATTCCAAACCCCAAAATTTTGGAAGAGATGCAGAAGAGGAAGCATTATGGTGAGTGGACCAATTATACCCAGATGCACCTGAAGTGAGTGTGGGTTGTTGTGGTGCTGCTGCCTCAGCACTAGGGCTAGTAGGAACTATCACACCAAATATCTCATATCACTTCTAGTTCCTCATCTGCTACAGTCTGTGGGGATGATGGTCTTAGTCTCATACAGCAGATGACTCAGCAGCAGGAACTAAATTAGCAAACACCATAATGTCACTGGTGGGTGGGTGGTTGGTATGTAATATTTCTGGTGGTGATTACCACTACTGTTAGTAGGCCTGCAGTGCAAACAAATTGTTTCAAGGCTTACCTTGCTTCAAGCCTGCAAACAATGATTACAAGGCTTGCCTTTTGGATATATCTGGGATGTGCCAAGTTAAATGTTCTAGGGTGTTGGCTTAGGTTGGCTCAAGAGGAAGGACAGGAAGTAAATGTTATTTCTTTCCATCCAGATGGAGTGGGCAAGGGTGAATCAGGAGTTCTACAAAAGGGATGGCATACTCAAACTCATGGGTGTCATCGACCGCACACATAAGGATAAGAGCTCCTCCACAGGAGGGACATCTCTTGATCAATTGCAAACATTTCCATCAACACACAGACAACACGAGGATCATACATATATGTGCTTCCTATCTTGGCAGTTGTCATGGCTCCAAAATCCTCTGGCATTCCTCCGTCTACCAAGACTTTAAGAATGGAACCTATACAGGAGGTGGCTTTTGGATGAGTAGCAATATACACATAAAACCACATCAACAGAGGCAATAATATGATTCATGAAAACCCAGCTAAGCATGGTCATGAAACACAAAAAGTATATCCCCATTACACAATATCATCCACATAACCATGTGGTCCATGTGTCACAATGTCACTTCTCTTCCACAGGATATGTAGGATATGACTGCACACAATGGCTCCTCACACCTGTCACAAATCCACAAACATCTGCACAAGACTGCTCACATCAGGACCAGGAATGCTATAAAATGCATCTTTGGCCTCCTCAAAACAAGATTCTGGTGCCTGGAAAACTCAAAGGGAGCTTTTCAATATGCATCAGGGAAAGTTTGCAATATCATACTAGCATGTACAATACTCCACAATATAGCAGTCAACACACGTGTAGGAGAGGATCTGGATCCAGAAACCATTGTGTAGGTGCTTGTTCCCCAGTCTGAGGATGAGGAGATCCTGAGAGAGGAGGGGACATGAGACAGGCTTGTCAGGGACGTCTTTACTTGTGAGAATAATACATGAATCAAACATGATGCATGTATGACCATGATTATGCTTGGGAAATGTGTGGAAACACACTCACACAATACATAGTATTATGTCTCACTTCACAGAATGGCTGAAACCCATGTAAGCGTTCAGCCATGATATTGCCTGCTTGAACATCAAAATGACATAGCTGTCACAGCACTGAACACAAGCTGCTGCCATTCAATGGAGGGGTCTAATCGAGGCAATGAATCCAACTGAAATCGGGAATTCTGCTAGGGCATGATGATAACATTGCCACTCTACAGATATCAGCTATCCCCTGCGGATATTGGTACACCTAATTGCCTATGTTTATTATTTTGCTGAAGTAATACAAACAGAAAATTATCAGAATTAGAGATGAACATATTCTTAGTGTTAGAGAGGTTTCCAGTGCATTGAAATGAAATGTACCCATACCCCTATGGCATTTCAAGTGTTAAATGGGTAGTAGCATTATTAGGAAAACTATGGATGTGTGAAGCCTAATCTAGCTGAATAGGGATGTATTTTCTGTGTAAGATTGTTGGTTAATGCATAGAAGTAAATAATTGAGAGGGAGGTTGGCATGACCAATATGCTGACTTGTGTGTGTACCGCACAATGACAATGGCCCTGCACCAGACACCAGCTTCTGTTTCATGGGCATTAGTTCATCTGTAGAAGGCTGTGCCTAAATTTGTAGGAGGGGCTGGAGGCTTTGTTAACTAGTAGGGATGGGTAAAAATTTTTGCCTCAAACTGAAATCAGCGAATAATGGCACTTTCTGCTTGGTGAATAAATTCCCACGTAAAGTGCAGTTTTTCCACTTTTTCCAGCCTTTTTCACCCATTGAAATCAATGAGAAGAAAAATATTTCTCCAGCACATGAAAGTTTTCTACAGCCATATAAAATGCTGTCAGGCTCTCACAGAATACCATTTTGCGTTTGTGAGAGGAGAGAGCAGTGCATTTTTTGAGCTAAAGAAGACAGAGAGAGGAATTGAAGTTTAGTTTAGGGAATCTTTTAGGTAGGAATTATTGTTCTGTTAGGAGAGTCAGTGGGGCACTCTGGGGAGAAGAAGGAAGGAAGGAGGTTGACCCCAAATACTCCAAAATTCCATGTGACTGACTGGTAAGACACAGGCAGCTAGGGACCTATTTGCTTGCTGATCTTACTGTTATTGTCTCTGTGCTGGATGGGGAAGTCTGGGGAAAGACATAGTTGATTTTGTTTTTCAGTTATAATTTTTTTGGGCAGACTGTGATAAGACAATAGGGTGGACAACATAAAAAAAATAAATAAAAAGAATAAAGAACTAATATATATTAGGTGACAATGACAGGCAGCTGTCTGGGCTTAGGCAAGGCATCATACAGCTCCACCATTTGTGTTGTGTACCGCACAGTAAAAACACAGTGTAGTTATGTAATGTCCAGCAAACGTACAAGGGGAAGGGGGAGGGGTGGAGCAGTGCAGGGACGTAAGAGTAAAGTAGTAGTTAAAAAACTGACTGCAGAAATGATTGCTGCAGCATGTGCAATCAATGAAGATCCCTTTACTCCAAGGTAGGATGCAGATTGTCAAGGTCCCAGGAAAACTGTTTCCAGCACCACCAGTGCCAGTACAAATAAAGAACCATATAAGAAGAATACTGAAAATGACAGCAAGCAACATTCAAGTGTTGATGATGTTGGCAATAGCATAAGAGAGCAAGGTGTAGCAGCTGAACTGCCTGCTGCATCAGATACAAACAAGCACCAAAACACCCGTAGTAGGGAACTTTGTTACAGTAAAAGTAAAAAGAAATTGTTTGAGACCTCTAAAATCTTAGAGGAATATAAGGGTAGAAGTGGGCAAGAAGTGTCTGGTTTTGTGTCTGCTGATAATGGCTCCAACATAATCGCTGCTTTGAGAATAGGTGGTATGGTGCATGTGCCCCGCTTTGCCCATGTGCCAGATTTAGTTGTGACCAGATCCCTGCCAGAATCCAAAACACTCAAAGAGATGCTTACTATTGCCTGCAAAATCTGTGCCCATTTTAGTCGCTCCTACAGTGCATGGAACGCGGCATAAGGCCATTATCGAGTACACCATGCAAAACTGGAAGGCTTTGGAGGGAGCCTGTTTGTCACCTGGCCAATGGCAACTAATGTGCAATGTATGTGAGCTGCTGAAACCCTTTGAGGAGGCAACCATGTTGGTGAGTCATATTGGGGCAGGAATTGGTGAAATTCTACCGCTGATATTTTTATTGCAGAAAAAAATGAGGAGCATGACTGAGGATTCTTACCATAATGGAAACACAGACGTGCACCAACTGGTAACGTACATGTTAGCGTGCTTTGAACAAGATCCTCGGATAGTGTCCATTAAAAGCAATGAGGAATACATTCTTGCCACTTTGCTGGACCCCCACTTTAAACACAACATTTCAGAATTTCTGCCAAAGGGCCATCAGCAGTTTGTCACAACAAGGACTCACGGCGATCAGAGGAGGGTTGCATTGTGGAGGATATGAGGGAGAAAATTCGGGTACAACAATCAAACATCTAGACAGGATAGTGAAAAGGAAGGCAGCAAAGCATTTCAACCAGCAGAAGCAGCTACATCATCAACCAGAAAATTCCATTCAAAACAAAGGGCAATTCATCATGGGTATGCCAATACAAAACAAGAAAGAAACTCAGGCACTTCTAACTTAAAATATCTTCCCCAAAAGACATGTCAATAATACCAAAAGCCACAAATGACAGTAGATAATTGTGAGTTCAGCCCAAATAAAATCTAACTCTTACAGATTAAAAATAAATAATTTCAAACAGAACTCAGGCAATCTCTTACTACTGTCCAAAAAAAGGTTAAATGTCCATTAGTATCAATTTCTTCCAGAAGAATTTTCTCGTTCCTTCTTATTCCTTTCAAACCTGGTCCCGTTAGTATGTAAAAAAAAATCAAGGACATCCAATCAGAATTTAGTTTGCTTTCCCACTAAATGAATAATAAAATCCACTTACTGATTAAATGGTGGGAGTCCAATGGAAGTAATACTCTCTGCTTAATCAAAGGATTCCTCTAAGATACTAGACCTGCGTATTTAGAAAATAAAGTTTTTATTAACAAAGTATAAGATTAAGATATAAAATCATATTATCCATAAATAATCTCAGTTATCCTCTCAGTGCGACTGTACACATCCACACTGATAGTTAGCAATACTCAAATCTTGTTTGGCCAGAACAAGAAAATATGTGATAGAATATTTATAATTATGGGGAGATGAGAAACATATGTCAATCCTATCACCCAACGTGTTTCATGTAAAAAGACTTCCTCAGGGGCTATTAAACAGATGGCATCATAAACACAATATTTATACAAATCCGTCTATTACATGTATTTCCCTGGACAAATTGTCAATCTCAAATCATCCAACTTTATCCATTGTATCATATACACACTGACGCTTGAATTTGATTAACCCTTTCCATCCTACTATAAAGGATGTGTTTTTGGCCATAATTTTGCAATATTAATAGTTTGTGAGAAATATTAATCTAGACATTAAATATATAAATTACATCTTATTCAGATATTTTAACCACACATAGAAATCAAATTAATAATTTAAAATCAATGCAATTGTTAATATAAATAAAAAATTAAAATATATACCAAATAGTACCTAAAACTTTAAAAATCTACTCCCTTAAAAAGCAATTTATATCAATGTTTATATTAAAACCTTATGGAGAAAGGATTTTTAATTTATAAATCCACTCTGTTTCTTTCTGGGAGACTTTATTTACAATATTTTCTCCCCTCCAATGGCTAGTCACTTGATCAATTGCCATAAATATAAGTAAAGATGGATCTTTATTATGTTTTTTTAGCAAAATGGTCTGAAACACTGAGATTCGAATCCTTTTTTAACATTTCTAATGTGTTCAGCTACTCTTATGTGTAGACATCTTGTAGTCCTACCTACATACTGCATGCCACACGGGCATTCCAGCAAGTAGACTACATTTTTGTTTGTACACATAATACATTTATTAAATTCAAATACTTGTCCTGTTTTATTTGAATTAAACTTTTGAATATTTCTGATCTTATCTTTAGTTGTTCTACAGCCTTTACATCTCTTACATTTGTGAAAGCCTTTTAGATCTTGTTTAAAAGCGGAGTTTGGGGGTTTTGGATGATTAATAAAGCTTGGTACTAACTTCTGTTCTGTTTCTATATACATTCCGTTGAGAAATTGGAAGTCCTCAGTACGTGTGAACTATAAACGACATTTCAGCTGCAGGGGGGTGAACACTGGGAGAAGTAAACTGAACCCTTTGGAGCCCGGTAGAAAGCTGGTTGATGGTGTATATCACCAGTGCTGTGCCTGCTGCTGGTGCTGAACCTGCTGCCACCAGTGCTGAAGCTGCTGCTAGTGTGTCTTGTAATTTTCAGGAGGGGGGGAGGAGAAGATGCTGCCAAGTGTGAAAGCAGGGGACCTTAAGTCACACTTGCCATCCCCAAGCAGTACCGCCAGGGCTAGTACTACTACTAAGAAAGTCCAGCACCTGTGTTAGAAATGAAGGAGGGGGTAATCATAATTTTACTAGTGACTATGAGGAAGAAGACTCTGTGGCTGAACTTGATGTGGTTGGTGTCAGTAGTAGTAGCAGTAATGGTGACTAAGCCGGTGGAACTAGTGTTAGGGAAGTGGTAGGGGAAGCGTTTGAGAGCATCCAGACTAGTGGTCAAGGGAGCTCACACTATTCATCTGGCCCTTGGAGTCCCCTTCCCTTTACTACAGTGTCCAAGTGGAACATGATCCTGAAAAGGCCAGAACTGTTGGGGGATAACAGACGCAGAAATAATACCACCACCAACACCAGGAGCACAGATCAGCTGCCTTTGCCTGCCTCTAGTGCTTCCAGTCTGTCTTCTTCACTTCACCAAGAAATGGCAAGTGCGACATTAGGTGACCCGCTGTCACATTGCTCTTCACCTCCTCCATCCAGCAGTGAGATGTCTGCAACAGAGCAGCAGCAGCACGTAGGGACTAGAGGTGGTGGTGATGATGATGCTGAAGAAGCTGGGGTAGAAGAGATATTGATGGCCTTTTTACCTCAAACTAAGAAGGAATGAGAGACAGGGATGACGATGGGCATCAGTGAGAATGGGGTCAACAAGTGAAGAAGGGAAAAAATGTTCTTCTAATAACACACCCATGATTTTGTAGGAGGGGTAGGTGGAGAAGAATTATTGGCCAACTTTTTCTGGCTTGTAACCCTCTGCTTGTTTCTTTGCATGTATTTGCCTACTTCCTATTGTATATATTTGCCTACCACTACTATTAATAAATTGCATTTAAATATACCATACTAACTCCTGAACTTCTCTGGGAACCATGACAGGGGGCTACTTATTGTGCTGCTACTGCCTCTGGCGCATCACTAGAGCTAGTCGTGACAAGTGGAACCTTCATTATCCATCACCCAAGTTACTGCTATTGTTGATCCCATTCCCTTTCAGCTGCCTAATCATCATGTTGCTTAAAGGGATAGTAATGGTTTGTTTAAAGTTTATGTAATATTGTGGGTGGATGGAACAACACAGTGAGCGAGAATGGACCAGAGCCAAAGCACCCTTCCGGTGCAAACACGGAACACACACTTCCAGAGTATTGGAATGCTGTCTGCACCACGCAGTGCAACAAGTACTGGTAAACGGGCACCAAACAGGTGTACAGCTCTGCAGTTGTAATAGCTAGGCTCGGTATAGTAGGCAATAGCTCAACACGTGTAAATGTGGCTCAGTATGGGAGGCAACAAGCTTGGCAGGCGTATGCAATGGGCTCGGTAAACGGAGGCAACAGGCACAGCAAGTGTTCTATACAGGCTCTGAAACAACGGCCACAGCTCGGCAGTACTCTCTCACAGGCTCAGTAACCGGAGGCAACCAACAGGCTCAGAAACAGAGGCCACAGAGTAACGGATGTGTGATCAGTCAGTGCTAGCTGCGAGCAGGCTCAGAATGTCGCCAGGCTGAGACATGAAGCAGAACCGGAAGGATCACGGAGCAGGAACGTCAGCCAGAGCCGGTCAATCACAGAGCAGGAACATCAGCCAGAACCGGGTCAATCACAGAGCAGGAAGTCATCCAGAACCGGGTCGATCACGGAGCAGGAAGTCAGCCAGAACCGGGTCAATCACGGAGCAGGGACGTCAGCCAGAACCGGGTCAATCACGGAGCAGGAAGTCAGCCAGAACCTGGTCAATCACGGAGCAGGAAAAGCAGAGTAGTCATACGAGCCGAGTCGGTACACAGGAATACAGGATCACAGCAACAATAGCACAGGAACACCACAAAAGGGCACCTGACAGGTGCCATAGACCCCAATATAAAGGGACACCCTGGGTGGGCCAATCAGCCTCCTCCAATGGACGAGCACCAGCACAGAGAGTGACAGGAAAGCACGGGCACCGTGATATCATGTTACTGCTGTTTATGATCCCATTTCCTTTGAGCTTCCTAATCATCCTGCTGCTTAACAACTCAGCAGCAGCATCAAGAACAGCAGTTACAAATTCCGCATCAGGGGATTTGACAATGGCCAGTTGCCCCTGGCCAACACTACATGACCTGCTAGCACTAGGCCAGTAGGGCATATTTTTTTCAGGGCTTGTGCCTTAAAAAAAAACATAGGCCTAATAAAAACATTTTTGCCGGCTTTTTCTAACAAGCCTAAGGTAAATCTTTCAGGTAACTAAGATTATTAGTCTTAACAGCATTTAGCAAGTGTCCCACTACAGAGTCTTGAACTTTAGCCTTCTGTTTTATCTCTGCACTGAAGAGCAGCTGAGCTAGTCTATGCACCATATTCACCCACCCATCTTCCACTATAGAGGTTTGACAAAGGGCTCTGACTCCTGGGGCCAGAATCTCTACTGACTTTTCTTCATCTCTCACTGCAGGCAATCCATTTGCCTAGATAGAGCACCCTCTCCTACATTCTTGAGTTCTGGCTTGTACTTCAAAAAGAAGTCGTAGCTGGACAATGCAGCTAACCGATGAACCAAAGCATCCAGCTTAGCTATGGTCAAGATACAGACAAGAGGATTGTTGTCAGTTCCCAATTCAAACTGAGCAGCATAAAGGTAGTCATGCAATGTATCTAGAATAGCTCACTTTAGGGCAAGGAACTCCAGTTGATGTACTGGATAATTTTTCTCACTTCCAGTTTAACTCTGACTGATATATGCTAGTGGTCTAAGCCCTTCAGGATATGTCTGGTGTAGGACACCCCCAATTCCTTCCAAACTTGCATTCACATACAGAACATATGGCTTGTCAGGATCAGTATAGGCTAGAACAGGCACTTCAGTCATCTTCTGCTTTAGAGGCTGGAAAGTCTCTTCACACTTTGAAGTCTACTTCTCTCCAATAGGGCTTTTAGGATGAAGAGTCTTCTGTCATCCCTTTCCAGGCTCCATTTGCAGGAGATCATGAAGACTTTCGGCTATCTTAGAGTAGCATTCCACAAAGCTCCTATAGTAGACACAGAACCCCAAGAAAGAGTGCAACTCCTCATTGTGACTTGGCTTGAGCAAGTTAACAACCGCCTTGATTTTGGCTGGGTCCATAGCTACTCTTTCAGCTGACACAATGTGTCCAACATAAGTTATGGAATTGTGTGCAAATCGGCACTTGTCCAGCAACAACTTTAAAACTTCAGCCTGTAAACTGTCTAATACCATCAGCAGCCAAATTTCGTGCTCTTCAGGATCTTTTCAAACACAATTAAACCATCAATATAGACCAGGCAATCCCAAGGACTCAGATCTCTTAGAGTCTTCTTCATTAGTCCCTGGAAAGTAACTGGTGGTCTAGTTACACCTTGTGGCATGCGAATGAAGTGGAAAACATTAAGGGTCCTCTTCTCTCATGGGTACTATAGTGGAGATCCAAGACACTAAACCACTTCCTTCCATTTAAGGCATTTAAGAGGCCTTATATCCTTGGCAGGATATATTGATCAGGAATAATTTTCTTGTTCAAAGTGGGATGATCAATGCACAGTGCACCAAACCATTATTTTTTACTCACCACAACTATGAGGGAAGCAGATGGACTCGAATAATTCCACCCATTTCTTAAAGTATGTTCCTTACCTCTTCAACATCCTGAGAAATTACTCACCAAGATATTTTAGAGAAGGGTATAGAATCTATCAGTCTAATACTTTGTTGAGTACTTTTAGCACAACCCACCTCCATCTCTAAAGTAGCAGCTCTTTGGAGGACCTTTCCATCACAGTCAGCTATTAGGGCAGAGAGAGGGGCTATCTGTTCATAAAGGTGAATGACTCCCAGCTGCTGGTAATGATCGATTTAGACATCATTGGCGGTTCAATTGTAGACAGTCACTACAAACACATCAGTCTTCTGGTTACGGCAATATTTCACTTCAGGAATAACACTCCAACCTTTAATTGAGTCTTCTTCTGGAAGGGATTCCAGACAGAACTAAGAGTCCCCAGAAAACATCCTTTCTCCTAGGACTGAAACAGCTGTGGTAGACTTCATTTCTCCAAGCTGAAGAGTAACAGGTTGGGGGCCCGAGTAATGAAACTGTCCCATTTGAGTTTCAAGGGCTACCTTATGAAATTTTTGCCTCAAGGCTGGCTATAACTGTGTCATCAGATTCATGGAGATATCCCCTACTTCTCTCCGGTAGGCCCGAAACATATCCTACACCATATGAGTATTTGTTCCAAGTATAACGGTGAATGGTGATACCAAGTTGGCCTGGATTTGGACACACTGAGGCTTTCAAATTCATAGGGCACACCTCTCCAGTGTCTAGCTGAGGAATATATACATATATGTACTTTAATGACTGCTTCCACAGGATAGGCCTGGGAACTCAACCCCCACAAATTCACATCATCAACTGGCAAAATGGTCAAGTGGCTTAAATGCTCATTTTAAAATGAACAGAAGATTATGGTCTCTTGTGAACCAGTGTCCAGCAGGACTGAGGCATGAATCCCTTCAATAACGAGAGAGATACGTGAGACTTCAAGCCTACCCTAATATCCCTAGGCAAGCCATCATGATTTCAGTTCTGTAGCTTTCTTTTCCTCTTTCTAATCCTCTTCTTCCACCGTGGTCTAATCTCTGTTGAATTCTGTCCAATAGCTAAAGTCTCCATATTAGAAGTTTCTGCCTTGAGAGGGACTTATTTGCTAAATGGAAAATACTATAGGTGAGAGCTTCAAAAATTCTGAATATATAAAAAGAAAACATGAGCAATAAAATATAACACATAAATTATATCACATACATATTTGCGACTTTGTGGAGTGTAGTGTGAAGAAAATTGTATTATACAGTGCAACTAAACCTCTATCTAAAGTAAAGAGAAAGAAAATGTAAATATAAAATAGGTGAGAGCTATAACAGAACTAATATGCAACAGTCTTACAAAGCATACATTACAAAACATGTAATTGCATATACAAATCAATCAGAATAATATGTATAAATAATACTCATAATATGAAATTATATAGACATACAGATTTAGGTCTTTAGAAGAAAACATGCACAAGTGGAGAAAAAAATCCTTATTTTCTCTGTATGGTTAGTGAAGCGAAGGTACATAAAAGAAAAACAAAACAAAACACATAGGGGTAGATTTAAAGGCAGCCGTTAGCAAAAAAAATCACTAACGGGTGCGTTAAGTGACATGTTGCAATTCAAAGATCCGTCTAAAGACCAGCTAACGGCAGTTGTAGAATCCTTACGGCCGATACACTTACGTGCATTCAGACGCATGGTAAAACATACCCCAGAGCTATTCAAAGGCTTGCGGTACTGATAACGGCTGAAAAAAAGACACACCTAACGGCTAAAAGTTAAGACCCACTTTTTTTAGCCGTTAGACACTTAACGGGCAAAACAAAACACCCGTTACATAGGAAAAGACACAAAAGGCTTACCGCACAACCATGTAAATGGGAATATTAACCCGTGCAATGCCAAAACAACACAAAAACATGTACACACAACACAAATCACTACACACACAACAACAACCAACACCACAGGGACAACGTCACACAAAAAAACAACAACACAACATGGCACGGAACAATGGGGGTCATCACACAAAGCGGACACCTGCAAATACAAGCTCACCTGGGCAACATCAACACGCCACCGCACCCCACAACTGCACGTCCGCAAATGGCACACACAGAACAAGCACAACACACGATATCTTATCACACACACACACCTGCAAACACTTACCTGGACAAAAACAACTCACCATTGGTCAGCACTCACCTCATCACCACACCCACACAACGCCCTAGCAAGTACTTAAAGGGACAACTCAACACACTCACTTGTGGCTTGTTTTCCACTCAGGGAGGGAGAGAGAGAGAGATAGAGAGAGAGAGAGAGAGATAGATAGAGAGAGAGAGAGAGAGAGAGACAGATAGAGACAGATAGAGAGAGCAAACAGTATGTTGGGTTACATATTGTTGCGAAGGCTGCGGAGAAGGCGTACAAGGGAGAGAGCTGGGGAACATCAGCAACCTCCAAGCATGCCTGATCAACAGCCACCACCTGTTGCAAGTGAGGAGGCTCTGGCTCAGCAGCCACACAGGAGCCCATCCCCACCTGGAGGGCACAGGATGTATAGACGACCACCAAGGCCCAGGGTATACCGCCCAAGGGTCACCCTCTTTGGAATGACCGATGATGAGGTAATTGATCGCTACAGGTTGAGGCCTGACAGCATCATTGCCTTGTATGAGGTCATCAAGGAGCAGGTGGATCCCATCTACATCCACAACCATGCCCTAACTGGCCTGCAGAAACTACTCTGTGCCATGCACTTCATGGCAAGCGGGGCCTTCCAGTCCACAGAGGGTTACGCATCTGGCATGTCACAGGCCACATTCTCCAGGGTGCTGGCCCAGGTCCTGCCAGCCCTCAAAAGCAAGGCCAGTACCTATATACATTTCCCCACCACCGACATGGACTGGATACAAGTCAAGCAGGCCTTTTACGCCAGGGGAGGCATGCCCAGGGTCATGGGTGCTATAGATTGCACCCATGTCCGAATTAAGGCCCCAGCACGTGACGCACAGATATTCATCAACAGGAAGAACTTTCACTCCATCAACGTGCAGATGGTGTGTGACAGCCATATGAGGATAATGAATGTCTGTGCAAAGTATCCTGGCAGCTCACATGATTCATACATTCTCCAAAACTCCTCAGTCCACAGAGATTTCGAGAATGGAACTTTTACAGGGGGATGGCTTTTGGGTGAGTTCACAATACAAAATCACATCACATACACAGGCGTACACACAACGCTGCTTAGCATGCTCCTGACCCACAGCTACTACGTCTACCACACAAAACATCATTCACACAACATGTGCTCCCTGTCTCACCATGTCACTCACATTACACAGGTGATGCTGGCTATGGATGCAAGTCCTGGCTACTGACCCCACTGGCCAATCCTCGAACACATGCCCAGGAAAGCTACAACCAGGCTCATGGCAGAACGAGGAATGCCATTGAGCGGACCTTTGGCCTCCTCAAGTCAAGATTCCGATGTCTGGACCACTCGGGGGGAGCACTGCAGTATGCACCTGGAAAGGTGTGCGACATCATTGTGGCGTGCGCAATACTGCACAACATCGCAGTGGACACCAGGCTGCTGGAGCACATCCAGGCCCCCCCATACAGGAAGTGCCCATGGACATCGGACACGTTGAGGAGACCCTGAGAGGGACACAGATCAGAGACAGGCTCATCACGGAACACTTTACATGTGAGTATAACACAGGCATGCAAACAATCCATGCAAGTCCCCCATCAGTCCTGTGACACTAACCACACTGCACATTTTGTTCTGTCTCACCCCACAGGAACAGTGACACAGCACTGCACTGGCAGCGGACGTGGCAAATTGTGTGTGTGGACTCAAAAACCATCCTCCATTCCACTCTCCACGTTGACATACAGACCCCAAGGATATCACGCACACCCTCAGGAGAAACAAGGTACAACACATAACCCATGTTCATCGCCTTACAGGGCTTGATTGACAGCAGCTAACTTGATTTGCCATGAGCATAGCCAGAGCAACCATGCTAGCCTTGTAGCGAAAGAGTGTTATCCAATGCTATGCATTGGATAATGCTCCGTCACATCAGGGGTTAAAGGGCCATTGGACTCAAAATGGGACCTGTACTGTGCTACAGCTGAGAAGAGCAGCACAGGGGTGGATGTACAGTGGTATGGGCACACAATGTAGAGGTCATGAGACATAGATCAGATTACCAGGGACACCATGCTGACCCGTGAGTGTGCAGACATATGTGCCCCCGACATGAATACACACATCAACAAATGTGTCCTAACAGTTCCATGGAACAAATGACATTGGGCTGCCACTGTCACATTAACAGTGGCAGCCCAAATTCATTACTTCCATGGAGCTCTCAGAACACTTGTTGATGTGTGTATCCATGTCAGGGGCACATATCCATAGGGCTGGGGCACATGTCCTTAGTTCTCCACATAATTGGTTACAGATGAGTACACAACACATTGTCAAGCAATGGTTTGTGTACTCACCTGTAACTGTGAAAATTGAGGGGATCAAAAAGACTAAATTGTTGTTGCTTGATTATCAGTTCAAGTCAACTGCTCCAAATCCTGTCCTCTTCTTCCACAGGCATCCGTAACATGATCCATCCTTGAACTGAAGTTCTTCTATGTGACTGGATTGATGTCTTGACATCACCTTCATGGAGATCACCCCTTGCTGTTTATGTTGATGTTGTTGGTGATGCAAAGTTTGATCTGAGGTTCACACAAACCTCTACTGGATCATTTTCATATAGACACAGAAAACACTAATTCCTGAGTTTTATAACCTGTACAGTTAGGATGCTCAGCTACAGAGTTGTCAAACCTTGTGGACAACACATGAGCTGGGCAGCAGTGTTACTAAAGTACTATTTTTTTGTTTCAAAGTACATTTAGTGTTCTCATACAGGTGTTCAATGCATATAGGCAATACACAGAAAACACATGTACATCCTAATGTACTTTGAGACACAATAAAGATGAACCATCACCATTCTATCTGTGTCTGTAGGAGGATATATTTGAGAACACAGTTGTCAATGCGTTACCACACCCAGGGTAGAGTATCCCCATACATGGAAAGGCATCACCCATATCACAGGACTCCACCACTTGTTTGCAAGTGAGTGGACTCAGTGATGTATTCACGCTAACAGATGGTGGCAGTGATACACTAATGTGTTGTGGGAGTGGTAAAGAGGTGATAAAGGGGACATACTTCCATAGTGAATTCCTGTCCACAGTTAACGTGTTGCTCAGTATAATCAATGTTCAGTGATATTGCTCCACTGGGACATATCACAGTACATGACCAAGTGGACAAGTGTTTTCACTGGGGAAGTCTGTTACACCCTTAGAAAAAACAACAAGTCAACTTACTGGAGGCCCCAATGCTCACCCCAGGATATCAATGTGTGTGCTACACATTGAAATCCTAGGTTGAAAACATTGGCTTCCCCAGTCAGTCTGTTGCACAATGAGTGTGTGAATCCAAGACAATATGGATACATGTCCCATTTATCTGTCCTGCTTGTTATCTCACCGCTAAGCCGTTTGTTTGGTTATCCCCTTAACCCTCTGAGTGCCAGAGTGGTACCCAACGCATTTCTTTGCAATGCGTTGCCTACCACTCTGGCTATCAAAGGGTTAAACACAACATATGATGTAGATGAATGTTCAATGTTGTACCAAATGTTGGGCTAAGGGGAATGTTTTGTTATGCAAAATCAACACACAACATTGCCATATAACACAGTTGTGTAATATGGCAACAGGGATGTTTTTACAGTTGATTTTGTACAACGATGTGTGTGTGAACCCATGTTGTAACATCCCACAAACATCTTACCTAGGCAGGAGTTGTATTCACTGAATTGTTTGGCAATGCATTGGAGACAACTCTGTCACCCAAATCTATGACCAAATTCAAAGCAGATCAGACAGGATTCAAAAGCACAATGTTCCTTTATTCAGGGGAAATTTAACATGTTGGGCATTTTATTTTTTTTTCTTAGGGGGGGGGCCTTAGACTGTGTGGCAGAAGTGGATAACCTGGATGATCTCCTGGTCACCCTTTGCCCCCTAGGTGTGGCTTCGGGGGTCACATTAGAGGGGGTGGTGGGGGCAGTGGATCCCTCTGTGGAGCGCAGGTTTTCCCTCTCTAACCGTAAGTCCTCCCTGCGGTTCAGCTCTCTCAACTCCACCAGTACCTGTGCAAGCAGGTCCATCACCCCCGTGTGTAGCTGATGGAGTTGAGTGTCGATCCTCATGACCTCCGACTCCAGGGCATGGATCCTTGCCTCTATCCTGTTAGTGTTTCTACGGGATTCCCTACGGCTCCTGGTGATGTTGTCATTGGTGCAGAGGCTTGACCGGAGTAGTCTCCTTTGCAGAGCCATACACTCTGCTTCCATCCCCGTGGGCCGTTCACTGCTGGTGATGCTTGTGCCTGGTGAATCAGCTGCTGCTGTGTCCTCCTCAGCTGCTGCTGTGTCCTCCTCAGCTGCTGCTGTGTCCTCCTCTGCTGGTGCTGTGTCCTCCTCAGCTGCTGCTGTGTCCTCCTCTGCTGGTGTTGTGTCCTCCTCTGCTGGTGCTGTATGTGCTGCAGATGGGTATGTGCCCACAACATCAATGGACCCACTGCTGCCCACCGATGTCTGTGCTGGTGGAGGTGGTGGGGTAAACACGTCCCTTCGCATAGGGTGTTGTGGCTCCCCAAGCAGGCCCAGGTGTTGGTAGTCGAGTGGCCAAGGGTAAAACCTTGGCCACTGGTATGTGCTTGGCCCCCACCTAGGATCATACCTGGGGCCATGCTGGGGAGCCATCCAGGAGGGTAGGTCAATCTGTGGGTATGGCCCGTATTGGGTGGTGGCCACATCACCGGGCAGCCATTGCCTCCCTGGTGGTGGTGGTGCTGCTGCTGCTGGGGGATAATAGCTCCTGGAGGTGGTGGGGGGCATCCACTCACTGTAATAAGTCGGTGCAGGCAGAGTCGGTGCAGGCAGTGTTGGTGCAGGCAGAGTCGGTGCAGGCAGAGTTGGTGCAGGCAGAGTTGGTGCAGGCAGAGTCGGTGCAGGCAGAGTTGGTGCAGGCAGAGTTGATGCAGGCAGGGTTGGTGCAGGCAGAGTTGATGCAGGCAGGGTTGGTGCATCCAGCTGGCCAAGAGGTGTGGATGTCGTTGGGTACGGTGCCCACTGGCTGGTCCCCTCCTCCAAATACTCCTCACTGGGTGGTGAGGTGGCCTCCTCCATGGGCTCCTGATGTGCTGGAGACACATAACCTGTGTGGAGGATTGAGATTGTGTGATCAGTAAACTTAGCCATGATGGTGTCAAATTGATATTAATACTTGAAATGTGTAAAGGAACATATATGTTGTATGGTGTATCCCCCTGTGTGAAACAACGGTACTCCTACTGGTGATGGGTGTTGTATTCTACATGTATTGCAGCTCAGAGTTGAATTCCTTTGGTGCCACAACCCAGTGGCCTGAAATTGTACATTTGCCCTGTTGCCACATCATCCTTTGTGGATATCTGCTCCCTGGACCAAAGCTAGCCAGAGGATGGTCTGGCAACATTGGCATAGTACATTTTCAGGCCACAGTGATATTGTCCATGGAATATTCAACTTTGAGCTGTTATACTCTTGTGATGAAACACCTTTCAGTAGTGGGAATACCCTTGCATTACCCGGTGGATCAATCCTATGACATGTATTTTTCCTTTCACATTTTAGGTATTACTATCTCTTTAACGGGATAGCAATGGTTAATTTCACCTTGATGTAACATTGCAGGCATCATAGAGAGATGTTTGGAAAGATGTTGCTGTATGTGACAGCTGGAGATGTCAGTCATTTGACCACACGGAGGCTGTTCAGCAGACTCCACATTGACCCATTTGGAGATAACTACATCTTTGCCATTGTCTACTAAGTGTTCCTGGTTTGTAAGCACGCTCTGTGGACCATGTCAATGATGGATCCATCTCCAATTGGTTCAATTTTGGGTCTGCTGAAGAGCCTCCGTGTGGTCATATGACTGACATCTCCAGCTGTCACATACAGTAACATCTTTCTAAACATCTCTTTATGATGCCTGCAAGGTTACATCAAGTGAAATTAACCATTGCCATGCCAAGGTACACAGTGAGGAATATGGTCTGATATGTGTGTATATGTACCTTTCATACGGTTACAAACATATCCTTGATAGATATGAACCCAGAGATCTGTTCAGAACATGTGATTGTCTAACTGCCTATATATGTACAGCCATCACAAATGAACTTTCATAGATACAAGTGATACCCATCCAAGTAGGTGTAATATACTGGGTATATGTACTCTGATGATGATATCAATATGAGTTATTTTTTGAGGGTGCACATATATGGGCAGTTGGACAATCACACGTACTGAACCGAACTCTGGGTTTACATCTTGTTGGGACCTATTTGTACCCATTTGAAAGGGACATATCCACATACAAATCTGGTTGTTTTTCTTTCAGTACATATCTTTTTTGAATAGATCTGCAGTGTGATTCAAGTAGTATTCATCCCTATGTTATCAGTTCATCCCGTACAGTGCTGGATTTTGTCAGATTAGACATGTCCCTCTCTGGTTGTCATGATGGTATCCTATGCATTGCATTGTGATGCATGGGATACCACCGTGGCAATCAGGGATTGATGTACATTACAGGATTCTGTCCATGAGGTCTGTTCAAGTTGAATCCTGAGGGGCAACAATCAAGCCAGTATTGAAGGATATCATTGATTGAGGCCTTTTTTTTCCTGGATCAGCCCATCCATCCTTCTGTGTGAGGCAGCCAGACCCGATCATAGATATCCATAATCACTGGCCTGTTATTGACCAAACCTCAATGGTTCATATTTGGTTCCCATATGTATCCTGCAAATAGTGTGTGGTGTACCATCCATCCATGGCATCAGCACTCCTGAGGATCTATATGTGAATCAAATGTGAGCTATGTAAATTGAAGTTAGCGTAAATGATTGCATACACAACACCAAGGCCAACTTTTTCACCTTTAGTTATGTGTGATTGTTTTTGGCGTGTGTGTTGCACATACAAGCATTTATTCTCAGTGGCACTGTGATTTGTGACCTGATCCATCCTGTTGGTGATTCAGTAAGCGGTTAAGTGGACCTGATGAACTGATTATGATGCTGACTTCTCCGCTGACCTCATTTCCCCATCTGCAATGTTTTCTATGGAGTCCACACAATGGGGCCTGTGCAGCTTGAATCCTGTTATTGGATGTTCTCCATAGACTAACATTGTAATTGGTAAAGTGAGGGTATGTAAGTGTCAAATTCTCTACATCAGCTCTTTTTCACCACTTAGTGAATGTCCCCTATGTGTCATGTAATTGTTAACCTATCGACATATGTTTGTTGTCTGGTTAACCCTTTGAGTACCAGAGGGGTTGCCAAAGCATTGTTGATCGATGCATTGATGATCCCTCTCGCACTCATGGGGTTATGTGCTGGATTCCCTGTGTGAACATGGGTAACACTGTGTGACAACAATTGTGATGTTTGACATACAACACTTTACTGAGCATGGTTTGTGTGTATTGTGTGTGATCAGCACAGCAACATGAGGGTTAACCAGGGAGTTGTACAGGTTTTGGCCTTGTTGAACATTGACATTTGTCCTTGTCTTGATTCCTGTTTAAACCCTCAGGGTGCTGTGTTGGTGCAATTGTGTGGTTGAATGAAGGGCAGATGTTGGGATGTGAGTGCTTGTTTGTGATGGGTGTGTGGTTTGGGGTGGTGTGTGGTTTTGGGGTGATGCACTTACCGGTGGTGTGGAGGCTCCTCTCCTCCCCAGTGTCTGATCCTCCAGGGACACCCTCAATGAGGGTAGACGACAGTGTCTGCCGCAGCCTCTCCTCCCATGCGCTGAAGGTGATGGGGACAGGTGGCCCACCTCCGGTGGCTCGGGCGTGCAGGGCGGCATCCCCCATCTTCCTCTTCACCTGCCTTTTGCAGTCGCCCCATCTCTTCTTGATTGAGTCCACATCCCGTCTGCAGGTGGCCACCGCATTAACTCTGCTGCAGATTTGACTCCAGGCAGCTCTCCTCCTCGCAGACAGGCCAGGGAGTCTGTCCCCCGGGAAGAGGACACTCTCCCTCTCCAGCACAGCCTCCACGAGGGCCGTGTTTTCTTCCTCGGTATATCAGGGATCCCTGACCCTGTCCCCCTCAGCTCCGGCATGCGAGGAGTCAGACCCGGAGTGTCCTGCCTGCTCTGCCCCTGCCTGTGTGTGGTGGTCCCCAGGCACTACCCCTCGTCCCACTGCAGGATCTGTCCCTGTTCTTGTTCGTGTGCCTGTTCTTGTGGGCCTGGTCCCCCTCCGCCCTGCGTATCTCCCTCTCCCACCCCTGCTCTGCTGAGGGATCCCCTCCTGACCTTCCTCCTCCTCCTCCTCCACTAGTCTCCCCATCCCTCTCTCCTGTCCTCCTCTCCTGGCCATCATTCACCCAGTCACACCCAGGCACTCTCACACGCCCTCACAGACACACTCGATCCCACTCACTCTCTGTCACACACTTTCACTCACGGATTCACACTGTGAAAATAAAGTTTAAAATGTGTAAGGTGTGATGAAAAAAAAAAGACTATGTGTATGTATGTGTATGTGTTTGTATGGATGTATGTGCTATGTGTCTATTTAAATGTAACTCTCTCCTCTCCAAAATCCTTCTACCTTACTCCTCTGTATGCTTCTCTCTCTCTCTCTCTCTCTCTCTCTAAATGCTATCCTCCACTCCTGGGTCCTGTGCTCTAGCTTGATGAAACTCGAAACACAGACAGGGTGTAACCGTTATTTTGAGGTATATATAGGTGTATTTGAACATTTTTGATACTTTGGGGCCTTGGGATTGGCTGTAGGTTTGAATTTTGTTTGTGCATCTATCAGGGTTGCTAGACAACGGCAGCCGTAATGTAACATTTTGAGTTAAGTTGTGTTTTAACGGGTGTTTGGGACGCACGGTGATGCAAAATCAGGTGCGACGCTGGTTTTTGTTTAACGTGTTTTTGTAGTGCCTACGCCCGATAGCTATTCTTGAACGCTTACCTTTGAATCTGCCGTAAACCATGTGTTCTTTGCGGCCGACGTGCCTTTTATACTTAGCGGATGGTTTAACGGCTGCCTTTAAATCTAGGCCATAGTGTGATCTGTGCAAAATAGTGCCAATGTAAATGTGGGACTTTGAAATGAAATTTTACAAGCTGCCCCCACTCAGCTACTCACTTGAAAGCCCTTAGGTTCATGAATGCATGCAAAGAAATAAAAAGGCAGAAAATGCTCACTGGTTTCTAATAGCCTGAGAAGTCTAAGGAACTCTCCCAGGATTGATAAAAGCTTGTGGGGAATCCCGACCACCCTCACTCAGTCTCCACAAGGGTTTCCAGATCCAGGAGTTGTTATCGGGTACGAGCCCAAATCAAGATTCAAGTGGGTAGTGATATTCTCCAGCCCAGTCCTCTAAAAACAAAAAAACCTCCTTCCTACACCAATGATTGAGCCATACTTTAAGCTCCTTGAGCTCCCTCTGCACATTGTTCTAATCAGCACTGGGGAGACTCAATGCAATGCAACAATATAATATACAGACCGATATACACTAGGATATAGAAGATATTTTTAAACAAAGAAACAATTTGGTAATGGAACAAGAACTAAACTAATTAAGCGCTCACAAACAGGTACACAGTACAGAAAAAAATAAAATAATATTATAACAATAATAATAATAGGTCAAGTATGTTAAGAGAAATAAACATCTAATAAGTCTAAGATGAAAATGGATATATGATCACAATAATAAGGAGGAGATACCAATGAGATATGAGTTAGTGATGATAAATGAACAAATGAAGGAAGTTAATGGAAAAGCTGATGAATCCCTTGATGAAAGGACCCAGCCAATGGATGAATGATGATGAGATGAAAGGAAAGTAATGAAGAAACTTTTCTCTGATGTTTGCTGCAGGATGAGATGCGACAGGTGGCCTTGTCCACCATACAAGAACTTGGATCCAGTGAACCTCAAAAAACAGCGCAAACACAAGAAAAATAGGCAATATCTAAGTGTAGTAATATTTAATAAAAAATAGATACAAAATAAAAGTAATGCACTTACAATAGCCCTTCTTGGGCTGTGAGCGTTCAAACAGATCCTTCCCCTGATAGCCGACGAGCTGTGTCCTCCGTTGCTCCTATGCACTATGTATCTCCTATAGATTCTCCACAGTGAACATCCAGATGTTAGAGTTTTTGGCTGGAACAGGAGTGACAACAAAGTGGTATTCAATATGGATGTATTTGCTTAAGAGTTAGACACTCCGCACATGAACAAGCCGATCTTAATACGGATGAGCCAGTGTGAATGCGTCCGAGTCGCCAGAAACCTCGTGGCGGCTGTTGGATCTAGACGCCAGTGAATCAAGGGTACAGGAGATGGCCGGAGTGGTGGAACTCACAGGGGGCGTGGGAGGGATCTGACATGCAAATTGGCCAAAGGAATGAGAGCTTAAGAGTTAGACACTCCGCACATGAACAAGCCGATCTTAATACGGATGAGCCAGTGTGAATGCGTCCGAGTTTGTTGTCACTCCGGTTCCAGCCAAAAACTCTAACATCTGGATGTTCACTGTGGAGAATCTATAGGAGATACATAGTGCATAGGAGCAACGGAGGACACAGCTCGTCGGCTATCAGGGGAAGGATCTGTTTGAACGCTCACAGCCCAAGAAGGGCTATTGTAAGTGCATTACTTTTATTTTGTATCTATTTTTTATTAAATATTACTACACTTAGATATTGCCTATTTTTCTTGTGTTTGCGCTGTTTTTTGAGGTTCACTGGATCCAAAGAAACAATTTGACGGCAGATAAGAACCATTTTCCTACTATAAAACCTCAAACCTTTTTTCGTCCTTGGTCTTTTCTTATGTTAAGGTTAGCCTTATGCCTATCCCATACATGCCTAAATTCTGTCACTGTATTAACTTCTACCACTTCTGCTGGTAGGCTTTTCCACTTATCTACTACACTCTCAGTGAAGTAAAACTTTCTTACATTACATCTAAACCTGTGTCCCTCTAGTTTTAGACTATGGCCTCTTGTCCTAACATTTTTACTCCTTTGAAATGTACTTCCATCTTGCAGTTTTTTGAATCCCTTCAAGTATTTGAATGTGTCTATCATATCCCCTCTCTCTCTTCTCTCCTCCAATCCATGCATCTTCAGATTCTTTCACAGTGCCTTACCTTAGCCTGCGCCATTCGGCCGGGAGCAAGGTTCTGGACTGACGCTACAGCATCACAAGCTGCGTCCCTCTCTGCCTACAGCCTAGACTGGTTCCTTGTTACTGGCAGCATTGAATCAGGCACTGGACACCTGTTATAGGCCCAGCGTGGGGGACCTAATTTGTCCCGCCTTCTCCTACTCCTTTATAAACCTCTATGGGCTTGTGTATCAGTTACCCTTACGTCGTTGTTCTGAGCAGTTCATTGATTTGTATTCCTGATTCCTGTGTATGACCCAGCTTGTCTGTCCATCCATCCTGGTGATGACCTGTGGCTCCGTCTGACCATTCTCTGTGAGCGTTCCGATTTGGCTTAGACATCCTTTCTGGTGCAAACCTGTGGCTCTGGCTGACTACCCGCTCTGTGTATGACCCGGCTTGTCTGACTACCCATTCTGGTGTTGACCTGGGCCTCTGTCCACTGCGCATCCAGCATACCAATGCTTCAGTGGATATCCTATCTGGTGCAAACCTGTAGCTCTGGCTACCTACACGCTCCGTGTATGACCTGGCCTGTCTGACTATCCTAGTTGGTGCTGACTAGGGGCTCTGTCTGTTTCCTGTGTGCTTTGGATCCCGCTCCACAGTCCATCCTAGTGCAGACCTGTGAATCTATCAGACTCCTATCTTACTGACTGCAGACGTGAGCCAGTAGTCTCCTTGGTTGGGTTCATTACTGGAGACATTTCTCCTAGACTGACTGCAGGCTGAGTCAGTGCTAGTCCGTTGGGTGTTTCTCCATATACAGAGACTACAGTGGGCTGAGTCCTAGTCTCTAGCAGTAGTGGTGGATCTTTTGGCAGACAATCATAGCCTCTTCGGTCACCCTCTGCCTGTTATTTATCTTTTGCATTACTGTTATTATTATTCTAATAAAGGTGACCTTAACTATACTGTCTGACTCGTTGTCATGCTTGCCAACCTTAACAGTACGTAAGTGTCATGACAACAGATGGTGATAGTGATCCTCCTTTGATAGAATGCAGGATCAGGATCAACGTATTGATCAGTTGGCATGTGCCTTGCAGACATTGCTTGGTCAAACTGCTGACTTGGAATGCTATAAACTGCAGCCGGTGGCCACCCCAATTTCTCCTTCGGCACCAACAGCTGCTACCGTCTCTGATGCAGGATTGGTCAGAGGGTTAACAGGATCTGCTCCACTCCCACAACGCTATAGTGGGGAACTTGAGCTTTGTCGTGGATTCATAAACCAGTTGGCCATCTACCTTGAGATGCTTCCTCAAGCCTTTCTGTCACGGTTTATTATGACTCTCAGACACAAGTTTTAGGTAAAAAAATCAATTTTATTGAAATAATAAATTGATAACTTAGGATAGCAATAACATACATATATATATATATATACAGAATATAGCACAGACAGAAGGCAGACTCTACCGGTCCTGTCAATATTACGGACAGGACAGTCTTTAGGCTCTACCGGCCTTGCCAATACCGGGTAAGGCAACCTGCAGATGGAATAGCATAACGGTTCTACCGGCCTTACCAAATTACCGGGCAAGGCAGCCTCAATAGATACACAATGTAGGCTCTACCGGCCCTGCCAATACCGGGTAAGGCAACCTCAGATGGAATGTGGCAAAAGGTTCTACCGGCCTTACCAATACCGGGCAGGGCAGCCCAGAGATAATAGCAGCAGTCAGATGAAACTGGCAAATTAGCAGAATCGTTAAGCAGCAAGGCTTTGGAGCAAACCAGCGTCCGCACGCTGGGAACAACACGGAATAGTATAGCCGTTAGGCTTTGCGAGCAAACCAGTGACCGCACACTGGAGTAACAAGTGAGTAGTATAGCCGCAAGGCTTAGGAGCAAACCAGCGTCGGCACGCTGGGACCAACACAGATTTGTATAGCTGACAGGCTTTGGAGCAAACCAGTGACCGCACACTGGTGTAACAAGCGAGCTTGTATAGCCGCAAGGCTAGGAGCAAACCAGCGTCCGCACGCTGGGACAAACACAGATTTGTATAGATGATAGGCTTTGGAGCAAACCAGTGACCGCACACTGGTGTAACAAGCGAGCTTGTATAGCCGCAAGGCTTAGGAGCAAACCAGCGTCCGCACGCTGGGACCAACACAGATTTGTATAGCTGATAGGCTTTGGAGCAAACCAGTGACCGCACACTGGTGTAACAAGCGAGCTTGTATAGCCGCAAGGCTAGGAGCAAACCAGCGTCCGCACGCTGGGACAAACACAGATTTGTATAGATGATAGGCTTTGGAGCAAACCAGTGACCGCACACTGGTGTAACAAGCGAGCTTGTATAGCCGCAAGGCTTAGGAGCAAACCAGCGTCCGCACGCTGGGACCAACACAGATTTGTATAGCTGATAGGCTTTGGAGCAAACCAGTGACCGCACACTGGTGTAACAAGTGAGTTTGTATGGCCGCAAGGCTTAGGAGCAAACCAGCGTCCGCACGCTGGGACCAACACAGATATGTAGAGCTGATAGGCTTTGGAGCAAACCAGTGACCGCACACTGGTGTAACAAGTGAGTTTGTATAGCCGCAAGGCTTAGGAGCAAACCAGCGTCCGCACGCTGGGACCAACACAGATTTGTATGGCTGATAGGCTTTGGAGCAAACCAGTGACCGCACACTGGTGTAACAAGCGAGTTTGTATAGCCGCAAGGCTTAGGAGCAAACCAGCGTCCGCACGCTGGGACCAACACGGAATAGTAGCAATGTCACCAACGCGACCAGGCAGAAGGTCGCCAGGATACTGAAGACAGGTGATGAGATGACAGGAACCAGCAACCATCAGTCAGGTCAGGAAACATCAGAGAAGAAGTTCAGCAGTAACTGCAACACCAGAGACTAGGCCGGAACCAGGACTGGAGTAACTCAGCATCCAGGAAACACTGGAACAGTAGAGATCAGGAACTCAGGAACACAGGAGATCAGGAACTCAGGAACACTGGAACAGAGGCCCAGCTATCACTAGCATAGTGATAGCAAGAAGGTCAGAAACAACACGAAAGGGCACTCAAAGGGTGCCCAATCCAGGTTTAAATAGGCAATAAGAGGCGGGCTATCTGCAGACAGCCAATAGCAGCCCCCTAGTGGTGACAGACAAGGAACTGCAGCAAATCACGGGCACCGTGATAGTACCCCCCTTTCAAAGACCCCCTCTCCTAGAATAGGGTTTAGGTTTCTGTGGGTAATTGGCATGAAAGACCCTAGTTAGCCTAGGTGCATGAAGGTCCATACTATCCACCCATGATCGATCCTCAGGACCGTACCCTTTCCAATGTACCAGGTACTGTACCTTTCCTCTAAGCCTACGGGAATCAATAATGCTCTGAACCTCGTACTCCTCCTGGCCCTCGACCTCAACAGGTCCTGGCACCACAGGTGTGGTAGTATAGCGATTGCAAACCAGAGGCTTAAGAAGGGACACATGGAACACATTATGGATACGCATGGATGCAGGTAGGTCTAGTGCATAGGAGACAGGGTTAATTTTACGAATAACTCTGTACGGACCAATAAACCGGGGAGCCAACTTATTAGACGGAACCTGCAGCTTGAGATTTCTGGAGGAAAGCCATACTCTATCCCCAACCTGAAAGGAAACCGCTGGAAGCCTTCTGCGATTAGCATGGCGCTGATGACGCTGAAATGACTGACCAAGTGCCCTCTGAACTTGTGCCCATGTGGAACGGAGTTGCTCGATATGCTCATCCAGAGCTGGAATCTGTTGCATCTGAAATGAATCTGGAAGCAAACAGGGCTGAAACCCATAATTAATCAGAAACGGAGAGCTCCCAGATGAAGAATTGACCGCACAGTTCCTGGCGAACTCTGCCCAAGGCAACAAGTCGGACCAATTATCATGATGGTCAGTAACGAAACAACGGAGAAATTGTTCCAAGCCCTGATTAGCTCGTTCAGCGGCTCCATTGGTCTGGGGATGGTAGGCAGAGGAGAAGGACAGCTGTATGCCCATCTGTTGGCAAAATGCCCTCCAGAATCTCGACACAAACTGGCTCCCCCTGTCAGACACCAGTACCCTAGGCACTCCATGCAACCGGAATACTTCTCTGGTGAACACCATTGCCAATTCCTTAGCCGAAGGAAGGCCACGGAGGGGCACGAAATGAGCCATTTTAGAAAACCTGTCCACCACCATGAATATAAAGGAATACCCCTTAGACATAGGCAATTCTCCCATAAAATCAATGGAAACATGAGACCAGGGGCGTTCGCCATTAGGCACCGGCTGAAGCAAGCCCACTGGGAGATGTCTCGGGGTCTTAGCGCGGGCGCAGTTGGCACAGGCATTCGTAAATTCGGCACAATCGTTTCTCATGGAAGGCCACCAAAATAACTGAGAAAGGGACCATAACAATTGGTCTCTACCAATATGTCCCGCAGCCTTAGAGGAATGGTAGGTTTCGAGCAGCCTAGTACGAAATGATTCAGCGACAAAACATTTGCCCACTGGGGTTTCATGGGGAGCGGACCCCTGAGAGGCCAGGATCTCCTCCCCTAGAGGAGAAGTGATACTCGTGCGTATAGTAGCCAGTATTCTATCAGGTTGGATGATAGGTGCTGGTGCTTCCACTCTGTCACTGTCGGCCTCAAATTGTCTTGACAGTGCATCAGCCCTGATATTTTTTGACCCTGGTAAATATGATACAATGAAATTAAATCGAGACAGGAACAGTGCCCACCTGGCCTGACGAGAGGACAATCTCTTGGCCTCCGAGAGATAGGTCAGATTTTTATGATCTGTTAGGATTAAGACAGGATTCTTAGTACCTTCAAGCAAATGACGCCATTCCTTAAGAGCGAGGATAATGGCCAATAATTCTCTGTCACCTATCTCATAGTGGCTTTGAGTGACAGTCAACTTTTTAGAGAAAAACCCACAAGGTCTGAGAGTTCCACCTTTCTCGTGTCGCTGCGAAAGTACTGCCCCGACCCCAATATCTGAGGCATCAACCTCTAACGTAAATGGAAGTAGAGGATTGGGGTGGGATAACACAGGAGCCGCAGCAAATGCCATCTTCAAATTCTCAAAGGCTTTCTCAGCAGATACCGGCCAACAAGAAAGATTAGCACCCTTGTGCGTAAGATCGGACAGAGGTTTGACAATGGAAGAAAAGTTCTTAATAAACCTCCTATAATAATTAGCGAAACCCAGGAAACGCTGTATGGCTTTAAGACCCTTGGGTTTTGGCCATTGTAGGACAGCTGACAACTTTTCTTTGTCCATGGCAATGCCATCATTGCCAATTATGAACCCCAAGAATGGCACACTGGTTCTATGAAACTCACATTTTTCCATTTTACAAAATAATTTGTTCTCACGGAGTCGTAGCAATACTGCGGATACATCTTTGATGTGCTGTGCCATGTTTTGGGAGTAAATCAGTATATCGTCGAGGTACACCACAACACATGTCTGTAACATATCTCTCAGAACATCGTTTATCAGTTCCTGGAAAACTGCGGGTGCATTACACAGCCCAAAAGGCATTACTAGATACTCGTAGTGCCCAGCTCGAGTATTAAAGGCAGTTTTCCACTCATCACCTGCTCGAATGCGAACCAGATTGTAAGCGGCCCGTAGGTCCAATTTGGTAAATATCGAAGCGCCCTTAAGCCTGTCAAAAAGCTCGGTGATGAGTGGTATTGGGTATGCGTTTTTTGCCATTAGTTTATTCAAGCCCCGGTAGTCAATGCATGGTCTTAATTCGCCATTTTTCTTTTTTACGAAAAAGAACCCAGCCCCAGCTGGAGAGGTAGATTTTCGTATGATCCCTCTAGCAAGGGCATCAGAAATGTAATCCTCCATAGCCTTATTTTCATCACAAGATAATGGATAAGTGCGTCCTTTTGGAGGTACTGCACCAGGCTGCAATTCAATGCAACAATCATAAGGTCTATGCTGGGGTAGCATACTAGCCTCTCCTTTGCTAAAAACATCGCCAAACTGTTGGTACACATCCGGTATAGCAGAGGAGGTGCATAGGACCTTAATAGGCTGGATGACGCACTTGTCCATACAAAACTGGGACCAAGCAGCAATTTCACACTTTTTCCAATCAAATTGTGGGTTATGTAACTGTAACCACGGAAATCCCAATATTACCGCATGGTGCGGAGAATTAATCAGTTGAAACTGCTGCTCTTCTCTGTGAAGTGCCCCAATAGTCATAGACAATGGCATAGTTTCAAATATAACCTGAGGCGGTTCTAAGGGTCTACCATCAATCGCTTCAATAGTCAAGGGGTTTTCTCTTTCAATGCGTGGAACTCCGTGCAATTCAGCAAAGGTATTATCCATAAAATACCCTGCTGCACCGGAGTCAACCAAGGCCAAAACCTCCACAGAGCGTTGTGCCCAAGACAATACCACCTGTATGGTGGGTTTCATTATGCCCGACACTGGGGACGATTGTACACCACCTAGGGCCTGTCCCCCAAGGTACCCTAGGTGTGTGCGTTTCCCGGACATACCGGACAGGAATTTAGCAAGTGCCCTTTTTTACCGCAGTATAAACATAACCCTTGTTTTTTGCGATATAGTCTCTCTGCCTTGGTTAGTCTAGTGAAGCCTATTTGCATAGGTTCACTTGTTTCCCGTACTGGATCACTAGACTTCAATGCCAAGGGAGGGATGGGTGGGCAAAACATGCTACTAGGCTCATTATTTTTTGACCGTAACTTACGATCTCTGGCAATTGATCTCTCACGTATTCTGGAGTCAATTATCATAACATACTCAATGTAATCATCTAGATCAATAGGTAGATCTTTAGCAGCGATTTCGTCTTTAATGTGGTCATTCAGGCCTTGAGAAAAGGCTGCCAATAATGCCTCATTATTCCAACCTACCTCTGCTGCCAATGTGCGGAATTCGATGGCATAGTCGCCCACTGTACGCCTGCCCTGTTGTATCTCCATAAGGCGTTTGGCAGCAGAGGTGGTTCTACCAGGAGGCTCAAACACTCTTCGAAAGGAACGCACAAATTCACTAAAGTTCTTAGTACAAGGTTTAGCATTCTCCCACAAGGGGTTAGCCCAAGCCAATGCTCTGCCAGTGAGAAGTGATATCGTGAACCCCACTTTACTACGATCATTGGGAAATGCGTGTGCCGTCAATTCCATAAAGATTTCGAGTTGGTTGATGAACCCTCTGCAGAGACTAGGGTCACCATCATATCTTAGCGGCAAGGGTGCAGAAGCCGTTAACCCTTTAACAGTACCCCCTAGGGGTCTGGTATCACTTTCCGGTGTCTGACTTGGCGAGACCACCGGGCTAGAGCTAGATTGGTCAGCAGGTACTGTGCGTTCAAGGATCGTTTGAATTGCAACTGCCAACTGATCCAAACGTTGCTCGAGCACATCCATCCTCCAATGGATATTCTGTGCGTTACCTTCACCCTTGCTGTCTGAGGTCATGGCCCTTTCGTACTGTCACGGTTTATTATGACTCTCAGACACAAGTTTTAGGTAAAAAAATCAATTTTATTGAAATAATAAATTGATAACTTAGGATAGCAATAACATACATATATATATATATACAGAATATAGCACAGACAGAAGGCAGACTCTACCGGTCCTGTCAATATTACGGACAGGACAGTCTTTAGGCTCTACCGGCCTTGCCAATACCGGGTAAGGCAACCTGCAGATGGAATAGCATAACGGTTCTACCGGCCTTACCAAATTACCGGGCAAGGCAGCCTCAATAGATACACAATGTAGGCTCTACCGGCCCTGCCAATACCGGGTAAGGCAACCTCAGATGGAATGTGGCAAAAGGTTCTACCGGCCTTACCAATACCGGGCAGGGCAGCCCAGAGATAATAGCAGCAGTCAGATGAAACTGGCAAATTAGCAGAATCGTTAAGCAGCAAGGCTTTGGAGCAAACCAGCGTCCGCACGCTGGGAACAACACGGAATAGTATAGCCGTTAGGCTTTGCGAGCAAACCAGTGACCGCACACTGGAGTAACAAGTGAGTAGTATAGCCGCAAGGCTTAGGAGCAAACCAGCGTCGGCACGCTGGGACCAACACAGATTTGTATAGCTGACAGGCTTTGGAGCAAACCAGTGACCGCACACTGGTGTAACAAGCGAGCTTGTATAGCCGCAAGGCTAGGAGCAAACCAGCGTCCGCACGCTGGGACAAACACAGATTTGTATAGATGATAGGCTTTGGAGCAAACCAGTGACCGCACACTGGTGTAACAAGCGAGCTTGTATAGCCGCAAGGCTTAGGAGCAAACCAGCGTCCGCACGCTGGGACCAACACAGATTTGTATAGCTGATAGGCTTTGGAGCAAACCAGTGACCGTACACTGGTGTAACAAGTGAGTTTGTATGGCCGCAAGGCTTAGGAGCAAACCAGCGTCCGCACGCTGGGACCAACACAGATATGTAGAGCTGATAGGCTTTGGAGCAAACCAGTGACCGCACACTGGTGTAACAAGTGAGTTTGTATAGCCGCAAGGCTTAGGAGCAAACCAGCGTCCGCACGCTGGGACCAACACAGATTTGTATGGCTGATAGGCTTTGGAGCAAACCAGTGACCGCACACTGGTGTAACAAGCGAGTTTGTATAGCCGCAAGGCTTAGGAGCAAACCAGCGTCCGCACGCTGGGACCAACACGGAATAGTAGCAATGTCACCAACGCGACCAGGCAGAAGGTCGCCAGGATACTGAAGACAGGTGATGAGATGACAGGAACCAGCAACCATCAGTCAGGTCAGGAAACATCAGAGAAGAAGTTCAGCAGTAACTGCAACACCAGAGACTAGGCCGGAACCAGGACTGGAGTAACTCAGCATCCAGGAAACACTGGAACAGTAGAGATCAGGAACTCAGGAACACAGGAGATCAGGAACTCAGGAACACTGGAACAGAGGCCCAGCTATCACTAGCATAGTGATAGCAAGAAGGTCAGAAACAACACGAAAGGGCACTCAAAGGGTGCCCAATCCAGGTTTAAATAGGCAATAAGAGGCGGGCTATCTGCAGACAGCCAATAGCAGCCCCCTAGTGGTGACAGACAAGGAACTGCAGCAAATCACGGGCACCGTGATACTTTCCTACTGAGCACAGCAGGGTTGGGCTGATGATTTCACTCCTTTATGGCAAAGCATTGGCTTGAGCAAATCCATTATGGGAGACGGAGATACCCATAATATACAATTTCAGTGAATTTGTGGCCTCCTTTAGACGCATATTTGATGTGCCAGGTCATGGGACTTTGGCTTCGAAACACCTGATGACTATCTGCCAGGGTAACCGCATGGTGGTGGAATACGCTATTGAGTTCTGAACCCTAGCAGCCGAAGTAGGTTGGAACGATGAGGCTCTGATAGCCGCGTTTTCCCAAGGGCTTTGTGATTTTATGAAGGATGAGATTGCTGCTCATGACCTACCAAAAAGTCTGGATGACGTGATATCCTTCATCATCCTAATAGAAACTCTGGTCCAGGAGAGACCTTGTTTAAGGAGCGACTGTGGAGGCATCCTACCAGTATTTCCTATAATGTAACTTGCCCACCCTGTCCTCCGTCACCTCCCATGCCTCCTGGTACCGACACTGTGGTTGGTGAACCTATGCAGGTGGGGGTTACCCGGCTCTCAGCTGCAGAGAGGGCCTTTAGGAGGAGAGAGGGACTTTGTCTTTACTGCGGGAAGCATGGTCACCTATTGAAGTCATGCCTGGTACATCCGTAAAACACTGGCACCTAAGATCCTGTTGGGGACAGATCTTAGGTGGAATCACTCAGTCCTCTGAAACCTCTCAAGCTAAACCCTTGCGTAAAGGCGAAAACATGTAATTAAATGGGGAAAATGTTTGTAGCCATTGAAAAAATAATGACTTTTTTGGTAATAGATTAAAATGGTGATTTTTTTTCACAGGATCACAACAGGACTTTTGCCCATCCCTACCTGGCATTTACTACTGTATGTTAAACCAAACCAATGTGGGGTAATTTTTCTCCAACAGATTTTGTTAGGGGTACTTTTGTGCTTCTGTGACACCCTATAGTATATTATCTCTTAACAAGGTATTATTTCTTTCTGAAGAGGGCCTGCTAATGAATATGGTAGGACATTCCATAGTTTTTACAAGTCAGTACATTTTAACCCCTTAGTGACCAGCCAATTGCACATGCGGCCGTCACTTAACACCCGGCTAAGATTTTTTTTTTAATTATTCCAGATTCCCCGAACAGCGTGCAGCCGCGTGGGGACCTGGACTTTCGGGACATACATGTACGATCTCTGTCACTAAGTGACAGTTTTTGCGGGACGTACATGTACGTCCATTGTCGGGAAGGGGTTAATGGGTAGAAATGTAAACATGTAAATTTTCCTTTAGTTTCAACTTCTGGAAAGATTTTTGTTCACCAGGCTAGGGGTAGAATGGCAAATTACACCTGATTTTATGAATTGGGCCTTCTTTCTAAAATGACCTTGTTGAACTTTTCTTCTTGTCTGCAGTGTTTAAGCGCTGGTATGTCATATAAAAATAAAAACTAATATTGTTTGTGGTCCTAGCACCCCTATGGTATACCAATGCATACTAATAGAGTACCATTTTTCCTCATAAGGCCTCCAGGTAACTAACCCAATGTTGTTTTCCGTGGTTTTTAGAAATTTATGTATATCCGAAATGAAAAAATAAAACGCATTTTTCTTTTTGCTATAGTAAGATGTGACTTGCCAACAAAGTGGTTAAATATGGTTGTAACTGGAAGACAAAAAAGATAACTTCCATAGCAATCTATAAGAAGGATCCACTTAGCCATTGGCTGATATGATGTGCCACTTTTCAGCTAATTGCATTTTGATACTTCCATCAGTGACCTTACATGGGAAGCATATGCATTTCCCTCAAATTCCCACATTTATTAAGTGTATATTGCTCCTTCAAGCAATACATGTGGGCAGTGTGGAGGCTATTAGTGTCTTAGAGACCCCATTATCACGTACTTAAAACATCCCACCATACTGGCCATGGGAGGGAAATAGGGGGAGGGTCCTAAGACCCTGCCAGTTTTTGGGTCATTTTGCATATAACATTGCTCCCATAGTGATTTTGCTATATATATATTTTTTAAAATCTGATTACATTTGTCACATCACAGAAAAACATAATCCATCCCAATGGCCTTTGCAATTGCCAACAAGGGTCAATTTCTGGGAATATTTCCAATTTTTTTTATTGCTTGCAAAAAAAGAAAAGCATTGAATGGTACTCTTTTTATACTGTCATGACAAATAGTTAAACTTTTAGATTAGAGCCCTAGATGAGAAAGTTTCAGAAGGGAAGAATGGATTATAGAGATTTAGAGAAAGAAAATCTGAATAAAAAAAAGGAGAGTACTGTAGGAAGGGGCATTGTTGATTGAGGTTTGGGGAACAAAGTTTTGGAGGAAGAAGGAGAAGAAGCTAGAAAGAAGGTAGGATTTTATGACGAATTTAGCGGAGAGAGAGACAGGAAATTTGAAGCAAGGAGGAGAGATAGAAAGAGGGTTTGGGGAAGTGAGTTATACATGGCTGATGTGGGAATATATAGGTTTGTAAGGAAGAAGAGTATGTTTTGCAGGAGAGTGAAGGAATTGTGTATATGGGAAAATGTTTGGATGAGGTGATTGATGGCTGGAGAGGAAGGTGAATTGAATTCTGTGTGAAGGACTGCAATTATTTTTAGGAGTGAAAAGATTTACCCTGATTACTTTGTTAAGGACACTGTACAAAGTATATGTACTTATTTATTTTGGTCCTTCTATTCCCATCTAACTCTGTATAGCTATTTGTGTGTCTTACTCCTGTTTTACTTTCTATTTCAGGGTAACTTGCCTAACTTATAATACATGTTCATTTAATCAACATGTTTACAATTAATTCTAAAATGAGAGTATTATGTGTTCACATTATCTATTCATCCATTATTTGATCCATGGGGTTGTTATATTTTTTGTCATCCAATAAATTATAAACACTTAAAATGCCTTTACTTGGTATTGCTGCAGGAAATGTTTTGTTTTTGCTATTGTGATGACTATTTGCCTTGTGGGAAAATATACGAAGATGTGCCTATTTTTGATAGATGAAAAGTTTCTAAAATGTATGTTGTCGAGTTTACAATAAGTGTCTAATTTGAAAAGTAGTTTAGCATTCTTTTATTCATACACATCAAGACCACAGAAAATGTAATTCATTTTGAAGTATTGCAAAATGTACATAAACCAGTTTACAAAGACATGCTTAGGCTTTATTTGCTTCAAGTTTAATTTATTTCTGTTATTGGCTACATCAAAAATATTGGCTATATTTCATTTGAAATTGAAAAACATATTATATACCATATATGCATCTATATACTGTGTGCCTATGTATGTTTATGTATGCGTGTCACTTTATAGATGTCAGGACTAAATCTTACTTATTTTTCATTATTTTGACATCCAACTTACCACAGCTAATATCCTCCCCTACTCACATAAAGCTTAAAACATCCAACCATACTCTGATAGTCTGGATCCTTTCATCCTGCCCAAGCAGAATGCAAGAGTCAGGTGTACTAGCAAATGTGTTTAGTGATCATTCCATAGTCTACTGTGTTTGCAAAATAAAACCATTCAAAATATGTCCAAAAGTTCTAATTATTAGATCATTTAGAAAATGTAATCTCCAGTGTTTCCTAAATGTCTTCAGAAAGAATACACCTCATACCTGATTTAGACTCAGCAACTGACATTCATACAGGTCTGTAATATCCATTCCCCACTAAGGAAGACCAGAGTAAGGGGGGCCCTGTTGACCTGATTCAGTTATACAGCTTCAGGGATGCATTATAGACAAAATTTTAAAAACTAGCTCTGCTAATGATCACAAAGAATACAGGCAATTGTGGAATACTTGCATAAAGCAAACAAAACTATCAAAAGCTCAATATTTTTCTGACAACTTAAACAATAACATATAATACTTCTGGAAGGTTATTAAAAACATCTACAACCCTTCTAACCAGTCTCACCCATCAAATATAACCATAGACAAAGAAATGATATAGTGCACCATAGCAATAGCTAATACATTTAACAACTACTTTGTTGGATGTGCCACCACTCTGATTACACAAAACAAAAGTAATTCTGGAGCAGAAACATGCACAGAGCAGCTTCTGTAGCCTGCTACCTGGTCCAATGATGCTAATGAATTTAATTTCATGCCAGTAAATGATAGTGAAATATATGACCACCCCCTTAACTTAAAAATGAAACCTCAATCTGGCCCTGACAAAGTACCAGCAATGTTATTAAAGCTCAGTACCTCAGTCACTGCCCATCCTATTACAACCCAAATTAAAGCTTCCCTGTCATTCAGGAATATATCCAAAGCCTGGTATCACGGTGCCCATGTTCCCTTTGCTGTTTTCTGTCATTCTACTCTGTGCTTTGCTCCCATTGGCTGCTCTGTGTTTATCCCGGCCAGTATGACCTTTATATACTGGGCTCTGGCACCCCTCCGGTGCCCTTTCATGGTGTTCCTTTACCAGTGCTTGTTTCTGCTCAGTGATTCCTAGTGTACCGACTTGGCCTTCCTGACTACTCTGCATCTTGTCTCCTGCCTTTGTACCGACCCGGATTGCCTGACTATTCTTCTGCACCTGCCCCTGTGTACCGACCCGCTCTGCTGACGTTCCTGCTCCTGTGTACCGACCCCGCTCGGCTGACGTTCCTGCTCCGTGATTCGACCCGGCCTGGCTGACATACCTGCTCCGTGATTCGACCCGGCTTGGTTGGCGTTCCTGCTCTGGCTGCCTCTGTGTAGCCTTGGCGACATTCTGATCCATCAGGCAATTGTGTCTCCATTACTGCTCCTGCAGAGTACAAGTGGCCTAGTCTCCATTACTGCGCCTGCAGAGTGCAAGTGTCTGTCTCCGTTACTGCTACGTCAGTGTGCCATTGGCCTTGTTTCCACTACTGCTCCTGCAGAGCGCAAGTGGTCTAGTCTCTGTTACTGCTACGGCATTGTGCCATTGGCCTTATCTCCGTTACTGCTCCGGCAGAGTGCGAGTGTCTGCCTCCGTTACTGCTACGGCAATGTGCCATTGGCCTAGTCTCCGTTACTTCTTCTGCAGAGTGCAAGTGTCTGCCTCCGTTACTGCTACGGCAGTGTGTCATTGGCCTAGTCTCTGTTACTGCTTCTGCAGAGTGCAAGTGTCTGCCTCCGTTACTGCTATGGCAGTGTGCCATTGGCCTATTCTCCATTACTGCCTCTGCAGAGTGCAAGTGCCTGTCTCCATTACTGCTACAGCAGTGTGCCATTGGCCTTGTCTCTGTTACTGCTTCTGCAGATTGCAAGTGTCTGCCTCCGTTACTGCTACGGCAGTGTGCCATTGGCCTTGTCTCCGTTACTGCTCCTGCAGAGTGCAAGTGACCTTTCTCCGTTACTGCTACGGCAGTGTGCCATTGGTCTTGTCTCTGTTACTGGTCCGGCAGAGTGCGATTGGTCTGGTCTCCGTTACTGCTACGGCAGTGTCCTATGTTGCTCAATTCCTGATATTACTCTGGCAGTTCACGTTTGTTCTGCTAACCTGGTTCTGGGCGTTACGTACCCTTAAGCTCCCTATATGGGGAGAGCTCCATCACAGACCTTTCTGCACATGGGACTGTTTACACTCATTGAAGACCATTAACCCATGCAGTATCTTTCTCCTGGGAAATCAACATATTCTGCCTGACCTGTGTCAGTATAGACTGTTATGGACTTTATGGTTATACTGGACCTGTGTAGGCATATGTATATGTAGCCTGTCGTGTGTCTGTATTATTCTGCTTAAATACTACAGGACCTGTGAGGGTTATTATATTACTGTGATTTCAGTAAAACTGTGTTTTATCCTACTGTGTCTGTGTGTCGAACAAACCGTTACAGTACGAAAGGGCCATGACCTCAGACAGTAAAGGTGAGGGAAATACACAGAACATCTACTGGAGGATGGATGTACATGAGCAGCGTTTGGACCAGTTGGCACTGGCCATGCAAACTATTCTTGAGCACACGGTGCATCTCGAGAAACCAGTTCATAATCCGGTGGTCTCTCCAGTTTTGACACCGGAGAGTCATTCCTTGACAGCTGTTGCCTCAGTTAAAGGGTTAACTGCTTCTGCTCCGCTACCACTCAGATACAACAGTGAGCCCACCCTGTGAAGAGGGTTTATTAATCAATTGGAGATATTTCTGGAACTAACCCCTCACGCCTTTCCTAATGACCGCAGTAAGGTCGGGTTCATGATATCACTATTGACGGGCAGAGCCTTGGTGTGGGCCAATCTCTCGTGGGAGAATGCTAAACCTTGCACCAGGGACTTCAGGGAGTTTGTACGGACGTTCCGGAGAGTATTTGAAGTTCCTGGTAGAGCTGCCTCTTCTGCCAAATGATTGATGGAGCTACAACAGGGCAATCGTACTGTGGGCGATTATGCCATAGAATTCCGTACATTGGCAGCAGAGGTAGGTTGGAACAATGAGACGCTGGTGTCAGCCTTTGCTGACCATGTTAAGGATGAAACGGCAGCTAGAGAAGTACCTAGTGATCTGGACGAATACATTGATTACGCCATTCTAATTGATTTTCGTATTCGTGAGAGACTTATGGCTAAAGACCGTAGGCTACGGCCTACAAACAGTAGGCAAAACAGTTTTTTGATCCCACCCATGCCTCCCTCGCCTCCCATGCCTCCTGATCATAAACAGGAGTCCTGTGAACCAATGCAACTTGGGTTCACCAAACTAACTAGGGAAGAAAGGGCAGGTGTTATATCTGTACTGTGGCAAAGCTGGGCACCTATTACGTACCTGTCCTGTATGTCCAGGAAACGAACGCACCTAGGGTACCTTGGGGGACAGGCCCTAGGTGGTGTTCAGCAGTCCCTAGACCCGATTATGCAGAAACCCACGATCCAGGTGGTGTTTTCATGGGCAGAACACTCAGTGGAGGTTCTGGCCCTGGTTGATTCCGGCGCAGCTGGTTACTTCATGGATAGTTCATTTGCTGCGTTACATAAGATTCCGTTAATAGTAAATTTATCAGGTTCATCTACTTTGCAATTTGTAATTTATTTTATTGTAGCTTCTAAATCTTCTAACAAAACGTCTGGTACAGCTTCAGCCACTGACACTGCATTTTGTTGTTGTCCTACATCCTTATTAAGATTTGAATACAATTCTTCCCCTCGTTTTACTATTTGTTATTGAATTTTTCCTGTTGTACCATCTTCAAGCTTTAATGCAAACATTTGGCTCATATGAGTAGTCATCTTTCATTTTCCTTTCTTTAACCCTTGATTTTCTTCCAGTGTGTTTTTGATGAACTCAGCATTGAACTTGCACATTTCTTCTTTTATGCATTTCCTTATGGTCTTGCACATTTTTACATATTCTACCCTATTTCTAACATTACCGTTTTGCTTCATTTCTCATTGCTTTTTCATCATGGCAACTGTTTCTTTTGATATTCGGGTTGGTTTTTCTTGTTTCATAGTATGTGCAAGGGCATGGTCCGTCTCTACAATAGTGTCCTTAACGTTTTCATTGTTGGTTGAAGTGTTTCTGTCTGGAAGGTCTTGCAGCACACTGAAGCTACTAGACAGTGCTAACTCAAAGTTATTATGATTTTTCATACGACTTGATCATTTTTGTTCTTTTTTTCTTGCAGTCAGTTTTGATTTTTGCTCTCACTAGACCATGGTTACTTCCAACATTGTCAGTGAATATCTTTTTGTTACTTGCAAGTATGAAGTCGATTTCACTTATATTACCTTTAGGGCCTGTCCATGTCCATTTTCTCTGGGCCTTTTTCATGTAGAATGAACTAATGATGAACAAAGTTAGTTCTTCCATTGATTGATTTACATTGTTTTTGCACTTCCGCTATAAAAAAAGTGATGTTTTCCCTGAAGGCAGACACAATAGAAGCAGCTACAGAGCGAGATAGACGTGTTGTGCTGTTCTCTTGTGATATTTAGCAAAAATTGAGGCAGGAGAGGCTCTTACTGACTCCTTTCACTATGAGCAACAAAAAGAGGAACTGGAAGGACCCTTATTATGTGTCCACTGAGTCTGAGTCTGAGGAGGAGGAAGTGACTAGCAGTACTCAACCAATGATGGCCAGCCCCCCTAAATCACCCCAAGGTATCTTGGGGAATTTAATAAGAAGGGAGGGAGAAAATGGAATGGGAAGGAAGGGAGAAAAAGATAGTGAGAGCAGGACAGGTCAGCTGCCTGTGTCTGCTGCCAGACATGCTGCCCCTGCTGCCAGTGCCACCATTTCTGATCCTGCAGCCTCTAGTGTTTTACCTGTTGCCAGACGTGCTGCCCCGCTGCCATTTCTGTAACTGCAGCCCCTAGTGTTGTACCTGTTGCCAGATGTGTGGCCCCAGCTGCCAGTGCCACCATTTCTGATCCTGCAGCCACTAGTGTTGTACCTGTTGCCAGACGTGCTGCCCCTGCTGCCAGTGCCACCATTTCTGATCCTGCAGCCACTAGTGTTGTACGTGTTGCCAGACGTGCTGCCCCTGCTGCCAGTGCCACCATTTCTGTAACTGTAGCCACTAGTGTTGTACCTGCCGGAAGACGTGCTGCCCCTGCTGCCAGTGCCACCATTAGTGATCCTGCAGCCACTAGTGTTGTACCTGTTGCTAGTATTGAACCTGCTGCCATTGCTGAACCTGCTGCCACCAATACTTTGCCTGCTGCTACTATTTCTTGTAGAACTCAGGGGGGAAGGAGAAAATGATGCCAAGTGTGACAGCAATGGACCCTAAATCACACTTGCCATTCCCAAGCAGTCCTACCACTGCTATTACTACTGCTACTAGGGTCCAGCAGCTTGTTAGCCTTAGGAGTGAAGGATGTGGTAAACAGCAATATCCTGATATTACTAGTGAATGTGAGACTGAGGAGGAAGACTCTGCGGCTGAACTTGATGTGGTTGGTGTTAGTAGTAGCAGTAATGGTGAAGCAGCCAGAGTGGTAGGGGAAACATTTTACAGCATCCAGACTAGCGGTCAA
Organism: Rhinophrynus dorsalis; assembly: GCA_037306005.1. Lineage (NCBI taxonomy): Eukaryota > Metazoa > Chordata > Amphibia > Anura > Rhinophrynidae > Rhinophrynus > Rhinophrynus dorsalis. Next base: position 135,552,979 of record CM074718.1, read on the forward strand.
GGGAGCCCACACCATTCTTCTGACCCTGGGACCGGGAGTCTTCCCCTTCTTTTTACTACAGTGTCCAGGTGGAACATAAAACTTAAGAGGCCAGAACTGGTGTTGGGGGAGGAGAGCAGGCTGAGAATTAATATCACCACCACCAGCAGCAGGAGCACAGATCAGCTGCCTGTGCCTGCTGCTATTTCTGCTAGTGCTAGTCTGCCTTCTTCCTCAAGTCAAAAGGCAATGGCAAGTGTGACATTAGGGGACCCTCTGTCACATTGCTCGTCACCTCCTCCAAGCAGCAGTGAGCTGTCTGGAATAGAGCAGCAGCAGCAACAACAGCATGAAGGGACTAGTGGTGGTGGTGATGATGCTGGAGAAGCTGGGGTGGAAGAGACATTGATGGCCTTTTTAGCAGAAACTGAGAAGGAATGGGAGACAGGAATGAGGATGGGCATCACCACCACCACTAGCAAGGACACCTTGGAATTAGAGGAATTTGCAACTGCTCTAAATCCTTCTGATGCTGAGATGCAAGGGCAGCAGGATGCCGAGGAGCAGGTTAGTGTGCCACAGACCACTGTGGACACAGTGAGAATGAGGTCAACAAGTGATGCAGTACTAGGACAGGTTCCATTGCCAGCAGTAGCAATACTCCTGATCCTAGTTGCAGTGCTGAATCTGAGGCAGCAGCAGCAACAGCAGCAACATTATCCGCTGTCACAGACAATGAAGGGGAATGTGGAGGATAAGAAGAAAGAGGCCATTCTTCTCCATCTTTCCCCTTCCCTCTTCCCTCTGAAGTCATCATGAGTGTGGGACTATTTTTCTGTTGAGGCAGGCACAGTGCATTCATCAGCAATGGCACTGTGCACAATTTGTGACAAGTCAGTGAGAAGAGGAAAGGAGGGAACACACCTTGGCACAAGCGCCCTCATATCACACATGAAACACAGACACCATGACATTTACTCCAAACATGTTAAAGCCAAACACCCACCACAGAAATAAAGCACCGCTTTTGCTGTCCCTGACTCACCAGAAAGGCAACAAGAGGTGGGGTGGAGATCAAAGAGGAGGAGGAACAGAACAACCCAGGCAGAGACTGGAAGTTCCAGAATGAGTGAAACAACTAGCTCGCCATCCTCTTCTAGGGTAACTACATCTTCTGCCAATCCTCCTCATTCATTACCTCCCCCACCAAATGATAGCCACTCTGTTGATGTTAGGATGTGGCAGTTTGCCTCTACCCATTGCACACTGTGTGGTGCACTGACCACACATGCCAGTGTGGTGGAGGAGAATCGCAATCAGTGCATCAAGTGGCATCTGAGGAGATTCCATCCTGCAGAATATGCTAAGATGGTGGCAAGGAGGGTTCACCACTACTATTAAACTGTCAGCAAGTTGTCATGTGTCCTTAGTGGGTGTGGAAAAAGGTCACAGTGACAGCAGCAGTACTTGGTTTCGGGTATCCTGCTCTCAAGGGAAAAAATATATTCTAATAACACACCCATGATGATTTTGGAGGGGCAGGTGGAGAAGATTTAATGGCCAACTTGTTCTTTTCTCCAAAAATACTGGGGGCTACTTATTCTGCTGCTACTGTCTCAGGCACATCACTGGAGCCAGTTGTGGCAAATGGAACCTTCATCATCCACCTTCCATGTTACTGCTATTGTTGATACCATTCCCTTTCAGCTGCCTAATCATCCTGCTGCTTAAACAACAGCAGCAGCAGTACGAAAATAAATAAAAACTAGTCCTACAAAAAAATAAACAATTTTGGGGGGTTTGTTTCTAACAAGCCTAAATCCTACAAATCAATGTTTCCTTAGGGCCTGTGCCAAGCAGGCTTAAGTTCTACAAATCAATGTTTCTTCAGGGCTTGGGCCTCTAATAAGTCTAAGTCCTACAAAGGCCTCTAACAACAAATCAAATAAATCATCCTCTACAAAATACTCCATAAAGTTAAGAATCAGTCCACCCCAGTGGCAGCTTATGTCAGGAGGTTCCTGTCTCTGCCATTTTAAATACAAATGTCTTATTTTATTTTATTGATTAATTTTTTTATTAACTGTCCCCCCAATAGCAGGAAACCCCCCAAAACAAATTCCCTGTTCAAATGATTCATTCATTCACCAACACAGGCAACCTCCTTAGACCTCTTTATACCATGTCTTATGGTTTTTATTTTATTTAGGATTTCTTTTTTATGAAGTGCCCCCCAATCCCAGTAAACAACCCCCCAAAAACATTCCCTGTTCAACTGATTCTTTCCCCACACCCCACCAACACAGATACCCTCATGCCCCTTTTATACAATGCCTTTGCGAAATAAAATATTATTTATAATGTGTTGTGTGTGACTTCTATGTTCCCATTGATTTCAATGGGCGAAAAAAGCGGAAAATCTGCACTTTTCGCTGGAAATTTTTCCCCAAGAGGAAAGTGCCATTTTTCGCCGATTTCAGTTGAGGGAGTTTCTCCCATCCCTAGTTTTTAGTTTTTGTACTAGTTCCTGAACGTGCATTCTTAGCACCCTCTGCTGAGGGAATGGACCATAACTTGGCCATGCTGGTGCAATTTGGCAGATTTAGGATGGATTTAGTCAGGTGTCTTAGCTTTGATCTGTCCATCTTGGGTGACCCTGCAAGGAGGATATGCTTCCAGTAGCATAGTTTTCTGCTTCATTGAAACACGCAAGCACTCCAGCCACAATAAGGCAACAACCCATGTTAGTGATATTTATATATTATATATAAATACAGTGTAAAAGTTTTAGGCAGGTGTGAAAAAATGCTGTAAAGTAAAAAATAGACATGTTAATAGATTATTTTTATCAATTAAGAAAATGCATAGTTAGTAAACAGAAAAACATTTAAATCAAATCAATGGGGATGGGGACCACAAAATCCCCATCCAGAGACCAGAATCTTTGTTCCATTTTCTCCAGTTGTCTTGTCCTGTCTTCACCTGGCTTAGTTTGAATATGGCTGTTCTGTGTTGCTCATTCCCCTCTCCGCTCTCCTCCAAAGCAGTCGAAGACAGGAAGATACATCCAGATAAAGACAGACATACAATATCACAAAATGCTTAATACATCATTGTATTTGATACTGAGCTGCTCAATTTATACAGATGAGGAAGAATTGTTAATTTACATAGCCTTGTCAAAGAACAATCATTGCTGCTTTGGGTTAATTTCATGTAACAATTGCATTTTAACAAAAGTAACAGTGACAAAAGTTTTCATTGACAGTTACAATAATGGAGACCCATGTGTTCTCTGAAGTGACATAGAAAAAGAATGTTGCACACTGCTGACCTCAACAGCTTCCATATAGCTGAAAGGGCAGCATTAATTTTTGATGCTCTTAGTGATTGACTAGTTCAATAATCTGAGAGCATGTAATATTGGAAATGAACAAGTACTTTATTTGATGATATTGATGCTCTGGCAGAAAATCTGTACAAACATGAACTAGTCTGTTTTCTATAAGTTAATGTGTTTATAAAAACAAATGCACATGAATCTAATAAATCGCTAAATGATTTACTGTGTTTTTTAGGTTCATTGTTTGCATATATTGGGACAGTTTTACAGTACACATGCAGGGAAATATAGTTATTACATTTTCAGTTTAATGATTCTAGATTGGTTTATGATCTTCTTGCAGTTTGTTGAGGTAGGCTTTAACCATTTAGGAGGCACTCTCACATTGGGGTGTTTCAGTGGTACCCACCAAAGAATGAAGGGGAGATTAAAGTAATATGCGAGAGCTAAGGAAGAAGTGTGAAATAAGCTCATCATACCACACCTTTAACTAGTGTAACATGAACTATGCATATTGAAAGGCTGTAGAGAGATCAATGTAGTCCTGTAGTATACTTTTGTCATAAGTGTTCTCAGTTACAGAAAATGACTGGTTAATTATCTCACCCCCTTCCAACACCTACTCTTACTATCATCTTCCCTTTATCCTCACATACCCTCCCCTATATTACCTCCCTCAACATCACTTTCCATGTATTTCCACCTTTCTTCCCATATTACCCCCTCTCATCCCCTCCCCCATATTACCTTCCTACGTGTTTTTGTATCTTTATTTACAAGGAAGACACCTGCCTGAGAACAGAGACCATCTGGGTCCCCTACTGTCACAATCAGTAAGAACTGGACCAGTACTTTAGGTAACACAATTTTATTAAGATACACAACGTAATTAAATTCTCAGCAGTAAGTACACACAATAATCTTGGCAATGTCATGAAGTATGGAGCTAATTCCTAGTGGTATAGTACAGGACCCCTGTAGGCAATAGGGAGGAGATAGGCAACCACAGGTCCGCACCCGCACAGACAAAGCTCCCAGAAACGGAAATAAACTATGCCACAGGTCCGCACCTGCACAATCAAAGCTCCCAGAAACAGAAATAAACTATGCCACAGGTCCGCACCTGAGGGCACCAGTTGTTGGATGGTAGCAAAGGAGAAATCTGCCAGAGCCACTGGTCCATACCAGAAAGAATATCCACTGAAGCTTTGGTATGCTGGGTACGCAGTGGACAGAGTTCCAGGTAACACTAGAGTGAATAGTCAGACAAGCCAGGTCATATAAAAAAGCAGGTAGTCAACCAGAGCCACAGGTCTGCACCAGATTGATTATCGGACTAGCCAGGGTCATACACAGAGCGGGTAGTCAGACAGAGCCACAGGTCATCACCAGAACAGATAGTCAGCCAGGCCAGAGGTCATACACAGAGGAGGTAGTCTACCAGAGCCGCAGGTCCACACCACAATAGATATCAGACTAAATACCAAACTTAAAGAATCAGAGCTGAGTGTCTACAAATACACGTAAATAGTAACTATTGGGGTTCAGCCCAAACAAATACCTTACTCCAATAGGTATGCGACAAACATATAAAATATAAATTTATTCAGTTGATCCCCCAGTTACTGAATATTATTAATAAGAACTTTCTTTCAATAAATTATATCAAATCTTTCAAATAGAACTGCCAAATTTTCAGACAATAGGACTACCAATTTTCAAACAATAATCCATCAGACTAATTTTCATAAAAATTAATCTTAATTCCCAAACTCTGTATTAATCTCATTCAACCATAGATATCAATGTCCAGACCTAGTACCAGTCCGCTGAATGCTTTCGTCTTAATATTCTCCACAAAGTATGTGTATTTTGTGTCGTCTTGTCAAAGTCCTCGTAACATATAGATAAGGAAAGACAATATTTTAATCAATTGTTAATCTCTAAACTTAATAAAATATATATCCACTCACATTTGAGTTGAAGTCGTTCCACACTTTCGGAGATTCCACTTAAACACCATCCAGTATATTTCAGGTTTTCCTTTCCTCCACTTATTAACCCCACCAACCGAACTCAATACCTCCACAGAGTATACTTCCAGTTTAAATTGAATTCTTGAAGTCCTCGCAATATATTGATAAAGAAATACAATGTATCAATTATTTGTTCTCCTCAAATGTAAAAAGAGAAACAATCCACTTACACTTCAGAATAATATAATCCTCCGTATCCGGTCATTCCACTTTATTCCATTTTATTAAGTTTAGAGATTGACAATTGATTAAAATATTGTCTTTCTTTATCTATATGTTACGAGGACTTTGACAAGACAACATGAAATACACATACTTTGTGGAGACTATAAAGAAGAAGCATTCAGCGGACTGGTACTAGGTTTGGACATTGATATCTATGGTTGAATGAGATTAATACAGAGTTTGGGAATTAAAATTAATTTTTATGAAAATTAGTCTGATGGATTATTGTTTGAAAATTGGTAGTCCTATTTGAAAGATCTGATATAATTTATTGAAAGAAAGTTCTTATTAATAATATTCAGTAACTGGGGGATCGCCTGAATATATTTATGTTTTATATAGATATCAGACTAAGCCAGGGTCATTCACAGGGCGGATAGTCAGACAGAGCGAAAGGTCAGCACCAAAATGAGTAGTCAGACAGAGCCAGGTAATACACAACGCTAAAGCCAAACTGCACAGAACACCACAAAAGGGCGACTGAGCCTTGTGTCCAGGCAGTATAAGAACCTTTGGCCAAGGAAGAGGAGGAGCCATCATCTGAGCAACTGCCCTTGGATGTGCGCCCATAATGATGTCATCCACCCGCCGCAGGCAGGGGAGGTAGAGGCCGGAACCCAGAACACAGGAAGCGGCTGAGCCGCTACAAGCAGAATGCGGCAGGCCATGAGTAGAACCCAACACTGCACAGCCAAAGGAATGATGTGGCTGGAGCCGCCAGATGGATGATTTGGCCAGAGCTGTTGGATGAAAGCTGTGGTCGGCTTGAGCAGCTGCCACAGAGGTACTGTGACACCTACATCCCAGTCAGGCATCTCTCTTCACCAGTGCCCAGACCTCATGTTGCCATTCCTGTGGCTACCAGACATTGGAACAAGGTTGGATGGTCAGTATATGTAGTTCTATGGCTACCATAGGACAAGACTGGTTTGGGGGGTAGTATGTGTTTTTCAATGGCTACCAGTGCAATGAGGCAAGGGTGGTGGTCAGTATGTGTGGTTCTATAGATACCATGGGACAAAGTTTGGGTTCAGTAGTTCTTGTTCTAGTACAGTGGAACAGGGCTGGGGTAGTGGCTGGAAAACTGTATTTCTCACTGTAATTACTGCATGAGATGAAAAGTGCAGTTTTATCACTTTTTGGTCAAAAAATTTCACCCATCCCTAGCACTTAGCTTGGATCAGAAGTACTGTAGTTCATCACCATAGCTTCAGAGTATCTCTGCCTGAAATATTTCTATTGAGTGTTATTTAGGTAGTTTATAGGGTAACAGAGAGAAATGCCAATAAAACATTGTAAAATATATTGTGTTTAAGGGTGCTTTAAACAGTTTAAATTTAGCTCTGAGATTGCAACATTTTCTTTAAGCATTCAAAAACACACTATGAACTCTGTGTCTATTGTAAACACATCTACATAGGGATTTGTATCAGACCTACGCTTCATTTTGTGAATCACGGTAATGTACAGTACCCTGGAGGGGAATTTTCTTGAAAAAGAAAAGAATTCTTCCATTACAAGGATCATTAAGCAACAAGCTTAGTTCAGTTTGTGCTCTAAATACAGACGTTATAGTTGGTGCTGCTCCACTACCTCACAAAATAACTTTATATTACTTTACTTTACTACCATTTGTTCTCAATAATCCTTTCTGATTTAACACTTTTTTTGCCAGAGGTCCCCAAATGTATTTAAAATGTGCTTTTTTTTCTTTTTTCCAAAGTTCTCTAAAACGTAACATATGAATATGCATGCTCTTTTTACCCCTTGTGTGCTATAGAAGTATTCAATATATTGCTTCATAGGGATAGGCAACCTTTGCATCTTCAGTTGTTGGAGACTATCCTAGTTGGGGATGATATGAGTTGTAGTACATAACAGCTGATAGAGAAACATCACTAGCAAATAATGGGTGCAATTGTTCTCTATTATGTGGAATTTCCCACAGTAAACTAACATGGGAGGAAGATTTGTTACTCTCATTGGGTGCAGGGACTCCTGTGCCAGTCAGATTTATATATATATATATATATATATATATATATATTTATTCAGGAAAAATCTGAGCATGTATAGTACAGTGTTGCAATATACATTTATTTTGTTACACATATATTGTTAATACAGAACAGCAATAAGTCATAAGCAAATTATAGATCCAGCTTTCTTCAGTTCTTGTTTTTTCCCTAAATAAAGTTGAAAAACCTAGGGCAAAACCCTAAAATACAGAACTAGAACTACAGCTACACTATATGTCAGTCAGATTTAAACATAACTTCAATCTAACCTCTCCCTCCCTCTCTCCCTCTCTCTCTCTCTCTCTCTGTCACACTTCCTTTCAGAAATCCATCATATGAAGAAACAGTATTACTGCAGGAATGGATTCTGAAGGCAAGAAATAACATTTTTCTCTTGGCTTACTCTGCAAGCCACAATTAGTTAGAACTTGGGAGATATTGGTCATCTTATGTATAGGCATAGGTGAAAATTTGTTCCCAAAAGCTAAACAGGTGAAAAATGGTACTTCCCGCCATGTGAAATTTTTCATGAAAAATGCAGATTTTCTTCTTTTTCCCCACCTAATTCATGTAATTAATATCAATGGTAAGACTGAATTATGTCTGCACATGACATGGTTCCTTCTTTTCCCACAGGGATAGTATAAAAGGAGTGTCTGGTTCCCACAGCATATCATTCTGTGTTTGTGAGAGATAAAGAGGCATTATTTTGAGATAGTTAGGATGGGCAAAGTTGGAGGGTAGTTTAGGGAGTCTTGTGTTCAGGCAGTTTGTTCTGTGTGTTATTGGAGCCTGGGAGACTCTGGGCTCGATCCAAATTTTGGCGTCGCCAGAAAAAACTGGAGACGCTGGTTTTAACGTCAATTGAGCAATGCAAATGTTCTACTAGAAACAAGAGACGCCAGTTCTGAAACAGACATCGCCCGTCGCCAGAACAGCAAGATCTCACCCATAGAGGATAATGTACAAACGACGCCAAAAGCTATTCAAATGTTGGAGTTAGGGCTAACTCGCGTTAAATTGCAACATTTCTCTCCAGAAATCTAACGCCTATTTTTTTTGGAGTACAGCACACAAGTAAGAGTAGAAAACCCACGTCTCCAGTTCTGAATAGCATTCTCTGTGCTTTTCCCTACCCAGCCACTAGGGGAACACAGAGAAGGCTTTCAGCACCATGGACAGCTTTGAATGCCATAGGGATGTGCACTGCTCACCCCTGTGGCATTCAAAGGGTTAAAATCAATAAAACTAGTACACCAAGCACTACACAATGCCCCCTTCCACATCCCCCCCCATTACTATGTCACATATATTGCATATATGTGACATACTAACCCCATCCACATCCACCTCATGGACTTCCATGTAGTGGACAAATCTGTCTTTTATTCCACAATTAACCCTTTGAGTACCAGAGAGGTAGGAAAGCATTGCTTAGCATGTTTCCTACCCCTCTGGTACCCAAAGGGTTAATAGGCAACGTATGGACTACATACCTTGCCTATATATATGTGTGTGTGTGTTTTAAACATTTTTTGTAATTAAAATACTGTGATTAGACAGTTTAACTTAGATCTCATTCATTGTTAACCCCCTACCTCCTGTGTCCCATTGCTATTAGTACTTTTGCTCCACTCTTCTTCAAACTGAGAGTGGAGCAAAAGTACTAAAAGCAAAGGGACACAGTAAGTAGGGCATTATAAATAGATGAGATCTAAGTTAACCCTTTGAGTGCCAGAGTGGTACGCAACGCATTGCAAAGCAATGCGTTGAGTACCACTCTGGCACTCAAAGGGTTAAATACAACTGAGGGAGCAGGCTGCCCTGTGCTTGCAGCGCTTCCCTCAGCTTTATTTATACATTCTTTATTTTTTTTATTATTTATTTATTATTATTCTTTATTTTGTGTTATTATTTATTTATTTCTTATTTTTTCCCTTGCTGCGGGCGGCTGTGAAGCCCGCAGCATAATAAAACCCTGGTGCATAGAGAGGCATTGGAGAAAGCGGGAGGAGGGGACAGAGACATTGGAGGAAGCGGGTGGTAGGCTTGTATTTGCTGCCCGCTTCCTCCAATACCTCTCCTCTCGCGGTGGCATTGTGCCCAGCTGCCTGGTGTCGCGTTGTACAACGCCTTGTGCAAATCGTCCCTTTGCACAAGGTGTTGTACAACGCGACGCCAGGCAGCTGGGCACAATGCCACCGCGAGAGGAGAGGTATTGGAGGAAGCGGGCAGCAAATACAAGCCTACCACCCGCTTCCTCCAATGTCTCTGTCCCCTCCTCCCGCTTTCTCCAATGCCTCTCTATGCACCAGGGTTTTATTATGCTGCGGGCTTCACAGCCGCCCGCAGCAAGGGAAAAAATAAGAAATAAATAAATAATAACACAAAATAAAGAATAATAATAAATAAATAATAAAAAAATAAAGAATGTATAAATAAAGCTGAGGGAAGCGCTGCAAGCACAGGGCAGCCTGCTCCCTCAGTTGTATTTAACCCTTTGAGTGCCAGAGTGGTACTCAACACATTGCTTTGCAATGCGTTGCGTACCACTCTGGCACTCAAAGGGTTAACTTAGATCTCATCTATTTATAATGCCCTACTTACTGTGTCCCTTTGCTTTTAGTACTTTTGCTCCACTCTCAGTTTGAAGAAGAGTGGAGCAAAAGTACTAATAGCAATGGGACACAGGAGGTAGGGGTTAACAATGAATGAGATCTAAGTTAAACTGTCTAATCACAGTATTTTAATTACAAAAAATGTTTAAAACATACACACACATATATATAGGCAAGGTATGTAGTCCATACGTTGCCTATTAACCCTTTGGGTACCAGAGGGGTAGGAAACATGCTAAGCAATGCTTTCCTACCTCTCTGGTACTCAAAGGGTTAATTGTGGAATAAAAGACAGATTTGTCCACTACATGGAAGTCCATGAGGTGGATGTGGATGGGGTTAGTATGTCACATATATGCAATATATGTGACATAGTAATGGGGGGGGATGTGGAAGGGGGCATTGTGTAGTGCTTGGTGTACTAGTTTTATTGATTTTAACCCTTTGAATGCCACAGGGGTGAGCAGTGCACATCCCTATGGCATTCAAAGCTGTCCATGGTGCTGAAAGCCTTCTCTGTGTTCCCCTAGTGGCTGGGTAGGGAAGCACAGAGAAAGCTGTTCAGAACTGGAGACGTGGGTTTTTGATTTTCTGACTGAACTTGATACTTTGCAGTGCTGTGATTGGCTGTGGTGCTAGGTAACATTTTTATCGTGTGTTTTTAGGTAAGATTTTCTATGCGACGCAGGTTTAAGGTTAACGTGTATTTTGTTGGTTATTGCTCGTTAGGCTTTCTAGGTAAGGAAGATTTGAATCTCACGTTACCTGGTCTTGCTTAACGAGCGAAGGCAGTTTTTTTCTTCACATTGGTTTTAACGCCAACATTTGGATCGAGCCCTCTGTGTGTATATGAAGAGAGCAAAGGAGATTTATCCCAAATACCCCACAATTTTGTGTGACTGAGAAGACAGAGGCAGCTGAGATCCAATTTCCTTCCAGCTAGATGTTCTCTGCATTAGGGGAGTCTGGGGGTTTGTGAATGGAACAAAGGAGATTTACCCCTAAATTTTGTGTGACTGACTGGTAAGACACAGGCATTTTTGATTCAAGTTCTTTCCTGCTCTGGCTGTTATCTCTTTGTTAGAGGAGTCTGAGGGTGTGAGAAGGGAGCTGTTATGTCTGTGTTAGGGGACTCTGTGGTTGTGAGAATGGAGCAAATGAGATTTATCCCAAAATACCTCAACATTTTGTGTGACTGGGAAGACACATGCAGATATGATCCAAGTTCCTTCTGTCTGGCTCTTCTGACTGTGTTAGTGGAGTCTAGGGAAAGAAGCAGTTGCACAGGGAATGTTTATTCATTAATTTATTTTTGTTGACAGTGATAGGGACAGTTAATAAAAAATGTAAAAATATTTATAAAAGGAAAAAAAGTTAAAAATAGTTTGAATGATAGATGACAGAGACAGGGACTCTAATGTGAGCTGAGTCTGAGGAAGACTGATACTAGGGACTCAATTCAATTGTGTTCGTTAAGGAAAAAAACAGCTAACAGCAGTTTTAAAGCACAGTAAGCTATTCAGTTAGCTGTCTTATGAACAGCTAATGGTGGTTTTAAAATGTATGATAATATTATGACCATTGAGAACTATGTAACAAATATCCCCACAGCCATTCAATTGTGTGCGGCAGTGCTAACACACAACAAATGATACTTTTTACAGGATGAAATTCTGCACCCAGTTTTTTTGGCCATACACCACACAATGGGCAAAAAAAACCCACTGTTGGACAAAACAAAGCTGAGAAAGAGCAGCTCACACAAGACCCACACACGGCACAAGTACATGACAAAATTAACATGCCACAAGTACTAAGGCAACATTAACCCCTGCAAAGCTTAGCAAACACACCAACAATTCCCATGATCTACAAGCAAGTCACAGACAAACTACAAAAAAACTATGATCCCCACAGGGACAAGGGCTTCACAAAGCATCCCAACTCAATCCATCACAACACAGCCCAGAACAACAGGGGTTAACACACAACACACACACCTGTCAATCCAAAGCAGCCCAAGCTCACCTGTGCAACATCACCAGCCCATGGAGACACAACCTGCACCTCGTAATATCTCATACACACACACACACACATACACATCTGACAGCTGCACAGAAATCAGAACAGGTCAGAAAAAAACAACACAACACACTCACCTGGACAACAAACACCTTTCCATTGATCACTACCTACCTCATGACTACGCTTGGACAACACTCCCCCACTGTATTAAAGGAACATCTGTGCATTCCCAAACATGCACAGCAGTATTTACACCGAGACTACTCAGAGAGAGAGAGAGAGACAGATAGACAGAGAGAGAAAGATATTATGACCAGTGTGTTTGCGTATCTATTCCTCCCCCATGCACACCTGTTGATGCTGATGCTCCTCCTGGACAGTCAGACAGGAACCCATCTCCGCCTGGCAGCAGCACCCCAGTTGCCCCCATTGGATCTCCCACAGCTGCCACAGGGATCTGTGAAGCAGCACAGGATATTACGTACAATGGTCACTCTCCTGGGTATGATGGATGCTGAAGTCAGAGACCACTACAGGTTGATGTCCTACAGCATCATCCAGTTATATGAGGTGATCAAAGATGACATCGATCCCATTTACAACACCAACCGTGTCCTATCCAGCTTGCATAAGCTGATGTGTGTCATCCTTTTCATGGCAAGTGTATCTTTCCAGGCCATAGAAGGATACGTATTTGGTCACATTTTCAAGGGCAGTGGCTCAGATGTTGGCAGCCATCAAGAGGAAGGCCAGGAACTATATCCACCGACATGGAGTAGACACATGTGAATCAGCAGTTTTACACAAGGGGAGGCATGCCCAGGGTCAGGGATCCATAAACTGTACACATGTCTGAATAAAAGCTCCAACACAAGAGGGATATCTGTATATGAACAGTAAGAATTTCCACTCCATCAATGTACAGATGTGATGGCAAAATGAGGATAACTCATGTCTGTGCCTCCTATCCCTGCAGCTGTCATGAATCATACATCCTCACACACTCCTCCATCCTCAAGAACTTTGAGAACTTTGGGACCTATACAGGAGGATAGCTTTTGGGTGAGTCAACAAAACAGACATCACACCACAGCCACAGGTGCACTCATCATCCACATAACATGTGCTCCCTATCTCACAATATCACCTCTTTCCACAGGTGATGCCGTGTGTCCTAGCACCATTATGAAATCCACAACACTGACACAGAGCACTACAATGAGGTAATGCCATTAAGCACACCTTTGGGCTCCTCAAAGCCAGATTCAGGTGCCTTGATCACTCAGGGGGGAGCACTTCAGTACGCACCAGGAAAAGCATACAACATTATCCTAGCATGTGCAATCGTCCAAAACATAGCAGTGGAGACCAAGCTAGTCGAGGATATGGAGTCAGCGATATGAGACAGGGTAATCAGGGACCACTTCACCCGCCATGAGTATAACACAGGAATCAAACACAATGCATGTATGTCCATGATCAGGCTTGGGAAATGTGCCCAAACACATAACACATAATCATCTTTTTCACTCCTCAGGATGAATGACATACACAGCCTGCTACAACCACAGAGCTTCTACAATATATAATACATGCAACAGCTATGATATCAATGTGTCATATTGAGAGTGTGGATTCAACTATTATCTCCCATTCACTCGGCCATGATGACATTGGCACTTCAAGAATATCATACATCCCTCTGAGAACAAAAGTAAACCACATTGCCCATGTTCATCATAGGCCTTAGATGAACTGACAGCAAACAATATATGACAGTCAGGTTGCAAGGCCCATCATTCTGACCTGTGTGTACATGTGTGTATGTGTGTGTGTAGCACAATGACATTGCCATACAACACCCACTGTTTCATGGGGCTTGATTCACATCCTAATGATGTGTTGATTCAATTTCCCAGTCACACATACATATGCCTGGTTGGTATCCCCTTGTTTCTAAGCGTATGGGTTCCACAGGGGTAAACAACCCACTGCAAAGCAATGGGTTGTCTGATCCTCTGGAACACAAAAGGTTAATGTGATAATTATGCTTCATCTTTTGAATGACAGACAGTGCCCACAGGCATCCATGGCATGACTCATCATAAAACAGAGGAATGTCCAAGTGACCCTGGTGAAACATTGACTCCATGCCCAAGCTAACCTTCTGCTGTTCCCTAGTTCTGGTGTTTATTCATTGGGAAACCTGAGTTTGTTTGCAACCCCTGAAATACCTTTCACTATTACAAAACATGATAATGTATATTCGTATGAGTTTCCTCAGATCTAAGGGGAAAAAGTGTACAGTAATACAGCTCCTTTTACGTGTTCAAAATCCTCTTGGAGAAAGTATGAACCTCTCAAATTGGATTGATGAATAGCCTGTTTTTATGTGTAACTTACCATGTGTATGCTTCCAGAAGTCCTCAAAGCATATTGGTACAATACAAACATGTTTATGCTCTAATGTATTGCCAAACATAATAAAAGAAGCCTATCACCATCAACAATCTATCTGTTGATTTTGATGTTGGATTAGCCATTTCTCCAGATAGCAAAATGGTTATGTATCTGTTATACTCATGAAGGCATGTCCCTAAACTCAGGGGTCTATCAACTAAACATGAGTGGACTTTGAAATGTATTGAAGCAAGATGATGATGGGAGAGATTCACCAAGTAGTGATAAAGATGTGACATTTCCAGTTCCTGTGTTATTCAGTGGAGCCTATGCACTAAGATTGCTTTAGTTTGAAAGGTATTGCTGCATAGGCCCCATTCAAAAACATAGGAACTGGAGATGTGATAGCACTAGGGGAGTCATCTCCACCTCATCAAATCCCTGTCACACATAGGTGCATAACTCTACGTGTTCACCTTGCATAGTGTGATCAACTGAGGTGACTGTTGGCCTCTTCATGCTCCACTTTTGTAGCCTAAATCAACAATGTTATCAACAATTAACCTTGGATTACTAGGTGTATGATGGATTACCCTCATCAGAGTGTGAATCCCAGCATGTGTTTGGCTTATAAATCCTGTCGGTAAAAATTCAAACCAAAAACATGGTTGGCTAACAACACCTCAATAACCACACCAGTGGATGGAACCAAATGGGGTAGTCTGACACCTAGTATGCTCAGAGGTAGGGGTGGGCAAAAGGTCTTACCTTGTTCCTGAGAGAAAATATGCAAAAACCACATTGTTGTCCACTTTTTCGCGGGAAAATCTGCTTTAAAAACAGCAATTAAATTCTTCGCATTTTCCCCCATTGGCCAAAATTCGTTGTCATTTTTTCAATGGCTAGAAAGTTTCCATTCATTGATTTACATGTTTTTTTGCCTTTTCGTTATAAAAACGTGACGTATTCACGGAAGTGGAACACAATAGAATCAGCTACAGAGCGACAGTACTGTTCTGCTGTGATCTTTTTTTGAAAATTGAGACAGGAGAGGCTTATAGTGACTGCTATCACCATGAGAAAGTTTAAAAATAATAAAAGGAGGAACTGAAAGGACCCTTATGTGTCCACTGAGTCTGAGGAGGAGGAAGTGAGCACTACAGAACCAATGCTGGCCAGTCCCCCTAAATCACCCATTGGGATCTTGGGGAAATGAATGTCAAGGGAGGAAGGAAAGGGTAGTAGTGAGAGCAGGACAGGTCAGCTGCCTGCACCTGATGCCAGATGTGCTGCCCCTGCTGCCACCATTGCTGAACCTGCTACTAGACATGCTGCCCCTGCTGCCACTAGTGCTTCGCCTGCTGTCAGATGTGCTGCCCCTGCTGCCACCAGTGCTGTGCCTGCTGCCAGTGCTGAACCAGCTGCCACCAGTACCGTGCCTGCTGTCAGATGTGCTTCCCTTGCTGCCACCAGTGCTGTGCCTGCTGCCATTGCTGAACCTGCTGCCACTAGTGCTGAACCTGCTGCTAGTGTGTTTTGTAATACTCAGGGGGGAAGGAGAAAATGATGACATCCCCAAGCAGTCCCACCAGTGCTAGTTCTATTACTAAGAAGGTCCAGCAGCTTGTTAGTGTTAGGAGTGAAGGAGGATGTAATCATAATATTACTAGTGATTGTGAGGAAGAAGACTCAGGGCCTGAACTTGATCTGATTGGTGTTAGTAGTAGTAACAGTAATGGTGAAGCAGTGGTGGGACTAGTGTTAGGGGAGTGGTAGGGGAAGAATTTGAGAGCATCCAGACTAGCAGTCAAGGGAGCCCAGACCATTCATCTGGCCCTGGGAGTCCCCTTTCCTTCACTGCATTGTCCAAGTGGAACATGATTCTGAAGAAGCCAGAACTGGTGGTGGATAGCAGATGCAGCAATACCACCACCAGGAGCACAGATTAGCTGCTGTGCCTGCTGCTACTGCTCCTAGTCTGCCTTCTTCACATCATCAAGAAATGGCAAGTATGACTTTAGGGGACCCTCTGTCACATTGCTCGTCACCTCCTCCAACCAGCAGTGAGATGTCTGTAATACAGCAGCAGCACGTAGGTACTAGTATTGGTGGGGATATAAGGGTGGAGAAACTGGGGTGGAAGAGATATTGATGGCCTTTTTAGCCCAAACTGGGAAGGAATGGGAGACAGGGATGAGGATGGGCATCACCACCACAATCAGCAGTGGGCTTTTGAAATTTGTGAAATTGCAACTGCTTTAATTCCTGCTGCTGCTGAGAAGCAGGCTAGTGTGCCACAGACCACCGTGTACACAATAGGAACTGGGTTAACAAGTGATGCGGGACTAGGCCAGGTTCCACTTGCCAGCGGAATCAATATTCCTGGACCTAGCTGCAATGCTGATTCTGAGGCAGCAACATCAGCAACATCATCCTCTGCCCCAGACAGTAAAGGGGAATGTGGTGGAGAAGACACTTTTCTCCACCTGTTCCCTATCCCTATTCCCTCAAGTCATGGGTGTGGGACTATTATTCTGTTGGGGCAGACACAGTGCAGTCATCACCAGTGGCACTGTGCACAATTTATGTCAAACATGTTAAAGCCAAACACTCACCCCAGAAATCAAGCACAGCTGTTGTTGTACCCCCTGACTCCCCAGAAATACAACAAATGGTAACTTTTTTGAGAAAGGAGCAGTTGTTTTCATATTTTTTGCATTGCTCATTGCATTGAAATTAATGGGAATGCTGCATTTTTACACACCATGTGGCAGGTTTCCCTTCTTTTACCACAGGCAGAGTAGAAAAGGGTTTTGGGTTTGAGCAGCATGTCATTCTCTGTTTGGAAAAGAAAGCAGCACATTTTTGAGATAAAGAAGACAAGACAAAAAGAGTTGGAGTTGAAGCTTAGTATAGGGATTCTTGAAGGCAGGAAATCTGTTCTCTGTAATAGGGGAGCCTGGGAAGCAAGAAAAGAGAAAGTAGGTTTACCCCAATTACCACAAAATTTTGTGTGTCCGAGTAGACGTAGACACAGGCAGCCATGATCAAAGTATCTTCCTAACCTGGCTATTATCACTGTGCTGGGAGAGCCTGGGGTTGTGAGAAGGGAGCAAAAGTGAATTATCCCAAGTACCCCCAAATTATGTTTGACTAGAAAGTCAAAGGCAGCCATGATCCAAGATTCTTCCTACTCTGTTATCTCTGTCTCTGGTTACCAGTAATAGGGCTGTGAATGAAGCAGACTGATAATAGACGAGATACAGTATTTTGGTAGAGACCCAAGGTAAGACATCACACACAATCAGTTCTATTGTGTACTTTGCAGTAAAAACACACAGTAGTTGAGTAATGTCCACCAAATGCACAAGGGATAGGGGGAAAGGATTAAGAGCCGTGCAGGGATGTGTGAGTAAAGTGGTAGTCTAAACTATCTGCAGCCATAGTTGCTGCAGTGCATGCAATAAATGATGGTGATCCCTCTCCTAACAAGGAGGATGCAGTTTGTCAAAGTCCAACCAATAGTTCCTCCACCACCAGAACCAGTAATATTAAAAAACCATTAAACACATTGAAAATGACAACAGTGTTCCAGTGTTGATAACATATTGCAAGAAGGTGTAGAAGCTCAACCAACTCCTACATCTGACAGTGAGACAAACAAGCACAAAAACACCTGTCCTGAAAGTAGTAGCGAGTGTTGTAAAAATCCGTCAAAGTAGAAAAGTAAAAATAAATTGTTTGAGACCTTTAAAAAACTTTGGGAATATAAAAGTAGTGGGAAAGAAGTGGCGGGCAATGTGGAGGATGACCTAATAATTACTGATGATGATCATGTAGATATAGAATAAATCCCTCCAGCATCCTCCTCTTCCACAGTTATAGATGAAGTTGATCGTGAAAGAGATGATTAAATGGCTAGAAAGTTAGCTGAAAGGCAAAGGCACAATCTTTCACCACTGAAAAGGAGCACTGTTCCTGTCTATAAACTGTTTGAGAAAAAATTGGAAAGTCAAACCCTGGATAAGCAAAGATGCCAAAAAATACACAGTCATTCTGTCAGACATCATCAGCATCATCTAAAACAGAAAAACAACCTGTGCTTCTCCATACAAGTTATCCAAATGTGAACCATATGTCATGCATATATAATGTCAATGTGTTGATAAAAATAAAAATAAAAAATAATGAGGTTTTTGTTGCATAGTTTGGCCAAAGTATGTTTTGGCTTGCTTACTTTGCCAAGGTACCCCATTTCAAGAACGTCCTATCTAATTCATTTTACCTTCTCCTACCTGACACATACTGCCATCCCTATTTAAATTTAAAATTACCCCTGAAGAATTCTAGGAAACACACTGGAATTAAAAACTAGTAGTTAAAAACATGAAAGTTAAAATATTTAATATCTTCCTGAACAGACTAAACTTTTTTCAGACTGGGTAAGCTTGCAGTAAGCAGGTGAGGACCCTAGTTGTCCGATGCGCCATCAGCCTACTTTTATAGGTCTTTCCCACCTACCCTTTCAAACTACATGGTGTGGTAAGAAAGCTTAAACATACAACAAAAATCTAAATCTTTTTACATTTATCAGCACATTGTTATAATATATGCATTACACAGAGTTCACATTTAGGGAGTGTATGGAAAAGCACAGGTTTGTTTTTTTGTTTTAGCTTTTGCTTTGGGCTTTTGCCTAGTTTGGGGACTTGGAAAATTCCTTCATTCCTTTTTTCATTTAGGTTCTCATAATTATTTTATGTAGTATTAGGTATATGTTAAGGTGTGCAAGTGCTGTGAGTAGGGGTGGGCGAAAGGTCCGGTCATGTTCCCACAAAAAAATTATCAAAAACCATGTGGTTTTCAGTTTTTTTTGCAGGAAAATCTGCTTTACTTAAAGGGATAGTAATACCTAAAATGTAAAAAAAAATATGTTGTAGGGTTTATCCCCCTGAGTAAAACCATCCTATGGAGATTTATGGTCCTGAGACCAGAGCTGTCCATAGGATCATGTAGCAACAGCGCCACTGTACAATTTCAGGCCACTGTGATATTGCACCTAAAAAATTCAACTTTGAAAATGAATAACTTTTGAATGAAACATCTTTCAGCAGTGGGAGTACTCTTGTATTACTCAGGGGGATAAACCCTACAACATATTTTTTTTACATTTTAGGTATTACTATCCCTTTAAAGTGATTAAAATATTTGCAGTTTTCACCAATTGGCAAAATTGTTTACCTATTTTTTCAATGGCTAGAAAGTTTTAAAAACGTGCCATTTTCTGGGAAGTGAAACACGATACAAGCAGCTATAGATAAAGAGAGAGGTGCTAGGCTGTTGTGATGTGAGTTGGTTTTCAAAATTGAGGCAGGAGAGGCTCATAGTGATTGCTATCACTATGAGCAAGTTTAAAAACACTAAAAGGAGGACATGGAAGGACCATTATGCATCCAGTGAGTCTGAGAAGGAGGAAGTGACCACTACCACTGACATGAAAGTGTCTTTATGCCCTGGTTCCCCAACCCCAATGCTGGCCACTCCCCCATATCACCTCTAGGGATCTTGGGGACATTTTTGTCAAGGGCAGAGGAAGAAGAGGGTAGTAGAGTGGTAGGAGAGTAATGCAGGGAATCCAAAGGCATTGTCCAGGTGGAACATGATCCTGAAGAATTGTTGCCTAGCAGAATAGTACAACCACAAGCACAGATAAGCTGCATGTGCCTGCTGCTAGTGCTGCCAGTTTGCCTTCAGGATGTCAAAAGATGGCAAGATGGCAAGTGTGACATTAGGGGACCCACTGTCACATTTCTCATCACCTCCTCCAACTAGTGAGATGTCTGTAATAGAGCAGTAGCAGCAAAGAGGGACTGGTAGTGGTGACGATCATGGTGGAGAAACTGTTGTGGAAGAGACATTAAGTACCTTGATTCTGAGGCAGTAGCAGCAACAGCAGCAACATCATCCTCTGCCCCAGTCAGTGAAGAGGCATATGGAGGAGTAGAAGAAAGAGGCCATTCTTCTCCCCCTTTCCCCTTTCCCCTTTCCCCATGAAGTCCTGGGTGTGGAACTATTTTTCTCTTACAGCAGGCACAGTGCAGTCATCAGCGATGGCACAT
Source organism: Rhinophrynus dorsalis (assembly GCA_037306005.1). Taxonomy (NCBI): domain Eukaryota; kingdom Metazoa; phylum Chordata; class Amphibia; order Anura; family Rhinophrynidae; genus Rhinophrynus; species Rhinophrynus dorsalis. The sequence continues at coordinate 135,573,745 of CM074718.1, forward strand.
GTACAATTTGTGATGTCAGTGAAAAGGGGAAAGGAGGAAATGCAAGTTGGCACAACCTCCGTAATAACACACATGTAACACAGACACCATAACATTTTTGTGAAACACGTTAAAGCCAAACACCATCCAAAGAAATCAGGCACCGTTGTTGCTGTACCCCCCTGACTATCCCCAAAGGCAATAAGATGCAAGGTGTAGAACAAAGAGGAGTAAGAATAGAGAAACCCAGCCAGAGGCTGAAAGTTTGATAGCAAGCGTAATACCTGGCTTGCCATCACCTTCTGGCTCTAGGGTAACTACATCTCCTGACGATCCACCTCATTTATCTTTACCTCCCCCACTGGTTGATAGCCATTCAGTAGATATCAGTATGTGGAAGTTTGTTTTCACCCATTGCACACTGTGTGGTGCACTGACCACACATGTCAGTGTGGTGGTGGATAATCGCAAGCATGGCATAAAGCAGCATATGAGGAGATTCCATCCCACAGAATATGCTAAGCTGGTGGCAGGGAGGAGTCATCATTAATATTACACTGTCTGCAAGTTGCCACATGTCCTTAACAGGGAGTGGACCAGGGGCATAGTGACAGCAGCAGTATCTGTTTTCTGGTAGGACTTTAAGCATCATGGTGTTTGGACAGAGTTGTGTCAGGTGTTTGATGTTAGTGCAGATGTGCCCATTGTTCCAAATCCTTTCCTTATTTACCATACACACTCTGCACATTGCAGTTGCTGATGAGAGGCACAGTTCCAGCTCTCAAGGGAAAATGTCTATTCTAGTAACACACCCATGATTTTGAAGGAGGGGCAGGCGGAGAAGAATTATTGTCCAACTTCTTTTCTCCACATATCCTGAGGGCTACTTATTGTGCTGCTAATGCCTCAGGTGCATCACTGTAGCTAGCAGTGGCAAGTGGAACCTTCATCATCCATCACCCATGTTACTGCTGTTGTTGATCCCATTCCCTTTGAGCTGCCTAATCATCCTGCTGTTTAAGCAACTCAGCAGCAGCAGCAAGTACAGCAGTTGCAAATCCCAAAATTCCCTAGGGGCATTTGACAGTGACCAGTGGCCACTGGCCAGCACAACATGAGCTGCTGGCACTAGGCCAGTAGGGCATTTTATTTCTCTCAAGGCTTGTTCTTAAAAAAAAAAAAAAGAAAGAAAAAAGGCCTACAAAAATATGAACAATTCTTCCTCTCATATATAGTGCAGAAAAAAAATAAGGATCATGGCTGAGGAATCTTACCATAATGACAACACTGACACTCACCAGCTGGTAAAGGACATGTAAGCATGCTTTGAGTAAAAAGCTCAGATAGTGCCCATTAAAGTGATAGTAATACTTAAATTCACATTTATTTAATATTGTAGGGGAAAAAAAAAAATAAAACACAATGTAAGGCTTATCTCTCAAACCTTTCTGGTTTAAGGATATGCCTTGCTAAAGTTACCTTTTCTTGCCTGTTTGAACAGAGTCAAAGCTCTAGCTGACAGATGCAGAATCCAGTAATTTGACCAGATGGAGGCTCTTCAACATTAATACTTCACTGGAACGGTCTACAAAGTGTGCTTGCAAAGCAGCGTGCTGACTTTGTTTGAGAGATAAGCTTTATATCGTTTTTTATATTTTTTTATGCGTACAATATTAAATAAATATAAATTTAAGTATTACTATCCCTTTAAAAGCAATGAGGAATACTTTACTGGACCCCCACTTTAAACACAATATTTCAGAATTTCTACCAAAGTGTGATCAGGGCATCACTACAAGTTGTCATGCTGATCAGCAGCATCTTTCTGAGGATTTAGATTCTATCATGGAATATAGAGATATGTTGATTGATCACATGGAAATTTGCATTGTGGAGGATGAGAGGGAGAATGGTAGGGCCAAAGAAACCTTCTAGAAAGCATTGTGGAAAGTAAGTCAGCAAAGGATTTATACCAGCAGCAGCAACAACAGCAACAGCAGCAGCAAAAGTTATATCAACCAGAACATTTCATTCCCATTCTGAACACAGTGATTCGTGCATCTCAGGGGCAATAACAATACAACATTAGTGGTGGTGGTACATCTCTTTGCGACTTTCTCCCTGAGTATGGGTTGGTAACTTATACACAGGAATACTGTGTAGCTCCTATGAGTGGTTCCATTGCTTGTGAGATGTGTCAGCATACTTGTGGGATAGTTATGTTTTGTGCATAAATTATGACCCCATGGTCTTCTAGCAAACAAGGTAATTTGTGTGGCCAGCACTGACATGTAATGTCATGGAAATCCTTAGCAGCCCACCAGCAAGTCTGAGCTTGTTTTAGTGCAACTGTTTATATTATAAAAGACCGTAAGACACAACAATCAAGTAGACTTGTGCAAGGGCAAAATTTTCGGTAAAATTCGAATTCGGACAAATTTTTTTTTTCTTAATTCGGATGATCCTAATTTCGGACCGGGCCTATTCGATTTGGACGAAATTCTGATCCATTCCGAATTATTCGGCCGAATTTAACATGGGTTAAATTATAGCAGTGTGCCTCCGTGTACGCTGCTATCATTCTTTGCAGACAGGGTGTGCATTTAGAAAAAGATCCATCCCAAAAACGGACATTGTCGTACATTGCCAGTCTGTGCATGTCACCTCTACTCCAGCATGGAATGCCAGTCACAATGCAAACGTCGAACATCGAGAACCCATGCCTGTCATTCAATTTAGCATGTTCGAACATCGAAACCCCATGCCTGTCCTTCAATATAGCATATGTTCGAACACCGAAACCCCATGCCTGTCCTTCAATATAGCATATTTTTTTATATTTTGCACAGGAACAAATATTACTTGCTCTTGCAGTGGCAATAACTGGAACTAATGCTGGCTGCCTACCTAAGCCTAGCCTAATGCTACCTGCCTGCCTACACAACAACTGTACACTCTCTAATCTCTTCTCTCTCTGAGCTCCAACAACGCAATAAGGAAATGCAGGCTATCTGTCTGTGTGACTGTGTCATTAGTCCAACCCCCATCATGAAACGAAGAAGGCTATTCGAATTCAGACAAAAGAGGGAAGTAGTGCATGAAACGGAGAATGGAATTGGACTAGAGACATGGAGGGAAAATTATGGAGGGAAAGTAATTGAGCGCGCACAGGAAGTACAAAAAAGTCCTGGTCAAAAGTAGTCAAAACTTTTGGAAATGTGTCGATTGCCGAAACTTCCGAAAGTTTCGCCGAATTTCGGACCTGGGCTGTTCGGAGTCGGATCATTTTTTCCGAATGACCCTTGAGTTTCGGATTGGTCGAATGTCTCCGAATGACCCCATTTTCGACTAAATCAGAATGTCTCCGAATGAATTCGCACATGTCTACAATCAAGCAGGAGTGTTGGGAGACTAACATTCTTAAAATTGAGCCAACATGTAATATCATCTAAGTATCAGCAACACAGAGAATGAGGATGATTATAAGTAGGGGAAATGTGAAGGGTTGCTACTATCTACCACTGTGGGATCACTTCTATGAACACTGATTAATGTGTGTCAGAAATCTGAGAATTTATCACGGTGCCCGTGTTTCCTGTTCTGAACGGCGACATTGTTATCATTGCTGTTCTCTGATTGGCTGGTCATAATTGCTTCTACTAGGGCTTGCCTTTATATACCCTGGGATGTCCTCCCTTAGGCACCCTTTCGTGGTGCACGAGTTCCTGAGTCTATTTTGTGCTATCACTTATTCGTGTATGACCTGACCTGCCTGACTACGTTCATGAGTTCCTGTTGCTGCTGTTCCATTGCTGACTGTATCCGGCTGAGAACCCACTCCATTGCAGACCGTATCTGGCTGAGAACTCGCTCCGTTGCTGACTGTATCTGGCTGAGAACCCGCTCCGTTGCTGACTGTATCCGGCTGAAGAACCCGCTCTGATGCTAACTGTATCTGGCTGAGAACCCGCTCTGTTGCTGACCGTATCTGGCTGAAGAACCCGCTCCGTTGCTGACTGTGTCTGGCTGTAGAACCCGCTCTGTTGCTGATCGTAGCTGGCTGAGAACCTGCTCCTTTTCTGTCTGCATCTGGCCATTGCACTGTTCCGTTGCTGACCGTATTTGGCTGTCTACCGCTCTGTGGCTGTTGCCGACCGTGGATTCCTTTCCACGTTACTACCGTGTGTGTCTGTGCCACTCAGGGCTTGCATTTGATTCTCGGTGTGTGCCGCATGGAGCTGTTATCTTTCGACCTAAGGCTGAGCCCTGTGCTCGAGCTGCTCTATTAACCACCTAAGGCAATGTGTACAATCGAAGTACTGGTACAGTGTTTTAACACACTGACTGAGTTACTCTGATCACTCTCTGTGTCTGCCTCCCTAGTAGCGCTGGGCTCACTCCCTCTGGGAGTTGCAGTTACTCTCTGGGCATTGACCATTAACCCTGTATGTACCTGGCGCTTCCAGGTAAGAGCACTACCGTTCCTTACTGCAGAGCTTTGGGCTCAAGAGCCAGTGTTGCATATTCCACCTCGCAGGTTGAGTGGACACTGGTTGTGTTCCTATTACTTACCATATATCGATCCAACCCTAGCGTTCTAGGGTTATCCAGTAGCAGTTGCCTAGGTCTCCTGTAACCCTTCCAGGGTTAGACTGCATATACACGGTTGCCTCCTGCCAGCGGCCTAGGGCCTTGGTCAGGGTTGCCTCGCTCCAGTTGGGTCAGTACCCAGGCATCTGGGTTGTGCCAGTCCTCCACTAGTGGACTTCATGCCACTGTAGTCCTGTTGTCGTTCCTGGGCTGTGTACACTTTACCTTGCCAGTTCTGCCAAAGGTCTTCAGTGTCAGTTAGTTCCCAGTCCATTCCGATTGCCCTTATGGGTTCCAGTACCCAGGCATCTGGGTTGTTCATCTCCTAATTAGTGGACCTCCTGTGGTGGCGTCTAGCCATCAGTTATGGGACTGTGAACCTTCAACCTCACTGGTTCTGCCAGATCCTGCTATATATATATATATATATATATATATATATATATATAATATTGTTACTAGTTCATCCTGATTACCTATTCTGGTCCTTATCTCTGTAACTCATTGTATATATTTACCTGTTCTGTATTGTGGGTCTTAGGGCCTACACTCGTGTATGCACTTTTTTCTAATAAAGTTATTTTAACCTTACCATTCTGTCTGAGTGTTCATCAAATAACCATGACAGAATGATAGCTTAAATTTGACTCAAACATGATAATGGTAAAGATTTCTGTAGTAATCATGTTGAATATGTATAAATCTATATATACATAGAGAGAATTAGATATATCACATTAATTCTAGATTGTAACCCTTTCATGTATTTATTTTTTATAACAATGGCTAGATAGCATAGCAACAGGCTTACAAAAAGGCTGACAAATATTTGTGTTTGTGCTGTGCAGGACTCAAGTTAACCAAGCATGTAGGCATATTGATCACAAGTCATGAGAAAAAAATGTTTCATGGAGGCATCTGGCTTGTCAAAAACAATCTTTGATACTGAAAATATGCCTCACTGGCCTAATGCCAGCAGATCATTTTATGGTGGCCATTTGCAAATGCTGTGGGAACTTTCCGGCATTTGCTACTTCTGTAACTGCTGCTGAGTTGTCTATGCAACAGAACTATTAGACAACACCAAGGGACTGGGATCACCAGCAGTGATATGGACAGGTGAGGATAGTTATACTTGCCACCAGCTCCAGTGATGCCTGAGACAGTAGCAGCCACCACAAATTCAGGTTTATTTAAAGAAAGGAAGTTGGCCAATAATGCTTCTCCTCCTGTAAGGAATCATTGTGAAATAGGGGAGGACAAGGAACAATGGACACATCTGCACTCATATAAAACAACTGGCAAAACTGCACCCAAACAGCTTAATGCTTCGGTCAGCAATGTCAAATCATCTCCCCCAGAAACCAAGCACTGCTGTTACTGTGGGCCTTGTATGCTCTGCTATGCAAGGATGGGTGAAAGTTTTAGCCTTAACACTGAAATAGGAAAAAATTCCATTTCCCACATAGCAGGACATTTCCAGAGACAATTGCCTATTTTCTGCTTTTTTTCACATAGCACATTGCATCGAAATCAATGAGAAGACTGTATTTCTCCCCACCACATGGTGTTTGAGAGAGGAGAAAGTAGCACATCTTGAACTAGAGAATATAGGCAAATAAAGTGGAGTTGAAGCTTAGTTTAGGGAGTCTGGGGGCACTCTGGGGGACAAGAAGGGAGAAAGGAGATTGACCCCAATACCCCAAAATAGGCATAACTGACTGGCAAGACACAAGTAGCTGTAATCCAAGCCCTTTTCTGATCTGGATGTTATTATCTCTATGCTGGGGGAGTCTGGGTGTGTGAGAAGGAAGCAAAGAGGTTGACCCCAAATACTGAGTGACTGATTTGATTTGAAAGACACAGGCAGCTGTGGTCCAAGTTCTTCAGCTGATCTTGCTGCTACTAACTCTGTATTATAAATGAAGGGGAGGGGATGAGATGGGAGCAAAGGAGGGTAACCCCAAATACCCCAACATGACTGATTTGATTTGAAACACACAGGAAGCTGAGGGCCAAACAATTTCATTGCTGTACTTGCTGTTGTTATTTCTATGACAGACTTATATGGAGGTGTGAGAAGGGAGCAAAGGAGGTTCACCTCAAATACCCCAACATTCTCTCTGACTGGTTTTATTTTTATTTTTGTTATATTTTTTTTTAAAGCGATAAGATAGGGTGAGCAACTGTAAAAAACAAAAATAATCAAAAAATCAAAAAATTAGGTGACAGACAGCTGACTGGAGCCATGTAACTGACGCAGACTTGATAGATAGCAGATGAGTATTTTGCTGAGGGCAAAGGCAACACATCACACTCCATCAGTTGTGTTGCGTAGAGAAAAAACACACACACAGTAGATGAGTAATGTCCATCAAAAGCACAAGGTGCAGGGGGAGGGCAAAAGGAGGAGAAGTGCAGGGATGTGGGAGTAAAGTGGTAGTTCAAAAACTGACTGCAGCTATGGTTGCTGCAGCATGCGTAATAAACAATGATGATCCCTTGGGGGGGGTGCAGTTGGACAATGCCGAGGGAATTGGAATCTCAATTCCAGGAGTATGTGGGCTCCCTTCCCTGCTAGTCTGGCTGCTCACTTCCCCTTCAAGCTCAGCATTAGGGTCCATACAGCTAATCCCAGTAGCTGCTTCACCACCCACACCCTAACCCCAGTCCCTAACTGCTGTGTGGTAATAGGACTGCTTGGGGATGCCATCATCTCCTCCTCCCCTCAGAATGACAAAGCACACTGTCAGCAGTAGCAGCAGGCACAGACTGCTAATTGGTGCTGCTCACACTGCTACACAGTTCTGCCTTTGATAAAAATTTTCCCCCAAAAGCCATGTGGGGATCTGCGCATCATTGTGTCTGGGTGCTCATAGTGTCAGCCAACACTATGAGCCTCTTCTACTATTCTTTCACTAAATAAATCACTAGAAAATCACTGATTTTTTTCTTTGCTTTACTTCCAGGTTACACCACATTTTTTGGGGTGAAAATGCAAGATATGCATAGTACATGGACAACCTATTACTCACCTACAGCTGTAGCTGGACTACAATTTAGGATGAACATGGAAGTTGCTGTCCAACAGGAGTTAGAAAATTACTGCTGGCTATCTCTGAAATAAACATAAGCACATTATCTGAAAAAAGTACATTATTGGGTGATTACTGGTTAAGCCCTTGAACCAATACAATGCAAAGCAGAGTAAGATGGGTTTCTTGGCAACTGAATACCCTCTCTTAGCTGACCCTTGCTCTCCTCCCTCTATAATGTAGGCATGAACAGGGATGTATTTTCTAATTATTGCTGCCGAGCTGCACAGCACTGAAGAATATGTTGGTGGTGTAATTATATCACCTAAACATATACTCATAGCAAACACCAATAACAACACCTTATAGACTTAACAAAATGGAATAAAATATGATTACAATACCAAAAAATGTTATAAATAAAAAATGTTCAATTGTCAATTTAATGTCTTCAATTACATTTCTTTAAATTGTTCGTAGAAATTACTTGGGTGACTGATAGAAAAGAGATATTTTATAGTACTGATCATATTAGTTCATAAAATAAAAACAACCATATAACTAAATAAAAAATATTGTTAATTGTTGTTTTACTATTTTGTGGAGCATTGTTGACTCAATAATTACCTTCAACAACACTTGGAAACCTTTTGCTCTGATCACTCCTAGTTTCAAATTCTTAAGAGCTGAATTTAAATTTCCATTGTTCCAGTGCCACTTGCATATGCTGATTATTTCAACTAGATGTTATTTGCTTTCGAGAAGAACATTTTACAGTTTACGTAATCCTGGGTCTGCAGTTATCGTGTCCCCTGCAGGCAGACTTTTTATAAATTAGAAAGAAATTCAATTACTGAACTCTTGGTAACTTATCACAACAGAATACAAATGTATTAAGATGTTTAAGTTTGTATTGTCTTAAAGGTACATATTTTTTCTTGTAATTCAAAATTAATATGATGTACACAGCAAGTGCAAAAGTATCTGAATCAGTGTTCTGTGAAACGTTTATGGGCTTTATTTTAAAATGAAATGCAAATAAATGCCTGTAACATCAATATTAGTTCAAGAGATAAATATTGGACCATATGCACAGAGAGAGATAGAAACCATAAATATGATTCTCTTATACTCTCCTGACCTTTAAAAGGTCTCTGAAACTCATCACTCCACTAAGTCTATCACTACCTTCATAACCACCACACTAACTAATAAACGTCTGCCGATTATCCTGTAATATATTTTTTATTATATCTTACTTTGAAGGTGTACCTCATTGCACCCTTACTATGTATTACTTGTCTTAACTGCAACCAGACTCACTTCTCTCACTATTATTATAGTAGTATTATTTGGCACCTTACACTCTCAGGCCTCATTCAGTCTCCTATATACTACCAGGTAATTGAACAATCTATGTAGGTTATATACCATAACGTCTAGCACTCCAGTGGCAAATCAGGATAAAGTATATAGGCAAAAAGGACAACCATTAATTATAGAAGACATTTAGGATGAAATATACATTGGCTATAGAGGGCTGCAGCAGGTGGTGCAGAAGGTGATGATAGTGGGTACGTGACCACCGGCTGGTCCCCTCCTCCGGATACTCCTCACTGGGGGATGATTCTTCCTCCTCCATGGGCTCCTGCTGTGTTGGAGTCCTGTATGCTGTGTGGGTAAATGAGATGGTGTGATTAGTAAAGAAAGCAATGACAGAATGAATGCAAGATAGTGTAATTGATAAGAATATCTGAGTGTCATGATGGTATCCTAGGTATTGTGTTGCAATGCATGGGATACACCACCCTAGCAATCACAGATTGATGAACTTGACTGGATCCTATACATGAGGTATGTCCAAGTTTATTCCTCCAGGACACCAATCAAGTCAGTAGTGAAGGATTTCTCTGATTAAGGCATGTTGTTGTTTGGATCAATCACTCCATCTTTCAGGGTGATCCAGCCTTGCTTAATCAGAGATATCCATCAATCATGACCTGTTGGTGTGCCACCTGGACTGGTTGATATTTGGTTTCCATGTGTATCCTGCAGATAGTGGATGTTCTAACATCAATCCATGGCATCCCCACTCCTGAGGATCCATGTGATAACCAAATGTATGATCTGACAATTCAAGTGAGAGCAATTTATTGCATGCACAACACAAATGCCTACTTGTTTCTTCTTTAATTCAAGAACATTGTTTATTTCTGAGGCCTGTGTGTTGCACATACTTCCAGTGGCACTGTGATATGGGACCTAATCCATCTTTTTTGTGATTCATTGAGCGGTGATGAAGACCTGATGAAGTGGAGGTGAGGTGGAAGTGATGATGACCTCGATGAATGTGACCTCAAGAATTTGAATCATGTTGTTGAATTCTCTTCATAGACTAACATGGAAATTGGTGAAATGATGGTATGGAAGGGTTAACTTCACTCCATCATGTCTCTTTCACTGCTTACTAAATGTTCCCTGTGTAGCACGTAATCGTTACCCTGTCAAACTTATGTTTGTTGTTGGTTAACCCTCTCAGTTGGTTAACCCTCAGGGGTTGCCAAACATTGTTGAGTGATGCATTGATGATCCCTCTAGAAATCAAGGGTTTATGTGCTGACTTCCCTATGGGTACATGGGTGACACTGTAGTGGAACAGTGATGGTCTTCAACAGACAACATTTTGTGAAACATGGTTTGCGTGGAATGTGTGTAATCAGCATAGCAACAATACGGTTGAACTGGGACTTGGACAGGTTTGGGCCTGTTCGAACCTTGTCATTTGTGCATGCATTGTGTCCCATTTTTAACAATCAGGGTGCTGTGTTGGTGTAATTGAGTGGATCAATGATGGGCTTGTGCTGGGTTGTGACTGTGTTTGTGTGTGATGGTTGTGTCGGTTGATGTGGTGTGTGGCTATGTGATGATGTACTTACTGATAGTGTGGAGGCTCCTCTCTTCCCCTGTGTCTGATCTTCCAGGAACCCCCTCAACAGCTGTGGCCAACATGTTTTGTTGCAGGGTCTCCTCCCAGATGCTGATGGTGATATGGGCAGGGGGATGACCTCCGGTGCCTCAGGTGTACATGGCAATCTCCCCCATCTTCTTCTTCACCACCCTTTTGCAATCACCCCATCTCTTCTTGACAGACTCCATGGTCCGTTTGCAGGTGGCCACCGCATTCATCCTGCAGCACACTTGGTTCCTGGTGGCCTTTCTCCCTCGGATAGAGGGTGGCCTCCCTCTCCAATATAGCCTCCATGAGGGCCCTGTTTTCTCATCTCTGTAGTGAGGATCTCTGAGCCTATCCTCCTCAGTTCCTGCTTGTGAGGTGTCAGAGCTGTGGCTGGAATGTCCTGCCTGCATTGACCCTGCCTGTGTGTGGTGCTCTCCAATGGGTATCCCTCACCCCATTGACGTTCTGTCCCTTCCCTTTGAGTGCCTGTTCTACACCGGGTCCCTCTCCACCCTGCTGATCTCCGTCTCCGATGTCTACTCTGCCCAGGGATGCCCTCCTGACCTTCCTCCTCCTCCACTACTCTCCCCATACCCCTCTCCTGTCCTCTCCTCACCATCACTCACCCACTCAGACCCAGGCACTCACACAGACCCTCAGAGACACACTCTATCCCACTCACTGTCTGTCACTCTCCGTCACTCACTGATTCACACTGAAAAAATTAAGTATAAAATATGTGTGAGTTATAAAAAAAAGACTATGTGTGTGTATGTGTTTGTATGGGGGGTGTATGTAATATTTGCAAAAGTGTGCAATGTGTATAATTAAGTGAAACTCTGTCCAAATCTCTCTGCTCCAAAAACTCCTTCTACCTCCAATGTCAGCTCCTCTCTCCCTCTCTCTTAGCGCTATCCTCCGCTCCTGGGTTCTGTGATCTAGTGCGCCAAAACTCAAAACACAGACCATTATTTTTGGGTATATATAGGTGTATTTGAACATTTTTGACACTGTAAATATTTTATTATTTGCGGGCGATGCGCCTTTTTTACTTTGCGGCTATTTTAACGCAAACCTTTAAATCTACCATTGTGTACAGCTCCACCAGTACCAGGGTAATCACATTATATACAATCACTAAAAGTGATCAGCTGAACAAATGAAGGAAACAGACTGCCTCTACAGTACATAGTCTCATCTGCTGTTTCCCTTACCTAGAGAATTATCTGGGTTCCCTCAGAATGCAAAGCAGGGGCACTGATAGCCCTCTATTTAATAGATATTTGAAAATCCTCAAAGAGGTTACTCGTTTATACTGAAGCACCAACTAAAGAATTTAAGCTGGTCTTAGAGAGTGAAGGTAGAAAAGAAAAAAAAACAGTGCAACCCAATATCTAAGGGTAGTGTTTATTTGCAATCACATACAATAATATGTCTTAAATGTAATATTAAAAAATTTAAAATCTAAGAACAAATAGTGGAAATATATATATGAATGAGTATTGCAGTATGTAATAATACTTTTTTTATTGGACTAACATTAAATTATGAAGACAAGCTTTTGAGAGAGATGATCCCTTTTTAAAGCGATAGTAATACTTTCATGACAGAGAAGCTATTTTGATTGTTGATGTCTATCTCGAAGAGCTGTGCTATTGCATTCTAATTGAAAGCTATAACTTACGAGATTTTCAACTTTAAAGTTTGTTTTTTTTGGTTATTGGCCGGCCATCTTTGAAAATCTCTTGGAGGCGCGCATTCTCGCCTGTAGCTGTCCTTTGTGCGCGCTCCAGACACTGCCGCACTAGGGAGTAGCTCCTTTCGTCAGCAGTGACATAGTAAAGAGCCTCTCCTCCCGTCAAGCTATTTTCTAATTGGCTGACAGTAGGGATCAATGCGCGGTAGTTAGTCTTCAACTATTGGATACTCAATGTATTGTACAACATTACACATTACATTTTCATGTGACCGCAAAAAGATCCGTCTGAAGGGGAGTGGATTACAGAGTCTTCTAGGTGACGTCAGCGCACACAGAGGGCATGGCTTACAGCTATAAGGCTGATGAAGTTTGTCCCTCTAGGCAATCTGTCTGGTCCCGGGGACCAGAATCCAGATCTCAGAGACAGAGCGGTGACGTATTTAAAAGGGGCGGGAGGGGGAAAATTAAAATGTGTTTTGCAAAGTAACTAGACAACTTTGAGCAGAGAGACATGGATGGTTAGATTTCTTTTTTTAAGGACAATCAGCTGAGGTCAAAATGAAGTATTACTATCCCTTTAAGTCTAAAGCGTACTGGTTTTAAAAAATGCAACATGTATATAAAAGCCATTCTAGAGGAGAGCTTAAAACTAATAAGTAATAAATCAGCTAACAGAGGAATGCGGTGGGTAGTTGGAAGTATGAGAGACAGGGAGAGAAAGTCAGAACCATAGTACATGGATATAAATTGAAAAATGATATGAAAGAGATGGGGAAGCATGTATCACAACAAAATGAATAGAATGAAATAATATGTAAAATGTAGGTAATGTGCAAGGAATCCCAAGCCCTTATTTAGTCCATATACATATATACCACTAGGGACTACATACTACCCTACACTAGAAGAAATACACATCATCAAAGCTCTACAGTCTCTGCTAATAGATGATAAAGTGTTAAAAGACAGTTTCCCCCAGTTGCCTATTCTGGCATTCAGGCAATCACTGAATCTGAAACAAAAATTGATCAATAGAATATTGACAAATGCAGGGACAAACACTAATAATGGGACCAAACGTTGCAGCAAATCACACTGCAAATCATGTCAAGACATTTGTGAAAACAATACGGCACAACACAACAACAAGATGTTCAACATTAAAGGATTGTATTCATGCACATCACTAAATGTTATATATATATATATATATATATATATATATATATGATACAATGCACTGAATCTGAATCTGGATTTTACAATGGCGAAACAATACGCACAGACAATCATTTTACCCAGAGAAACCACTCCATCCATAAACTTAAAATTAAAATACTCAGAGGGAACTTCATAAATACAAAGGATAGAAAGACATTTGAAATTAAGATGATCATTTTTTTCAACACCAAACACACTGGACTAGGGATTCCTTGCACATTACCAAAATTGTACATAATATTTCCTTCTATTTATTTTGTTCTTGTACATGTGTATCCTTCTATCTTATGTTATTTTTTTACATATTATTTTCTATTTATAGCCATGTACTATGGTTCTGTCCATCTCTCCCTTCTCTCTTACTCCCCGCCGCCCCCCGCATTCCTCTGTTAGGAGATTTATTACTTATCAGTTTTAAGATTTCCTCTAGAATGGCTTTTAAATATATGATGCATTTTTTAAAACCAGTATATATCTTTTAAAAAGTTTGTCACATTAAGGGCTTTATTCAATAACTTCAGAAGGGCTAAAAAAAACAGCCAATGGCATTTTTTCAAGCATGGTAAGTGATTCAATTACCTCTGCTATGGAAAAATGCTGGCAAAAAACCCTGCCATTTGCTAAAGTAAGAGTTGTTTCAGTCTATTCAAAATAAAAAAGGCACTATACGAAATTCAGTACACTACGTTAACCATTATGATTTGATAAGGTACTCACTTTATTGCTGAAATTTAGGACCCTTTTTTTTTTTTTTAACTAAAGTCCCTTATTGGATCTTTAAACAGCAGACCCAGATATGCTATCACCACCACATCAAACATATCATTCTGGGCCCTAGTGTTTGAATTGGAAGAGGGGAACATCGTTTTTTTACCAGGTGGTAAGTAGGGGTGAGCTAAAAGTGAGAATAATTTCCCGCATTACTTTTCACGAAAAACAGATTTTTTTCTCTTTTTTTCTTGAAAGTTTTCTCCAATGCAAAATTTTCCTCCTTTTTTCCTATTCCACGATTTTTTTCTCCTATTCCAGCACACTTTTTTCCTATTCTAACACATTTTTCTCCTATTCAGCACATTTTTTGGCCTATATTTCCTATGGTGCAACAATTCCCAGCACAATACTATTTCTTCTCAGGGCTGCAGTGGAGAAATAAGTAGTTGAAAGTCAAAACTGTGAGTCCTACAGCGACACATACTTTGAAAAATGTGTTAGCATGCAGAGTGCCTTTGTCCTTTGCCCACCATTCTAACTTCCTGCTTAAGTGACACTGGCACATATTCATGATGACGTCAAGTAATAAAAAAAACTAAAGTACAATCTACAATGCGGCAGATGTGTATGGTAGTGGTGGTGGGAGACTGGCGTGGTCTAATTTGTGGGACCATGACAAACTGCATCCACCCCAGTAGGAGAGGGATCATCATCATTTATTGAACACATTGCAGCAAACATTGCTGTAGTCAGTTTTTGAACTACCATTTTATTTCCATGTTCATGCACTGCTTCACCTTTCCCCCTCCCCCTTGTGCTTTTACTGGACATTACTCAACTACTGTGTGTATTTTTACTCTCTACAGTACACAACTGATGAAGTGTGATGTCTTGCCTCACCAAAATTCTCAATGTCGTCTGCTGTCTGTCAAGTGTGCCTCAGCCATACAGCTCACACCAGGCTCTCAGTTAGCTGTCTGTCACCTAATATCTTCATTATTTGTTTATTTTATTTTTATTTAATGTTTAAGTAGTCCACCCTATCTTATCAATCTGTCAAAAAAAAGTATAACTAAAATAACTATGACTTCCCCAATCTACAGAAAAGAGACATAACAGCAAGATCAGCAAGCAAATTGGACCTCACTTGCCTGTGTCTTGCTAGTCAGTCACACTGAATTTTGGAATATTTGAGGTCAACCTCCTTCCTCCCTTCTTCTCCCCCAGAGTACCCCCAGACTCCCCTAATACAGAAAAAAAGTCTTCAATTCCCAATTATTTGTCTATCTTCTCTAGCTCAAAAATGTGCTGCTTTCTCCTCTCACAAACACAGAATGGCATGCTGTGAGAGCTTGAAACCCATTTATATGGCTGTAGAAAAGTAGAGAAAACTATCATGTGGTGGGGAAACATTTTTCTTTCTATTGATTTCAATGCAATAAGCTAGGTGAAAAAAGCGGAAAAACTGCACTTTTCACATGAAATTATTCGGCAAGCAGGAAGTGACATTTTTCATAGATTTTGGTTTGAGTGAAATTTTTGCCCATCCCTAGTGGCTAGCAGCAGTGACAGCGCAGAGTTGCAGGCCTGACCTTGAACCTCCTGCTCTCTATGTGACACAAGATGCACACCTGCTCAACAGCCACTAGCAGCAAGAAATGAGGAAAAATCTGGTGGTGGCGGTAGTGCTACTGTTGATGAAGGTGGCAATGATGTTGCTGATTCATAAAATGATTATATTGCAAACATTTTGTTCTAATTAGTCTTTGGTAGGACAGTGCTGGTTCTGTTTTATTTAACCTGGCACTATGCAAACAGTTAAATGCTATCAGTGCTCAAACATACAATCAGAAATAATCAAAAGAATATGTACTGAACAAATTAATTTTCATTTCTTAAAAGTCACAAAACATATTGTAGTTCACGTGCTCAAAATGAAAAACACATTATAGGAATAAATTATCCATAGCACTATAAACATCAGATTGTATGTTTTCAAAAACTATGCCACAGGGCACATATTATGAAAGCTTAGCTCAGGTTTGTTCCCAAATCAATGCCCTCTTTGTATTGAAGCTTGAAAATGACACTTGCTCTTAGCAGAAAATGTATTCCAGATGGTCTCAGCATGCAAGATATTTGTTGATGACTCATTTATTGTAAATTATCATAGTATTAGAAAAACAAACCTAATATTTGACTGGGTATGATGGTAACTGAGGAAAGATGGACATGGATGTAGGCAAAAATGAAGTGGGCCTGGATAACATAGTACAAGACTGTGAAGAGGAAAGTGGTATGTTGGTGAAGAAAGGGGAAGGAAAGTGAAATGAGAAAAAAATAAAGCAAAAGTAAAAAAGTAATATCTAAAGACTGTTTCATCAGTCTAGAAACAGAAAAATAACACTAACGCTCACTCAATCTTACAACAGTACGAAGAGTACCTAAACTCTTGTAAAATATAGTACACAATGTATTATATATATATATATAAATCCTCACGGAAGGCAAAGAGGGGGAGAAAGTTGCAAAGGGTATATGGGTTAATTTTATTTTCAGACAAATAGGGACAGTTATTAAAAGAACTAACAAACAAAAAAGGCCCTTTTGACTGAGAATGACAATTACAGACACTAGAGACAGATATTTGCATGACATGGCATTTTGAGAAGGACAAGACTTCACATCACATGCAAACAGTTCTGCTTTGTACTTTACTCTAAAAAAATCAGCATTACTATGATTAGGTCCAACAAATGTACTAAAGGTTTAAGGGGAAAGAGAAAAGGGGAAAGGAGTAGGCGGAGTGCAAGGACATGCTAGTAAAGTGGTAGCCCTAAAACTGGCTGTGACCAAGGTTGATGCAGCTTGTGCGATACATGATGATGATCCTCCTTCTCCTAGGGAGGCTGTTTGTAAAATTGATAAGAGCATTTCTACCACCAGCTCTAGTAAAACCTGAAGATGATAATGAGTCATATTAAAGTGTTGATTGCATATTGGAGGACGGTGAAGCAGTTAAAACAAATGCTATGTCTGATAGTGAGTCCTCAAATTAATAGTCAGTGTTCTATAAAAAACACCCTAAGGGGAAAAATAAAAATGAAATATATTAGACGTCAAAAAGACTAGAGGAATATGAACATTGTTGGGCCTAAGAGACAGGCAATGTTGATCATAACCTAATTATTAATGATGTTGTTTATTAAAAATATATCCCTTCAGTGTCACCCCCTTCTCCTGATACAGCTGAAGATGAGTATAAGAGTAATGAAGACATGACCAGAACATCAGCTGAAAGGAAAAGGATCAGTTTTTCACCACTGAAAAAGAGCATTATGCCAGTTTTTAAACTGTTTGAGAGATCATTTGGAAAGTCAGACTCTAGATAAGGAAAGATGGCTAAAGTTCACACTAATCGTGTTAGTCATTTTCATTATCACCACTTCCAAGGACATTCTCCAAAAAGCCACACACACACACAAATTGTTCAGTAGGCAACAATACAGGTCATCATCATCATCATCATCATCTAAAAACTTAGCTATGATGAGTGTTTCTGCTGTTGTTGAAACTGCAGTGCCATAAACACCTACTGCTAGTGCAATTGCAACAGCTTCTAGCTTCTGTAGAAGTAGTAGCCCTCACAAATCCCACATTCTATGTAATCTACAGTATGGAGATACAGTACTTCATTCATTATCAAAAAAGCTAAACATGTTATCTGTTTTCAGTGTAAAAGACATGTGAGCAGAGGGAAAGAAGGATTGCTGTCTGCAGCACAACCACAGGTCTGAATGACAGATACAGCAATATGTCAGAGTTGTGCTGTAAATGTGCGGAGAGTGTGCCAGTTAGGGATAGTCTAGTTTTTTCTTGCACAAAATTTCACAAAAAACATATGGCTTTATTCTTTTTTCTGAGAAAGTTTGCACATAGAAAACCATTAGATTTTCATCTGTTTCACTTAGACCCAAAAATATTTTGTGAACATGGTTCCATGTTTAGCCTATGCAAAACTTCCCACCCACATATTATAAGAACCTGTGGTTTCTAAGCCACACACATGTTGCAAATAGGAAGTAAACTGAATGGAAAGAAATAGAGAGAAAGAGGTAAAAAAAATGAAATTAAAAGTAGGGATGGGCAAAAGACCCTGTTGTTTCCTCGCGACAAATGTCATGAAATCCACGTGGTTCTTCACTTTTCATGAGAATTTCAGCAGTTAGCAAAATCCTTAAAATGTCTTCATTTCATCTACACCAAAAAATATTTTTCTTACAGTATGTCTTTCAATTGGTACAAACTTCCTGCCCATTCATTACATATATCTTGCATTTTCACTACAAAAATGTGAAACAGAGAAAAAAGCAGATAGAGATTTAGAAAGGGCAGAAGATGATTTCCTAGCAATTTAGTTTGTGAAATAAGGCTAGCAGAGACTCAGTGTTGGCTAAAACTTTGAGCAGCTATATTAAAAAAAGTAGGAGCTAGCAGGACCATGATGCATCCAGTGATGTCTCCAGGAGGAGGAAGTCACCATCTCCAGTATAGAAGGGTCTGGGAGCCAAGAGTCCCAAGACCCAATGATGCCCAGTCCCCCAACTTCTTCACTTGGCATCTGGATAGCAGTGTGAGAGGGACAGGTCAGCTCCCCGTGCCTGCTGCTACTGCTGCCAGTGTGCCTTGTCATTCTCAGGAGAAGGAGATTATGGCAAGTGTGACAGCAGGGGATACTAAGTCACACTTGTAATACCCAATCAGTCCCACTACTACACAATACCTAGAGACTGGTGGGGGGGTGAGGTTGAGGTTGGTGAAGTAGTTGCTGGGACTAGCTCCAGTATGGACCCTAATGCTCAAGTGGAAAGGAAGTGAGCAACCAGATTAATGGTCAAGGTAGCCCACATACAACTGACCCTGTGATTCACATTCCCCTGACATTGTCTCTCTGCAAAATTATGACTAGCATGAGCATCAGCAATGGCACTCATCAACTGCCTATAGATACCTGAAGATATGGCAAGCGTGAAAGTAGGGGACACTGTCACATTTGTCATCATCACCAACCAGTCCTGCTCACATAGAACAGCAGCAAGAGACTGTGTCATGGCGATGAGAGTGAGGACAAGGGAGGGGCAGCTGTGGTGCAGGAGAGAATTAAGCCTTTTTTTAGCAGAAATTGAAAAGGAATGGGAGACAGATATGTAAATGGGGATGACAATCAACACCACCACCAGCAGTGACATTGTGGAGTTTGCTACTGCTATAATTCTTGCTGCTGGATAACCAGGGCAAAACATTCATCTGTCTCAGCAGCAGCTTGCTGAAGATAAGCAGACTAGTGTGCACACAGACCACTGTGGCCACAGTGGGACTGGGTTCCAGCAGCAGTGATTTGGGACTAGGACATGTTCCATATGCCACCAGTAATCCTGGTCCTAGTTCTAGTGCTGATTTTGAGGCAGCAGCAGCATCATCCTCTGCCCAGACTAATGAAAGCGATTGTGGAGAAGAAGGCCATTCTTCTCTATCCATTCCGTTCAGAAAAACTTGGGTATGGGAATACTTTTCTCTGGAGCATCAATGACAATGTGAAGTATGTTAATGTCAAACTCCCACAAAAAGAAAATGGGAGTCAATGTCGCTGTACCCCCTGTCCCTCCCCAAGGGCATGAATAAAGTCTGGGGAAATCAAAGAGGAAGGGTAGAGAAATCCAGCCTCAGCCTGAAAGTTCGATAACAAACAAAACACTTGCCTCGTCATCAGCTTCTTGCGCTAGGGTCTGAGCAACTGTCCCCGTCCTACCACCCTAAGGGTCCTTTGCTCCTCTTTTTCTGGTGTACCACCTCTGTCAACATTACCTCGCCCACCAGCTGATAACCGTTCTCTAGATGCGGTGATGTTGCAGTTTGTGCCCACCCATTGTACATTGTGTGGTGCTCTGATCAAGCATGGCAATGTGGTGGAGACTAATTGCAAGCCGAGAATCAAAGAGCATCTAAGGAGATTCCATCTTACGTAAAACACTAAGCTGGTGGAAGAGAGGATTCATCATTATTGCTAGCTAAGTCTGCTAGTTCTTATATGTCCATAGCGGAGGGGAGAAGAGGCATAGAGACAGGAGTACTTGGTTTGTGACCTAAACGTCATGGTGTTTGATTTCAGTTGTGACAGTTGTTTGTTATGAGCACAGGTGTGTATATTGTTCCCAGTACTTCCCCTATTTCACAATTTTCCTACATACACACTGTGCACATTGAAGTTGCTATTGAAAGCAACAGCTCCTTTCTGCTCTCAAGGGAAAAATTAGTAATCCAACACATCTATGATTTTGGAGGAGGTTCAAGAGGAGAAGCATTATTGACAAACTTCTTTTTTCAGATACACCTGAAGTAGTAGGGGGATAGTTGTGGTGCTACTATTGCCTCAAATGCATCACTGACGCTAGTGGAAAGTGGAACTATCATTGCCTGTCTCATATCACTGCTGTTTAGCCCAGTACCCTGGAGCAAATCAGTCAACTGCTTAGAGAACTCAGTAGCAGCAATAACGGCAGTAGCAAATGTCAAAATATCAACACAACATTTTCCAATGGCTGTTGGCTACTATAAAATGACCTGCTGGCGCAAGACCAGTAGGCCATACATATTTTTTTGTCTCAGGGCTTGCTGTTGGCAAGCTCATGGCCTTTACAAACCAATATTTTGGGGTGGGGCTTGTGACCATCAAGTCTAAGTTCTACAAATCATGTTTTTTTATCAGGGTTTGTGCTCAATTGTGCTACAATTTTTTTTTATCAGGGCTTGTGTTTAATAAGTCTAAATTCTACAAATAAACATCTTCTCAGGGCTTGTGTTTGGTTAACCTGAGTCCTGGCCATACTCAACATAATTTCTACAGCAATTATTGGCATTATCATGTTTGGGTGTAATATAAGTTATCATTATTGTCAGATTATTGAAACACAATAATTAGTGTTCATAGCAACCCTTCATAATTCATATCCCCCCTCCTCATCATCGTCCTCCTTATCCTCTAATAAAAACTTCTGCCCTGGCTTTCCCAGTCATGTGCAGTTTTGTCCCAGTCTGCTACTTGATACTCAGATGGAATTAAATGTTGGTTAATTTTTAAGAATTTTAGTCTTGCAACACTGCTGCTTAATAGCTGTGTGTTACTGTCATTTAAATATATTATCATCTGCACTAAAAACACTGTAAAAACACTAAGGGTTTCCACAGAGGTACATGTCAGTGCTGGCCACACAAATTGTTTTGTTTGCCAGTATTCTGTGGAGTCATCGTTTCTGCTCAGAAAGTAACAATCCCTCAAGCATACTTAAAGGGTTAATAATGGTTAAATTAAGTTGATTTAATATTGTAGACATTAAAAAAAGGTTAACATCTATGTAAGTCTTATCTCTCAAATCTTTATGGTTTGAGAGATATAACTTGCTAAAGTTAACTTTTCCTGGCTGTTTTACTCAAGACTGCCATCTAGCTGACAGCTGAAAATTCCAGTCATTTGACCAGACAGAGGCTCTTCAGTAGGGCTGAAATCACGCTATTTAGAAATACATACTTTATTGGAACAGTCTACAAAGTGTGCTTGCAAACCAGGCACACTTTGTAGACGGTTCTAAATGAAGTATTTGTCTTTAGATATCATTATATCGGCGCTGCTGAAGAGCTGCATCTGGTCAAGCGACCAGAATCTGCTTCCGACAGCTTTACAGCTCGTCAAGCAGAAAGGGGAGGGGCCAGAGAACTTTATTTTCCTATATCTCTCAAACCATAACGGTTTGAGAGATATGAATAAGTGCAAGCACTCTCTTTTAATTGTATCTACCATAAAGTTAATACTTTTTTTCTGACATTACTATCCCTTTAAACCATCTCACATGCAGTGGAACCACTCCTACGAGCTACACAGTGTTCCTGTGTATCAGTTACAAACCCACACACAGGAAGCAAGTCCCAAAGAGATGTGCTGCCGCCAGTGCCAGAGCTGGATTAAGACTCCATAGGGCCCTAGGCAGGATCTCAAATTGGGCCCCTCCCCATTGCCCTTTTCCCTTTTGCCACGAACCTTTCTTGATTTGCACATTGTTCTTGTAGGTAGAGCTACTAGTACCAACTTAATAAAACACAAAACATATGGTTCAACACTTTGGATGCCACAGTGATCACCAAGGCTTTGCAAGGCAATGCATTAGGTACCTCTCTGGGACCAAAGGGGTTAAAGATATAAAAAAGCACACAACAGAGCTTAGAACTGAAATGGAACTACATTTGTAACACCATAGAGCTTAAAATTGAAGTGGGCTACATTAGTGACACCACAGAGCTTTAGAGGGGATCTATCACCCTAGTACAAATGTTTGTTAAATGATAGATTACCTATCCATTAGGTGAAATTCTTTAATTTTTTTTTTTCGAATTGTCTGTTGCCGAAAATTAACGTTTAAAGACTGCGCTTCCATACAGACGGTGAGTACAGCTCTGTACCACAGTCTGTAACTCTACCTCCGCTCCCCTCCCTCTAGCCAGCCTCTTCTGATGAAGGAGGCTTCTGTCTGTAAGCCAGAGTGGTCTCATTGGCAGAGATCAATATCTAGCCAGTGAGACCTCTCCAGCTTACAGACAGAAGCCTCCGTCATTGGAGGAGACTGGCTAGAGGGAGTGGAGCGGAGGTAGAGTTACAGACTGTGGGTATAAAGCTATACCCACAGTCTGTACGGAAGCGCAATCTTTAAATGTTAATTTTCGGCAACAGTTTCAGCAACAATTAAACAATTAAAATAAAATATATATATATATTAAAGAATTCCACCTAATGGATAGGTAATCTGTCATTTAACAAACATTTGTACTGGGGTGATAGATCCCCTTTAAATTGAAATGGTGCTAAACTACTGACACCACAGAGCTTAGAACTGAAATGGGGCTACACTAGTGATACCACAGAGCTAACAATTGAAATAAAGCTACACACATGATTCCACAGAGACCGCAATTCTTTGACTGTCGATGGGTAGTCATAGAATTGTTAGATCTGTGGTATCACTCGTGTAGCTCTGTTTCAATTGTTAAGTCTGTGACATCACAGGGAAGTGAGACAGAGAGTACAAGGGAGAGAGAGAGAGAGAAGGGGAAAGAGAGAGAAGAGGAGGGAAAGAGAAGAGGAGGGAGAGAGAAGGGGAGGGATAGCATCATGGGGGAGAGTGTGTGAGATAAAGGGAGAAGAGTTGGATGTAAGGGGAGAAGAATGAGGAAGTAGAGAGGGACTGAAGTATGGCTCACCAATATAGGGCCTGTTGGATGGATGTTCTGGTGCTCCCAGTGCTCTGTTTAACCCTTTGAATGCCAGATGGGTGCCAAACATATTGCCACTCTGGCACTCAAAGGCTCAAATCTCTTAATTTTTGAGGCCCCTCTACACTGCTTAGAGTTTACTGTACAAAGAACCAGCACATTTGTTCCTCCAGAAATTAGCTTCGTTTTTATTTTACTTTCATATGAACAAGTGACCAGCTCTGTAAACTTAGAATTAGAGCTTTATACATTGCAGAGTCTATATAATATACATATTCACATACATACTGTATGTATGTATATATATGAATATGTGTATTATATAGACTCTGCAAGTATGTATGTGAAAATGTATATTATATAGAATAAAGCTCTAATTCTAAGTACACAGAACTGGTCACTTGTCCATATGAAAGTGAAATAAAAACTAAGCCAATTTCTGGAGGAACAAACGTGCTGGCTCTTTGTACAGTATGTATGTACGTGATTTTTTATATTATATATACTCTGCAATGAATAAAGCTCCAATTATAGTTATACGGAGCTGGTTACTTGTCCCTATGAACTTAAAATAAAAACAAAGCAAATTTCTAGAGAAACATATGTGCTGACTCTTTGTACAGTACCTCTGGGCAGCTTGCTCTGAAACCATTAGTGACCCTAGTGTGCGCCGTTTCCTGTGATAGTGCACCAGTTATTATAAAGTCCAGCCTACATCTGGTGGTCCAGTGGAATGTGCTGTAGTGATAGAGATATGTGTATACCTGGGAACTTGCCGGGTTTCACCCGGACACTGCGGATTTAGAGCTCTGTCTCAGGATGAAACCTTCTAATCTCCGGGTAACATTGAGACTCATGGCACTTGTGAGTTACTGCTGGCAGATGTCCATCCACCTCCGCTTGCTACTGTGTGTGATCCCCTCACTGTCACCCCGGGCCCAGACCACCTGACATAATGACACTGGGTTTAAAACGTCAGAAAGTGTGACCCTGCTTAGATCTCACGTTACCCAGCTGCTAATTAAACCAAAAGAAGAGTCATTCTTCACCCAACTCTGCAGGAATCAGAGCATGAGAAACTCATTAAGTATTAACTTCTGAGCTAGTCAGGGGAAACATGGCAATTCTTTGCAGCTAGTTTAGATTTATGCCTTTCTATGCATTTAAGATGTCAGTTTGAGCAAGCACTTTTCAATGTATATTGTTTAGTACATAGGTACTAGGAAGGTGGAGCAGAAAAAAACAGAACAGTTCTTGTGCGTATCTAGCGCTGAACCGTATTTTACATCTCCCTAAATTCTGCACTTCTAAGAGACTATTGTGATAAACACAACAATGACCAGTTCCTGGGGAGTGAACTAGATGTCACCGCATGAGGAGCACCAGTGAGTGGAGGACTTGAGGCAGAGCCAAGTCCGCTGTCTCTGGATCACCTCATTTAGAAATTTCCCAGGTATGGGTATGTGCCTTCTTCTGCACTGCTCCTTCGCAGTCCTCTGTCTTTGAAATAATGCAGATCGCTGAGAGATGTCAAATCCCGGTGCTCTGCATTATCAAGACCTCTGACATGAGGGAGTTGTATGGAGCTTGCCGGTAGAAAGATCTATCTGATTCCACCGGCAAGCTGTTTTACTGCATATAGGGCTGGATCAGAGGGCCCCCCAATGTTGCCGGGCCCTAGGCAGGCACCTTGTGTGCCTTGCCTATGATCCAGCTCTGGCCAGTGCCACCACCACCGATGTTAATGTTTGCTGCCCCAGTGACCCATATATTGCCCAGTATTCAGAATGTGAATGGGATGTTCTGGTTGATGATGTAGCTGCTTATGCTGCTGGTATAAGTCCTTTGCTGACTTCCTTTCCACTATGCTCTCTAACGGTTTTTTTGCCCCTATCTGTTTCCCCTCCTCCTCCATAAAGCAACCTTCCATGATCAATAAGCATATCTTTAAATTCCTTAACAGAATGTGCTTCCTCAGAGATATGCTGCTCATCATCATGACTCTTTGTTGTGTCATCCTGATCAAGCTTTTTCAGAAATTCCAAAATGTTGTGTTTAAAGTAGGAGTCCAGTAAAATGTCAAAATATATTCCTCTTGGCTATTAATAGACACTATGCGAAGCTCTTGCTCAACATGCTAACATGTCCTTTACCAGCTAGTGCAGGTCTGCATTGTCATTATGGTGAGATTCCTCAGCCATGCACCTCATTTTTTTCTGCAATAAATATATCAGTGGAAGAATTGTGTTAATTCCTGCCACTATGTGACTGACTATCATAGTTGCATCATCAAAATATTTCAGCAACTGACATACTGTACATCGCACATTAGTTGCCATTGCCCAAGTGACAAAGAGAAAGAGGAACCCTCCAAAGCCTTCAAGGAATGGCACCTGGAAGGGACCTCCATTTTCAGCTGGTAATGGGTTAGTTTGTTATGCTGTTATATTGATATAATGCTTTGCGTGTGTTATAAGACCAGATTTTGCAGGTCATGTTCAGCAGCTCTCCAAGGGTTTTTGGATTCTACCTAATTCAAAATGGGCAGACTAGATGGGCCGAATGGTTCTTATCTGCCATCAAATTCTACGTTTCTATGGTCAAAACTAAATTCAGCACATGGGCAAAGCAGGGCCCTTGCACAATATAATCAGCAGACGTAAAACCAGCTTTTAAAGGGATAGTAATGTTTCATAATAAAAACAGCTCTAATTAATCATCATAGTATTTGGACCTGGTCTTACAACTAGATTCCCCATCTGAGAAGAGATGGCTTACACTAGGTAAAAGGGGCAGGAGGGGAAACTTTGCTTGTGAATATCTCTTAAACCATAAAGGTTTGAGAGATAAGACATATCATTCTTCATATTTTTTAATGCCTACAAAATAAAATAAAGTTAAAATGAAGTATTACTATCCCTTTAAGGAGCAGGGTACAAGTAATTTCTCTATAACCTGCTCTAGTTTGGGAATGTCCCTCAAAATTCTGAATACACAAGGTAGCATGCCAATGGTATGAGCTATACTGCACCTGTTAATCATACTGTCAAAACCAGAGGTAAGATTACTGTCTATCATCTGATGCTATAAGCTAGTAGTGCTGCCCACTGGTGGTTGGAAGGAAACCCAGTAAGCAGTCATGGTCATATCGTCTGTGCTCTGCCCACTCGTCCACATATCTGTTGACAGGTAGATTTTCTTGCCATATGAGCTTTCCAGCCAACTGCACTTGGGAGGAGTTGGCAATACATGGCAGAAAAACCTTGTATATTGGGTGCTTTAACAGTATGACTAGAGGAGGTGGAGGCAGAATGTGTATTCCTGTGCAGTCTATGACTTGTCATATTCCTCTACAGCAGGAGACGTAGTTTTTATATCAAATGAACAAACTCCTGGTACACTCTTTGACACGTTAACATCACTACTTCATTTATGTGCCCCAGAGCCCTGGGAACTTTTAGGAGTGCTTCTGCTAGTTGTGGCACAAATGACCTGTTGCTGGTGTGTCTCCCAGTCAGACATGTGGTGGACTTCAGATGGGCTTTCATTGATGAGGTGCCTTGTGTAAGTCTGCTTTCTCCATGCTTACATGCTTTTTACACAGACACAGATAACAACATGCTTACCTTTTGGATTGTGAGTGAAGGATCTCCATACTGTGGACTTTATTGACTGAGTGTCATGGTACCCATGATATTTGCTTGCCTGTGACTTGGTCTGGTGGTCTAGGCCTGATGCTGCATTCTCTGTCTTGCCGCTATCTGCGGGCACATGTCTGTGACGTAGCACTCGCTATTTTGTAGCATCAGGTTTTTGGCCAATTGAACCCCGCCTTCTAGTGGCAGCCTTATAGTCTGCCCGCAAACTGGGCTTAGTCGCCCTTTCGTGGTGTTTCTGTGCATTACTACTGTATTGCTCGTTTGACCCTTGCTTGGCTTCCGATTATCCTTTGGCTTGATCCTTGGCTTTGTCTGACTGTCCGATCTGTGTATGACTCTGGCTTGTCTGACAACCCGCTCTGACCTGACCTTGGCTGTGGCTGACTACCCTATCTGGTTCCTGACTGTGGCTTGTCTGACTTACGCTCCGTGCATTGTCCCTCTCCTGTCTGACTACCGCTCATCTCAGGTGATATCCGAGGGCTCGCTCTCTCTGTCTAGTGTAACAGCTGCCGTGCTGGTAGTGTTGCAGGAGGCCTGTCCCTCCATTGACTCTGCACTGTGCAATCAAGTTATTACCTTACTGGTAGTATTTGAGGTTGTCTCTTGCTCTGTCGCCTCCATACTGCGCTGCCAAATAGTTACCTTCCAGTATCTAAGTGCTTGTCTCACACTCTGTTGCCTCCACACTGTGCTACCAAGCAGTTACCTCTCGGGTAGTCTGCGAGCTGCCCTTCGCTCTGCTGCCTAAACTCTGTGCTTTCCCTGTACTGTAAGCTGCCCGAAGTTACCATCTGACAGATTCCCTCTCCAGGGATTGTCCAGGTATGCTGCTTCTCTAGACTCCTGGCGTTCCGGGTTTCTGAACTCCCTATTGGTTAGAGCCAAGTCTGGTTCTATACATTATCACTTACAACTAGTACCGGGTACAGTTCAGTGTCAGCTCCTGGGTAGTGGACTAGGCACTGTCCTCACACCAGTTCCCCCATGGTTGAGGAAGTGTTCGCTCCTATTTCTTATTTCAATAAACTGGGTAAATTTACTTGTACTTGTGTTGTGTGTTTATTTGTCTAAGACCACTGTGACACTGAGGTGTTCCTGGAGGCTGCTGCTACTAATGAGGTTAGATGTTGTTGCAAGTCTACTACTTCTACTAGGTGTGAAAATGCTGCACTTCTAACAGCAGCAGAGGCACTCATCATAGCTAGGGTTGTAGATGTTGATAACCTTTGTATGGGCAATCCATGACTCTTGCAATCTACAAAAATAAACCCAGAGTCATACTCCTCTTCAGCTCTAGAATAAAATCTTGGCACACTCTCTGACACATCAACAGCACTTCTATTATGTACCCCAGAATCCTGGAACTTTTAGGAGTATTTCCTTTGGTGCTAGTTTTGGCACCTTCAACATATTGATGGTGTGTCTCTCAGTCAGACCTTTGGTTGTGCTTCAGTTGGGATTTAATTGAAGAGGTGCCTAGGTGTAAGCCTGCTTCCCCCTGCAGTGCTCACATACTCTTTCACAACAACATGCTTAGCTTTTTGGATAGTGAGTGAAGTATCTCCATCCTGTGGACTACATAGACTGTGGCGTTCCTGCTGCTGCTGCTACTGGGGCTACATGTTGCTGCAATTGCACTACCACTAGGTGTCACAGGTACTGCACTTCCAACAGTAGCAGAGGCACTCATCATAGCTATGGCTGTGGATGTTGAAAATCTGTGTTGATGCTGGTTATTCAGCACTAGTAGTATATGTGGCTGAGTGGGGCTTGACGATGCTGAAGATGACTGACAGGATGACTGTGTATTTTTTGGCATCTTTGCTTGTCCAGGGTCAGACATCCCAATTGTTTTCTCAAACAGTTTCCAGATAGTAACAGTTCTCCTTTTTCAGTGGTGGAAGATTTAGCCTTTGCATTCTAGCTAACTTTCTGGCCATTTCATCATCTATCTCACTCTCAACTTCATTTGTATCTGAAGAACAGAATGATGCTGGAGGGATATAATGTAGATATTCATCGTAATCAGCAGTCATCATTAAGTTATGCTCACTATCATCAGCCACTACTTTTATATGCCCCAAGGCTATTTATAGCGAAAAAACGAAAACTTTCTAACCACTGAAAAATTGGCTGGGCATTTTGGGCAATGGGCGAAAAATGCAGAAATTTTAATCGCTGTTTTAAAAGCAGATTTTCTCGCAAAAAATCAGACAATAACGTGGTTTTCACTGAATTTCTTGCAGGAACATGGCAACAACTTTCGCCCACCCCTAGCTCTGAGGTGAGCAGTGTTACTGTAACGGTTTTATGGACACTCAGAAATGGAAGATTTAGGTAAAATGCAATTTTATTGAAGAACCACAGTAGTAAAATAACCCTCGCGGGTCCAGTACGTATGCAACAGTATTTTACTGACACAGGACAGGTAGCAGTACAAAATTCCCACACAGGTCCAGTATATATATACAATACAATACTATACTGACACAGGTCAGGTTACAGATATATTTACCCACACAGGTCCAGTATATATATATATATATATATATATATATATATATATATATATATATATATATAATACTATACTGACACAGGTCAGGTAAAATTCGTGTGTATCCAAACGACATACGGATAGTGTGATTACTTTTAGGCCGGGAGGACGGGCAGGCCCTAATAGTACAATGGACCTTAATATACTCTCTACGCAAAGAGTGACACAATGGTGACAAAAGGCAGCGAGAGCAACGAGGAACCTGGACAACTGACAGACTACTGGAGCTGCCAAAGGAGGACTGCCATGGAGGCATGGAGTAAGGCCAATCAGCGATAGCAATGACTGTACCCAATGTGCCAGGTACCAACCCACAAGGGGATAACGAACGCTCAGACCTAGAATCAATTACCAGTATGGAGAAAGCTTGAGGCACCCAGGAAAGACCAAGCTCAGCTAGAGC
Source organism: Rhinophrynus dorsalis (assembly GCA_037306005.1). Classification (NCBI taxonomy): domain Eukaryota; kingdom Metazoa; phylum Chordata; class Amphibia; order Anura; family Rhinophrynidae; genus Rhinophrynus; species Rhinophrynus dorsalis. The sequence goes on from CM074718.1 coordinate 135,603,876, forward strand.
AGTATAGGTCAAGCATAATATGGTGCTACCGAGGGACACTGGTAGTCATATCACGAGGCACAATACTGGTCGGGTCACAGTAACTGGCTGCCAGAGCAGCAACGGATGCAACAGAGGATCTGCCCGTGGACAGAGAGAGACTGGATTATGGCCCACAACCGGATACCAGATGGGTAGCAATCAGGACCAGGTCGGTACACAGAGCAGTAACGTCAGCCAATCCGGGTCGGTACACAGAGCAGGAACGATACAGACAGAGTAGTCAGGCAGTCCAGGTCATACACAGGAAACATACGAATTCTGGAGCAAGCGCTTAGTAATGAAAACACCATGAAAGGGCACTGCAAAAGTGACAGGGCTCAGTATATAAGGGTTATCACTGGGTGGAGCAATAACACGTTAGCCAATAAGAATGAATCAGGAAGAAGCACAGTCATAATGTCGCCAGTAACAACACGGTCACCGTGATAGTTACATCAGTAAAAGGCGTGGGAGGGGGATACTTTATCATTTAGTCTTGAACTAGAACTCTGACAGTACTGAAATAACACTCCCCATGGCCTAAATACTATGAAGATTAACTGGAGCTGCTTTTATTGTGAAACATTACTATCCCGTGCTGGACATGTTTTTTGAAACCAAGGGGCTAAATAAATGATCTTTGAAGAGAACTAGTATGTGAGACATGGTATCACGGTGCCCGTGATTGCTGCCTTTCTTTGTCAGTTACCTGTAGGGGGCTCTCCATTGGCTGTCTGCCTTCAGCCCGCCCTCCATTGCCTATTTAGACTGAGCCTGGACACCCTTTGGTTGCCCTTTCGTGTTGTCTTTATGCTGCTCACATCTCCATGGAGTTCCTGTGCTTCTTGGGCCTTGGCTATGTTCCTGCTTGTCTGAGATCGTCTAGTTCCTGCTCACCAGTCACCCTGGTTCCTGTATCCGTTCCTGATCCGGTTGAGATTGCTGTCTTGTCGCTGTTTCCTGCTGCATTCCCTGCTGCCGATCCTGATCCGGTTGACCATCCGGTGTGCTGGTTCCTGTCCTCCTCAGATGTGTTCCTGATCCTGGATTGCCTGCAGTGTGCTAGTCTTCCATAGTCGCTCCGGCGACATTTCTATACCTCAGTTGTGTCTCCAGTACGCGGGTACTGGTTTGCTCCACAAGTAACCGGCTGCTGTTGCACCAGTAGAGAGACTGGTTTCCCAGTACGCGGTTACTGGTTCGCTCCACTAACAACCGGCTGCTGTTGCACCGGTAGAGAGATTGGTTTCCCCAGTTACGCGGGTACTGGTTCGCTCCACTAACAACCGGTTGCTGTTGCACCAGTAGAGGGATTGGTTTCCCCAGTATGCTGGTACTGGTAGGCTCCACTACACTGGTTGCTGTTGCACCGGAAGAGTGATTGGTTTCCCAGTACGCGGGTACTGGTTCGCTCCACTTACAACCGGCTGCTGTTGCACCGGTAGAGAGATTGGTTTCCCCAGTACGCGGGTACTGGTTTGCTCCATTAACAACCGGTTGCTGTTGCACCGGTAGAGAGATTGGTTTCCCATTACGCTGGTACTGGTTCGCTCCACTAACCCTGGTCGCTGTTGCACCGGAAGAGAGATTGGTTTCCCCAGTACGCGGGTACTGGTTCGCTCCACTAACAACCGGCTGCTGTTGCACCGGTAGAGAGATTGGTTTCCCAGTACGCGGGTACTGGTTCGCTCCACTTACAACCGGCTGCTGTTGCACCGGTAGAGAGATTGGTTTCCCATTACGCGGGTACTGGTTCGCTCCATTAACAACCGGTTGCTGTTGCACCAGTAGAGAGATTGGTTTCCCATTACGCTGGTACTGGTTCGCTCCACTAACCCCGGTCGCTGTTGCACCGGAAGAGAGATTGGTTTCCCCAGTACGCGGGTACTGGTTCGCTCCACTAACAACCAGCTGTTGTTGCACCGGTAGAGAGATTGGTTTCCCCAGTACACGGGTACTGGTTTGCTCCACTACAACTGGCTGCTGTTACACCGGTAGAGAGATTGTTTTCCCCAGTACACAGGTACTGGTTCGCTCCACTAACAACTGGCTGCTGTTGCACCTGTAGAGAGATTGGTTTTCCCAGTCGCGGGTACTGGTTTGCTCCATGCCTTACATTGCTGTCATGTCCTAGACAGCTCCAATGGTCCGTTGGTTCTCCAGTACGCGGGTACTGGTTGGCTCCTGTATTTCTTGCTGGCTAGCCACATTTAATATCTATTTGCCTCAGCATTCATCCTATGTGACTGTTTGTTCCACCTAGCCAGTCACCGAGGCTTTAGTGGTTGCCATCCTGCTCTGTGTCCAGACTGCCTTGCCCGGTATATTGGTAAGGCCGGTAAAACCTAATCCTCTCTTTACCATCTTGGGTTGCCTTACCCGGTATTGGCAAGGCTGGTAGAGCCTCTGTACTTGTTGTCTCAGCCTCAAGGCTGCCTTGCCCGGTATATTGGCAGGGCCGGTAGAGCTGCCTCTATTTCATTATACCAGTCGCCAGGCTGCCTTGCCTGGTATATTTGCAGGGCCGGTAGTGCCTATCATATTCCTTGTACCAGTCTCCAGATTGCCTTGCCCGGTAAATTGGCAGGGCCTGTAGAGCCTATCACATTCTTCGTACCAGTCTCCTGGCTGCCTTGCCCGGTATATTGGCAGGGCCATTAGAGCCTATCTATTCCTTGTACCAGCCTCCTGGCTGCCTTGCCCGGTATATTGGCAGGGCCGGTAGAGCCTGATCCTCATGATTACCATTGCTTATGCTCTAAGTCATTACAATATATATGTACGTGTATGTTACCCTATAGGGTTGTCTTAAACTTTTCAATAAAGTTGTGTCTTTACCTAACTCCGTGTCTGAGAGTCTTAACAAACCGTGACACAGGGATATTATGTGGTATGCATAATCAAACAGCTTCAGTAAATATTATGGCACCTATATCAATCTTGTCAAGTACCTAATTTCCTTATTGTTAAACCTAGCCCTGGGTCAGGTGATTCAGTCCTACTTCTTACCTCAAGAGCTATGGGGCAATGGAGCATAAACATATTTGGGGTCCAAAGGACCCAACTGTAAATATATTTATTCTAGGGCATGGGGTACATTGATCCCTCAAAATAATGCATATTATGCTTGGCGGGGGAAAGGTAAAAGGTAAAAAGCCAAGGCCACTTAAAATTATTTTGCACAGTTTCTACCACTTCAGAAAGGTTTTTAAAGGCATAATACTTGGCCTTCTGTGTGGACTTGTTTGGCCTATGTCTTTTTGCAATTAAATCAATGTGCAAATTCCATGTGACTTGTCGGGGTGGGTGGATAGGTCTTAGAAAGGAGACTAATAGAGCCCTGGTCTAACTTTTGGGAGTCTGGGGAACTCCCTCATTCCTTGCTACGATCTATATTTATTTACTTAGGTGAGCTAGCACTGTGAGTTCTGTTTCTTTTCTCTTTTGCTTATATTTGTTGGTTTATCTCTTGTGAAAGACAACGGGCTCAGTGCCAAAAGACTAGAGACAGGCCAAAGTGGTGTCTTTATTTAAAATGGGTATTAGGAAAGATCCTAGGAATTATAAACCTGAAAGCCTTTGAAGTGCAGAAATTCCTTGAAGGGATAATAAGGGATTATATTCAGGAATAGTGAGAAAAAAAAAGAAAATTATTTGTAAAACAAATGTATTGAGCTTTTATGAAGAATTATATAGGAATCTATTTAACATAATAACATAGTTAATGAGGTTGTAATAAGATTTGTCAAGTCAAGGTCATCCTTTGCCATATCACCCTTGTTTTAAATGGTCCATGGGAAGGAAAAAAAAATAATAATTCCCTTTATGCCCCAAACAGGTAAAAATCCTTCTGGACTCCAAAATGTAGTACCATTATTCAAAGACTGATTTACTTGCATTCTGTGACAGAGTATGTCTGTTGATATAGTATGCTTGGAATTGCAAAAGCCTTTGATACTGTGCCTAATAGCAAGTTACTGCATAAATTAAAAGGCTTTGGCTTGGGAGGTGTCATCTGTGCATGGATAGAGAACTAGTTAAATGATAGATGGCAGAGAGTTGTAAATAGAACCTTTTCGAGATGGTCTAAAGTTGTAAGTAGGAAGCCACTGGGTTCAGTCCTCGGCCAAATGTTTTTTTAATTTGTTTATTAATGATCAAGAAATGGGTATTGAAAGTTGTATCTCAATTTTTGCTGATGGCACTGATTATATGTTTTTTTTCTGTAGAAAGATTTGGATACACTGACTGAATGAGTGGAAAAGTGGCAGATGAGTTTTTATATAAATAATGAAAAGTTATGTAATTGGGATGCAGAAACAAACATCCTACATATACACTAAATGGAAAAATACTTGGGGAATCCTCATTAGAGAAAGATTTAGGAAAATAAATAGACTTCACTGAAGTGTGCAGTGAAACTCAACTGATCCAAGAGCCAAGAGTATACTATCATGCATAAAAAGAGGTATATATACATAGTATGGGAATATAATTCGACAGTTATATGCATTCTTGATAACGTTTCATCTAGAATATGTTTGGGGTACCAGTTCTTAAAAAATACATTGTTGAACTGGAAAATGTGAAGAGATGTGCAAAACATTGATAAAGGGACTAGAGAATATGAGCTATAAAGACAGATTAGCCAAATTGTGTTTGTTTAGAAGAGACATCTAATGGGTGAAATGCCTGACATTTATAAATATATTTAAGGTCAATACAAATATCTCTATGAGGAATTTATTTACTCAAGGAGCTTATCAAAAAAACAAGAGATCATCCTTGAAACTAGAGGAAAGGCAATTTTGACTGAACCAAAGTTTTTTTTACAGTAAAGGCAGAAAGATCATGGGATTCTTTGCCTCAGGTTTCTTTGTTTTCAGATACTGTAGTTTTTTCCAAAAATTAATGCATACCTTTCTAACCCTAAACAATATTGAAAATGTTTTCAAAGCAGATAGGAGGTTGATCCAGGGAAATATCCAACTGTCTTGTGGAGTCAGGAAAGATTGTTTTACCCACTTGGAGCTTAACTGGAAATGGCTTCAGTGGGGCTGTTTGTGACATCTTGTGGATCAACAAGTGTGATATGGCATGGACTGAACTCAAAGGGCACATGTCTTTATTCAGCCTTATCAACTATGTTTTATTTAAAAGGCTGTTGGCTATCTTCCTAGAATCAACATCCCATCTGCATTGAAACTAACTGTTATACTGATCTGTATTGTTCTGAGCTAAAAAGCTATACAATAAGTATCTGCCATCGCATACTACAGAGGAAAGGGATACCACATTTGTACAGCTCTTAGTTTAAATTATTCATGCCTTTGTTTAAGTCAACACCACCTTTCCGCTAAGCTTAAAGGATGCCTCCTTGTTTTTTGCACAGCTCGTTGAGTAACGATTATAGTTCTCAAGCGAAAGTCTTGTATTGTACTTGGATGTATTTGTAAATAGCTATCATCACTCCTTACGTGCCTTTTCGCTATTGTAAATAAATATGGTTTGTCAACGTTTTCCCTATTATGACATCTTCCAGCCCCTTTATTAGTTTTGTTATGCACATCTGTTTTATTTCAGTTCTGGTGCCCAAATCTAGATTAGGTTTTACCAAGGATTTATAAACAGATAGAATATATTCCTGTTGTGTATCTATACCACCTTTTTTTACACATGATAGTACCCTATTGGATCTTGCAGTAGCTGAATGACACTAGATACTATTGTGAAGTCTACTGTCTACCATTACCCTCAAATCCCTCTCTAACAATAGCCTCCCAAGTTGTTTCTAATTTTGTTTATATGTAGCATGCTTATTTCTGCAACCTATATACATAACCTTACATTTATCTATAATTGCCTCTTTTCTGCCCATTCACTTAGTTTATCCAAATCTCAGTGCTCATTAGGAACATTCTACTCTGTATGTATGTCCTTACACAGTTTAGTATATTCAGCAAAGACTGAAACACTATTTTCAATACCAACTGCAGGATCATTAATAAACAAATGAAAAATGTGGGTCCAGGACTGAACCCTAAGGCACTCCACTAATAACTTTAAATTAGCTTTAAAAGGTTCCACGTGAAATAAATCTCTTCATTCTGTATTTATCCAGTTTTTTTATCCATATGATATATCTCCCAAACAGGATGGGGCAGTATATGCAATTATCCAATCCTGCTAAATAGCTAGTGTTAATAATTATATAATGAAGTTAGTTCTTCAGTATGAAATCTAAAGTGCATTAAGATGGCAATGAAACAAATACCTTTGAGATTATACTGACTCAGTTTGTAGCATAAAACACAATGTTCCAAACATGTTTCTGCCTGGTTATTCATGAGATAGTCATCATAGACTCATAAAAACAAATGCCCCATTTTATGGTCTTGTCTGTTACAAAACAAATGGAACTTGCATAACTTCATATAGTATGTGAAGACTGTATGCTTCATTCGAATAAGCAGAGGTGAGGAGTCTCTCCACTGAGAAAAACTCTAATTCCTGAGTTATTATCTTCTAGGCCATTTCTGTCATCTCAAATTCATCCAATTACAAAACAAAAACACCTCAGTATAATCACAGAAGAATTAGAGAGCATTTTACACACCCAGCTAGGTCTAAACAACAAGAAAAATCCTTTGATAAATGCACTTTTGATGGGATATATTTGTCAAATACAAAAAAAATGTTTTCTAAATGATACATATGCTCAATAGAATACCTTAGGATAAGGAAAGTCTGTTGACATTTTCCAATTGCTTGATACATTTGTGCCATCATAGGAGATGCACACATTCAAGTCACCTGCATTACTACTATATAAACTCATTTAATTGTTCAAAATAGCTTTACAATTGCTCAGTCAATAGTAGAAGCAGACATATTTATATCACATTTCTATAAAGGTACTAACAGGTGAAATTTAAACTGCTTCAATCAGCACATGAGTCACTTTGCCCCTAGTCATGATGCAGGAACTTATACATGTGTAAGCCTTAGTTTCCCTTGAAGCTAAGCATACTAAGATATTATATATAGGGGCTATGAAGATACACCAGCCAAGATTTGGTGTAAATATTTTTTATTTGCTTGGAATAGTTTTTGTATGTAAGTCAAAACTGCATTCCATTAGTATATATATCTTACATTTATACACACATATGTCATGCTTCCTTTACACACTTAAATGTTTCCAGTACAAGCAGCACTAGTATTCCATTTTTGAGGGCCAATGTTTATTTTTCGTAGATGGAAGCAGCACTGTGCCTAACATCAGCCTTTTATAGCCAGTAGAGCTATTTTAGAATTGTTAAGGTATTAATCAAAGAACATTAAAACTATAATTTTACAATAATGATTATACACTTTTAGTTTCATGTATATAATAATTATATTGCTAGCATAAAATGAAAACAAAAATTAATCAGTTTATCTTCCTTGGATATTATTGTATTTGAAAATACTAAAAGTTAAATATTTAATAAGAAAAAAAATAATCTAAAAATGTTATTACATTATACTTAGCCATCACTTCCCCAAATAAATTAACACTCTTTAATATATTTGTATACATTCTTGCAGTGAACAATGTGAACTTTATTGTGATTTTTCGCTAAGGCATTCATTGAGGTGATGGTTTAAAATAATATCTGACCAGCTTAAATAAAGACCTGGAAAAAATATGCAATGCATTGTACAGCTTAATGTTGCAATGTGTTGGATACCTCCCTGGCACTCAAAGGTTTAACCACTTCACAGATATGTCATTTAACTGCCTCCCCCATTATTAAGTATATTTTTTTGTTGCTTTAATTTCAAGTCAAATTACATTTTTGTTGTTTTTGGAGTGAACAACCCACACATTTTAAACACTGTCTTTTGTTGAGGGGTTTTTCAGCAGACCCTGCACTTTCAAAAGATATCTCTTAATATGACCATGCAAGTTTATCCAGAATGCAACATTTTTTAAATTGAAGCTCCAGCAAAGTGAATGACAAATATCTGTCCTGGGGTATATTTTTTCAGTTTCACTAATAAATGCTTGTGGTTCTAAAGTTTGTCTTATCTTGCTTTCTAAAAAAACAAAATTAAACTTTTTATGCATAGGTCTTCCTATAATTTTTTTTATTTTTTTTATTTTGCCCCATTCTGCATTTCAGGCACACAATAACTATAAACAAGCAATGTAACCCTATAGGCTATACATTTTTTTTAAGGCACAGAATTCCACTTTTCAGACCAGTCATTTGCATTTCTACTGAAAGCAGGTTTGTATGGAAGTGCTAGAAGATGGTGCTGTAGCAAATATACTAAATCTCTGAACCATGGAATGTCATATTAATTTAGGTTGCAAAATGCTCCTGAGTAAAACTGTATCCCATTGCTATGGGTTGACATATCTGAGAGAGTACCAGTTCCACCAAACTGAATAAAAGAAAGGTTGTCACTTCTTGCTTTTTTTAATGGCATGCCTGCATGTTTGCAAGAAATACAGATAAAACAAAAACATAGACAAAGCATACCATTTTGGAAGGAAGACAACCCACTGATACAGATGAGAGGCACAGCATTTCTAGGTCTACACCGGTGTAAACAAATTTTTACAGTAGGTATCACTATAGATAAAAATATGCCATTTCAGAACTTGAAAACTATGCATATTCCTACTATATTCATTAGCTCTTCCTCTGGTGAAAGAAATAAAATCCCATTAGTTATAGTTGCCAGAAGCAGAAAACTACTCTTACCAAACCACCATTACCAAAATCTGTTTGTTTGTTTTTTTTACATTAATCGAATGTGACCTTCCTGTACTAAACTGTAGAGCTGGGTGCAAAATCCTTCTTTGTACCCACAGGAATTATCATGAAAAATACATAATATTTTGCTTTTCCCGCCCTTAGATAAACCTTTAGACTTTTTACCATTTTGCGTGAGAATGCTTCAATTTTCCACTTTTCATATTTTTGCTGGTGGTGAACGGTACCGCCCCCATACAATAAAAACCTAGAACTTTCTACCATGCAATATTTTGTAGAATAAGAGAGATTACGACAGGAAACAGAGAGAGGGAGAGAAAGGTTTAAATAAAAATAAAGTTGTTTGGAGTGCTGGCTAGCACAAACTGACCAGCAGGAGAAGATGGGGAGCCACTCATGCTGCTGATGAATCAGAGGTGGATCAGCTGCAGCACTGACGGGAGTCCACTACCCTATGTCCAAAGAATCCCCAGTTGCCTAAAATCTTCCCTAAACATCCCTAAACATCTGGGGAAAGATAATACAAGATGGGGTCAATGGATAGCAGTATCAACATCAGCACAGGTTGCCTGTTTGTTTTTCCTGCTACTACAAGTTTGATAGCAGGGGACATTAACATATGTCATCACTAAGTAGTCCTTGAAATCAGCAAGAGACATGGTGGTGGTAATGATGAGAGTAAGGGTTGTGGGGCAGTTAGTGTTGAAGAGATCTTGATTAAGAGTGTTCTTGGCAGAAACTAATAAGAAATGGGAGAAAGATGATTTGAGACTGTGAATCACTACCACCATCAGCATCTGCTTCTTCTGTATTTCTTGCTGCTGAGTCATGAGGAATCGACATACATTTGTTACACAAATCATGATCTCCACCATGTAATTGGGTTCAAACAGCATTGATATCTATCTAGGACAGGTAGATGTGGTTCCACTTGCCACCACTCCTTGTTCTAGCACAGCTGGCATTGTACCCTTTATCCCGTACCAAGTGGACAAAGAACTCCTTCCCAGGAACTCAGTCAGTGCAGGTTGGCAGGACATGGCAGAATAACCCTGTAACTTTATTGCTTTAACAACTTGAATAGAGGAGATGGTGGTGGTAACATAGTAACATAGCAAATTAGGTTGAATAAAGACACAAGTCCATCAAGTTCAACCTCTGCCTCATACCCCAATGACTGAGAATTTTATAGCTTTCCTGCTACCAAATAAGTTAGTCTTTATCTGACCTTCCTGATATGCCTACTAATAAACATTATAACTCTGTATGTACCCTTTTGAAAGAAATGTTTCTAATCTTCTCTTGAATGTATCAATTTTATCTACCATAACTACCTCCCTGGGTAAGGAATTCCACAATTTAACAGACCTTACTGTAAAAAACCATTCCTCTGCTGAAGTCTAAACCACCTTTCCTCTAATATCAAGGGGTGTCCCCTGGTCACCTGATCAGGCCTTGGAATAAATAGCTCACCACAGAGATCCTTGTATTGACCTCTCATATACTTGTACAATGTGATAAGGACTCCTCTTAGTTGTCTTTTCTCTAAAGTAAATAAACCAAGTTTGTTTAGTCGTTCCTCATACGTCAAGTCCTCCATTCCCTTCATTAATTTTGTTGCTCTTCACTGTACCCTCTCCAGTTCTAGAATATCTTTTTTCAGAATTGGTGCCCAAAACTTCACTGCATACTCAAGGTGAGCTCTTACCAATGATTTGTACAATGGCAAAATAATGTTATCCACTCTTGCTTCAATATCTCTTTTAATGCCTTCTGCCTTCTTTCATCTGAGAAACATAGCCAGGATACAACACTTAATTCCACCAGATGATATGTAAACATTATTCCAAGCATTTGTGTCCTCTCATCTAGATCACTGTAATGCACTTTACTGGGGCCTCCCAGAAAAAGAACTCCATTGCCTACAGACAGTACAAAATGCAGCAGCCAGACTACTGACCAGCCAAACTCGCTCATGTCACATAACACCTATTCTCCACTCGCTGCACTGGCTTCCAATTAAATGGTGAGCATATTTTAAAATTGGCCTGCTGACCTTCAAAGCCTTAAATAATCAAGGCCCACAGTATCTGAAAGAGCTCCTGACACCATATATTCAATCCTGCTCGCTGCAGTCAGCCAACAGATTCCTCCTGTCAGTACCCAGAATAAAGATAACCTCAGGTTCCCGGGCATTCATCCATGCTGCCCCCACATTCTGGAACTCTTTACCATTCTCAATCAGAGAGCCATTAAAGACTTTTTAAAAAAAGCTAAAGACCCATCTCTTTTATCAGGCATTCAGTCAACTCATCTGACCATAAGGAATTCTTCATTTTTTTGTCTGTTTGTATATTTGTAAAGTGCTTTGAGTCTCACAGGGAGAAAAGCGCTATAAAAATCTCAAATTATTATTATTATATTATTATTATTATGCAAGACAGGATTTTGTTTGCCTTTGCTACTGCTATATGACACCGGTCACTGTTTGCAAGTTTGTAGTTGACAAGGATTCCCAGGTCTCTCTAACAATGAGTCCCCTAAAATTATTCCATTAAGTTTATAAGTAGTCTTTGTATTATTTCCTCCCAAATGCATGACTTTACACTTCCCCGCATTAAACTTCATACTCCATTTGTTTGCCCAATCTGACATTTTATGTAAATCCGTCTGTAGAGAGCATGTATCCTGTTATGAATTAATTACCCTGCATAATTTAGTGTCATCTGCAAATATTGATATTTTGCTTCCTATACCTATTTCTAGGTCATTTATAAACATATTAAAAACCAGCAGACCTAATACTGAACCCTGAGGTAATCCACTTTTCACTTTAACTGTATTGGAGCATTGTCCATTTACAACCACACACTGTTCCCTATCCTTCAACCAGTGTTGTATCCAATTGCAAAGTTTATCTCCTAGCCTCGATTTCCTTATTTTATACCCCAGCCTTTTGTGTGACACTGTATCAAATGCCTTTGCAAAGTCTAGATATAATACATCAACTGACTTGCCATTATCAAGGTTGTTGCTTACTTCCTCATATAAGCTGAAAAGGTTAGATTGGCATGATTTATTCTTTATAAAACCATGTTGATTCATGCTAATGATCTTATTTTTTGTGTTGTAATCCTGAATAAAGTCCTTTATTATCCCTTCTAGCAGTTTTCACTCTACAGAGGTCAAACTCACAGGTCTATAATTTTCAGGTTATGCTTTAGTTCCCTTCTTAAACAGAGGCACTACATTGGCTCTTCGCCAATCTTGTGGCACTGAGTCTGTGGTGAGAGAATCTTTAAAAACTAAATATGGGGGTTTTGCTAACACTGCACTGAGTTCCTGAAGAACCCTTGGATGTATACCATCAGGACCTGGTGCTTTGTCTTTCTTAATTTTGTTCAGTCTACCCGTGACATCTTCTCGAGTTAACCCAATATTGGATAATTGTATTGTTTTATTAGTTACTTGTTGAGGCTTTTCTACCATTCCTTGCGCCCTTGTATATACTGATGCAAAGAAAAGTGTTTAGAACATAGGCCTTTTCCTTATCCTCATTAATCAACTCACCCATCTCATTTTTTAAAGGTCCAATACACTCCCTCTTAAGTTTTTTGCTATTTATATATTTGAAAAACTTTTTTGGATTAGTCTTGCTTTCCCTTGCAATTCGAGTTTCATTTTCTATTTTTGCTACCCTAATTGCTTTTTTGCAATCTTTGTTGCACTCCTTGTATTATATGAAAGAATGTTCGGTTCCTTCAGACTTAAATAGTTTGAATGCTTTTTTTTCCTTGCCATTTCCTTCTTTACATGTGCAGTTAACCACATTGGCTGTGACTTACCTCTTTTGCATTTGTTCCCCATTGTTATATACTGTTGGGTACATTTCTGCAACCTAAATTTGAATTCTGACCAATTATCCTTAGCATTTTTGCCTTTAAATAATGTATCCCAGTCTATTATTGCTTTGAAGCAATTAACAATATGAAGTTAGCTTTTTTAAAATTAAGAGTTTTGGTCGAACCTATATAGTTTTCTTTGCCAGACTGATCTCAAATGTAACCAAGTTGTGATCACTGTTTCCCAAATGTTCACTTACCTTAATATTGGATACCATTTCTGTGTTATTCATTATCACTAGGTCTAATATATTGTTATTTCTTGTCGGCACTTCCACCATTTGTGACATGTAGCTTTCTCGAAGTATGCTCACAAACCTGCTACCCTTAGCACTCTGACAGGTCTCATTTTTCCAGTTGATATCTGGATAGTTAAAATCTCCCATAATTATAGTATGTCCAAGCTGGGCAGCTTTCCTTGTTTGCAATAGCAGTTGGGCCTCAACATTGTCACCAATATTTGGTGGTTTGTAGCATATACCCACCAACACCTTTTGTTTACCTTTTACACCATATTTAGTCTCAATTTCTACCCACAAGGACTCCACATCTTGGCCAGTTTCTTCACTAATATCACCTCTCAAAATTGGATTTAGCTCTGGTTTCAAATATTAGCACACATACCTCCCCCTTTTCTATGAATCCTGTCTCTTCTAAACAGGGAATAGCCCACTATATTTACAGCCCAGTCATGTGTATCATTCCACCATGTTTCTGTTATACCAGTTATGTCCAATTGCTCATTTACCACCAGCAATTCTAGTTCTCCTACCTACCATACTTCTTGCATTTGCTAGCATACACTTAATTTTGAAGTCTTTACATATATTACTCCCTACATGCATTTTTTTACATCTTCATTTACTAGGAGTTCCTCCCTATTTACTACATTTATCCTCACTCTTTCTCCACCCCCGTGATCATTTACTTGAACCCGGTTCCTATGTGCTCTGTCTACCCAATGTTTGCTATTATCACAGTGCCCGTGATCCCTCTCTGTCACTCTCGCTTGTGGTGCACTCTGATTGGCTGAGTCTGTTTGGCCCGTCCCTGGTGACCTTTTTATGCCTGGCCATTGACACCTGTCAGGTGCCCTTTTGTGGTGTTCCAGAGCCAGTGTTGCTGTTGCTGTGTTCGTGCGTTCCTGATTCCTGTGTACAGATTTGGCCTGTCTTGACTACGCTCCTGTGTTCCTGCTCCGTGATCCGACCCGGCTTGGCTGACGTTCCTGCTCGTGACCAACCTGGCTTCTCTGAGAACCTCGTCCGTGATCTGACCTGGCCTGGCTGACGTTCCTGTTCGTGACTGATCTAGCTTGTCTGAGAACCTCCTCCATGATCTGACCCGGCCTGGCTGACGTTCCTGTTCGTGACTGATCTGGCTTGTCTGAGAACCACCTCCGTGTACCGACCCGGCCTGGCTGACTTCCTGCTCCGGTCATTGTATCATGGGCCACCTGTTCTGGGTCAGCTTAAGCTTTGGTTGACTCTGGAGCGGCAGGACATTTCATGGATGCAGACTTCGCAAAACAACAAGACATTTCATTGTTGCCTTGTGCTTCTCCTCTTGCTATTGAGGCCATTGATGGTAGACCACTTTAGCCTTCTCATGTGACACACGAGACGGTGCCACTGACCGTAAAGGTGGGGGCTCTCCACGTGGACACCCTACAATTCCAGATTATAAGATCTCCACACCATGCCATCATTCTGGGGATACCTTGGTTGCAGAGGTACAACCCCATAATAGATTGGGAGATGTGCGATATTCTATCACAGTCATCTCATTGTTCTAAGTCTTGCGTTCAGCAACCCACTATGATTTATTGTACCTCCTCCTCATTACCATCAGAGTATCATGCGTTCAGTGAGGTATTTAATATGGTGGAGGCTGGTATCTTGCTTATGCATAGGACTTATGACTGTACCATTAATCTCATACCAGGCCCTACTCCTCTGATGGGACGTACATATCCTCTGTCCATAGAGGACAATCAGGCTATGGAGGAGTATGTGGCCGATGCCCTGGCCAGAGGGATTATTCGTATGTCCTCCTTACCTGCAGAAAAAGGATGGGGAGTTCCGTGCAGGACTGAATAAACTTATGGTCACAAATGCTTACCCCATACCTCTAATCACAGAATTGTTCGACCACATTAAGGGTTCTTCAGTATTCACTAAGCTGGATTTAAGGGCGGCCTATAACCTGATAAGAATCAAGGAAGGGGACAAATGGAAGTCCTGTAATACAGGCAGTGGCCATTATGAATACTTGTTCATGCCTTTTGGCTTGTGCAATGCACCGGCAGTATTTCAAGAGTTCATTAATGACATCCTAAGGGACTTACTAAAGAGTTGTGTAGTAGTATATCTGGATAATATCCTTATCCACTCCCCAGACCTAGCTACACATCGGGAGCATGTGGCAATGGTTTTTATGTTTGCTGAAGGAGAACAAGCTCTTCTGCAAGCTTGAAAAATGTGAGTTACACAAATCAGAAGTGACATTTTTGGGCTACATTATGAGGGACTAGGACAGGTTGCATTTGCCAGCAGCAGTAATACTCCTGGTCCTAGTTGCAGTGCTGATTCTGAGGCAGTAGCAGCAACATTATCCGCTGCCACAGACAGTGAAGGGGAATGTGGAGGACAAGAAGAAAGAGGCCATTCCTCTCCACCTTTCCCCTCCACCCTGAAGTTATGGGTGTGGGACTATTTTTCTCTCAAGACAGGCATAGTGCAGTCATCAATATCGGCACTGTGCACAATTTGTGACAAGTCATGAGAAAGGAAGGAACACTCATGAAACACAGACACTATGACATTTACATAAAACATGTTAAAGCCAAAACACCCAACACAGAAATCAAGCACCTCTGTTGCTGTACCCCCTGACAAAAGGCAACAAGAGGTAAGGTGGAGATCAAAGAGGAGGAAGAATAGAGCAACCCAGGCCATCACCTTCTTGCTCTAGGGTAACTACATCTTCTGCCAATCTACCTTGTTACTCGTTACCTCCTCCACCAAATGATAGCCACTCTGTTGATGTTAGGATGTGGCAGTTCATGTCCACCCATTGCACAATGTGTAGTGCACGTACCACACATGGCAATGTGGTGGAGGAGGATTGCAAGCAGGGCACCAAGCAGCATCTGAGGAGATTCAATCCCACAGAATATGCTAAGCTGGTGGAAGGAGAGTTCATCATTACTATTAAACTGTCAGCATGTTGTCATGTGTCCTTAGAGGGGTGTGGACAAAGGGCATAGTGACAGCAGAAGTACTTGGTTTCTGGTGTCATGGTGTTTGGATAGAGTTGTGCCAGGTGCTATTTACCACACACACTGTGCACATTGCAGTTGCTGATGAGAGGCACATTTCCTGCTCTCAAGGGAACAATTTATATTCTAGTAGCAACACACACATGATTTTGGAGGAGGGGCAGTTGGAGAAGAATTATTAACCAACTTCTTCTTTTCTCCACATATACCTGAAGTGGTGGGGGCTAGATATGGTGCTGCTACTGCCACAGACACATAACTGGAACTAGTAATGGCAAGTCGGACCGCCATCACTAATGTAACTGCTGTTACTGATCCCATTCCCTTTGAGCTGCCTAATCATCCTGCTGTTTAAACAACACAGCAGTAGCAGCAGGAACAGCAGTCACAAATTCCTCACCTAAATCAGGGCATTTGACAATGGCCAGTGGCAATTGGCCAACAGGATATCACCTGCTGGCACTAGGCCAGTAGGGATTTTTTTTTTTCTCAGGGCTTGTGCTTTAAAAAAAATGCAAAAAAAAATCATATTCCTACAAAAAAAAAAAAAAATTGGGAGGGGTTTGTTTCTAACAAGCCTAAGTCCTACAAATCAATATTACCTTAGGGCCTGTGCCAAATAAGCTTTAAGTGTTACAAATCTATGTTTCTTCAGGGCTTGGGCCTCTAACAACAAATCTAAAATAATCATCCTCTACAAAATACTATATCAAGTCAAGTACCAGTCCACCCCAGTGGCAGCTTATGTCAGGGAGTTTCTGTCTCTATCACTTTACATATGAAAGACTTATTTTATTTTATTTTTTTTATTAACTGTCTCCCCCAATACCAGTCAAGAACCCCCCTCAAAACAAATTCCTTGTTCAACTGATTCATTCCGCAGTCTCCACCCACCAATACAGGCACCCTCCTCAGCCCCATTTTATACCATGTCTTAAGGGTTTTTTTAAATTGTATTAGGATTTTTTTTTTATTAACTGCTCCCCCAATCCCAGTAAACAACCCCCCCAAAAATCATCCCCTGTTCAACTGATTCTTTCCCCACACCCCACCAACACAGGCACCTTCATGCCCCTTTTATTGTAAGCCTTTGGAAAATAAAATAATATTTGCTATGTGTTCTGTGTAAATTCAATGTTCCCATGGATTTCAATGGAATGAGCTAGGAAAAAAATGGAAAATCAGCACTTTTCATTGGAAATTATTCACAAAGCGGGAAATGCCATTATTCACAGATTTCAGTTTGAGGCGATAAGTTTTGCCCATCCCCAATGCTAAGTCCCTCTGCAACAATCTCATCACATATTGCCTTTGGGAAATGCCCCATAGGACACAAAGAGTTACAACTCATGAAATTGGTGGTAGACAAAGGTCATTTAGACTTGCAGGTTTAGAGCTTATTACTACAGACAACCAAAACAAAAACAATACAAAAAACTTGTTTTCAAAATAAACTTTAAATTCATAATTTGAGCCTGTTCGCCTCTGAGACCTGAACTTGGTTGGAAGTTAACTTAATGTTCTATAGTATATGCATTGCAATTTTTTCTACTTTTATTACATTATATGCAAGTTCAGTAAAAAAAAGTTCAAACAACAATTCCTATAACCTGTAAATAAGCTCAGCATAATTAACTTAAGAAGCACACATAGCATCTCTCGTATTCATTATTTAATGTGCGCAGTTGCAGTTTTCTGTGTTTTACAATCAGGAAAACAGAAAGCTATTTTCTTGTTAGGAAAAGTGAGGGTTTTGTTTTGTTTGCTGGATTACAAAAAAATGATGCATAAACAATTAGGCAACACCAATTTGAAAATGAACTGTATCAAAAATAGGCTATGTGATTTGTTACTCATGTCAAACAACCTTCCTTTGTGTCATGCATTCATTGATAAGCATTCATTTAAGAATAACATGGAAGTTTTAGTTTTTACTTTACAAAGAAAAGAGCATCATAGCTTAAGGCTGTTGAAGTAGGATAAAAGGCCATGTCAGTGGCAAAAAATGTGATCCTAAATGCCTTGTCATATATTAATGTGGCCCAAACACATTCTTTACACTTACTTAAGCCCTATTAACCCATCAAATGATATCCACGTTTTCAATACATTGCTGTCTTTGCTTGTGCAATAGTGTATGTCACCATTTTGTTAAGTTCCAATCCTTAGATTCATGTCTCTTGTGTATTACATTGGCTTTGAATTCTGACCGTACTAGATTTCCATCAGTCCTGACATCTGCTTTGTTTGAGACCCGATTATGTTTGCTGATTTGGATTCTGTGACCTTGATTGTTTGTGAGCTCCTAGTCCTGTATTCACCTGTGTGAGCTTCTTGCAGTTGACACTGCTCCCTAGATTCACACCCTAGCTTCTCTCTCAAGTCAAACTAGGTAGCAGCAGCCTTGAGAGTTGCTTTACCTGCAAATGAGTTATACTTTTCATTCTCTACTTCTAACCTCTCAGTGACCATTACTGTTTGTTGTTTCTGCATCTGTTCTTCCTACTAACCTCCTTTTGCCCTTTGGGTCTGTCTCCTGTCATGTTAGCCAGCTATAATGGTTTGTTCGACACACAGACAAAGTGGTTTAGGATAAAACACAGTTTTATTGAAATCACAGTAATAATATAACTCTCACAGGTCCTGTAGTATTTAAGCAGAATAATACAGTCACACAACAGGTAACATATACATAGGCCTACACAGGTGCAGTATAACCATAAAGTCCATAACAGTCTATACTGACACAGGTCAGGCAGAATATGTTTAATTCCCAGGAGAAAGGTACTGCATGGGTTAATGGTCTTCAATGAGTGTAAACAGTCCCATGTGCAGAGAGGTCTGTGATGGAGCTCTCTCCATATAGAGAGCTTAAGGATGCGTAATGCCCAGAACCAGGTTAGCAGAACAAACGTGAACTGCCAGAGTAATATCAGGAATTGAGCAACATAGGACACTGCCGTAGCAGTGACGGAGACCAGACCACTCGCACTCTGCCGGAGCAGTAACGGAGACAAGACCAATGGCACACTGCTGTAGCAGTAACGGAGACAAGACCAATGGCACACTGCAGGAGCAGTAACGGAGACTAGGCCAATGGCACTCTGCCGTAGCAGTAATGGAGACAGATACTTGCACTCTGCAGGAGCAGTAATGGATACTAGTCCAATGCCACACTGCCATAGCAGTAACGGAGGGAGACACTTGCACTCTGCAGGAGCAGTAATGGAGACTAAGCCAATGGCACACTGCTGTAGCAGTAGCGGAGGCAGACACTTGCACTCTGCAGGAGCAGTAATGGATACTAGGCCAATAGCACACTGCTGTAGCAGTAACGCAGGCAGACACTTGCACTCTGCAGGAGCAGTAATGGATACTAGGCCAATGGCACACTGCCGTAGCAGTAACGGAGGCAGACACTTGCAATCTGCAAGAGCAGAAACGGAGACTAGGCCAATGGAACACTGCCGTAGCAGTAACGGAGACAGACACTTGCACTCTGCAGGCGCACTAACGGAGACTAGACCAATGGCACACTGCCGTAGCAGTAACGGAGACTAGACCTCTTGTACTCTGCAGGAGCAGTAATGGAGACCCAATTGCCTGATGGATAAGAATGTCGCCAAGGCGACACAGAGGCAGCCAGAGCAGGAACGCCAACCAAGCCGGGTCGAATCACGGAGCAGGAACATCAGCCGAGTCGAATCACAGAGCAGAAACGTCAGCCGAGCAGGGTCGTTACACAGGAGCAGGAACGTCAGCCAAGCTGGGTCGGTACACAGGAGCAGGCGAAGAAGAATAGTCAGGCAATCCGGGTCGGTACACAGGAGCAGGAGACAAGATGCAGAGTACTCAGGCAGGCCAAGTCGGTACAGTCCTTGTGTGACTCATCCAGTTAAGATTTTGTGTACCTCTCCCTCTGTGCCAGCTGAATACCACCAATTCAGTGACGTTTTTAGTAAGGGAGAGGCTAGCGCATTGCCCCAGCATAGGGCGTACGATTGCGCCATTGATTTGCCCCCTGGGGTTGTGCCCCCTAGGGGCCGCACGTATCCACTGTCGTGTGAGGAGAATCGGGCCATGGAAGAATACATTGATGATGCCCTTAAAAGAGGGATTATTCGGAAGTCTACCTCACCTGCTGGTGCTGGCTTCTTTTTTGTGAAAAAGAAGAATGGCGAGTTAAGGACTTGTATTGATTACCGGGGATTAAATAAACTTATGTCCAAGAATGCCTACTCCATACCACTCATTACTGAACTATTTGACAGAGCTGGGGGATGAGTGGAATGGCTACAGTCCTGTGTAGTAGTCTACCTTGATGACATACTCATACACTCAGCTAAACTGTCCCAACACATCAAAGATGTGTCCAAGGTCTTGCTTCGTTTACGCAAGAATAAGCTATTCTGTAAAATGGAGAAGTGCGAGTTTCACAGGTCCAAAGTGTCTTTTTTGTGTTTCGTGATCGCTAAGGATGGTATTACTATGGACCAGGAGAAACTTGCAGCAGTGTTGCAATGGCCATGACCCAAAGGGTTAAAAGCAATTCAGCGTTTTCTTGGGTTTGCCATTTATTACAGGAAATTTATCCAAAACTTTTCCACTATTGTTAAACCTCTGTCTGACCTTACGCACAAGGGTGCTAATCCATCCCAATGGTCTGATGCAGCTGATCATGCTTTTGAGACATTAAAATCCGCTTTCGCATCTGCCCCTGTACTGTCCCATCCCAACCCTTCCCTTCCATTCACGTTGGAGGTTGATGCCTCTGAAATTGGGGTAGGGGCAGTACTGTCACAATGCCCAGTGGCTGGGGGTACTCCGAGACCATGTGGGTTCTTCTCAAAAAAAGTGTCCAGTGCCCAGAGTCACTATGAGAGTCATTTCCCAAAGGATGGAATCAGGGACAATGAAAAATGTATTATCATGAATAACATCCAATTATCCCCAAATGGTATATAAAAAATATGTATGCACTGCCGGGCACAATCCGGCTTGCCTTAGAAGTAGGGGTGGGCGAAAATGAGAAAAATTTCCTGCATGACTTTTTGCGAAAAATGGCAGATTTTTCATTTTTTTCCCACAAAAGTTTTCTCTTTTTCTCCAATGCAAAATTTTCCTCCTTTTCGCCAGCAAATTTTTCATTTTTATTCTCCTATTCTAACACATTTTTTGCTTCGTCTAACATTTTTCGCCTATTCAACACATTTTTCTCCAATTCTAACACATTTTTCTCCTATTCCAACACATTTTTTCCTATGTTTAATATGGTGCAACATTTCCCAGCACAATATCACTTCTTCTGATGATTGTAGTGGAGAATTAGTAGCTGGAAGTCAAAGTTGTGAGTCCTACAGCAACATATACCTTGAAAAATATGTTAGCATGCAGAGTGCCTTTTTCCATTGCCAACAACACTTACTTCCTGCTTAAGTGACACTGACATGTATTCATGATGCTGTCAAGTGATTAAAAAAATAAAGTACAACCTACTACGTGGCAAATGTGTATGATAGTGGTGGTGGAGGACTGGCGTGGTGTGATTGGTGGGACCTTAACAAACTGCATCCACCCCAGGAGGAGAGGGATCATCATCATTTATTGCACATGCTGCAGCAGCACTTCCTGCAGTCAGTTTTTGCACTAACACTTTACTACCATGACCCTACACTTCCTCCACCTTCCCCCACTCACATGTGCATTTGCTAGACATTACTCAACTACTTTTAACTCAAAACTGATGGAGTGTGATGTCTTGCCTTGGCCCTCAAAAAAATGTTCAATGTCGTCTGCTGTCTATCAAGTCTGCCTCAAAGCTTCCAGTCAGCTGTCTAATTTGATTTGTTTATTTATTTGTTTAATTATTTATGTTTTATATTTATTTATTTATTTTTAAGTTCCACAAAAAATATATATAACTAAAAAACAAAATCAACAACTTCTTTCCCCAGACTTCCCTAGCACAGAGACAATAAATATAAAATCAGCAAACAACTTGGACCACAGCTGTCTGTGTCTTGCCAGTCAATTACACCAAATTTTGAGCTGTTTTGGGTCAACCTCCTTCCTCCCTTCTTATCCCCAATATTCCCCCTAGACTCCCTTTCTTCAGAGAACAAATGTCCTATTTAAATGATTCCCTAAAATTAAGCTTCAATTCCCCTTTATTTGCCTAACTTCTCTAGTTCAAAAACATGCTGCTCTCTCCTCTCACAAACACAAAAACTGATGGAGTGTGATGTCTTGCCTTGGCCCTCAAAAAATTCTCAGTGTCGTCTGCTGTCTTTCATGTCTGCCTCAGAGCTCCCAGTCAGCTGTCTAATTTGTTTTGTTTATTTATTTGTTTAATTATTTATGTTTTTCATTTTTATTTATTTATTTATTTTTAAGTTGTCTACCATATCTTATCACAGTTAGTCCTCCAAAAAATATATATAACTAAAAAACAAAATCAACTTCTTTCCCCAGACTTCCCCAGCACAGAGACAATACAAGTAAAATCAGCAAGCAATTTGGACCCCAGCTGCCTGTGTCTTGAAAGACAGTCACACCAAATTTTGAGGTATTTTGGGTCAACCTCCTTCCTCCCTTCTTATACCCATTATTCCCCCTAAACTCCCTTACTACAGAGAACAAAGGTCCTATTTAAGTGATTCCCTAAAACTAAGCTTCAATTCCCCTTTATTTGCCTAACTTCTCTAGCTCAAAAACATGCTGCACTCTCCTCTCACAAACACACAATGGCTGCTGTGAGACCCTGACACCCTTTTATATGGCTGTAGAAAACTTCCATTAGGTGGAGAAAAGATTTTCTACCCATTGATTTCAATGCAATGAGCAAGGTGAAAAAAGCGAGAAAAAGCAGAAAAAAAAATGGCAATTTCGCAGGAAATCTTTTTTGCCAATTGGAAAATGCCATTTTTCGACAATTTCAGTTTGAGGCGAAAATTTTCACCCATCCCTAATTAGAAGTGAGGTCAACAGGAAATACATCAAAGTGTTAGATATGAGTGCAAAGTAATCACTATTGCTTGTTAATGTTATATAAGGATATATATTCTAAACACAATTTATAGCAAAATATGTATAAATTAAAGTACTATATGAGAATGCACTGTATAATATATAGAGCAGGAGTATGCCTTCAGTTTACTGATGGTTTTGCCAACATTATAGTACTCCGCATGGGCACTGTAAACAGTAGATCACACCACTTGTCTGACAAGTAATGATACTGGGGATATTTTGGGAAAAATGGAACGTCTGCCAATTTCTAGGCTCCTAGGCCGCGATTCAATAGTTCTCGAGGGCAAAAATGGATACCTGGTGCTACACACTGTGCTACCAAATCAATCCAATTGCCCTACCAACAGAAACCACAATGAATGTTGGACCACAGAATCTGACTTTTGGCCCAATGTCCGTTTTGTGTTTTTGTTCACAAAATTCACTCTGAACAGCGTGAGAAATGGGAACATCAAAGGAAATCAGCTCCCCCTGTCAAACACTGAGAGTGAGCTCAAACACAGTAACCTTCCCAAACACTAACCATACACTAGCCCTACCAATAAAGTGAAATAATACTAGCTCTAACACTATCCTAACACGCGTACCCCAGAACTGTAAAACACTTACCTATCATCCTCTGCAAGTCTTCATCTTTAATCTTCCATGATCCATGTTCTTTTTCCTCTTTTCTGTCTTCTAACCGTCTGTGTTCAATCTTCTTTCTTCCAATGTTGCCGTTTACTGTATAAAAGAAAAAAACATGTTGACTTAAGAAAGCCCCATTGATAATCCTTACGTTAACACTGCCGCTGCTGCTGCCCCTGCAGTGGCACCAGGATATCAATGTAAAAATATCCCCAATTAAGAACGTCTCAGGCCATTGTCTGAGCCATTCTGAGTAAAATTTTAACAGAGACTGGATTTTATATGGACAGCCTCTGTTCAAAATGGCTCTTAGCCTCCATTGGCTGAGGTTTGAGTTATGTACCTCTCAGCCAATCAGGTTCTAGAGGGTTTCTTCATCTTCCCTGCAAGAAGAAGATTGCTGGGAGGTGTCTAACTTGGTATTGTTAACTTATGGCTCATAATTGGGGGATATCTTGTATTTTTGTTTCTTTTATAGTGTCATACTTATGACGACATCTGAAGAAAGAAGATTAAACACAGAAGATTAGAAGACCCCAGAAGATAGAAGACTAAAGAAGAAGACTGGCAGTGGATGACCAGGGTGCTGAAGAACCTGCTGGACATCAAGATTACAGGTAAGTGTTTATTTTCATGTGATGGTGTTAGTTTTAGGGGATTAGCCCAACGTCTTATTTCTTTCATGCAGTAGTTTTTCACAGCACAGGTAATTGGATGGCTTACTGTGCTTGAAAAACTATTGTTGGATTTTTTTTTTTTTTAATGGGCTCCATTGGATCAGCCCGTAGAATATGGAGTAACGTTTGGAGCACCAGTTCTGATACTGATAAAGGGATTGGAGGAGCTATTTACGCAAAGAGTTGAGCAAAGAACAAGACTAGAACAAAGGTGCTTTTAACAAAAACAAAGGCAGGGTTTTTTTATAGTAAGGGCAGTAAAGTTATGGAATTCTGTGCCTTGGGATGCTTTGTTTGCTGATGCTGTAACTGCTCTAAAAAAGTAATGTATGCCTATCTAGAACAGAACAATATTGAGAATTATGACAGTTGGCTTCTAAGCAGACTGCCATTTCAAGTCAGGAAGGATTTTTTGTAAATACATTTAATGTTCATTTTTTTCCCTACCTTTTGATAAACAGTGGTGATATAGCATAGCCTCATCAGCTATATTACTATGTAGAATACATAGTAATATGAAAATATTGATGTATAATCAAGATGTTGAAAATAGCTGGTAGAACTAATATCTGTATCATCTGGCATTTTGGTAAATATTGCATGCACTTCACATGATGCACACAGATTATAATAACAATTACAATACAATATAAAAACATACTAGTGCACAGGAAGTACCAGTGTCTGCAAAAGTGGATATATTTCTTCCAAAAACTAAAAAAAAAATTACAAAATATTGAAATACCCTGACTTCACCCAAGGTTTGGACAAGCATTCCTTAATTCGCTGTTTTGTGGCTAATGTTCACACACTTGGCAAATTAAGCTGCAACTTTGAAACTGTAACCCTCCAACAACTCTACAGTTCGTATCAGCTCTGTGACTTGGAGTAATGGATGTATTGACAGGTCCATCACTATCTAAGAACACTTAACTAGAAGGTACCGGTTGAGACCTTTAACCTCTTTTGAACTTGCCCTCCAGAAGGGATAGATTTTGCACAAACCTATTTCCAGGTTTTACTGATTACTGAAAACTACTAATTCAGTAGTGAAGCTCTCACTTGTAAAGGGATAGTAGACAGATTTGGAACTGTCTTTCTCTGAGGAGCAATGGTGACAAACTTTCTCCCACAATTTTGCTCTCCTACTGAGTGTGTCCCTTAGGGAGGCCGATTACAAATTATTAATGAGATGGTATCTTGTTCTGACCAAACTAATTTATTTTTTCCCTTCTGCATCGAACTTCTGTTGGAGATATGCTCGGTTCAAGGTAGCTTTTCTACATATTATGTGATCCTGTCTTGAACTGACTCTCTTTTGGAATATGATCCACTCTGAGTGTGACAATTTCTCTTTAGACCATCTCTTACACCACAATGCTGGCTCCTGAATATCTTACTTAATGATGTCCCAGTCACTAGATCTTACCTTAGACAATGGCTTTTGGTCTCCTCAGCTGCAAGAGCATTAATCCCTAGAAGATACAGCTTTTTATACATTTGTGGAGACTTAGACTGGGTGACGCTTATGTGGTGGATAAAGGACATGCTTGATTAGCCCAAACTCTAAACCCCTTCTTATACAAATGAGACTCCTTGGAGAGAGACTTCTGCCTGAACAATTAAATATTAATATTTATCTATTATTACAATTCCTCCCCCTTTTTAATTCTCTCTCTACCCCCAATTTTTCCCTCCAACCTCTCCTCCCCCCTTTCATCCTTTCTCTCCCATATATAGCAAGATGCTGAAAATTGACTTAGCTTCTGGGGTTTAAAACAATTTGCAAAGCCTCAGTAACTGTGTGGGTTAAATGAATTCCCAGTGCATTGAATCTATATAGGTTTTATCAGCACCCTTGCATTTATAGAGGTGTTGCAGTAAAACAAGTCAACCATTGAATAGAATACCTCTGCTATTCTGGAATTAAGTAAAGGGTTTGTTTAAGTGTTGTATGAATTTTGAAGAGGAAGTAAAACATTGGTATGCATGCTGGGTATGTCCATACATTAAAATGACCCTACATTGGGGTATCTGGACTGAGCTTGGAAAGACACAGCTAACTGACTATCAAATAGTAGCCTGTGAATGTGTTTAGCCAAAAAGGATTTTTTGCAGTTGCATATCTGCTGTCAGTTTTCTATAGAGGGTGAGAGGGTGTTTTGCTCTCTGCATTTTTGATTGTTTTGACAATATGAAACAACTAATTATAAACATTATTTGAAGATACCAAGGTGCCATACTTTAAATGAATACATACACTCTACGTACACATTTAAAGCAGTTGAGAAATGTAAACACATATTTCAAGGTGACATTCAACAAAAGGAAAATTGTCAGGAGGATACATCTTGTAACACTTATTTTTCTTTCACTGTTTATATAACAGACAATGTTGTTATGTACATGTAGTTACTGCCAACAGAGAGAAAGTTGACATTTCTTTTAAAACAGTTTAGATATCCACTGCATTCTGTAGATATCAGCTAAATTCTACAATTTCCAGTCAAATTCTCATAACTTGTTAAAAAATAATATTTTAACTCCTACCAGAGAGGTTTCCAACTGATAAATATGTTTGGCCTCAGCTAAATGTTCTAAAACTGAGAAATTGCTTTCTATGTTTCTTCTTCTTCCAGAGAACATTATCCCCTATATATTCTTATACATATGGATGGTATATTAAAATATGCACACTGCACAGTCTTTGGTTTGAGAATATATTTTATAATAAAGTATGGCAATTCTATATTCACCATTATTATTTCTTGAAAACTAAGGAATTTCCTACTGCATTCATCATTAGTAACTGCTCTTCTTAGAAAATCAGTACCCCATTAGTATAAGCTGACATACTGTGTAGGGGGTGGAAAAAAACAACATACTATAAAATCTCCCATTTTAATAACTTTTTTAAATATGAGGTTTGTAACTAGGGATGGGTGAAAATTTTCACCTCATACCAAACTCAATGAAAAACTTCCCACCTAGATGAAAATATCTTATGAAAAGTGTCATTTTCCTGCTATTTTGCCTAGCTCATTGCAATGAAATCAATGGGAAGACTGAATTTCTCCTCACCACAGTTTTCTCTTCTTTTCCTGCAGCCATATAAAAGGGTGTCAGGCTCTCACAGCATGCCATTCTGTGTTTGTAAGAGAAAGAGGGAGCAGCATATTTTACACCAGAGAAGATAGGCAAATAATTTGGAGTTGAAGCTAAGTTTAGGGAGTTTTTTAGGTAGGACATTTGTTCTTTATGTGTTAGGGGAGTCTGGGGACGATCTGGGGGAGAAGAAGGGAGAAAAGAGGTTGACCCCAAATACCCTAAAATTCAGTGAGATGAACTTGCAAGAAGCAAGCAGCTGTGATCCAAGCTTCTTCCTGGTCAGGTTGCTAATATTTCTTTGCTGGGGTAGTCTGGGGGGTGTGAGAAGGGAGCAAAGGAGGTTGACCTCAAATAACCCAACATTGTATCTGACTGATTTGATATGAAAGATATAGGCAGTTGTGGTCCAAGCAATTTCTTTGCTGATCTTACTGTCATTATCTCTGTGTTGGATGTATCTGGGGCTGTGAGAAGGGAGCAAAGGAGGTTGAACCCAAATACCCCATCTTTCTGTCTAACTGATTTCAGTTGAGACACAATTGGCTGCAGTCCAGTTTCCTTGCTGATCTTGCTATTATTGTCTCTGTTCTGGGGAAGTCTGGGGGAAAAAAGTTGATTTGGTTTTTTAGTTATAGTTTTTTTTGGACAGATTGTAATAAGATAGGCTGGAGAAATTTAAAATATTAATAGCAATAATAAATATATATTTCAGGTGACAAACAGCTGACTGGGACCCTGACATGAACTGTGTGACTGAGGCAGACTTAAATAGCAGATGACATTGAGAATTTTGTTGAGGGCTAAGGCAAGACATCCCACGGAATCTGTTGTGTTGTGTACTTTAGAATAAAAAAAAAAATGTCCAGCAAACGCACAAGGGGCAGAGGGAGGGGGAAAGGTGGAGCAGTGCAGGGACGTGGGAGTATAGTGGTACTTCAAAAACGTACGGCAGCTATGGTTGTTGTAGCATGTTCAATAAATCATGATGATCCCTCTCCTCCCAGGAAGGATGCAATTTGTCAAAGTCCTACCAAAAGTTCCACCACCAGCACCAGTACAAAAAAAAGTAACATACTTGTGTCTCTCCACTCTCTATATAAGGAAGGGCTGTGTATATTTCAAGTGGATAGATGTTCATATTGCAATGTGGCCACAGAGAATCTGATACATCATAAATGTATTCAAGACCAATGATGATGGTGATTATCCCAGGTATACTCTTTATATAAAAAGCTGCAACTGGTGAATTAGAATTAACAATTTTGGACTTGATATCTACAAATCTGCAGCTAAATTGGACACTTTTTTTGGACTAATTGGTCTGATTGTTTTTGACCAACATAATGATCAGTGTTGCTATCACTCTAGAAGAATAACAGTTATCAAGGGTTAAATATTTTATTTTAAATTGCTTTTAATTATTTTTATTATTATTATTTGGAATTTTATATCCTTTTGGATCCATTAGGATTATTGTAGGGAGCTAGTTAGTGTGTAGGACTTTTTACACATCCTAAGCTGGGTTAATGTTTTTTCCCACAGAGATGGGATTGTATCGTCTGCAGGCAGATATATAGAGATTGTTCTATCCCGTTTGTGTTTCAGCCCGAGTACAGTTTGCATATTTTTACACACTATAGGGTTTAGAATAGATATTATTTGTGTGATTATTTTTCATGCTTTATTAGAACAATTTTTGAGCACTTTTAGACTCTTTACCTATGGGTTAGGTTGTTTATATTTTTCCTGTCAGTATTTGAAGGAGTCTGTTTATGTCATATACACATTTACAGGTGAGGTTGACTGTACCTTTTCCGTTTTAAATTATATTGGTAATTATACATTTTTATTTGCATGTTATACATATGTCCACGGGTTGGGTTGTGTGTCTATTGCCCGTGGTTTCATTGATCAATAGATTTGAAGTACACATTCATGGGTTACATTGTATGTATCTCTCCCATTTCGATTTCACTTAATATCAAATGTACACTTTTATGGACAAGGTTGTGTGTACCTTTTACCATTTTGGTGGTTGGGATATATTTTTTTATTTTACCCTTGGTTTTTACATTTCAATACTGATGTATGCAGGGGAGTATTGTGCACTGGAGATTCATGGAATCCATTTGTATAGTGACGATTCTCATGGTGACATCATTGTCATTGCATTTGTCATTACATTTGGGTGTCATGTTGTTTGTGTTTAGATATAAATAAATTATTCATTTTATTCTCATTGTGTTTTTGATGTTTGTTGGACTTACATAAGCGCTTTGATTTTGTGAAAAAAATATATCAGAAGATCAATAAAGACGACAATGAGTCACATTCTAGTGTTGATGATGGCAATGGCATAATGGAGGAAGGTGTAGCAGATGAACCAACTTCTGCATCCGACAGTGAGATAAACAAGCACTAAACCACCTGTCCTCAAAGTAGTTGCGAACATTGTGAAAGTAAAATATATTGTTTAGAGAAATAAAAGGGCAGTGGACAAGAAGCGGCAGGTGATGCTGAGGATGACCGAATGATGACTGATGATGTAGATCTAGAATATATCCCTCCAGCCACGACATGGCTAGAAAGTTAGTAGAAAGGCAAAGGCTCAATATTTCATAATGAAAAGACACAGGGATCTTCTACCATGTCCTGCCAACCCACACTCACCAATTTCCTGGGATTAGGATTCAACAACTTCATAAAAATAATCCCAAAGTGCACCTGTTGGCAGTGAGATACACTAGAGACATATGGCTAGCACCAGGGTATTTTAAACCAAATAGTTGGGTGCACTCTGAGACAGAACAACATCTAAATCTCATGGGACGAAAGAACTCTCAAAAGAGCAAATCTCATTAAGGAGACACAAATCCCAGAGTAAATTCAATGTAAACAAATTTTATTGGTAGAAAAAGACTGAATCCAGTAGCTAAATAAAAACTATACAATGAGGGATACACTTATAGCCATATAAATACAAAGTACAGCCAAGAATACAATATACAAAAATTTAACAAGTTAGAACGGCTGACTTAAAACCACAAATTTCTCCTACTGCATTAAAAAATATACATATAAATGATCCATAAAATCTCAAAATATTAAAGTGCAAAAATAAATAATCATAACAGTGACCCAACAAGGCAATAGTGCAAATACTTATCAAAAAAAGATTGTGCAGTAGAGATAGCAACCTAAGTAACAATCTTTATGTCAGCCGTCCCTCCTATATATATATACTAGTTGAACAGCCCGTTACACGGGCCACAGTGCCTCTGGCAGCCGGTCGCAGGGCAGTCACGCGCAGTGGAGACTGCCCGCGCCACTGCTGATACAGAGCTGGACGCTCCTTCGGAGCGCCCTGCTCTGTATCAGCCGCGGCGTGGGCAGTCTGTACTGCGCATGACTGCCACACGCGCAGCAGTGTCTACTGCGCATGTCGGGCGTTATATAGGATATATATATATATATATATATATATATATATATATATATATATATATATATGTTAATTGCTAGTTAATCATTTTGAAGCTTAAGTGTTAAGATATTATAATGCTACAAATGACATGATCAAGACAAAAGTATGTGCCATTATAACATGGAGAAGTATCATGTGGGGATTGTGTCATATTGGGAATATGTTTCCCATAGCCACATCTCCTTTAAATAATAACAGGCTGGACAGAAAAATAAGCAACTATTTTTTAGATTCCTTCCCTGATGTATCAGTAACTATTTCTGTGAGTGATACTTTTTCAGATACATGTAACTCTCTAATTCAACTTCATTATCAATTCACCACTCTTGGGTTGAACATTTATAGTCTTGAAAATTATATGAAATTTAATTTGATTCCAAGAGGCCTAAGACTCCAGGTTTTGCCTGCATGGGAAGCAGAGCCTGAGTTTATACAACGATTGTAAGACACCCTTATTAGATGTTTTTTGGAATCAATGAGATTGTTGGTTGAGCATGATTAGACCCTCTTGATGGAGGTGCTTAGAGAAATGGTAGCTTTAAACACCAAACTGGCGTAATTTGACAAAAATTCCTATGTCACACTGTTTTATACTCAACTTAAAAGTAGATTAATTTGAAAAACAATTGTTGATAAAAAGAAAGTAAAATTTGACAGAGATAGTAAAGATTTTGCTACTAAGCATGTATATAAATGGAGACATAATAATAAGAAATGTAGATTTAGAGCTCATAACAATACTCAGACAGATCACATAAGTGCAGCACCCCCACTTGAGATGACAGAAAATAATTTGCAGACCACAGGAATTTTGGATACTGAACATGATTTATTTTTGGAGATTTTGAATTTGATTGAAGCAAATAATATGGATGATGATTAATCTGCGGAAAGCTTAATTCAGACCTCATTTCAATTTTACTCCCTCTGTGCATCTCAGTCCACAGCAATTGGATCAGCAGTTTCTTGATGCGTACCAACTGGGAATCATCGCCAAAAAAAGAATTTGACTTCATGACAATGGATGCACCTATAGAGCCTACCTTTTAAGCCTTACTGAAAGTCCACAAAAATAGTTTCAGCAGAGTGAGCAGTGCAAAAGCCAGATCGTAGTGGGTCGAGCAGGTTGTGCGTGTTAAGGAAGTCAAGCAGGCGGGAGTAGGTTAGGTGTTTCAAGAGCTTAGTGGCAAATGGCTGGAGAGAAATTGGTCAATAGCTAAAAGGTGTGCTACTTACTGCCAGTGGAGTTGTTCTTGAGGGTAGGTGTTACTATGGCAAGTTTGAAGTTGTACGGAAATGTAGCAGTCGCAAAGAAAGAGTTAAAAATCTGTAATACGATAGGGGTTAGTGTGGGGGAGGGGGACTGGGAGAGGTGAGAGGGGAGCGGATCAAGGGCACATGTAGTGGAGGTAGAGTAGGTTAGGAAGTCAGCCAATTCTTTCTCCGTGACTTGTGAAAAAGGAGCCCAGAGTGGCAGGAGGGGAACGAGGGAGGATAGGCGGGTATTTACAGGGTGGGATATTATCCTGAATGGAGTCTACCTTGGCTTTGAATAGGCTCTTTGTATGCTTATTGCCATCCGCGATCATCTATATATGTTTTCTCACCTTTTGTTTGCAATTTGTCTTTATTTTTTTTGGAGTTGTATACGGGACCAACATGCACAATAATGGTCATGAGGGTTTGGAGCTGTAGCCCACTGCCCTCTGGTATGTGTGTATCTCCCAGTGGACACTGGATGGTGGATTACCAACATTATTATTATATAGTCTGATGGGATGGATTTCAATTTGGATAGGTGTTATACTATACTGTGTAATATCAGTAATGAAATGTGTCTACGATGCACTCTTTTAACATCTATCACTTAACTTTTCTCTCTCTTAATGGTCCATTCCTTTGGTGTCTAGGGTCAAACATTTAACACTGTGAGAGGGTTATATTATTGCATGTCTATCCCTGTTTAGGTAGGGACATATGTGGTGTATATATACAGACATTTTTGGCATATTTGTGTCATTCAGCGTGCATGTACTTTTAGTGACTTACCTGTTTGCCTCATCTGGGCTGTTTAGCTGGGGCGTCTGCCAGTGTGGCTGTATAGGTTTATAAAACTCTCATATGTTATTTCATAGTTTTGGAAGAGTCAATTTTCTTCTTCTGGGACAAGTAAATGAAACTGGAACCCCAGTAACCTTCTGATTTAAATAGCTATTTTACTAATATTTAAAAAATTAAAATAATACAAAAATGTGATATGTGAAAAATTAGTCCAGAAACCCCAAATATTCTAAGTTTGCATTGAGACCTTTAGGCTGCATAGATTCCAGGATGAAAATCAACAGTTACTATAAGCCAGTGGATTCATACAGCTTCATCTTTTCTGATACTTGTCCTTTCTCTAAGTGGTTAATGAATATGCCCTTTGAGGAAATAAGAAGATTAAAAAGAAATCACACAGAAGAACAGATTTCTAAAGAAAACATTCCAGCTTATAAAAATAAAATGTGATGAAAACTTTGATATAGCTTTATTAAAGCTCATTTCTTTAGAATGAAATAATTGTTAAAAGATAGAAAATAATGTTGTTCAGTCTTATCAATTAGCTATAGTATCGAAATATAATACAGATATTAGGTGTTTTTCAAATAAAATTAGAAAACTTTGGCATATTTTGAAAGAAGCCCCTTACTTTCTGATAAACCAAAAAATATCTATGAAAAGGTGAATAATGTAATAATTTTGCAACCGTTTAGCTCCTTCAATAAATAAGGACAACAACATAATGCTTGGTTACAAAATAATTCTAAAGGTTTTTTTTTCAGTTGTAGCAGATTTCAGAAGCAGAACTGGACAAACACATCAAATTCAATCTTTTATTACTTGTGATTCCAAAGACATAATGTATGTTTTACAATGCAGCTGTTTAAAACAGTAAATAGGTCACACTAAAAGAAAATTAAATGCAAGGATATCTGAACAATTTAGAAACATAGAGAAAGGATATGAAAAACATAGCGTATCATTACATTTCAAACACTATCACAATTCTGAATCTAAATGTTTACAGATTTTTGAAATTGAAAAAGTTCGCTCATCGTTATATTTCATCATCATATCATCTGAATTCTATTTTTAATGTCATACAGAGGATTTTATCCATTCATGATTCATCATATGCATCTATGACTTCTATTTTTTGTCTGTTTCTTACTTTTTAGCTACAGCTTAGTTTTGTAATTATGCATTTCATTGTTTTTTTATCCAGATCTAAGTGGGTGTGATATTTAGCATTGTTTTACCATATTTTGGGATTCAATAGTATATTATTAGATCTTGCTATGTTTTTTATCCTTATTGTGGTTTTTGTGAGCTTTGCATCTGCCTACCATTGGGCATTCTGGTGTTTGCTGGTTTGCTAGCATTTTTTGAAGGGCCAGCTTCTGTTCAGAGCACACAGGTCTTCTGAACACTCATCACATAATTAGCTACATTCATATTCCCAATCTGCCATTTTATGTAAATCCCTCTGTATAGAACAAATATCCTGTTCTGAATTTATTACACTGCATAATTTAGAGACATCTGAAAATACTGATATTTTTCTTTATATATCTATTTCCAAGTAATTTATAAAACATGTTAAAAAGTAGTGGCCCAAGTACTGAACCTTGAGATACTCCACTCTCAACTTTAACTGTAGTGGAGAATTTTCCACACACCGTTCCCTGTCTTTCAACCAGTTTTCTATCCAATTGCAAAAGTTATCCCCTAATCCCAATTTCCTTATTTTATACCCGTCTCCTGTGTGGCATTGATCAAATGCCTTTGCAAAATCTAGAAATAAAACATCTATTGATTTATCATTATCTAAGTTGCTACTTATTTCTTCATAGAAGCTCAAAAGATTAGTTTGACACAATCTATTTCACATAAAACCCATGTCGATTCCTGTTACAAAAATCTTAGTTTCTGTAGTATAACCCTGAAAATAAAGATTTATATTACCTTCTAGCATTTTTACCACTAGAGAGGTCAAACTCACAGAGAATTATTTCCCACATTCTCTCTTGTTTCCCTTCTTAAATAAAAGCACTACATTGACTTTACACCAATCTTGTGGCACTAAGCCTGTACTGAGAGAATCTTTAAAATGAAAAATAGTTGTCTTGCTAACACTGTGCTGAGTTCCTGAAGAACCCTTGGATGAATACCATCAGGACCCGGTGCTTTGTCAGTCTTAATTTGGACCAGTCTTCCTATGACCTCTACTTGTGTTAATGCGATATCTGATAATGGTATGGTTTTATTTCTTACTTGTTAATGCTTTTATACCATTTCTTGTTTCCTGGTATACATCAATGCAAAGAAAGTGTTTAGAACATCAACCTTTTCCTTATCCTCTTTAATCAAGTTGCACATATCATGTTTGAAAGGTCCAATGCACTCCCTCTTAGCCTTTTTGGCTATTTATGTATTTGAAAAACTTTGTTATTAGTGTTGCTCTCCCTTGCAATATAAGTTTCATTATCTAGTTTATTATAACCTAATTCCCTTTTTCCAATCTTTGTTGCACTCCCTGTATTTCAAGAAATAATTTTCTGTTCCTTCAAATTTAAATGTATTAAATGCCTTTTTTTCTTGCAATTCCTTTTTTTACATTTGCATTGAACCACACTGGCTGTGATCTACTTCTTTTGCAATTTATCCCCACTGGTATATACTTTTGAATACATTTCTGCAACCCAAATTTAAATTCTGACCATTTTCCTCAATATTTTTTACTTTAAATAATTTATCCCAGTCTATGTGTTGCATTGATGCTCTTAACATTTTGAAGTTAGCTTTTTTAAAATTAGAGTTTTGATTAAACATATACAGTTTTGCTTTGCCAAACTGATCCCAAATGTAACCATGATCACTGTTTTCCAAATGTTCTCCTACCTTAATATTGGACACTGTGTCTTTGTTATTTGTTATCACTATGTCTAATACATTGTTATTTAGTGTCAGCACTTCCACCATTTGTGACATGTATGTCAAATGATGACAATATTAGGGATGGCACCAAAACCGTCGAAAAATGGCACTTCACACTCTTTTTTGTCTGGCTTATTGCATTGAAATCAATGGGAAGAAATTTTTTTCTCCACCACATGAAATTTTTCTCTACTTTTACTGCATGCATATAAAAGGGTGTCAGGCTCTCACAACATGCCATTCTGTGTTTTTGAGAGGAGAAAGAAGCATGTTTTTGAACTAGAGAAGATAATCAAATAAAGGAGAATTGAAGCTTAGTTTAGGGAGTCTTTTAGGTAATAATGTTTTTCTATGTCTTAGGGGAGTCTGCAGGCACTCTGGGGGAAAAGAAGGGAGAAAGGAGGTTGAACCCAAATACCACAAAATTTTGTGTGACTAACTGGCAAGACACAGGCATCTGGGGCCCAATTTGCTTTCATTGTCTCTGTGCAGGGTAAGTTTAGGGAAATATGTTGTTGATTTTGTTTCTTAGGTAATAATTAAAAAATTAAAAATTAAAAACATTAATAAAAAAAATTAAATAAATATATTAGGTGACAGACAGCTGACTGGGAGCTTGATGTGAGCCTGACTGAGGCAGACTTGATAGACAGCTGATGACATTGAGAATTTTGTTGAGGGCTAAGGCAAGACATCACACTCCATCAGTTGTGTACTGTAGAGAGTAAAAACACACACACAGTCATTGAGTAATGTCCATCAAATGCACAAGGGTGAAGAGAAAAGATGGAGGCTTGGCAGGAAAATGGTAGTTCAAAAACAATGGTTGCTGCATTGTTTGCAATAAATGATGATGATCCATCTCCTCCAAGGTGGATGGAGTTTGTCAAGGTACCACCAATCACACCATGCCAGTCCTCCACCATCACTACCATACACATCTGCCACATTGTAGGTTGTACGTTATTTTTTTATCACTTGACATAATCATGAATATGTTCCATTGTAACTTAAGCAGGAAGTTAGTGTTGTGGGCAAAGGACAAAGGCGCTCTCCCACTTAAGACATTTTTCAAGGCATATGTTGCTGTAAGACTCACAAATATTGTGCTTGAAAATGTTGTACCATAGGAAAAATTAGAATAGGAAAAAAATGTGTTGAATAAGAGAAAAATGTTGGATTAGGCAAAAAATTTGCTGGAATAGGCGAAAAGGAGGAATATTTTGCAATGGAGAAAAGGAGGAAAATTTTGAGAGAAAAAAGGAAACATTGTCAGTTTTTCATTAAAAGTAATGCAGGAAATATTTCTTACTTTTTGCCTACCCCGAGATGATATATATATATATATATATATCACTCCCATGTGCCAATGCCTTATCCTAACAAGAATGTATTTGTGTATCAATGAAGTTGAGAACTATGCCATGGCGAGACTATACTACTGGCAGGGTCACATAAGGTAGACAGATCAAAGCTAAGACACAAGATTAAATCGATTCAAAATCTGCCAGCCCGCACTGGACCAACATTGCAGATTATGGTCCATTACCTCAACATGGCTTAACAATAAAAACAATGGCCCTCATTCTCCGGAGGCTTGTGACATACTCCTTTTGACAGCAGGAAGACCAGCTCAATGGCAGAATGTGCTAAGAATTATCAGGTTCTATCGGGGGACAAAAATAAATATAAGATCAATGGAGTCTACCTACTGAACTTACATTTTGCAGACATCATACTCTTTGCCAGTAGTCCTGAAAAACTAAAGAATGCATTGAAGAGCTAAACAGGACTAAAGTTGGGGTCTGAAGTTGAATATCAACAAAACGCAAGTCATGTTTAACAAATTTTCCATACCAAGGAAAATCCGAGAAGATGGGCAAGAACTAGAAGTGAACAGGTATGTTTAACTTGGACAGGAAATGTCAACAGATGGAAACACCATAATGGAAACTGAGTGACAAACAAAACTGGGGTGGTAAGCTTTTGGAAAACTTAGCAGTACTGTCTTTAAGACAAATTTACCACTCTGCCTCAATTGAATGTGTTTTGATCAATATATCCTCCTGGTTCTTACATATGGCAGTGACACATGGACACTTAATGCCAAAGCCACAAAAAAACGTAAGGTTATGCAGAGAAGTATGGAGAATCGAATTATGAACATAACAAAATGAGACAGAAAAATGTGTGCATAGATTAGTCAGAAAACAAAAGTCTATGACATTGTTAAAAGAGTAAAGCACTTAAAATGGAAACGGGCTGGCCCCATAGCAAGAAGACATGATGATAGATAGACTAAATGAACTCTGGAATAGATTCCACTTGATACTAAACGTCAAAGATAGAGACCAAAGACAAGATGGGTAGATGAATCTACCACATCTGTTGGTACACATTGGCACAAGATTGAAGTTGTTGGAAACTTGCTGGGGAGGCCTTCATCCTACAGTGGATTTACAGCGGCGGAAGATGATGCTGATATATATATATATATATATATATATATATATATATTAGATAGAAATGGTACAAGTCCATGAACTAAGAGCACAGACAGGTCTTGTGAAAAAAGTGCTTTTTTATTTGTCGACAAATAAAAAAGCACTTTTTTCACAAGACCTGTGTGTGCTCTTAGTTCATGGACTTGTACCATTTCTATCTTAAATGTCTTTACAAGTAGCATCCAGGCAATAGTTGCTTTTTTTACATTTATTTTGTTGAATAGGAGTGCCCACTTTACCCTTGTGTGTGTATGTATATATATATATATATATCCTATATAATAATTCGCCAAGTTGTGTGTAACGCCGGACATGCGCAGTACACACTGCTGCGCGCGTGGCACTCATGAGCAGTAGAGACTGCCCGCGTCGTGGCTGATACAGAGCTGGGCGCTCTGAAGGAGCGTCCAGCTCTGTATCAGCCGAGGCGTGGCAAGCCTCCACCGCGTGTGACTGCCCCGCGACCGGCTGCCAGAGGTACTGTGGCCCGTGTAACCGGCTGTTCAACTAGTATATATATATATATATATATATATATATATATATATATATATATATAAATAAGAGAGAGAGAATATGGGCAGCACCCGTGGGACTTTTTTAAAGATAATTTCTTAAAGAAATAAGCAGTAAACAGCAGGTGCTACCCATATTCTCTTTATTTCTACACTAC
Source organism: Rhinophrynus dorsalis (assembly GCA_037306005.1). Lineage (NCBI taxonomy): Eukaryota > Metazoa > Chordata > Amphibia > Anura > Rhinophrynidae > Rhinophrynus > Rhinophrynus dorsalis. The sequence continues at coordinate 135,642,929 of CM074718.1, forward strand.
TTTTGGGGAATGTGCACCTGGCCCTTAATGAAAGTGCAGAGTGAGTGCTTTCCACTATTTTGATATATATATACACACACACACACATATACATGTGGAGCCCAGGAGCTAATGTTGTGGTGCTTAATGGAGGGCAATGCCACCCTTGCTTGTATTTGAGTATGACATGCCTGCTCAATCTTTTGAGCATTTTGGGTTTGTTATTTTGGTTTGATCAAGCTTTCTGTCTTGCAGATATGTTCACTTCTATCTCACCATCCTTTGTTTGATGGTGCTGCTCATATCCAGTGTTATTTGCTATAGACAGGGACAGAGAAGAAAGGGAGAAATGTACTTGCCAATCTTCCTTTCTTATAGACCCACCACGGCACAACCAACCCATAAAATTGTGTATTTTTCACAAATCTGACAAAAAAAGAGAAACCCTGGGACTGTTTCTCTTTAATGCCCCTTTTGGATCTTTTGTTATTTCCAACCAAGCTAGAAGGCTGGCACAAAATTCATGTTTTTTGCTGTGGAAGGACACAGAAAAAGAAATATTGTTGATTAAATGTCTCCCTTTTTATGTTTTAATTATATATATTCAGTTTTAATTGATGAGTGCTATTACAGTATTTTGTAATTAGCTCATTGTTATATGGTTTTCTGATTGAGCTCATAAATTCTTATTGCGCAGTATTCTGCATTGTTGTTCAATACACTTGTAAGTAAACTGCAATGCATCTAATCTGTATTGATTGTAATAGATATTGTTTTTCTGTTTTTTACGTGTTTTTAAGTACTGGAGAATTTTGTATTTAAGAATTGTGATATCCTTTAGTCTGTATTAATGTAATACATTTTGCAAAACATTTAGACTGTATACAACTCAGTGTTTAAATTGCAAAGATGTACTTAAATTTGTCTGAAATTAATCTACACTACTTTCTATAAACAAAAGTGTAGCCTGTGCACATTTTACTAAAAACGCTGATACTGCATCTAGTAGATTTCTTTTTTTAGTGATTGCAAATGCTAATTTATCATAAGTGACAAATATTATGCAACGCCACTGGAGATGATGAATGGATAAACAAAAGGGCAATGTGAAAAACATATTCCAGAACTGATATTTTTGCCCTGGGCACAACTCTTTCTTTTCAGTTATCCGTATATTGCACTTGCCGTTACAATCTGTCTTAACTGCTCATGTAACATTTTTTGTCTTATACATTCATATATAATTTTAAAGAAGTAATAAAGAACTATATTTGTGTAGTAGATTTAAGGTAAAACAGGAATAATATAAATTTATCATATGGAAATATTATAAAACCACTGTGTTGTAATGTGTTGGATAACTCTATGGCACTCAGAGGGCTAATAATTTATTTCTAGTAAAAAAAAAATTAACATCAGAAGTTAAAGTACATAGACTATTGACATGTGAAATACTCTAAGGACTATATTAGATTAATGTAAAATATGATTTATTGCTCAACTCTAGTAGATTTTACTATCATGTTTCTCCATATTACCTTATAAGATTTAGTGCTATGTTATCCATAGTCACATTGGGAATCTAGTTAAAACAAGAATTAATAGCATACTGATTAAGTGTCAGCAGACACGTAGCTAGTTAGATGCTAGAAAAAAAGACTATATTAATTTTTTCCAGAAGCAAATGGTAGTTTCATAACAAACTGAATAATAAAAAATACCATGACAGACAGTAAGACAGACAGAAGTTAAATCCAGAACATTCTTTAGTATAGTAATAATAATATTAATAATAATAATATAAATGCTGCATAAAAACATGCATACAATTCTTAAATTAATGGATGAATACATGTTACAAATATAGCTTAATTACAACATATAAAAGTGGTGTATCTTGATTATTAAATAAATATGTCAGAAAATTTGATTGACATACCTGTGCTCAAGCAGAGAGGTATGTAATGCATTACACATACCTGTTATAAATGAAAAGTGTTAGCCTTGTCAATCTGAGGTCCCAGTCTGCCACTCCTCTCCTTTAAACTAATATCTTATAAATTTTGTTCAATTTTATTAAATAAAGGCTAACTTTTTTTTAACTAAAGATGACAGATTAAAATGTGAGAAAGATCTAGTGATAAATCCATTTGTGTTGAAGGATGATGCAATAAGGCAAAGGAAAAATGCTTGAGAGACATGAGTACTTTTATAGGAGCACAGACAATAGAATGTGTGTTGCAAGTAATAGAAAAATGATATCTCTGAAACTAAGGTGGGATATTGTAGAGTGACAGGAAGACAGGGGATACAGAAACTCAGGAAGAAAAAGCCAATATTAGCATAATTTAACTGACAGTTAACCTCCTTTTTGATTTTACATATTGTCCAAGAGTGAATAATCAAAATCCCTATACTTTTTATTTAATTTTTTAATTTTTTTATGTTTTTGTTTATACTTTTATGTCCTTGAAACTAAGCTCCAAGTTTCTCCAGAGTGCTTTCATTGGGGGCCGAGAAGGCAGAAATATTTACACAGTGGTGCAAAATCCCTGAAGCATGATATGCAGGCTTTTTTACATTGTTCCACTGACTTTTATACAATTTCTTTTTAATTGTTACATTCTCTTTGCTTTCCCAGTCCTTGACAGAAAGCTATCTGGAAATAGATTCAGATAGCTACTTGTCAGAGACATAAAACTGAAGCTTAAAAAAGGTATAGGCAATTTCACTTTCAAATGTATGTACTTACATAATGTGTAAAGTAAAAAAGTAGGTTGTTTGTCACTTTAAATTATCTTTCCAAAACACAGTTGTCTAGAAAATCCCAGTCTCTTCAATGAAAAAAATATCTATGGCTATCATATAACTAAAATTATTGATTAACCAACTAAGTACCATTGCTTTATTTATAGAGTGCACAATTTTATATGGCAACACTATCCTATATAATAATTAGCTAAAACATGTGTAACAACGCAGTCATGCACAGTAGAGACTGCCCGCGGCGCGACTGATACAGAGCTGGACGCTCCGAAGGCAGTCTCTGCTGTGCATGACTGCCCTGCAACCGGCTGGCAGTGGCACTGTGGCCCATGTAACGGGCTCTTCAACTAGTACATTTATAAACAGAACAATAACATTTCAGTGGACAAAGAGCACTCTTTGCAGTGACAGCACTCATGTACAAATCTGTTTTGATGCTAATAGAGGCACTAACTTCATGTTCTTGTGTGTTGTGCCTGCCTAAACCCTTTGTATTAATTTATTTTCCTCAAAAGAAATAGATAAAAAATGGTGGATCCTATGTACTCAATATCCTCCAAACTTAGACTTACTCAAAATGACATAATCCATAAAAGTAATAATCCCAAAAATGATTTATTATACAAAAATAATAAATAAATAGTATCAACTGATGAACCCCACAAGGTCACACATACCTGCATCCTCAACTAAGCCCATAAAAAACAACTTGATGCATATTGTTTTGTGGATTTGTGGGCACCCCATTTGAAACACACGGTTATTATTTCCCCATATAAAATACATTTTGAAGTGTGGTTTAGTCTATATATCTTTTGTTGTACTCATTTATTTTAACCAAGAAATGTCAGCTGTATGCCCAGTTTACCAAGTGGCAGGCAATTTGAGAGTGCATAGAAAAGTATAATTTTCTGAACAAATGTTCAACTGTATACTGTATACCGATGAGCAACCAGTGATAGAGCTGGACACAGTATAAAGTGCAACCATAATAATATCTTCACAAAAAGAGGTCAAGGGGAGACTGCATAAAATGTTATTTCTTGGGGAATTGTGATGGAAAATAGGCAATTTCCTACTTTATCTATGAACATTTTTACCCATAGGAAATACATAAAATGTCCTCCTTTTTACCATTGCCAGTAAATTTCCTACAATAACTTTGCTGTTTTTCACCTATGCTTTCTGTGGCTGTAAGATTTCACACCATAATGCGAGTGCTGAGAGATGAAGTGAAGGAATAAACAGCTGAAAGTAAAAGTTGTTGGCAAGTTTATTCCTACAGCAACATATGTGTTGCATTGTCCTTTGCCCATGACTCTAATTACCTGCATGAACAACTCTGTCACAGCCATCCTTGAAAGAAACTGTGATCTGGAATATGCTAGCAAAGTGCAACAGTTGACATCAGTTCTTTCAGACCTATTTATTCAACTAAAGAAAAGGACAGCATATCATTGTCAACTATGCTGGTACATAGAAGAACAATTACAACATGACTAATGGTGGTGGTGGAGGTTATGATTCTTGTCACCTTCAACTAGCTCAATGTCATCATCCTCCATGCCTTACATTTGCATCACAACAGCAGTAGTATACATGGTGTTACAGACGAATATATTATTCCACTCCCTAAGACATCTGTAATAATACAATAATGTGCCCTTTGGCCCAATGCCTTTTTTAGGAGTGCTTCTACTGCTGCTAGTTTCTGCATTTCTGATTTCTTGCTAGAATGTCTCCCTTCAGACCTGTGATTGTGCTTCAGGTGATATTTTAATGCAGAGGTGCCAAAATGGAATCCTGCTGTCCTCCTGCTCACATGGTTTTTACACAGACAACATATAGCAACATGTTTAGCTTTTGGGTCATGAGTGAAGTATCTCCATACTGTATATTTCACAGACTGAGGAGTTTAAGAGGGACAACTAGTACTACAGTGGATAGCTTTTGCCATTGTACTAGCAGTAGGTGTCAATGACATTGCATTTCCAACAGCATCACTCAAAATAGCTAGGGTTATGGATGTTGATGATGACCTGTGTTGCAGTTTACCCAACAATAGAGTATATGTTATGTTTAAGTGCTTCTCCCCACCTGCCCAGTGTCCATTCTACTGCTCCTTTCCTGATTATATTGCCAGTTGTACTGAGAGTGTTGTTTAATTTTCATAATTTTTGAACCTTGACTTGTTTAAAAGGATAGTAACCCCCCGAACAACGTGACGCCAAAAGCAAACAATCATGCAAACATACTGAACTCCCTTATTCCCATCTCTCAAACCTTTATGGTTTGAGAGATGTAAGACAAGAAAGACCTCTGCTCCCTCCCCCTTCTCATGCATCCGCTGTATAGCGGACGTCATGAGATCCTGCTTCCAGGACCAGACGGCGGCTTTGCAGGAGCGCTGTCATCTAGATATCTCCGTATTATTGCTTCATCAGTATGGTCTAAAACGTGTGCCTGGCTTGCAAGCACATGTTGTAGACCATTCCGATTAAGTAATTATACGGAGATATCTAGATGACAGAGCTCCTGCAGAACCGCCGTAAGTCGGTCGACCGGATTCTGCCTCTGACAGCTTTACAGCTCATCAGGCAGAAAGGGGAGGGAGCGGAGGACTTTCTTGTCTTACATCTCTCAAACCATAAATGTCTGAGAGATGGGAATAAGGGAGTTCAGTATGTTTGCATGATTGCTCGCTTTTGGCAACACGTTGTTCGGGGGGGGGGTTACTATCCCTTTAACATCCCCAGCTTCTTCTGTTCTGACTCTGTCTAGAATCTGACCTGCTTCTTGTCTCTGATTCAACACATTCACTAGTTTTCCATCACCATCACATAATCTATCTAATCTGCATCTCCAGACTGTGAACACAATCTCTACCAGATCGTTCATATCATTTTTGGCCCCAGCCTGTGAACACCATCTCACCCAGAGGACTCATCTAATCTGTTGCCCCAGGCCTTGTACACCTTTGCCTCCAGAGAATCCAGTTCATCTGTGCCTCCAGGCCATGAATATCTTTATTGCCAGAGAAGCCATCTCAAATGTGGCTCCGGGCTGCAAACACCTTTGCTGCAAAAAAGTCCATCTGATCTGTGGCTATAGACCACAAACTCCATCTCTGCCAGAGGATCTTCTCAACTGTGGCTCCTGGCCATAAATGCCTTCATAATCTATTCTTCTGCTCCTTCCCTATTCCTGGTATCCAGCCCTAGCATTGCTTCTATCTGTTCCTTAGCTACCCTTGTATGCCTGATCTTTTGCCTTAACTACTTATATTGGCTTTAACTGTCCTCTACTTAGTGGTCCCGAAGTCTCTTGCCTTCTTCTTCCTAACCTGGCCCTAACTGAAACAGGAGTCAGATATCCAAATTTTGCAGTGGGAGCAGTTCTACCCTGCTTTCGGCTGTAGCAAGATTACAAATATGACTGTCAATGAACTATAGCTTGGTTCTCTACCATAGTACCCCTGAGTCTGGTAAGAGTTGTAAGCTAACCTGCACATTACATAGTAATCAGGCTTATAGATCCCACAGAGGTGGCAAGGACCAGTAGGAACAAGTCCTCTTCTTCCTACTTGTCCTTGCCAGTAGGAATGTTCTCTCATCCCATGCATACCACCATAAAAGTCTGGATTGAAAGTTGGATATCATCTTAGATATGTTAATTAGTCCTTCTATCATGGTATCACCCCTGCCTCATCCTCTCAGAACCTACCATCATCCAGACCTCAAATGATGGATCCTCTCCGGAGTAAGCCAATTAAGATTCATCTAACAGAAAGTTTCCATGATGTTAGATGTTAGAACATTGAGGATTCCTTAACCAGGGTCTGCTCCCTTCCCCATATGTTCAGTTCTCACTTTGCACATGTAACATTTATCAAATCCCTCCTGTAGGATGAGGTAACTGCATGGGCATCCCCATTAATGGTGCTGCTAGAATATTATGTATTTTCTCTGCTTATAGGGCATTCTTTGATTCTACTGGTATGAAAACATCAGTAGAATCAGCATTACTGGATATTTACCAAGTGAGTCAATCAGTAGATGAATACAATATTATTCCTTTGAATGCAACATATTTCTTTGCAATGTGTTATGTACTCCTCTGACACTCAAAGTGTTAAATCTTGGACTCTAACTTACAAGACTCAATGAGAAGCTTAAATATTATTACAGATCTCTAAGGCTATGCTTTGTCTACAGGGGACTGAATACCATTACATTAAAAACCTGTTACTTCTTGTCACTGATTTCCAAACTCTTGAGGGAGCAACTTGAGGGAGCAAGTCAGTCCTATGGGAAGTATACAATCAGAATCTAGGATGGTGATGAGCTGAAAACAGGACTTAACAATCACATGGTCTCTATAAATATCTTGTCATGCCCTTTTCACTGTGCAATGTCTCCAAGGCTTTGTCAACAACATATTCAGGGATGTTGTTATCTCGTGTAATTGTTTACTTGGATGATATCTTGATCTACTCATCCAACATGGCTTTGTATCAGGAATACTTATGTTCAGTACTCAAAAGCCTTAGTGAAAATTCCCTTTTTGTTAAAGTGGGAAAATGAGGAAACACTTTGATAGAAAAAATCTTGGAGTATTTGTTGTAAATTACAAACTTTGCTATGGTAATCAGTGTTAAACAGTGGAAACAAAAGATAAAATTTCCTGTATAAAAACTGGTATTAATGCAAGAGTGGACAGCATAATATTGCTGCTGTACAAATCATTGGTAAGGCCTCACTTAGAATATGCAGTACAGTTTCTGTCACCTGTACTTAAAAGGTATATTATAGAATGTGTAATATTGTAGAGAAGAGTAACAAAATAAGTTAATGGAATGGGGAAATTAAAGTAAAAATAATATTCGCCTCACTGAAATCGGTGAAAAAATTGCACTTTCCGCTTGGTGAATAATTTCTCACGTAAAGTGTAGATTTTTTTGCTTTTTTCCACTTTTTTGGCCTAGCTTATTCCATTTAAATCAATGGGAACATTGAATTTACAAACATATAACAATTATTATTTTATTTCCCAAAGGCATAGTATGAATGATTTCTGGGGGGTTGTTTACTGGGATTGGGGGGCAGTTAATAAAAACTAAATCCTAAAAAAACATAAGACATGACATAAAAGGGGTCTGAGGAGGGTGCCTGTGTTGATGGGTGGAGTCTGGGGAATGAATCAGTTGAACAGGGAATTTGTTTTGGGGGGTTTCTTGACTGGTATTGGGGAGACAGTTAATAAAAATTTCAATAAATAAAATAAGAAATGTGTATGTAAAGTGATGGAGACAGGAACACCCTGACATAAGCTGCCACTGCTGTGGACTGATACTTGACTTTATAGAGTACTTTGTAGAGGTTGATTTGTTAGATTTGTTGGTAGAAAACCAAGCCCTAAGGAAACATTGATTTGTAGGACTTACCCTTGTTAGAAACAAACTCCCAAAAATAGTTTATTTTTTTGTAGGACTATGTTTTGTTTTGTTTTGTTTTTTTATTTATTTATTTTCAAAGCACAAGCCCTGAGAAAAAAAAAATAAAAATGCCCTACTGGCCCATTGCCAGTTGTCCTCCTAAGTCCATAATTGCGGAATTTGCAACTGCTGTTCTTACTGCTGCCGCTGAGTTGTTTAAGCAGCATGATGATTAGGCAGCTGAAAGGGAATGGGATCAACAATAGCAGTAACATGGGTGATGGATGATGAAGATTCCAGTTGCCATGACTATCTCCAGTGATGTGACAGTGAGGCAGTAGCAGCATGATATGTAGCCCCCAGTCTATGTGAAGAAAAGAAGAAGTTGGACAATAATTCTTCTCCACCTGTCCCACCTCCAAAATCATGTGTGTTATTAGAATAGAAATGATTCCCTTGAGATCAGGAAATGTGGCTCTTATTAGCAACTGCAATGTGCACAGTGCATATGGTAAATAACATCTGGGGGCACAACTGTATCCAAACACCATGACACCAGAAGCCAAGTACTGCCACTGTCACTATACCCCTTGTCCAGAACCCGCTAAAGACACATGACAACTTGCTGACAGTTTAATAGTAATGATGAACCTTCCCTGCCAGCATCCTAGCATATTCTGTGGGATGGAATCTCCTCAGATGCCGCTTGATAACCTGGTATCGATTCTCCTCCACCACACTTGCATGTGTGATTAGTGCACCACACAGTGTGCAATGGGTAGAGACGAACTGCCACATCCTAACTTCAACAGAATGGCTATCATTTGGAGGGGAAGGTAACGATGAACAAGGTGGACTGGCAGAGAATGTAGCTGTTAACATAGAGGAAGAAGGTGATTGTGATGGTGAGCTAGTTGTTTAGCTCGTCATGGAACTTTCAGTCTCTGTTTGGATTTCTCTATTCTTCCTCCTCTTTGATCTCTGCCTCACCTCTTGTTGCTTTTCTGGAGAGTCAGGGGCTACAGTAACAGCGGTGCTTGATTTCTGTGATGGGTGTTTGGCTTTAACATGTTTAACATAAATGTCATGATGTCTTTGTTTCATGTGTGATATGAGGAATATTGTGCCAAGGTGTGTTCCCTCCTTTCCCCTTCTCACTGACTTTGGTGCCATTGGTGATGACTGCACTGTGCCTGCCCCAAGAGAAAAATATTCCCACACCCATGACTTCAGAGGGGAGGGAACAGTTGGAGAAGAATGACCTCTTTCTTCTTGTCCTCTACATTCCCCTTCACTGTCTGTGCTGGCAGTGGATGATGTTGCTGCTTTTGCCTCAAAATCAGCACTACAACTAGGACCAGGAGTTTTGCTGGCACTGGCAAGTGGGACCTGTCCTAGTCCTGCATCACTTGTTGACTTACAACTCAGCAGCAGCAGGAATTAGAGCAGTTGCAAATTCCACAAATTCGAAAAGCTCATTGCTAGTGGAGGTGGTGGTGGTGATGCCCATTCTCATCCCTGTCTCCCATTCCTTCAGTTTCTGATAAAAAGACAATTAATGTCTCTTCCACCTCAGCTTCTCTACCATCTTCATCATTATCACCACCACCACTAGTCCCGCTCCTTATGTGCTGCTGCTGCTCTATTACAGACATCTCACTGCTGCTTGGAGGAGGTGATGAGCAATGTGACAGAAGGTCTCTTAATGTCACACTTGGCATTTCCTTTTGACCTGAAGAAGAAGGCAGACCAGCAGCAGTAGCAGCAGATCTGTGCTCGTGCTGGTGGTATTAATTCTGAGCCTGCTTTCCCCCAACACAAGTTCTGGACTCTTCAGGATCATGGTCCACTTGGACACTGTAGCAAAGGGAAGGGGAGGAGGACTCCCAGAGCCAAAGGAATGGTGTGGGCTCCCTTGACCGCTAGTCTGGACGCTCTCAAATGCTTCCCCTACCACTCTCCTAACACTTGTCCCACCGTCAGCTTCACCATTACTGTTACTACTACTACTACTAACATCAAGTTCAGTCCCAGAGACTTCCTCCTTACAGTCACTAGTAATATGAGGATATTGATTACCTCCTCTTTCATTCCTAACACTAACAAGCTACTGGACCCTCTAGTGGTCGTAGTACTAGCACTGGGAAAGACAGTTTGGGGATGGGAAGTGTGACACTGTCACACTTGGTATCATCTTCTTGTCCCCCCCCCCCGAGTATTACAAGACACACTAGCAGCTGGTTCAGCACTGGTGGAAGCAGGTTCAGCACTGGCAGTAGGCACAGCACTGGTGGCAGCAGGGGCAGCATTTCTGACAACAGTCACAGTGTTGGTGGGAGCAGGTTCAGCACTGGCAGCAGGCACAGCACTGGTAGAAGCAGGGGCAGCACATCTGACAAAGCACAGCACTAGTGGCAGCAGGGACAGAACGTCTGGCTGCAGGTACATGTTAGGGACCAGGAACCAGACAGACACAAAAATGTAAAATGCAAAACATCTTTATTAAAATGACCAAAGCAAACAAAGCAAAATTGTGATCCAGGAACGTAAACCAAAAGACAAGCTGGGATTAGGAACCAATGTAGGTACTCAGACAATCGGGAATATGGAGAGCAGCGATGTCAGGAACAATACAGAAGTCAGGAGCCAGAAGGGACGTCAGAGGAAGCCAGGGAATGCACAGATAATCAGGAGCTCAGGAGAACACTCTTGCAGCAAGAAGCAGACACAAGGGCGAGGAGGAAGTGAGCCTAGCTGCTTTAAATACCCTAGAAGGGGTTGGCTGATGTAACGGAAGCTAGGAAGAGACCTCGTCGCCTTCCACCATTGTTCCCGGGTCTCTCCCTCTCGATGCCAGATAAGCGCCGTCGAATGCACAGGTTGAAGTATGGAACGGTCACTGAAACAGTCGCAGGATCGCTGGAAGCAGGGAAACACGGGCAGTAGAGAGTGCGGCCTCTACTCCCAGTCAAAGGATCACTGGAAGATGTTGCAGGAACACAAGGATGAGAAGATGGAGTCCACGTCACCACCTGACAGCATACGAAGTTGGGTTGCAGGAAGCTGGCAGCAGGCGGTCAACGATTCAGGATACTTGGCGCAGATGGGTATCAGAGTGGACACTTTAGACCATAAGCAATACAAGACTCCAGGACTCCTTGTTCACTCAGAATAAGACTGACTTTATTGTACAAAACCACACATATTTATACAGATCAACTACAATGAAGTACATTGGCCAACCAGATATAATAGGGTGAGGGGCAGAGATAATACAATCCAAACATAGGACAAGGAACCAGCAGCAAATGGTAAGGGCTGACACATTGGGAGCATTCACAGAGGTAATCAACTCACAACATATAATACAAAGCACTGACAACAGAGTTTCAGGTTATAACTTAGGTGACTCACAGATTGAGGTGCGTGAATGGATTAACACACAGCAGGGGGTCTCAATACATCTTACAGTACACAATACAATGGCTTGATGGACTGCAATACACATTCAAAGAATTAACCCCTCACTGCACCTTCCCAGGGCAGTTTTGTGTAATACAGTACATTAGCCCCATTCCCATTAAGTCTATCAAAAGTCTTTTTTAGTGCACAACCAGGGCAAAATGTCCACAGTCTTTGGGTAAATAGTTCTAGGGCCAGACAAGGGCTCAAGTAATGGGTAGGATCCATTACATTTCTCCCCCTTTTTTGTACCAAGCCAGCGGTTGCGGTAGTAAATGCTGGCTTGGGACTCTAGTATAGCCTTACTGCTGGGAGCTACTTGTCTGGACAGTTCGTCAGTCCATAGGCCTTGGTCCTAGGCCAGCAGCAATGGTTGAGCCCCTTGTCCTAGGCCAGTGAAAATGTGTACAAGCCCGTTGTCCTGGGCCAGGAGAAAATGGGAGCCCCTTGTCCAGGCCTGGAAATAATAAACAAGCCCCTTGTCCTGGGCCAGGAGAAAATGTGAGCCCCTTGTCCGGGCCTGGAAACAATGCACAACCTCCTTGACTTGGGCCAGGGGTGCAATTTTGATCCTTGGTTCTGGGCCAGGGAAACTGGTGCCTTCTGGTTCTGGCTAGCACCAAGTTGGGAGGCCTCTCCTGGGCCATGCTCCAGGCAGAGCTGGGGTCAAACTTTCCTGGATCTATTTGTCACTCTCCTATATGCCTAACGCTTGTAAAGTGCCGAAACGTTTTTTCCTTCTGGCACTCGGAGACTTAATATAACAGCTTCTCTTGGTGGGATAGAGAAGAAAAGCAGTACTTTGTCTTTATCTATAATATTGTAATTTATTGTAATTTATTGCAAGAATGTGGTTATATCATTAAGGGATTTAGAATTTTCGTATATTATGCGATTATTCACTTACGCTTCTGATTGGCTCCTGGAGGGTTAATTTAGGGTCAGATCAGTAGACACTGGCCATTCACTTGCGCAGAAATGCGTTGAGCGGACATCGAACTATTCCACGTGCAGGAAGCACGCCATCTGATCAATTAGTCAAGCTCCTGCTGAACCGGAGGCCAGAAGGGAGTATCTGACATCGCACAACAACGGGGATTTCTGGACTTAAGCCACGGGTTGAACGGGGAGAGTACGTGGGGAGAACGATGCACGATACAAAGACCTTTTGATGGGCTATTGACTCAAGCAACCTTCTAGTAAGCAGACATCCATTCTCCTTTGATGTTGCAAGCTATGTTTGTTTGGTCTTTAATTTATCATTGTACGTGTCACTGATTGTCCAGACATCACCCACTCTCACATTATATTGTGTGCTGATATATCCCTGATCATATACTCCAAATAGACTTGTACTATCTGTACATTGGTCTATGCTTCAGCTCATTATATAACTTTCAAGCACACGTTTATTGTGTAGATAGACATATATTTTTTAATTCATTTGATTATTTATATGTATTTACTTGTATGTACATTCCTATAATTGTGACATCTTCAATTCTACATAGAATTGTATATTGTGTTTTTTACTAATAAACCATATATTCATTTTTTCTTTTATTATATTCGCAAGTCATAATTTACTACACTTAGAGGATATTTTCCTGCACTGTCTACCCCTCCCCTTCTTCTCGATTTATTTTGCATGTATTACGGTGACCCCTGAGTGGATTTCCTTTACATGGAAAGACTTTAGACAAGCAGCAGAAGAGAGAATGTCCACTGCCCTTGCTTGAATTTTTGGCTATAGGGACAGTTTGGTTAATATAATTCTGACATAGTGGAATATACCATTATTTTTGTTTTGCGATATATATTTCCTAGTCATTCTACTCATATAGATTTCTCTCTATCCCACATAGTGTGGACCTATTTTTTGTGCGCTGTGTCTCTCTTTTTTGTTTATACTGGTACTGTTTTGGTAAATCTTGGGGTATTTTTTACCAATCTTTTTGACACAAGCAGCCGAGAATAATGGACCACACTATAGACAATACTGTAGGCAGTATTGAATTTATCTGTTTAGATAGAAACACAAAGACATCAATTATTGATGGAAGAGTATTTAAATGGTACTACAACCAATCTTACTATTATTGAAACACCACAAATAGACGTTCACAAGAATTTCTCCTTACTAGAGAAATTACTTAAAAAAGAAATGAACTATTGGTGGGAGTGTGTCACATTAGAAAAATACATACAGTTGAAACAAATACCACGTGGCCTTAGACTTACCAAAGAACCAGCATATGGCTTTGAAGATGAGGAATTCTACTGTGAATGGCTTGACACCCTGGATAGATGCTCTTTTTCTCTAATGCAACATATAATCAAATATAGAAAAAACACCTTACCAATATTGATAAAGAAATTGAAGAAGTAAGAGCAATCTTGGAGCCATTTAAGAACACAGAGGAATTCCACACCTTGGATAGAAATATCAATAACAACGTGGAAAATTTCGAGAAAGAGATTGTTACAAGAAAAGAGAAAAAACTTAAAAGAGATGATGAAGACTACAAGGGAGATAGAGTTAGATATTGGCATAGGAAACTGCAACATCAGGGAACTACCCACATTCCAAATAGCAAAAGGAGAAAAACTACATATCAATCAGAAGTCGAATATAACCACCTACCAACCAAACACTCTAAGAAAACATCTGATAATATAGAGACCCAACAAGAGAATGGGAATTATCATACCATAGATAACATCACAATAAATCTTCCTGAAACCCACATGAAGGATAACATTGCAATGGCAGAACCCCCAGAGAAAACCACCATTACAGTTCCTCCAGAGAATGAGGTACTTGTAACCACTACACATAACTTTATTTCTACCATCTCCACTACTCCAAAGCAATCAGAATTTGGGACATCCCCTATTGAACCCTGTAGTACATCTGCCCCTCCACATGTGGCGGAAAGTCAGGCAGATACACCCTTACAACCAGGCACATTCAGAGAAGATACACCCAAAACTTCTAAGGATTCCCATAAAAGGGACTCTCTGAAAAACAAGAAAAAACTTAACAAAAATAAGAACAAGATTCACCCTCATAAGGATAACTTAGGTGCCAGACCAAAAACCACCACTCAGAACCATTTTTTATCCAAAGGACCAAAAAGACCCATTCAAAATCACTGCCAGGGTCTCGCAGTACGTGGTGGGCTCACTCCCACTTACCAAACAGGGATCAAAGGGGAACTGGAGAGCTCTCTCTTACTCTCCAGGCTGGGGTTCTCAGGAAAAGTCACAGTGTTGCTGGTGTGGCATACCTTCTTCCTTACCAGTTCAGGGTCCATGTGGCCACTGGGAAGGACCGCAGTCCCACTTTCCATGGCAAACTCCTCCATCACCCTGGGGAGCACACATCCTCAATTTTCCGGGGCAACAGCAACAGGGGACGGACTGGGGCTGCTGGTGGGGACCTGCGTCTCTTCCACCACAGCAGGGGCTTTCCAGGCCCTGGTGAGCTCGCTCCTACTCACCAGGCCAGGGGTTACAGGGGGGCTGGTGGGGCACATCTTTCCACCCACCAGTTCACAAAACATATCCACAGGAGGGCCAGCAGCACTGCTGTCTTCGGGCCCGCTGGGGTCCGCCTCTTGTAGGCCATCACTTGCAAGGCCCTTCTCTGCCTTAAGGGAGACCGCAGTCCCATCCCTCAAGGCGGCATCATCGATGGCCCTGGGGAGCACACACTGCTCCTCTTCCAGGGCATTTTCCAAAACAACAAGGGGCATCACTTTGGGGCTGCTGTTGAGCTCTTCCACACTCACCACAGCAGGGGGTTCACAGGGACTGATGGGCTCTCTCCTACCCATCAGTTGGGGCATACAATTGCTGCTGGTGGGGACCTGCGTCTCATCCACCGCAGCTGAGAAAGCAGGGGAAGGGGCAACATGCCTATCAGGGGAGATGCCTGTCTCATCCCCTGATGCAGAGGCATCTTCTTGGCTGAGGAGGAACGCATTCCCACTCCTCAGCTCAGGCAAAACATTTTCCAGGGGCAAAGGGTTATCAGGGAGGACCGTTGTCCCACTCCCTGATGTGGAGAAAACACAAGGGGCACTGGTGAGGAACGCATTCCCACTCACCAGTGTGGAGCGAACAAGGGAAACTCCATCCAAGTCCTCAGCTTCACTGAGGTCCTCCTCAGATGAGTAACCCCCCAGTCTTTTTCTTCCTCTAGGGCCTACCGGATTTATTGCCATAATCTGGCATACATATATTCCACATCACACTCCCAACTGACTGTATTGCTCAAGTTCTCTTGTAGGCTCATGGGAACATTCCCCCCTAGCATATCCTCTCGTTTGGCCAAAACTTCCCAGAAGAGGTCATTTCCTGGACTGCCAAAGTTCGGATCCCAAAGATAGGCATCCCAAACCAGCCCTTGGATCTCACATCGCAAGCGGGCCGGGGAGAAGGTTACTGGGGGCTCAAGGCCATACTCCTGTTCCATGTGATTTACCAGAGCCCAGTAGGCGTCTTGCATCCGTAACGCCTCTGTGATACAACCGCCCAGCTCTGGAACAAAGTCATCTACAATATCGCCCAGCCGGAACCTCCACTGGAACCGGATTCATTTGAATCGGTTTTTGTATGACCCAAAAGTATCTGCCATATCTTACTCTATGCAACCGATGAAAGAAAGAGAAATCCCACTGTTAGCCACCAGTGTAATGGAAGCTAGGAAGGGACCGCGTCACCTTCCGCCATCGTTCCCGGATCTCTCCCTCTCAATGCCAGATAAGCGCCATCGGATGCACAAGTTGAAGTATGGACGGTCACTGAAACAGTCGCAGGATCGCTGGAAGCAGGGAAACACGGGCAGTAGAGAGTGCAGCCTCTACTCCCAGTCAAAGGATCACTGGAAGATGTCACAGGAACACAAGGATGAGAAGATGGAGTCCACGTCACCGCCTGACAGCATACGAAGTTGGGTTGCAGGAAGCTGGCAGCAGGCTGTCAACGATTCAGGATACTTGGTGCAGATGGGTATCAGAGTGGACACTTTAGACCATAAGCAATACAAGACTCCAGGACTCCTTGTTCACTCAGAATAAGACTGACTTTATTGTACAAAACCACACATATTTATACAGGTCAACTACATTGAAGTACATTGGCCAACCAGATATAATAGGGTGAGGGGCAGAGATAATACAATCCAAACATAAGACAAGGAACCAGAAGCAAATGGTAAGGGCTGAAACAATGGGAGCATTCACAGAGGTAATCAACTCACAACATATAATACAAAGGACTGACAACAGAGTTACAGGTTATACAGTAGGTGACTCACAGACTGAGGTGCGTGAATGGATTAACACACAGCAGGGGGTCTCAATACATCTTACAGTACACAATACAATGGCTTGAGGGACTGCAATACACATTCAAAGAATTAACCCCTCACTGCACCTTCCCTTGGAAGCAAGCCAGCAGTCTAATGCAGGGCAATTTTGTTTAATACAGTACATTAGCCCCATTCCCATAAAGTCTATCAAAAGTCTTTTTTAGTGCACAACCAGGGCAAAATGTCCACAGCCTTTGGATAAATAGTTCTAGGGCCAGGCAAGGGCTCAAGTAACGGGTAGGCTCCGTTACAGCTGATAACAGTCAGGTAAGTAACCATGGAGACTGAGAGGTCAAGGCAGTTTGTTAAGCATCAGCTCACTTAGCATGGCTCAGGGAAGGCAAGGCAGAAGTAATCAATAGGCGAATATAAGACCAGATTAGTCAAACCATGACAGTACCACCTCTCAACGACCCCCCCCCCCCGCAGGGTAGGACCAGGTTTGAGGGGAAAGCATGCATGGAAATCAGAGGCGGTGTAAAGGTTTGTTCGACACACAGACACAGTAGGTTTGGATAAAACACAATTTTAGAGGTAACAGAGGTAAGCCCACACAGGTCCAGTATAAGTAGAGAGTCCATTGAACAACATACTGACACAGGTCAGGCAGATCTTGTGTGAGTCCCAGTTTATCAGTATTGCATGGGTTAATAGTAGGCAGCGAATGTTGACAGGCCTTAGTGTTGCAAAGCTTTATAAGAAGCTCAAACAGAGGTGAGAGCTTTAATTCGAGTATCGCCCAAGGTAATGGATACCAGACAATTGTGAACTGCCGTAGCAGTAGCGGAGACTGAGCAACTTGAGCACCACCGTAGCAGTAACGGAGACTAAGCAACTTGAA
Organism: Rhinophrynus dorsalis; assembly: GCA_037306005.1. Classification (NCBI taxonomy): domain Eukaryota; kingdom Metazoa; phylum Chordata; class Amphibia; order Anura; family Rhinophrynidae; genus Rhinophrynus; species Rhinophrynus dorsalis. Next base: position 135,660,788 of record CM074718.1, read on the forward strand.
CACTGCAGTAGCAGTAACGGAGACTGAGCCACGTGAGCACTGCTGTAGCAGTAACGGAGACTAGGCAACTGGACGCTGCCTTAGCATTAATGGAGACTGAGCAACTGAAGCGCTGCCGTAGCAGTAACGGAGACTGAGCAATAGGAGCACTGCCATAGCAGTAGCGGAGACTGAGCCACTTGAGCACTGCCGTAGCAGTAACGGAGATTAGGCAACTGGATACTGCAGTAGCAGTAACGGAGACGTGAGCAACTTGTGTACTGCAGTAGCAGTAACGGAACCTGGTCAGCGTGGGCACTGCCGTAGCAGAAACGGAAAACTGAGCAACTCACCCTGAGAGAAACCAACCCTGGGACGGCTCGTAAAGCAGAGCAATGGGAATGTCTCCAGGGCAACACGGAGGCAACCGAGACCAATCTGCAGAGCTGTCCAGAGACAGCGAGAGGCAAGTACTACCCTTAACCGGAGACCGGTCAGAGCGTGCAAAGGAGGCAGCAGCCCAACCGGGCAGGATCCACACAGCACAGAAACGTAGAACAGTCCGTGTCGGTACACGGAGCAGGAACCTCAGCCAATCCAACTTGATACACGGAGCAGGAACATCAGCCAATCCAAGTCGGTACACGGAGCAGGAACGTCAGCCAATCCAAGTCGGTACACGGAGCAGGAACATCAGCCAAGCCGGGTTGGTACACAGGAGATGAGAAGCAGAATGGTCAGGCAGTCCGGGTCGGTGCACAGGCAGGAAACAAGATGCAGAGTAGTCAGGCAGGCAGGGTCGATACACTGAGAGCACACAAGAATCAGGAACAAGCGCTGGTACTGGAACACCACAAAAGGGCACCGGAGAACCTAGTATTTAAGGACAATACTGGGTGAGATAATCACAGTGCAGCCAATAGGCGTTAGGCAGGAGTGGAAACTGACAGAATGTCACAGAGTAGCATGGGCACCGTGATAGGAGGGCAGGGGCATGCATGTCTGAGGCTGGAACCCATGAGCGCTACTCTGGACCGTACCCCTTCCAATGGACCAAATATTGAAGCCTCCCTTTGAACCTACGAGAGTCGACTATGGAACGGACCTCGAACCCCTCATGGCCGTCAAGGGGCACCGAATAGGGTCGAGGAGTGACAGTAGTAAAATTATTGCATACCTGGGGTTTCAGCAGCGAGACATGGAACACATTGTGTATTCGGATATTGGAGGATACGGAAAGTCCCACAAAATGGGGTGCCAGTTTCTGAGAGGGCACTCAGAGGTGGAGATTTCTGTAGAAAAACCAGACCCTCTACCCGACCTGGTAGGAGGGTGCTGGTAGACATTTATGATTAGCTTGGAGCTCCTGGGATGGTTGTGAGCATCACAGTGACTCTTGGACCTGCACCCATGTGGAACAGATTGGCTGAAGATGATCCTCCAGTGCCGTAATCCCCTGGGGATTAACAAATCTGGAATCATGGAGGGTCAATACCCATAATTCACCATGGAGGGGGAGAGCCGGGTAGAAGCTGAGACTGCACTGTTACGAGCAAACTCCGCCCAAGATAGCGGGTCCGACCAGTTATTCTGATGGTCTGAGATGTAACATCACAGGAATTGCTCCAAGGCCTGATTAGCCCTTTCCGCAGCCCCATTCAGTTGGGGGTGGTAGGTCAAAGAGAAGGAGAGTTGGATACCTAGTTGAGCACAGAAGGCCCTCCAGAATCTCGAGACAAACTGGCTACCCTGGTCAGAAATTATGACTTTGGGAACCTTGTGTAGCTGATAGACCTCTTTGATAAAGACCATAGCCAACTCTTTAGCGGATGAGACTTTTTGAATGGTATGCAGTGGATCATCTTAGAAAATTGGTCAACAACCATGAGGATGACATTGATACTGTTGGACAGAGGAAGGTTGACTATGAAGTCCATGGCAAGGTGTGACCATGACTTCTCACCATTGGGTATGGGTTGGAGAAGGCCCACTGGAAGGTGACAGGGTGATTTAGTCTGCACATAGACTGGAGAGGCAGCGACAAAGGCAGCAATATCACTGTTAAGTTCAGAAGAGATGGGAAACCGACCAGAGAAGCTGGATCTTTCCGGGTTGACCTGCTAACTTAGTATTATGGTAGGTTGAAAGTACCTTGATACAGAGGTTAACAGGTAAAAAACAGCACCCAGCGAGAGTCTCAGCAGAGATGTTATGCTGGTATGTATGGTGGCCAGTACTTTGTCCTGAGGAATAATAGGACTAGGAGCCCATAAGAGAAAGAAGCCATGAAAGCCTCAGTATTCCAACCAACCTCGGCTGCCAGGGTACAAAACTCTATGGCATAATCCAAAACCGTCCTTGTACCCTGCTGGATGGACATTTAATTGCTTGGCAGCTGAGGGGGAGTGGCCCGGTACATCAAATACCCTTTTAAAGGATGCCACAAACTCATGGTAATTGTATATTATAGGTTTCTGTGTCTCCCAAAGGAGATTAGCCCTTGTCAAGGCCCTGTCAGAGAGTAAGGAAATCCCGAGGACCACCTTACTCCTATCAGACAGGGAGGTCTGTGGTACCATCTCCAGATAGATGGGTCACCCCCTAACACTGGAGAAGCGGGGCAGACCCAGTCATGCCTCTAACAACATCAGAATCACCATTGGCAGCCAAAGCGGCAGCATCTATAGGGACAGCCTGCGCTGGGGGTTGCTGAGGTGGTAGAGCCAGATGCACAGTATGGAGCAACAAAGTCTGGAGGGCTAATGCAAACTGTTCCATGCGCTGTACTACCTGGTCCAGCCTGAAAAAATAATTTGGTGGATTGCCTGCGCCTTCTGAATTCATGGTCCTTGTGTACTGTTAGGGACCAGGAACCAGACAGGCACTAAAATGTAAAATGCAAAACACCTTTATTAAAATAACCAAAGCAAAATCATGACCCAGAAGCATAAACCAAAAGACAAGCCATGGTCAGGAACTAATGCAGGTACTCAGATAAGCCAGGGTCAGAAATACGAATATCAGCAATGTCAGGAACAAGCCAGGAATCAGGAGCCGAAAGGGATGTCAGAAGAAGCCAGGTCATGCTCAGATAAACGGGAGCTCAGGAGAATGCACTTGCAGCCAGAAGCAGACACAAGGTCAAGGAGGAAGTGAGCCTAGCTGCTTTATGTACCCTGGAAGGGGTTGGCTGATAACATTTAGGTGAGTAACCATGGAGACTGAGAGGTCAAGGCAGTTCGTTAAACATCAGCTGACTCAGCATGGCTCAGGGAAGGAAAGGCAGCAGTAATCAATAGGCGAGTGTTAGACCAGATTAGTGTCATGGTTTGTTTTGACTCTCAGACACAGAGTTAAGATAAAAACACAACTTTATTGAAAGTTTAAAGAGAACCCTCACGGGTCCTGACATACACATATATAAACACACAACTTGTACAGAGTAGTAGAGAACAATGGTACAGCGAATATGGATAGGCTGTACCGGCCTTGCCAATATACCGGGCAAGGCAGCCTTAGGACTGGCACAACGAGTGAGTAGGCTCTACCTGCCTTTCCAATATACTGGGCAAGGCAGCCTGGAGACTGGTAGCAGGAGATAGAAAAAGGCTCTACCGGCCTTGCCAATATATCGGGCAAGGTAGCCTTAGGATTGGCAAAACAAGTGACTGGGCTCTTCCGGCCTTGCCAATATACCGGGCAAGGCAGCCTAACAAGGACTCAGTGTAGGCAAGTACTGGTGAAGAGGTGGAGCAAACCAGTCGCAAGTGCTGGACAACATAGAGACCTACCGCTGCGGTATAGGAGTCAGCAAGCAGCCGGTGAATAGGAGCAACCAGTACCCGCATACTGGACTACACTGAGACGAAACTAGTGCTGTATAGGTTGCAATGAGCAACCTGAAAGCATAGGAGCGAACCAGTACCCGAGTACTGGACTAACACAACTGGTGCTGTAAATGAGCAAACCAATACCCATGTATTGGACTACACGGAGACGCTACCGGTGCTAAGAGGTGGCAGTAAGCAACCGGAATACATAGGAGCGAACCAGTACCCGCTTACTGGACTAACACAACCGGTGCTGTAAATGAGCAAACCAATACCTGCGTATTGGACTACACGGAGACGCTACCGGTGCAGAGAGGTGGCAGTAGGCAACCGGAATACATTGGAGGGAACCAGTACCCGTGTACTGGACTACACAAACGGTGCTGTAAATGAGCAAACCAATACCCGCGTATTGGACTATACAGAGACGCTACCGATGCAGAGAGGTGGCAGTAAGCAACCGGAATACATTGGAGTGAACCAGTACCCGCGTACTGGACTACACAACCGATGCTGTAAATGAGCAAACCAATACCCGCGTATTGGACTACACAGAGATCCTACCGGTGCTGAGAGGTGGCAGTAAGCAACCGGAAAACGTAGGAGCGAACCAGTACCCGCGTACTGGACTACAGGAGTATACAACCAGTGCTGTAAAGGAGCAAACCAGTACCCGTGTACTGGACTACACGGAATACACCCAGAGATCAGAATGTCACCAAAGCGACCATGATAACGGAGAATATCCAAGACGATCCAGGAGCAGGAGGGACAGCCAGGCCGGGACAGGAAGCTGGAACAGTAACGGCAGTCAACCGGAGCAGGAACAGAAGCAGGAACGTCAGCCCAAACCGGATCAGGAACGGAGGCAGGAACCACTTCAGCAGAGAAGGCAGTCAGTCAGGTAGGCAGGAAAACACTGGAGAGTAGAGGATTCAACCAAGGCCCATAGACCACAGGAAACAAATGCAGGTGGCTACTGACATAGAGACACCACGAAAGGGCAACCAAAGGGTGCCAGAACCCAGTCTATATAGGCAATACTGGGCGGACTAAAGACAGGCAGCCAATGGGAAAACCTCATAGATAACTGACAGGAAAAGGCAGCAATCACGGGCACCGTGATAATTAGTCAATCCATGACAGTACAGCAATGGTGGCAGCAGGGGCAGCACATCTGGCAGCAGGCCCAGGCAGTTGACCTGTCCTGCTCTCACTAGTAGTACCCTTTTCTCTCTCCCTTCCCATTAAATTTCCCAAGATCCCTAGGGGTGATTTAGGGGGACTGTCACCGGACTGGTTCAGTTGTGCTCACTTCTTCCTTCTCCTCAGAGTCAGTGGACACATAAGGGTCCTTCAAGTTACTTCTTTTATTATTTTTAAACCTGGTCATAGTGATAGCAGCCACTATGAGACTCCCCTGCCTCAATTTTCCCAAAAGTTGACAGCAGAACAGCACGTCTACCTTGCTCTGTAGCTGCTTTTGTTGTGTTTCACCTCCAAAAATACATCACGTTTTTATAGCGAACAAGAAAAAAAAACATGTAAGTCAATGGGTGAAAACTTTCTGGCCATTGAAAAAATGGTGAAGAATTTTGGCCAGTGGGTGAAAAATTTGAAGATTTTAATTGCTGGATTTAGAGCAGATTTTCCCGCCAAAAAGTGGACAACAACATGGTTCTTCCAGAATTTTTTTGCAGGAACACGGCGAGAGCTTTTGCCCACCCCTATTTGACTCCTCCAGCTGCCTTCTCTATTCTTGTATCCCTGCTGCAGAAGTAGTCTGTGATAGGCTCAGGGAGAAAAGAGGATAACTCAGGAAAGGCACACTGTAGTGGAAGGCCTCTTCAAAGAGCTGTCAGGAAAAAGAACCCAGAACTTTTAAAGCAGACCTCAACAGAAGTCATCTTCTCCAAAAAGAATGATGAAAGCTTTGTTTTGAAGTTCCAGATTATGGTGCTCAAGTCTTTATATGATGGCATGACCATTAGGGGGTGGAGAAGACATATGGTCTACCAAAAGACCAGTTCTACTAGCCTCATATGATAGATATTGTTGATAAATACTGCAGGAAGTCCCTAAGATACATCCAGAGGAAAAATCTGCCCATTTAAAGAGCTCTGTCCCCATAGAGTTAGTCCGCTTGAATTTCCTCTACATTAAATATGTCACTGATCATTATAGATAAGCTCAGGTCTACCCCACCAAGGATCATAAGGTCACCACTGTAGCCAATATTCTAACACTAAAAAAATTCCGTAACTATAGGATGCCTAACATAATAAACCCCCAAACAGGGGAGAGACTTTGAAACACCACTGTATAAAAAAACGCCTGAAAGTATTGAAAACTGAAACTAAAAGTTTCATGTTCATTGTCTGTTCTCCTAGACAGCTATTTAGTACAGGTTTCTGAACCCTAAATTTACTGTCAGGCTGATCGGTGGTGCTGCATGAAGAAGGTTCAGCTAGATCTGTAGGCTTCTCTCCTCACATTTACCAAAGCAGCAATCACTTTGCAAAACTGGTTAAGTATAATAGTCAATTTTATTATCTCAGGTCATTTGAGGTTGTACAGTGCTTATGATTTATAGTGGAGGAGAGCAAAATGAGGTCCCCTAGCTGTTGTGGACTACAACTTTCATCATGGCTATTTGTGAATTATGTAAATTGTTGTCTACAATAGACAGAGGGCTATTGCCTACCCATTGACTTATAGAATTAGCTGGGATATTGTAATGAATGAATAAAGAAGGATATTTGAACAGGAATGCTTAAAACATATTTAACAGATGTGTACAAAACATTTCTCAATTTATGATTTATGATTTCCTAATGAAAAGTCTGCCCTTCCAGCTAGTTAGGTAAATGTACATACTGTTTAAATATTTTACTTTATTTCAAAAACCATCCTGCATCTTGAATTCACCAGGAACTATGTGTACCAAACAGAGCAATGATTGTTTAAAAGGTATTTTATTGCAGTAACATACGATTCAGGTGGTCCAACTATAAATCTCACAGTTAATACCCATAAATTAACTTCACATGATAGTAGCCTTGGTCCTTATGCTAAAACTACTACTGGAAAAGTGGTACATTGCTGCAGTTTCCAAGTTCAGATTTAAACAGTTGTATAGAGTGGTTGGTGACTGATAAAGTCAGATATTTATAGATGCATGAAAATTTGACAGTTTTACACATTTATGTTAGTATTAGTGTCTCAATAAAGTGAGCAATTTCAATTAATGTTTAATGAATCTCAGTAAAAATTGTATAAAAAATATATGAAGAAACATATATACATTCAGTTCCTGACAAACAATTCTGTTAAAACATGATTACATGGGGTCATGATTTCATTTTATAAATCCTTATCTGCAATTTAATATTAAAAATATTTATTTTGAAAGTGACATGAAATTGCTTCAGAATGCAAGCCTCTGAATTACAGATGTGACCATTGCTAATGCTACATTTATACTATTTTTATCACCTTGCTTATCACCTTGCTTAATAACACCATTAAACAAAATATTATCTTTCTATTCTTGAAAGCAAAAAATGGAAATATCTAATTATGAAAGTGCTAGAGCACAGCAATTTGATTAATGTCATTTTTCAAAGCTCTTGACCTAACCCTTTGAAAGAAATTGTTCCTCTAATCATTCAAATGTTAGAAATATGAATATTGCAAAATTAAAAATGTCACTGCTCTACTTAAATTAAATACCAGTGTAACTACAACAGTGCATATACCAAAGAAATTTAACATTTCAAAAATGTAACCGAACAAAAGTGTGCAAATGTGTAAACAGAGGGCTTCACAGCACTTAACACTTTGAGTGCCAGAGGGGTGCCCAAAACATTGATTCTCAATGAGTTGGGTACCCCTATAGAACTTTTGAGTGCCTCAGGGGTGTATTGCAGAGAAAAACACAAACTTCCTTCATCTCTAATTTTAACCATAGTACCCAATCCAATATATACACTAAAAAAATAATAAAGAATATGACCTGATGAGATATAAGAGTCCTTGGTATGTCCTTCACTTGATGTTGCAGCTACACTTTTGCAGACCTCTGTTAAAAGAGTCCTCCCACAACATACAAAAAAGCACAAAAAGAGAAAGCGCACAGTGTAGACTGTTATGATGTTCACATTGAACAACTCCAAAATGTGAATTGCTACATATCTCCTCCTTCACCATGTGAAATCACCTTCAAGTATGGAGGCTATTTGACTCACTTTTAACAGAGGCACTCCTGCCTCTAGTTGTAAATGCCTTCACTGGATAACCCCCAGTGTCTGTATGAGCCATTATCTCCTGTGTCCTCTTTACTTTGCTCAAACACTTCTCTTGTTAGCATCCAATTCCAACTTTCTCCCTATAGGCCTAATCTACCCTCTATCTAGGGCCTTATATTGCCAAGAGAAATACTAGGTAGCAATGCTGTGATTGAATAGGACCCAGTGTAACTGATACTAGGTATTTATTAAAATACAATTCAAATAATATCTGTATAGAAATATTATAAAAACTATAATAAAATCAATGGGAAATATCCTTTAGTATGCAAAATGGCCAACGAGTTTCTCAGCCTTCCGTTACTTTGTCAGGGGCCTAATATAATACAATTTGTCATAAACACACCTGTTTTTATATTTTCCCATTAATGTGGTCTTTCGGGCCAAGCAGCTAGTATGTACATCTGGATACTGAAAACAGAATCTTTACTCCATTATAGTAAGGACTTTGTGATATATTCAGGAAGCTAAAAACATCATGTATTTCTAGAGCAAACTTACTGAACCTTAGGGGACAAATTACAATTTCCATTGATTAAATGGTTATTTTCACCCCTTCAGTGCTAAAGAGGCACAAGCAATGTAAACACTCCAACGTTTCTGTTAAGCATGTGAAAATCATACCCTACAAAATAAATTGAGTACCACTGCTACTGTGACCATTGCCAAAAATATCAGAGGAAGACAAGAGGAATCCAGCAAAGGAGATTTACCCTAAATATCCCAACAGTTTTTGTGACTGAGAAATCATAAGCAACTGTGATCTAAGCTCCTTCCTGATTTGGCTGTTATTTCTGTGTTAAGGGAGTTTAGAGGTATGTGAAGTGAGCAAAGGAGATTTATCCCAAATACCCAATACATATTTGTAACTGAGAAGACACAGGAAGCTGTGATTCAAGTTCCTTTCAACTGGCTGTGTTAGAGGAGGCTAGGGGTGTGAGAAGGAAGCAAAAGAGATTTACCCCAGTTAGCCAAAAATGACTACTGGGAAGACCCAACAAGACCCATAGAGATGTGTCACCACCACAACAATTGGTAGATTGCCACCATAAAGACACATGAATTACTTTCTGTGATGATGATGTGTTCATAAATATGTTGGAAATGGGATGTTCTTGTTGTTTTTGTTGCTGCTTGTATAACCCCTTTGGTGACTTCTTTTCATTATGCTTTCTACCAGTTTTTGGTCCTAATTTTCTCTCTCTCATTCTCCACAGTGCAATCCTCCACTTGATCTAAAACCATATGTTTAAATTTATTGACAGTATCTGATTACTCAGAAAGGTGCTGCTGATCAACACTCTTTGTCACAGTTGATCACATTTTGGCAGAAATTCAAAAATAGTATGTATAAAGTGAGGATCCAGCAAAATAGTAAGAAGGTATTCCTCATTGCTTTGAATGTAGACTATTTGATGATCCTGCTCAAAGCATGCTAACGTGTTCTTTACTAGCTGGTGCATGTCTGTCTTGTCATTATTAGGGGTGGGTGAAAAGTGGGAAACATTTCCCGCATGACTTTTTACGAAAACTGACTGATTTTTCTCTTTTTTCACAAAGATTTCTCCTTTTCTCCAATGCAAAATGTTCCTCCTTTTCACCTATTTTAACACATTTTCACCTATATTTCCTGAGTACTATATTTCCAACTGCAATATTACTTGTAGTAGTTTAGAAATAAGCGCCTAAAAGTCAAAGTTGTGAGTCCTACAGCAACATGCCTTGAAAAATGTGTTAGCATGCAGAATGCATTTGTCCTTTGCCCACAACACTAACTTCCTGCTTAAGTGACACTGGCACATATTCATGATGATGTCAAGTAATAAAAAAATAAAGTAGAACCTATAATGTGGCAGATGTGTACTGTAGTGGTGGTGATTGATTTTTGTATGTATATACAGCAGTTTTTACCATTATCATGTTTACGTCAAATCATTATCCTTGTTCTAAGATTATTGACACCCATTACTTATAGCAGTGGTCCCAAGTGGGGTAGATGGTGACAACCCTTCTTCAAATCACTCCTTCTCCTCCTCATCTGTTCTGCTGTTAATATATTTGTCCTGGCTTTGTCTGTCATGTGTGATTTCTGCTACCTGATACTCAGATGATATGAGATGCTGGTTCATTTTTAAGAACGTTAGTCTCACAAAGATGCTACTTGATAGACGCGTCCTGCTGTCATTGACAATGTAACCAGCCGAACTGAAAATCAGACTCAGTGCTTGCTGGAGGACAGCTAAGGGTTTCAACTGCAGTAAGTGCCAATGCTGGCCACACATACTGCTTTGTTTGGCAGTAGTCCATGGGTCATTGTTTCTGCCTAGAACATAGCTATCCTGCAAGTATGCAGAAACCATCTCACATGCAGTGGGACCAATTCTAGGAGCTACACAGTGTTCCTGTGTGTCAGTTACCAACCCATTCTCCGGGAGCAAATCCAAAAGAGATGTGCCACCACCACCAATGTTGGGTGTTTGCCGCCCCTGCTGAGACCCATGAATTGCACTGTGTTCAGAATGGAATATTCTGGTTGATGATGTACCTGCTTCTGCTGGTTGAAATGCTTTGTTGCCTTCCTTTTCACTATACTGTCTAGACGTTTTTTGTGCCCTCACTTTCTCCCTCTCATTCTCCACAATGCAACCCTCTACTCGATCAATAAGCATATCTGATACTTGTTAGCACCTGAATATAGGGAAACTAAGCTAGCGGAAACCTAACTACAAGGACCCAGGAAACCCACTAGGCACCTAAGATATATATATATACACTGTACAACAAAATAATATAATTACTTATATATGTATAAAAAAAGAATGCTACCAGAGAATCCAGAACAGGTTGGACAGGATCCTAAGGATGCAGATCCAAAAGAGAAGGGCAGCTAGCGAATGTAGCACATGTTCTAGAAGGAATAGTAGCCCAGGTTCAAGATCCCCAAGGTCCAAAGACAGCTGTAACAGGAGAATGGTCAGATGCTAAGCTGGAGGTCAGGGCAGGCTGAAGGCAGGAGAATGGTCAGTTAAAATGTTGGTGGTCAGAGCAGGCTGAAGGCAGGAGAATGGTCAGGTAAAATGTTGGTGGTCAGGGCAGGCTGAAGGCTGGAGAATGGTCAGTTACAATGCTGGTGGTCAGGGCAGGCTGAAGGCTAAAGAATGGCCAGGGACAATGCTGGTGGTCTGGACAGGCTGAAGGCTGGAGAATGGTCAGGTACAATGCTGGGAGTCAAAGTCCAGATTATCTCAAAAACCGCTGAAACACAGGTAGCTCTGTAGTCAACAATAACTAAGCCTCGACTCTGTGATGGGAGCTCCTCTTTATACAGCTAGTGACGTCATCTTTGGGCACCAATGCTGACACATGCCTTTTACATACTGGATTTGGTGTTCGTGCATTGGTGCCTGCACAGAGAGGTACTGTGGGACTCGGAAGCATCAGAGGGGAGAGGAGAATACCACATTCTCCCCTTGCTGCGGATTATACCCAGGAGGCCCCTACAAATGCCCGGTAGGTACTGACAGAACCCCCTCCTCAAGGACGGCCTCTGGACGGAAACAGGACCAGGCCGAGAGGGGCATGTACATCCCCAGCAGCCTCCCGTGATTGCTCTTTGGGGCCATACACCTTCCATTGGATCAAGTATTCAAGACGGCCCCGTCTTAGTCGAGAATCCAGGATTTCTTGAACCTCGTATTTATCCTACTTCCCCACAAGAACTGGAGGAGGACGAGCAGGATCTTGTCCAGAAAAGGGAGAATCAGTCCAAGACTTGAGACATGTGGAAGGTGGGATGGATCTTGAAGGACAGAGGTAGGTTCAGTCGCATTGCCACTGCATTGATTCTGCGTGCAATCTTGAAAGGACCCACATATAGAAGACTGAGCTTCCGAGAGGGACACGAAAGCTTGAGATGAGCTGTAGAGAGCCAAACCCTGTCCCCAACTTTGTATTCAGGTTCTAAGGACTGATATTTGTCAGCTTGTAATTTAGAGGCATATTGTGATTTAGCCAAGTTGAGGCGGAGAAGATGATGGGAACGATGGAGTTGTCGTATTAGTTGAGAGGCTTGAGGCACAGGACCATATGAAGGCAGTCCTGGAAGTAGTTGAGGATGGTAACCATAGGTACAGAAGAAAGGAGTGGCCTTGGTGGAGTGATGACAATAATTATTGTATGTGAATTCTGCAACTGGAAGGAACATGGACCAGTTGTCTTGTAGGTAGGTTGCGTAGCAACGGAGATACTGCTCCAAGGTTTGATTGACCCGCTCAGTTTGCCCATCAGTTTGTGGGTGGTAACGGGTGGTAACCAGATGAGAGGTTACATTGGATATGGAATGAATGACACAAGGAGTTCCAAAATCGGGAGGTAAACTGTGAGCCTTGGTCAGTGGCTATGGAGGCTGGTAATCCATAGAGTCGGAATATCTCTTGGATGAACAAGGTAGCAGTAGTAAGAGCAGAAGGTAGTTTAGGAGTGGCTATGAAGTGGGCCATTTTTGAGAAATGGTCTACTACCACAAGGATGGTGGTGTTTTTACTGGATGGAGGTAAATCCTTGATAAAATCCATGGTGTCCTGCCATGGTCGCATGGGAATGGATAACAGATGTAACAGACTTGACGGTTTCATATGGGTGCTTTTAGATTGTATACAGACAGTACAAGTAGACACATAAGCCTGAACATCTTTCTTTATGTTAGGCCACCAAAAAGTCCTCTGTTCCAACTCCAAGGTCTGAGGGACCCCATCCATGGCCTGCTGCTGGAATGTCATGTGATAACTCTAAGACTTCTTGATGAAAGGGTAATGGGATAAATATACGGCTCACTTTATACCATAATCCTTGGAGTGCATGAAGAGAGTGTTTTTGCAGGAACATCTCTTTGGCATTAATATATTTTTTACAGTTAAATACATAGTGCCTATCATTCTATAATTACTTCTGATACTGTGATATGCTTCAAAGACAACAACGTATAAAACAGCTAAAGGTTGCAATGCTTTGTAGATAATGCTAGAATACAAAAGGTTAACACATCATACTGTTAAATTTTTGCATATATTAAATCTGTCTTTAGCGTGAAAAGAATTTTAGTACAATAAATATTACTTCAATTGAAATTGACAGAAAACCCACTAATATTGACATCTAAATCTAATAACTTGAGAGAACATGAGATTGAAAATAACATTGAATCACAGTTTGTTTAACTGACTTTCCATTGTATATTTTAAAAAAAGAATAGTAACCATTTATTTTGCCTTTATATATTCTGCAAATATATATTATATAAGATCAAATTGCCTACCATTTTTTTTTATCTTCTCCTGGATCTCAGTTTCCTGTGTTTTCTAATTGAATAGACAATCAAAGCAGGGCTTCTATGCATGCTTTTCTCTTTTACAGTTCCTTTTTTACAGTGTATAACTTGATCTGCTTTCATGTTCCCTGATATAAGCTCTCTGTAAACAGATCCAGAAAGCTCATTGTTAAGGACATAAAGGTATAAAAAAAAGGTAACAATAGAACTAAATAAATGTACGTATTATGCACTTGTACTACTGTGAAGTGAAATTAAATGATTATTTTTCTTTAAATTGGTTTGTTCGATTTGAGGAAACTTATTTCTTGTAGCTATTTGAAACTGGATTGAATAATGGTCTACAGTTTTAAGAAACATGGAAATCTAGGCCCAGGGCAGTTCTGGATCACATCCATAAATATGTCAAGAAAATTTGTGGCCTTTAGTGATCACAGCCATACATATTCAATTGAGTGCAACTAGACAAAGAAATAATTTAAAGTGGGGCTCCTCAGTGAATTATCTGCTGATTGAGATAAAACTTTGTAAAAATAATAATGTCTCAGGAGATCACATTTTGTTTAAAAAGAAAACAAAGAGAATGATACCACACTCTGAAGTCTGCATGCTGGAATTTCATTATACCATTTAATATGTAGGATTAATATATAAGCTAGTTAGTGTTTCAAATAACATTCAGAAATAGCTGCATCTTGGAACCATTAACCTCTAACATAAATCCTTTTACCCTATGTGCACCACATATCTGTATTGCTTTATTCCATGCTGACTTTTAAGAGAAGTAACACCTCCTAATAATAACCCCCATTTACCTTACTATGGCCAAAATCCTAATGGGCTCTAAACATTTTAGCCTTGTTCCTTTGTTCAAGAGGTAACATCTTCAATCAGTCTTGGATGTCATTTCCACTGAGGCAGACGGGACAGGACAATAGGACACAATTTCACCTTCTGTTTATGGCAATCTTAACCTTTTTAAGGAAGTGTGCAACACATTGTTTTGCAATGTTACTTAACCCCTTAAGGACCGGCCGTGCACGCACACAGCCTGCACTTAAGGATCACGGGCCTTTTTTTTTTTCTTTCTGGATTCTGGGCTCCCCGATCGGCATGCATCCGTGCAGGTAGCCCTGAATACCATGACGTACATGTACGTCCTTGGTCCTTTAGGTACATCCGACCCGTGACGTACATATACGTCATGGATCATTAAGGGGTTAAGGAGTTCAGTAAGCTCAAGCACTCTGCCTGCTTCAGTTTTAAAAAATGTCATGACGTGACATCTTGGACTGATTTAAAATGCTATCTCTTTAACAAAAAGACTAGAGTAAAAATTAAGAGATGCTGTTAGGATTTTCTATCAATAGGGGATCATTTTTAGGAGGTGTTACTTCTTTAACAGAATTTAGGAAGCTAGTTTTGTTTTTTTAACTCATTACAGTGGTGCGTACCAGCAAACCTCAGATGTATATATTGGTCTCTATTAGCACCATAAGCAAGGGACATGTTGATGTACATCTGTACAGTAAACTCTCACTAGTCAAATGTTTATTTTCAGCTCTCTGTAACTTACAGATCAGAAAAGATTTTAATAGAAAATAAGAGCAATGCAAATGCAATATATTTATTGTTCCTAACCTGTCAAGTTTATTCTTTTGAGATCGGGACTCTATGGGGGCCATTCCATCACTTCCAGGGCTCCTTGTTCCTCTTTATGCTGAAGAGAGTTTTTAATGACTTTGGCTGTATGATTGGGGTCATTGTTATGATGCCGAATAAATTTGGGGCCAATCAGTTTCCTCCCTGAGGGTATTGCATGATGGATAAGCATCTGCCTATACTTCTTAGCATTTAGGAGACCATTAATACTGACCAAATCCCCAACTTCATTTGCAGAAATGCAGTCTCAGCTTTGCAAGGGACCTCCACCATGCTTCACTGTTGTCTGCAGACACTCATTTTTGTGCTGCTTTCTAGTCCTTCGGTGAACAAACTGCCTTCTGCTACAGACAAATATTTAAAATTTTGACTCTTCAGTCCGGAGCACCTGTTGCCGTTTGTCTGCACCCCAGTTCCTGTGTTTTTGAGCATAGTTGAGTCGCTTGGCCTTGTTTCCACATCAGAGTTATGGCTTTTTGGCAGCAAATCTTCCATAAAGACCACTTCTGACAAGGCTTCTATGGACAGTAGATGGGTATACCAGGGTCGCACTGTTTACTCTCAATTCTGTGCTGATTACACTGCTGGACATCTGAATGTGAAGGGAAGCAATCATGATGTGTCTTTCATCTGCTGATGCAGTATAACTATCTTGTGTCTTGTTGCTGTGCTCAGTCTTGCCATGGTGTATTACTTTTAACATTAAACTGTCTTCAGCAACCTCACCTTGTTAGCTGAGTTTGGCTGTTTCTAACCCAATTACTTTCCTTCTACAAAGTCCTTTCTGTTGTATTTAATGATTGTGTTTCAACCTACAAATTAAATTGATGATCATTAGCACCTGTTTGGTGGACAGCCTGAAAACATGTTACTCATCTCTGGTCTAATGGTTTGTTGATGATTTTTTTTAATGGAGTTACTATTACAGGTTATCCATAAAAGCCTCATAACAACATGAGAAGACAATATCAAATAAATATGTTCTAGTACAAGTATGTCAAAATCAAATACGGTCAAGGAATACATACTTAACATTTTCCTCCAAGGAGGGTCACAACATTGTCAACTAGGGTCTGTGTGAATACATACACAAACACACACACACATGCATATATATATATATATATATAAATGTCCAAAGAATGGCACTCACGCTCAAATATCCCACTATACCGGGTGCTATAGAAATATATCATATGCAGGAAGAATGCTATGCACTCACGGATTTGTAAAATATATTAGCAAATTTAATATAGCAACGTTTCGGTTCACCTCTGGAACCTTTGTCAAGCCAAGGTGGCTTGACAAAGGTTCCAGAGGTGAACCGAAACGTTGCTATATTAAATTTGCTAATATATTTTACAAATCCGTGAGTGCATAGCATTCTTCCTGCATATATATATATATATATATATATATATATATATATATATATGCGCAATGAAATGGTGTGAACCATGAAACCAGTGCACAAAAAAATAATGCTCTGCTTGACAGAATAAAGCATTATTTTTTGGCACAAGTCCTGTGTGTGTGTGTGCACTGGTTTCATGGTTCACACTATTTCATTGCATATGATTCATTTTAACCTAGTAGCACCCAGGCAGTGGTAATATTTTTCGTATTAGGAGTGCCCTAACTAAATCTAATCTCTCTCTCTCTCTCTCTCTCTCTCTCTCTCTTTTTATATATATATATATATATATATATATATATATATATATATATATATATATATATTAATATATATAACACGTTTGCTTGACAAAGGTCCCAAATGTAGACCGAATCATTTCTATGATTTTCTACCAGTAAAACTGGTAATATTGTTACAAATCCATGAGTGCGCAACTTAATTTCAAGTTATACATCTATTTTGCTGCATCCGGTGTCTCTGTTTTGGCTAGCATTAGTGCTTATTGCTGGGAACTATATATATCACTCCCATGGGTCAATGCCTTATCGTGTGTTACGGTTTTATTGACACAGTAGGGGAGATAAAACACAGTTTTATTGAACAGATTCAGAAAAGATAACACTCACGGGTCCAGCAGTAAATGTATTCACAATACAGGACTGACACAGGACAGGTTATAGCAAGATATACACCCACACGGGTCCAGTATATGTACAATACAGAATTTAGAATATACTGACACAGGTCAGGTAACTTTTCGTGTGAAGCTCAACCGAGGCAGCCAGGAATGCTGAAAGGCCCTACTAGTGTGAGGCCCTTAAGGGATACCGTATAGTCTATCATACTATAATGCTTCCTCTCTTTTGAAGATCAATGACCTCCAACCCATGCCCCCTAAAGAGTTGGTGACTTGCTCCCAACTTTTCTCACCAGCTATAGCACTCAGTAATCTATGCTGGTTTGATCTACAATCCATTCAAGAAGCATGCTCTCAACATAGTATTCTGTGCCTCCTTCTTGCATTCTGGTCAAATATATATTATTCATTGCTACCCTACCCTTCCCCCCACACCCTGATAGCTTATAGCACAGCATTTCCTCCAGGGCAGGTTCCTGGTTCCTTCACTAAATGGCGTGAACTGCATCTGGGTACAGTGGAGGACTTGTTGAGCAAGGGAAAACTCTACTCCTTTAGCTACCTACAGGATAAGTTCTCTCTTCCTTCAAACCATCTTTGGCAACACCTCCAGATTAATCACTACATCTCCTCGTTCCATGTTGCTCCCACCACATATGGTACAACTTTGCCTTTCAAAGTGATATAAGTTTCACCTTCTTAGTACCCCCATCTCCAAACCCTGATTTATTCCTGAAGGGGAGACAGACTTGGTTATTTTTTTACCTCACACTGGCTTAACATACATAAAAACCTGCTACTTGCACTTCGTGTTATTCCCACTAGAGAGTGCAACTTTAAGTTATTAGCAAGATGGTACCACACCCCCCAAGTGCTCCATGCCTTGTTCTCTTCCACCTCTGCAGACTGTTGAAGATGCTCATCGGGCTTGGGGTCTCTCTTCCACATTTGGTGGGGTTGCCCTCTTCTTATCCTTTTCTGGCAAAGTATCTGTTCACACATTGGGAAGATAATAGGTTTTCACATTCCTACAGACCCTCCCCCATTGATCTTCTTCCCATATGGGCTTCCCTGTTCCTCACCCTCACTAATGCAGCTAAAACTTTTGTCTCCTTAAATTGGAGATCTAGCTCGCCCCCTACTCTTTGCATGTGGGTGGCTCAAGTTACGCAAATACACTCGCTTCATAGACTACACGTTCAGACATTGTGCAATATGACATTTTTTTAATCCATCTGGATCCAGTGGGCCACTCACCTTCAAAATGGGAATTTTGGTCCTGACATTGGTAGTTGAGAGGCAGGAGTGTTCCTCCCCTGTGGGTGTATGTGAGTTAGCCTATCTCCAGATCTGGCCATGTCCTCCCTTCTCCCTACCCCTCTCCCTCTTTATCATCCTCTTTCCCATACTGAGTTTCATCTTCCCTCTCTTCTTACATTTATTCTAATTCTCTCTTTCTTTTTCTCTATACTTCACTTGTTAACTTATCTCAGATGGGGATGGTTAGCTATACACACACCTTGAGGCCTGTTGATTGGGATGGATTCAAGACCCCTTTCCTCCTTACCTTTTCAAGCATCATCCTATTCTCTAGTAGGATCATCATGATGCTTGTTTTCCTCTAGTTACTGATTGCATATGTTGCTTATATACACTACACAGATTCCATTCAACAATCAGGCTGGATAGCAGTTCAATATTATCTATACCTTTTACTTTTGTACTATTACTTACTGTAATAATATACCATTGTTCTGATGGTTACTTTTCCTTGTACTGTACTCTGATATGACTCAATAAAGTTTTTGAAAACAAACAAAAAAAAAGAAAGAAGGAAAAATGAAAGATGGCTACAAAGAGGAGGCAAATGTTTGCATTAAAGCTTGAAGATGTACAACAACAAAAACTCAACAACAAATACTAAAATTAATGGAATCATTTTATTAAAATCTTTATAAGGATAATGGACAACAATGGAATGCAGTGCCAGAGTCTGAAGCTGTTAAAGTCATTTTGGTAGAAGTAGAAGCTTCAATAAAATCAATGAAAAATGCCAAAGCAAGTGGACCTGAAATAAATACTTTTGAAATCTTGAAAGCCAGAGGTCAACCCTTATTCAAAGCCCTAGCCAAACTATTTTCAAAATATCTACTACTCAGCAAAGTTCCTGAAACATGGAAACTTCAGAAGCCATCCTACTGCACACAAAAAGGTGATAAGGTGGATCTAAAAATCTACAGACCAATAAGCCTATTGGCAATCGTCTGTAAGCTTTCACAAAGATACAATCAAGAAGAATGCACACTATACTTAACGCGGCACAACCTAAAGAGCAAGCAGACTTCAGGAGCGTTTTCAGTACAATGGACCATATCCACACAGTGCAACAAGTTATAGAGTGGCATAATTAATATAATGTTCCATTATATATAGCCTTCATTGACTACAAAAAGGCATGTACGCAGTGAAAATGAAAGCAATAATGCATGCCCTGATTAACCAAGTAATAGAGCTTACATCAATATCCTCCAATCAATATATGAAAATGCAACTGTATCAATATAGGTCAACAATGATAAAGTCCAGATCAACACAGAAAAAAGCATACAGCAAGGAGGCACAATCTCCCCAAAATTATTTTCTGCTTGTTTAGAAGACATTTTCCACAAACTAAATTGGGGCAAAAAATGACTTAGGATCAATGGAGACTACCTACATCACTTATATTTTACAGACAATAGCATACTCTTTGCCAGTAGCCTGAGGAACTGCAAGAACGCATTGAAGAACTACAACAGGAAAGCAAAAATGTTGGTCTGAAGATGAATATCAACAAAATATGTCATTTTTAACAAATTTACCATACCAAGGAAAATCACAGTAGATGGACAAGAACTAGTAGAAGTTGACAAGTATGTTTAACTTGGAAAGGAAATGTCAAGACCATGATGAAAACGACAAATAAAATTGGGATGCTAAGCATTTGAAAAACTTAGTAGTACTGTGTTTAAGACAAATTTACATCTCTGTCTCAAGTGAAAGGTTTTAGATCAATGTGTCCTCCCAGTTCATACGTATGCCTGTGAAACATGGACACTGAATTCCAAAGCCATACAAAGACTTAATGTTATACAGAGAGGTATGGAGAGGAGAATTCTAAACATATCAAAAAGAGACTGAAAAATGTGTTCATGAATTCGTCAGCAAACAAAGGTCTATGACAAGACTGAAGTTGTTGGAAGCTGAGGAGGCCTTCATCCTGCAGTGGACTGATAACAGCTGAAGATGAGGATGAGACTATCTATCTATCTATCTATCTATCTATCTATCTATCTATCTCTATCATAGATAGATAGATATATAGATAGAATCATCATAACCACCAATACATTGTGCTCTCATTTAAAGGGCTACACAGATTAATCATTTAACCATCTGAATGCCAGAGAAGTGTCCAACCCATTGTATTAAACCATTTGTCTCTACAGAGTGCCTCACATTTTTGACCAGTAGGCTACAATGTTTGACATGCATGAGCTAATATGTCATTACTTTATTGGGAGATTAACAGACCTTTCACTCTGTGGCACAGCTACTTTGACCAGGGTTTGCATAAGCTGATAGCAGACTAAAATTTAAATAACTTCAAGAAGTTCCCAAACTCTGATAATAAGTTTCAAACAGCAGAAAACAAATTAGTTCTATACAATATACTTTCTTAGTTCTCTGTCCATTTGAATGCCTTTATGTAAATAATTTTCAGTTAACTGAATCTGACTTACCTTTAAAAAATGCTAGCATTGTTTATGGACTTCCTCATTGAGTATGCTACTCTGTAATGTGAAACAAGTTGATACATTTATATAATATGCTAGCTGTCCCTTCATGCCACAGGTGTTTCATTTAGCATTCAATTTGCCCCTTTAATTTAACAGATTGCACAAAAAGCAATCAAATGATATGTGAAAAAAAGTCCTGCCTGACATACCCATGTAATTCAGAATAGGATCCTGCCCAGCTTACTGATCATATGAACAAGGTAAAAGGACTACTGGGTGGGTTATTTATCACTTAATCAATGAATTAGGTAGGAATTAGACATGTGCAAATTCATTCGGAGACATTCGGATTTCGTCGAAAATGGGGTCATTCGGAGACATTCGGCCAATCCGAAACTCAAGGGTCATTCGGAAAAAATGATCCGACTCCGAACAGCCCAGGTCCGAAATTCGTCGAAACTTTCGGAAGTTTCGGCAATCAACACATTTACAAAAGTTTTGACTACTTTTGACCAGGACATTTTGTACTTCCTGTGCGCGCTCAATTACTTTCCCTCCATAATTTTCCCTCCATGTCTCTAGTCCAATTACATTCTCCGTTTCATGCACTACTTCCCTCTTTTGTCTGTATTCGAATAGCCTTCTTCGTTTCATGATGGGGGTTGGACTAATGACACAGTCACACAGACAGACTGCCTGCATTTCCTCATTGGGTTGTTGGAGCTCAGAGAGAGAAGAGATTAGAGAGTGTACAGTTGTTGGGTAGGCAGCCAGCATTAGTTCCAGTTATTGCCACTGCAAGAACAAGTAATATTTGTTCCTGTACAAAATATAAAAAAATATTAGGTATTTGTTCGAATACAGGGCCGGCCCTTACATGGGTCCCAGTGGGTCCATGGACCCAGGCGGCACTTTGACAGGGGCGGCAATTTGCCGTCCCATAGCATGTTTATTTTGTGCTCTTCCGCCATTTCTGTGTTGCAGGGTGTCCCATCAGTGTGACTGTCAGCAGCCGGGCAGCCCTATGCTCACTCAGTGGCGATGCCTGCTGGCTGCTTCAGTGACGTGAATTATGTGATAGTGAAACATTATGCCTATTTTGTATTGTTTATCGCCCACCTAAAGTCAAGACTTGAGTAAATAGGTCTACCATCCCAGATTTGCTAGAGAGATTTTACAAATACAGGAGGGTGCCCCCTGTACAAAATGAGTCTAAACATTTGGGATCCCTAGTATGAGTGCACAACAGTGCATGATGTGTCCTGAACAGGATTGCTGTGAGGTTTCTCCACCCAGAAGGTGCTGGCTGGGCTGAGCTTCAACATTGCGACAAGTGACCAACTAAGAGCACCGTGCCGTGCAGCCATAGCATCACCCCCTCCTACTCTCCGGGTCCCGCTGACTGGCAATAACAGGTGAGTCACTAAGAGATCTGAAGCCTTTCTGGAAGTCCTTTCACTTGGAAAGGGGCTAGGTATTACTTGGGGGAGTTGCCTCGTGTGTAAATAATTTCTAGGTGGGAGATGAATGTGCATCACTTATGTGTTTCCTAACAGTAGTTAGAATACAACTCCCATCATCCCCTGATTATGACATTGGGAAATGCCCAGCAATTACCGTAGAGCCCTGTATTGCACACTCACGGAAAACGGTGATATTGCTATACTAAGACAATGCTGTGGACCCCTCTTCAGTATAGATGTCAAGCATTTTTTTTTATTTCTCTCCTGTGTTGCAGTTTGTTCACAACAGAATGTCTCAATTTTTCTTTTTAACCCTTTGAATGCCAGAGTGGTATGCAACGTATTGCTTTGCAATGCATTGCGTACCACTCTGGCACTCAAAGGGTTAACACATTACATCTAATACATTACAATCATTGATGTTTATTCTTGATGTAGTATGAAACTCTACAATGTATATACACATAGAGTTATCTGATATGAGGGGAAATCAGGATAGGAAAACGAGAGAGAGGAATTTGGGTACTAAAGAGGGACAGTAGGGTAGGAGGCTGGTACCAGAAAATGAAACCTTAATCTTTACCCATGTACTAACATAGAATGTGACATGTAGTTTGTTCATATTCGAGTCGACCACTTATGTTGAGTAGGATGTGACAGGCATGGGTTTTCGATGTCGAGCATATGCTAAATTGAATGACAGGCATGAGGTTTCGATGTTCGAACATATGCTAGATTGAAGGACAGGCATGGGGTTTCGATGTTCGAACATGATAAATTGAACGACAGGCATGGGGTTTCGATGTACGAACATGCTAAATTGAATGACAGGCATGGGTTTTCGATGTTCGACGTTTGCATTGTGACTGGCATCCCATGCTAGAGTAGAGGCATGCACAGACTTTCAATGTATGACAATGTCCGTTTTTGGGATGGATCTTTTTCTAAATGCACACCCTGTCTGCAAATAATGATAGCAGCGTGCACGGAGGCTCACTGCTATAATTTAACCCATGTTAAATTCGGCCGAATAATTCGGAATGGATCAGAATTTCGTCCGAATCGAATAGGCCCGGTCCGAAATTAGGATCATCCGAATTAGAAAAAAAAAAATTCGTCCGAATTCGAATTTTACCGAAAATTTTGCCCGTGCACAAGTCTAGTAGGAATGCTATAGAATTGAGTGATTGAATGTGTATGTGCAGATTGTTTTCAAACTAATTCAGTCAGAACCAGAATATATTTGTATAATTCTGGTCAAATTAAACCAAATGCAAAAAAAAGCAAACAAAAAAAACAGAAAGTCAAGTGTTTTACACCCCCAAATGTGTCTAGACCTAAAAGCTTATATAAATGATCCTCAATAAATCTGGTTCTCAGACTCTGGCAAATAATGTCACTTATTTTGAATTGTATTGATAACCTAACAAAATGTGTTTAGAGGACAATTCCATAAAGAACTATGTTGTCACAGGTATGAGAAGAGCATTAAACTAGAAATGACATTTCTCTTTTATGGAAAATGAAATCTGTTTTTCAGCAGAAACCAAGCCTAGTACAATAGCAAGCTGAGGGATGACATAAACTAAACACTTTTTCCCCCCAGTGACATACCTCAGTATTGATTTCCAATAGCACATTTCATACTGAAACCAGGATTTTAATATAATTATTAGTGAATAGTGTTTAAAAATAATTCAGAAGTACAGATGTTGCAGCTAGTTTTGCAAAACAGTGTTAACATTGTAGAATATCTTGTTTAAAATTGTAATTGTCCTCTGCTTTATTATGAAATATATAGTTTTAGACTAAACATACAGATTTTCTGGGATTAAAGTTTGCATTTTTATATGATGAATAAGGAAATATATAAGAACTAGCAAATGCAGCACAGAGTTGCCTGTGCGTGAACAAAGGAGAATTACATCAAGGGTGGGCAAAACACATATACATAGTCTTACACATACACAATCAGACATATACACTCTGTCAGACAGCCACACATAAGACACATACACACTTGCACACATACTTGTCCTGCAGGGTTTTTGGGAGTAGGGGGGGATTCTCCATCAGTGGTGGCAGCCATCTTTCTCCTGTCATCAGCACTGTCATATACTGTCAAGAACAGCAGCTCGAATCTGGTAAAGAACATCCCAGCCAATGGCAGTGAGGGCAATAGAAGTGAGCCTGCCCATATATAAAGGCAGGCTCACTTCAAATGCCCTCAGTGTGTTACGGGCATCAGCACGTACACAGCTAATGAGGATCATCGTGAGACATTTCTGTCTCCACCGCCGCTGCCCTTGCGGCCCCTCCAAGCAGCGGAGACAATATATATAAGCTAAGTGTCATTGCGCATGTGGGAATTACATTGATTGTTGTATCTATGGATCTTTTTATTCATGGGCATGTATTTTATGGGGCATTTCATAGAGGCATATGTGGCTATATCTATGGGACACTAAAATTACACCCTTTGAGTGACAGTGATAGTTAATTGATTTTCACTGTTCAGTTCCCAATATCACTGCTTTTAGCGGCGTTTTGGGAGCTAAACACACCAAACAGACGTTCAGCCACAAGACTGTTTTTGTGGCTTAACGTCCTTTGGAGTTCTAGCTGGTAGGGCCTTTGAATACCGCTTTAAACATGTTAGTTTAACAGCCGGTATTCACTTTGGCCCTACCGGCTATGTTAACGGCTGGCTTTAAATCTAGCCCCAAATCTCTTACCCACTATAGAAGTCAAGCTCACAGGTCTATAATTTTCTGGTTTGGATCTTGCCCCTTTTTGAACAATGGAACCACATAAGCTTTTCTCCAGTCACAGGGGACTATGTATCACGGTCCCCGTGATTCCTTGTCACTCCATTGGCAGAGCTTGATTGGCCCGCCCAGGGTGTCCCTTTATATACTGAGCCTATGGCACCTGTCAGGTGCCCTTTCGTGGTGTTCTTGTTCCTGCACCATTGTTGCTGTGTTCCTGCATTCCTGTGTACCGACTCGGCTCGTCTGACTATTCTGCTGTTCCTGCTCCGTGATTGACCCGGTTCTGGCTGACGTTCCTGCTCCGTGATTGACCCGGCTCTGGCTGACTTCCTGCTCCGTGATTGACCCGGTTCTGGCTGACGTTCCTGCTTCGCGATTGACCCAGCTCTGGCTGACGTTCCTGCTTCGTGATTGACCCGTCTCTAGCTGACGTTCCTGCTCCGTGATTGACCCGGTTACGGCTGATGTTCCTGCTTTCTGATTGAACCGGTTCTGGCTGTCGTTCCTGCTCCGTGATTCAGCCACTCCTGATCGACGTTCCTGCCTGGCGACATTCTGAACCTGCTCGCAGCTTGCACTGACTGATCACGCCTCCTGTGTTTCTGTGACCTCCAATACTGAGCCAGTTTGTTGCCTCCGTTACTGAGCCAGTCCGAGAGTACTTGCCGAGCTATTGCCATGGTTCCCGAGTCTGTCTGAGAACACTTGCTGTGCTGGTTGCCTCCGTTACCGAGTATCACAGCGCCCGTGATTGCTGCATTTCCTTGTCTATCACCAGTAGGGGGCTTCCATTGGCTGCCTGCCTTTAGTCCGCCTCATATTGCCTATTTAAACCTGGATTGGGCACCCTTTGGGTGCCCTTTCGTGTTGTTTCTGACCTTTATCACTATCACTATCATTATGTCCAGTGATAGTTGGGCCTCTTTTCCTGTGTTCCTGAGTTCCTGATTGCAGCTGTTCCAGTACCTCCTGTATGCTGAGTTGTTCTAGTCCTGGTTCCGGCCTAGTCCTCTGGGGTTGCAGTTCCTGCTGACCATCTTCACTGCTGTTTCCTGACCTGACTGATCGTTCTGCTGGTTCCTGTCATCTCCTGGCCCGTCTCCTGTGATCCTGGCGACCTTCTGCTTGGTCGCGTCAGCGACATTGCTTGTCAGTCCCAGCATACGGACGCTGACTTGCTCAAAGCCTTGCGGCTACACGATTTAGTTGTTGGTCCCAGCGTGCGGACGCTGGTTCGCTCCAAAGTCTTGCGGCTACACGATTCAGTTGTTGGTCCCAGCGTGCGGACGCTGGTTCGCTCCAAAGTCTTGCGGCTACACGATTCAGTTGTTGGTCTCAGCGTGCGGATGCTGGTTTGCTCCAAAGCCTTGCGGCTATACGATTCCTTGTTGGTCCAGTGTGCGGACACTGGTTTGCTCCAAATCCTAGCGGCTATACGATTCACTTGTTGGTCCAGTGTGCGGACACTGGTTTGCTCCACAGCCTTGCGGCTACACGATTCAGTTGTTGGTCCCAGCGTGCGGACGCTGGTTTGCTCCAAAGCCTTGCGGCTACACGATTCAGTTGTTGGTCCCAGCGTGCGGACGCTGGTTTGCTCCAAAGCCTTGCGGCTACACGATTCAGTTGTTGGTCCCAGCGTGCGGACGCTGGTTTGCTCCAAAACCTTGCGGCTATACGATTCCTTGTTGGTCCAGTGTGCGGACACTGGTTTGCTCCAAAGCCTATCGGCTATACGATTCACTTGTAGGTCCAGTGTGCGGACACTGGTTAGCTCCAAAGCCTTGCGGCTACACGATTTAGTTGTTGGTCCCAGCGTGCGGACGCTGGTTGGCTTCAAAGCCTTGCGGCTATACGATCCACTTGTTGGTCCAGTGTGTGGACACTGCTTTGCTCCAAAGCCTTGCGGCTATACGATTCACTTGTTGGTCCAGTGTGCTGACACTGGTTTGCTCCAAAGCCTTTCGGCTACACGATTCAGTTGTTGGTCCCAGTATATGGACACTGGTTTGCTCCAGAGCATAGTGGGCATCCGATTCCCTTGTTGGTCCCAGTGTGCGGACACTGGTTTGCTCCTAAGGTCTTAGTCACTACTGTCATTATCATCCGACAGCTATTGGTACCACTGGGCTGCCTTACCCGGTATTGGCAAGGCCGGTAGAGCCTACACCGCAGGTTACTGGGCTGCCTTGCCCGGTATTGGTAAGGCCGGTAGAACCTTGCACTGCATTCCATCTGAGGTTGCCTTACCCGGTATTGGCAAGGCCGGTAGAGCCTACACCGTGTATTTATTGGGGCTGCCTTGCCCGGTATTTAGGTAAGGCCGGTAGAACCTTGACGCTATTCCATCTGCAGGTTGCCTTTCCCGGTATTGGCAAGGCCGGTAGAGCCTATTATTCCATTGCCCCAGACTGTCCTGTCCGGTATATTGACAGGACCGGTAGAGTCTGTATATTGTCATTGCCATTCACTCTTGGTATATATGTATGTAATTGCCATTCTAAGTGATAATTTTAATCATTTCAATAAAGTTGTGTTTTTACCTAAAACTTGTGTCTGAGAGTCATAACAAACCGTGACACCGAGCCTGTTTGTATACACTTGCCAAGTCTTGTTGCCTCCCATCCTGAGCCGTTTAACACTTGTTGAGCTGTTGCCTCCATCACCGAGCCTATCCGTTACCACTGCAGGGCAGTACCGTTCTTTAGGTGCTTGTTCCCTAGGAGTTATCGCATCGCATGGTGCTATTGGGCATTCCAGTACTCTGTCAGTGTGTTGCTCCATTCCGGCACCGGAAGGGTGCCGTGGCTCTGGTCTCCTCTCGTTCACAGTGCTGTTCCAACAGATCGCACCTGGTAGTGCGTTTGGCTCACAGTATATTGGCTTGTGTAGTGTCTCCTCTGTTACCGCACCTAAGGGGTGCTCTTGGCTCTGGTCTCATTTGCATATGTAGTGTTTCCTCCGTTAACGCACCTAAGGGCGCTCCTGTCTCTGGCTCCATTGGCTCTGGCAGTGTCTCTCCTCCGTTACTACACCCTAGTAGGGGTATTGGCTCTAGCTCCAGTTGGTCCTTGCTATACTATTGGGCATTACGATACAGCTATCTGGATGTGATTCAGTTCAGTCGCACTGCTTGAGCTTGCTTGCTGCACTACTACTACTGGGACTGTTTATAGCACCGGGCGTTGGCTAATCTCCACCACAGAGACTGCATACCTGTTTTGAGCATTAACCCTTTTCTGTGTTACTGCTAGATTCTACCTGTTCCTGCTATATTGGGCCTGTATATTGTCCATTATTTACCTCACTGCTATACCGATTCTGGCCCCCAGGGGCACTGTTCCTTATCTTATCTCAATAAAACTGTGTTTTATTTTCTAACCTTGGTCTGAGTGTCAGAAAACCGTAACACTATGCCTGATGAAAGTGAATAAATAAATATTAAGTAGTCATGATATTACTGAACTAAGTTCCTTTAGTACCCTTGGGTGTTTACCATTAGGTCCAGGTACTTTATTCAATGTAAACCTTTTCCGGTCTCTTTTGAACTTTGTCCTCAGTAAACCATGTACATGATGGAAGAAATTCTGTGGTTTTGTCTATTTGTCCATAGTCTGTCATGTTTGCTTCCTTTGTATATACTGAATGCAAAGAATGTATTTAGAGTGTCAGCCATAGCCTTATCCTCACTAATCAATTCACCTGTCTCAAGTTGGGACATAAAATTATCATTAATTATACTTAAAAAAATGTTTCCCTTTGTTGTGCCAGAACTCATATTACTCCAGTCAATTTCAGGATAGTTGAAGTCTCCCATTATAATTATGTTTCCTGATCTAGAAGCCTTTTCCATTTGAAGTAAAAGTTGGGCTACCTCCAACTCCCCAATATTCGGTTGCTTGTAGCAAGTCCCCACTATCTTTTTATTATCTGTGCCCCCAGTGTGTATATCAACCAACAGAGCCTCTACATTTTCATTGGACACTAGGTTTTAAGGCATGCTTTACATATAGGCATACCCTCCTTCCCCTTTTATTAACCCTATCCCTCCCAAAAAGTGAATAACCCTCTAGGAGATGGCATGGAATTTCAGCTCTATGTATCTGATGATGATGAGTCAGCAAGGAAAACATGAAAATCTCACTGTACACTACAAATATCACAGATAGATATGATATTTTCGAAATTGCTTGAAGAAAAAAATAATTTCTAATTAATTTTAACAATCTAATCCAACACTTATACAGGTTAATCTAATCATAACCGAATAAGATTTTGATTCTGTTAGGTGTGGGGAAAATCAAGTGATAACAGCAGTTCTTTAGTGAGGTTTAGTAATCTATTACCCATGCTATGAGCCAACAATGTGAGTTAACATTCTGAAAACCAGATTTAGGCATTTGACGTATCTGGTGGAGCAATACAGTATAACCTTCCTAAAGTGTGTGGCTTTATCCTGGCATGTGCTATATTATACAACATTGTTGTGGACACATGTATATTAGGGGGAAATTGTACTGAACTTGGTCATGGAGGTCATCAGGAAATTCTTTGTGCCGTGATTAACCCGGCTTGGCTGACGTTCCTGCTCCATGATTGACCCGGCTTGGCTGACATTCCTGCTCCGTGACCTGATTCCGGTGTTCC
Source organism: Rhinophrynus dorsalis (assembly GCA_037306005.1). Classification (NCBI taxonomy): domain Eukaryota; kingdom Metazoa; phylum Chordata; class Amphibia; order Anura; family Rhinophrynidae; genus Rhinophrynus; species Rhinophrynus dorsalis. The sequence continues at coordinate 135,690,603 of CM074718.1, forward strand.
TGTCGTCCTGAGAGTTTCCTGCGAGATCCTGATTCTATGTCGCCTGGCGACATTTTGAACTGTAGAGTACAGTGCAGTGCAGACTGATCATCCACTTAACCCTTGCAGAGCTTGTTGCCTCCGATACTGAGCCTGTCCGTTAAACACTTGCTGAGCACCGTTGCCTTCACTACTGAGCCTGTCCGTTAACACTTGCAGAACTTGTTGCCTCCGTTAATGAGCCTGTCCGTTAACACTTGCAGTGCTTGTTGCCTCCGATACTGAGCCTGTCCGTTACACTTGCTGAGCTTTTCTGATTGTTTAACCCCAGCGCTCCAGTGTGCATAAATATTAAAACTAAAATTAAATCTATTCCAATATTAGAGGTATATATAAAAGTTATAATAAAATATAGACTAATTCACTTATTAAATTGTAGTCAGTTATTTTAAACAATATAATACAAAAACTTATTAACTTGTTGGAATAAGATCAATTATCCCCAACAGTATAATACATTCACAATATAAATTGATATAAAACAAATATAAAACAAAATTCCACTCACATATAATTTCTTGCACTTTAAATATCGTTTCAATCCCTAGAGATCACAGTTCGGCTTATTCAGGATATCGATTCAATTCAGACATAGAAAAGAAATATTAACATTGCGTAATCTGTATGATACAGAGTAAATAAGATAAATAAATAAAAAGTCCATATATCCTCTATTTTTAAAACTGCTGTTTTCAATTATTCTTTCTCAAGATATGCTCAGTCTCTAATTATACTTGATAATTCATCCGTTATATCTGGGAGTTCCTTCTTTCCATAATCCTTTTCTTTTCAAATAGTTTTATATGTGTCAAAATGTACTCACTCTACTTTGATATTGCTTGAATGACACACAGTCAGACAAGCTTATCGCATATGCGGGTTAGTTGTAGGTTGCCCGCACTCAGCCTCATATGAACTTCAGTTCCCACTGTCCTCAGTGTCTATACAGGTACGATATACTCACTTTGCCGATTCTGCCTCGGAAATCGCAATCCAAATCCCAGGACTTTAAAGGCTTGTGAGGGATTTCTCAACCTCCCTCACTCGGTCCTCTTAGTATCTTGAATTCCGTATCTGTATGTAATCCCGTTAGGAGGTGAATGGACCAGGACCCGTAAATTAAAAAAGGGGGGATTCCAAAATCTCAAACTAATTATTTTTATTTAATCACATAAAATAATCTGTGTGTTCTAGAGGTGGAATAGATTTAATTTTAGTTTTAATATTTATGCACACTGGAGCACTGGGATTAAACAATCAGAATCGCTAAGGGTGTCTGTGATAGCAGACAATTACTACAGCAGCTCCAGTGGATACATTGAATTAGCTGGTGCGCTAGATATACCTTGTGTTCTACTTGCTGAGCTTGTTGCCTCCGATACTGAGCCTGTCCGTTAACACTTGCTGAGCTTGTTGCCTCCATTACCGAGCCTGTCCGTTAACACTTGCAGAGCATTTGTGGCCTCCGTTAACTGTGCTTCCATCTTACACCTTATAGCAGTTGTCGCACTGCGTTGTGCTATTGGGCGATACCGTTCAACTCTTGCAGTGTTTGTGACTCCGTTACTGCACACTGGAAGGGTGCTATTGGCTCTGGTCCCATTCAGCTCTCGCAGTGTTCGTGACTCCGTTACTGCACCAGAAGGGTGCTATTGGCTCTGGTCCCATTCAGCTATTGCAGTGTTTGTGACTCTGTTACCACACCAAAAGGGTGCTATTGGCTCTGGTCCCATTCAGCTCTTGCAGTGTTTGTGACTCCGTTACCTCACCGGAAGGGTGCTATTGGCTCTGGTCCCATTCAGCTCTCGCAGTGTGTGTGACTCCGTTCCCGCACCGGTAGGGTGCTTTTGGCTCTAGTTCCATTCGGCTCTTGCAGAAGTGTTAAGTGTCTCGCTTATCGCCTGTCCTTGGAGTGTTCAGCTCTGCCTCACTGCTAAGGTGCTTCACACCTCGCACCACAGTCTCTTGCTGCTCTTACCATCTACTGGGCGTTGTCTAAACTCACCACTACAGAGACTGATTACTTGCATTGGACTTTAACCCTTGTGCTACTACTGTTTCTTTGTATATGACAGTATTGCTCCTAATCCATACTGTGCTTGTAAAGACATCCATTATCCATATACATTTACGCGTCATTACCTATTTTAGCCCATAAGGGGCAGTGTTCCTTGTTTCTCTCAATAAAACTGTGTTTTATTCTAACCTCAGGTCTGAGTGTCTTACAAAACCGTTACAGTCACTGTCTCTGTCTTCCACTCCTGGGGTCTTGTGCTGCAGCATAGGGAAAATGTGTTGGCTGGTTTGCAGTTTATATACAGTATATTTAATTTCTGTTGCAATTTTGCTATGTTTTGATGGCTGGATTTGTGTTTTGTTTTGGAGATGTCGCCTATTGCCATATAAGGTCATGTACTGCCTGTTTTCCTTTGAATGTCATGGTTCTCATGGAGTTTAGTGTTTGATGTCAACACATGACATTTTTTTTTTAAACCTGCAAAGTATGTTATCTAGCAATATGGACATTCAACCTATGGAAACTGATGGCCAGGTAATAGAATATATGTGTTAAAATGATGTGTTTACCCATCAGAACTCATTCTGCCAGTAATACTTATTTTACCTATGCTAGGGATGGGTGAAGTGTACCGGTTTGTACCTGCTGGAATTTTTACAAACAATAGCATGATTTTCCACTTTTCCCATGGGGATTCCCTCCCATAGAGAAACCCATAGATTTTCAGCTGTTTAACTAACCAAAGAATTTCATAGGGGCAAACTTCTCACCCTCATACTTCAAAAACCCAGAAATTCCCACCATGCAGCATGGTGTAGAATAGGTAGGAAAAGGAGTGGTATGAGATGGATAAAGAGAATATAAATTTAAAATAAATATTAAAATAAAAATTGTTGTTTCAAGTGCTGACTAGCACTATGACTATCACTGGCAGAAAAAAAGAGAAGCTTGATGGACCATGATTCTACTGAAACAGAGGAGGGGAAAGTCAACAGCACCAGTTCCAAAGGGAGCCCATATTCCCTAGACCCAATCATGCCCAGTCCACCAACATCGTGCCTTGGGATCTTGTAGAAAATATTAAAGGCAGAACTGGCTAGCAGTATGAGCAGCACATGTCAATTGTCTGTGCCTGCTGCTACTGCAATCAGTGTGCCTACTTCTGAGGAGGAGATGCCATGTATGACAGAAGGAAACTGTCAGTCACATTTGTCATCATCGCCAACCAGTCGCACTCCCATAGAGCAACATGAGACTGGTGGTGGTGAAAGTGATGGTAGTGATGGAGTAGCTGGTATGGTGGCGATTATGACAGCGTTTTTGTTTTAAAGCAATAAGAATTAAAGAAATATATGCAAATGGGGATGGGCAACATAACTACCAAAGCAGTGGTATTCTGGAGTTTGCTGCTGGTGTTATTCATGAGCAGGATAGTTTGCCACAGACCTCAGTGGCCACAATGGGGCTTCATTTTTCAAGTAGTGATAAGGGGCTATAACAGGCTCCACTTGACACCAATACTCTTGAACTTAGATGTAGTGCTGTTAATGAGGCAGCAGCATTAACTGCGCCAGCCATTGAAGGTGATTCTGGACTCTGGAGAAGAAGGCCATTCAATTACATTTAGGACATGGACATGCACCTATTTTCAAGGAAGCTATTATGTTGGCACTATTATCAGCAGACACAAAACCAGCTTTTGAGGAGTGGGGTACAAGCGATTCCTCTAGCACTGCTCTACTTTATTTATCTATATCTCTGTGGGATTGCCTCTCAAAACTCTGAATGTACAAAGTGGCCTGCCAATGGTAATGACTATCCAGCTGCTGCTGTCCTTTAATGATATTACCAGAACCACAAACAAGATCTCTGGCTTTACCTATGACTTGCTGCTGCATGCTATTGTTGGCCAGGTTGTGTGTGTGTGGGGGGGGTAATTCAGCGAGCAGTGACAGTCAAATAGTCTGTACTCTGGCCGCTTGTCTACATGTCTGTTGTCAGGTAAATGTTCTTGCCATATGAGGTTTCCTGTCCTTTTCCCACCACACTAACCTGCTTATACAATTCTAGCACTGACATCCTTGGTGAATAACTTTGGCTTGGGATATACCAGTAGGGTGCAACACATGGCATCAGTTCTTTACAACCTCTGCTTTCTACATAAGAATACAACAGCATGTCAAATGCCAACATCTTGGCACTTGCCATACCAAAGGCATACTTTGAGATTGTTTATATCAAGTATTTTATTCCTTCCCAAGAACCCAGAATGTGTGGGTTGGCAGTACATGGGAAACTGTTTAACAATTCTTTTAAAACATGATAACTTGAGGTTGTGGTGGCAGCATGTGTGGGCAGCCAATGACTCTTGTCATCACTCATCTCCTACAACAGACTCTGAGTAATTCTTCTCTGCAGCAGTAGCCATAGGTGTTATTTCAAATTAAGGATTAATAATCACACTCTCTGACACATCAACATCACTTTTATTAAGTGAAACAGAGCCCAGAGAGCTTTTAGGAGTATTTCTGCTGCTGCTAATTGAGGCACCTCCCAATCAGACCTTTTGTTCTACTTCAGGTGGGATCTTAGGGAGGAGGTACCTAGGTGTGATCATTCCTCCTGCTCACATGCTTTTTACACAGACAACAGATAGCTTGTGGGTCTCCGTACTGTATATTAAGGGTTTCCTGAGAGACTACCACTACTGGGACTAGATGTTGCAATTGTACTAGCTGTTGTCAAAGGTGCTACACTTCCAACAGCAGAAGAAGCAATCATAATAGCTAGGGTTATGGATACTGATGACCTGTGGTGCAGAATACTGTGTGTGGCTGGGAAGGTGTTACAGTTTTATTGACACTCAGACACATTAGGTGAGATAAAACACAGTTTTATTGAACAGACTCAGAAAAGATAACCCTCACGGGTCCAGCAGTGAATGTATTCACAATACAGGACTGACAAAGGACAGGTTATAGCAAGATATATACCCACACGGGTCCAGTATATGTACAATACAGAATTTACAATATACTGACACAGGTCAGGTAACTTTTTGTGTGAAGCTCAACCGAGGCAGCAAGGAATGGGTTACCAGTAGGCCAGGAATGCTGACAGGCCCTACTAGTGGGAGGCCCTTAAGACTCCCTCTCTGCAGGGAGTGCATAAATAGCGAGAAACGCCCAGTAGACAACGGAGGCCCAGGATCAACTTAGGACTGCTTATAGCAGTAACAGAGGACAAGACTATGCCCGGGAGGGCGCCCAACAGAGACTGCACGGTAGAATGACCAGTGAAATAGTGGCACCTTCCCCAAAGGGGTTAACGAACGCTAAGAGCAATAACGTCTGCCTGATGTAAGCACAGCCTGAGGCGCCCATGTAACACCAACCTCAGCTAAGGCAGGAAGGAGGGTCAAGCATACCGTGGTGCACTGATGGAATAGACACCGGAATGTCGCCAACACATGCAATGACTGAACCGAGACTAGACAGCAGGAGGTACAGAGGCACAATGGGACTGTCCGGAGACAGAAGCCTGGAGAAGGAGCCCAAACCGAGAACCAGAATGGGATCGCAGGCTATAGCGATGCACTGGAACAGTAGCCCTACCGGGCTGGTACACTAAGCAGGAACGTCTGCCAATCCGAGTCGGTACACAGAGCAGGAACGTCAGCCGCAACGGGTCAGTACACAGAGCAGGAACGTCAGACAATCGAGTCAGTACACAGAGCAGGAACGTCAGCCGGGCCGGGTCGGTACACTAAGCAGGAATGGATACAGCAGAGTAGTCAGGCAGTCCGGATCGGTACACAGGCAGGAACAGATACAGCAGAGTAGTCAGACAGTCCTGGTCGGTACACAGAGATCACACGAGAACTGGAACAAACGTTGGTAATGGAAACACCACGAAAGGACACAGGAGAAGTGACACGGCCCAGTATTTAAGGACAAATACTGGGCGGGACAAGTCACTACAGCCAATAAGCGTCAGCAGTAGATAGAGACTGACAGAATGGCTCCAGTATAGCACGGGCACCATGATAGTACCCCCCTCTCAAAGACCTCCTCTCCTGGAGGAGGGACCCGGTTTCTGAGGATATTTGGAATGGAATATACGCAGCAACCTGGGAGCATGGAGATCATTCTGGTTAACCCAGGAACGCTCCTCAGGGCCATAGTATCACGGTGCCCGTGATTGCTGGCTTTTTGTGTCAGTTAGCTGTGGGGGCGCTCCACTGGTTGCCTGTGACTAGCCCGCCCAGTATTTCCTATATAGACTGGGTTCCTGCACCCTTTCACTGCCCTTTCGTGGTGTCTCTATGTCAGTGGTCACCTGCCTATGGATTCCTGTGTCTACTGGGGCCTGCCTGAATCCTCTACTGTTCCATCATCAGTGTACCTACCCAGAGAGTCAGTATACACTCTAGTGTGGTTCCTGCCTCCGTTCCTGATCTGGTTTGACTGACGTTCCTGCTTCCGTTCCTGATCCGGTTTGGCTGACGTTCCTGCTTCCGTTCCTGATCCGGTTTCGCTGATGTTCCTGCTTCCATTCCTGTCGTTGCTGCTCCGGTCTCCGGTTCCAGCCTGGCTGTCGCTCCTGCTCCTGGTTCCTGATTTGGATACATTCCACTTGGCTCTGGTCACCACGGCGACATTTTGATTACTGTGTTCCTCCTGTGTTGGTACTGCTGGTACTAGGCCCTTGGCCCCTGAGTTGGCACTGTATGTCTACATTATGGGTAACTCTTACACCGGTTGCTTGCTGCCTCCGATTAAGCACCGGTAGGGCTTCCAAGTTGTCCAGTACGTGGTACTGGTTTGCTCCACTCTTACACCAGTTGCTTGCTGCCTCCGTTATAGCACCGGTAGGGCCTCCGTGTTGTCCAGTACGCGGTACTGGTTTGCTCCACTCTTGCACCGGTTGCTTGTTGCCTCCTTTATAGCACCGGTAAGGCCTCAGTGTTGTCCAGTACGCGGTACTGGTTTGCTCCACTCTTACACCGGTTGCTTGCTGCCTCCGTTATAGCACTGGTAGGACCTCCGTGTTGTCCAGTACGCAGTACTGGTTTGCTCCACTTTTACACCGGTTGCTTGCTGCCTCCGTTATAGCACCGGTAGGGCCTCCGTGTTGTCCAGTATGCAGTACTGGTTTGCTCCACACTTACACCGGTTGCTTACTGCCTCCGTTATAGCACCGGTTGGCTTCTGTGTTGTCCAGTACACGGTACTGGTTTGCTCCACTATTACACTGGTTGCTTATGTGACCACCGTTATAGCACCGGTAGGACCTCCGTGTTGTCCAGTACGCAGTACTGGTTTGCTCCACTATAAAACCGGTTGCTTATGTTACCACCTTAATAGCACCGGTAGGGCCTCCCTGTTTGTGCAGTACGTGTTACCAGTTCCCTCCACTCTATCACCGGTTGCTGATGCTACATCCATTATTGCACCAGCGTGGCCTCCAATACTCGGTGTCACTTTGTCATAGGCAGCCTCCTTCATATTGATGTGCCAGTCTCCAGGCTGCTTGCCTGGTATATTGGCAAGGCCTGTAGAGCCTCCCTCATCTTGTTGTGCCAGTCTCCAGGCTGCCTTGCCCGGTATATTGGTAAGGCCGGTAGAGCCTACATATATTGTATTATTGTATGCTATTGTACTTGAACTTGTTGTGTGTCTGTAACATAAGTGTATATTCAGGACCTGTGAGGGTTCTTATTAACTTTTCAATAAAGTTGTGTTTTTATCTTAACTCTGTGTCTGAGAGTTAAATCAAACCGTGACACATAGCCCTTCCAATGGACCAAATACTGCAATTTCCCTCTGAACCTTCGTGAGTCAATAATATTCTGAACTTCATACTCCTCCTGACCTTGTACTTGAACAGGACCGGGGACCGCAGGAGTGGTAGTGTAACGGTTGCATATCAACGGCTTCAGAAGGGATACATGGAACACAATGTGAATACGCATGGATTCTGGGAGATCCAGGGCGTACAAGACTGGGTTAATTTTGCGGATAACCTTAAATGGACCAATGAACCGGGAACTTGCAAACTGAGGTTTCTGGAGGATAACCATACCCTATCCCCAGCCTGGAAGGAGACCGCCGGCAACTGTCTGTGATTAGCATAGCACTGATAACGCTGGAACGAATTACTCAGGGTCCTTTGTACCTGTGCCCAGGTGGAGCGGAGTTGCTCGATATGCTCGTCCAGAGCTGGAATCTGCTACGTCTGAAATGAGTCCAGGAGCAAGCATGGTTGGAACCCGTAGTTGATGAGAAATGGGGAGCTCCTGGACGATGAGTTAACCGCACAGTTCCTGGCGAACTCTGCCCATGGCAACAGGTCAGCCCAGTTATCATGATGATCGTACACAAAACAGAGTAGGAATTGTTCCAATCCCTGATTGGCACGCTCAGTGGCTCCATTGGTCCGGGGATGGTAGGCAGACAAAAAGGACAACTGTATGCCCATCTGGTCACAGAATGCTCTCCAAAATCTGGACACGAATTGGCTCCCGCGGTCTGACACCAGTACCCTGGGCACCCCATGCAACCGAAACACTTCTCTGGCAAAAACAATAGCCAACTCCTTGGCCGAGGGAAGGCCAGGAAGGGGCACAAAATGTGCCATCTTAGAGAATCTATCTACTACCATCAGGAAGAAAATGTAACCTCTAGACAATGGCAGTTGTCCCAGGAAATCAATGGAGATGTGGGACCAAGGACGCTCGCCATTAGGCACAGGTTGAAGTAACCCAACTTGGAGGTGTCTAGGGGACTTGGCATGGGCACATGTAGTACAAGTTGCTACAAATGCAGTACAGTCAGCACGTAAAGAAGGCCACCAGAACAACTGTGACAGAGACCAGGTCAGCTGATCTCTCCCTATGTGCCCAGCTGCTAGTGATGCTTGGTATGTTTCTAGTAGGTGAGTATGAAATGGCTCTGCTACAAAACACTTGCCCACTGGGGTGTCAGGGGGAGCAGCAGCCTGGGTAGCGAGAATCTCCTCCCCCAGGAGCAAAGTGATGCTGGTACGTAAGGTAGCCAAAATGCGATCAGGCTGAATGATGGGTACGGGGACCTCATCTTTCTCTATCTCTGGACAGAATTGTCTGGACAGGGCATCTGCCCTAACATTCTCGGAACCAGGCAAGTAGGATACGATGAAATTGAAGCGGGACAGAAACAAGGCCAATCTGGCCTGTCGAGAGGACAACCTCTTAGCCTCTGAGAGGTACGTCAGGTTTTTATGGTCTGTCAAGATCAACACAGGAGTCCTAGTACCTTCCAGCAAGTGGCGCCATTCTTTGAGAGCAAGGATAATAGCCAGGAGTTCTCTGTCCCCAATCTCGTAATTACTCTGGGCACTAGACAACTTTTTTGAGAAGAACCCACAGGGTCTTAGTACTCCCAGGAACTGGACGTTGAGACAACACTGTCCCTACACCAGTCTCAGAGGCATCAACTTCCAGAGTGAATGGGAGGGAGGGGTTAGGGTGGGATAACACAGAGGCAGATGCAAAAGCAGACCTAAGTGTCACAAAGACCCGTTCAGCTGCCACAGACCACTGGGAAGGATTAGCGCCCTTATGCGTAAGATCAGACAGCGGTTTAACAATCGTGGAGAAGTCTCGGATAAATTTCCTATAATAATTGGCAAAACCGAGAAACCGCTGGATAGCCTTAAGTCCCTTGGGTTATGGCCATTTCAACACTGCTGCAAGCTTCTCCTTATCCATGGCAATGCCATCTGTAGAAATCACAAAGCCCAGAAAAGGCACCATGGACTTGTGGAATTCACATTTCTCGGTTTTACAGAATAGTTTGTGCTTACATAATCTGAGCAAAACTTCCGACACATCCTTGATGTGTTGCAACAAACTAGCGGAATGTATATCGTCAAGATAAACCACCACACATGACTGTAGCATATCATGGAGAATGTTGTTAATAAACTCCTGGAATACTGCAGGAGTGTTACATAGCCCAAACGGCATTACTAGGTATTCGTAGTGTCCAGATCTGGTACTGAACGCCGTTTCCCACTCATCCCCGGCTCTTATTCTGATCAGATTATAAGCAGAACATAGGTCTAACTTAGTGAATATCGAGGAGCCTTTCAACCTGTCAAATAGTTCAGTGATGTGTGGAATCGGATAGGCGTTTTTGGACATAAGTTTATTCAGACCACGATAATCAATGCATGGTCTTAACTCGCCATTTTTCTTCTTTACAAAAAAGAAACCAGCCCCAGGTTGACTTTCTAATAATACCCCTTTCAAGGGCATCAGAGATGTATTGCTCCATGGCCCGATTCTCCTTGCACGACAACGGGTACGTGCGACCCCGGGGAGGGACGGCACCAGGAGGCAGATCAATAACGCAATCGTAAGGGCGATGCTGAGGCAAGGTGCTAGCCTCTCCTTTACTGAAGACGTCACTGAATTGATGATATTCAGCTGGCATGGAGGGAGAGGTACACATGATTTTATTCGGATGAGAGACACAATGCTTCATACAGTATTCAGACCAAGACGTTATCTCACACGTCTGCCAGTCAAACTTGGGGTTGTGTAGATGTAACCATGGGAAACCCAGAATGACCGCATGGTGAGGGGACTGGATAAACTGGAACCGTTGTTTCTCCATGTGGAGTGCCCCAATACTCATAGATAGTGGCATAGTTTCCATAGTGATATGAGCTGGCACCAGGGGTCTGCTATCGATGGCCTCAATGGCTAGCGGGGATTCCCTCTCAACCAGCGAAATCTTGTGTAGTGCAGCAAATGAGCTGTCCATAAAATATCCGGCTGCACCGGAATCAACCAGGGCCAGAACCTCCACCAAATTTTCCGCCCAAGAGATTAGAGCCTGGATAGTAGGTTTCTGATTTTCTGGATCTAGGGACTGCTGTACGCCACCTAGGGCCTGTCCCCCAAGGTACCCTAGGTGCGTCCGTTTCCCGGCCGTATAGGACAGGTACGCAACAGGTGTCCAGGTTGGCCACAATACAAGCAGAGCCCCTGTCTGCGACGATGCGCCCGTTCCTCCTTAGACAACTTGGTGAACCCTAGCTGCATGGGTTCATTATTCTCTTGAATACGCTCAGGAGGCATGGGAGATAAGGGAGGCATAGGTGGGAAATTTTGACTTGCCTGTCCAAAATTTCTGACCCGCTGTCTGCGGTCTTTAGTCGTCATACGTTCACGGATACAAGAATCGAACAGAATAGAGAAATCAATGAACTCATCCAGATCGTTAGGCAAATCTCTAGGTGCCATCTTGTCTTTAATGCGATCAGTGAGTCCCTGAGCAAATGCTGCGACCAGTGCCTCATTGTTCCAGCCTACCTCTCCTGCCAACGTACGAAATTCAATCGCATAGTCCGCCACCGTTTGAGAATCTTGTTGTATCTCCATTAATCTTTTGGCAGCAGAGGCGGCTCTAACTGGAACTTCAAACACTCTGCGGAAGGCACGCACAAACTCCCTGAAGTTTTGTGTACATGGTTTGGCAGATTCCCACAAGGGTTTAGCCCATGCCAGGGCTCTGCCCATCAATAATGAAATCATAAAGCCCACCTTAGCACAGTCATTCTGAAAGGTTTGAGGAGTTAGTTCCAGGTATATCTCTAGTTGGTTGATAAACCCTCTGCACAGGGTAGGTTCGCCATCATATCTTAGCGGTAACGGGGCTGTGGGGGTTAGCCCTTTGTTTGAGGCCACTTGCATCAGGGACTGAGCTCCCGGTGTCGAAACGGGGGAGACCACCGAGGCTTGAACCGGTTTATCTACATGAGCAGTTCGTTCTAGAATGGTTTGAATGGCCAGTGCCAACTGGTCCAAAAGCAGCTCATGTAAATCCATCTGCCAATGGATACTTTGTGCATTACCTTCACCTGTACCATCTGAGGTTATGGCCCTTTCATACTCTTACGGTTTTATTGACACTCAGACACAGAAGGTGAGATAAAACACGGTTTTATTGAACAGACTCAGAAAAGATAACCCTCACGGGTTCAGCAGTAAATGTATTCACAATACAGGACTGACACAGGACAGGTTATAGCAAGATATATACCCACACGGGTCCAGTATATGTACAATACAGAATTTACAATATACTGACACAGGTCAGGTAACTTTTTGTGTGAAGCTCAACCAAGGCAGCAAGGAATGGGTCACCAGTAGGCCAGGAATGCTGACAGGCCCTACTAGGGCGAGGCACTTAAGACTCCCTCTCTGCAGGGAGTGCTTAAATAGCGAGAAACGTCCAGTAGACAACAGAGGCCCAGGATCAACTTAGGACTGCTTATAGCAGTAACGGAGGACAAGACAGTATGCCCGGGAGGGCGCCCAAAGGAGACTGCACGGTAGAATGACCGGTGAAATAGTGGCACCTTCCCCGAAGGGGTTAACGAATGCTAAGACCAATAATGTCTGCCTGATGTAAGCACAGCCTGAGGCGCCCAAGTAACACCAACCTCAGCTAGGCAACTGAAAGGCAACGGTACAATCTTCTACCACTGTAAGTGAGCTCTGTGCCTGTCTATAAACTGTTTGCGAAAACAATTGGACAAGCAAAGTTGCCCAAAAATACAGTCATCATGTCAGTCATCACCAGCATCGTCAAACCCCACTTAGCCACACACTATTAGTGTTTAGTAACCAGCAACAATACAGGTTATCAGCATCCACTAACTATGTGGATGCAGCATCTGTGACAACTAGTAATAGTACAATTACAGCAATATCAAGCCCCAGTAGAAGTAGCAGCCCCTCAGGAAGCCTACAATCTATAAAGTCCACTGTACAGAGGTACTTCACTCAGGATCCAAAAGCTAAGCATGTTGCTATCTGTCATCTCTGTAAGAAACATGTGAGCATTAAAGAAAGAAGTCAAAACCTAAGCTAAAAAAGAATACTAAGTTATGCCTGCAGACAAGTTAGCTTGCCAAAATGTTGGAGGTTTACATACTGCCAATTTCTTTTGTTGAAAACAGAGGCTTTAAAGTACTGATGACATATGTTGCACCCTGCTGGAATATCCCAAGCTGCAGTTATTTTTCCAGGATGGCTTTGCCTAGGGATGGGTAAAACATGAGAAAAATGGCCCTTTCACAAAGTTGGACATTTTTCAAGAAAAGTGCTGTTTTTCCGCTTTTCCCGCCTAGCTCTTTCACAGCACGCCATTCTGTGGCATTTTTGTGGGCACCCCTGTGCATATATTAGTCAATGCTAAATACTTTATACAAGCTGAGTTTAGACCATCAGGAATAATTGACAAAATGCCCAGTTTTGGAGACAACATTATTAATTTGACCAGGGCATCTGATCAGAGACAAAAACCTATGTCCATTATTACAGAACGCATGGGCACTCCTATATCATGTGAAAGAAGCCAGCATCTATTTCATTACATTTAGGATAAATATCCATCCTTTCCCCATGCATGAGTCTCAGATGCACAGGGGTATAATAACTCTATGTAGAACCTTAAGTTGAGAAAGTTGGTGGTTGGTATGCATCATAACAGACAGGGGGCCAGCCATATTCCACTCCCAGTCTTCCATTTCCAAGTCTCCCTCCGACATATGTTGTGATAGAAACATAGAAACATAGAAACTTAGAATTTGACGGCAGATAAGAACCATTCGGCCCATCTAGTCTGCCCAATTTCCTACTGTAAAAAAAAAAAAAAACACACAACCTCAAACCTTTTTTGGTCCTTGGTCTTTTCTTATGTTAAGGACCGCCTTATGCCTATCCCATGCATGCTTAAATTCTGTCACTGTATTGACATCTACCACTTCTGCTGGTAGACTATTCCACTTGTCTACTACCCTCTCAGTGAAGTAAAACTTTCTTACATTACATCTAAACCTGTGTCCCTCTAGTTTTAGACTATGGCCTCTTGTCCTAACGTTTTTACTCTTTTGAAATATACTTCCATCCTGTAATTTGTTGAATCCCTTCATGTATTTGAATGTTTCTATCATATCCCCTCTCTCTCTTCTCTCCTCCAAGCTATACATATTCAGATCCTTTAGTCTATCCTGATATTTCTTTTCCTGTAGACCAGTCACCATTTTAGTAGCCTTGATTGAGCCTTGTTTGTCAGTGAACGTGTGACAAGCCATTTGTATATAAAGGAGACTGGCCAATTTGGTCAACATACCCTAACTATTTTTTATTTTATTTTGGGGGGATGGGGGTTAATTAACTAGTCCTACCAATATTAAAAAAAAAAAAACACTCCTTGTCCAACTGCTTCTTCCTCCACACTCCCCTAACACAGAGATAACAGCCAGATCAGGAGATAACTTGGATAGCAGCTGCCTATTTTTTCTCAGTAAGTCATATAAAATGTTAGAGTATATCTCCTTTTCTCCCTTTGCCCCCCCCCCCGATTCCCTTAACAGAGATAACCCCAAGTGAAAGGAACTTAGATCACAGCTTCATGTGTCTCAAAATGTTGGGGGAAATCTCCTTTGCTGCCTTCACATACGTGCACCCATAAACACAGAGGACATGCAGGAAAAAGGAACTTGGATCGGAGCTGCCTGTCTCTTTTCAGTCAAGATTGTGGGGTATTTGGGGTAAATTTCCTTTGCTGCCTTTTCATACTCACACCCAAAGTTCCCCCAGACTCCTCAAACATAGAACAGATGTCCTGCCTTCAAGAGTCCCTAAACTACACTCCAACTTTCCTGTATTTGCCTATCCAAAGTGGATTGAAAATATGGTACTTTCTCTATCTTTCATAAACACAAAATTACATCACCTATTTCACTTTTGGGATGAAACATTTTGCCCACCCTTAACAGATTTTTAGCCTGCCTTTCCTGTCTCCACCGCCAGAAACAGCGGTGGAGGCAGAAGCCTATTTTAACACTTTCACTGCCACAATAAATGAGTGATATTGACTACCACAATATAGTTTTCTATTTGTACTTACAAACAAACAATAGTAAAAAGGATTAGAAAACATAGTTTTGGATTTGGAGTAGCTGCATGAATTTAATCCTTTGAGTGCCAGAGAGATACTCAAGCATTGCACTGCATATCATAAATTTTTGGAGCATATTTAATTTTGACTGTTTTCTTCTTTTCAGGTACTTCTTTGCTACAAAGAGGATCAATAGATAAGAAGATAGAAGAAGAGAAGACAGAAGATGAAGAGAAAGAAGAAGAAGGAAGGAAGGTAGAAGATGTCAGAAGAAGCTGGTCAGTAGATGACAGGAAAGTGTTATACAGCTCTGGCTGTTAGGATTGTGTTAGAGCTAGTATTGTTGCACTTTACTGTTAGGGGTAGTGTAGGGTTATTGTTTGGGAGTGTGACTGTGTGTTGAGCTAACATTTGGTGCTTGGCAATGTGTCATTCACCGATCATTACCCTTTTCCTTTGATGTTCCCATTACTCACCCTATTTAGCATTGGTTTTGGGAAATTAAAACACATGGTGGACATTTGGCCACAAGTCAGGTTCTTTGGCCCAATGTTCATTGTGGTTTCAGTGGTTAAGACAATTGAATACTGACAGTGACACAATGGCCTCAATTCAATTGGCCCTGTTGGGCAAAAAAACAGCTGACTGTATTTTTTCAAGTGAGGTAAGCAATGCAATTACCTGTGCTATGAAAAAATACCAGATAAAAAAACTCACCTTGGGCGATAGATGTTGCCGTGTTTTCACCTATGTTAATAAAAAAAAAAATTCTGAAATATGTTATTCAATTCCAGGCACTAAGATCTGTTAAGGGACCCACTTTATTTCACCCAGTTTTTATTGGAGTGGAGTGCCTTAATGGATCCCCAAAGTGCCAATGAAGGAATTGAAAGTAAAAACAAAACAGAAAAAATCTAAGTGACAAGTGGATGAATTGATATGAGGCCCTAAGCCCCAAATCAATACATCCAAAGTACTGAAAAAATATTTCAAATGTTAGTAGGATTATCCCTATGAATGCCAGTGGGGTATATTTACCCCACTGGCACTCACAGGGTGAATCTAACTAAGTTAAAAAAACAGCCATTAAAAATAGAATCTTACCAGTAAGCCTGATGTCCAGTGAAGTCTTCAGCACCCTAGTCACCTACTGTCCGTCTTCTTCTTCAGTAGGGATGGGGGGAAATTTTTGCCTCAAACCAAAATCTCTAAATAATGGCACTTCCCGCTTGGTGATTAATTTCCTGCCAAAAGTACAATTTTTCAGCTTTTTTTCATCTAGCCCATGCCATTGAAATCAATGGGAACATTGAATTTACACATAACACATGTTATTTTATTTCCCAAAGGCATAGTATAAAAGGGGTATTTAGGTGCCTTGTTGGTGGAGTCTGGGGAAAGAATCAGTTGAACAGGGAATATTTTTTATTGGGAGGTTACTGGGATTGGGGGGACAGTTAATAAAAAATAAAACATAAATACAATAAAAAAAAACCCATAAGACATGGTATAAAGGGGGGGTGTAAAAGGGGTCTGAGGAGGGTGCCTGTGTTGGTGGGTGGAGACTGGGGAAAGAATCAGTCGAACAGGGAATTTTTTTGTCTTGACTGGTATTGGGGGGACAGTTAATAAAAAATAAATAATTACAGAATAAAATAAGAAAGTTGTACTAACGTGATAGAGATAGGGACCCCAGACTTAAGCTGCCACTGGAGTAGACTGATATTTGACGTAATAGAGTATTTTGTAGGGGATGATTTGTAAGATTTTTTGTTAGAGGCACAAGCCCCGAGGAAAAATGTATTTGTAGGACTTAGACTTGTTTGTCACAAGCCCTAAGGAAACATTGATTTGTAGGACATGTTAGAAACAAGCCTCCCAAAATTGTTTATTTTTTTGTAGGCCTATTTTTTTGTTTGTTTTTAAAGCACAAGCCCTGAGAAAAAAAATTGCCCTACTGGCTTATTACTTTATGTATATTTTATTGTGTAACAATCCAGTTAGTTTGAAAAAGCAGCCTTTGAGCTGCGAAACGCTACCTTATCATATTTATTGTTATTTTCTACAATTGGTTTGTTGTTATATATATATTTTTTTTAATAAATGAAAAAGATTTTAGACATCAAGCAGCCTTCTACAGTTTTTTTCAACTTTTTCCACTCTTTTTTTTTGCCCTTGGAAATCACAATATATCCTTGGATACTGGTTACCACCTGGACAAGTTTTCAAGTTTATCTGAATGGAGACAGATTTGAAACTCTCCACAAGCTTAAAAGCTGGTTTTGGGTATATGCCTTTAATCAGCAACTCCAATTGTAAGTATAACCTTTTATATTATTGGTTATAATTCTGTGTGGCATTTACAGGCACTATTTGGCGACCTCTCTTTCTGTGTGCTTTTTTCTTATTGCCAGCAGGTCATATTGTGTTGGTATCACGGTGCCCGTGCTATGCTGGCGACATTCTGTCAGTCTCTGTCTACTACTGACGCTTATTGGCTGTAGTGACTTGATCCCGCCCAGTATTTGTCCTTAAATACTGGGCCTTGTCACTTTTCCAGAGCCCTTTCATGGTGTTTCCGTTACCAGCGCTTGTTCCAGTTATCGTGTGATCTCTGTATACCGACCCGGCCTGCCTGACTACTCTGCTGTATCCGTTCCTGCCTGTGTACTGACCCGGCCTGCCTGACTACTCTGCTGTATCCGTTCCTTCTCTGTGTACCGACCTGGCCTGCCTGACGTTCCTGCTCTGTGTACCGACTCGGATTGGCTGACGTTCCTGCTCTGTGTACCAACCCGGCCCGGCTGACGTTCCTGCTCTGTGTACTGACCTGGCCCAGCTGTATTGTTTTTAATTGTTTTTAAGTGATCTGATTTTTTGTATCAATAAAGTATTCCTATTTTTGCATATCTAAGGGTCTGTTGTTTTGAGTGCCTCCATGAATGGGTGTCTTGAGTAGCGCTCTAGGGAGGGTATTCTTTTCTCTTTTCCCTCCTTTAGTGCTCTACAATTGGTTGAAACATGAGTGTCAATAAAAACCGTTACAGTTGGCCAGTTGCCACTGGCCATTGACAAATGCCCTGATGTAGATGCAGAATCTGTGACTGCTGTTCTTACTGCTGCTTCTGAGTTGTTTAAGCAGCAGGATGATTATGCAGCTCAAAGGGAATGGGATCAACAAAGCAGTAACATAGATCATGGATGATGAAGGTTCTACTTGCTACAGCTAGCTCCAGTGATACGCTTGAAGCAGTATCAGCACTATAACTACCCCCCACCACTTAAGGTATATGTGGAGAAAATAAGAAGTTGGCCAGTAATGTTTCTCCACGTACTACTCCTCCAAAATCATGGGTGTGTTGAGAACAGAAATTTTCCCTTGAGAGCAGGAAATGTGCCTCTCACATCAGCAACTGCAGTGTGTACAGTGTAAGTAAGGAAAGGACTGGGAACAATGGGTACATCTGCACTCACATGAAACACATGGCACAACTCTAACCAAACATCATGACACTTAGGGTCCCCAATGAAAAATCCCCCTCACCAGAAACCAAGTACTGCTGCTGTCACTATGCACCTTGTCCACACCCTGCTGTCACGGTTTATTATGACTCTCAGACACAAGTTTTAGGTAAAAATCAATTTTATTGAAATAATAAATTGATAACGTAGGATGGCAACCACATACATACAGATATATTCAGAATGTAACAAGACAGAAGGCAGACTCTACCGGTCCTGTCAATATACCGGACAGGACAGTCTGAAGTAATAGAATGTTAGGCTCTACCGGCCTTGCCAATACCGGGTAAGGCAACCTGCAGATGGAATCGCATAACGGTTCTACCGGCCTTACCAAATTACCGGGCAAGGCAGCCTCAATAGATTCATAATGTAGGCTCTACCGGCCCTGCCAATACCGGGTAAGGCAACCTCAGATGGAATGTGGCAAAAGGTTCTACCGGCCTTACCAATACCGGGCAGGGCAGCCCAGAGATAGTAGCAGCAGTCAGATGGTAATGGCAAATTGACAGGATCGTAAGCAACCCAGTGTACACACACTGAGACTAACAGGGGAATCGTAAAGCCGCAAGGCTTTGGAGCAAACCAGCGTCCGCACGCTGGGACCAACACTGAATGTATAGCCGATAGGCTTAGGAGCAAACCAGTGACCGCACACTGGTGTAACAAGCGAGTTAGTACAGCCGTAAGGCTTAGGAGCAAACCAGCGTCCGCACGCTGGGGCCAACACAGAATTGTATAGCTGATAGGCTTTGGAGCAAACCAGTGACCGCACACTGGTGTAACAAGCGAGTTTGTATAGCCGCAAGGCTTTGGAGCAAACCAGCGTCCGCACGCTGGGATCAACACAGAATTGTATAGCTGATAGGCTTTGGAGCAAACCAGTGACCGCACACTGGTGTAACAAGCGAGTTTGTATAGCCGCAAGGCTTTGGAGCAAACCAGCGTCCGCACGCTGGGACCAACACAGAATTGTATAGCTGATAGGCTTTGGAGCAAACCAGTGACCGCACACTGGTGTAACAAGCAAGTTTGTATAGCCGTAAGGCTTTGGAGCAAACCAGCGTCCGCACGCTGGGACCAACACAGAATTGTATAGCTGATAGGCTTTGGAGCAAACCAGTGACCGCACACTGGTGTAACAAGCAAGTTTGTATAGCCGCAAGGCTTTGGAGCAAACCAGCGTCTGCACGCTGGGACCAACACAGGATAGTACAGCCGATAGGCTTTGGAGCAAACCAGTGACCGCACACTGGTGTAATAAGCGAGTTTGTCTAGCCGCAAGGCTTAGGAGCAAACCAGCGTCCGCACGCTGGGACCAACACAGAATTGTATAGCCGATAGGCTGTGGAGCAAACCAGTGACAACACACGGGAGTAACAAGCAATGTCGCCGACGCGACCAGGCAGGAGGTCACCAGGATACAGGAGACAGGCGATGCGATGACAGGAACCAGCAACGATCAGTCAGGTCAGGAAACCGCAGAGAAGAAGTTCAGCAGGAACTGCAACACCAGAGACTAGGCCGGAACCAGGACTGGAAGTACTTCAGCATGCAGGAAACACTGGAACAGTAGAGATCAGGAACTCAGGAACACTTGAGATCAGGAACTCAGGAACACTGGAACAGAGGCCCAGCTATCACTGGCATAGTGATAGCAGAAGGTCAGAAACAACACGAAAGGGCAACCGAAGGGTGCCCAATCCAGGTTTAAATAGGCAATGAAAGGCGGGCTATCTGCAGACAGCCAATAGCAGCCCCCTACTGGTGACAGACAATGAACTGCAGCAATCACGGGCACCGTGATAGTACCCCCCCTTCAAAGACCCCCTCTCCTAGAATAGGGTCTAGGTTTCTGTTGGTAATTGGCATGAAAGGCCCTAGTTAGCCTAGGTGCATGAAGGTCCATACTATCCACCCATGATCGATCCTCAGGACCATACCCTTTCCAATGTACCAGGTACTGTACCCTTCCTCTAAGCCTACGAGAATCAATAATGCTCTGAACCTCGTACTCCTCCTGGCCCTCGACCTCAACAGGTCCTGGCACCACAGGTGTGGTAGTATAGCGATTGCAAACCAGAGGCTTAAGAAGGGACACATGGAACACATTATGGATACGCATGGATGCAGGTAGGTCTAGTGCATAGGAGACAGGGTTAATTTTGCGAATAACTCTGTATGGACCAATAAACCGGGGAGCCAACTTATTAGACGGAACCTGCAGCTTGAGATTTCTGGAGGAAAGCCATACTCTATCCCCAACCTGAAAGGAAACCGCTGGAAGCCTTCTGCGATTAGCATGGCGCTGATGACGCTGAAATGACTGACCAAGTGCCCTCTGAACTTGTGCCCATGTGGAACGGAGTTGCTCGATATGCTCATCCAGAGCTGGAATCTGTTGCGTCTGAAATGAGTCTGGAAGCAAACAGGGCTGGAACCCATAATTAATCAGAAATGGAGAGCTCCCAGATGAAGAATTGACCGCACAGTTCCTGGCGAACTCTGCCCAAGGCAACAAGTCGGACCAATTATCATGATGGTCAGTAACGAAACAACGGAGAAATTGTTCCAAGCCCTGATTAGCTCGTTCAGCGGCTCCATTGGTCTGGGGATGGTAGGCAGAGGAGAAGGACAGCTGTATGCCCATCTGTTGGCAAAATGCCCTCCAAAATCTAGACACAAACTGGCTCCCCCTGTCAGACACCAGTACCCTAGGCACTCCATGCAACCGGAATACTTCTCTGGCGAACACCATTGCCAATTCCTTCGCCGAAGGAAGACCACGGAGGGGCACGAAATGAGCCATTTTAGAAAACCTGTCCACCACCATGAATATAAAGGAGTACCCCTTGGACATAGGCAACTCTCCCATAAAATCAATGGAAACATGAGACCAGGGGCATTCGCCATTAGGCACCGGTTGAAGCAAGCCCACAGGGAGATGTCTCGGGGTCTTAGCGCGGGCACAGGTGGCACAGGCATTTGTAAATTCTGCACAATCGTTTCTCATGGAGGGCCACCAAAATAACTGAGAAAGGGACCATAACAATTGGTCTCTACCAATATGTCCCGCAGCCTTAGAGGAATGGTAGGTTTCAAGCAGCCTAGTACGAAATGGTTCATCGACAAAACATTTGCCCACTGGAGTTTCATGGGGAGCGGACCCCTGAGAGGCCAGGATCTCCTCCCCTAAAGGAGAAGTGATACTCGTGCGTATAGTAGCCAGTATTCTATCAGGTTGGATGATGGGTGCTGGTGCTTCCACTCTGTCACTGTCGGCCTCAAATTGTCTTGACAGGGCATCCGCCCTGATATTCTTTGACCCCGGTAAGTATGATACAATGAAATTAAATCGAGACAGGAACAGTGCCCACCTGGCCTGACGGGAGGACAATCGCTTGGCCTCCGAGAGATAAGTCAGATTTTTATGATCTGTTAGGATTAATACGGGAGTCTTGGTACCTTCAAGCAAATGACGCCACTCCTTAAGAGCGAGGATAATGGCCAATAATTCTTTGTCACCTATCTCATAGTGGCCTTGAGTGACAGTCAACTTCTTAGAGAAAAACCCACAAGGTCTGAGAGTACCACCTTTCTCGTGTCGTTGCGAAAGTACTGCCCCAACCCCAATATCTGAGGTATCCACCTCTAACGTAAATGGAAGTAGAGGATTGGGGTGGGATAACACAGGAGCCGCAGCAAATGCCAGCTTCAAATTCTCAAAGGCATTCTCAGCAGATACCGGCCAACAAGAAGGATTAGCGCCCTTGTGCGTAAGATCGGACAAAGGTTTAACAATGGAAGAAAAGTTCTTAATAAACCGCCTATAATAATTAGCGAAACCCAGGAAACGCTGTATGGCTTTAAGCTCCTTGGGTTTTGGCCATTGTAAGACAGCTGACAACTTATCCTTGTCCATGGCAATGCCATCATTGCCAATTATGAACCCCAAGAATGGCACACTGGTTCTATGAAAGTCACATTTTTCCAGTTTACAAAATAATTTGTTCTCACGGAGTCGTAGCAATACTGCGGATACATCTTTGATGTGCTGTGCCATGTCTTGAGAGTAAATCAATATATCGTCCAGATAAACCACAACACATGTCTGTAACATATCTCTCAGAACATCGTTTATCAGTTCCTGGAAAACTGCGGGGGCATTACATAGCCCAAATGGCATTACAAGATACTCGTAGTGCCCAGCTCAAGTATTAAAGGCAGTTTTCCACTCATCACCTGCTCGAATGCGCACCAGATTGTAAGCGGCCCGTAGGTCCAATTTGGTAAAAATCGAAGCGCCCTTAAGCCTGTCAAAAAGCTCGGTGATGAGTGGTATTGGGTATGCGTTTTTTGCCATTAGTTTATTCAAGCCCCGGTAGTCAATGCATGGTCTTAATTCGCCATTTTTCTTTTTTACAAAAAAGAACCCAGCCCCAGCTGGAGAGGTAGATTTTCGTATGATCCCTCTAGCAAGGGCATCAGAAATGTAATCCTCCATAGCCTTATTTTCCTCACAAGATAATGGATAAGTGCGTCCTTTCGGAGGTACTACCCCAGGCTGCAATTCGATGCAACAATCATAAGGTCTATGCTGAGGTAGCAAACTGGCCTCTCCTTTGCTAAAAACATAGCCAAACTGTTGGTACACATCCGGTATAGCCGAGGAGGTGCACAGGACCTTAACAGGCTGAATGACGCACTTGTCCATACAAAACTGGGACCAAGCAGCAATTTCACACCTTTTCCAATCAAATTGTGGGTTATGTAACTGTAACCATGGAAAGCCCAATATTACCACATGGTGCAGAGAATTAATCAGTTGAAACTGCTGCTCTTCTCTGTGAAGTGCCCCAACAGTGGCATAGTTTCAAACATAACCTGAGGCGGTTCTAAGGGTCTGCCATCAATCGCTTCAATAGTCAAGGGATTTTCTCTTTCAATGTGTGGAACTCCGTGCAATTCAGCAAAGGTATTATCCATAAAATACCCTGCTGCACCAGAGTCAACCAAGGCCAAAACCTCCACGGAGCATTGTGCCCAAGATAATACCACCTGTATGGTGGGTTTCATTGTGCCCGACACTGGGGACGATTGTACACCACCTAGGGCCTGTCCCCCAAGGTACCCTAGGTGTGTGCGTTTCCCGGACGTACCGGACAGGAATTTAGCAAATGCCCTTTTTTACCGCAGTATAAACACAACCCTTGTCTTCTGCGATAAAGTCTCTCAGCCTTGGTTAGTCTAGTGAAGCCTATTTGCATAGCTTCACTTGTCTCCCGTACAGGTTCACTAGACTTCAATGCCAGGGGAGGGATGGGTGGGCAAAACATGCCACTAGGCTCATTATTCTTTGACCGTAACTTACGATCTCTGGGAATTTTGTCTCTCACGTATTCTGGAGTCAATTATCATAACATATTCAATGTAGTCATCTAGATCAATAGGTAGATCTTTAGCAGCGATTTCGTCCTTAATGTGGTCATTCAGGCCTTGAGAAAAAGCTGCCAATAATGCCTCGTTATTCCAACCTACCTCTGCTGCCAATGTGCGGAATTCGATGGCGTAGTCGCCTACTGTACGCCTGCCCTGATGTATCTCCATAAGGCGTTTGGCAGCAGAGGTGGTTCTACCAGGAGGCTCAAACACTCTTCGAAAGGATTGCACAAATTCTCTAAAGTTTTTAGTACAAGGTTTAGCATTCTCCCACAAGGGGTTAGCCCAAGCCAAAGCTCTGCCAGTGAGCAAAGATATTGTAAACCCCACCTTACTACGATCATTGGGAAATGCGTGTGCCGTCAATTCCATAAAAATCTCGAGTTGGTTGATGAACCCTCTGCAGAGACTAGGGTCACCATCGTATCTTAGCGGCAAGGGTGCAGAAGCCGTTAACCCTTTAACAGTGCCCCCTAGGGGTCTGGTATCACTCTCCGGTGTCTGACTTGGCGAGACCACCGGGCTAGAGCTAGATTTGTCAGCAAGTACCGTGCGTTCAAGGATCGTTTGAATTGCAACTGCCAACTGATCCAAACGTTGCTCGTGCACATCCATCCTCCAATGGATATTCTGTGCATTACCTTCACCTTTGCTGTCTGAGGTCATGGCCCTTTCGTACTGTCACGGTTTATTATGACTCTCAGACACAAGTTTTAGGTAAAAATCAATTTTATTGAAATAATAAATTGATAACGTAGGATGGCAACCACATACATACAGATATATTCAGAATGTAACAAGACAGAAGGCAGACTCTACCGGTCCTGTCAATATACCGGACAGGACAGTCTGAAGTAATAGAATGTTAGGCTCTACCGGCCTTGTCAATACCGGGTAAGGCAACCTGCAGATGGAATTGCATAACGGTTCTACCGGCCTTACCAAATTACCGGGCAAGGCAGCCTCAATAGATTCATAATGTAGGCTCTACCGGCCCTGCCAATACCGGGTAAGGCAACCTCAGATGGAATGTGGCAAAAGGTTTTACCGGCCTTACCAATACCGGGCAGGGCAGCCCAGAGATAGTAGCAGCAGTCAGATGGTAATGGCAAATTGACAGGATCGTAAGCAACCCAGTGTACACACACTGAGACTAACAGGGGAATCGTAAAGCCGCAAGGCTTTGGAGCAAACCAGCGTCCGCACGCTGGGACCAACACTGAATGTATAGCCGATAGGCTTAGGAGCAAACCAGTGACCGCACACTGGTGTAACAAGCGAGTTAGTACAGCCGTAAGGCTTAGGAGCAAACCAGCGTCCGCACGCTGGGACCAACACAGAATTGTATAGCTGATAGGCTTTGGAGCAAACCAGTGACCGCACACTGGTGTAACAAGCGAGTTTGTATAGCCACAAGGCTTTGGAGCAAACCAGCATCCGCACGCTGGGACCAACACAGAA
Source organism: Rhinophrynus dorsalis (assembly GCA_037306005.1). Taxonomy (NCBI): domain Eukaryota; kingdom Metazoa; phylum Chordata; class Amphibia; order Anura; family Rhinophrynidae; genus Rhinophrynus; species Rhinophrynus dorsalis. The sequence continues at coordinate 135,716,040 of CM074718.1, forward strand.
TTGTATAGCTGATAGGCTTTGGAGAAAACCAGTGACCGCACACTGGTGTAACAAGCGAGTTTGTATAGCCGCAAGGCTTTGGAGCAAACCAGCGTCCGCACGCTGGGACCAACACAGAATTGTATAGCTGATAGGCTTTGGAGCAAACCAGTGACCGCACACTGGTGTAACAAGCGAGTTTGTATAGCCGCAAGGCTTTGGAGCAAACCAGCGTCCGCACGCTGGGACCAACACAGAATTGTATAGCTGATAGGCTTTGGAGCAAACCAGTGACCGCACACTGGTGTAACAAGCAAGTTTGTATAGCCGCAAGGCTTTGGAGCAAACCAGCGTCCGCACGCTGGGACCAACACATGATAGTACAGCCGATAGGCTTTGGAGCAAACCAGTGACCGCACACTGGTGTAATAAGCGAGTTTGTCTAGCCACAAGGCTTAGGAGCAAACCAGCGTCCGCACGCTGGGACCAACACAGAATTGTATAGCCGATAGGCTGTGGAGCAAACCAGTGACCGCACACGGGAGTAACAAGCAATGTCGCCGACGCGACCAGGCAGGAGGTCGCCAGGATACAGGAGACAGGCGATGCGATGACAGGAACCAGCAACGATCAGTCAGGTCAGGAAACCGCAGAGAAGAAGTTCAGCAGGAACTGCAACACCAGAGACTAGGCCGGAACCAGGACTGGAAGTACTTCAGCATGCAGGAAACACTGGAACAGTAGAGATCAGGAACTCAGGAACACTTGAGATCAGGAACTCAGGAACACTGGAACAGAGGCCCAGCTATCACTGGCATAGTGATAGCAGAAGGTCAGAAACAACACGAAAGGGCAACCAAAGGGTGCCCAATCCAGGTTTAAATAGGCAATGAAAGGCGGGCTATCTGCAGACAGCCAATAGCAGCCACCTACTGGTGACAGACAAGGAACTGCAGCAATCACGGGCACCGTGATACCTGCTAAGGATACATGACAACTTGCTGACAGTTTAATAGTAATTAAGAACCCTCCCTGCCACCAGCTTAGCATATTCTACGGAATGGAATCTACCCAGATCCAGCTTGATGCCCTGCTTGTGATTCTTCTCCATCATAATGCCATGTGTAGTCAGTGCACCACACAGTGTGCAATGTGTGGACACAAACTGACACATCTTAACATCTACATAATGGCTATCACTTGGTGGGGGAGGAAACGATGAATGAGGTGGATTGGCAGAAGATGTAGTTACCCTAGAGCAAGAAGGTGATGGTGAGCTTGATGTTTTGCTCATCATCGAACTTTCAGTCTCTGGCTGGGTTTCTCTATCCTTCCTCCTCTTTGATCTCTGCTTCACTTCATGATGCCTTTCAGGAGAATTAGCGGGTACAGCAACAGCGGTGCTCGATTTCAGTGGTGGGTGTTTGGATTTAACATGTATAACATAAATGTCATTGTGCCTGTGTATCATGTGTGTTATCAGTGAGGTTGTCCCAAGGTGTGTTCCCTCTTTTCCCCTTCTCACTGACTTGTAAAAATTTGTGCACAGTGACGTTGTTGATGACAGGGGTCAAATATAGTCAAGTTGATACCTTTATTGGCTAACGAAGAACATTTAGGATGCAAGCTTTCAAGACCTCTTATTCTCTTCCTCAGGCATGTTATAATATGAAAACATCTCTCTTATATACAAGTATACAGTGCATTGTTTAGATTGGAAATCAGATAAGAAAGCTCAACTAAGACCAGGTTCTTTGATCAGTCAATGGTAGAGAAGTGTGATGTAAATTGCAGTCTTCCACTGAAGAGTCAAAGGTATTAACGATCCCAGTGGGACTGTTGCAAAAGTTAATTCACAATGTGGTAATGTGACAGAAATTCTCTGTCTCTGTTCAGACCATTATTTAAAGCATTAAACTGTAAAATTAATTTACCCTCCCATATTTTTCTGTCCCTCTGAGTGTAAACCAGTCCCATCAGTACAGTCAATTTAATGTCCCTGACACTGTGTCCATTTTGGCAAAATGTTATCCAACTGGTGTTTCTGTCTTTTTGTTGTTAACAATGTCTCTTACACCCCAGCTTCTCCACCAACATCATCAATACCTCCAGTACCTCAGTGCTGTTTCTTCTTTACTATAGACATCTTACTGGTTGGTGGCGGTGATAAAAAAAAATGTGACAGAAGGTCCCCTAATATCACACTTGCCTTTTCTTGGTGACCTGAAGAAGATAAACTGGCAGCACAAGCAGCAGGCACAGGCACCTGATCAGACTCCTGGTGTTGGTGGTATTATTGTTGCTAGACAACAATTCTGCCTTCTTCAGGAGCATGTTCCATCTGGACAATCCCAATAAAGGAAGGGGACTCCCATGGTCAGGAGAATGGTGTGGGCTCCCTTGACTGCTAGTCTGGACAGTCTTCATTGTTTCCCCTAGCACTCCCCTTAAGCTAGTCCCACCAGCTGCTTCACCATCACTGTTACTACCACTAACACCAACCACATCAATTTCAGGCCTTGAATCCTCCCCCTCATCAGTGTCACTAGCAATATGATGATCACCCCCTCCTTCACTCCTAACACTAACATGCTGCTGGACTTCTAGTGGCGGGACTGCTTGGGGATTGCAAGTGTGTCTTAGGGTACCCTGCTGTCACACTTGGCATCATCTCCAACCCCCCTTGAGAACTACAAGACACACTGGCAGCAGGTTCAGCACTGGCAGCAGTTCTGTTCTGCTCTCACTACTACCCTCTTCTTCCTCCCAGGAGATTAATTTCCCCAAGAACCCTAGAGGTGATTTAGGGGGACTGACCAGCATTGGGTCTGTAGTGGTCACTTCCTTATCCTCCCCCTCAGACTCACTGGACACATAAGGATCCTTCCAGCTCCTCCTTTTATAGTTAGTAAACCTGCTCATAGTGAAAACAGTCACTATGAGCCTCTCCTGCCTTTATGTTGCTATTAATATCACAGCAGAACAGCACATCACCTATCTCTCACTCTGTAGCTGCTTCTATTGTGTTTCACTTACTAGAAAATTTGATGTTTTTATAGTGAAAATGCAAAAAGCACATTAATAAAGGGGCAAAAACTTTCTAGCCATTGAAAAAATTGTGAATTTTTACCAATGGGCAAAAACGGCCAAGATTTTAATCACTGTATTTAAAGCAGATTTTCCTGTGAAAAAGCGGACAACAATGTGGTTTTTGAAGATTTTTGTAAGTGAACACGACGGGACCTTTTGCCCACCACTAGTCTCTACATGTATCTCCTTTGTTGTATCCTATATGATTAGTAAATTCTGCAACAATTGTAATATAACTTGACCACATTGCCTAGGTTAGTTTTGCACTTTTATCTATGGTTGCCATGACAACCTGTTCTGAACTGAGGGTATAATATTCCACTTAAAATCTGTGTTGTGGTCCATGTATCCACAAAACTATGTGATTTGAATTTATAACCTCCACCATCTATTGTCAATAACAATCTTTTTCACAAATGTTATCTGTTTATTTTTATACTATGTTTTCAACATTATCATTATGCATTGTCTACTCAGCTTCCAACTTAATTTATCATTATCTGTTGTTATGTATCAATGAGTGCTTGTGCAACCACAACAGGTATGATTAATTTTGACTTAGGCTGGGTAAATTGGCAGATATTATATTTGTAATCCTGCTTGGAACATATGGAACTATCACCCTCTTTCTTATACTGCGTCAGCTATACATTTTTGTTACTAGTAAGCTAAATGAAATATTGGTTATGAACCAGGTGATTACATATTTATACACAATTGTCAAACAGATGGCATATAGTTAGGGTTGGAAAATATTATTTATTGTTCTCTGAGTAGACATACTGTGTTTTTTAATTGTTTTTAAGTTACCCCTTATGCACAGTTGCACATGATCACATCATATTGACACCGCCATTATCTCTTTAAGTTTTAATCTACCATCATTGGATGCCTTCCACACATCATGCACGAATGTATTTGTTATATTTTGTCCTATTGATTCCCACACATCCAAACTAGATCAGTGGTTAGTTAAGCTTGGTTTGAACTGCTGCACTCTGTCCTAATGTGCTCCTTGGAGGGTTGAAATGCTGACCAGTGCATGTTGCAATGAAACTTATAAAAAGTTGTGAATCAAAATCTCTAATCTCCCTGTCCCATACTTTTTATATACCAAACCCATGCCCCACAAGGCCACAAAAGTTGCTTGAAAGTAAAAATAATTATTGCTGACATTATTCACAGGACATGCAAACTGAATCTCACATGGTGTCGGGACCTGTTATCTGAAATCCACTCTGTCTCTTGCTGTTCTCTTTTGCCTCCAACTGTTCTCCCACTTCTCTCCCTATTTAAACCTCCATTCTCTGCTTTTCTGTACACAGTCATGTGCCAAGTAGGAACAACACATTTACGTTTTATAATGAATAGAAAGCATCTGAATGTCAGCCAGTCAACACAACATTCTTTTTTTTATTTGTAAGACTTCAGTTGTAAAAATTACATTTTTTGTGGCCACTACTAGTAAATTATTCCAGTCACATAATTTAGAAAATGGATCTCATCACTAGGGTAATTAGCACCCTGCCAGTGTTGCCTGTCACAATTATGTGTCATGAGAGAATTCACTGTTGAGCTATTTTTCTCTTGATAGCTGTCTTTGTTTACAATCCATTTGTTATGTTTAAATTACCATCAAGTACCTAGAGACACAATTCAACAGGTTTAACTTCATAAATGCAGATGTGGTAAACTTACAAATGCAATTATTGTTTTTTTTAATATTACAGGAAATGTTTCTAAAAACACTCATCTGTTTTGGCATGTAACATTCTACCCAATATAACTTATTGCTTTAATAATGTACCTGCCTTTTTTATTATTTAAACAAAATAAAATTTTGAGTTTAAAGGGATAGTAATGTCAGAAAAAAGTATTAACTATATGGCAGATACAATTAAAAGAGAGTACTTGCACTTATTTGTATCTCTCAAACCTTTATGGTTTGAGAGATATAGGAAAATAAAGTTCTCTGGTCCCTCCCCTTTCTGCTTGACGAGCTGTAAAGCTGTCAGAAGCAGATTCTGGTTCCTGGATCAGATGGCGGCTCTTCAGCAGCACTGACATAATGATACCTAAAAATAAATACTTAATTGGAATGGTTTACATCGTGTGCTTGGTTTGCAAGCACACATTGTAGACCATTCCGATGAAGTATCTATCTTTAGATATCGTTATATCTGCGCTGCTGAAGAGCAGCATCTGGTCAAGTGACCAGAATTTGATTCTGACAGCTTTACAGCTCATCAAGCAGAAAGGGGAGGCAGCAGAGAACTTTATTTTCCTATATTTCTCAAACCATAATGGTTTGAGAGATACAAATAAGTGCAAGTACTCTTTTAATTGTATCTACCAAATAGTTGATACTTTTTTTCTGACATTACTATACCTTTAAGGGAGATTGGGATACTTAATCCCAATACATCTCTTCATCTCTGACACTGCGCGGGGTTATTTCTCCTAGATGGAATGTGAGCAGTATATTATGACTGGTGTTATCGTCAGCCCATCCCCTCTCCCTCTATAGAGTACTGGTACCAAGAGGCTGTGCACTTTGTATAAAGTAAAATCAGAAAGCTTTGGTTTAAGCCATAAGAAAAACAACATTAAAAGTCATGGCAAAAGTTTCAAAGCTCCATGCTTTTATGAACATATTATACATAACATGAGAAATAATTTAAATAAAGCAAAAGGCAAGGTGGTTATGGATTCACATGATTTTGTTTGTATGTGTTAGAACTTTAATATTGGTTTATATGAAAGGTTATTTACCTTTTCACTTCTACCTTTTTTATTTTTATTTGGTTTGTTAAAGTGCACACTTTAGTGCTTGAAGATTTTCTATATTTTTCAAGCATGCATCTTGCACTTAATGTATAAAAAATTAGTATCTTTTTTGACCAATAAAGCATGCTTTGCCTCCTTTTCTGCTGGAACCTAAGTGCATTATTTCCTAGCAATAAGATTGTATGAGGACCTAAATTTGATTATTAAGACTGACTAGGAGTCACACTGATCACATATAGACGAAAAGGGGTACACGCCATGTCACACACACTATCTATCTATCTATCTATCTATCTATCTATCTATCTATCTATCTATCTATCTATCTTTCTGTCTTTCTTTCTGTCTAGCGAGCTAGCTAGCTCTCCATATATAACTTTTAGAATAGCAGTGTTAGCCCAGTGGCATAGATACTAAATAAATGAGTACTGCAGTTGTCCTAAAAATGTAATGTTATTCCAATACAAAAAGGTATTATTACATACTGTGATACTCATTTACTTATGTAAACATTTGGCTCCTATGTGTGGCCATTTTTTGTTTTGCTTTCTTTATCCTTTGATTTCCTTCCAGTGTCCTTTTGATGAGTTCAACATTGAACATGTCCATTTCTTCTTTTATGTGCTTCCTTACGTATTGCACATTTCTACATATTCTATCCTGCTTCTAACATTACCGTTTTGCTTAATTTCTTTTTGCTTTTTTTCATCATGGCAACTGTTTCTTTTGATATTTTGGTTGGTTTTGCTTGTTTTACAGTAGGTTCAAGGGGATGGGCAGTTTCTATGAAGGCCTTGAAGCATACTGAAGTGATTACACAGTGCTATCTCAAAATGTGTATCATTTTTCAATAGCTGGCTAGTGTCGATCTTCACGTTTTGATAATTTTCTCTTTGTTTCTTTCTTGCAGTTTTGAGTTTTGCTTTCACTAGACAATGGCCACTTTAAAGGATTTAAGCAGTCAGTGAATATGGTTTTATTATTTAAAATTATGAAGTCAATTTTCCGTTTCCATATAGTCCAATCGATTTTTCACCATTTTGGATCTTACCGATCATTACATTGAAATCTCCCATTATAAATTGGTAGTAGTAACTGTCTTAATGTAGAGGAGTCATAAATCATAATAAAATATTTCAACTTTCTCAACACTTTGGCTACTTCTAGGGGCATAAGCTTGAATGATTAGAAGAACATAGCGACTGTTTAGCACAGGAAACGGTTCCTTCTAAATACTTTCTACTTTTACGAGTCTATCGGTCTTTAATTAAGGATCCAATTCCTCCACATCGTCCATCATTGGTTCCTTTATAGTATAGCCAGTATCTATCTTCTAATTTGACTAAATCATAATTATTTTATGTTTTCAAAGCTTTATTAAGGAAAAGCAAACACAGAACAGCAAATAACAAAAGGATAAACCTCTGTCACATTAAACAGAGTGATTATATCTTACAGGTATAATAACAAGTTAATGACAAAGATATTAAGTTGTCAAGAGTAAAAGAATACACTCATTCCAGTTGCATAATTATCACACAAGACACCTCACTATCGCCTCCCAAGTTGCCAAGGCAGCACTCAAAGCTCCTCAAGCTCTAGTTAACCAGTCAAGCTGCCCATCATGCTTCAGTACAATCTTAAAGGGGGGAAAGAAGGAGTAAGAGGACACATAAAAGGACCATCCATCAAGGAAACAGTACAAGAAAAGAGAAAGAGACAGAGCAGGAAGAGAAAGGACAAGCAGAACCCACCCCATTTGGTGTTATGCCACCAGAAGTCCAGAGAACCACCAGTGCCGGATATCAAAATGACCACGGTGATACCAGGCCCCCACAGGGGAATGAGAGCTATAGGGGAGGGGGTGTGGGAATCCAGGGGGGCAGTCTATGGGGGAAATAAGATGTATGCTGCATAACAGAGCCAATTGCTAGGCATGTCCCATCTGCTGTACATAGTGGTAAAAATGTTTGCTCTTATCCAGAATTAGAAGCAGACAAAACTGAGGCTGCATCTGGGTCTCCACCAACCAGGGGTATCCACGCCCCAATCCACACATCCCAGACATTATGAAATCTGCCCCATTCTCCCATCACCACAGCATAAGCCTTCTCCATTCTCACCCACTGTTGAACCCTAGAGAACCATTCCCCAATCATAGACGGGGTGTCGCTTTTCCAATGCAAAGGGATGAGTTGCCTACCTGTTGTAGCTAGGATTCTGAAAAGGGCGTTATTGTTAGCTGAGCCCGGGGACCCAATCCCAGTGAATCTAATAGCCCTTGCAGATACTGCCAATTCACTCTATCTAAAGATTTTTCAGCATTGACTAACAAGTGTAAGGCAGGTATTTGTTTTTTCTGGGCAGTTTAGATCATAGCCACTGCTTTCGCAATATTGTCCTTGGTTTCCCTTCCTGGGACAAATCCTGACTGATTACGATGTATAAAAGAGCCAAGACATGGCTTAAAATGGTCAGCAATAAGTTTGGTAAAGATCTTTACATCTGTGTTCAGAAGTGAGATTGGATGATAGCTTGGGCATTCTTGCGGGTCTTTATTTGGCTTAGGTATTAAGGTAATGTGTGCCTCTAGGGACTGTAATGGCCGCTCTGATCCTGAGAGTATGTCATTAAAAGCCTTGGTTAGGTACGGAGTCAGTAGAGAGGAGAACTTCTTATAGTAAAAGGCCAGGAACCCATCCGGACTCTTGCCCAGAGGTAGAGACTTAATAGCAGCCTAAACCTCTGAGTCTGTGAATGGAGATTCTAAGAGGTCTAAAGTGTCCGGTAGTAGCAGAGCAATGCCCGTACTATTAAGTACTCCTGCAAATGAGCGCTGACTATTCCGGAATCTGTTTGGTTGTTTAGGTTATACAAAGATCTAAAAAAAAGTTAAGAAAGCATTCACCATGTCCGGAAAGGCAATACAGCGGGCTCCAGTGGAATCTCTCACTTCAGAAAGTATATATCTATGTTGCCTAATATTCACCAGATTATGTAAGCGCTTACTGCATTTATCCCCTTGGGCGCACTTATGGTATTTGAGCCAGTGAAAGAATTTGAGCTGTTGCAACTCGAGGGCCCTAGCATGTTCTTCTGAAGGGGAAGTCTTGTGTTGGTGTTCAAGGCTTCACAACTTATTGAAGAGATCATCCATAGTTTTCCATTTTTGCTTAGCACCCCAACATATACACTTAACTCGCAGAACACATTTGTGTGCTTCCCAGGTATTTACCAGAGAGGATGAGCCATTGTCATTAAAATCAAAATATTCCTTAATAGCATTTTCAAACAGTGATTGCATATTGCTTGCTCCAGCAGGATTTCATTTAGCCTCCACACCTGTGGTGTATTCAAGGGACTGGTTAGAGAGATTTCCAACCTCAACGGGCAACTGCGAGGTTCTATGGTTGCTTTAATTAGCAAGTGCGCACAATATTGATCTACCAAAAGGTAGTCAATTCTTGTGTATCTGTTGTGAGTATGTGAAAAGTAAGTATAATCCCGAGCGTTCGGTTGCAGAAATCTCCAGGCGTCCACCCGTTGATGCGATCCACAAATAGAGCACCACAGAATCAGGAATTTGTGAGACTTTGGGATCATAGGGAATGTTTAGATTACCCCCTAAAATAAGTTGATCTGACCAGAAGTTGTCAAGCTGCCAAAACATTCTAGAGAGGAAGCTGAGTTGTGCAGAATTTGAGGTATACACAGATGCCAAGGTCACCAGATTACCCTGGAGAAGGCCTCTGATAAAAATAAAATGGCCTTCTGAGTCCATTAAGTAATCTATTCCAGACCACGGGACATCCCTCTGCATTAGAATCACCACAGTCTTTTTCTTTTTGTTATCTTGGCTTGCAGCTGGCCAAAGTTTAGGAAAGAATTGGTTAATGTAAGAGGTGGTGATAGTAGCAGCAAATGGGTTTCTTGAAGAAGAACTATGTGTGCACCAAGCCGCCTAAACTCCCAAAGTGATAGAGACCATTTCTTTGGAATATTGAGACCCCTAGCATTTACAAATAAAATTTTACACCTTTCTGTATCCCCATTACAGGTTCCCCACACAGGCCACCCCATGGGTTACCACTGGTAATTCTAGGAAACCAGTCTGCTGAAAGAAGAAAAGGACAGAGCAGAAGGAAGAAACAAAGTAAGAAAGGAAAATAAGTAAATTCAACATACGTGAACCATTTACCCCTTATGGACCATAAGTCCAGGTAGGTTCTGGTCAAAATGTAGGGAGGAATAAAAAAATAAAGAGGGGCATCTTAACCCATGCAAGTCCCCTCAGACACTAATATAATCCAACTGGCCTAATATCCCCCAGCTCTGGCTCCCGGGAGTCTAGAGCAAAGCATCTGGCCTGTTCCAAAGCACTGCAGATTCTGAGTTCTCGGAGTCCAAGGAGCCAGTCCGCCCAAGCATATATAGGCAGACTTTAGTCTTCTGTATATGAGTGAAGCCAAAGCATACAGATTAAACATATCAAGACAATGTGCAAACTAAAACAATCATTTGGGACACATATCCACTGGCATAGTAAGAAATATTAAGAAATATAGATACCATTCCCACCTTGTCAAGCACAGGTCAGCGAAGGATAAGGGGGGGGAGGCCCCCGACCTCCCTAGTCCCAGATCTCTCCCCTGCCCCCCATAACTGACTAGGCCTAGATGTAATTCAACCCATCCCGCTAACTTTGTGAGTATACAAAGAGATACTAATCTGTAATCACTGATCGCTGGGAGTCAAATAAAATTGAATAGAGCTTTCTACTCCCAAATAAGCTGCATTGGCATCCACCTATAGATCACATGGTATCAGTCTGAGTATGTGTAGTGAAGGAGACCCACTGAACTGATCTAAAAGAGAGGGGGGAGGGGGAAATGGGGCACAGGAGAGGTCTGCACTGGATTAACCGAGAGCTGCACCCTGTGCAAGCATGGGGGAAAAAAGAGGAGCAGTCTGCAGAGTATTAAATGTAGCAGAGCCTGTCCAAAGTGCCCTATGACCCCTCGCCCCTGTCAAGTTAACAAACCCCCCAGAATCTCTAAATAGAACAGAGGAAATGCAAAGCACGAGGCTCAGAAACTAGCGCATAGTCTTGTACTTAATCTGCATAACCCCCCCCCCCCCCGTGTCTTATGTGGTCCTGAACAGGGAAGACATTGAGAGGTCGTTGTGGTTCCCAGAGGCTAAACTCAAATCAGTGATTAGCTTCTACTTTTCCTGGTATGAGGTGACCCAACAATTGCACCCACAATAACGATATCAATGTCATCGGGATGATAGTCTGTCCTTAAGGTCTTGCTGCTGGTCATGCTGTTTGCTCCTTCTATGTTTCAGTTCATGGACCTCATTCCAACCCTCACACTGCACTTTGCCTCCAACTGTACGCTGTTCTTCTGGGGATGCAGAGGGTGCTCTGACATCCTGATGTAAATGTGGGACCAAAATACCGAACGTGGTACAAAAGGAAGGGATCTTCTCTGCCTTATGCAGGGAGGCCATTGTACCTTGATGGGACATGGATAAGCAAAAGGGGAAGGCCCATTTATATTTTATTCCCAGATTGCAGAGGTGTTATGTCAAAGGTTTCAGTAATCTCCGTTGTTGAAGGGTGTATGTTCCTGGTAGAATTGCAGGTTAGTTTCCATATACTGGATGTCTCCAAACCCTCTTTCCCGTTGCATTTCCCGTTCCTTATTGAGAAATCTTACGAAGCAACAAATAATATCAAGGGGAGATTCGTTGGGACCCCTCTTTAGTCTTAATGCCCTGTGAAGTCACTCAAATAACATTGGAGGATGCGCAGGAAGGCCCAATATAGCTGAGATTGTAGATCTTATAATCTCTCTTAAGTCTTTGTTTTGAAAGCTGAAGGAGGCCCCTGATTCTCAAGATGCCAGCCCCTATTCTCTAAATCATATAGCTTATAAGTCAGGAACTGTATAGTTTCATCTTGTTGTGCAATCATTTGTTCCAAATTATGTTGTTGAGAGAAAATTGTTTCTTGCTCCTGTTCTAGATGGTTCAGTCTCTGGCCCATCTGAGCAGTCTTTCTTCAGATCTGATATCTCGCATTTCACTGTTTCTTTAATGTCGGCAGCCATGGCCTTGAGATCCTCCTTTGTGGCCATGAGGCTAGAGTGCACGGCCCCGTGTTGGTCTGGGCCACACGTCACTGGATTTAAGCACAGCTGCAGGTTCATTGGATCTTCTCCAAGGGATTCCTTAATATTAACTGGCAGTTGTGGCTGATTTTGAGCCCCTTCCAGCACCAGTTTTGGGGTGGAAGTAAACTTCTTACTATATCCGTCAGTTTCCCTTCCTTGCTTGTGGTGTATGGGGAGAAAATCAGTTATAGCCGGCTTGTGCTTGCACCAACCCGGTTTCTTTTTATGGTAAGGCATCAGTGGTATACCAGGAAGTATTAGCTCCAGCCTGGGGTCAGATGTGAGTGGCAATACGATGCAAATAGTTGCTTTAGTGGATCACCACACGGAGCTCACTTGTTAAGCGGCCATCTTGGTCTGTGATCACTCCGCCCCTAAATCATCATCTTTTCATGAGTCTCACATGATAATGTCCCAGTTGATGCTATTTAGTTCCTCTAAGCGTGAAACCGTACTCATAGACTGAATGTTAATCTTTCCAATGTCTAAAGACCAAAGGCAGCCTGATAGAGTCTGGTAATTCTCAGCACCCTCTGCCATTGAGTTGGTCTTCCTGCTGCTGTAGGAAGTAGCTTGCAGGTTATGGCACCCATTGTTTTTGATGTGAAGCCATGCTGAGGTAATGAACCGTAATGTGCCACTCTGGTCCAGTGCAGGTTGACAGAATTTGGATCACTCTAGTCTGGAGTCTTTGCTTTGATCTGTCCACCTAGGGTGACCCTGCCAGGAGTATATGCTCCAGATGGCATAGTTCTCAACTTCAAAGACAAGCAGGGTAGATGTATGTGTATATATATATATATATATATATATATATATATATATATATATATAAAACGAAGAAAACTGCACTCACAGGACTTCTTAAGTGAAATAATGTGCTAATTTAATGAAATCGACGTTTCGGACAAAATTTAGGCCTTTCTCAATAATAATCTTGAGTAAGACCTAAATTTTTGCAGAAACGTTGAGTTCAATAAATCAGCACATTATTTCACTTAAGAAGTCCTGTGAGTGAGGTTTTCTTCATCCAATATTTACATCTACTTCAAGGCTGGCACCCAGGCAAGTTGCACTTTTATTCAGTGAGTGCTCTACTCCCACATGTGTATATCTATCTATCTATCTATCTATCTATCTATCTATCTATCTATCTATCTATCTGTCTGTCTGTCTGTCTGTCTGTCTGTCTGTCTGTCTGTCTGTCTATCTATCTATATTAGAATTAAGATTGTAGCCGTATTAGTCCAGTGATGTAGATGTAAAATAACAAACAAAATGAATATCTTGTAATACTTTTTTTATTGGACTAACAGAATTATGGATTGACAAGCTTTCGGGATAAACTCCCTTTCTCAAGTCTAAAGCATTTCTGAGCACAATGACAGAATTCACAGTTAATACACTGAATTCAAAGCTGTGTTGTTTGCTGGTGTGGAGTGGGACTGCTGATAAGACAGGGACCAAGAGAGAATCCACACTCTTCTTGCAGAGGGTCGTAAATACCCTGTGCAAGGCAGAGTGGGTGGGGGGGAGAAGAAAAATACAGGAGATAGTATGGGAGGGGAGAGAGTTTGCACATATTAAGAATGCTACAATGCCAACAATCCAGTATGGGCATGCAGGCATATATACAACTTGTGCCCATATAGGTAGATCTATACATACACATACACACACACACACACACACACACACACACATATATATATATATATATATATATCCTATTACATAAAGTGGTAGAATGTGTCGCTCACTGTGAGCTGTAATCGCACATAAGCAGTAGAGAGTCTCTACTGTGCATGTATGGTTTCGCACACAGGGAGCTTTGCTGTGAGCTGTCTGGAGCTCCCCGATAAAGATCAGCGCGTTCGGCGAGTCTCTACTGTGCATCATTGCGCTGTCCCGCTCCGGACGGCTCACGTCCTGTCTCTGCTCCTGGCTCCGGGGCAGCTGGGTGCACTTAAGCCCGTGTATACGGGCTTTCATACTAGTATATGTAAATTCGTAAGCATAATATCAGACAAAAGCAGATGAAGGAAAGCACGCTCAGGAAACTTCTCACGTTGCAAACAAAGTGGATTTATTCTGATCAACGTTTCGGCCAACACTTAGGCCTTCCTCAAGTGTTGGCTGAAACGTCGATCAGAATAAATCCACTTTGTTTGCAACGTGAGAAGTTTCCTGAGCGTGCTTTCCTACATCTGCTTTTGTCTGCTATTATGCTTACGATTTTGGGATGAGCACCCAGGCAGTATATGGACATTTTGAACAGTGAGTGCATTCCATTATGTGCCTCTTTTTCTAATTTTTGCCTCTTTTTCTCCCTCTTGACCCCCTCTGCCTCTTCTTGCTATTTTTCCCCCTTTTGCCTTTCTCCCCTTCTTACCTCTATATAAAACCTCTTGATCCCCCTTTTGCCTTTCTCCTGTCTTGATCCCCCCTTCTTGCCTGTGACCGTGTCTGGCTTCTGCTGACGCTGTCTCTGCTCCCAGCCTCCTGCTCAGCTCTGTCTCTGCAGACCACACAAGTGCTTAAGGTAGGAGCGGCCGGCCGGCCTACCTGGTGCGCAGACACAGTGCTTTTCCCACTGCTTCTGATGTCACTGGGTCTAGGCCCGGCCTGCCTCCACTCACTAGACGCGGCCGGCAGTTGTTGAAATCTCGCAGCTGCCTGTTATCTTGCGGCCGCGGATGATTGGCTTGGCAAAAGTTGGCACGTTTACTTAAGCAGCCCCGGCCAGCCCCCAGGGAATCCCAGTGCTGGTGGCCTACCGGGATTTTTCCTGGTATCCCGGTAGGCCAGTCTGGCCCTGATCATCCACTGCCCCAGCCAGTGAAGGGGAATCTGGAGGAGAAGAAGAAAGAGGTAAATCTTCTCCACCTTTCCTGTCTCTCCTGAGGTCCTGGGACTATTTTTTTTTCTGGGCACCCAAAGTGCGTCATCAGTGACAGCACTGTGCACAATTTGTGATAAGTCAGTGAAAAGGGGAAAGGAGGGAACGCAGCTTGGCACAACCACCCTTATAACACACATAAAACACACTGACATTTATGTCAAACACGTTAAAGCCAAACACCCACAAATGAAATTGGCCACCACTGTGGCTGTACTCCCTGACTCTCACTACAGGCAAGAGAGATAGGCTAGGCAGAGATCAAAGAGGAGGAAAAGTAGAGAAACACAGCCAGAGCCTGAAAGATTGATGGTGAGCAAAACATCTATCTAGCCATCACCTTCTTTCTCTAGGGCAACTGCATTTCTGGCCATCCACCTCATTCATCTTTACCTCCCCTCCACTGGTTGATACCCATTCAGTAGTTGTCAGGATGTGACAGTTCATGTCCACCAATTGCACATTGTGTGGTGCAATAACCACACATGCCAGTGTGTTGGAGGATAATCCCAACAAGGGCATAAAGCGGCATCTGAGGAGATTCCATCCCACAGAATATGCTAGTGGTGGCAGGGAAGGTCCATCATTATTATAAAACTTTCTGCAAGTTGTCACATGTCTTTAGAGGGGAGTGGACAAGGGGCATAGTGACAGTAGCAGTACCCTAAGCGTCATGGTGTTTGGATACATTTATTCCAGGTGTTTGATATGAGTCCAAATGTGCCCATTGTTCCAAATCCTTCCCTTATTTGTCACACACTGTGCACATTTCAGTTGCTGATGAGAGGCACAGTTCTTGCTCTCAAGGGAAAAATTATATTCTAGCAACAACACACCCATGATTTTCAAGGAGGGGCAGGTGGAGAAGCATTATTGGCCAACTTCTTCTTTTTTCTACATATACCTTAGATGGCGGGTGCTAGTTATGGTGCTGCTACTGCCTCAGGCTCATCACTGGAGCTAGTAGTTGCAAGTAGAACCTTCATTATCGATCACCCATGTTACTGCTGTTGTTGATCCCATTCCCTTTGAGCTGCCTAATCATCCAGCTGTTTAAACAACTCAGCAGCAGCAGCAGTCACAAATTTTGCAATGAGACTGGGGCATTTGACAATTGCCAGAGGCGACTGGCCAACACAACATGATCTGCTGGCATTAGGCAAGTTTCATGTTCTTTCCCTAAGCCACTTCTCCTTTTGCAGGCTTGTCACATGTGGTGACTTCATCTTCAGCCCAATCTTCCGGGTTGGGCCTTCTTAAAGGTATAGTAATACTTAAAATGTAAAAAGAAATATGTTGTTGGCACCAGGGCTGTCCATAGGATGGTGCAGCAACAGCGCCACTGTACAATTTCAGACCACTGTGATATTGCACCTAAAAATTCAACTTTGAGCTGTAATAACTTCTGAGTAAAACACCTTTCAGCAGTGGGAATACCCTTATTTTACTCAGGAGGATAAACCCTACAACATACTCAACATTTTTTTTTTTACATTTTAAGTATTACTATCCCTTTAAACTGCACTGAAACCTTAGTACCACAGTTGTGTATACGGCATAGATGTATGATCTCTTGTATTCTGACCTTTGCCTGTGACCAGATTCCCCTCATGCCTGACTATTTAGGCCTTGTTGATACCTGTTTCTGACTTTGGCCTGTCCCTGGATTCCTCTTCTGTCTGCTGATTCTTGCTTGCTGATACCTGATGCTGACCTTGGCCTGTCCCTGGATTCCACTTCTGTCTGCTGATTCTTGCTTGCTGATACCTGATGCTGAGCTTGGCCTGTCCTGGATTTCTGTCTGTTTGCAGATTCTTGCTGTCTGTATCAACTTTCCTGTTACCCTCCTTGGCTTCTGTTTATTTATCCTTGTCTTCTGCCTACATAGTGTACAGCTCCTGATATCCATGTTTCCCCGGCCTGTATTCACCCAGTTTCACAGTAGCATCCTGCCAGCTCTCTACCACATCCCTGACCTCTGGATCTACTCATGGTGAGTCCCCTTCTAGTTCAGTTATTTATATTATTGGAAAAGACTCTCCTTGGAGCTGGTGGTAGAAGTCCTCACTGTAGTGTGTCATCCTGGGCTTTCTTCAGCTCAACTAAATGGGGTCACCTGGCTTAGTGGCCAGCATCTTTACACGGCCTCAGCACAGCATACTACAGGGGGCCTGTGATCACCAGCCACATAGTCTTGTTGGAGGAGTCACATTATTCTGGACCTTCTCATTTTGCACTGTTTATCACTGTGGTAGAGTGAAATAGGTGACAGCCAGTAGGGCATTTTTTTCCCTCAGGATGTTCTTTACGAAAAATAAGCCAGAGGCGTACAAAAAAAAAACATAAAAAACTATTTTTGAGGGCTTGTTTCTAACAAGTCTAAGTCCTATAAATCAGTGTTTCCTTGGGGCTTGTGCCAAACATGTCTAAGTCCTAAAAATCAATGTTTCCTCAGGGCTTGGGCCTCTGACAACATGTCATACAAAATATCCTCTACAAAATACTCTGTCCCATCAAGTATCAGTCTGCCCCAGTTGTAACTTACCTCAGGGAGTTCCTGTCTCTGTCACATTACATAACAATTTCTTATTATATTTTATTTGTATTTTTTATTATTTTTTTTAATAAACTGTCCCCCAAATACCTCTCAACAACCCCCCAAAAATCAAATTCCCTTTTCAACTTATTCTTTCCCCAGACTCCACCCACCAACACTGTCACCCTCCTCAGACCCCTTTTATACCATGTCTTATGGGGGGGGGTTTAATTGTTTTTATTTATTTTTTTATTTACAATCCCCCCAATCCCAGTCAACAGAACCCTCCCAAAAAATTCCCTGTTCAACTGATTTTTTTCCCCACACTCTACCAACACAGGCACCCTCATACCCTTTTTATACTATGGCGTTGGGAAATAAAATACAATTTTCTATTTATTGTGTGCAAATTTAATGATTCCATTGATTTCCATGGAATGAGCTCAGAGGAAAAAAAATCTTACTTTTTGCAGGAAATTATCCTTCAAGTTGGAAGAACCATTATTCACCGGTTTTGGTTTGAGGCAAAACTTTTCAACCATCCCTATTCAGAAGAACTGACACATTACACTTCCCCTATATGTACGCTTTACAGACATGAACAGTGGCTGCTTCCTGCCTCTGTAGCCAAACAAGGCATTGTTCAGTTCTAATGGTATATGGGGTATGGACAATTGGGGAGATGCTAGAAATGTGAGCTTGAGCTAAAGGCATTTTTTCTTTGCAAATAGATATTGCACACTTTCTAATCCAGGAAGCCGTATACTGAAAGCTTCTTATTTGCGCATAAAATTTAGATTTTATGACAACACTGCACATACGAATAAAATTGTGTGCAGTAGAGCATCCTGCATTAGGTGCAATCAAAATCTTGATTTTTCATGTGCAAGTCAACAAAATAATGTGCTAACTTATTCTCTAGTGATTTTCACGCTGGAAATAGTGATTGTACAGGTTTCTTGCAATCCTCCAAATGTGTTTATAACAATGTAAATATAGCAGGAAGGGTAATAAGAGCGAAAAACAGTGTGCACAGCTCTGCCATAGGGTTAATTTTGTAAATAGACCACACATGCACACACATATATGTTTCTGTCCATCACATCGAAACGTTGACACTTGCTTAACTATAACTATATCTGCAAAATTCCTGAGAGTGCTAAAACATCCTTTTGTGTTTGTACTAAGATTTCCCAAATGCTATAGTACCCAGGTCATTGGATTTTTTGTAGGAGTGCTTACCAACTAGCTCTGTATATCTAGGGCATGGGATTCACCCTGGATAGAAACCACACCATTACAGAGGGTCCTGACAAAAATGTGGCCATCACATTGGAATGTTGACCTTTGCTTGAATAAAACTACATCTGCAAAATTCCTGAGAGTGCTACCATATCCTTTTGTGTGTGTGCTAAGATTTCCCAAGTGCTATAGCACTCAGTTCATCGGATTTTTTTTGTAGGAGTGCAGCCATTGTCAATCCACTGCATGATGAAGGCCTCCTCAGCAAGCTGGGGTTATGGAGCAAAATCTGTCATGCTGCTCCAGCAAATATTTGACTCTGCTGGGGTCAAGAGCCTGCAACCTTAATGTTTGGACAAATTCCACAGCATTAACCAAGTGAGCTATCTCACTGGCTTGATATACATCATCAGCATCATTTAGATCCATTGAAAACACTGCAGGATGAATGGCTCCTCACCAAGCCTCCAATAACCTTGGTCCTGTGCCTGTTATACCAACACATTTGGCAATTTCTTCTCCTTCTTTGGAATTTAGTATTGGGTGGAATCCTTTCCAAAATTAATTTGGTCCATCTACCATCACATTTTCTTGCTATGTGGCCTGCCCTTTTTCATTTTAGGTGTTTTACTCTTTCAATAATGTCATAGACCTGTGTTTGCAGACAAATCCATGCACACGTTTTTCAGTCTCTTTTTTGTTATGGTTAGAATTTTTGCTTCATACTTCATTATGTAAACTTAAGTTTTTGTATGGCTTTGTGTCACGGGGTGACTAGGAAATTAACACACCGACACAGATGTCAGTGTACAGATGAACTTAATATAAAACTTTATTAAGTACAATAATGACAGGGAATAAAGAAACAGTTTGGTGGCAACAAATGACACAGCAGTAGTAATGGTAATGACACGAAGTGGCAGCAGATAGTGACACACCTTCACGAGACCAGGGAGGAACAGTGGACCCACTTTCCTCACCCTTCATCAGGCAGGTGAGCAGTAATAGAATGGCCCTTGAACTTACACAGGTAGATGTGAGGATAGTGCGAGTACACTGCATACAATGTTTGAATGGCACACCTTCACGAGACCAGGGAATACAATGGACTCACTTTCCTCACCCTTCACTAGGCAGATGAGCGATAATGGAAAGGCCCTGGGACTCACACAGGTAGATGGAATAATAGTGTGAGTACTCCACGCATTCGGGTGAATAGCACACCTTCACGAGACCAGGGAGGAACAGTGAACTCACTTTCTTCACCCTTCACTAGGCAGGTGAACAGTAAAAGAATGGCCCTTGGACTCACACAGGTTAGATGTGAGGGCAGTACAGAGCACTCCCACACACACACACAGTCTGCAGGAAAAGGAGCGCACCAATACCCAGATAGGGTATACAATAGACTGGTAGCCAGTACTGAGACTAGGTAAGGCAACACATAAACCGGGATGGCCACGGGAGGTCAGACAAACGTAATGTGAGCGCAGAGCAGAAGGCACAGGCAACACAGAAACCAAACCGAGGCACAGAATGGCAAGGGAGCGCAACAACGGAGAGTGCACCAAGAGGCAGCCAATGGTCTGAACCGGATCGGGTAGTCAGACGTCACCAGTGGTCGTAGCCAGAACGGGTAGTCAGATGTAGCCAGGAGTCAGAACCAGAATGGGTAGTCAGACGTAGCCAGGAGTTAGAACCGGAACAGGTAGTCAGACGTAACCAGGTAATACACAGGAACAGTAATGGACCAACACAGCAATAAGCTCAGGTACACCATGAAAGGGCAAAGGCAATGACACAGGCTGAGGTTTTAAAACCCTGATAGGTGGGTGGAGCGATGACCTTACCAACATGGTTGGCGACTCAGCGAGAGTGACAGCTAGGAAGTAAATAATGTCGCTCTATGGAAAAATCTGCTAGAGGCAATCACGGGGAACCGCGATAGTACCCCCCACTCAATGATCTCCCCACCACGGAGGGGACCATAACTTATTGGGAAATTTTATGTGGAAACTGCTCAACAATCTAGGAGTGTGGATATCATTCTGATCCACCCATGAACGCTCCTCCAGACCATAACTTTTCCAGTGGACAAAATATTGAATGTGCCCCTGAACCCTATGGGAATCCAGAATGCTTTGGATTTCATATTCATCCTGATTCTTAATGCGTACTGGAATAGGGCTACCAGAGGGAAGTGTAACGGTTGCAGATCAGTGGTTTCATGAGAGATACATGAAACACGTTGTAGATACGCATATTCCTAGGGAGGTCTAAGGCATAAGACACAGGGTTAATTCTACGGAGCACCCGGAAGGGTCCTATGAAATGTGGAGCCATCTTGTGACATGGCACTTAGAGGTGCAGGTTCTTGGTGGCCAACCAGACTCTATCCTCCACCTGAAAGACCGGAGCAGGACGTCTTCTGTGATCTGCGTGTCTCTGATATCGCTCTGAGGACATTCGCAAAGTATTCTGAACCTGTGCCCATGTGGAGCAGAGCTGCTCCATATGCTCATCCAGAGCCGGAATCTCCTGTGCCCGAAATGTATCCGGGAGCAGAAAAGGTTGAAACCCATAATTGATCAGGAAAGGAGAGCTCCCGGATGAAGCGTTTATGGCACAATTCCTGACAAACTCTGCCCATGGCAACAGGTCAACCCAATCATCATGATGGTCAGAAGCGAAGCAGCGCAAGAATTGTTCCAGTCCTTGGTTGGCTCTTTCCACAGCACCATTGGTCTGGGGGTGATAGGCAGATGAAAATAGCAGTTTGATGCCCATCTGGTCACAAAAGGCCTTCCAAAACCTTGATACGAACTGACTCCCACGATCAAAAACCACAACTCGGGGTACTCCGTGGACCCTGAATACCTTCCTAGCAAATACCACAGCCAATTCCTTAGAGGAGGGTAGTCCCGGGAGAGGAACAAAATGTGCCATCTTTGAGAATCTGTCCACAATCATTAGTATGACTGTGCAGCCCTTGGACCTAGGCAACTCTAACATAAAGTCTAACGAAATGTGTGACCACGGTTGTTCCCCATTAGGAACAGTCTGGAGTAGTCCTAGAGGTAGATGCCTAGGAGTCTTGGCACGGACGCATACAGAACAGGCCTCCACGAAGGCTGCACAATCTGCCCTCACACTAGGCCACCAAAATAGCTGTGAAATTGACCAAATTAATTGGTCCCGAACCAATGTGCCGAGCTGCTTTGGATGAATGGTAGGCCTCCAGTAGCTTAGTGCGGAGATTGTCAGCTACAAAACATTTCCCACTGGGTTTCTCGACTGGGGCATTGTTTTGCGAAGCCAGGATCTCCTCACCCAGAGGAGAAGTAATGCTAGTACCAATAGTAGCCAAAATGCGATCAGGAGGGATAATTGGAACGGGTTCGCTTTCAGACTCACGATCTGGACCAAGCTATCTAGACAAGGCGTCAGCTCGAGTGTTCTTGGAACCAGGAAGGTACTAAACTACAAAATTAAATCTAGACAGGAATGACGCCCATCTGGCTTGGCTAGGTGACAATCTTTTGGCCTCTGATAAGTACGTTAGACTCTTGTGATCTGTTAATATTAATACAGGAGCCTTTGTCCCCTCCAGGAGGTGACACCACTCCAGAAGGGCAAGGATGATGGCCAGCAACTCATGGTCCCCTATATTATATAGGCTTTGAGCCTTTGTCATCTTTTTGGAAAAAAAAACGCAAGGCATCAGGGGTTTGCCAGGCTCCGTTCTCTGTGACAGAACTGCCCCTACCCCTGTCTCAGACACGTCTACCCCTGCCACGGGGGGCCATATCGATGGGTTAGCTCCCTTATGTGTCATATCAGTCAAAGTTTTGACCAAGGATGAGAAATTACGAATTAACCTTCTATAATAGTTTGCAAAACCGAGGAATCTTTGTATGGCCTTCAGGCCCACTGGATGTGGCCATTGTAACACTGCCGAGAGCTTTTCAGTATCCATGGCAATTCTACTGGGAGAGATAACATAACCCAAGAAGGGTACCTGGTCTTTATGAAATTCACATTTCTCAAGTTTACAATATAATTTGTTTTCCCTCAGTTTTTGCAGTACCGTAATGACATCTCTCCTATGTGTCTCGATATCAGGAGAGTGTATCAAGATATCGTCCAGGTACACTACTACACAGGACTGTAGCAGACTTCTTAAGACATTGTTAATGAACTCCTAGAAGACCGCTGGCACATTGCACAGCCCAAAAGGCATAACCAGATACTCATAATGGCCACTTTGAGTATTAAAAGCGGTCTTCCACTCATCGCCCTACTTGATTCTAATCAAGTTATATTCTGCATGCAAATCAAGTTTCATGAATACGGAGACCTTGAAACGATCAAACAATTCTGTAATTAGTGGAATGGGGTAGGCATTCTTTACCAATAGTTTGTTTAGGCCTCTTTAATCGATACCGAGTCTAAGCTCCCCATTCTTCTTCTTCACAAAAAAAACCCCAGCCCCCAGCGGGTGAGGAAAACTTTCATATTATGCCTCTGGATAATACATCTGAAATGTTCTCCTCCATGGCCTTGTTCTCCTCCACTGATAGAGGATAGGTGCGGACTTTGTGAGGTATTGAGCTTGACGTCAGATTAATAGCACAGTCATACGGCCTATGCTCCGGTAAACTGAAAGACTGGTACTCTGAGGGCAGTGAGGGAGAGGTACACAAAATCTTAATAGGGTGCTGTAGACACGTCCCTTTACAATAGTCAGACCACGATATTATGTCACACGTCTCCCAATCCACTCTGGGATTATGTTTCTGGAGCCTCGGGAACCCCAAAATGACAGCATGGTGTGGAGACTGGATAACCTGAAACTGCAGAGTCTCCACATGGAGAGCTCCTACCCTTAGAGTCAGTGGACAGGTCTCATGTGTGACATGGGAAGGCTCAAGAGGACGACTGTCAATAGCTTCTACTGCTTATGGAGACTCACGGGGTGTCACTGGAATATTGTGTTTATTCACGAAATCACCATCAATAAAATAACCAGCTGCACCAGAATCGATAAGGGCTGGGGTAGCCACTGAGGAATTAGCCCAAGAAATTGCCACATGAAGAATGGGTTTACTCGGATCCAGCTCTGAGAACTGACTGACTCCACCTAGGATCTGTCCCCTTAGAGATCCTAGGTGCGTGCGTTTCCCGGACGCATCGGACAACCTCTTAGCATATGTCCAGCCTTTCCACAATACAGGCATAGACTTTCTCTGCTGCGGAAGGACCGTTCCTCCTGAGACAACCGTGTAAAGCCAACCTGCATGGGTTAGGCCCTGCTAGGCTCTACACTGGGTGGCAAGGGAGGTGAGGGAGGTATGGGTGGGAGCTCCCTGTAAGGTATCATACGCAACTCTTGCCTTGGCCTGTTGTTCTTAAATGTGGACCTTTCTCTTATGCGTGTGTCAATTAGGATGACAAATTAGTTGGTCTAAATCACTTCGTAATTCGCGGGCTGCTATTTCATCTTTAATTGTATCGTTTAGTACCTGCGAGAAGGCTGCCACTAGAGCCTCATTGTTCCATCCCACCTCTGCCGCAAATGTGAGAAATTCTATAGCATATTCTGCTACCGTGCGGGTGCCCTGCTGAATCATCATCAGCTTTTTTGCGGCAGAGATGGACCTACCAGGAACATCAAAAACCCTTCGGAAGGCCTCAAAAAATTTAGAGAAATGGGAGGTTATGGGTTTTGCCATCTCCCATAACGGATTGGCCCACGCCAAGGCTTTGCCGGTCAACAGGGAAAAACAGTGCAAACATATAATCACGGGCAATAATAATCATAATGTTGCTAAACACTTCAATAAACATCACAATCAGAACCCAGTGGGCCTACGATTATACGTCATAGACCACATTCCACCACAGATCAGCGGTGGTAATAGTTTCACTCATCTATCTAAACACGAAACGTATTGTATTTTTTGACTTCAAACACTTGCTCCACACAGATTTAATGAAGAATTTGATTTATGGTTTGTCTAAAACACCTGTACGATTCTGCCAAGATCCACCATTCATTGTGCCGAGTGCAAATATACACCTTCCTCCTGATTGACACACTTCTAGGAGTTGGTGTTATTGTGCCCAGCATTAGGGTTTAGAATAAACAATAGCTTTTTCTGCATTCTTTCATTTTCATCTACTTATTCTGTTATAAGAAATGACACACTCTCCACACAACTCTAGGAAAAGTTGCCTTACTGTATTTGTTTTTTATGTGTAACATTTATCTAACCATTCTAACAGTAAGCCTGATTTATCACAATCACATAGGAACAATTGTTCACTTAGAATACCAACTGAGGTGCCCACTTAATTTATATCCTGTTGTAATGTATTATCTGGGTATCAACTTTGTATATGATTATCTGCATTTTGTCCTTCACCAATAATATATACTTATCAATATGCATAAGATTAAATACATGGGCTTGGTCCTTCATGTAGAAGGAAATCAATGCCATACTAGGATCCATGTGTTAATATTTTAATAGTGATAAACACAGTCGGCGTAATTATATATCAAATAACATACAATATCTACACCTTTTAAATGTACAAAATCAATTATGGCACTCTTGGGATGCTTTAGGGTCTCTCATTGCCAACCCTTCCTATTCAGTTTAAAAATTGAGGGAATATATTAGCATATTTTGCAGGGCTGGGGTCCTGTAATATTTATAATTATATTTATGGTCAGGTTAAAGGGCACACCTATTTGCTCCAGAGGAAGGTGCAACAAAGCTCTGAAACAAGTAGAGCTATTTGCATGTGCGAGGCCCAAATGCTGCCTTGCTGAACAGGGTTCAGGAGAGAAGGGATTCTCGTGGTACCTTTTGGATGCATGTTTCCAAGGAAGGAGGGGTACGAGCATCTGTACCAGTGGTATTAGGAGGAAAAAACATCAGCATCGAAGATGATGGAGCTTTGACTTTGATGGGCATGATTTACATGAAGGTCTAATAAGCAGACATTGCAATACTTTATCTTTCTTCCAATGACTTGCTTGTACTGCTCTTACATTCATATTGATTGCTGTCAACATTTGTAAGCGCTCGTGCTTACCTTTGAGGGGAGATGGCCGCTCCGGTGCTCAGAGAGGCAGCCAGTTCCCTCTGCATGTATCTTCGCGGCCATGCTGCATCCTGTGTCTGGGGAGAGATGGATGCCTTGGTCTTGTCTGGCATAGGTCTCTCCCTTCTGTCTCATGTGGCTCCTGCCGCATCTGTTTGGCTCCCTCTTCTGGCCAGCAGTCGGGTGCGCATCACTGGGATTCCCTCTAGTGATGTAGCGTTATCATGGTGCCCGTGATTCTGCCTGAGCGACATTCTTACTTCTGGGTTTACCTTGGCTGCTTCTTATTGGCTCTGGGTTTTCAACCCCTCCCAGGGCTTGCCTTTATATACGCCCTCCTGTCATTATACCGGTGCACTTTTGTGGTGTTCCTGACCAGACGTTTGTTGCTGTGTTCCTGTTCCGTGTATGATCCAGTTTCATCTGACCTTGCTCCTGTCTTCGCTGCCCGATTTGTTTACGACCCGGCTTGCCTGACTACGATTCCCGTGACCGATTCCGTTGACTACTGCTCGCTGTGTACCGATCCAGGCTTTGGCTGACTACCACTCACTGTGTACCGATCCAGGCTTTGGCTGACTACCGCTCTCTGGGTACCGATCCAGGCTTTGGCTGACTACCGCTCTCTGTGTACTGATCCAGGCTTTGGCTGACCTCCGCTCTCTAGAGTACAGTTTCTGCATTGGCTACTCTCCTAGCATTAGCTTTACCGCTAGTGTCCCTGTTGCCTCTGGTCTTGTGTCCTATAGCCATTTGCTCTACGGTTGCCCGGTTGCTCTCCATACAGCCCGTGCCTTAGCGGTCACTTGTGGTTGCACTACCTTTCAGCCTGCGCCTTTCCGTTGCCTCCGGTTGCGCTACTATACTGCCAATGCCTTAGCAGTTATCTCTGGTTGCACTACTATACAGCCTGTGCCTCACTGTTGCCTCCGGTTGTGCTATATCATCCTGTGCCTCACTGTTGCCTCCGGTTGCGCTACTATAGAGCCTGTGCCGTACGATTATCTCCGGTTGCGCTACTAGCTACCGGTACCTTCCGGTTGCCTCCCGTTGCGCTGCTGTACTGCTTGTACCATACGATTGCCTCTGGTTGCGCTATACTCAGCCTGTTATTACTGTTGCCTCCGGTTGCGCTGTTCGATCTGTGCCTGATGATTGCCTCCGGTTGTGCTATATACAGCCTGTGACTATTCCGGTTGCCTCCAAGCATAACCTCTGAGTAAGTGTATCTGAGCCGTCACGTGGGCTGCCTATACCTGGTTTTCTGGGCAAGTCCGGTAGTCTCAACGGTCTCCCTGTCCCATTGGGGATTTCTGCCCTGCAGTACTTACCTCACTTAGGGCACCTCCTGGCCAGTACTGCTGAGGTTTTGTTTAAGATCCTGTTCCAGTTCTACACACTGCATTACTGTTATTTTGTACATACCTGTCTCTGTTTTACCCTGACCTGTGTCAGATCCAGAAGATCTTATCCTCTGTCTGGGTCTGGACCTGTGAAGGGCATTTCTGTTCTTTATTATTTATTTAATAAAGCTACATTGTTTTACATTAACCAAATTGTCTGATCGTTCATTAAAACCGTGACACGCGTCTAGCTCTTATAGGAACAGGCCATTTAGTACTCCACCTCCCAGGTGTGTAGGAATGAGTATATAGACTGTCTGGACACCACACCAGTTGCCCTTTCGTGGTATTCCAGTGCAGTTCTGTTTAACGTGTCTGTGTGTATGATCCTTGGCTTGTCTATCAGTCTCTCCTGTGTCCAGTGTTGTGGCTTGTCTGACTACCCGCTTGGTATTGACCATCGGCTCTGGCTGACTAACCGCTCTGGTATTGACCCTCAGCTTGTTTGCTATACCTCCTGATACTGACTATAGGCCTATGTCAGTCTGATATTCCTTGTTGCGACCTTACACTTCATGCTATGCCCCAGTCACCACACTAATACTGTCCTGGGTCCTAGCCCCAGTTATTACGTTGTGTCCCCTCCTGGGTCCCAGCTCCAGCTGGTGCTATTGCACAATCTCCAGTAGAGTAGTCTACTCAGAAGCAGTCTCCTATTGCTAGTAGGAACGCTGTCTTCCTGGGTTACGCCCTACCCATTCTAGTATCTGTGGTATTTATATTGAATATCTACATTGGTCAATAAAGGTGGTGTTTCAAAATCTGTACTGACCCTTGTCTGTTCCTTGTTATGCGTGACAACATTAAAGATACTTTTTAATACTTTTATACTAAGCATCTGCCTGATTACATCTGAATCAATTTTTTCATACTTTTTTAGTACACTTAGAGGGCATTCCTTGCTCTGCCTACCCCCCACCACCATCAACCTTCAGATAAGAAAGTGGCCTGTTTACCTTTAGAGAAATATATATTAAAGGTGATTTTGGGGCTCGATCCAAATGGTTTTAACGTCAACTGAGCAATGCAAATGTTCCACTAGTAACAAGCGACGCCAGTTCTGAAACACACTTCGCCCGTCACCAGAACAGCAAGATCTCACCCATAGAGGATAATGTACAAGCAACGCCAAAAGCTATTCAAATGTTGGAGTTAGGGCTAACTCGTGTTAAATTGCAACATTTCTCTCCAGAAATCTAACGCCTATTTTTTTTTGAGAACAGCACACCACACAGAGTAAAAAAACCACCGTCGCCAGTTCTGAACAGCATTCTCTGTGCTTTTCCTTACCCAGCCACTGAGCCACAGAGATGGCTTTCAGCACCATGGACAGCTTTGAATTGCATAGGGATGTGTACTGCTCACCCCTGTGGCATTCAAAGGGTTACAATCAATAAAACTAGTACACCAAGTACTACACAATGCCCCCTTCCACATCTCCCCCCTTAGTATGTCAAATATCTATATATATAAAAGAAGACTTCTGTGTGCCTGGCAGACACACCCAGGGGCGTCATTAAGGAGGAGTTACTGCTCCCATTGGGTGAATCATTGGGGCCTGATTTTCACATGCAGGGAGTTGGCCCGCCCCCACTATGCAGCCCGCCCACCACTATAGAATTGGGGGAAAAAAATGATTGCCATTACACACACACATATACACACCTTTGCACTCACTCACCGCTGCCCCAGCCTCTCTCTCTCCCACTACCCTGCCATCTCTCTCCCCTTCTCTTCCTGCTCAGGGACACAGACTCACGGACATCGGTGAAGCGACCCTTTATTTATTGTCCGTTTGTCTGGGGAAGGCTGCTGAATCCCTTTATCTGCATGTGACCAGCCGTCCCGGGCTAACCCCTGGCTGGCTCTGCTGAAGATGAAGGAAGTACAAGCTGGATTACCCTTTCCTACATAGCACAACTGCTTCTGTTTCCATAATCCACTGCACAGAGGCAGGGGACAGCCGCACGGTGCTAGCAAGGTTCCGGTTTCAGCGATGCCACCCTCCTGTTTGAGAGATGAGCTATTACAAAATATGTCCATTTAACTCCCTTGGATAGAGCGCGAAATACCTTCATCACATCATAGTGGTTTCTTCCCTTACGATTACTACTTTTGCTCCACTACATATTCATGAGCCGATTCTCTCTTCCCCTCCGCTCCTTCAATCCCGGTCATGATATGTAGTGGAGCTAAAGTATTAATCGCAGCAAGAGAAACCACTGTGATGTTATGAAGGTATTTCCAGCTCGATCCAAGAGAGTTAAATGGACATATTTTGTAATAGCTCATCGCTCAAACCGGAGGTTGGCATCGCGATGCATGGATTTAACACTTAGAGTGCCAGAGGGATACATAACGCTTTGACAAGCAATGCGTTGCATACCCCACTGGTACTCAAAGGGTTCATTTGTGATGCCGTTTAAGTTCATGTTGGCTGCTTAACGCTGAAGGTTAACCCTTGCACTGCCTGGAACCAGCTTCCTGCACACCCACGCAGGATGCACATGACGGTCAAGACACGCCACTGAATCCCCATGTAATATGTTAACCTCTTTATATTGGTAGTTGCCTTTCTAACATAACTGTATGTTAAAATTACATAGCCCATGATTCATTCATTCGTTATCACCATATGTACAAATACTAACGGGAGCAATTCTGCAATCTCATAGTGAAAAAGTGCTATGTGACCTTTAACTAATAAGGTTGGGTGACTTCTCCAGCGTTAAACCCTTCAATTAACATAACATTCTTTGGAGCCTATGCATTAACATACCTTTCAAGTGTCCCTCTTTCAAACCCAAATCCCCCTCTCCCTCTTTCCCATCTTTGTGTCCATCTGTTTAGGCGATCACTCTGTGTGGGGGGTATATACATATATCACATTGGTCCACAAAAATAAAACATTAATGTTTTATAAACTACAGTCTATTTTGTTTTAGAAATTACTCTGTGACGGGCAACGCCGTCCCACACTGCTAGTATTGCATATATGTGACATACTAACCCCATCCACATCCACCTCATGGACTTCCATGTAGTGGACAAATCTGTCTTTTATTCCACAATTAACCCTTTGAGTACCAGAGAGGTAGGAAAGCATTGCTTAGCATGTTTCCTACCCCTCTGGTACCCAAAGAGTTAATAGGCAAGATATGCCTGTATGTGTGTGTTTATACATTTTATTATTAAAATACTATTATTAAACGTATATTGACTTAGATTCATTCATTTGTAATGCCCTACCTCCTGTGTCCCATTGCTATTATCATTTTTGCTCTACTCTCCTTCAAATGGAGATTGGAGCAAAAACACTAATAACAATGGGACACAGTAAGTAGGACATTATTAATGAATGAATTAATTACTCATTTGTAATGCCCTACCTCCTGTGTCCAATTGCTATCATTATTTTTGCTTCACTCTCCTTCAAATGGAGAGTGGAGCAAAAACACTAATAACAATGGGACACAGTAAGTAGGACATTATTAACCCTTTGAGTGCCAGAGTGGTTCGCAATGCATTGCAAAGCAGTGCGCTGCATTCCACTCTGGCATTCAAAGGGTTAATAAATGAATGACAAACTATTGCTTAAGCAACCGTGCGCTGACAGCAGCGCTCCCTTCAGCAAATGTCTTTAATGATATTTTGTTGTGGGCATCAGCGTGGCTACGCTCACTACAGCGTACAGAGGCATTGGAGGAAGCAGTGGAGGGGAGAGAGACATCGGAGGAAGCGGGTGGCAAGCTTGTATTTGCTGCCCGCTTCCTCCGATACCTCTCCCCTCCCCACACGTTGGCATTGTGCCTGGCTGCCTGGCGTCGCACGTTGTACAATTCGTCCCTTCTCACAAGCATTGTGAGAAGGGACGAATTATACAGAGAATGCTGTTCAGAACTGTCGACGTTGGTTTTGGATTTTCTGACTGAACTTTCTACTGTGGAGTGCTGTGATTGGCTGTGGTGCTAGGTAACATTTTTATCGTGTGTTTTTAGGGAAGATTTTCTATGCAAAGCAGGTTTAAGGTGAACGTGTATTTTGTTGGTCTTCGCTCGTTAGCCTTTCTGGGTAAGGAAGATTTGAATTTCATGTTACCCAGTGTTTTTTAACTCGCGAAGGCAGTTTTTTACTTCACGCTGGTTTTAACTCCAACATTTGAATCGAGCCCTTGGTCTGGAACAGTTTTCCTATTAACATAATAAACTGCCCCTCTGGATCCCACAGGACATCTATTAGCTGTACATGGAAGAGATCTATATCATAAAATAGTATGACACGCAGTTCCTCTGATGTTACAGAGGAACACACATCAAAAAAGGCTAGATTGTCACTTAATGCACTAAGTAAATTAACTACACAATAAGGCGAAAAATAAATATTTTCCAAATCCCCATTAATTTAACTCTTTGAGTGCCAGAGGAATGTGCAACACATTACAGAACAATTAGAATTTTAGCATTTTATCCCTTAGAATGATAGAGAGCTCACCACTGCATTGTGAAGGAAGCATTCAAGGTGTTTAAAAAATAGGTAAATTAATGGGGGTATTTATCTGGCTCCAAAAATGTCATTGGTTAGCTCAAATTTACTATAGAATTTCTAAGTACATCATCCTCAGTATGCCAGTACATCAAGTACATCTCACATTCAGTTACATTGTCAAAAAAAAGCTCAGTTTTCGCTAAATAGTTTCATTTTGGATATGAATTGGCTCATACTAGGGAGTAATGGTGCTACCTCCAAGTATTGTTTTAAATCTTTTTAAATGGATATGCTGGAAACAGGTCTCCTAAAATGTTGTAGGAATCTTAATAAGAGAGGTGACAGAAAAAGATGAAAGAGAAATAGCGTTTACTTGACTAGCTGTGTTGTCCGTATAATTAACTTGGAAATACTTCAAAGCACAATTATATTTCATAGCTTTTTTGTGTGAGCTAAGCCAAACGAATAAGGTATTTTCCTCAGCAAACAAAGAATGTCAGGCAAAATAAGATTAATTAATCATACAAGTGTGAAAATCTGCCATAGATGTGCACAGTGATCTGGTGTACAATATTAAAATTAATGTTTGCTCAGTAGAGATGAAAAGGGCAAATAATATGTCTTTTTCAGGTTGTGTACATATAATAACATTTTCATGGCTCATGAAAAATATAAAAACTAGAAATCTTTTTTTAAATCATTCAAAGTTAAAGGGATAGTAATGTTTCAGAATAAAAGCAGCTCCAATTAATCTTCATAGTATTTGAGCCGTGGAGAGTGTTATTTCAATACTGTCAGAGTTGTAGTTCAAGAGTAATTGAATGATAAATTATTCTGCTCCCACCCCTTTTACTGATGTAACACTGCTCACCTCAGAGCAGCAAGATAGATCCAGATGGGTCGCGGAGAGGAACAATCTTCAGTGAGAACAAGGAAAAACCTGAAAAAACTGTCAAGGGAGGCAGGGTTTTCCTTATGCTCACAGCATGAAGATTGTCCCTTGAGGTGAGCTATCAGGTCAAGGCACCAGATTCCACATCTGTTGTGAGGTGGCTTACACTAGGTAAAATGGATGGGAGGGGAATACTGTATAATTCAATTACTCTTGAACTAAAACTCTGACAATATTGAAATAACACTCTCTATGGCCCAAATACTACGAAGATTAATTGGGCTGTTTTAGTGAAACATTACTATCCTACTATCCCTTTAACCCTTCAAAGTCATGGTAAAGCTTACTATGGGAGGCCAAAATGTTGAACTGGCAAAATAAATGTATATTATTCTTAAGAAGTCCGAGCGTGCTGACTCATTTATGAGTGTGCCCACTCATAAATGTATAATAAATTGCAATTTGCATACGTGCCACCATGCTAACTGGAGCAGGATCCAAGCAAACAGAAGATGATATAGTTATTCTCCAAATATCTTAAATTGTACACCGTCAAGACCTCTTAAGTCTTTTCATCAGGCATGATGCTCTATAAAAACATGACACCTTTGTATTTTAACCCTTTTAGTGCCAGAGAGGTATCCAACACATCCTTGAGGATGGTCCTATGCTTTTCAATGCACTGAAGATGTCAGTAGCATCCAAATTGTTAACCCTTTGAGTTTCATAGGGATAAGCAACGCATTGCAAAGTCAGAGGAAGTGGCCACCCCCAGTATAGAAGGGTCTGAGCACCCTGATTCCCCAGGCCCAATGAAGCCCAGTCCCAGACATTGTCCCTTGGGTTATAGGGGAAATTTGTGAGCAAACCATCAAAGGCACATGAAGTAGTTGATAGCAGTGTGAGCAGGAGAGGTCAGCTACCTGTACCTGTTGTTACTGCTGCCAGTGTGCTTTCTGATACTCAGGAGGAGGAGGAGATGATGGCAAGTGTGACAGCAGGGGACCCTAAGCCACACTTGCCATCCCCAAGCAGTCTCAGTACTACTACTACTACCACTCAGCAGCTACTGGAGTGTTGGGGGTCAGGAAGGGGATGATAATTGTGAAGCAGCTGGTGGTGGGACTAGCGTGATGGCTGTATATCCTCCTGCTGAGGTGGAAGGGGAAGTTGTGTGAAGCAGCCAGACTAGTGGTCAAGGGAGCCCACAACATCCCCCTGACCCTGGGATTCCCCTTTCCCTGGCATTGTGCCTCTGGGACCTGATGCTGTGGGAGGCAGAACTGGCTAGCA
This sequence comes from Rhinophrynus dorsalis, assembly GCA_037306005.1. Classification (NCBI taxonomy): domain Eukaryota; kingdom Metazoa; phylum Chordata; class Amphibia; order Anura; family Rhinophrynidae; genus Rhinophrynus; species Rhinophrynus dorsalis. The sequence continues at coordinate 135,749,938 of CM074718.1, forward strand.
GCAGTACTAGAATCAGCACAGATCAGCTGCCTGTGCCTACTGCTAGTGCTGCCAGTCTGCCTTCTTCACCTGTAAAGATGGCAAGTGTGACAGTAGGGGACCCTCTGTCACATTTGTCATTATCAACTTTGTATTTTAACCCTTTTTGTGTCAGAGAGGTATCCAGCAAATCTTTGAGGATGGTCCTATGCTTTTTAATGCACTGGAGAGGTCACCATCTTTGAGGATGGTCCTATGCTTTTTAATGCACTGGAGAGGTCACTAGCATCCAAATTGTAAACCCTTTGAGTGGCATAGGGATGTTGGGTACCCCTCTGGCACTCAAAGGGTTAAATAAAAAACACCTGTAAGTCTTGCACTAATGAGAGCTGCAGTACATTTTAAAAACCCTATTCAAGAGGAAAAGGATTTTCAGAATGTTACTATTTCTTACTCATCAATCATTGGAGATGTTAATTGATAAATCATACACAGTCAATATCTAGATATTAAAGTAAGTAACAAACCCATATATAATTTATTATTCAGATTTGTGCAACATGTAGAATCTCCTCTGAAATATAATTTCTCAGCTTGAAAAATTAAGGTTTGTTTCTGATTCAGTTTCCCACATGCGGTTCCGCTGTATTAAAATATAAAATGGGATGTTAGTTTGTTGTCACTATGTGCTTGGGAGAGAGGGAGAAAGCAGATGAATATTTTATGCAAGGTAGCATAGACAGGTAGGCAAAGAGAGGGACCTGGAGTTGCTTTATAGGATTACTAGTGTAAAAGCCTGCGTGCACGGTCCATGGAACACTGAGGTAACGGCAGTACGCAGAGCAGGACCGGCCTCTTAACCCTTTGAGTGCCAGAGGGGTACGCAAAGCGATGCAAAGCAATGCGTTGCGTACCCCTCTGGTACTCAAAAGATTAACAGTACCCGGACCTGCTCTGTGTACTGCCGTTACCTCACTGTTCCACGTGATTGTGCCACCTCACTCATGAGATGCAATCATGCGCAGTAGAGACTGGCCCAATGCAGGCGGTCTCTACTGTGCATGACTGCATTGTGACAAACTTTCTGGCCTTTTATTATATAGGATTGGGTAACCACTGTCAGATGTTCTTGGGTGTGGTTGTGAAGGGAGAAATTTGCATTTAAAAAACGATCCTTTTTGACTGTCACAGACCTGTGGACTGGGCTTGGGCTGGAGATATAGTCCAAATGCATGGAGGCACACAAATGTGCAAACCTTCACTGGCAAAGAGCCTGAGGGTGAAGACAGAACCCCCACAATGCGTGTCCATAAGGGGCAGGTTCAGATATTCAGGTATCAGATCAGCAATTAATGATAGGATAAGGACTGCCAGACTGACAGTATCACAACTTTCTGAGGCATGCAGCACAGGTTCAGGCATCACAGGTGATCAAGTCCAGATGCAGACACACAGTTGAAGTAGGCACCTTCTCTGTCTCCCAGAGGTTGAGCCTCTAGGATCATGTGGCAGCAAGAAGGCAAATCCAGACCAGAGGGGAAGATGCACTATGGTTCTATGCTAATGTGACTGTGTCTGTCGATGTGTGGCAGTTATATTACTTGGTGAAAGAGACACATCACCATATTCACTAAGAATTAGGAATTCCAGTGGTGGAGGAGAGACTGTGATCATTATCATATCATCCTTACGTTGATGTATTGGGGATGGAAGGGAAGGCGCAGAAGGGTTGAAGAGAGACATCAGCACCAAGAAAAGCAGCTCCCACTCAGTCCTTTCAGTGGCAGTAAGGTAATCAACACATTGCTTTGCAACAGATTGGATACCTCCCTGGCACTCAAAGGCAGAGCAAAAAGAAGTATATAGAATCAAATGACCTCAAAGTGAAGTAAAATTCCAACTGTATCTTCTACTTCCTCCCCAAGTTACAGTGTATAATATTATTGGGCAAACTTAAGGTGCGCCTATCACTCCTCGGCCGCTGGGGTTTGAGGGTTCAAATTAAATGAATCCTGAAAAACCATCCAATGTCTCAATAGAAATGTTATGCCTCATGGCACCATTTTCATTTTCCTATTAGGCTCAGTAAAAAAACACAGTAGTGCCTAATTAAACCCTAATTGCACATTACAATTTCCTTAGCCTAATCGCTACACTATCATACTAACTTATCAAATTTATACAGTATATGAGCCACTCATATTTAAAACTGATAACTCCTTATTGCCCTCCTTATCGCTCAATATTTTAAGCTTTAGGGTGCTAATGAGTACTCAATCAAATACAGAAAAATTCTAATCATCCTATGCTTTCTATTCCAAAAGTATCATACAAAAATCTGGGTCTAACTTCCGTATTGCTAACACACACGTATGCCTCACATTAATAACATTGAGAGACACAAGGAGCATGGCAAGTGCTGTTAGGCATCACTGGCCTTGAGCAGTGTGTCAGGCAAAGTGATTATGTGTGACTTCCCCAAGCAGCACTGCTGGTGTCAGCTCACACTGAGTAGCTAGAAAGAGTGCTAAGCTATTTTATATTGATTTATATCGATTTATTGAGCGACATTGGGGCAGTAGAGGCCCAGACTATTGGCTAACAGGATGAACACCCATCTGAAAAAGAAAGGTAGGACATGGAAGAACCATGATGCATCCAGTGAGTCTGAGGAGGAGGAAGTGGCCACCCCCAGTATAGAAGGGTCTGAGAGCCCTGATTCCCCAGGCCCAATGAAGACCAGTCCCAGATATTGTCCCTTGGGATATGGGGGAAATTTATGAGCAAACCATCAAAGGCACATGAAGTAGTTGATAGCAGTGTGAGCAGGAGAGGTCAGCTACCTGTACCTGTTGTTACTGCTGCCAGTGTGCTTTCTGATACTCAGGAGGAGATGATGGCAAGTGTGACAGCAGGGGACCCTAAGTCACACTTGCCATCCTCAAGCAGTCTCACTACTACTACTACTACCATGCAGCAAGAAGGCATCAGGAAGGGGATGATGATAATAGTGAAGCAGCTGGTGGTGGGACTAGCATGATGGCTATATATCCTCCTGCTGAGATGGAAGGGAAAGTTATGGGAAGCAGCCAGTCTAGTGGTCAAGGGAGCCCACAACATCCCCTGACGCTGTATCAGCGCTTCTGTCAACGCCGTTGGCAGCGTTCCTGTAGTACGAGAGAAAAATAGAAGGAATGTATGCTTACTGAACCGTGCCCTAAGGGAAAAGTATTACCCCAGAGAGGACCAGCAGAAAGCAAGATAATAAAGCAGAAGAGGGAAGCGGCACGTAGTAATGGAAGAAAAGGAACCCAGTAGCAGATAAGGCCAGAACCAAGGAAGAAACCAGAACAAACTGGAGCTTCCTAGGCTAACAGCTCGGAAGAACAGGTGGCCAGAGACAGAGACTTGGAGACAGCTTCAGCAGAGAGAGAGGCCCAAAACAGATGAGGAGAAAGACCAGGAGCTGGAAGGCCAACAGAGGAGATCCGGAGTCATGTGTGGCCAACAATGGAGCGTGGACACAGAATCAGCCAGCGGACAGAGTGAGATGGAGAACCAGGAGGGTAAGTCCAAAGAGCAGCCAGAGGTCAGAGCAGGCAGGGATCCAGATAGGCTAGTCAGAGGTAGATGGGCTAGTCAGAGGTAGATGGACTAGCCAGGGGTTTAGCCAGAGATCAGGGCAGGCAGGGATCCAGATAGGTTAGTCAGAGGTAGATGGGCTAGCCAGGGGTTTAGCCAGAGATCAGGGCAGGCAGGGATCCAGATAGGCTAGTCAGAGGTAGATGGGCTAGCCAGGGGTTTAGCCAGAGATCAGGGCAGGCAGGGATCCAGATAGGCTTAGTCAGAGGTAGATGGGCTAGACAGAAGTTGGGGTAGAGTACCAGACTAGCAGAACAGGAGATCCTACTAGTCAGGGAGCCTAAGTATAACTAAGCATCCACTGCTCCGTGATGCCTAGCTATATGGAGGAGGCCCCCTGATGTCACGAGTGACGCGCCTACGTCTGACGTCACCACGCCCCGCCCTGAGAAGCCGCAGTGACGCCGAGCGCCGACAGAGCCCGGCGCGCCGCCGAACAGCTCCAGGAGGCCGCGGACGCGCCGGACGCCGACACGCTGTGATCCCCCTTCACCTGGCATTGTGCCTCTGGGACCTGATGCTGAGGGAGGCAGAACTGGCTAGCAGCAGTATTATCATCAGCACAGATCAGCTGCCTGTGCCTACTGCTAGTGCTGACAGTCTGCCTTCTTCATCTGTAGAGATGGCAAGTGTGACACTAGAGGACCCTCTGTCACATTTGTCATCATCACCAACTAGTGAAACTCAAAAAGAGCAGAAGCAGCAAGGAGGGACTGGTGGTGGTGATGAGGGTGATGGTGGAGCAGCTGGGGTGTAAGAGACATAATGGCCTTTTTAGCAGAAAGTGAGAAGGAATGGGAGACAGACATGTAAATGGGGATGGACATTACCACCACTACCAGCAGTCATATTTTGGAGTTTGCTGCTGCTGTAATTCCTACTGTTGCTGAGTTGCAAGGGCAGCAAGCTGATGAGGAGTGGGCTAGTTTGCCACAGACCACCATGGCCACTGTGGGAATGTGGTTCAGCAGTAGCTGTGATGTGGGAGGACATTTTACGCTTGCCAGCAACTGAGGCAGCAGCAACATCCTCTGCCCGAGGCAGTGAAGGGGATTGTGGAGTAGAAGAAAGAGGCCATTTTGCTCCACCTTTCCACCCCCCTCCCCACCCCGAAGTCCTGAGCTTGGGACTATTTTTTTCTCAGCAACGGCACTGTGCATGATCTGTGATAAATCAGTAAAAAGGGGAAAGGCGAGAATGCACCTTGGCACAACAGCCCTGATGATACAGACACAATGACATTTATGTGAAGCATGTTAAAGCCAAACCTCACAAAGGAAATCAGGAGCCTCTGTTGCTGTACCCCCTGTCTCTCCCCAATGGTACCAAGAGTCAAGGCTGAAACTGAAAGGGAGGAAGAATAGAGAAACCCAGCCAGACCCTGAAAGTTCAATGTCAAATGAAACATCTGGCTCGCCACCACCTTCTTGTGCTAGGGCCTGGGCACGGGAAAACATAGCAACATCTTCTGATGACCATCTCTGTCATTGTTACCTCCCCCACCAGCTGATAGAGATTCTGTCGATGCAAGGATGTGGCAGTTCGTGTCCTCCCATTGCACATTGTGTGGTGCGCTGACTACACATGGTAATGTGGTGGAGTATAATCTCAGGAATGGAAGCAGCATCTAAGGAGATTTCAACCAGCAGAATTTTTATGAAGATTTCAAGTTGTCACGTGTCCTCAGCAGAGTAGACAAGAGCAGTACTTGGTTTCTGGGGGGATAATTCATTTGACATTATGGACCTAAGCCTCAAGGTATTTGCTTTAAATCCAGTAGTTTGATATGAGTGCTGATGTGTCCATTGATCCTAGTCCTTCCCCTGTTTGCTACACAACCTGATGAAAGGCATAGTTCCTTCCTGTTATCAGGAAGGAGAGTAAACAGTGTTGAATGAGAGCAATATTATTAAAATTAAAATGGAGACAGAAGGTCATAGGAACACTATAAGTCAAATTTTAAAGGGGAAGAGTTAAAATGTTGAATGTTAACAATATTTGTCGAATTTAAATGGTGAAAGAAAGTCATGGAGCACTGTAGTCAAATTTTAAAGGGGGAGGGGTTAAAATGTGGAATGTGAACAATATTTGTCGAATTTAAATGGTGAAGGAAAGTCATGGGAGCACTGTAGTCGAATTTTCAAGGGGTAGGGTTAAAATGTCGAATGTATAATATTTGTCGAATTAATGTGGTGAAAGAAGGCACTGTAAGTCGAATTTTGATGGGGAAGGGTGAAATGTGGAATGTAAATAATATTAGTTGAATTAATGTGGTGAAAGAAAGCACTGTAAGTCGACTTTTGAAGGGGAAGGGTTGAAATGTGGAATGTGAACAAAATTAGTCGAATTAAAGTGGTGAAAGAAAGCACTGCAAGTAGACTTTTAAAAGGGGGCATTAATATGTCGAAGGGGGGCACTCTATGTTGGATTTCTATGCTGTATACTGTATTCTGCACTGCTTTTGTTCGAGCAACGATGGTTTTGAAACTGCCATCATGGCTTCTAAGCCTCAACCTCCGAGGTGCAGAATTTCCAACTTAAATGTAACCACAAAACAGGCGCTAATACTGAGCATGAGTAATAGGATACTAATTGCACATTGTTTTTAGTTGTTTCCTATGGGCTTTTTTTGTCTGGCGGTAAGTATAATTACCGTTGGTTTTGTTTTCACAAGTCGGTAATAGGATACTAAAACCTGATTTAAAAAAAAAAACATGTTTAGTTTTTAGCGCTGGTAATAGAATTAAGCCCACAATATTAGAGCAATTATTTGCTTTTATTCTTAGCAAGCCCTACAGTTCACATTCAAAAACACATAAGATACCTAGGGCTCGATTTAAAGGCAGCCGTTAGTAAAAAAAAAATCACTAACGGGTGCGTTAAGAGTCATGTTGCAATTCAAAGATCCGTCTAAAGAACAGCTAACGGCAGTTTCACAATCCTTACGGCCGATACACTTACGTGCATTCAGACGTATGGAACAACATACCCCAGAGCTATTCAAAGGCTTGCGATACTGATAACGGCTGAAAAAAAGACACACATAACGCCAAAAAGTTAAGACCCACTTTTCTCACATGTTAGACACTTAAGGGGCAAAACAAAACACCCGTTACATAGGAAAATGCACAAAATGCTTACTGCACAAGCATGTAAATGGGAAAATTAACCCGTGCAATGCCAAAACAACACAAAAACATGCACACACAACACAAATCACTCCACACACAACAATAACCAACACCACAGGGACAACGACACACAAAAAAACAACAACACAACATGGCATGGAACAATGGGGGTTATCACACAAAGCGGACACCTGCAAATACAAGCTCACCTGGGCAACATCAACACGCGACCTGCACCCCACAACTGCACGCCCGCAAATGGCACACACATAACAAGCACAACACACCACATCTTATAACACACACACACACACCTGCAAACACTTACAAAAAACAACTCACCATTGGTCAGCACTCACCTCATCACCACACCTACACAACGCTCTAGCAAGTACTTAAAGGGACAACTCAACACACTCACTTGTGGCTTGTTTTCCACTCAAGGAGGGAGAAAGAGAGATAGAGAGAGAGAGAAAGAGACAGATAGAGACAGATAGAGAGAGCAAACAGTATGTTGGGTTACATATTGTTGCGAAGACTGCGGAGAAGGAGTGCAAGGGAGAGAGCTAGGGAACATCAGCAACCTCCAAGCACGCCTCATCAACAGCCTTCACCTGTTGCAAGTGAGGAGGCTCTGGCTCAGCAGCCGCACAGGAGTCCATCCCCACCTGGAGGGCAGAGAATGTATAGACGACCACCAAGGCCCAGGGTATACCGCCCAAGGGTCAACCTCTTTGGAATGACTGATGACGAGGTCATTGATCGCTACAGGTTGAGGCCTGACAGCATCATTGCCTTGTATGAGGTCATCAAGGAGCAGGTGGATCCCATCTACATCCACAACCATGCCCTAACTGGCCTGCGGAAACTACTCTGTTCCATACACTTCATGGCAAGCGGGGCCTTCCAGTCCACTGAGGGTTACACATCTGGCATGTCACAGGCCACATTCTCCAGAGTGCTGGCCCAGGTCCTGCCAGCCCTCAAAAGCAAGGCCAGTACCTATATACATTTTCCCACCACCGACATGGACTGGATACACGTCAAGCAGGCCTTTTATGCAAGGGGAGGCATGCCCAGGGTCATGGGTTCTATAGATTGCACCCATGTCCGGATTAAGGCCCCAGCACGTGACGCACACCTATTCATCAACAGGAAGAACTTCCACTCCATCAACGTGCAGATGGTGTGTGACAGCAACATGAGGATAATGAATGTCTGTGCAAAATATCCTGGCAGCTCACATGATGCATACATTCTACAAAACTCCTCAGTCCACAGAGATTTTGAGAATGGAACCTTTACAGGGGGATGGCTAGTGGGTGAGTTCACAAAACAAAATCACACCACATACACAGGCGTACACACCACGCTGCTCAGCATGCACCTGACCCACAGCTACTACGTCCACCACACAAAACATCATTCACACAACATGTGCTCCCTGTCTCACCATGTCACTCACATTACACAGGTGATGCTGGCTATGGATGCAAGTCCTGGCTACTGACCCCTCTGGCCAATCCACAAGCACATGCCCAGGAAAGGTACAATCAGGCTCATGCCAGAACGAGGAATGCCATTGAGCGAACATTTGGGCTCCTCAAGTCAGATTCCGATGTCTGGACCACTCTGGGGGAGCACTGCAGTATGCACCGGCTAAGGTGTGTGACATCATTGTGGCGTGCGCAATACTGCACAACATCGCAGTGGACACTAGGCTGCTGGAGCACATCCCGGACCCCCCCATACAGGAAGTGGCCATGGACATCGGGCATGTGGAGGAGACCATGAGAGGGGCACAGATCAGAGACAAGCTCATCATGGAACACTTCACCTGTGAGTATAACACACGCATGCAAACAATCCATGCAAGAACCCCATCAGTCCTGTGACACTAACCACACTGCACATTTTGTTCTGTCTCACCCCACAGGAACAGTGACACAGCACTGCACTGGCAGTGGACGTGGCAAATTGTGTGTGTGGACTCAAAAAACATCCTCCATTCCACTTTCCACGTTGACATACAGACCCCAAGGATATCACGCACACCCCCAGGAGAAACAAGGTACAACATATTACCCATGTTCATCACCTTACACGGCTTGATTGACAGCAACTAACTGGATATGCCATGATTATAGCCTGAACAACCATGCTAGCCCAGTAGCGAAAGAGTATTATCTAATGATATGCATTGGATAATACTCAGGCACATCAGGGGTTAAAGGGACATTAGACTCAATATGGGACCTGTACTGTGCTAGAGCTGAGAAGAGCAGCACAGGGGTGGATGTACAGTGGTATTGTCACACAATGTAGAGGTCATGAGACGTAGATCAGATTACCAGGGACTCCATGCTGACCTGTGAGTGTGCAGACATATGTGCCCCTGACATGAATACACACATCAACAAATATGTCCTAACAGTTCCATGGAACAAATGACATCGGGCTGCCACTGTCACTTTCATAGTGGCAGCACAATGTCATTACTTCCATGGAGCTCTCAGAACACTTGTTAATGTGTGTATACTAGTGTTGAGCGAGCATGCTCGGCCGATGCTCGGATCGGCTCGAGCATCGCTCTGCTCGGCACATGGCGGTACTCGTACGAGTACCGCATGTGCTCGCCCGCCATGTTCGGGTCTCCTCCCCGCACGTTTTGCGGCTGCTGCGCAGCCAATAAACGTGCAGGGAGGCTCTGACATCGGTGTAATGCCAGCAGCCATGTTGGCTGCTGGCATTACACTGATTGGCTGGCCAGAACCCGTGGTCAGGTGCTGTATAGCACCTGACCATCGAGTTCGGCTCAGTCTGAGCCAGGGAGAGCTGAGGATAGGAAGGGAAAGGCAGTGTAGGGAGGAAAAAACAAAAATTGTGACAAAAAAGAACCAAAAGTCCTTTTTAGGACTACTGTGTGTGGGGGCAGCAGGTTATATTGTGTGTGGGGGGAAAAAAAAAAAAAAAAAAAAAAAAAAAATATTCTGTTTAGTGTGAAAAGTTGCAGATTAGAGCACATTCTGTTTAGTGTGCACAGTTGCAGATTAGAGCACATTCTGTTTAGTGTGCAAAGTTGCAGATTAGAGCACATTCTGTTTAGTGTGCAAAGTTGCAGATTAGAGCACATTCTGTTTAGTGTGCAAAGTTGCAGATTAGAGCACATTCTGTTAAGTCTTCAAACTAAAATATCAAAGTCACGTATTCCATTCAGTGTGCGTCGCCGCAGTTTAGCAGCACATTCTGAGTAATGTGCAGAGTTGCAGAATAGGAAGAAATACTGTTAAGTCTTCAAACTAAAATATCAAAGTCACATATTCCATTCAGTGTGCTTCGCCGCAGTTTAGCAGCACATTCTGTGTACTGTGCAGAGTTGCAGAATAGGAAGAAATACTGTTAAGTCTTCAAACTAAAATATCAAAGTCACATATTCCATTCAGTGTGCTTCGCCGCAGTTTAGCAGCCTATTCTGTGTACTGTGCAGAGTTGCAGAATAGGAAGAAATACTGTTAAGTCTTCAAACTAAAATATCAAAGTCACATATTCCATTCAGTGTGCTTCGCCGCAGTTTAGCAGCCTATTCTGTGTACTGTGCAGAGTTGCAGAATAGGAAGAAATACTGTTAAGTCTTCAAACTAAAATATCAAAGTCACATATTCCATTCAGTGTGTTTCACCGCCGTTTAGCAGCCTATTCTGTGTACTGTGCAGAGTTGCAGAATAATAAGAAATACTGTTAAGTTTTCAAACTCAAATATTAAAGTCACATATTCCATTCAGTGTGTTTCACCGCAGTTTAGCAGCCTTTTCTGTGTACTCTGCAGAGTTGCAGAATAATAAGAAATACTGTTAAGTTTTCAAACTCAAATATTAAAGTCACATATTCCATTCAGTGTGTTTCACCGCCGTTTAACAGCCTATTCTGTGTACTCTGTACAGTTGCAGAATAATAAGAAATACTGTTAAGTTTTCAAACTCAAATATTAAAGTCACATATTCCATTCAGTGTGTTTCACCGCAGTTTAGCAGCCTATTCTGTGTACTCTGTACAGTTGCAGAATAATAAGAAATACTGTTAAGTTTTCAAACTCAAATATTAAAGTCACATATTCCATTCAGTGTGTTTCACCGCCGTTTAACAGCCTATTCTGTGTACTCTGTACAGTTGCAGAATAATAAGAAATACTGTTAAGTTTTCAAACTCAAATATTAAAGTCACATATTCCATTCAGTGTGTTTCACCGCAGTTTAGCAGCCTATTCTGTGTACTCTGTACAGTTGCAGAATAATAAGAAATACTGTTAAGTTTTCAAACTCAAATATTAAACTCACATATTCCATTCAGTGTGTTTCACCGCCGTTTAACAGCCTATTCTGTGTACTCTGTACAGTTGCAGAATAATAAGAAATACTGTTAAGTTTTCAAACTCAAATATTAAAGTCACATATTCCATTCAGTGTGTTTCACCGCCGTTTAACAGCCTATTCTGTGTACTCTGTACAGTTGCAGAATAATAAGAAATACTGTTAAGTTTTCAAACTCAAATATTAAAGTCACATATTCCATTCAGTGTGTTTCACCGCAGTTTAGCAGCCTATTCTGTGTACTCTGTACAGTTGCAGAATAATAAGAAATACTGTTAAGTTTTCAAACTCAAATATTAAAGTCACATATTCCATTCAGTGTGTTTCACCGCCGTTTAACAGCCTATTCTGTGTACTCTGTACAGTTGCAGAATAATAAGAAATACTGTTAAGTTTTCAAACTCAAATATTAAAGTCACATATTCCATTCAGTGTGTTTCACCGCCGTTTAACAGCCTATTCTGTGTACTCTGTACAGTTGCAGAATAATAAGAAATACTGTTAAGTTTTCAAACTCAAATATTAAACTCACATATTCCATTCAGTGTGTTTCACCGCAGTTTAGCAGCCTATTCTGTGTACTCTGCAGAGTTGCAGAATAATAAGAAATACTGTTAAGTTTTCAAACTCAAATATTAAAGTCACATATTCTGTGTAAGATGAAGAAGGCGGGTAAAAAGGGACGGGGAAGTGGACGTGATCCTGAAAGTTCAGGGCGCGGGTCAGGACGCGGAGAAACTGTGCCTGGTGCCAGAGCACAAGAAAGAAAGACATCCACCATACCTAGCTTCATGTGTAATTTTACAGGGCGTCGCAGGACATCACTCTCGAGGTCCGACCACTGCGAACAGGTGGTCGGTTGGATGACAGCTGATACTGCTTCCAGTCGGTTAAGCACCACCCTGTCTTCCACCAAGTCCACTCTCAGTAGCCAAGAGTCTGGTCAACATAATCCTCACTCTGATCATCCTTCCTCCCACCATACACGGTCTGGTCAAAGAAGTGATCCCACACTGGGATATAGTGAGGAGCTCGTCTCATCACCAATCCTTCATTTGACCCTCTCTCCAAGCACGCTTGCAGAGGAACATGACATCTTGTGCCCTGATTCACAACCTCTAGAGGCTACCCAATCTCAAGAAGATGACAGATGTGAACGGCATTTAAGGTCAAAGGAAGTAGTGGATGATGATGATGATGATGAGACACAGTTGCCATTAAATCAACCACTATTTCCGTCTCAAGACCTTGTTGAGGAGAATGTTATACAGTTGTCAATGACTGAGTATGTGGTGGGATCAAGACTTGAGGAGGATGATCAGAGTGAGGAAGTGGAGGAGGACTTGGTGGACGATGAGGTGACTGACCCCACCTGGGAAGGTGTAGAGCCGAGCGATGACAGCAGTCCTGAGGGTGAGCCATCTGCAGCACCGCAACAGGCTGGAAGAGGCAGTGGTGTGGCTACAGAAAGAAGGTGGACCGCACCAAACCGGCCCGCAAATGTTCCACGGAGCACCCCCTTGCGTAAATCTACCTTGCCAAGGGGTAGGTGTTCCGCGGTATGGCGTTTTTTTAAGGAAAGTGCGGACGACAAAAGAATTGTAGTTTGCAACCTGTGCCACACCAGAATGAGCCGAGGCATGAACACTAGAAACCTCACCACCACCAGCATGATCCGACACATGGCATCCAAGCACCGTAGTAAGTGGGAGGAACGCCTGGATCGCCCATCTGTGTCTGCAGGCCACACCACTGCCTCCTCTTCCCCTGTTTTCGGTGCCGGCCAATCGCCTGTCGAAGGCGCAGGCCCGCATACCTCCCGCCCTGCACCTGTAGCATCTGAAGCACCATCAGCGACCACATCCACTTCCCTGTCCCAGCACAGCGTCCAAATGTCGTTACCCCAGGCATTTGAGCGCAAGAGAAAGTACCCAGCCACCCACCCACAGGCCATAGCACTAACCTCACACCTTTCCAAATTACTGGCCATCGAAATGCTGCCATTTAGGCTTGTGGACACTGAGTCCTTCCGCAGCCTGATGGCAGCAGCTGTCCCTCGGTACGCGGTCCCCAGCCGCCACTACTTTTCCCGGTGTGCCATCCCCGCATTACACCACCATGTGTCCCGTAACATCACCCGTGCCCTGACCAACGCAGTTACTGGGAAGGTCCACTTAACGACTGACACATGGACAAGTGCTTGTGGCCAGGGACGCTACATTTCCCTGACGGCACACTGGGTGAATGTCGTGGAGGCTGGGAGCGACTTGGACCCTGGGATGGCACGGGTGCTACCCACGCCGAGGATTGCGGGCCCTACCTCCATCAGGGTTTCCACCAGCACCTACGTTATTGGCTCCTCCTCCTCCGTTTCCACCTCCGAATTCTCTACACACACCGCCACTCCCCCATCAGCCAGTAGCTGGAAGCAGTGTAGCACTGCAGTGGGGAAGCGTCAACAGGCCGTGCTGAAGCTGATCTGCCTTGGGGACAAACAGCACACGGCCTCAGAGCTGTTGCAGGGGATTAGTCACCAGACCGAGCAGTGGCTCTCGCCACTCAACCTGCAACCAGGCATGGTTGTGTGTGATAATGGGCGTAACTTGGTGGCGGCTTTGGAGCTCGGCAAGCTCACACACGTACCATGCCTAGCGCATGTATTTAATTTAGTGGTGCAGCGATTTCTAAAAACCTACCCCAATGTGCATGATCTCTTGACCAAGGTGCGCCGCGTGTGTGCACATTTCCGTAAGTTGTGGTAAATAATTACTGTAAATGTACCTATATATAATAAATACACATACACGGTTCTTTTCTGATGAGCGGTATTTATATAGAAGTAAAAACACAGATATTTACATCCAGAGTGCAATTCCTTCAAACTATACTAGGCAAACACCTTCTTTCATCCAGTACCCACAATCAAACCCAATGTTACCTGATATTCCAGACTGTTCACCAAACAGAGGGGATGGGAAGGCAGGAAATGGGGGAGGGGAGAAGACACAGGAGGAAAGACACAGCCTGGAATTCACAGGATCAGAAGAGAACTGCCCTTGAGCAGCTATGTGCTCTCTCATTTAACAACTTCCTAGCCCCACCCCTTATTTCCCATTGGCTAAATGATATGATGTCACAAAACACACCCCCATCCATTTTCACCATGTGGACAGATCACCACATTCCCCCACTTTTTCTCGTCCTATGTTGCCCAGTTCCAAAGTATCTTCCCCCAGGGCAGGGAAACCCAGTGGGTGCAAAAAACCTTTTTGAGGTGAAAATTCACCCACCGTCCCTCCGGAGCAATTCCCTCAGCGACATGAGCTTCCCTGCAAACTTCCTAGGTTGGATACTTATTCTAACATCCATCTATAATTGCACACTTCTGTACAAAATATACACATATTTACAAGATTCTATGTTCAGTTCTTTGCTAAAAGGTCTCTACAGGACTGTGACCATGGTCAGTTCATATTCATATGGACGATTGTATGTGAGTCATCTGTCTCCCATCACTCTTTGGCATCGGTATATTCCCTGCAGTTGAGGCCCAGGATATTCATTGAAATCCACATCCCAGTCATGTTGCAACTACTCCAGAAATGGTTCCTTGTATTCCCAGTTCCCTTGGTTCTGGAACGCTATTGATCTTCCAGACATCTTAAAGAAAGGGAACAAAAATTAAAATCCCACCATACTGGAATATTTGAAAAACATGTCAATACAACTCTTTGTAATGTGATTCAACTATACTTTATGGATCTCTCATCAGATCATTCCCATGCTATATGTTAAAATGCCTTCCTCCCACAAACTCTGAATACACTCATGCCAGAGCATGCCATTCGCCCCCTTAATTTAAATTGATGTTGCCCACTTACTGTTTGTTTTAACTGCTCCATACAAGATCACCCATTCCCAGGTCTGTCCTGATTCTGATGGTAATCTGAACATAGTCCCTCCCCCTCTATCTCTCTTATACCCTGTGTAGACATACATACACATAATTCTTGGTCTCTATGAACATGCATTGTATGTAACAAAATTCCCTCCTTTCCCATTGTGATACAATGTATACTTAGTCCAGTGAGGAAGTTCCACCATTATCCATCAATGAGTTCCATATCTATACTATATAATTAATGCTGTTTTAGAGAGAGAGAGAGCGAGATAGAGAGAGAGTGAGAGAGATAGCGAAATAAGAGAGCAAAGAAACCGATGATAGCGAGAGAAAAACAATTTATAGCAAAAGAGGGAAACAAAAGCAGAGAGAGAGAGAGAGAGAGAGAGAAACAAGCAAAAGAAAATTAAATCCTGAATGGAAGTCCTGTCTCTGTCTGCTTTTCAACTATTTTCAATCCTGCTTGTCTCCTGGAGAAATGAGAAACAATATAAAGTTAGTATTCCCCCCCCCCCCGAGAACCCTCACATTAACTCCCTGGGATATGTGGCCTTATTGTGAGTTAAACCGCAAAGTTTATACCCACAACAGTGTCCACCATCCATCCCTGTACACACCTACACAACTTTTATGTGCCCCCCCAATTCCTAAAAACAACACAATTTATGATACAGACAAAACAACAAACTGCAATATTACTGCACCCTCCCCTCACTATAACATTATGGGAATATGCAAAAATAGAGGTTGAAAGGGAAGAATAATTATAACAAAATAATTATAATTTAAGTTGTCTCTGAGACCACTGTCAAGTCACCCTGCTTAAGGTGGCATAATTCTGCCTCAAGCCTGGTAACTTGCTCTCTTAAGAGATCACGTTCAGTTTTTATTTTAGTGTAATCTCTTTGTAGATTTTCATGTTCTCTTTTCAGAGAAGAAAATGGTCTCCATGTCCCAAAATTGTCTTCCACACCTCTTTTATTATTTCCCTCTATGTGTGCTCCTTTTCCTGGCCAATGTTCCTTTCCTGTACCTCCTTCAAAAATTGCCTCATCTCTTATCCTCCAGTTTTCACTATCTCTCTTTCTCTTTGGTGCGTCCCATCTCCGCTTAAGGGGCCTTACTGATGAGACTGTGCATACCCGTTCAGTGTATGGGTGGTCAAGCCACCACTTATCTGCTCTCAGTAGTAACAGTTCCAAATCGGTGGGGGTTGGATCAAACAACCTCACAAATTCCTGACATTGCCTAGGAAGAGAGTCCAAAACTCTTGCTATGTGTGCAGATGAGCCCTGTGTCATTGATTGCTGTGGCTGACGCAGGGTGCACCAGAACAAAACCCTTTGTGCCACCCCACGAGGTCCCTCTGTTGGCATCATGGTAATCTGACTTACCTCTTTTTCTATATTGTTTATATAAAAATGAGTCGCTGTTATTCTTCCTGCCTGATCAGACACACTTGTATTGAAGCCTAGCAATCTGCTAGCCATAGGACCCAGGGCCTGTTCTAACAGCTCAGTCCACTCTGCTAAGGTGAGCCCTCCATTTTTGGCTCTTTCCACCCCTCTCTGGAACCAGCGGGTAAAATCATTAAAGTTACAAGTTGGCATAGCACCCCACCATTTTTGGAAGTTGTCCATGTCCCCCATGGACATGGGACGTGTCTGCATGGTAACCCCTGTGGACATCTGTCTTGCATTAAATATTTCAGAAATTATGACAGGTGCTTGCTGCAAACAACATGTATCCGCTGGGATATTGTCTTGCTTAAAACCCCTTGATGGTCCCTCACCTTCTGCCCCCAATGAGTTCAAAGCTGGGTACAGCTTTGGACTGTCCTTACATACCACCTCCTGTTCTTCCGCTACTCTATTATTTCTGCATTCAGTTACAGTATGCTGTAGTTCATTAACTGTAACTTGATATTTATCACATTTTTCTTCCATCTGTTTCAACTCAGTTTTTAAGTTGCCAACCATAGTAGTTGTTCCCAGGGCAGCTGACTTCAGAAAATCATTATATTCATGGGTGTTAGATAACTTCTCTGTTAAATATATATTAATATCCCTTAACTCTTGGACCATATCCGCTAAGCCAGCAATAGCTTTAACAACTGCCTGTCCCACCATGGCTTTTCGCTTATTTGAATTATACTCCTTACTAGTTACCACTTGAGTCAGAACATTCATAAAACCCTCAAATTTGCCACATTTTGGGTCTATGGGATCAGGGAGTACATATGGGCCATTATGTTTAAAGATATCATCCCTGAAATAATCACGTACTTCAGTGGAGAAATAGTTTGCTCCTGGAAAAGACATCTTAAACCCTGTGATATTTCCTACAATCTTTGTTAATAAAATAATATACTTAAACAAGCAACCCATTTACCAACACACTTGAAGAGCCACAAGACAAACCCAAAATGGCCACCGATTAACAAACAATGTTTAACAAGAAACTGCCCATTCACACTTTTCTTTTAACAAAGTAATATTTATGTCTTAAACCCAATGTATTACTATCAGACAACAAAATGTGGTCAGTTGTGATCTATCCATTCAACGGTGTATTTTAACAAAAATAACATTTGCTGCCTCAGAAAACACAGTTAAAGGCAAAAACCCAAAACAAAAAACTTATAATCAGTTACAAGGAATTAGCTATATGGGTGTGCCCCTTGGAAACTGCTTTACACATGCAAATGATCAACGCTAGACACAGAAGAGGCCTCCTTTAATAATAGGGTTGCTGTAACTTCCCCCACAGGTAAACATAGCTATTTATCCTTTTAAGCAGAAGCCAACACCAGTTATAACAAAATGTCTACTTCTGAAAATGGCTTTCACCCCACAGAATTACCCAAGCAGACCCACAATATACCCCACAAAAGAAATAAATGAATAAAACAAATTTTGCTCTCTTTAGGATGGACCCTTCTAGTAAATAGAACAAATTATACACCCTTTCAGCCAATAATGGGCCTATGTTATTTTAGCAACAAATATGGCAGCACTGGAGGGAAGCCAACTCCAGGCACAGCTAAGAATGTATCCAGTAGACCCTCAAAGATTATAATTGTAAATTAAACTACACACAACAGTTTGAAACTAGGCAAAAATGGCTAACAGGAAAATGTTAATACAACTTTTCCCCTTTTAAACCAAATAATAAAAATGTAATAAATGAAAATGCACAAAAATGGCTAAAAACCCACTGTTCTTTATGCAGTAACCTAATTCCTTGTACTTTGGCGCCAAGGTGGACATGTGTGTTAAACTATAACACAACACAAAACCAACTTAAATGCTGTTAAATTCAGTCTGTGTTAGTAAAAATAAACTACTTTTAAACAAGCAAACTATTTAGTACCCTTCATAGGCCACAAACAAAGCTTAAACCCAAAGTATACTTATGAGCCAACCTAATGTGTTAACATGTATTTTTTAGACCTAGTGTTAGCAAAAAACTTTTGTAGCCACAGCCCATCCAACATGGCCACTGCTTTTTTTTTTTTTTCAGGGACACTGGCTTAGGCCTCAGTGAGATCTCTCAATTCAGGCCTACAAACTGCTTTTAGTATGCAAATGAAAAACTATCCAAACAAAGAAAACAGGGCTACTTTAAGAAAGCATATGCTGCTGTATGCCCTCCCCCACAAGCAGAGAAAAAAGTACAAAGAAACAAACTTTGAATACCTCCAACACACTTGAACCCAGAATTCTAGGACACTGAAACACTCCCAAATCTGTAATGTATTTTAAATCTGTTACCCCCTATGCAGCTAGGATTTAAGCCTCCAACACAATAAAACAAAAACCAAATCAGTCCCACAACCCTATGCACTTTAATAGCAGATAAAACACTAAACAATACACCCTTATGCAAATTTTCCCTTATCTCACTCCAATTTCCTATAAAAAGGTTTTGCACTCTAGAAATTAAAAACCTGTGTGTAAATGTACCTATATATAATAAATACACATACACGGTTCTTTTCTGATGAGCGGTATTTATATAGAAGTAAAAACACAGATATTTACATCCAGAGTGCAATTCCTTCAAACTATACTAGGCAAACACCTTCTTTCATCCAGTACCCACAATCAAACCCAATGTTACCTGATATTCCAGACTGTTCACCAAACAGAGGGGATGGGAAGGCAGGAAATGGGGGAGGGGAGAAGACACAGGAGGAAAGACACAGCCTGGAATTCACAGGATCAGAAGAGAACTGCCCTTGAGCAGCTATGTGCTCTCTCATTTAACAACTTCCTAGCCCCACCCCTTATTTCCCATTGGCTAAATGATATGATGTCACAAAACACACCCCCATCCATTTTCACCATGTGGACAGATCACCACATAAGTCATCAACAGCTTCAGCCGGCCTGTTGAAGCTGCAGCAGCGCTTACAATTGCCAGCTCACCGGCTGCTGTGTGACGTGAGCACGCGCTGGAACTCCACCTTCCACATGTTGGCCCGGCTTTGTGAGCAGCAGAGGGCAGTAGTGGAGTACCAGCTGTTACACGGTCGTCGCCTCTCCGTTCAACTTCCTGTAATCAGAAGTGAGGAGTGGGAATGGATGTCAGACCTCTGTGAGGTTTTACGCAATTTTGAGGAATCGACACAGATGGTGAGCGGCGATAACGCTATTATCAGTGTAACCATCCCACTTCTGTGTCTACTGAAACGCTCGCTGCTCACAATTAAAACCGACGCTTTGCATGTGGAAGAGGTGGAAATGGGGGAGGAAGAGCTTACACAAGGTGATAGCCAGAGCACCCTCACTTCGTCTTCTCAGCGACAATTGGAGGAGGCGGAGGAGGAGGAGGAGGAGGAGGAGGAAGACACGGTTGTCTCCGCTACAGAGGGTAGCCATGGAACTTTAGTTCCATCTCTTCAGCGTGGGTGGGCAGAAGAGGAGGAAGAGGATGAGGAGATTGAGAGTCATCCTCCTGGTGAGGACAGCGAAATCTTGCCTGTTGGTACTCTGGCACACATGGCTGACTTTATGTTAGGCTGCCTTTCCCGTGACCCACGCGTTACACGCATTTTAGACAACACGGATTACTGGGTGTTCACCCTTCTGGACCCCCGCTACAAAGAGAATTTCTCATCTCTCATTCCTCCGGTGGAGAGGACAAGCAAAATGGTGCAATACCAGAAGGTTCTTGTTGAAAAATTGCTCCAAAATTTTCCATCTGACAACGCTGGCGGCAGAGTACGTGCTACCTTGGCCAACCGAGAAGGGGAGAAAAGGGGAGCACACAGCAGTTCCGAGAAAGGCAGGGCAACACTCTCCAAGGCGTGGGACACCTTCATGACACCCCGCCAGCACCCTCACCCTGATGCGCAGCCTAGTGTCACAAGGAGGGAAAAGTTTTGGAAGATGGTGAAGGAGTACGTAGCAGACCGTGTCAGCGTCCTCAATGATCCCTCTGTGCCTTACAACTACTGGGTGTCCAAGCTGGACACGTGGTATGAACTGGCACTCTATGCCTTGGAGGTGCTGGCCTGCCCTGCCGCCAGCGTTCTGTCTGAGCGGGTATTTAGTGCTGCTGGTGGCATCATAACAGATAAGCGTATCCGCCTTTCCACCGACAATGCTGATAGGTTGACACTTATAAAAATGAACAAGGCCTGGATTTCCCCTGACTTCTCCACTCCACTGGAGGAAAGCCCCGGGGGAACATAAACTCACTTTATATATGTTATTTACAATGATGGGAATACTCTGTATTCCCATTCACCCCTTCCACCCAAAAAACGGGTATATGGTTGACTCTTAATCTTCTCATCCTCCTCCTCCTCTTCCATATGCCCTGGGATATAATTTTTATATAGGGCCAGCTCACCAGCGGGCCCTGTGATATAATTTTTATATAGGGCCAGCTCACCAGCGGGCCCTGTTTGACAATTTTTATATAGGTCAGCTCACCAGCGGGCCTTCTCATATAATGTTTTATTGGGTCAGCTCTCTAGCGGGCCCTCTCATATAATGTTTTATAGCGTCAGCTCACTAGCGGGCCTTCGCATATAATGTTTAGGATGGTCAGCTCTGCAGCAGACCCTCACCCATAATGTTTTAGATGGTCGGCTCAGCGCACGTTTCCCTCTTAATCATGGCCTCAGTTCAATAAAATCAAGGAAATTTTTGGGAGAATTTGCCTCTGTGCACGTTTCCCTCTTAATCATGGCCTCAGTTCTGAAAATCAAGGAAATTTTTGGGAGAATTTGCCTCTGCGCACGTTTCCCTCTTAATCATGGCCTCACTTCCGAAAACCAAGGAAATTTTTGGGAGAATTTGCAGATGATATACAAGTAAATATACAGCAAATATTGTTTGGTAACAATTTTTCGCCTAAAGTCGTTTTTATTTTCCTTTTTGTGTGTTTTATGGTCAGTCTGTAAAAATGGCGTACTACGGGCGAAAGATCGTTCCCAGCAGCGATGTTGGAGTCCAAGATGCATCCAGACATCCTCCCTATGCTGTCCCTGAACCATTTCTGTGGTGTTTCCATCCTTTTCTGCCCTTTTCCTATGGACCAGGCACCCTCCCCTCATCAGAGCAGGGGGTGCCTGGTGTAATGCTCGAGTCCTCCCATTGACTTCAATGGGGCTCGGGTGCTCGGCCGAGCACTCGAGCCTCAGGGGGTGCTCGGTTAGAGCACCCGAACACCCGAGCATTGGGGTGCTCGCTCATCACTAGTGTATACATGTCAGGGGCACATATCCATAGTGCTGGTGCACATGTCCTTAGTTCCCCACAGAATTGGTTACAGATGAGTACACAACACATTGTCAAACAATGGTTTGTGTACTCACCTGTAACTGTGAAAATTGAGGGGATTAAAAATACTAAATTGTTGTTGCTTGATGGTCAGTTCAGGTCTACTGCTCCAAATCCTGTCCTCTTCTCCCACAGGCATCCATAACATGATCCATACTTGAACTGAAGATCTTCCATGTGACTGGATTGATGTTTTGACAACACCTTCATAAAGATCACCCCTTGCTGTTTATGGTGATGTTGTTGGTGATGCAAAGTTTGACCTGAGGTTCACACAAACCTCTACTGGAACATTCTCATATAGACACAGAAAACACTAATTCTTGCGTGTTATAACCTGTACAGTTAGGATGCTCAACTACAGATTTGTCAGACCTTGTGGACAACACATGAGTTTCAAAGTACATTTAGTGTTCTCATACAGGTGTTCAATGCATATAAGCAATACACACAGAAAACACATGTACATTCTAATGTACTTTGAGACACAATAAAGATGAACCATCACCATTCTATCTGTGTCTGTAGGAGGATATATTTGAGAACACATTTGTCAATGCGTAACCACACCCAGGGTAGAGTATCCCCCATACATGGAAAGGCATCACCCACATCACAGGAGTCCACCACTTGTTTGCCAGTGAGTGGACTCTGTGATGTATCCATGCAAACAGATGATGGTGGCAGTGATGCACCAATGTGTAGTGGGAGTGATAAAGAGGTGATACAGGGGACATACTTCCACAGTGAATACCTGTCCACAGTATCTGTATTGCTCAGTATAATCCATGTTCTGAGATTTTGCTCCACTTTGACATATCTCAGTACATGGGCTATATCAACGAACAAACAGACTAAGTGGACATGTGTTATCACTGGTGAAGTCTGTTACACCCTTAGGGAAACAGCAACTCAACTTACTGGAGACCCCAATGCTCACCCCGATGTGTGCTACACATTGAAATCCTAGGTTAAAAACATTGGCTTCCCCAGTAAGTCAGTTGCACAGTGAGTGTGTGAATCCAAGACAATATGGATACATGTCCCATTTATCTGTCCTGCTTGTAATGTCCCTGCTAAGTCACAGAGCTGTTTGTCTGGTAACCCATTAACCCACTGAGTGCAAGAGTGGTCCCCAACGCATTTCTTTGCAATGCGTTGCCTACCACTCTGGCACTCTACGGGTTAAACACAACATATGATGTAGATGAATGTTCAATGTTGTACCATTTCTTGTGCTAAGGGGTATGTTTTGTTGTTCAAATTCAACACACAACATCGCCATATAACACAGTGGCGTTATATGGCTCCAGGGATGTATTTCCAGTTGAATTTGTACAACGGTGTGTGTGTGTGTGTGTGAACCCATGCTATAGCATCCCACAAACATTTCACCCAGGCAGAGGCTGTGTTCACTGCATTGTATGGCAATGCATTGGAGACAGCCCTGCCACCCAATCCATAACTAAAGACACAACAGATCAGACTGGAATAAAAAAAAATGGTTTCTTTATTGAGGGGAAAGTTAACAGGTTGGGCCTTTCATTTTTTCTTCGTTGGGTGGGGGGCCTTAGCCTGGGTGCCAGAGGTGGATGCCCTTGTGGATCTCCTGGTAACCCTCTGCCCCCTAGGTGTTGCTTCAGGGGTAACACTGGAGGGGGTGGTGGTTGCAGTAGACCCCTCGGTGGAACGCAAGTTCGCCCTCTCCATCCTCAGGTTCTCTCTGCGGTTGATCTCCCTTAACTCCACAAGGACCTGTGTCAACATGTCCATGAGACCAGTCCTGAGCTGGTGGAGTAGTGTGTTCCGCCTGGCCACCTCCAACTCCAGGGCTTGGATTCTGGTCTCCAATTGGGCAATGTTCTTCCTGGATTGCCTCCTGCTCCTGGTGATGTTGCTGTCTGTACTTCTGCTTGACCGGAGTAGTCTTCTTTGAAGGGCCATACACTCCGTCTCCATGCCTGTGAGGCGTGCGGTGCTGGAGGTGGATGTGCCCGGTGTCCCTGGTGCTGCTGTTTCCTCTGCTGCTGAGGGTGCTCTTTCCTCCTCTGCTGTTGAGGGTGCTCTTTCCTCCTCTGCTGCTGTTGAGGGTGCTCTTTCCTCCTCTGCTGCTGCTGAGGGTGCTGTGGCTGCTGTTGGAGTGGCTGGTGCAGATGATGGGCATATGCCCACCACATCAAGTGATCCAGAGCTGCCCAAAGATGTGTGTGCTGGTGGAGGTGTGAAAATGTCCCTGGGTAGGGGGTGCTGGGGCTCACCAATCAGGCCCAGGTGTGGGTAGTCCAGTGGCCAAGGGTCAAATGGTGGCCACTGATAGGTGCTGGGACCCCACCTGGGATCATACCTTGGGGCATGTTGTGGAGCCATCCAGGAGGGTGGGTTGATGTGTGAGGAATATGGCCCATATTGGGTGGTGGCCACTGTCCGTGGCACCCATTGTCTCCCTGGTGGTGGTGGTGCTGCTGATGGAGGGTAGTAGCTGGTGGAGGTGGATGGATATGTCCACCTCTCCTCCTGTGGCATCCAGCCACTGTACTGGGGAGGTGCAGCTTGAAGGGGTGGTGCAGCCTGTGGTGGTGCAGCTTGAAGGGGTGGTGCAGCCTGTGGTGGTGCAGCATGAAGGGGTGCAGTAGGTGGTGGTGCAGCCTGTGTTGGAGGGGGTGGTGATGGTGGGTAAGGTGACCACCGGCTGGTCCCCTCCTCTGTGTCCTCCTCACTGGGGGGTGACATAGCCTCCTCCACTGTCTCCCGCTGGGCTTGATGGCCGTAAGCTGTGTGGAGGAAGAAGATGTTGTGATTAGTGACCTTAGCCATATGTTTGTGGAGACAGTTATACTTTGATATGTGTTGAAGAAAAATATATGTATTTGGGTTAATCCCCCTGGGTAAACAAGGGTACTCCCACTGCTGAAAGGTGTTGTTGGAGTTATTACGAGTGAAGGTTTCATTTTGAGGTGCAATATCACAGTGTCCAGAAATAGTACAGTGGGGCTGTTGCTACACCCTCCCATGTAGATATCTGGTCCCTGTACCAGAGCTGTCCATATGATTGTGTAGTAACAGCACCACTGTACAATTTCAGGCCACTGGGATATTGCCCCTGACATATCCATGTCTGAGCTGTGATACCTTTTGAACCAACACACCTTTCAGCAGTAGGAATACCATTGTTTAACTGGGGGGGGGGGTGAATCCAACAACATATATTTGTCTTCACAACTTGTAGGGATGGCTATCCCTCCAGGGGGATGGCAAAGGTTAAGTCCACCTTGATGTCAGATTGTAGACATATGTTGTTCTCTGTTAGTCCTATCCCTCCTACCCTCATGGTTGTTCAGATATTGCTCTATGTTACAGATGGAGATTTCAGTCATTTGTCCACATGAGGGCTTTTCAGCAGAGCCAAAATCGCCCCATTTAGAGAACAATACTTAATTGGAATGGTGTACAGGGTGTGCATGGTTTACAAGCACACTCTGTGGACCATTCCAAAGAGGTATTTATCTCGATATGTTGCGACTTTTGCTCTGCTGAAGAGCCTCCGTGTGGTCAAATGATGGATATCTTCACCTGTCACATAGAGCAATATCTGTATAACCATGAGTGTCGGAGGGATGGGACTTAGATGGAGACACATCTTTTAACAATGGCAATGATATGACATCATGATGACATTACCCATTGCTATCCCATTACAGTGACACACAAGTAGAAATGGTCATATATGTATGTGGATATGTACCCTTCATATGGATACAGTAATATCCTTCCAAGATGTGATGCCAGAGAGCATTTCATTAGGTGTGATTGCCTTACTGGCTATATATGTGCACCCATCCAACAAGACATTGTATTGATATGATGGATATGAACATACCTCGTATATCCCATCTACGTAGAGTGTGATATACTATGTATGTGTATTTGTATGGTAGCAATGTAGGTTGATTTGTGATGGGTGCACATATCTGGCCAGTAAGGCAATCACATCCAGTGAAGTGATCTCTGTGTTCACATTGTGTTGGAACATATTTAGTAACATTTGAATCCTAAGGGCAACAATCCAGCCAGTAGTGAGGGATATCTTTGATTGAGGCCTGTTTTTTCCTCTGTGTATGAGCCCATCCCTCCTTCTGTGTGAGGCAACCATACTCAGTCCTAGATATCCATCAGTCATGTCCTGTTGGTGACCAAGGTACAATGTTTGCTACTTGTTTCCCATGTGTATCCTGCATAGAGATGTGTCACGGGTTTGAAGACTCTCAGACTTAAGGTTTGGTAAAAACGTAACTTTATTAAAAGTTAAAGGCAGTCCCCGTAGGGTAAACATACATAACAATACAGCAGTAATAGCAGATATAATAGGTTCTACCGGCCTTGCCTAAATACCGGGCAAGGCAACCCAAGTGACAGTAATAATGACAGGCTCTACCGACCTTGCCTATACCTGGTAAGGCAACCGTGAGATGACATATACCGGTTCTACCGGCCTTAGCAATACCGGGCAAGGCAGCCCAAAGGAATGCGGAATGGAGGCTCTACCGGATCTGCCAATACCGGGTAAGGCAACCTTCAAGATGGTGATGTACAAGGTTCTACCGGCCTTACCAATTCCGGGCAAGGCAGCCCAAAGGAGTACTGTAGTAGGCTCTACCGGCCCTGCCAATACCGGGTAAGGCAACCTTAAGGATGGTAACGTACAAGGTTCTACCGGCCTTACCAATACCGGGCAGAGCAGCCTGAGCGAGTAGACCAGCTGTCAGATGGCTAAGACAGCAGAGAGAAATAGGAATTATGGTCTTACTCAGCAGAAGTCTATTGCCAGGGATAATCAGACGACTGCATAGGAGTGGACAGAGACCTGGCCAAAGTACTGGATCATTCAGGAGCAAACCAACGTCCGCACGTTGGGACCAACAATAAATAACGCCACCGGGTTAATGGAGTAAACCAGCGTCCGCACGCTGGGACCAATAATAAATGTCGCCACCAAGTTTAATGGAGTAAACCAGCGTCCGCACGCTGGAACCAACAGGGTATCTCGCAACCAGGTTTAATGGAGCAAACCAGCTTCCGCACGCTGGAACCAACAATGTATATCGCTACCAAGTTTAGGGGAGAAAACCAGCGTCCGCACGCTGGAACCAACAATGTAATCGCAACCAGGTTTAGTGGAGTAAACCAGCGTCGGCACGCTGGAACCAACAATGTAATCGCAACCAGGTTTAGTGGAGTAAACCAGCGTCGGCACGCTAAAACCAACAATGTATATTGCAACCAGGTTATAGTGGAGTAAACCAGCGTCCGCACGCTGGAACCAGCAATGTAATCGCAACCAGGTTTAGTGGAGAAAACCAGCGTCCACACGCTGGAGCCAACAATGTATGATCAGCAGCGAGAAGAACAGTCGCCGGAGCGACGGCTGGAGCAGGAGATTCAGGAACTCAGTAAGATTAACCCGCGAGGTGCTGGAACACAGGAACACTAGAATACAGGCACCCAGGAACATTGGAACACTGGAACACCGGAACACTAACATACAGGAACACTGGAACACTGGAGCACTGGAACACAGGATCAGCAAGTACTGCAGGAACAGCAGGAACACGCCCAGAAGCCTGACCAGCAGGTCAGGCAGAGTGAAGTCAGAAACAACACGAAAGGGCAACCTGGAAGTGCTCAGCCTGGGTTTAAAAAGGCTGTGTGAGGAGGGCTAATCACAGACAGCCAATCATGATTACTCAGCAAGTGACAGACACTGCACAGCACGAATCACGGGCACCGTGATAGGCTAATCACAGACAGCCAATCATGATTACTCAGCAAGTGACTGACACTGATCAGCACGAATCACGGGCACCGTGATAAGATGCTGGTGTACCATCCATCCATGGCATCAGCACCCCTGTGGATCCATGTGGGAATCAGATATGGGATATGTAATTTCAAGTCAGAGTAAATGATTGCAGCCACAACACCAATGCCTACTTTTTCCAGCTTGAATTCTGTGAAATAGTTTTCGGCCTGTGTGTTGCACCTACAAGCATTTATTCTGTGGGACACTGTGATGTGTGACCTGATGCCCCCTTTTTGTGATTCAGTAAGCGGTGATGTTGAACTGATGAAGTGAACATGATGGTGACTTCTCCAGTGATCTCCTTTCCCCATTTCCAGTGTTTTACATGGAGTCTGTACAATGGGACCCTATGAACTCGATTCTTGTTTTGGCATATTCTCCATGGACTAACACTGGTACTGGTGAAGTGAGGGTGTGTGAGGGTTACTTTGTGTCCACCATCTGTTTGTCACCGCTTAGTGAATGTCCCCTGTGTAGCATGTGATCGTTGTCCTATTGACTTGTTTGTTGTCAGGTTAACCCCTTGAGTCCCAGAGGGGTTGCCAATGCATTGTTGATCGATGCATTGATGATCCCTCTAGCACTCAAGGGGTTAGGGTGGGGGTGGGGACATGGGTGACATTGTGTGTGAACAGTGATGATCTATGACAGTCGACATTTTGAACATGATGGTTTGTGTATTGTGTGTAATGAGCACAGCGACAGGAGGTTTGAAGTAGGACTTTGACAGGTTTGTCCCAAGTTGGACGTTGCCATTTGTCCAGGTGTTGTGTCCTTTTTTTAACCCTCATGGTGCTGTGTTGGTGCAGTTGTATGGCTGAGTGATGGACATGTGTTGAGGTGTGACTGTGTGTGCAGCTGGTGTTGGTTGCTGTAGTGTGTGGTTATGTAGTGTTGCACTTACCGGTAGTGTGGAGGCTCCTCTCATCCCCAATGTCAGTTCCTCCCACGACCCCCTCGATCATGGTCGGGGACATGTTCTGCCGCACCAACTCCTCCCAGCCGCAGAATGTGATGGGCACAGATGGGCCATCTCCGGTGCCTCGGGCTTGCTTGGCCATGTCAGACAGCTTGTTCTTGACCACCCTCCGGCAGTCGCCCCATCTCTTCTTCACAGACTCCACGTCCCGCCTGCATGTAGCCACCGCGTTCACCCGGCTGCAGATCTGATTCCAGGCTGCCTTCCTCCTCGCTGCCAGGCCAGGGACCTTTGCCGTCGGGTGGAGAACACTCTGCCTCTCCAGGACAGCTTCCACGAGAGCCGTGTTCTCCTCCTCAGTATATCTGGGATCCCTGATCCTGCCCTCATCAGCTCCGGCATGGGAGGATTCAGAGCCGGAGTGCCCTGCCTGGTCTGACCCTGCTTGTGTGTGGTGGTCCCCAGGAACTACCCCTCGTCCCACTGCAGGTTCTGTCCCTCTTCTTTGTGTGCCTGCTCTTGTGGGCCGGGTCCCCCTCCGCCCTGCGGATCTCCCTCTCCCACCCCTGCTCTGCTGAGGGATCCCCTCCTGAGCTTCCTCCTCCTCCACTACTCTCCCCATCCCTCTCTCCTGTCCTCCTTTCCTGGCCATCACTCACCCAGTCACACCCAGGCACTCCCACAGGCCTTCACAGACACACTCGATCCACTCACTCTCTGTCACACACTTTCACTCACAGATTCACACTGTCAAAATAAAAAGTAAAATGTGTGAGGTGTTACACATACATACACATAGTCCTTTTATTTTATATGTGTTTGTATGTGTGTATGTGATATGTGCAAAAGTGTGATATGTGTATATTTAGTGCACCTCTCTCCTCTCTCCAAACTGCAAAACTCCTCTACCTCCAATAAACGCATCTGTCTCCCTCTCTCTGATCCCTATCCTCCGCTCCTGGGTCCTGATATCTGGCTCTGAAGAACTCGATAACAGACAGTGTGTGACGGTTATTTTTGGGTATATATAGGTGTATTTGAAGTTATTTGATACATTGGGGCTTTGTGATTGGCTGTGTGTTTGAATTTGTTTTGGCATCAATCATGGTTGCTAGACAACGGCAGCCGTTATGTTAGATGTTGTTTTTAGCGCAGTTATCGTGTGTTTTGGCCGCCCGTTGTGCATTAACATGAGCGACAACGGCGTTTGTGTTACGTGTTTTTTGTGTGCCTACGCTCGATAGCTATTCTCGTAGAGTAGCTATTGAATCTGCCGTAACTCCTGTATTATTTGCGAACGATGTGCCTTTTTCACTTAGCGGCTGGTTTAACGGCTGCCTTTAAATCTAGCCCCTAATGCTTTGTCTACCTAAAGTGGACAAACGGCAGCTGGCTCTTAACCCTTTGAATGCCACAGGGGTGAGCAATGCACATCCCTATGGCATTCAATGCTGTCCATGGTGCTGAAAGCCTTCTCTGTGTTCCCCTACTGGCTGGGTAGGGAAGCACAGAGAATGCTGTTCAGACTATCATAGTGTTGGTGATGTGTGAGGGGAGGAGATCCCTTTCACACCAACAGCACTTCGAAAATCCTGTATGCTAATAGGGACCTTCTCCAACCCTCCCCTTCCATCCGACAATTTTTGTGAATATGTCAATGTGTGTGCAGATCAAATTGTCGGAGTGATTCGAACACAATGACAATATCATACCGACACCACATCGACCCTTAGTGCATCTAGTCCCTTGTGTTTTTCCCTTTCTTATCTGTTTCCCCAGATCCCGGGGTAGGATGTTAGGGACCTGAGGCTCACATGTGCAGAGGAAGTGAGCTCCCTTCACTACTGCTACTGCTGCTGGATTCCTCCAACTCTAATTCAGCAGCAGCAGAATCAACACTCCAGCTTCTCCTGCTCATATTATGCAAGCAGTCACTGTGACGGAACTGTGGCGACTATGGGAGATATTGGTGTGTTAGAAATATGGGATCTCATGTCTTCAGACTATTTCTACCCAAAAGACTAACAACCATAGACTGAGCTTAGCCATAGTTCCTTCCAATACATTGCTAGAGTGCAGAGATAGTGGGGGTTGGGCTTTGCTTCCAATATAGATTAAAAAAACATTCAAAATTAACCCAGGCGCTCCCTTACTCGCAACTATTTTGAGTAAGATAGGAACTTTGGGCTGAACCTGATAACTAGTTGTTTTGATTCTATTTCCATTATATAGAGACAAAGCGCCGTTTTTTGCATTATATATTTTTGCTTACAATATACTCCAGGTCTGTGCTAAGGAATGTTAATTGATTCCTGCTGTGCTTCCTTGACCAATCAGAGGAAGTTCATTATGAGCCAGTTAAGAATGGTTATTTTTCAAGTACTAATCTGCATGCTTATCTTGATAAGGGTGCTGGTGACTGATTGGTCAAGCATAGAAACACTGTCCCAAGTCCTCGTTTGCATGCTGATCTTGATAAGAGTCTCTGTAGTGTATATAAGCTGTGTGTTTGATTCAATCAAAAGAGAGTTCTTCCCTTCATCAAGTCTCGGCTGATGTTTGGGAACAGGAGGTTCGGTATACTATTGGAGTGTTATTCTGAGGGAGAAAGGAACTATAACGGAGATATCCAGCTTATGATATAAGGTGTCACGTTACAACTGGTGGCAAGTGGCGGGATTCGGCTTATCCCAAGGAACTGAAACTGAGACCAGCATCCAGGGGGAGATATAGCCGCTGGCTTGACCCCGGTCTCAGCAAAGCAGCAAGCAGTGGATGGAGCAACAGGGAAACTGAGACCAGCATCCAGGGGGAGATATAGCCGCTGGCTTGACCCCGGTCACAGCAACAAAGCAGGCAGTGGATGGAGCAGTGCTACGACCAGCTGAAACATAGCACTCTAAAAGACTTGCTGGAAGCAAGGGGACGAGTGGCAAGTAACAAGCCAAAATCCGTTTTGATAACAGAACTGATGGAATAGGACCAAGCCAGCACCGCATCCCCCCCAAGCATGGAGGAGACTGACTTCCAGAAAGATGTAAAATGGTGAATTGCACTACTGGGACCAAATCCGGCACCAGAATTGGTCTTTCAAATCATGGCCCAAGCTACAGAGGCGCTCAAATTCCGGGCCTAGGGGCATGCGAGGGAGACAGTATCCATTACCGGTTCAATAATCGGGAACCGTCGGAAGCTACCCTATGTTGCATTTAAAGCATTCGTGGATGGGGAGGATGACATTGATTATTTTTTGGAGGACTTTGAAAGGCAATGCGGCATCCAAGGACTAGAGCCTGGGGACTGGCCCTCCATGTTAAGTGGCAAACTCAGCGGTCGAGCCGCTGCCACTTTCCAGGCTATACCCCAGCACCACCTAGCCTGTTATGAAACAGTATAGGAAGCCTTGCTAGCCCGCTATGTCGTCACCCCAGAAGCTTACAGCAGGAAATTGAGGGTGATGAGGAAAGGAGCTAAAGACTCACATGTGGAGTGGGTTTATCGGATGCACCGGGCTGCCTCCAACTGGTTGAAGGGGTGCCAAGCAAAAACCTTGGAAGATGTTCTGCAAATATTGTTGCTGGAACAATTTTTGGACATGGCAACGACAGAGGTGAAAGAGTGGGTAAGGGATAGAAAACCCAAGACAGTGGAAGCGGCTGCCAGGCTGGTGGATGAATTTATGGATGGCAGACGACCAGAGCCGGTTGCACCCAAAGTGTCTCTTATTCCAAGATCAATAAACCAGACCACATCAGGGGGTACACAGTCTCGAGCAGTGCCCCAGGGGCCGGGACCCAGTTGGCCGGTCAACAGCAGGCCAACAGGAGTGACTTGCTTCAACTGCAACCAAGTAGGACACTACCAGAATAATTGTCCCAAACCTGCCCGAGGCACTGGAGCTAGAGGCGCTGTCCACTGTTTCCAGCAGGATACCCTGCTGGGGGAAGAGGAGTTGGGGTTGGTGCTACATAAAGTAAATCCCTTGCAAGCAGCTGGGGATAGTCGGGCACATCACCGACAACTTTACGGCCAGTCTGCTAGAGGTTTGCGAGACACTGGGGCCACCCTGACGTTGATTCAACTGCACCGAGTCAGGAATACAGACCGCACAGGGTGAACCGTGGCAGTCAGGGTGGCCGGGGGTGCTATCCACAAGTTGCCTACAGCGCGGGTGCACTTGGATTGGGGAGCAGATTCCCACTATGTAGAGGTGGGAGTCATGCAGGAGCTACCAGCGGAGGTACTGCTGGGAAATGATTTGGGGGACCTGATGTCCCAGTTTGGCCCCAGCATCAAGGAAGCCACTCACCCAGTGACCACCCACTTACAAAGTCCAAAGACTGAGCCCTCTCACAGTGAAGAACCACAGGTGAGAACACCATCCCTAGCCCAACAATTTCAGTCCCTCTAGCCTGGGGTAACCCTGAGGACTTTAAGGGGGAACAGCTAGCAGACCTGACGTTAGAGGGGTACAGGAAGACGGCAGACATTCCAAATGAGGGGGAAGGGGTGAAGCCATTGAATGGCATCATGGATTACTCTACCGAGTATCCGGAGGAGAGGGGCCAGGGTTGGCACAGGTTCCCAGCCGGCAGTTAGTTGTTCCCCAAAAATACCGCAGGGAATTACTTCACCTCAGCCATGATATTCCCCTGGCAAGCCATTTAGGTTTACGGAAAACAGGGCACCGATTAACTCAAATGTTCTTCTGACTTGGGATGTCCAAAGATGTACGAGAGTTTTGCAGGACCTGTGAAGTGTGTCAGAGAGTAGGGAAAAGGGGGGATCGGGCCCCGGCCAAACTGCGCTCGCTCCTTATAATTGAGGAACCATTCCATAGGGTAGCGGTAGATCTGGTTGGGCCCTTAAGTAAACCCAGCCCCTCTGGCAAAAAGTTCATCCTCACCATAGTAGACTATGCGACAAGGTACCCGGAGGCGGTTGCGCTAGCCAACACTAATGTACAAACTGTGGGGGAGGCTCTAATAAAAGTATTCTCCCGAGTAGGGTTCCCTAGAGAGATTTTGTCAGACAGCAGAGCCCAATTCACAGCGGAGGTTACCCAGTAGCTTTGGGCCTATGTGGAATAAAGCCACTGTTTAGTTCACCCGCAAACAAATGGTCTCTGTGAACATTTTAACGGCACGCTCAAGCAGATGATCAAGACCGTCACAGAAAACTATAAAAACTGGGAAAAGTTTTTACCTCATCTACTATTTGCGTACAGAGAGGTACCCCAAGAATCCACCGGTTTTTCCCCCTTCGAATTGCTATATGGCCGGCGCGTGCTAGACTTGATCAGGGAGCATTGGGAGGCAGATGTAGGAGCCGACGGGTTGCCTATTGTACCCTATGTCTTGGAGCTGAGGGACCGGTTGCAACAATTCACTGCATTCGTCCGTGAGAATTTGCAGGCAGCCCAAAGGCGCCAACAACATTGGTATGATCGAGGTGCCCGAGACCAGGTCTTCCAGACTGATCAAAAGGTGTTAGTCTTGAAGCCAACCCGGCAAGATAAACTCAAAGCTGCATGGCAGGGTCCCTACCAGGTAGTGGAACGAATCAGTGACACTACCTACGTGGTGGCCCGGTGCTCAGATGAAAGGGTCAAGCGGACTTTTCATGTGAATATGCTTAAGGAGTTCAGGGAGAGACCAGAGGAAGTGGCGGCCTTATGTGCACCGGCCACCGAGGACAGTGAGAATATTCCCCTCCCAGACTTATTGAGTAGTACACCCAGAACACTACAGCAAGTGGTTTTAGGGGATAAACTCACAGAACCCCAGAAAACTCAGGTGACCCAGTTGCTACAGGAAAGAAGAGATATGCTGTCTGCCACACTGGGATATACGACCTTAGCGGTCCACGAGGTCGAAACACCTGGTCAGAAACCCCTGCGGCAAAGACCCTATCGTATTCCTGAGGCAGTTAGGGAACACATGAAGACAGAGCTAAGGGAAATGTTGGCCTTAGGGGTGATAGAACCGTCGCAGAGTCCGCGGGCTTCACAGGTGGTCCAGGTGCCGAAACGAGACGGCACCACGCGTTTTTGTGTGGATTATTGTAAGCTCAATGACAGGACTACCACAGACACTTACCCTATGCTCTGGGTAGATGAGCTCTTAGATAAGATCGCGGGAGGGCACTATCTGTCCACACTGGACTTGTGCAAGGGGTATTGGCAGATCCCCCTGGACCAGGAGTCCATCCCAAAATCGGCCATTGTCACCCCATTCGGCTTGTACCAGTTTAAGGTCATGCCGTTTGGGATGAAAAATGCCCCCGCCACGTTTCAGCAGATAGCCGACCGACTCCTGGAGGGTCTGTAGGACTTTGCGTGTGCGTATCTGGACGACATAGCCATATTCAATCGCACATGGGAAGATCACCTCGGGCACTTGTCTGCAGTGTTGGACCGGATTAGGGAAGCGGGACTGACCTTACGGGATGAGAAGTGTAACCTTGGCCTGGCCAAGGTGCAGTACTTAGGACACCGGATGGGTTCAGGGAAGCAATGACCCGAGCCCGCCAAGGTAGAGGCCATAGCCAAGTGGCCCCAACCCTGAACCAAGACTCAAGTTCTGGCATTTTTAGGGATGGCAGGGTACCATCGGAGGTTTGTAGCCGACTATAGTGCCATCGCCAAACCACTAACCAACCTAACTAAGAAACACCTCCCCAGACAAGTACGGTGGTCCCCAGACTGTAAGAAGGCTTTCGAGCAACTAAAGCAAGTGCTAAGTGCCGCTCCCATATTGGCTGCACCTGACTCATCTAAACGTTTCTTTGTGCACATAGATGCCTCAATGTTTTGGCTGGGATCTGTTTTAAGCCAAGTGGGAGACGATGGACACAAACACCCGGTGGCCTACCTAAGCCAGAAGCTGTTGCCTACGGAGGCCAGCTACGCCACCATTGAAATGGAGTGCTTGGTATTGGCATGGGTGCTGAAAAAACTCCAACCCTACTTGTACGGAAGACAGTTTACATTAATCACGGATCATAACCCGCTGGTTTGGCTAAACCGGGTAGCTGGAGACAATCAGCGACTTCTATGTTGGAGCTTAGCCCCCTGGCCCTACAGGGCCCTACAGGGAAACAAAACCACAATGCCGACAGCTTATCCAGAGAAACGGATATGGAACCACAGGCAGAAAACCCCGGACATCCCTACATTACACCCGATTGGGTCTAATCGGGTATGCCGAACATGGATACAAGGGGGAGATATGTGACGGAACTGTGGCGACTATGAGAGATATTGGTGTGTTAGAGATATGGGATCTCATGTCTTCAGACTATTTCTACCCAAAAGACTAACAACCATAGACTGTGCTTAGCCATAGTTGCTTCCAATACATTGCTAGAGTGCAGAGATAGCGGGGGTTGGGCTTTGCTTCCAATATACTCCAGGTCTGTGCTAAGGAATGTTAATTGATTCCTGCTGTGCTTCCTTGACCAATCAGAGAAGGTTAATTATGAGCCAGTTAAGAATGGCTATTTTTCAAGTACCAATCTGCATGCTAATCTTGATAAGTGTACTGGTGACTGATTGGTCAAGCATAGAAACACTGTCCCAAGTCCTCGTTTGCATGCTGATCTTGATAAGAGTCTCTGTAGTGTATATAAGCTGTGTGTTTGATTCAATACAGTCTCGGCTGAACAGGAGGTTCAGTATACTATTGGAGTGTTATTCTGAGGGAGAAAGGATCTATAACGGAGATATCCAGCTTATGATATAAGGCGTCACGTTACAATCACTCCAAAATAACTATGACTCTGCTTCATCTCATATTTCCTCCTAGTCTATAACAAGCTGCACGGCAGGACGTTCTGGGTTTTTATATTATGTAAAGAGAACACTCTCTGTCATAGGTGGAAAACTGAATCATTCTCATTAGAAAATCTGTGGTGTTAGCAAAATAACAGAAAATGTATGGATTCCACAATAGGTGGGAATTCCAATGGAAAAAAGTGGCAAATCATGAATTTTTCACAGGAATAAAACCAGACCTTACCTCCACCTACTCCTAATGCCATTATTACTTATCTAGAAGGTAATGATACTGGCAACATGAAATTGTTTGGTTTGATACACCTCATAAACATGGTTAAAGAACATTTCCAGAACTGTTCCTGTCATCACTTCCACTTTGTTCCTGTTGTAGTATTACATGAGGCTGAGAAACAACCTGTTCCAGTCCTTGTGCTGCTTCCTTGCTTGTTTTAACCAGAAGCAAGTGTTCCTTGTGTGCTGTGCACTTGGACTTGTAACAGTTGTTTATATTTGCCCCTGCTCTCAGTTGCTGCTGACCCCCTCCCTTTTAGCACTTGTGGCTCTGAGTCCCATTCAGGAGGCTACCCAACTGTGCTGGTCTTGCTGGTTTCCTCTATACTACCACCAGTGTTCCATGCCAGTATTGCAGCCTATCTCCAGTGACCATGTTCTGTGTCCAGTCTCTGTACTGCAGCCCGCCTCCAGTAGCGTAATCCAGTGTTCAGTTCCTGTTACGGTGATCAGTCTCCAGTTTCTCCTCCTTGTTCCCAGTCATCAGCAACCTTGAAATGTTATTTAGTCCTGTTTATCACTGTCTGCAAATAGGCTCTTGAACTCTGCTCATGCCAATTTCTACATTCCCTGACCAGTCATCCTGAGCATAGTATGGCTCAACTACTCTGTGCTATCCAGCCTTGCAGTTGGTACCTTTACCCATATTAGGAAACAGCAAGATTTCTCAGTTGTCCATCTACATTCTCATGCACTGGGCTCCAACACCATGACCTAGAATACTGGGGATCACAGTGATAATTCTAACCAGAATGTGGGGCTTCATAGCCTGGTAGAATTACTGGACTACATGGTATTCAGTACTTTAATAAACTGGATCTGCATGGGGCATATCATTTAATTTGCAGTTGTACAGGTGAAGAATGGAAGAACGTTTTCAATACCAGGTTTAGACACTGTGAGTACCTGTTCATTTCATTTGATTGTGCAATCAATGCCCCCACAGTCTTCCAGTCATGTTCTACTGATATTTACTGGGATTTTCTCTTGTCACCAGGGCCGGACTGGGAATAAAAACCAGCCCTGGAAAAAACTGCTGACCAACCCCATAGCACTGCGTCATTATACCAGCCTCATAGCATAATGGCATTTTCTTCTTGTTTATAAAAGGGGAAAACATGCATTTTAAAACACATCTGAATGCCACCACCAGAGCAATACAGAGTTATGTCACCACCAGAGTAATAAAGAGATGTATGTATGTGTATATACTTTTCTCTTTCTCTACTTTGACCATGCATCAAACT
The DNA here is from genome assembly GCA_037306005.1 of Rhinophrynus dorsalis. NCBI lineage: Eukaryota > Metazoa > Chordata > Amphibia > Anura > Rhinophrynidae > Rhinophrynus > Rhinophrynus dorsalis. The sequence continues at coordinate 135,787,843 of CM074718.1, forward strand.
CATATCTGTACAGTTTTGTCTTGAAAATAGTTTCTCAGTTATATACTTTTCTATTTATCTACCTTGACCATGCATCAAACTCATATCTGTAAAGTTTTGTCTTGAAAATCTTGAAAATTCCTAGTCAATGGAATCTCCATGAATCCAGTTAAGGTAGCTGCTATTCAGGATTGACCTTTACCTGAGGGGATGAAGGCTATACAAATAATTATTGCCGTTTCAAACTATTACAGAAGAGGCATAAATACATTTTGCAAAATGTCAGCCATTTACTGCCATGATTTGTAAAGGAGCTGATTCCAAACATTGGTCTGATGATGAACCATTCTGTCCATCCCCTATCCTGATTTATCAGAATTCAGTTTTACCTGTTATATTAGAAGTAGATGTTACTGAAAACACTGCTGGAGCAGTCGTGTCTCAGGTTCAACTCTAAATGAAAAAGTGCGTTCTTGTTCTTTCTTTTCACAGATATTTTCACCTGCTGAAACTCTATTATAAGCAACAGGGAATTGCAGACCATCAAGTTACCCCTTGAAAATAGCACTATCTGCTAGATGGGGCTCCCCATCCTATTTCCATCTGTACAAATAACTGGAGTCTTGAGTACTACGAAAAAGTAAATTTTTGTGTACTTATCCATAAAGGAGGAGACCGGTTGCCTGGAAGGAACCCAGAGAGTACCGGTACTCCCAGAGAGCATGGCAAGCAGCGAGGGAAAGAAGCCAGCAGCCTACTGGGTCTGGCGGTCGGCAGAAGGTAAGCCGCCACTTACACAGGTGCAGGACTGCATTCATGCTCTCTCCCATCACAGGTGGATCATCAATTTGGACAAGTCAGACCTTGTTCCTTCCCAGAGGATGATCTTTATGGGCCTCCTCTTCGCTCTCAGAGAGGGATGGTATTTCTCACGGACAAAGTGGCTCATCAGATAGTACTGAAGGTCCAGGCTATTCTGTCTCAGGATCCGGTTCCAGCCAAGAAGTTGTCATCCTTAGTGGGGAAGTTAATTTCCACCATAGAAGCAGTTCCGTTTGCCATGGCTTATAACAGGGAACTTCAGAGGTTTCTAATCCTGGCATGCAGGGGTCAACCAGATCTCTTGGGAAGATCCCTATCTCTCCCTCTTCACGTAGAACAGAGCCTCTCGTGGTGGTTCAACCTGAACAATCTGCTGAAAGTACACCCTTCCTGGTGCCCTTCTGGACCACAGTGACGACGGATGCCAGCCTCTCCGGATGAGGAGCAGTGCTGGGGCACTTGAGTATTCAGGGCCAGTGGTCTCAGGAGGAATCTCTCCTTCCCATCAATGTCTTGGAACATCAGGTGATATTTCATGCCATACATCACTGGACAGGGCAACTGGAGGATTGCCCGGTCAGGGTACAGTCAGACAATGCCACAGCGGTAGCCTACATCAACAAGCAAGGCAGCACAAGAAGTCTTGCAGCTTGGATAGAGGTCAAGGCTATTTTGTCCTGGGCAGAGGAGCATGTCCCTGCTATTTCCGCAGTTCACATTCCAGGTGTAGACAACGTTCTGGCAGACTTCCTCAGTCGGCACATGGTGGACAGCAGAGAGTGGGAGCTACATCCAGACGTGTTCAACCTCATCATCCAGCAGTGGGGTCTTCCATGCATTGACCTGATGGCAACCAGGCACAACAGGGTGGATCCCCTGGCTCTGGCAGCAGATGCCTTGTCGATCCCGTGGACATTTCCCCTGACGTACATCTTTCCTCCCATTCCCCTGTTGCACAGGGTGCTATGGAAGCTGGAGCACTGACCAGCATTGCTCTGTACTGACCTCAAAAGGCTTGGTTTCCGGAGATTCTGGAGCTCTCCGAGGTGGAACCTCTTCAAATTTTCCCCCATCCGGATCTTCTTCTACAAGGGTACCTCTGGAAAAAAGACATTCATCGTCTGGCTTTAACAGCATGGAGATTGAATCCTCAATTTTGAAGAAGGGATTTTCTTCTGGTGTGGTGGCTACTATGCTTAGTGCCGTAAGCCTGTTTCCTCTAAGGCCTACCATCGTGCTTGGTCTACCTTTCTATCTTGGTGTGCTGACAAAGACCTGTCTCAGGATATTGACCTTCCTACAGTTCTTTCCTTCCTCCAGGAAGGTGTGGAGAAGGGTCTCAGTCTGAGTTATCTTAAGGTTCAGACTTCTGCTCTCTCTGTCTTCTTTCAGAAGCGTCTTGCTATCATTCCTGATGTCAAGGTTTTCTTCCACGGTGTTGCTCATACCCGTCTGGTGTTTGTCCCCTGCTCCTCAGTGGGACCTTAACCTGGTCTTGGGCGTGCTTTAGCACCCTCCTTTTGAGTCTTTGGCTACCATTCCTCTACCTATGCTGACGTGGAAGATGGCTTTTCTCCTGGCGATTGTTTCTGTTCGCCGAGTTGTGGAGCTGCATGCCCTGTCTTGTAGACCACCCGTTTTGGTCTTTCACAAGGACAAGGTGGTGCTTCGCACCTCACAAGAGTTTCTCCCGAAGGTGGTATCTGAGTTCCACATTAATGAGGAGATTGTGGTTCCTTCCTTCTGTCCTAACCCGACTTCTGACAAAGAGATGGATCTCCATCTGTTGGATGCTGGTCATTGTCTCAAGTTCTATGTGCATCGCTCTGAGTCCTTGAGGCAGTCTGACACTCTTTTTGTCATTCCTGAGGGTCCTAGGGTAGGGAAGCCTGCTTCCAAGGTGACCATTGCTTTTTGGATCAAGGCCACGATTTGTAAGGCTTCCCTTCAGGGTCACGGCTCATTCTGAGAGGTCTATTGGGGCTTCTTGGGCCTACAAGAACCCTGTTGGCTCTAGTTCAGTGTGCTGTGTAACAGTTCCTGGGGTTTGTTTTACCTCTGTTCAGTGTCCGTTGATACTTTGCGATTAGTGTTGAGCTATTTATGATCTGTAGGTTCATTGATGCTCTGGTGACTTTGGGGGCCTGCGCCTGGTCATTGCCTTTCTTCCTGCCCTGGGGAACTTAATGGTTGGACATCCCAAAGTTACCAGTAACCTGTATTGGATGACAAAGAAAATAGGATTTTAGTCTTAACTGTCAAGGGACCATGCTTGGCTCTCCTGTGGCAGAACGTGGGGGTCTTTTCGGGTTCATGCTCACAGGAGTCTTCCTTTACCTTCTTACTACCTAGTCAATAGTTAGCCTGCAAATATTACTGGTTGGGGATTTGCTACTGCAAGCTAAGGAGACGAGGTAGGCTCCACCCAGCAGTCACTTCTCAGAATTGTTCCTGCCTACTTAAAGGGGCTGATTGCCTATCCAAAGTTACCAATAACCTGTATGGACTATGAGAGGATTTAACAGGTAAGACTAAAATCCTATTTTAACCAGGCAGGCACCAGCAGGGATCTTACAGGAAGTGCTCTCTGTGCCTGCGCTGTAAGTCCCTTCCCGTACCATATGGATCAGTGTAAGTCAACCACCAATCCTGGATTTGAAGGGGACGGACAACGCAGACGCAGAGATGCCGGCTCTGCAAGATGTATGCGCTGTTCCCTGGTGCCTGCCTAGTTAAAAGGTGATTTTTTTTCTTTAATGAAGGAATTTGTTTTATTTTTAAGCATAAACCTGTCTATATCGCTAATGTAACTATGCTCTGCGGAGCTTTTTTAATCATGCTTTAAATTTAATTTCTCTGTACCTCTTGTACCAGCGCATTAAAAACACAATAGTGAATGGACTAAACTGTCTACCAGTAATACTTCATCTTGAAAACATGAAACATTACAATACAGAATATTAGGGAGTGAAATCAAATCTTTTAGCCTTATAATTAAAGTAAAAATGCGTTTGCATGCTTTTTTATATGGATGTTTTCTCTGAAAGATTTTAATTAAAATACTGAAATGTGTTAATGATTAAGAAGGTTTTTAAGGATTGAGGCTTAGCTTTAGGAAATCTGAACACTTTCATAATTGCAATTTGTATGATTCAAAGACAAATAAAAATGTCTATAAATACATGCACTATGTTGAAATTATTATACTTCTTGCACAAGGGATTTAACAATTACAATATAAAATAAAAGTACTAATCTAAATTTTAGTTAAATGCATTTCGGAATTGTAACTTTTCGTTTACACAGCAGTGGTTATTTTTGAAAAATATTATAAACTTTTCTTTTTTTATTCCAATGTATATACAGAAAACATTCTTAACGATCTGACTGAACGACCCATGACGTACTATGACCGTCATGGAGCACGCCGTTCGGGGAGTCCGGAACTGGAAAAAGAAAAAAAATGCTTTGTGGTCCTTAACTCGCGGCGCGGCGCCGATCGAACGGTCGTTAATGGATTAAAATATTTTTCCCTTTATTGAACACTGATTTTAAGAGTTCAGACATCTTATGTTTCTTACATTTTTTATGCTTCTGATTAAATTAAACTATACCTAACATGGATCTTAATATGTTTAATAGAAGCACTTATCTAGACATTTATGCAGCAGCCATACATATATTTGCATAGTATTGGCAGTTGTGCATCATTTTAAGTTTTAGTTCTCCTCCCCACATAAACTGTGGTATGAATGACACCTACCTATATGTCCTTCTGTTAAACAAATTAAGAGCCACACATTTCAAGTGCGTTGTTCCCCTCTATATAATATATTTTATTTATATATATATATATATATATATATATGTATATATATATATATATATATATATATATATATATATAGTACTGTGCAAAAGTGTTAGGCAGGTGTGAAAATGCTGTAAAGTAAGAATGCTTTCAAAAATAGACATGTTAATAGTTTATTTTTAGCAACTGAAAAATGCAAAAGTGGGTGAACAGAATAAAAATATAAATTAAATACATTTTTGGTGTCACCACCCTTTGCTTCAAAATGCATCATTTCTTCTAGGAACACTTGCACACAGTTTTTTAAGGAACTTGGCAGAGAGGTTGTTCCATACACCTTGGAGAACTAACCACAGTTCTTCTGTGGATTTAGACAGCCTCAGTTGCCTCTCTCTTTTTTATGAAATCCCAGACAGACTAGCTGATGTTGAGAACAGGGCTCTGTCGGGCCATACCATGACTACCAGGACTCCTTGTTCTTCTTTATACTGAAGATAGTTCTTAATGACTTTGGCTGTGTGTTTAGGGTCATTGTCATGCTACAGAATAAATCTGGAGGACAGTCAGATGCGTCCCCGATGGTATTGCATGATGGATAAGTAGCTGCCTGTACTTCTCAGCATTGAGGATGCTATTAATTCTGAACAAATCCCCAACTCCATTTGCAGAAATGCAGTCCCATACTTGTAAGGAACCTCCACCATGCTTCACTGTTGCCTGCAGACACTCATTTTTGTACCACTCTCTAGCCCTTCAATGAACAAAACTGTCTTCTGCTACAGCCAAATATTTAACAATTTTACTTATCAGTTCAACGCACCTGCTGTCATTTTTCTGCACAATACACTCCTTCTATGTACTAGCGCTCACTACTCAAATACAAATACAACCAAATGGCCTATAATATAATAAAAAATAATAAAAATATAAAAAATATAATAATAAACTAATAAAAATAAAGGAGTCTCTAGATAAACATTCTTCAATCTTCTTTTTTCTCACGTTGCTGCCTCCCAATATCTGTCGCTGGTATTCGACTTCCAATACATGTGAATAAAGACAAAAAAGAGAGAGAAGCGCACACGATCTAAGTGTAGACTGTAATGCCAATTATGCTTAGTCATTTTGCTTACTCACAGGTGATTATTTAGTGGAGGATCATAATTGGCATTACAGTCTACACTTAGATCATGTGCGCTTCTCTCTCTTTTTTGTCTTTGTTCACATTTTTCTGCACCTCAGTTCCTGTGTTTATGTACATAGTTGAGTCGCTTGGCCTTGTTTTGATGTCAGAGATATGGTTTTTGGTGACAGTAAATGGGTGAACCAGGGTTCCATTGTTTTTTGACAATTCTGAGCTGATGGCACTGCTGGACATCTTCCGATTGCAAAGGGAAGTAAGCATGATGTGTCTTTCATCTGCTACACTAAGTTTTCTTGACCACTGAGTCAATAGTCCTCACCATTGCTGTTTCTTTGTGCTTTTTCAAAATAGCTTGGACAACACATCTGGAAACCCCTGTCTGCCTTGAAATTTCTGCCCGGTAGAGACCTTGCAGATGCAGTATAACTACCTTGTTGTAATGGTTTTTCTGACACACAGACACGTGAGGTTATGGTAAAACACAACTTATTGATAATACAAGAAATAAGATAACCCACACTGGTCCAGTAGATACAAAATGATACAATATTGACACAGGTCCGGTTACAATAGCATACGGTAACCCACACGGGTCCTCTAGATACCAAATTATACAATACTGACGCAGGTCAGGTTAACAGTTCGTGTGAATCCTTGACGAGACAGTGAAGCATAGGATACTACTAAGCCAAGGGATACCAGCAGGCCATAGTAGCAATGAGGCCCAACGTACACTCTCTACACAGAGAGTGACACCAGGAGAGAACGAGCCACTTCTGAGGTAGCGGAGTAGGAGGCCACCACTACCCCCTATACTTAGGGTAGTCAGGACAGACTGGGCAACACAGAGACAATTGAAGGCCCTGGACAAGTGACAGACTGACAGAGACCCTTGACAACCCAATGGGGACACAGGACGGTAGGGTTCTGATAGCAACGACAGAGGATCTGCCCAAACGATCAGTACAGAATACTGCCAAGCAGTGTCATGAAAGGTATTCCCAGACTGCCAGAGCAGTCAGAGGGTAACTGAACAGCAGGATATCACAGTGTATCACCAACCAGTGGCCGCTAATGACTGTGACCCTAAAGCGCAACAGCAGCAACCCGCAAGGGGTTAAACAGACGCTCAGACCTGGAATCGGCTGCAAGGCCGTGGAGCCTAACCGAGGCGCCCAGAGACGAACCCAACCTCGGAGGTAAGTGTTGGACAGGTCAAGCGTACCGGGGTGTTAAACAATAGATCTTAACCACAGAAGCGTAAAGATCAATAGCACACAGAAACGGAGATTGGTTCACAGTAAAGCAGTGCTGCCGTAGCAGTGCGAAAACAGAGGCAACAAGAGGACTGTCTGGACAGACAGTAAACAGGCACAGGAGGTGAGCCCTCAGATGGAACACTGACTGGGACCGTCAGCAATACCGGGTCGGTACACAGAGCAGGAACATCAGCCAAGCCAGGTCGGTACACAGAGCAGGAACGTCAGCCAAGCCAGGTCGATACACAGAGCAGAAACATCAGCCAAGCCGGATCAGTACACGGAGCAGGAAAGCCAGCCAATCCAGGTCGATACACAGAGCAGGACGTCAGCCAGTCCGGGTCGGTACACAGAGCAGGAACGTCAGCCAGGCCAGGTCGGTACACGGAGCAGGAACAGAAACAGGCAGAGTAGTCAGTCAGTCCGGGTCATACACAGAATTCAGACTGGAAGTCAGGAACAAGTGCTAGCGACTGGAACACCGCAAAAGGGCACCCATGAAATGATAGGGCTGAGTATTTAAGGGCTAGAACTGGGCGGAGATAGGACCCATCAGCCAATAAAAGATAGGCAGGAAGTAAACCAGACATAGCAATGTCGCCGGAGGAATCACGGGCACCGTGATAGTACCTCCCCCTCAAAGACCCTCTCCCAGCAGAGTAGGACCAGGCTTCTGGGGATCCGGGTCGGTACACAGAGCAGGAACATCAGCCAGGCCAGGCCGGTGCACGAAGCAGGAACAGAAACAGGCAGAGTAGTCAGTCAGTCTGGGTCATACACAGGATTCACACAGGAAGTCAGGAACAAGCACTAGCGACCGGAACACAAAGGGCGCCCATGAAATGACAGGGCTGAGTATTTAAGGGCTAGAACTGGGCGGAGATAGGACACATCAGCCAATAGAAGATAGGCAGGAAGTAAACCAGACATAGCAATGTCGCCAGAGGAATCACGGGCACCGTGATACTTCTGTCTTGTTGCTGTGCTTATTCTTGCCACGGTGTATAACTTTTTCAGCTAGCTCACCTTGTTAGCTGAGTTTGGCTGTTTCTCACTCAGTTTTATTCCTACAACACAGCTGTTTCTGTTTCAGTTAATGATTGTTTCAACCTACATATTAAATTGATGATCAGTAGCACCTGTTTGGGAAAATTGTTTAATCATGCACCTGAATATATGCCTAGAAAATCCCAGATGTTGCAGAAGTATACCTAGAAGAACTGATGCTGATTTGAAGGCAAAGAGTGGTCACACCAAATATTGATTTGATTTAGGCTTTTCTTCTGTTTACTCACTTTGCATTTTGTTAGTTGATCAAAATAAACTATTAACATGTCTATTTTGAAAGCATTCTTACTTTATAGCATTTGTTCACACATGTAGATCCACTGCAGGTTGAAGGCCTCCTCAATAATGTGATATATGAAACGACAGATTTTAAGTGCATTGAAGCCAACTAGTTTTCTATAAGAATGTATTGGTACTATAATGCGATGATACAGATAAAACAAGAGACATACTCTCACCATAATGCTACCAGAGTACATTAATGATTTATTAAATAAGCAATAAAATTCTTAAAATTGTACTCATACTTAGGGTCATATATAGAAAGAAAAAGAAAAAAAAAATAACTGCAACATAGTGGATAAATAAAAATTCACCAAATACCTATTAATTTAAATGAGGTTTTAAAACCTTTGTATGTTTGTAGAGGTATCCAACAAATTGAGATGCTTTAGTGATAATGGGATAGGCTTAAACAGATCAGGATCATGCAACTTCATTGCGTGTGCAACAAATGTGGTGGTGTGTTATCCAAGTATAAATTTTAATTTATTCTATTCACTTGCAACTCTCCACACATCACTAACAAGTAGGACTGGATGAAAAGTCAGAAAAATCTTCCGCATGACTTTTCATGGAAAACTAATGATTTTTTCATTTTTTTCATTAACATTTTCTCCTTTTCACCACTGCAAAAGTTTTCTCCATTTTCTTTACTGCTAATATATTTTTCACTTGTGTTTCCTACGACTGCAGCATTCCCCACCATGATATTACTTTTTCTGAGGGGAGAAATAAATAGCTGAAAGACAAAGTTGCGAGTCCTACAAAAACATTGGCACCACCATCTTTGAAAAATAACTGTGGCTTGGGATATTTCAGAAGGGTGCAACACATGGCACAAGAGCAGCATGTTAATTGCCAACATTTTGGAAAGTTTTCTATTCCATAGACATACTTTTGAATGATGTTTGTGCAGGTTTTGACTTCTTTGTAAGAACTTAGTAAGTGTGGGATGGCGGTCCATAGCAGAAGAACTGTGAAACTTTATTGCTTAACGCCATCACTTGTGGAGGTGGTGGGGTGGGGGTGGTATGTGTAGGCATTCTTGTCATCTCCTACAGCAACCCCAGAGTCATCATAGTCCTCTGCATCAGGAGCCAAAGGTACTATTTGGAAAGAACTAACTGTTGGCAGTGGTACACTTTCTAGCACATCAATAACTTCACTACTTATCTTATCTGCCACAGAGCCCTGGGGACTTACCAGAGTGACGTATTTGTGGAAATCAAATACAATAGAAGCAGCAAGGTAGACGTTCTTTTTCCAAAATTGCAGGAGAGGCTCATAGTGACTGCTATCACTATGAGCAGGTTTAAAAATAATAAATGGATGATCTGGAAGGACCATTATATGTCCACTGAGTCTGAGGAGGACGAGGAGGAGGAGGAAGTGAGCACTACTGAACCAATGCTGTCCAGTCCCCTTAAATCACCCCAAGGGATCTTGGGGAATTTAATGGGAAGAGAGGGAAAAATGGGAATAGCAAGGCAGGGAGAAAAGGGAAGGGAGGGAAGAATGGGAAGGGAGGGAGAAAAGGGAAGGGAGGAAGAAAAGGAAATGGGAAGAGTGGGAGAAAAGGGTAGTACTAGTGAGAGCAAGACCGGTCAGCTGCCTGTGTCTGCTACTAGATGTGCTGCCTCTGCTGCCACCATTGCTGCCCCTGTTGAAACCAATTCTGTGGCTGCTGCCAGTGCTGAACCTGCTGCCACCAATACTGTGCCTGCTGTCAGACATGCTGCCCCTGTTGCCAGTGCCACCAGTGCTGTGCCTGCTGCCAGTGTTGAAGCTGCTGCCACCAGTGTTGAAGCTGCTAGTGTGTCTTCTAATACTCAGGAGGGGGGAAGGAGAAGATGATGCCAAGTGTAACAGCAGGGGACCCTAAGTCACACTTGCCATCCCCAAGCAGTCCCGCCAGTGCTAGTACTACTACTAAGAAGGTCCAGCAGCTTGTTAGTTTTAGGAGTGAAGGAGGGGGTAATCCTCATATTATCAGTGACTGTGAGGAGGAAGACCCTGAGGCTGAACTTGATGTGCGTGGGGTTAGTCATAGTAGTAGGAATAGTGATGGTGAAATAGCCAGTGGGACTAGTGTTGGGGGAGTGGTAGAGGAAGCATTTGAGAGCATCCAGACTAGCGGTCAAGGGAGCCCACAACATTCCTTTGCTCTGGGAGTCCTCCTCCCCTTCCCTTCACTACAGTGTCCAAGTGGAACATGATCCTGAAGAGGCCAGAACTGGTGTTGGGGGAGAGCAGGCTCAGAATCAATACCACCACCACCAGCAGAAGCACAGATTAGCTGCCTATGCCTGCTTCTAGTGCTGCCAGACTGCCTTCTTCAGGTCAAAAAGAAATGACAAGTGTGACATTAGGGGACCCTCTGTCACATCACTCATCACTTCCTCCAAACAGCAGTGAAATGTCTGTAATAGAAAAGCATCATGTAGGGATCCCAAGGCCCCAAAGTAGCAAAAATGTTCAAATACACCTATATAAACCCCAAAATAACAGTCACACCTTGTCTGTGTTTCGCGTTTTGGTAAGCTAGAGCACAGGACCCAGGAGCGGAGGATAGCGATTAGAGCGAGGGAGAGAGGAGCTGACATTGGAGGTAGAAAGAGTTTTTTGGAGTTTGGAGAAAGATGCACTAATTCGACACATATCACACTTTTGCACATATTACATACATTCACATAGTCTTTTTTTTTTTTTTTTAACAACACCTCACACATTTTTTAAACTTTTGTTTGAAAGTGTGAATCTGTGAGTGAAAGTGTGTGACAGAGTGAGTGGGATCAAGTGTGTCTGTGAGGGCCTGTAGGAGTGCTTGGGTGTGAGGGGGTGAATGATGGTGAGGAGAGGAGGACAGGAGAGAGGGATGGGGAGAGTGGAGGAGGAGGACATCCCTGTAGAGAGTAGGGGTGGGAGAGGGAGATCCGCAGGCCCAGAAAAGCAGGCACATGGAGGATAGGGACAGAACCTGCAGTGGGACGAGGGGTAGTTCCTGGGGACCACCACAAACAGGCAGGGGCAGAGCCGGCAAGACTCTCTGGTTCTGACTCCTTGCATGCCGGAGCTGAGGGGGACAGGATCAGGGATCCCCGATATACCGAGAAGGAGAACACGGCCCTCGTGGAGGCTGTGCTGGAGAGGGAGAGTGTCCTCTTTCTGAGGGAGAGGGTCCCTGGACTGGCTGTAAGGAGGAAGGCTGCCTGGAACCAAATCTGCAGCTGGGTTAATGTGGTGACCACTTGCAAACAGGATGTGGACTCAATCAAAAAGAGATGGGGTGACTGCAAAAGGCAGGTTAAGAAGCAGATGGTATCACGGTGCCCGTGCTATGCTGACGAAACAATAGTTTCCACTATTGATCTCGCTCATTGGTTGAAGTGACTTGTCCCCGCCCAGTATTTGTCCTTAAATACTGGGCCTTGTCACTTATCCGATGCCCTTTTGTGGTGTTTCTGTACCAGCGCTTGTTCCTGTGTTTCGTGTGATCTCTGTGTACTGACCCGGCCTGCCAGACGACTGCATCTTGTTCCTGCCTGTGTACCGACCCGGACTGTCTGACTATTCTGTATCTCGTTCCTGTCCTGTGTACCGACTTGGATTGGCTGACGTTTCTGCTCTGTGTCCCAACCCGGCCCGACTGACATTCCTGCTCTGTGTACCGACTCGGATTGGCTGACGTTCCTGCTCTGTGTACCGACCCGGCCCGGCTGACGTTCCTGCTCTGTGTACCGACTCGGATTGGCCGGTGTTCCTTCTCTGTGTACCGACCCGGCCCAGCTGGGCTCCTGTGGTTACGTATACCTCCTGCTATGCCTTAGCCGGTCTCCGGTTGGGGTTGTGACAGTATCCTCTCTGTCTCCGGACAGTCTCTCTCTGCAGTCTAGTCTCCATTGTTACCAGTGTCGCCCAGGTGACATTGCTGTGTGTGTTCCTTTCCTCCGTGCAGTCCCAGGTTTTGCATTTCTCATCCAACTAAAATCATGTGTACCTCTCCCTCCATGCCGGCTGAGTACCATCATTTCAGTGATGTTTTTAGTAAGGGAGAGGCTAGCGTTTTGCCCCAACATAGGGAGTATGATTGCGCTATTGATCTGCCTCCTGGTGCCGTTCCTCCCCAAGGTCGCACGTACACGCTGTCGTGCGAGGAGAATCGGGCCATGGAGGAATATATCTCGGATGCCCTCAAACGAGGCATTATCAGAAAGTCAACCTCGCCCACGGGGGCTGGTTTCTTTTTTGTAAAAAAGAAAAATGGTGAGTTAAGACCCTGTATCGATTACCGTGGGTTGAATAAGCTTATGTCTAAGAATGCCTATCTGATACCACTCATCACTGAACTGTTTGACAGGTTGAAAGGTTCCTCTATTTTCACAAAGCTAGACCTACGGGCGGCATATAACCTGATCAGAATAAGAGCCAGGGATGAGTGGAAAACGGCGTTCGATACCAGATCTGGGCACTACAAATACTTAGTGATGCCTTTTGGACTATGTAACGCACCCGCAGTGTTCCAAGAACTTATTAATGATATTTTCCGTGATATGCTACAGTCTTGCGTAGTAGTTTATCTGGATGATATACTCATACGCTCGTCTAGTTTGTCTCAACACATCAGGGATGAGTCTGAAGTTCTGCTCAGATTACGAAAAAATAAATTATTCTTTAAAATCGAGAAATGCCAGTTCCATCAGTCCAAGGTGCCTTTCCTGGGCTTTGTGATTTCTAAAGATAGCATTGCTATGGACAAGGAAAAGCTTGCAGCAGTGTTGTAATAGCCACAACCCATGGGATTGAAAGCTATACAGCGCTTTCTTGGCTTTGCCAATTATTATAGAAAATTTATTCTAGATTTTTCCACAATCGTTAAGCCATTGTACGACCTTACGCATAAGGGTGCCAACCCCTCCCAATGGTCTGAGGCAGCAGATCGAGCTTTCACTACATTCAAGTCTGCTTTTGCATCCGCTTCTGTGCTATCCCACCCTAACCCTTCTCTTCCATTTACCCTAGAGGTTGATGCCTCTGAGACTGGGGTAGGGGCAGTGTTGTCACAACGTTCGGCCTCTGGGAGTGCGCTAAGACCATGTGCGTTCTTCTCCAAAAAGCTGTCTATTGCCCAGAGCCATTATGAGATTGGGGACAGAGAACTCCTGGCTATTATCCTTGCTCTTAAAGAATGGTGTCACTTACTGGAAGGTACTAGGACCCCGGTATTAATCCTGACTGACCACAAAAACCTGACGTACCTTTCGGAGGCTAAGAGGTTATCATCACAACAAGCCAGATGGGCCTTATTTCTGTCCTGCTTTAATTTCATTGTATCTTACTTGCCTAGTTCCAAGAATGTTAGGGCAGATGCCCTGTCCAGGCAATTTGGCCCAGAGATAGATGGAGATGAGGTTCCTGTGCCCATCATTCAGCCTGATCGCATTTTGGCTACCTTACTTACCACCATCACTTCGCCTCTGGGGGAGGAGATTCTTGTTACCCAGGCTACGGCTCCTCCTGACACCCCTGTGGGCAAGTGCTTTGTAGCTGAGCCATTCCGTACCCGTTTACTCGAGACATACCACGCATCACTGGCAGCTGGGCACATTGGGAGAGATCAATTGATTTGGTCTCTTTCACAATTGTTTTGGTGGCCTTCCCTACGAGCTGACTGCACCGCATTCACTGCAGCTTGCACTACATGTGCCCGGGCCAAGTCCCCTAGACACCTCCCAGTTGGTTTACTTCAGCCAGTACCTAATGGCGAGCGTCTTTGGTCCCACGTTTCTATTGATGTTATGGGGGAGTTGCCAGTGTCTAGGGGCTACTCTTTTATCCTGATGGTGGTCGATAGATTTTCCAAAATGGCCCACTTTGCACCTCTTCCTGGCCTTCCCTCGGCCCAGGAGTTGGCTATCGTTTTTGCCAGAGAGGTGTTCCGGTTGCATGGGGTACCCAGGGTGTTGGTGGCAGACCATGGGAGCCAATTTGTGTCCAGATTTTGGAGAGCATTCTGTAACCAGATGGGCATACTGTATAATACTATTTCATCAGAGTAAACTCAAGATAAAAGTTTTACAGCAAATGCAGATCTAAATGAAGTTTTTTTTACTTTCTCTAGCATTAGTTAGGCAAGATTTCCTTCTTAAAATGTAATTTTGACATATAGAAATGAAATATTTGTATTTCAATTCAAATAATTTGCTGAAGAATATTTACTGCAATCACCTTGCATCACCTTTGAGTTGTACATTCAGCAGAATCAGCCTTTCTCTGAACATTTACATAGTAAATTGTCTGATTTCATGTTCTATAGATTAAAGTCATATGGTTTCAATATATTGTATGTGCATTATGTTAGTGTTTATGGCTCTGCTCTGTATCATTACTACATTTAATCTGTTTCAGGTTTTTTCCAAGAATCCCCAAATTTATGCAAACATTGGATAGGGCAGGAAAGAAATTAAAGTATATCACTATGTCAAATTTTGGAAGAGTTACAAGAAAAGAGAGGTTTAAGGGGATATAAAAGAAAGATGTATTGTGTTATGAAGAAATCCATGTATTAAAATAAATTCAACAAAATTCGTTCTTAGTATAAAATATAATCAGTTGTGACATTTTGATCAGGCTTAGGAACAGTGGTGGTAACATTCCTTCTATTTTTTTTTATTGTTTAGCAATACTGCACTTTTTTAAATAGTTAAAGATACTGTAAGATTACATTATTTACCATTGTAAGAGCAGATCAACTCTCCTTTTTTAGAAAGTAATTTTTTTTGCAAATCTGTTCAGATAAGATTAAGCCATCTCTTTGTTTTTTATTACAAATATGGATTTATCACTGTTTTATTGTCTTTTCCATTATATGTCTAAATAATGATTTCATTAGTATCTGATACTTCTGCATGTTTTTATGTACAAATATTCTATATTTTATTTTTTATATGTTTACTCTTTGTGTGTAATATATCTCATAGTCCTTCACTTCTCTTTATGTTGGTGTTTTCTCTCTCATGTAAAACCTACTTATGTGCTATGTCTGGTGCGTATGTCTGCTTATGTCTAGTAATGCTTTCTGAATTGTTTTCCTTATTTTCACATTCTGTCATTTGTTATGTTATACTCTATTAAAATGTAAGAAAAGGAGTGTTGCTCTTTTGCATACTGTCTCTCAATTAGCTGGGTTCTTAACCTGTCTAATGGTTAGGAAAGTATGATGTGCAGATGAACAATACACTTACATTATGCAAAAAGTGTGCACTGTATCTACTATGTGTTCAAAATGTACACTGAAGTTACTATATACTCTACATGTATCAAATGATAATATATTTACTAGTATTATGGAGCCTCTGAAAATATACTTTTATACCTTCTCTTGCAACCTTTTTTATTTTTATTAAGGAGTTTTCTAGGCTAAAACTTTGAATACAATACACTAGATAGATGGTAAAGTATAACAATATCTTCACAACTAATGTCAAAGGTGGTTGTGATGACAGCAAAGCACAAAAACATAATAGATACTAAATAAATATATCCAACACAGTACATGGACATCTCCCTCCCTGTGGGTGCACCAAATGGCAGTGCAAAGAAACCATCTGTGACTAATAGGGTGCAAAGAATACATGAAGATATATGTAAAAATAAATTAAATATAGTGAGATTGAATGCTGGTTTCCTAACAATTGGATTCCAGGCAAGGAAGAGCTAAAAGATTATGGTCACAAGAAATCCAGTCACATATGGGCTTGCTTAGGATAAAATTACCATAAGCTCATTCAGGTCAGAACTTTAGATGTTATTAAACCACTTTGCATGATCCCATGGATGGTGCTTCTTCTCCCAGTCCAGCCTATTTGTGGGTATGCTTTTGACTCTCTAGCCTTTCAACAGTTCAGCAACAGTTTTCTTTCCTGACACTTTCTGGTGCTCACAAGTCTGGCTGTTCTAAATCCTGTGTGTTTCAAAGATAGCACATCTTCCTCTGAAATTATTATATTGTTATACTTTATTTATTTAGCACCAACTTATTCTGCAACATTGTAATAACTCAAAAAGGAGGAGTGTGTGCTGTCCTCAGTCAAGGTCTCAAAGGAAGAATGAGTGCTATGAGTGCATGTCTGATTTAATGGATCAAGGCAGCACCCAAATAGCCCATAAATCAGATCAGCACTAGATCAGGAGGAGAGTGTACTTTATACATGTGTGGTGCTTGCTCCAATAAAATATAACTTTTATTCCAGAGTTACAAATAAAAACAGAGTAATAAGGTCAAACCTGAATAGATTATAATTATTATAAATTATTTTGTGTGGCAAGAATAAACCCTTTATCTCGCCCCCACATTTGCAACAAATTGTTCAATAATATTAGAGCAACAATTTATTGGAAACCAGATTATGTATAGGAGACATGAGCAGATAATTGAGTACCTGAATGTGGAGCCTGAGAGGCATGGGTTTGTTTGACTAGCTGAGATCGTGATGTCTGCAGGTAATGTATTTGAATCTTCTGGAGCGGTGAAAGAAGTGATATAGAAAGCATAGGGATGGATTCTGACAAAGCTGAGGATGTAGAGAGGAGTGGCACTGGTGATTTCTGAAATTAAAAGATATTGGATTTGTTTAGGAACCAGGTGGGTTTTTCACAAGGCACTTATAAAGACCTCCAAAACATTTAAATCATCAAACTACCAAGAAAATGAATGAAAGCTCTGCCACTTAAAGGAAAAAAAAATTTTATAGAAATTCAAGCTGGCCGCTACTAAACAGGCGGTTGGTAAGACGGCTAATTTATATTGGTAAATTGACATCCAAACTTTGTTCTAAAACAGGTGCTCTGTTTAAAAACAAATCCAGTTTAAGTCCCTTAAAACGTATTGTTCAACAGATGTTATGCCCAACATTGACTATGGGGACGTAATATTTGCTCCCAAACCCAAGTCCATCTCGGTAAACTTGACTCTGTATAAGTTTGTGAGATGGCTCTGTTGGTTAATGCTTTGTAAACACTGGCTGCACAGCAGTGAGCCAAATAAAACCACAATATTTATTGCGACATATGAAAAACAAAATACAATCACATCAGCCACTTAAGACTCACATATACAGGTCCATATGTTAAAGCCAGTGCTCCCGATCTAAGCGTTTCCCGTTATGAATGCTTAATCATGGTCATGGAGTCGCCATTAACATAATCAAATTTAAAAACTTTCAAACCAATCAGATATTATGAGACATTATGAAATCACATGGATCCAAAGTCCGTATTTAACTTAAGGTAACAGTTTGATAATATGTAACTCATAAGGTACCCAAAGAAAACATAGTCTACAGCCCAATCATAGCTTAACACCACTTCCAAACACTGGCAGTCTAAGATACATGTGATACATAAGGAAAAATACACATCATATAGTATCCCAAACTATCAAGTGTCAGAAACAAAGATATCAGCAAGGCCACGGATATAATTAGGCATCTCATGAGTATCACACTGCCATATCTAAACGAATATAAAAATTAATATATATATGAGTATAGTATCTTCTCAATGTGTAGTAAATATAATAATGTAAGGATATATCAAAATAGCAGACACTGGAGAGAATGAGCATGTTGTGTATAGCTGACATAGAAAAATCAGGTTGCACAATAATCTCAACAATGTAGAGTAATATTTATTGCATGATGAGAGAGACGCATAAACAAAAATTAAGACATAAATTAGTCTCCAAAACGTAATCACCGTGCAACATATTGTTAACAATAGTAACTTGCTGAATGTCAGAGTATAGCACTGCACATCTTACAATGACATGTCAGACCCCTTAGCAGCACTCAAATGGTCAATCGACTAATTATACACAAAAAGACATCTATCATTCTTTACTCTTTCATCTGCATTAAGAAATAATGAATCCGCTAACAAAAATATATAAATAGAACTCAATCACTAATCTCTGATGGCATAAAAGTCAGTCCAAATTAGCAAGACTGTATTCATAAATGTAAAATATAAATAACATGAGCAAAAAACAAAATAATACATTGAAAAGACAAACAAAAAAAGAAACATTTGTAAGAATATCTAAGATTTCCAGTAATGCATAGATGAACATATATTAATTTAGTAAAAAATCAAGCATTTTTTCAGTCAGCAAAGTCCACATTCAAAAAAACACTATGGACATTCTAGACAGCAGACAAGTTATTAGAGAATAGATGTCATATGTTTTGAATAAAACAAGATACATCATAATCTCTATTCAATCCCTCAGGATATCTTGTTTATAATGAACATATCCAGACATTTTGTCTTATAGAAAGGCACAGGTCTGTATCTCCACCTCTTACTCCTAAACAGATTCTCTCTATGCCTTGAATACTCAATGTATCATAGCTCTTGTTATGAAATTCGGAAAAAAGGCAGGCCACAACTGATTTAAGATTACCATGTCTAATATCAATTAATATGTTACAATTAATCTGGTGGTTTTATTTGCTCTCAGTACTGTGAGAGCTGAATACTCAGGTTAATATAACAATGAGAGAATACCCTTGAGCCCCAAAACTGTTTTCATATGTATTCATTTGGTTAATGCACCAGCTGAAAAATCTGTTCACACCGCAAGGTTGCAGATTCTAGGCCCAGCAAGGTCAGCTCAGCCTTTCACCCTCCTGAGGTAGATAAAATTAGTCCATGGCATACTTGAAAATAAGAGGCAATCTCAATGTGTTTTCCTAGTAAAATACTTTCACAAAAAAAAGTAATTATGCCACTTTGTAATTATACTAGCCATCACTGTGATATGTTTAATAACTAAATTGGCTCACACTCAAATCTAGATTTGCCCTTCACGTTTCTTGCTTAGTTTACCACAACTTTTCTGGAAAGCTACCAGTATGCTCACTCCAGCTCTCCATATGAACTATAACTTCCGCTCTACTGTGAAAAAATCACCAAGCATTCCAACGAAAAAAGTCAGTTGATCTGTCTTCTTCTTCTTCAGAGCTCCAAAAGCCTGGAATAACCTTCCTGGAAAAAAATCTGATCTTCTCCCAGTATAAAGTCATTAAAAATAACTGCTTCTTTGTATCTAAAAACAATATATAATTGTATATATATTTTTGGTAAGTATGTTTATGTGAGTATCTATATATTGTTTCTCTATTTGTGTAAATATGTAACTATTTACTATAAAAACGTTCAAGGATAAGCTTAAAAACAAGAGAAATCTCAATGTATTCTTCCTGGTAAATAAATAAATAAATATATTTGTGTGCTATATATTGAAAACACTTTAAAGAGCAACAGATAATTTAAGTGTGTGAAAATAAGGGTAGAATAGCAAATATTGATATCTAATATTTGGTTGGTTGAAGAGTGATGATGTGGAGATGGATAACAATGTTTTTCTCCCCTGGGACAGCAAAGCAACAAAATGATTGTGTGAGTGTAAGCATGGTGACTCCTAGGAAATACGATGGTTTAGAATAGGTGAAAGAGGTAAGACCTGATATGACTGAGGGGATTTTAGTCAAATTGTTTTACAAGTGTAAAAGGACCACTGACACCTTGAAAGCCCTAAGGTTCTAGAGCATCTGTACACCCCTCAGATTTTTGCTACTAAACTGTCAGAAAATGAAGCACAAATAAACCTTCCAAAATAATACACAAATGCTTTTTCAGAACATGAGAGATAAACAATAGAAATAATATTCACATGATCTGTTTATCACAAAAACCTCTTTCAACACACAGGGAGGCTGATTCTATAAGAGCAAGTCTTGAGCAAACCAAATGCACCATACAGGAAAAATAAAAATTCACAACATTTTCGATTACTGAAATTGAGCGTTTTACTCCTTGAATGCTAAATAGGTCTCTAAGACTTTGAATGAGCTAAAGACCTCTCTAGAAATGAAGGGAGCTAAAAGTCTTCTTTGAATCAATGGGAAGAAGGTTTGATTTGCTCCCTATAGAATCAAAATTGGTGCACAAAGCTCTCTATAACCTATGATAGACCCAAAAAGGGGAAATATAAAAGGAGGGCTAGCTACTATCTTGATTCCAATCCTAGAATGTAAGGTCAGGAAATAGGAAGGACAAACAAAATCCTATAATATAAAAGGCCAGTATGTTTGTCCGATGCAGTCATGCACAGTAGACAGGCCAGATGTAAGTTTGTCAGATGCAGTCATGCACAGCAGAGACTGCCCAATGAAGTAATGTGCAGTAGATACTGCCTGAACGTAAGCCAGATGTATATTTGTCTGATGCAATCATGTGTAGTAGAGACTACCTGAACGCACTCTGGCCCGTGTATATGGGCTTTTACACTAGTATCTAATAAACAGAGAGAGCACAAAAATTATATATATATATATATATATATATATATATATATATATAAAAATAAAGGATAATAGTGAGGTGATGAGATATTGAAAATGTTTTCACTACAATGTTTAAAGAAAACCTGCAATACATTAATAAAAAGAACATCTATATTTTTATTATAGCAGTAATAACATAGGTTTCAACATACAAACTCTCTTATTAAAGGGTTAGTAATACCTAAAATGTAAAAAAAATGTTGTAGGGTTTATCCCCTGACTAAAACAAGAGTACTCCCACTACTGAAAAGTGTTTTATTCAAAAGTTATTACAGCTCAAAGTTGAATTGTTTAGGCGCAATATCACAGTGGCCTGAAATTGTACAGTGACGCTGTTGTTACACCATTATATGGACAGCTCTGGTCCTTAGACCATAAATCTTCATAGGATGGTGTAGCAACAGCGCCACTGTACAATTTCAGGCCACTTTGATATTGCACCTAAAAAATTCAACTTTGAGCTGTAATAACTTTTGAATAAAACACCTTTCATCAGTGGGAGTACTCTTGTTTTACTCAGGTGGATAAACCCTACAACATATTTTTATTACATTTTAAGTATTACTATCCCTTTAACTATATACTGTACATTGTATACTGGGTTGTTACCCCACAAATGGATCCTGCCTTGTTAAATACATCTGGGGTTAAAGTTCTGCCCAATCTCCCTTTATTTGTCTAAAATCTGTAAGTAGCTGTTAACATACTTTTTACAACTGTAAAGGTCATCTTTATGCCGGTTCACCTGGTATCACACTGGTAGGGTTCTTGTCCTCCCATCTCCTCACAAACACTCACTATATATGAGTTGCTGTACAGATTTTAATAGCGGACAGGTTTATTTTCCTCCCATCTCCTCACCAGCAGTTTCTCTGTGTGTTGGTTAATACAATGGTAAATCTGATGCCTGTTGCAGGCAGAGTTCATCTCCTCCCATCTCGTCACTTAGTTAGGTATTACCACTAGGGATGGGGGTAAAATGTGAGAAAAATTTCTCATATAACTTTTCATGAAAAACTGAGAAATTTCTCTTTTTTTCGCAAAAGTTTTCTCCTTTTCTACAATGAAAATTTTTCCTCATTTGCCTATTCCAGTAGATTTTTTGCATATTCCAACACATTTTTTGCCTATGTTTCCAAAGGTGCAACATTTCCCAGCAAAATATTACATCTTCTGAGGGTTATAGTACAGAAATAGTAGCTGAAAGTCAAAGTTGTGAGTCCTACAGCAACATATACCTTGACAAATTGTATAGCATGCAGAGTGCATTTGTCCTTTGCCCAGAACACTAACTTCCTGCTTAAAGGGATAGTAATGTTTCATAATAAACACAGCTCTAATTAATTATTATAGTATTTGGACCTTGGAGAGTGTTATTTCATTTCTGTCAGAGTTGTAGTTCAAGAGTAATTCAACGACAAAGTATCCCCCTCTGGTTTACTCCACTAAACCTGGTTGCGATTACATTGTTGGTTCCAGCGTGCGGACGCTGGTTTTCTCCCGTAAACTTGGTTGCGATATACATTGTTGGTTCCAGCGTGCGGACGCTGGTTTTCTCCCGTAAACTTGGTTGCGATATACATTGCTGGTTCCAGCGTGCGGACGCTGGTTTACTCCACTAAACCTGGTTGCGATTACATTGTTGGTTCCAGCGTGCGGACGCTGGTTTTCTCCCGTAAACTTGGTTGCGATATACATTGTTGGTTCCAGCGTGCGGACGCTGGTTTGCTCCATTAAACCTGGTTGCGAGATACGCTGTTGGTTCCAGCGTGCGGACGCTGGTTTACTCCATTAAACTTGGTGGCAACATTTACTGTTGGTCCCAGCGTGCGGACGCTGGTTTACTCCATTAACCTGGTGACGACATCTATTATTGGTCCCAGCGTGCGGACGCTGGTTTACTCCATTAACCTGGTGGTGTTATTTACTGTTGGTCCCAACGTGCGGACGTTGGTTTGCTCCTGAATGATCCAGTACTTTGGCCAGGTCGCTGTCCACTCCTATGCAGTCGTCTGATTATCCCTGGCAATAGACTTCTGCTGAGTAAGACCATAATTCCTATTTCTCTCTGCTGTCTTAGCCATCTGACAGCTGGTCTACTCACTCAGGCTGCTCTGCCCAGTATTGGTAAGGCCGGTAGAACCTTGTACGTTACCATCCTTAAGGTTGCCTTATCCGGTATTGGCAGGGCCAGTAGAGCCTACTACAGTACTCCTTTGGGCTGCCTTGCCCGGTATTGGTAAGGCCGGTAGAACCTTGCACATCACCATCTTTAAGGTTGCCTTACCTGGTATTGGCAGGGCTGGTAGAGCCTCCATTCTGCATTCCTTGGGCTGCCTTGCCCGGTATTGGTAAGGCCGGTAGAACCGGTATATGTCATCTCACGGTTGCCTTACCCGGTATAGGCAAGGCCGGTAGAGCCTGTCATTATTACTGTCACTTGGGTTGCCTTGCCCGGTATTTAGGCAAGGCCGGTAGAACCTATTATATCTGCTATCACTGCTGTATTGTTATGTATGTTTACCCTACGGGGACTGCCTTTAACTTTTAATAAAGTTAAGTTTTTACCAAACCTTAAGTCTGAGAGTCATCAAATCCGTGACAGTACGAAAGGGCCATGACCTCAGACAGTAAGAGTGACGGTAATGCACAGAATATCCATTGGAGGATGGATACGCTCGAGCAACGTCTGGATCAGCTAGCGGTTGCTATCCAAACTATTCTTGAACGCAGTACGGTACTTGCTGATAAGTCCGGTTCTAGCCCTGTGGTCTCGCCAATTCAGACACCGGAGGATGAGTCTAGGTCCCCAGGGACCGCAGTCAAAGGGTTAACGGCTTCTGCACCCTTACCGCTGAGATATGACGGTGACCCTCAATTATGCAGAGGGTTTATCAATCAACTTGAAATATTTATGGAATTGACGGCACACACATTTCTTAGTGATCGCAGCAAGGTTGGGTTCATGATATCCCTGCTGACTGGCAGAGCATTGGCTTGGGCTAACCCACTTTGGGAAAACGATAAACCTTGCACAAAGAATTTCTGTGATTTTGTGCAATCCTTTTGAAGAGTATTTGAGCCTCCTGGTAGAACCACCTCTGCTGCTAAACGTCTCATGGAGATACAACAGGGCAGGCGCACGGTTGGCGATTATGCCATTGAATTCCGCACCTTGGCAGCAGAGGTAGGATGGAATAACGAGGCCCTGTTGGCAGACTTTGCTCAAGGATGGAGTGACCAGATTAAAGATGAAATCGCAGCAAAAGATTTAGCCTACTGACCTAGATAATTATATCGAATACGTGATTCTAATTGACTCCAGAATACGTGAAAGATTAACCGCCAGAAAGCAACGAGTACGGTTAAAAGATAATGGGTCCAGTAGCATATTTTGCCCACCCAACCCTCCCTCTGCATCCAAACTTAGTGAACCCATACAGGAACCAAGTGAACCTATGCAGGTGGGTTTCACTAGGTTAACTAAGGAGCAGAGAAGGTATCGCACGACACAAGGATTATGTCTGTATTGCGGTAAAAATGGTCACCTGTTAAGATCTTGTCCGGTACGTCCGGGAAACGAACACACCTAGGGTACCATGGGGGACAGGCCCTAGCTGGTGTCCAATTGTCCCCATTGTTGGGCACACTTAAACCCACCATACAGGTGGTATTGTCATGGGCACAACGCTCAGTTGAGGTTTTGGCCTTGGTTGATTCTGGTGCAGCTGGGTATTTTATGGACAATACCTTTGCCGAATTGCATGGGGTACCACGGATTCAGAGAGAAACCCCTCTTGCTATTGAAGCAATTGATGGCAGACCTTTGGAACCCGTCCAAGTTAGTTTTGAAACGATGCCCTTGTCCATGACTATTGGGGCTCTTCACAAGGAAGAGCAGCAGTTCCAATTGATTAATTCTCCTCACCATGCCGTGATTTTGGGCTTTCCTTGGTTACAGTTGCACAACCCACAATTTGATTGGCAGAAATGTGAGAGTGCTGCTTGGTCTCAGTTCTGTATGAATAATTGCGTTACCCACCCTGTTAAGCTCTTGTGCACCTCCCCTTCACTACTGGATGTCTACCGGCAGTTTAGCGACGTTTTCAGTAAGGGAGAGGCTGGCGCCCTGCCACAGCACAGACCATACGATTGTCGCATAGAACTGAGTCCTGGAGCAGTGACACCGAGGGGATGCACTTATCCATTGTCTTGTGAGGAGAACCAAGCTATGGAGGAATACATAGCAGATGCCCTCAGTAGAGGGATCATAAGGAAATCTACTTCTCCGGCCGGCGCCGGGTTCTTTTTTGTTAAGAAAAAAAGTGGCGAACTGCGACCATGCATAGACTATCGTGGGCTGAATAAGCTGATGGCAAAGAATGCCTACCCAATACCACTCATCACCGAGCTGTTTTATAGACTTAAGGGGTCCTCGATTTTCACCAAATTGGACCTCAGGGCAGCCTACAATTTGATACGTATCAGAGCCGGTGATGAGTGGAAAACTGCCTTCAATACGAGATCTGGGCATTATGAATACCTAGTCATGCCATTTGGTCTATGTAATGATCCTGCAGTATTTCAAGAACTGATCAATGACGTTCTTAGAGATATGCTACAATCTTGTGTTGTAGTCTATCTTGACGACATACTTATCCACTCCAAAGACCTGTCACAACACATCAAGGATGTGTCTGAAGTCTTGCTGCGCTTACGAAAAAATAAATTATTCTGTAAACTGGAGAAATGCGAGTTCCACAAAACCAGTGTACCGTTTCTGGGGTTTATAATTGGCAAAGACGGCATTGCCATGGATAAAGAGAAATTGACGGCAGTCTTACAATGGCCTAAACCCAAGAGCCTCAAAGCCATCCAACGGTTTCTGGGCTTTGCCAATTATTACAGGAAGTTTATTAAAAACTTCTCCTCTATCGTGAAACCTCTGTCTGACCTCACGCATAAGGGCGCTAACCCATCCCTCTGGCCGGTGGCTGCTGAAGAGGCCTTTGAGAAGTTGATGGTAGCCTTTGCTGAAGCGCCTGTGTTGTCCCACCCTAATCCACTACTTCCCTTTACCTTAGAGGTTGATGCCTCAGATATTGGGGTCAGGGAGGTGCTCTCTCAGCGACAGGTTAAAGGCGGTACACTCAGACCCTGTGGATTCTTCTCAAAAAAATTGACTAGTGCTCAAAGTCATTACGAGATTGGTGATCGAGAATTACTGGCCATTATCCTCGCTCTCAAAGAATGGTGTCATTTACTTGAAGGCACAAAAAACCCCGTTTTGATTCTAACTGATCACAAGAATCTGACATATCTTTCTGAGGCCAAGAGACTGTCTTCTCGCCAGGCCAGATGGGCATTGTTTCTATCCCGATTCAATTTCGTTGGATCATACTTGCCGGGATCAAAGAATGTTAGGGCTGATGCTCTGTCTAGACAATTTGAAGCGGAGGTTGACAGAGAAGAGGTACCAGCACCTATCATTCAACCTGATCGAATATTGGCTACCATACATACTAGTATTACTTCACCACTAGGGGAGGAGATTTTGGCATCCCAAGCCTCTGCTCCTCATGAGACTCCAGTGGGAAAATGTTTTGTCTCTGAGCCATTCCGTACTCGATTACTTGAAACCTACCACTACTCTAAGGCTGCGGGACATATTGGTAGAGATCAATTGTTCTGGTCTCTCTCTCAGCTATTTTGGTGGCCTTCTATGAGAGCAGATTGTGCCAATTTTACGAATGCCTGTGTCACCTGTGCCCGTGCCAAAACCCCTAGACATCTCCCTGCGGGCTTGCTTCAGCCGGTGCCTAATGGTGAACACCCTTGGTTTCACATCTCTATCGACTTTATGGAAGAATTGCCCAGGTCTAGAGGGTACTCCTTCATATTGATGGTGGTAGACAGGTTTTCTAAAATGGCACACTTCGTACCCCTCCGTGGCCTTCCTTCGGCCAAAGAACTGGCAATGGTATTCGCTCGAGAAGTGTTTCGGTTACATGGAGTACCCAGGGTACTGGTGTCTGACAGGGGGAGCCAGTTTGTGTCCAGATTCTGGAGGGCATTTTGCGAACAGATGGGCATACAGCTATCATTTTCCTCTGCATATCATCCCCAGACTAACGGGGCCGCTGAGAGGGCCAATCAAGGATTGGAACAGTTTCTGCGATGTTTTGTGACTGACCATCATGATAATTGGGCTGACTTGTTGCCTTGGGCAGAGTTCGCCAGGAACTGCGCAGTTAATTCTTCCTCCGGGAGCTCTCCGTTTCTGATCAATTATGGGTTCCAACCCTGTCCGCTCCCGGAATCCTTTCATACACAGCAGATTCCAGCTCTGGATGAGCATATAGAGAAACTCCGTTCCACATGGGCACAAGTTCAGAGGGCATTGGGCCAGTCTTTTCAGCGACATCAGCGTCATGCCAATTGTAGAAGGCTTCCAGCGGTTTCCTTCCAAGTCGGGGATAGAGTATGGCTGTCCTCCAAGAATCTAAAGCTCAAGGTCCCATCTAATAAGCTGGCACCTCGGTTCATTGGTCCGTACAAGATCATTCGCAAAATTAACCCTGTTTCTTATGCCTTGGAATTACCTGCTTCTATGCGCATTCATAATGTATTCCATGTGTCTCTCCTTAAACCTCTGGTTTGTAACCATTATACTACCACACCAGTGAGGCCAGATCCTGTTGAAGTCGAGGGGCAGGAGGAGTATGTAGTACAAAATATTATTGATTCCCGTAGGCGTAGAGGAGGGTTACAGTATCTGGTGCATTGGAAAGGTTATGGTCCTGAGGATTGTTCCTGGGTAGCCAGTAAGGACCTTCATGCACCCAAGTTACTACGAATATTTCATGCCAAATACCCTCAGAAGCCTAGATCCTACTCTAGGAGAGGGGGGTCTTTGAAAGGGGGGTACTATCACGGTGCCCGTGATTCGTGCTGTTCAGTGTTTGTCACTTGCTGAGTAATCATGATTGGCTGTCTGTGATTAGCCCTCCTCACACAGCCTTTTTAAACCCAGGCTGAGCACTTCCAGGTTGCCCTTTCGTGGTGTTTCTGACTTCACTCTGCCTGACCTGCTGGTCAGGCTTCTGGGCCTGTTCCTGCTGTACTTGCTGATCCTGTGTTCCAGTGCTCCAGTGTTCCAGTGTTCCTGTATGCTAGCGTTCCTGTGTTCCAGTGTTCCAGTGTTCCTGTATGCTAGTGTTCCGGTGTTCCAGTGTTCCAGTATTCTAGTGTTCCTGTGTTCCAGCATCTCGCGGGTTAATCTTACTGAGTTCCTGAATCTCCTGCTCCAGCCGTCGCTCCGGCGACATTGTTCTTCTCGCTGCTGATCATACATTGTTGGCTGGTTTACTCCACTAAACCTGGATGCGATTACATTGTTGGTTCCAGCGTGCGGACGCTGGTTTACTCCACTAAAACCTGGTTGCGATATACATTGTTGGTTCTAGCGTGCGGACGCTGGTTTACTCCACTAAACCTGGTTGCGATATACATTGTTGGTTCCAGCGTGCGGACGCTGGTTTACTCCACTAAACCTGGTTGCGAAATACATTGTTGGTTCCAGCGTGCGGACGCTGGTTTACTCCATTAAACCTGGTTGCGATTACATTGTTGGTTCCAGCGTGCGGACGCTGGTTTTCTCCCCTAAACTTGGTTGCGATATACATTGTTGGTTCCAGCGTGCGGACGCTGGTTTGCTTCATTAAACCTGGTTGCGAGATACACTGTTGGTTCCAGCGTGCGGATGCTGGTTTACTCCATTAAACTTGGTGGCGACATTTACTGTTGGTCCCAGCGTGCGGACGCTGGTTTACTCCATTAACCTGGTGGACACATCTATTATTGGTCCCAGCGTGCGGACGCTGGTTTACTCCATTAACCTGGTGGTGTTATTTACTGTTGGTCCCAACGTGCGGACGTTGGTTTGCTCCTGAATGATCCAGTACTTTGGCCAGGTCGCTGTCCACTCCTATGCAGTCGTCTGATTATCCCTGGCAATAGACTTCTGCTGAGTAAGACCATAATTCCTATTTCTCTCTGCTGTCTTAGCCATCTGACAGCTGGTCTACTCACTCAGGCTGCTCTGCCCGGTATTGGTAAGGCCGGTAGAACCTTGTACGTTACCATCCTTAAGGATGCCTTACCCGGTATTGGCAGGGCCGGTAGAGCCTACTACAGTACTCCTTTGGGCTGCCTTGCCTGGTATTGGTAAGGCCGGTAGAACCTTGTACATCACCATCTTTAAGGTTGCCTTACCTGGTATTGGCAGGGCCGGTAGAGCCTCCATTCTGCATTCCTTGGGCTGCCTTGCCCGGTATTGGTAAGGCCGGTAGAACCGGTATATGTCATCTCATGGTTGCCTTACCCCGGTATAGGCAAGGCCGGTAGAGCCTGTCATTATTACTGTCACTTGGGTTGCCTTGCCCGGTATTTAGGCAAGGCCGGTAGAACCTATTATATCTGCTATTACTGCTGTATTGTTATTTATGTTTGCCCTACGGGGACTGCCTTTAACTTTTAATAAAGTTACGTTTTTACCAAACCTTAAGTCTGAGAGTCTTCAAATCCGTGACACACTGGCATATATCCATGATGATATCAAGTGATAAAAAAAATAAATAAAATGCAATCTACAATGTGGTAGATGTGTATGGTAGTGGAGTGGTGTGATTGGTTGAACCTAGACAAACTGCATCCATCCTGAAAAGAGAGGGATCATCATTATTTATTGTACACCCTGCAGACAGTTTTTGAACTAGCATTTTACTCCCATGTCCCTGAACTGCTTCACCTATGCCCCTCCCCCTTGTTGGTTTGCTGGATATTACTCAACTACTGTGTGTGTTTTTTCTCTCTACAGTACACAACTGATGGAGTGTGATGTCTTGCCATAGCCTTCAACAAAATTCTCAGTTTCGTCTGCTGTCTATCAAGTCTACCTCAGCCATACAGCTCACGCCAAGCTCTCAGCTGTCTGTCACCTAACATATTTATTTATGTATATATATATTTTTCATTTCATATTTAAGTTGTCCACCCTGTCTTATCAATCTATCCAAAAAAACAAAAGTAGAACTAAAACTAAAAAAAAATCTACAACTGCTTTCCCCACACTTCCTCTGCACATAAACAATAACCGCAAAATCAGCAAGCAAATTGGACCGCAGTTGCCTGTGTCTTGCCAGTCAGTCAAAACGAATTTTGGGGTATTTGAGGTCAACCTCCTTCTTCCCTTCTTCTACCCCAGAGTGCCCCCAGACTCCCCTAATACAGAGAAAAAAATGCCGTATGTAAAAGACTTCCTAAACTAAGCTTCAATTCCCCTTTATTTGCCTATCATCTCTAGCTCAAAAACGTTCTGCTTTCTCCACTCACAAACACACAATGGCACGCAGTGAGAGCCTGACACCCTTTTATATGGCTGTAGAAAAGTAGAGAGAACTTTTGTGTGGTGGGGAAAAATGTTTTTCTCATTGATTTCAATGCAATGAGCTAGACGAAAAAGAGGGAGAATAGCACTTTTCACAGGAAATTATTCTCCAAGTGGGAAGTGCAATTTTTGATGATTTTGGTTTGAGGCATAATTTTCACCCATTACTCATTACAACTGGACAGCTGTGTAAAATCAGGTGGATAAAACCAGTAACAAAATGGAGTATCAGCATATTCAGTGTGGTTAAACAAACAGGTCAAGAGTTCAAACAAACAGCTTGATAAAGGTTGTGTAAAATGGGATAGAAATGTTTCACAATAAAAGCAGCTCCAATTAATCTTCATAGTATTTGGGCCATGGAAAGTGTTATTTCAATACTGTCAGAGTTAAAGTTCAAGAGTAATTGAATGATAAAGTATCCCCCTCCCACCCGTTTTACTGATGTAACACTGCTCACCTCAGAGCAGCAAGACTGTCAGATGGATCGCAGAGAGGGACAATCTTCAGTAAGCATAAGTGAAAAACCTGTCAAGGGGGAGGGTTTTCCTTATGCTCACAGTAAGAAGATTGTACCTTCATGTGAGCTGTCTGGTCCCAGGACCAGATTCCACATCTGAGGTGAGCAGTGTTACACTAGGTAAAAGGGGTGGGAGGGGGATACTTCATTATTCAATTACTCTTGAACTACAACTCTGACGGTATTGAAATGACACTCTCCGTGGCCCAAATACTATGAAGATTAATAGGAGCTGTTTTTTTGTGAAACATTACTATCCCTTTAACCTCAGTCTCTCAATAAATAGCTTATAATAAGGTCAGATCCGCTATAATAATGTAAAAAAATCTATCTTAATTCTACTTAATTTCAGTATAGTAACACTTCTTCAGGGATTATTCAAATATTTTCTCCCTATGTTGCAGTGGATTGCATAATAATTTATCTAGCTGTACTTATTAAATCAGCCTCAGCGTAATCAACAAAGACATTTACAGGCTCAGTAGCAGCACTAAGAATCCATAAAATCCAATTATGCAAGTTAATTTTTTTTTTTTTTATCCTAGAATGGGTGTTCATTTTTTCTTCCTCTCTCCTGCTTTGCCAAGTGCAAAAGCACAAACAGAAGACTACCAGACTGTCAGGCTCTCCAAGCCCTGTGAGAAGTTCCTTGAATCACCTGGGAGCTGTTGTTAGCTAAACCTGATA
Organism: Rhinophrynus dorsalis; assembly: GCA_037306005.1. Classification (NCBI taxonomy): domain Eukaryota; kingdom Metazoa; phylum Chordata; class Amphibia; order Anura; family Rhinophrynidae; genus Rhinophrynus; species Rhinophrynus dorsalis. The sequence goes on from CM074718.1 coordinate 135,819,267, forward strand.
CCTGTTCATCAGACAGAACAGAAGTTAACCACTATATTAATTTATAGGATTCTGACAGCTCCGCCTGATCCTTGTCTTTCCTCATATCTGTATCTCTCCTCTATAAACATGTCTCCCACTTCCTTGCCAGATTATTTAGTCTGATAGTCTGAAAACTTCTAATCCATTGTTCCTATGTTTCTGTTTGATTACATGTTGTGGCCTGGCCTTAACTTTAACTTTCCTTACTTCTGCTTTTATGACCTTGATTGCTCTAACTTTTGTTCTCCCTTTCTCGAATCTTGCTGATCTCTCGATTCTGACTTGGCCAATCCTATACAACAAGCACCATTTCCATTTCTTATTTCCTATTCAAATAAAAATAAAAAATGAAGCAAGCTTCTTGTGCTACTATGGCAATAGGGGACACCCTTTTCTTTCAATTTCCACTATTCTGGTAATGTCAGATATGCAAATCCTGCTCTATTTGTTCATACTGTTCCTTCACATTTACTTAAGTATGATTAGCTTTTGTTTACCACTGGGAGGCTTAAAAGAAAAGAATGGACAGAAGGAAGAGGTAACCAGCTAAATTTAGAGGTCCTGGAGAAATCTGGAATATGGTGAAGATATTTTAAACTAACTATATGTTTGTAAGGTTTGTGAATTTGAGGGATTTGTGCTTTTGTATTTTAAAGTCATTAACTATTCTAAAAGGAAAAGTTTGGAATGTAATTTGTGTCCAGGTTTTGGTTAGCACACCCAAATTTAAAAAAAATTAAAATTGCTGGAGTGCAACCAATTTTGACCAAAATAGCTAAAAGCAAATACACAAAATATTGGTGCACATCCAAATTTTCATCAACATTAACCCTTTACCATTGTGCCTGGATATCACTACTATTTTAACCCTTTACCATTGTGCCTGGATATCACTACTATTTTAAAGATGAGGATTTAGTCACATCATATAGCCATAGAATGTTAAGCTTGCCACCAACGTCAAGGTACCTAATTTTTGGCAAGTACCTAACATTAAGATGCTTTGTCTTATGAGCTGAATCTCTCCTACTTTGGGCATTTACTAACCTTTACCCCTTAAGGACTTGAGGACCACAGGGCTTTTTTTCTTCTTTCACTTCCGGATCAGGGCTTCCGGAGTGGCATGCAGCCACACCAGGAGCCCTGAACTCCTTCACTTGCCAGGACCGTCACTAGTCCTTAAGTGCAGGACCGCAGTGACGGTCCTGGCACATCAGTGGTCATTAAGAGGTTAATTTACATTATCCTAAGAGCTAAGTCTCTGTCAGCTTTACTCATTAATGGAGAGAGACTCTCTGACAGGCATTATATAGTGTCCTAAAGACAATGAGCATTGCACCTGGGGGTGGGAGGGGTGCTTAAACCAATAGAAGCTGGTCAAAACTTCCAAAAGTACAGGTTTGTTTGTTTGTTTTTTTTCTTTGGACTTTTGGAAGTTTGACCAGCTTCTATTGATTTAAGCACCCCTCCCACCCCCAGATGCAATGCCCAAAGTAGGAGAAATTCAGCTCATAAGACAAAGCATATTAATGTTAGGTACTTGCCAAAAATGAGGTACCTTGATGCTGGTGGCAAGCTTAGCATTCTGTGGCTATATGATGCGACTAAATCCTCATCTTTAAAATAGTAGTGATATGCAGACACAATGCCGCAGAGTAAAGTGTTAATGGTGATGAAAATTTGGATGTGCACCAATATTTTGTGTATTTGAATGTCATTTGTGGAAATTCTATCTTTGTTCTCTACAAATATAATATAAAAAGGGATACATTAATGTGAGAGTCTCACCTAAAAATGGATAGGGTATATACAGTCTTCTTATCATGCACTCCTTGCCAACATTTGTAAAACTCTTGGGTACATAAGTCCTATGGATGTGTAGGTAACTTATAACAAATAAGACAAATTCCACAATTATGGAAAACAAACACACAGAAGGTATGAATATCTGTTAACTGAAAAGGAAGAGTTGTAATTTCAAAGCTATTATTTTGTTTACATTTTTTGTCAGTTATCATTTTTTTAACAAGACTGCTAATAAATGTAGCCCCATTACTCATTTACTGGAAGAGCAGGTTCATGACATAAATAATTTTTACAAACACTGTCTAGAAGTACAGGATATCTAATTGAATATGATCATTTTAATTTTGAGGATGATGTCTGTATCAGTAAAGCAGAAGTGACTTTAAACACTGAATTCAGGCTTGTTTGCTTCTGGCAGATATTACTGGTGAAACGAATCTCAGTGAATACCTTACTTTTCACAGCTTGCTTCTATAAGGCTATTATATAAGCAATGCAGAGTGATGAATGATATAATTGCTATAGATTGTTCAAACAATATTTAGTGGCCCCAGGGAATGTAAATGACATGGATTTGTGATTATATTACATGGCTGCAAAGAGCTGGCTAGCAATGAGTTTTGCCGAAGGCTGTTATCCAAATAAATTCAAAAAGGAAATTTGCTTTTCATTCAGTTAAGAAAGTGTAAATGAGAGTTTAACTGCAGACATAAACAACTGTGTAGCTTCTGTTGATGACCAAACCATTTGCTCACTGTTCCAAAAAAAGAAGAGAATCAAATAAATACTTAGGAAAATTGGAGGAATGCACCATTAGCAAATTAAATGGTATGTGCTATTAATCATATGGGAAAATGGATTTGTACCCTAAAATTAAGGAAAGTATGTTTATATGAATAGATTTTAAAGTGGTTTTAACATTTCATTTAGGGACTTGGTATCCATCAAGTGCCATTCCAGGCCAGGATTTATTATCTCAGTCACCCACAGGCAATGCAAACCAATGAGCCCATAAGCCACATCTATGCCCACATCCCTTAATTTGTTTCCAGATTAAAAACTCTACAACGTTTTAATAAATAAGTAATCATGTTGCAGTAGGATGGACTAGCGATGCATTGCTGACCTCCTCTAATAGTCTAATGCACATAATTAATACCTTAAGTACCAGAAAAACATCCAAAAATGCATTGTACATTTAGAAACCTCTCTAGACTTCTGGAGGTTAAGAATATCTTGCAATCAATATTTCTTATTTTCCTCTTTTTCTCCCTCTGCCAGCCTATTGTTGATGTTGAGTGCAGTTTAATTGTACGTAGATTAGGGATCACTGAAAAGCCCTGTTTGTTTTCACTGGGATATAAAATCAAAATTGTTCTCCTTTTGGAGAGAAAAATCCATTCAAATTTCCACTGTGTTGTTACTATTAGGGGTGGGCGAAAAATTAGAAAAATTTCCCGCTTGACTTTTCATGAAAGTTTTCTCTTTTTCTCCAATTCAAAATGTTCCTTCTTTTCTACTATTCCAGCAAATTTTGTGCCTATTCCAATACATTATTCTCCTATTCTAACACATTTTTCACATATTCTAACATATTTTTCTCCTATTCTAACACATTTTCTCCAATTCTAGCACACTTTTCTCCTATTCTAACACATTTTTCTCCTATTCCAACACATTTTTTCCTATACCAACACATTTTTCCCATGTTTACTATGGTGCAATATTTCCTAGCACAATATTACTTCTTCTGAGGGTTGTAGTGGAGAAATACGTAGATGGAAGTCAGAGCTGTGAGTCCTACAGCAACATATACCTTGAAAAATGTGTTTGTGTGCAGAGTGCATTTGTCCTTTGCCCACAACACTTACTTCCTGCTTAAGTGACACTGGCACATATTCATGATGATGTCAAGTGATTAAAAAAATTAAGTACAGGCTACAATGTGGCAGATGTGTATGGTAGTGGTGGTGGGGGACTGGCATGGTGTGATAGGTGGGACCTTGACAAACTGCATCCACCCCTTGAGGGTTCCTCCTCATTTATCGCACATGCTGCAGCAACTATTGCTGCAGTTGGTTTTTGCACTAACACTTTACTTCCATGTCCCTGCACTTCCTCCACCTTTCCCCCTCTCACTTGTGCATTTGCTAGACATTGGAGTGTGATGTCTTGCCTTGGCCCTCAACAAAATTCTTAATGTCGTCTGCTGTCTATGAAGTCTGCCTCAGTCACAGAGCTCCCAGTCAGCTGTCTAATATATTTATTTGTTTAATTATTTATATTTTTTTTTTTTGGTCTCACTGCACTGGTAGACATAGAACCACAAATACCGACCTCCAGTATTTGTCCCACCGTATTGGTACAGTAAGTAATACACACTGAACCTAACCTCCACCTCCTTCCTGCAAGAAATTTCTTGGGGTTAGCAAAAAGGAAAACATTTTGTGGGGTTTCTACATGCAGAAAACATGGCAGATTGCTGGTTTTCTGTGGGGAAAAAAATTCTGCTTTTGACCCACCCCTATTCTTTACCCAAATGTCTTAATTGCAGTTGTGACCTGTTATCAATGTCAGTAGTGTTTATTATAATCTAAAGTGTAAATATAGGTTGAAAATAGTAATTTGCTTAGAAATGTAATTAACCCTTTGAGTGACAATGGGGTATGCAACATTGTGTAAAGCAGTGCATTGCATACCTTTCTAGCACTCAGAAAGGTTACATTGCAATATCACATTTTGATCATGATACCCAGCCTTGTACACTACACAAAATCCAGTCTTGTTTCACAGTAGCCACAGAACTAAACACACTAATTCACCCAGCCTTGTTTCATGGTAGTCATAGAACCACACATACTGATCAACCAGCCTTATTTTGCTATCTGGTAGACAGGATTGGCAGACTACAACTCCAGCTGGCGATAAATGAGGAGGATTGTAGTTTGGCAGCAGCTGTAGGGCCAGGGGAGGGCTGGCCTGGGGGGCAGGGGGGCAATTGCCCCCTGGGCTAGTCATAAGTCTAGGCTGGTAGGCCACTGCACCTCACTAAAACTCCCGATTGCTGCTGTAAATGGAGTTACATAAATGATACCACAGAGGTGCAATCCCAATGGATCTAAACTAGTAGCATAAACCATTTCCCTTGTAAGCTCTATAGTATCACTAGGTAAGCTTTACTTAAATTGTAAGCTTCGATGTAGTGCACTAGTGTACCCCCATTTCAACTGTAAGCTCTGTGGTATCACTTAACATAAGTCGCAACATTAATGCCAATTTTAAAATTAACAAAATGGAGTGGGCTGTAACAGTGGTCTCGAACGATAATAGAAATGGGCCACTTGAATGTATTTGCCCCCTGGGCCACAAGTTGTCAGCCCTCCCCTGTGTAGGGCCTCATTTTGCCAAACACTGCTGTGACCCCCAGCCTTGTCCCACTGTAGCCATAGAACCATACATACTAACCCCTCCTCCAGAATTCCAGGGGGAAAAAATGTGACTTTTCACATATCCCTGCTCTCCCCCCCCCCATCCCTAATGCCTTGCACTATTATTAATTTCTGTTCCAAATCTCAATAGTGTGGTAATAAAAACATAAAATGGTAACATAGCCTGGAAGGAGTAATTTGTTTAGAAATGCTATGAAACTGCACTAAACACAGTTCCTACATATAGATGTAATAAACTAATAACAATTAAAAGAGAGTTCAAGTCTTTCCCCTTGTGCCTGCAAAATCTCCTGCATCTGCAGACTGGAATTCTTTAGATCCAGCAACTGTCAACTGAAAGTAGCAGTTATAGTATGAAAGGTATAGTGATTTAACAAATGGCATGTCATCATCTATCCTAGAGAAGAAGTGAAATAACTCTGTTTAGAAGAATCATAAAATCATGCTGAAGATCTCTCCTGGAGAGAATAGTTGTTTGATGTATTCCATTAGTTTAATGAATAAAAATGAAAAAAGTAGTACTAAAATATTTTAATAGGCTAATCACATAAGATATATGAGTAATACATTATTTTATGTGAAACAGTATGTTTTCCACTTCATGATGAGTTTGTACAGTGCACATATGGGTCAGGACTCAAGAGGACATAAATAAAGCAATGTGATATGTAAGGTTTTGTGTGCATTGTTGAAAAATATGCAGTTAACAGATTGCATTTTTTCTTTCTAACCATTGGATGCTACAGAACTGAAATATAATTGGTGAAAATCCCCATATCCATGAATAATCCCATTAGTAAATTGGACAATATAGAAACTTAGTGAGAATTTTCCCATTCATTCCCTAAATCATGAGGAAACATTTATCTTTGGGGACAATAATAATAACACCAGTATTTTTATATAGGATGTCTTACCACTAAAATCTGCTGCCGTGGTTGCTTCTTTTGTGAGACTAAGAGCTTGAACCAATTCACACCATTAAAAATAATAGCCAATAGTAATTTTGCAAGCACTGTAAGCCACCCAATAATCCATGCTGTGAACCGCTAACGTGAGTTAAAAATGACAATGGCCAGTAATATTTCTGGTTATTGTGTTATGTGAAATGTGTTCTCCAGCTACTTGTGTTGCTTTGCTTCTCCATCAATATGTGCTTGTGGATTTGCTTTGCCTTTGAGCGTTACTATCATTGTTCCAATTTAGTTATGGTTATGTTAACAGTGCAAATGTGCGATTAGAGGCCATGGAGCCTTTGTGTTGGACATGCAATTACTTTGTGTTAGTTGAACTATCATGTGTGTGCTGACCCCTGTAGGCCTGTGCAACATGACTCTACTGCATCCTGTTAACCCTTTGAATGCCAGAGGGGTACCCAACACATTGTAGAGCAATGTGTTGCGTATCCCTCTAGCACTCAAAGAGTTAGCTGCTGACCTCCCCATGGCTACATTTGTAACACTGTTGAAGAACATAACAGATGTTTGTATTACAACGTGATGACAATCATTGTTTGTGTGAGTTAAAGGGATAGTAATACTTCGTTTTAACTTTATTTTATTTTGTAGGCATTAAAAAAACATGAAGAATGATATAAGTCTTATCTCTGAAACCTTTATGGTTTAAGAGATATTCACAAACAAAGTATCCCTTCCCTGTTCAACCAGATCAGAAGGGAGATGCCCAGGTAGACTGCAGAGAGGGACAATCTTCAATTAAGATAATGGAAAAAGCTGAAAAACTTGTCAAGGGGGGAAGGGCTTTCATTGTTTTCATACAAAGAAAATTGTCCCATTCTGTTATCTGTCCTGTCATACAACCAGACTCACATTTGAGAAGAGATGGCTTACACTAGGAAAAAGGGACGGGGAGGGGAACTTTGCTTGTGAATATCTCATAAACCATAAAGGTTTGAGAGATAAGACTTATATCATTCTTCATGTTTTTTTAATGCCTACAAAATAAAATAAAGTTAAAACGAAGTATTACTATCCCTTTAAGTATGTTTGATCAACGCAGCCCCGAAGGGGTTAAACTTGGACATGATTTGGCGTGCTTACACCATCAGGTTTCGGTTTGGGATCTAGAAAATTATCTCCTTGTATGAACCCTATCAGCACCGGGTTGATCAATTCGGACAGCTGAAGTTATGGACTGATGGACTTACCAGGAGTCTGGAGGGTGCTGTCATCTCCTGTGTCACAGTCGCCTTGAACCCCCTCAACAGCAGTTGTGGATAGGTTGTTTCAGAGCATGTCCTCCCAGACATTGAAGGTGATGTTTACAGGTGAACCACCTCTGGTGCCTCTCACGTGCAAAGCCAGGTCTCCCATCTTGTTCTTGACTTTGAGCTTGCAGTCTGTATAGCTCTTTCTGATGGAGTCACTGGTGCGCTTACACCTAGACACCATGTTGATGGCGCTCTGGATCTTATGCCAGGCAAGCTACTTCTTAGCACTTTGGATCTTTCAGTGGTGAACAGTATGTGCTCCCTGTGAATATGATCTGCACCAAGGCCATGTTCTCCTCATGTACATATGGTCCTACAGTCTGTCTGTCCAGTTTGGAACATATCTAAACTAAAAGAGGCTTTTTGTTGGTCAGGCCCTATCTGCGCTGTCCCTGGATTAGTATGTTCCTGTCACATATCTCCTCAGGTTCCCACTGGCTTGTTGGTCCCTATCCGGTATGTACCTGACCATTGTTGGATACCCCTCTGACCACCTGCTCTTCCTCTACCCCTGCTTCCCTGACCAGGGATCCCCTGTGGTCTTTCCACCTCTCCTGCGCCTCTCCCCATCCCTCCAGCCCCCACTCCACTCCCTGACATCTGCCTATCACTCTCCTAGCTCCCTCACACAGCCACTTACACCCAGTCACTCACACAGGCACTCGGTCAAACTCACTCTCTGGCATACCTTTCCACTCACTGAATCACAATGTATGAAATAGAAATAAAAATGTATTGTGTGTCCTTGTGTGTGTATGCAATGTGTGCAATATGTCCCAAAGAGTATTATGTGTATATTTTTAATGCAATGCTCTCTGTACTCCACTCCAATTCTACCTGACTCCAGTGTGTGCTCCTCTCTCTCTGATGCTAAGTCTATCCTCCACTCCTGGGTCCTGTGCTGTAGCTCTGAGAACTTACAAACACAAGCAGTGTGTGTCAGTTATTTTGGGGCATATATACATGTATTTGAATGGGCTTGTTACTTTGGTATGTGACTGACAGTGATTTTTAAACATGTTTTGAGAATGTTTAGTGTCGCTAGATAATGTGGAACTTTAGCTCGTTTCCTTTGAAGTTGGTGTATCTGGCATTGTTAATGACTGAACTGAACTCACGGTGAGGTAAAAAAAAGCTGTGATGCACGTTATGATGGTACGTGTGTTTGTTTGGCCTAGGCTTATTGACCATTTTTTACACGGCTTATTGCATAACTGTGCTACATAGACAAGGCTAAAGTCTGCTAATGTTTTTTGCCTTACAGACAATTTTACCATGCCTTATTGGATCGATCCCTAAAACTTCCCTGACCTTAAATCTCCTTCTCTTATGCTTTACAGGCATTCTATTATTTACAACAATCAAAGAAAAATGTTTTCCCTCTACTCAGGACTGACTTTGTGTACCTGAGCAAACAACCATCACTTGCCTCAGATTTTACTTTTGTTCTCTTTAAAAGAGGTTTCTATATTTAACAGGGAACAGAGACTGATGATTCAACCATTGTGTCACAGGTTGTGGATAACTTGTCATGCACCTGAGTGGTAATTATATTTGTTGATCCTTATTACAGAACAATGGTTCTCAAAAAGTTTGCTGTGGTAGAACCCTTTACATGTAAGGACATTGTCTGTGGAACCTTAACATTCAAACACTTTAACTTCTTGGATGCTAGAGACTTCTCCAATGCACTAAGCCACCTCTCTAGCATCAAAATAATTTAGTATCATTATCAAAAATGTTTGACTGTTATGTTGTAGTGATAACTTGAAAAGAAAATAAGCCAAAATGTATATATGATAAGCACTACCAGATAATGGTAAATTATTTCCCCCTTAGATAAGACCAGGTAATAGTGCAAAACTGCACTGTTGCAATGTATTACATACACTGATAGATCCTAGCCTTATTCTCCTATTCTACCAAACAAAAGGGCTGTGACACTGAGAATGAGTAAAACTAACTAGTTTATTCTTTGGGATGAAGCTTCTGTCAGCGTACCTGGTGGCGGCTGCCGAGCCGACCGCAGCTTTTCTCAGCAGCAAGACGCAGCTCTCCAGACGCATACTTTGTCCGCTCTCTGTCTCCTTCGTGGGTGTAGGGGTTGTTGGTGCTCAGCGTATCCTCAAGCGTGGTTCCTGTCCCTTCCGGCTCCCTGCAGCAGCATGTTGGCGTGCGTCTCTGCTTGGACGCGCATTCTATTTAAAGAGACAGCACAACCGTTTTGATCCTCCTTTTCGTGGGCCATTAGGTACCTAAACTTCCTGGACACCACTCTCATTCACCCTTTCCTGGTGTCTTGTGCTGTTGGCTTGCGGTTTTTGTGTATGACTCAGTTTGTCTGACTACCCGTTCTGGTGCCAACCTTTGGTTTGTCTGACTACCCGCTCTGTGTATGACCCCGGCTTGGATGACATTCCCTCTGGTGTGGACCTGCGGCTCTGGTAGACCAACTCCTCCGTGTATGACCTTTGGCCTGGCTGACTATCCGTTCTGGTGTTGACCCGTGGCTCTATCTGACTACCCGCTCTGTGTATGACCCAGGCTATCTGAACACCTATTGGGTGTTGACCTGCAGCACTGGTTTACGTTTGTTCTGTGTGTATTCCTTCTTGTCAGACTACCCACCTTGGAGCTATCTGGGGTTGTCCACTTCGCACCCAGCATACCAACACTCCAGTGGATATCCTATGGGGGACTCCTGGTGGTTCTGGCAGACGTCTCCTTGTAATTGCAGTGTACAGGTCTGGACCTGTACGCAGTAGCCTTACTCAGTACCTTGTCTATACAGGTGCGAACCTGTACGCAGTAGCCTTACTCAGTACCTAGTCTATACAGGTGCAGACCTGTATGCAGTAGCCTTACTTGTCCACGTCTATACAGGTATGGACCTGTGGCGCAGTAGCCTTCTCTGGAACCTTGTCTTGCTGTTGCTGTTCATTCTGTACGTGTCAATCCTAATAAAGATTGTGTTACCTAAAGTACTGGTCCAGTTCTCATTCTTGAGTCCGTGACAGCTTCTCAATCATGTTTTTTGCTGCAGTGTACTATTGCAGAGAAATAATTTCCATATTCATATTAATATGGGGTAACGGTTTGTTTGACACACAGACACAGTAGGTTTGGATAAAACACAGTTTTATTAAGCAATTAGAAATGCAATAACCCTCACAGGTCCTGTAGTATATACTCAGTATAATACAGACACAAGACAGGTTACATTTACATATGCCCACACAGGTCCAGTATAGATATAGAGTCCATAACACAATATACTGACACAGGTCAGGCAGAACTTGAAAGAGTCCCAGTGTATTGGTACTGCATGGGTTAATGGCCTTCAGCAAGTGTAAACAGTCCCATGTGAGGTAAGGCCTGTTAAGAAGCTCACCTGGGATAGAGAGCTTAGATATGAGTAACACCCAGTAATAGGTTAGCAGACAATGATGCTGTTCAGTTATGTTTTTTTCTCCCATGTGCCACTGTGAGAAGACATTTCCATATTCAAACCTTGGACCCACAGAGCATGACCAGGAGTAAAAACTACAAAAATAGACTTGTAAAAATTCTTCCCTCTGAAGTTATTAAGAACAGCAGTTCAAGGGCCAGAAAAGATGGTGGACCCACTGACATAGAAAGCCAAGAATACCATTCAGAAGAGCCATTACAAGGCATGGTAACTATCCATTCAACAATATAGTAAAGACATGCTCTCTGATATTAATGCCTTCCTTAAAGATGAATTCCAAGAGGAAAACAGGAAATCCCACATCTGGGTGGATGAGTGAAACCCTTAGAAAAGGAGGCAGACAAGTAGATCCTTTATAAGCAGAATACAGATCTAATTATCAAGTCAGATGACCTCAATAAAAGAATAAAAGAGGTCACAGATGAGACATATGGCTGAATAGTATAGCTGAAACAGTTGAACCACTTTAGTTGCAAGATTTCCTTAACATATTATTTTGGACTCTAATGCTTCAAAAGAGACCCCAGAGCAATCAAGTCTAAAGTATCACCACAAGAACCCCATGGCATATAAGTATTAAACTTTATGAATTCCTGGATTAGGAGCAAATTATGGCTGTAGCACTAGATGCCTTCACCACTGTTTTTGAGGATTATAAGATCTGTCTTTGAATGTTTATAATTTTTGCCTGTTAAAACACTATCCAGTCTCAACTCTGTTATGTCTTACATCATATTTATGTTCTCCTCTACAGAATACTCTCTAATTTACTGTTAGACTCAAGTTCACATAAAAATTACCTGTTTTTTTCCTTCGCTCCCTCCCCCGCCTTTGCCCTCCCTTTCCCACTCATGTCCTCCCTCCCAGCCTACTAGATTCTCCTATGACATATTATTATGAATGCTCACATTTGAACACTGAGGTTTCTGCTGGCTCTGTATGGCTCACTACGGTGTACTAACTTGCACTGAATTAAAAATAAAATATTTTTCCTATCTCTTACTGTGCTTTAATAATCTGTCATTTTCCCCTTGCGTAGGTGTGAATACTTTTTGGCTGCTCTTTGAGCTGCCTTCTTTGAAACTTTAGATCAGGTATTTATCCCATACACAAAGGTTGACCTTCATCCCACCACATGTATATCTGTTCTGCAAATACAGGATCAAACACTAGGCAGCGCACAACTAAGGTGTCCGAGTATTTTTCTCCCACTTTCATGTTTCCTTCCCTTACAAAATCCCCCCTTCTGGTGCATTCTTCTTATTATAATGATCATCAGAATAATCCTTTTTGCCCCGACACACACACTTTTAAAATTACAGCTCTTAGCATTATATCTCACAAAATAGGGATGGCTGAAAAGTCCTGTTTTTCCCATGGGAAATTTAAAAAAAAAAAGTGGTTTTCTGCTTTTCCAGCAGAGACACTGTGGATTTTGTTGCTGCTGCCACTGTCATTCCTGCTGCTGAGTCATCAGAGGAAGAGGTTCAACTGTCCCAGAAGTTACATGATTATGAGCAGGCTAGTTTGTCACAGAGCATCGTGGCCACCACCATAAGACTATGCTCAGAAAGTAGTGATATGGGACTAGAAAGGGTTCTACTTGCTACCAACACACCTGGTCCTAGTTCTAGTGCTGATGCGATTCTAGCTGAATATCACTGAAATCATGGGTATAGAAATATGTTTCCCTTGGGGCAGGCACAGTGCAGTCATGTGTGAAAAAGGGAAAAGAGGGAACACACCTTAGCACAACAGCCCTCATAAAGCATTCACCATAAACATCAGTGTGTTTATGTTGTAAGCATGTGAAATCCAAACTCCCAAAAAAGAAACTGAGCGCCGCTGTTGATGTGCCCCTTTTCCTCCCCATGGGCACAAACAACATGGGCAAAAATCCCAGAGGAAGACTAGAGAAACCCAGCCTGATACTGGAAGATCACTGACAACCGTAACACAAACTTCATCTTCTTGTGCTAGGGTTTGGGCATGGTAAATGTACCCATTGTCATACCGCCTTTGACAATGTTACTTCCCCCCACTTGATATTGAGTCTGTAGATGTGAGGATATGACACTTTGTGTCCAACCATTGCACATTGTGTGGAGCACTGACCCCACAAGAAAATGTGGTGGAAAGTAATTGAATGCAGGGTATCGGGTGCATCTGTCAACATGCCATCCTGCTGAATGCACTATGCTGGTGGCAGGGAGGATTCATTATTTTTATCTTCTCGTTATCACGTGTCCTTATAGGACTGGACAAAGGCCATAGTGACAGCAGTACTTGATTTCTTTTTGTATGGTTTTACACTGCCAATCTAAGTGTCAAGGTGTTTTTTTGCAGTTGTGTCAATTGCATAATATGAGAGCTGATCTGCCAATGTTGTGATAAGTATCCAAGTGCTTCCCCTATTTCACTACCCAAAGACTGTGCTATGGCACTAGAAAATCTGGTGAAATATACTCAAAAAATAATGTTATAAAGACAAGATAGGTTACAAGATAATATATGATTTGTTCAATAATGGTGGTAGTGATCGTAATACCAAAAGTCTTTAAAAGCTTGAAGTTATTCTTAAGTTCAGAACAACATTCAACACATATAAGATAATATCTTCATTTTTTTTTCTTTTGTGAGCTTCCTGGAGGCATAATCTTGGGAAATCTTCAAATACTGCTCATCAGATAATTTATAGATGTTGCTTCTCTTTGATACACTGGTGGAGAATGTAGACATCAATTAGAGAAGAAAAAAACAAAGAAAGGGAGCAGATCCCTCTAAGAATATATCTGTATGGATGTGTAGGTAATAAGCCCCCCCAATAATTAAAAGGTCCCCAGATTAAATGCAAATAACCGCATGTAAGGAGTCTAATGATCGTCTGTTGAGATCTCCTCCAAAGGTTCACTATCATAATGTTGCACACTATTGTGCGGCCAACTAAAGGGAGCATTAACCATGTTAGCATGATGAAATGGTGACATGAGAATCTCCCCTGCATCAAAATGGTAAGATTCTCATGTCATAGGCTTAAGTGTCACTCATTTGAGCGCCCGCTTACAATACAATACATTATCAGTGGCTAAATGGATCATTGTTTAATGCATGGTCCACCAGTGTTAAAGGGTGCAGGGCTGTCCTGGCAATGAAGTTTCTCTCCTTGAGGACATCGCCTGTATTTTACCATTTTAGAGATGCTGGACGGTAGCAGATAGGGGTGGGAAAAAGCTCTGGCCATGTTCCTGAAATAAATTTGGTCAAAGCCACATTGTTGTCTGTAAACAGGAATAGGAAAAGGGTTGAACTAGATGGACACAAGTCTTTTTTCAACCTAAATTACTATGTTACTACTATGTTACTAAGTTCACGCCCATCAATTTACGTGGTTTTTTGCCTTTTCTCTATAAAAACACAATGTATTTTCAGAAGTGAAACACAATAGAAGCAGCTAGAGAGCGAGGTAGATGTGTTGTGCTGTTCTGTTTTGCTGTGATCTTTTGGAAAAATTGAGGCAGAAGAGGCTATTACTATGAGCAGGTTTAAAACTAATAAAAGGAGGCACTGGAAGGACCCTTATGTGTCCACTGAATCTGAGCAGGAGGAAGTGAGCACAACTGAACCAATGCTGTCCAGTCCCCCTAAATAACCCCTAGGGATCTTAGGGAATTTAATGGGAAGGGAGGGAGAAAAGGGTAGTACTAGAGAAAGCAGGAAAGGTCAGCTGCCTGCGCCTGCTGCCAGATGTGCTGTCACCATTGCTGCTCCTGCTGCTACTACTGCTGTGCCTGCTGTCAGAAGTGCTTCCTCTCCTTATACAAGTGCTGTGCCTGCTGCCAGAGATGAACCTGCTGCCACCAATACTGTGCCTGCTGTCAGACTTGCTGCCCCTGCTGCAACCGTAAGGAGTTGTAAAACTCAGGAAGGGGGAAGGAGAAGATGATGCCAAGTGTGACAGCTGGGGACTCTAAGCCACACTTGCTATCCCCAAGCAGTGCCCCCAGTGCTAGTACTACTACTACTAAGGTGCAGCAGCTTGTTAGTGTTAGGAGTGAAGGAAGGGGTAATCAATATCCCCATATTAATAGTGGCTGGAGGAGGAAGACTCTGGGGCTGAACTTGATGTGGTTGGTGTTAGTAGTAGTAGCAGTAATGGTGAAGCAACGGTGGAAATAGTGGAAGGGGAATCATGGCGCAGAAATTATAATACCACCACAAACAACAAAAGCACAGATCAGTTGCCTGTGCCTGCTGTTATTGCTGCCAGTCTGTCTTCTTCACGTAACCAAGAAATGACAATTGTAACATTCTGCTGAAGAGCCGCAGGACAGCCTGCGGACGGGGATATCCTGCTGTAATCTAGACAGTGACATCAGTGCAAGGGGAGGGAAGGGGGAACTTTGTAAGCTTATATCTCTCAAACCATAAAGGTTTGAGAGATCGGACTGGATGCAAATAATTTATTTTTATACTATCTACAGAATTACCTTTCAATAAAATGATCTATTAGTATGCTTTTAAGTCCTAGAAATCAATATTTCTTCAGGGTTTGTACCACTGATAAGTCTAAGTCCTACAAATCAATGTTTCCTCAGGGCTTGGGCCTCTAACAACAAATCTAACAAATCATCCTCTACAAAATACTCTATCAAGTCAAGTATCAGTCCACCCCAGTGGCAGCTTATGTCAGGGGGCCCCTGTCTCTATCACTTTACATACACATTTATCATCTTATTTTATTTTTTTAACTGTCCCCCCAATACCAGTCAAGAAACCCCCTCAAAACAAATTCCCTGTTCAACTGATTCATTTCCCAGACTCAACGCACCAACATAGGCACCCTCCTCAGACCCCTTTTATACCATGTCTTATGTCTATTTTTATTTGTATTTAGGATTTATTTTTTATTAACTGCCCCCAATCCCAGTAAACCAATCCCCAAAAAACATTCCCTGTTCAACTGATTCTTTCTCCACATATCACCAACACAGGCACCCTCATGCCCCTTTTATAGTATGCCTTTGGGAAATAAAATATTATTTGCTATGTATTATGTATAAATTTAATGTTCCCATTGATTTCAATCGAATGAGCTAGGCGAGAAAAACAGAAAGTCCGCACTTTTCGCTGGAAATTATTCACCAAGCAGGAAGTGCCATTGTTTGCCAATTTGAGTTTAAGGCGAGCAGCTCGACACAACTCTAGACACCACAGTCTGAATAACAGGAGAAGCTGACAGCTGAATTCGCACTACTTAATTTCTAATTTATTTCTACATGGTGCTGGTCCTTCCAGTGGCTAAGGGGTTAATGGGCATTTGAGCACTCACATACAATACAATACAGTACACTCACAGTGGCTTAAAGGATCATTATTTAATGCCAATTAACCCATTAGCCGCTTCTACCCTCTGGCTTGGCTAAAGTGGCAAAATACAGGAGATGTCCTCAAGAAAATAAACTGCATCGCCAGGACAGCCCTGCTCCCTCTAACACTGGTGGGTCCTGCGGTAACCTTTTAAACAATGATCCATTTATGTATTGTATTGTATGCAGCCGTGACATGAGAATCTCATCCTTTTGATGTGGGCGAGATTCTTGTGTCGCCCTTTTCATCACAGCAACATGGTTAATGGTTGCACAATAGTGTGCAACATTTTAAAAGGATACCTCCTCCAAAGGGGGCAATATGTTGCTCCAAGCAACAAGATTCAAGGGTCGATTATAAATTATATTTATTACATAGTAATATGAAGTTTGCACTCCACATAAAATACTTCAAAACAAATATATGCTTAACCCTTCGAGTGCCATTGCTTTGCAATGCATTCCATACCCCTCTGGCACTCAAAGGGTTAAATAATTGAGGTCCAGCAAAGTGGAAAGAATATATACTTCATAGAATTTAATGGCTACTATGCGAGGATCTTGCTCAAAGCATGTTAACATGTCCTTGACCAGCTGTAGCATGGCTGCGTTGTCATTATGGTAAGACCCTCAACAAGTTATCTGAAATAAATGTCACTAGAAGAATTTCACCAGTTTTTGCCCCTACATGACTAACCAATATGGTTGACTACTCAAAAGGTTTCCACAGATCACATACATTACACATTAGGTGCCATTGCCCAGGTGACAAAGAGGTACCCTCCAAAGAATTCCAGTTTTGCATTTTGTGTCTAATTCTATCTGGTATGGACCCTCCATTTTCAGTTGGTGATTGGGTAGGTTCTTACTCTCTTGCGTGGAATATATTGTGTTGTGTGCACTGTAAGAGTAGTTAAAAGGGGCACAAATTTTGTGGATGATATTCAGCATTTCTCTGGGGTTTCAGGTTCTGCCAGAAATATGGTCACAACTAAATCTAGCACATGGACAAAGCAGAGTACATGTACCATATCACTCATTCTCAAAGCAGCTAATATGTTGGAGCCATTATCAGCTGACACAAAACCAGCTTTCAAGGAGCATGGTACAAGCCATTCATCTATCACCTGCTCTAATATATTTAATACATCTCTGGCTTTGTGGGCTGTCTCTCAAAACACTGCATGCACAAGGTGGTTTGCCGATGGTAATGGCCTTCCTGCTACTGTCTTTTAAGAATGCTGCCAGAACCAGAGGCAATATTACTGGCTGTCAACTGATGTTGTAGGATAATGTTGCCCACTGTGGATGGAAGGGAAACCCAGTGAGCAGTGGCATATAGTATGTACTCTGCCCACTTGTCCATGCATCTGTTGTCAGGTGGATTTTTTTGCCATATGAGGATTCCAGCCCTTTGCCCACCACTCTAACTACACATGACATCAGTTCTCTATAACCTCAGATTTCAACAAATGAATATACCACTATGTCAACTGCGAACATTTTGGAAACCTTGCCTTCCCACAGGCATATTTAGGGATTATTTTGTGGAGTTTTTGACTCCTTCCCAAGAACTCAGTGAGTGTGGGTTAGCAGTACATGGCAGAAGATCCATGTACCTTTTTTGATTTAACAACATGAGTAGAAGAGGTGGAGGAGTTGGCAGCAGAATGAGTGAGCAGTCTAAGACTCTTGTCATCTTCTACAGCAAATTCAGAGTCATGCTCCTCTGCAACAGGAGTTATAGGTGTTACTTCAAATGATCAGACTCTTGGTACACTTTTTTTTAAAACTTAATTTATTTTAAAATAAGATAAACAGAATAACTATACACCCACAACAGTAGATATAGTAATATAATGAATATAACAAAAATTATAACAGGTTGAAATATAATAAATCAATTTACATAACTGAATAATATAATCAAAATTATAGTCAGGAAAAGTTAAGTGTTTAAATAAATACAGGAGACCATTACTAAGCACTACAGTTTTTCCCATAAGCGCTATCAATCCATGGGGACCATATGCTAATAAAGTTCTGATATCTATCCAATTCAATTGAACTTAAATATTCATTTGTGTATATAAAAGAGATCTTATCCAAAATCATAGACCAACAAAGATCAAAATTCTTCCATAATGTTGCTATCGACATTCTAGCTGCCACACATATATTACATGCAGGCTTATCCTCATATTTATTTAATGGCAGAATTAATTTCCCCAATAAAGCCTCCCACATTCCAATCTCCACTCTCTTTTTTAAAAGGCAGTAATTCCTGAATTTTCTTCCAAATTTTAACCACTTTACCACAATTCCACCAAATATGTTCAAAAGAACCCCTATCTCCACATCCTCTGAAACAGATATCCATTGCATCTCTAAACATTAAGGGAATTCTTGAAGGAACAAAGTATGTCAAATGTAGCATTTTAAAAGATTGTTAACTGATTTTTGTGAATCCGCCCTATGATTTCCAACCTTTGCTTCTGATCTAAAGTCTCCCCATTTATCAATTCCCATTAACATTTTATAAATGGGGGAAATAGATTTTTTTAGTCCCAATGTTTTACAAAATATTCAAATTCAGTTGGAACAAAATCTATATATCTGTTCAAATATTTGGTAATCTTGTCCCGGATTACATCAAATACCCCCCTCCACGACTCATCTTCTCCCAAGTGTTGCTTCATATCATCCCAAGAATAAATTGAGTTTCTAAAAATTAGATCCCTAATAGATTCAAAACCCTTATTCCATATCATATTAATAAGAACCTCCTCTCTTAAGTTCCAACCAAATTGTTTCCTAATAGACAGAGACAGAAGGTTGGATCTAAATTCCATGAGCTTTAGTTTACACCTATTATTATCCCACACTTTCAGATCATTCCTTGCACTGCTTAACAGTGCTGCTAGCTGTGGGACCTCTGACATGGTGATGGTGTCAGACCTGTGGTTGTGCTTCAGGTGGAGTGATCCTGCTCCCCCCTACTCACATGCTTTGTACACTGACAACAGATAGCAACATGATTTACTTTTGTATCATTATAAGTATGTCCATACTGTGAATTTCATAGACTGAGAAGATCCTGAAGGGCTGCTAGTACTATAACTGGGGCTAGATGTTGCTACAATTTACTAATACTAGGTGTCAAAGATGCTGTACAGCAGCAGAGGCACTCATCATAGCTAGAGTTGTGGATAATGATAACCTGTGTTGTTGTTGACGGTTACTAGACACTAGTGTGTGGCTGACTAGGGCTTGGACTTGGAAACTGTGACTATGCTGATGACGACTGACAAGATCTGTGTTTTGGGTTTTTTTACCTTGTCCAGGATCAGACTTTCCAATTGTTTTTTTTTTTCAAAACAGTTTATAGATAGGCACAGTGCTCCTCTTCAGTGTTGGAAGATTTACCCTTTGTCTCACGCTCAACTTCATCTGTATCTGAAGAAGAGGAGGATGCCAGAGGGATATAGTCTAGAGGCTACATCATCATCATCAGCATTATCAGTAATTAGGTCTTCCTTAGTGTAGCCTGTCGCTTCTTCCCCACTACATTTATATTCCTCTAGGCTTTTATAGGTTTCAAATTCTTTTTACTTTTCCCCTTTGAGAGATTTTCATAATGTTCACACAATGTTCACTATTGTGTTTTTGTGTTTTTTTTGTCACACTGTCAGATGCAGCAGTTGGTTGAGCTGCTACATTTTTCTTCCACTAGAAAACACTAGAATGTGTCTCATGCTCATCTTCAGTGCTTTAGATGGTTTATTAATAATATACTGGTGCTGGTGGTGGTGGAATTTTTGTGGGACTTAGACAAATTGCCTCCTCAGAAAGAGAGGGATCACCATCATCGTCAACAACCATGGCTGCAGTCAGTTTTTTTTTACTACCACTTTACTCACACATCCCTGCACTGCTCCTACTCCTTTCCCCTTCCCTTACATGTTGGCTGGACATTACTCAACTACTTTGTGTTTTTACAGTGATGTACACAATAGTACTCATTGCGTCTGGATGTGATGTACTGCCCTTTACAAAATACTCTCTCTTCTAGTATTAGAACTTATACAATAGAAAGAAAAGGAGCTGGCACTCACCTATTTTTAACGGGTGAGTGCCAGCTCCTTTACTTTCTATGTATACATTCTGTTGCTATGCTAAAATGGGTCTGATGTACTGGACCTGCTAGGGGTGTGTGTGGGCTATAGTCCTAAATACTGGATGAAGATAATTTACTACTACCTGAGTTTGCTCCTATCCTGTGACTGCTGTACTAGCATTTGCCGATTGTGTATGTATGAAGAGAATCTGTGTAGTAAGCTACTTCTCTCTGTGTAACTCTTCTAGTATCAATCTGCCACAGTCACAGATCATGTCAGGGTTCCTGTCTCTGTCACCTATCAATTTAGTTTAATTGACTATCTGTCCTATCCCTATCACTCCTTGTTTAACTTAGCCCTTGATTATCTTCCAGTGTTGTTTTGATGAGCGTGACATTGAACCTGCACATTTCTTCTTTTATGTGCTTCCTTATGGTCTTTTCTACATATTCTACCCTGTATGCAATATTGCTGTTTGGCTTAAAGGGATAGTAATGGTTTATTTTAAGTCATTTTAATATTGTAGCTATTAGAAAAATAAATTAATTGCTGCCAGTCCGATCTCTTAAACATGAATCATTTGAGAGAGGCTTTCTGTCTCTAAGCTGGAGCGATCTCATTGGCAAAGATCGATATATAGGGGGATGCTGGGTAGTGGGACGGGAGCAGAGGCTGAGCAGCAAGCTGCGGCAAGCTGGAAGTAGGGTGCTGGGCACTTTTTAAATCTTAATTTTTGCGCACATAACATTTTCTTAAAAAAAATGAATAACATTTTAAACTTATTTGTTAAATGCTCTAACTAATGAGCATCACTTGTAATGATGTGAGAAATCCACTTTAAATGTATAGCTGTGCTCCAGAATAAGTTGGCACTTAATAATAATAATATGGTATGTTTGATATCTCTGTTACTTAGATTAGTAACTTATGAGATCACTAGTTGTTGAGCTAAACTGAAAATGAATTTACACTATTCTGCGGTTGTTTGTAATGCCCTTGGAGTATTAAGTTTAACTTCTTGGCTGCAAGAGACCTCATCAATACATGGAATAGCAGTGGTCAACTGAATGTACATTACATGTAAATGCATAATAGTCACTGTACAGTAGAAGCATGTATTTGTACTGTTCAACTTTTCTCTCATCATGAAGGAAAAGTAAAACTCCTAGCAGACTGTTGCAATCAGTGAAAATAAATTAGAATGTCAGATAAATTAGAAGGTCATGCCTTATGGTATATGTCAAGATTTCAATCAAGATATTTTGAACTATAAATATTGGAGACGTGTCTAATTTTATCCACTGCCACATTTTTCTGCAACTGAGAATTATCAAATGGCTAATTAAATATCAATTAGTGTGTTTGTGTGTGTATCTATATCTATATATATATTTATATATATATATATATATATATATATATTTTTTTTTTTTTTTTTTTTTTTTTTTTTTAGAGCGAAAGAGAGGGGTTAATAAGACAATGACTAGTTTAATGATTGGCTTGTTGAATTTTCAGTGCTTAGCCCTTTCAGCTCCAAAAAGATGTGCAATGCATTGCAAAGCACTGTGTTACACAACTCTCCATCAGTGTGTTTGAGTGTATGTGTGTGTGTGTGAGAGACTGTGTGAGCAAGAGAGTATGTGAGCTACAGCATGTGTTTTCCTTGTTTTGTGTTTTGCGTATAGCGTTTCACATATAGCATTTTGTTTTTTGTGTACAGCGTTTTGTGTATAGCAAATAACATTATTTGTAAAACACTGTGCGTATAGCGCTTGGCGTTTCGCATCTGGTGTACTGCATTTTGTGCATTGTGTTTTGATTTTGCTGTATTATGTTTTTCATATAGCTTTTGGTGCATGGATTTTGGCCTTTGGTGTTTGCCGTATTGCATATAGCATTTGGCGTATTGTATATGGTGTATAATATTTGGTGTATTGCATTTGGCGTTTTGCATATAGCATGCGTTCGAAGTACTGAGTTGCATATTGCATTTGTCATGTAGTGTTTGCCGTATTGCGCACAGAATTTGGTGTCCTGCGTATAGTGTTGGGTGTATAGCATTTGGCATATGGTATATGAAGTATGTTGTATTGCATATGCCGTATATCATGTTGTATTTTGCATATTGCATATTGTGCATAGCGTTTGGCGTATAGTTTTGTTTATATGGCGTTTGGCATATTATGTTTGATGTATTGCGTCTGGCATTTTGCATATAGCGTTGTTTTTGGCATATAAAACATTTAGCGAAATGCATTCTGCATTTGAAAAATTGTGTACAGAGTTTTGAGTATAATGTTCTGAGTATAGCGTTTGGCATATTGCATTGTGAGGATGGTGTATTTCTTTTGGCATATTGCATTTTGCGTATTGTGTATAGAGTTGTGCATTTGACATATATAACATTTGGTGTATATAATGTTGGCGAATTGCATTTTGCATATTCTGCTTTGCCTCTCTGACCACGCCTGTCAAAATCACGCCCCCATTCTTACACCAGTGAGACAGGCAGTATAGAGGATATTTGCATAACTCCTCCTTATTGATGCCCCTGGGTGCGTTTTTTCTCAGGGAGACATAAATTAAGCTTATAATAAAATATTTTTTATATCATTTATTTTTGCTCCAAACTTGTTTGCCCAGGTACCTAAAGAAAATATACAATGAATCAATTCCATACACAATGATAAGAATGATAAAACTTTCTAAGTGTTGCACTGTGGCATGATCAGTAAAAATATGCATAAAGCAAAAAACCTTATTCATATGAAAGTTTTGTTGATAATGTGTTTTCGCCCAATTTCAGTTATTTATCACTATTGTCATAAAAACAAAAGCGTAGACCGGGGCATCCAACTTTCTTCAGTCAATGGGCCACAGAAAGCCAAAAGTGGGTGCCACATTTTTTTATTTTTATTGATAAGGATATTGATAAGGATAGTGAACTGCAACCCATCAGTTATCCAAAAATATGAATTGATTTATTGATCAAATCAGTGACAATACTGATATTTAACAGTCATCTTGAGCTGTATGGTACTAGCAGGCAGGAATTTGTGTTACTGGCTGATTAATTCATGTGTGCTAGGTAAAACATAATTTTTTCTTAAAAATATAAGGTGGGCCGCCTGGGGTCAGGCAGGCCGCATTTTGCCCGCAGGCTGTACATTGGAAGCCCATGGTGTAGACCTTACATACCAAGCACCATGGGAAATAATTAGCCATGAATATCAGAAAATGTTTACAAAAATTAGATAGAAATTATACATAGAATCACAACCATAAAGTTGTTACTGAAATTAACAAAAGCAACTAATCATAAGACACATGAAAATGTCAATTTTCATTTTCCTTAGGAATACCAAAGAAAAATGCAATTTTTCTGAATTTTTCCAATGCATTTATACTCATCCCAAACCTTATCCCTCTGCAAGAGTAGCCATGGAACTACATATACTGACTCATCCCCAGTCTTGAACACATCTACTGACTAGGGATGGGCAAAAAAAAAAAAAAATTCCTGCTCTTTTGCTTTGACCTTTGGTGTATAACGTATAGCATTTGGTGTATTGTGTTTGGAGTATTGCATTTGGAGTTTTGCATATTTATTATTAGTACTGGTGCTGGTGGTGGCAGAACTTTTAGAAGGACTTTGACAAGTTACATCTTCCTTGGGAGAAGATATATTACCGTCACTTCTTGCGCACGTGCAGCAACCATGGCTGCAGTCAATTTTTGGACTACCACTTTACTCACACTTCCCTGCACTGTTAATCCTTTCAACCTACCTCTACCCCTTCTGTGTTTGCTGGACATTACTCATCTACTGTTTGCACTGTGAAGTACACTATATAACTGATTGTTTGAGATGTCTTGCCTTGGATTTCTACAAACTACTTTATCTCATGTAGTATCAGACTGACCCGTTCACAGCTTAACATCAGGGTCCCTGTCTCTGTCACCTATCAACTTTTTTCATTTTATTTATGTATTTATTTAAATTAACTGTCCGCCCTATCACTGTCAAGATTCCCATAGGATAGAGATAACATCCAGATACTTGGACCACTGTTCCCTGTGTCTTCCCAGTCAGTCACTCTGAATTGTGGGGTATTTGTGGTAATTTTCCTTTGCTCCCTTCTCACACCCCTAGAGTTCACAAGTACATATATAACAGCCAGGTCAGGTAAGAACTTGAATCACAGCTGTCTGTGTTTACTTGGTCACTCAAAATTTTGGGGTATTTTGGGTAAACCTCCTTTGCTCCCTTCTCAGATCCACAGACTCCCCTAGCACAGAGATAACAGCCAGAGCAAAAATAAACTTTATCATCTCTCCCTGTGTGTTCCCAGTCACACAAAAATGTGGGGTATGTGGGGTAATTCTTCTTTGCTCTCCTCTCTCACCCCAGACTCCCCTAGCACAGAGATAACAGCCAGAGCAAAAAGAAACGTTATCATCTCTCCCTGTGTGTTCCCAGTCACACAAAAATGTGGAGTACGTGGGGTAATTCTTCTTTGCTCTCCTCTCTCACCCCAGACTCCCCTGACACAGAGATAACATCTAGATCAAAAAGGAACTTGGATCACAACTGCCTGTGTCTACTTGGTCACACAGAATTGTGAAGTATTGTGCTCTCTTCTCAAAATCTGTGGACTCCCCTAGGCCAGATATAACAGCCAAAGCAGGAAGATACTTGGATCACCTCTGCCTGTGTGTTCCAGTCAGTCACACAGAATTTGGGGGTATGTGGGGTAATGCTCCTTTGCTCCCTTCTCAAAACCCCAAACTACCCTGATACAGAGATAACAGCCCAGTCAGGAAGGAAGCTGGATCACAGCTGTCTGTGTCAACTCAGTCACAAAAATGTTTGGGTTATTTTAGGTAAACCTCCTTTGCTCCCTTCTCACAGCCCCAGACTCCCATAGAACAGAGGTAACAGCCAGATGAGGAACAAACTTGGAACACGGCTTCCTGTGTCTCCCCAGTCAGTCACACCAAATTCTGGGGTATTTGTAAAGTCAAACTCCTTACTGCATTCCTCTCCCTCAGAGTCTCCCAAACCCCCTTAATACAGAAAACAGATTTCCTGCCTACAAGACTCCATAAACTAAGCTTCAACTCCACTTTATTAGCCTGTCTTTTCTAGCTCAAAAATGTGCTACTTTCTGTTCCTCTCACAAACACAGAATGTCATGCTGCGAGAACCTGACACCCTTTTATTTGCCCGCAGGAAAATAAGAGAAACTTGCCATGTGGTGGGGAGAAATTCTGTCTTTCTGTTGATTTCAATGCAATGAGCTAGGTGAAAAAAAAATCACTTTTCACTAAATATTTCCCGAGTGGTGAAAAGTACAATTTTTCTCCTGTTTCTCTTTTGAAGAGAAAACTTTCACCTATCACTACTACTGACAGCCCCCTTGCTCCACATTAGACTTAGAACCATACATACTAATCTACCTCCCCTAACCACGTCCCAGTGAACTAGTTGGCATATAAAAATAAACTATTAACCTATCTATTTTTGAAACCATTCTTACTTTACAGCATTTCTGCACACCTGCCTAAGACTTTTGCACAGTACTGTATATGAGTGTATGTTTGGGCAGAGTAGGGGTTAAAAGTATTGTTGGTCCCGACTCCCCAGTGTAAATGGTTAGGCCCCACTTGAATATTTATTAATTACATTTTTTTACTCTAACTCCTGCAGTGCTGCTGCAGTTATGAAGCATTTTGAAGCTTAGATAATATAGTTTTAGTAAAATCTTAGTAAAAATGAACTTTCTTATTACATAGGAACTGTATAAAAAGACATTTTACAACAAACAGAAATAATTAAAATATGAAAGAATTATATTTAGCAAAGTAATCTTATGTTTGAATTTAATTAACTTGTATGCAATTTAATAGTTTGCTGTACACTACTATCACTATAACAGATTATTATTTTGAATTGTATTGTTTATAAATGAGTAAAGTATGCAGTCTCAGAATTTTGAATGATAAATCTTATGTTTGTATTTAATTAAATTACATTTTCATAGTATCATAAACAAATTACATTTTTCTAAAGCATTTTGTACAAGGATCATTATAATGTAGAGCAGCAGGGTAAACTGTTCCACCATTTGCAAATAATGTGAATAATTTAGCAAATAAAGTTCATGCATGATTAAAGGAATAGTAAAAAAAAATAATTGTTGGGTTTTTTCGCTGAGTAAATCAATGGTACTCCCACTGGAAGACATGGTTTCCAAAGTTATTACCAGTTAAAGGGGAACATTCACCTCTTAAAAAGTTTTTACCATATGTTTAGTTATTAAAGTAGTAAAAGGTAATGTGTTGTTTTGTTGTTTTTATTTTAATTACATAATTTTAATGATATTTAATCTTCATGCTGTGCACTTCCTCATAATGTGGCACGTTGAATCTTCAGCACAGCTCTTCATGACTTCCCAGTGCTACTTAATTCTCCTCCCACCTCCCTCCCAGTGTTCACGCTACCGTTCACTGTGGTGTGAATCGCTTCTATTGTTACAGCAAGCTCCAATTATTATTATAATGAGCTTGTAACCTCAGTATAATGATACCCTGAGCATTATGTTTTCCACTCTATGCAGTGTTGTCTGTATTAGGGGAGTATGGGGGCCCTCTGGGGGATAGGGAAGGAGAAAGGAGGTTGACTACAAAATTCAGTGTGACTGACTGGCAAGACACAGGCAGCCATAATCCAAGATCCTTTCTGAACTGGCTGTTATTATCTCTGTGCTAGGAGAGACTAGGGGTGTGAGAAGGGAGCAAAGAGATTTACCCCAAATACCCTAACATTCTGTGAAGACCTGATGGTAGATGGACCAAATACATTTTGGAATGGATTCTATTCTATACTAAATGCCCTAAAAGAAGACCAAAGTCAAGATGGGTAGATGAAATTACCAAATTTGTTGGTACTCTTTGGTAACAAAAAGCATTAGACTGACGTTGTTGGAAACTTGCTGAGTTGGACACTATCCTAAAGTGGATTAACAAAGGCTGAAGATTATGAGAAATACATAAAAATAATGCATACGCTTTTATATGCAGCTGCATCTTATTTTTAAATACAAATAAGCAGATATTTTTAGAGATTTTAAACTAGTAGAAAATGTGATGATGTGATTACCATATACAAATATATTCAAGGTCAATACAAAGAATGATCCAATGAATTATTTAAGCAAAGAGTTGAGCCAAGAATGAGATGTCATTCATTAAGATTAGAGGAAAGGTATTTTTAACTAAGGCAAAGGCAGGAATTTTTACAGTAAGGGCAGTAAATCTATGGAATTCTTTGCCTTGGGATGTTGTGCTTGCAGATACTGTAACTGCTTTCAAAAAAGCAACCTATCTAGCATAGAACAATATTCAGAATTATGACAGATGGCTTCAATACAGATAGGTTATTGATCCAGGTAACTATTTGACTGCCATCTAGAGTCAGAAAGGAATTTTTTTTACCCACTTGGGGCTTAATTGGAAATGGCTTCAATATTTGTTTTTTTTGGCTTCCTCTGGATCAACAAGCATGATTTGTAATGGGCTGGACTTAATGAGCACGTGGTTTTTCAGCCTCATCAACTATGTATCACAGTCTACCTTAGAGGCCTAGTTATCATGTGCTTCCTTCCTCTGTGGTGTGTCAGCAGACATAGCTGCAGCCACCTCCGCATTGCTGACATCATGAAACAGGCACTGGATAGGATTGTGTGGCCTAATTGGGTCCCACCTTCTCATGCTCCTTTACAAACCTCCCTGGGCCTGGGAGTCATTGCTCTTATGTGGTGTTTCTGATATTGTCTCTTGCTCTCCGTTGTGACCCGTGCTCTCCTGAGAATCCACTCCGCGTACGACCCCACCTTGTCTGACTACCCACATCGGTTCTGACCTGTGGCTTTGGCTGACTAACTCGCTCCATGTATGACCCCGGTTTGTCTGACTACCCACATTGGTTCTGACCTGTGGCTCTGGCTGACTAACTCGCTCATTGTATGACCCCAGCTTGTCTTACTACTCACATCAGTTCTGACCTGTGTCTCTGGCTGACTAACTGGCTTCTTGTGTGACCCCGGCTTGTCTGACTACCCATATTGGTTCTGACCTGTGGCTCTGGCTGATTAACTTGCTCCATATAGTCGCCGGTTTGTCTGACCTCTGGCTCTTGCTTCCTATCGTACAATATAGTCCCTGGCTTGTCTGACCTGTGGCTCTGGCTGACTACTTGCTCTGTACTCTCCGAACCTGCCTGACCATCAGTCTCAATGTTTCATGGTTTAGGCCTGCTCTAGCTCCCTGTTGCCTCTGGTCGCGTGACCCAGGGTAGACTCTTGTGCCTCAGTTACCGTTCCCTCTGGTGTTCCACCCGCACCTTGGTCCCAGTCTCCAGTATCTCGCAGTAGTGTAGTATGCAGTACAGTGTGCAGCTCTGGGTAGGAGCCTTGGTCCAATCTTCCCGTGTTCTGGGGTTGTGTGGGCTATACTATTATTAATGTTTTTATTAAATAAAGGTGGATTTATATTTTATATCCCTGTCTGTCCTTCTTTGCCTGAAAACTGTGACACTATGTTACTATGTTACAGTTATGCCAGAGATGAGGTCATTTGTAATATGATTGATGGTCAATTGTAATGCCATGTGATGTCATCAGTTTGTCATTGATGATATTATGTCATTTGTGATGTCAGCAGCAAAACACATTGCGGTGTAGAGTGATTTTTTGTATTTGAACGAGCATTTCATTCTGTCTTTAAAAAGGGTTTTTCTATTGAATTTCCCTAGTTTTTTTTTTTTAAAAAGTACTATACTTGAAAATATAAATATCATAAAGACAGACTCCAAACATTAACAATCTGGCTTAATACTATCACGATCGTCTTAAAGTAAAGTGCTGCAATTCTGGAGGAAATCAACTGTATAATAAAGAACAAGTAAAATTTCAGAAAAATCCCATTTAAATGTAGGATTAACCCTTGAATGCTGGAGAGTTCTTCAACCCATTTGTTCAAAGTGATAGCACAGAGCTTACAATTGAAATGGAGCTACACAAGTGCTAGCACAGAGATTACAAATGAAATGGAGCTACACAAGTGATAGCACAGAGCTTACAATTGAAATGGAGCTACACAAGTGATAGCACAGAGATTACAAATGAAATGGAGCTACACAAGTGATAGCACAGAGCTTACAATTGAAATGGAGCTACACAAGTGATAGCACAGAGATTACAATTATATCACTCCAAATGAGTAGTCATAGAATTGTAAGCTCTGTGGTGTAATTAGTGTAGCTATATTTCAACTAGGGAAAGAAAGAAAACAAAAGGGTAAGAGGAGGGCAAAGAAGGAGGGGCAAAGTGGGAGATGATAAAGGCAAAGGGGGAATAAAAAGGGCAAAGAGGAGAAAGGGCAAATAGAAAGTACACAATGGGGGAAGGAAGGCTAAGTGAAGAATACAAGCAAGGGGGAGAAGTGGGGGAGGGAGGGGTAAAATAAAATGATAGAAACTAATATATAATATTAGTATGAACCAAGATTAGCTACAGTGTGGAGTAGGTCAGATATAAAGTGGTAGGATAGGGGGATAGCATTAAATGGTTCATAAACAACCAGACATAATTCAGTTCACAGCAAGGGGTAGATATTGGTAATCTACACTGTTAATCTGCTTATTAATAATGTACAATTATGATAAGGGATACTTAAATATAATTATAGGAACTATTATATATTTTGTACTCAGATTAAAACTGGTAACAATTTTGTTAAGTAGTAGGTCAGATGTAATGGAGTAGGGTAGGGGGATTATAGTAATAAATCCTTCAGAAACAACCAGACATCATTAAGTTCACAGCAAACTGGGTACATACTGTAATCTATATTGATAATATGCTTATTCATTGTGAATAATAATGAAAAGGGATAACCCCCCTCCATGATTAGGGTTGCCACCCAGCCGGTATTTTACTGGCAGGCCGGTAAAAAATTGGCTTCTGTCCAATGTTAAGTCTATGGAGGGAATGCCATGGCCGGTATTTTTTTGAAGAAAAGGTGGCAACCCTATCCATGATAGGAATAATATATTATTCATAATCTCCCTACCACATTATATTTGACCTGCTTCACACTATAGCTACCTGTTATAATCTCAGTTCATACTAATACCGGTGGATATTATTCAACAGATCAGGTCAGGCTTGTTCCTCTAGCACAGCTCTGTCTTGCGTGACATCACATAGAAGAAGGTGATTAGGCAAATCTGAATCTAACAGGCCATGTGGTATTTTTGTTTATTCTCTGGCATTCTGTGGCAGATTTGGATTTATTGGGCAATTTAGACTTTTTGGTTTCTTTTTGGAACGCTTATCCTGGAACTATATTTAAATAGAACTGTTACATATACACAGTATTCAGGGGAGGGCTGGCAACTTGTGGCCTGGGGGCAAATACAATTATGTGGCCTATTTCTACTATGGTTCCAGCCCACTGTCCTACTCCACCCCCTTTTGTTAATTTTAAAATTGGCATTAATGTTGAGAGGTAAGGCAACTGATGCCACTTAGCTTACAACTGAAATGGGTGATACCACAGAGCTTACAAAAGAAATGGGTTAATGCCACTAGAGTAGCTTCATATGGATTGCAGTTCTGTGATATAATTTGTGTAGCTCCGTTTCATTTGTAAGCTCTGTGGTATCACTAGGGTAGCTCCATTTACAGCAGATCCAGAAACAGTTGTTGTGGGAGCACTCACAGTCAGCTGGATACATCAGTTGTGAAACAGATCCACATGAATTGGTATAAAAAAAACTTGCTTTTATTGAAAAATATAAAATACTTCTTGGGACACAAAGCACAAAGAAGAAAAATGACATAGAAAACGTCTTATGCATTTCGTGCTATACAGAGCTTAATCATAGCTCCATTTACAGCAGCAAGAGGGAGATTCAGTGAGGCAGTGGCCCACCAGCCAAGATATATGACCGGCCCAGGGGGCAATTGCCCCTCTGCCCCCCAGGCCAGCCCTCCCCTGACAGTATTCTTGCAGTAATGGTTGTGTATTTTCAGGTGGTAGCTGCCTGGATAACCGGGAGTGTCCTCACCCTGAGCAACTGAAGCCTAGTCTGTGCTCCTCTGTGCAGTGTTCCTCCCTCTGCCTGTGCCAGGCTGCCACTGAAAATCTTTTGGTGGCAGTGACTCAGACAGGCAGCAAGAGAAATGCACAGTAGGAAAATGTCTGTAATAGAAAATTCCTGGTGACTGGGCCCAATTACAGCACTTTCAGCCAAGACCAGTAGCCTGCCCTGTCTGCGTGCACGCCTCCACTATGTAGTGTGGTAAGGGGAGGGTTAAAAACAAAAGTGGTTTTCCCCTCCCTTTGCAGTTGTACAAATGATTGATTGCAGTCTGTGTCTGTGGTGAGACTAGTTTTGTTGTTTGGTGGCTTTCTGTTATATAAAGTAGAGGAATAGTGAATACTTGAATGTGTGAATCTTGCATCAGTGTGTAAGTGCTGGAATTTAAATAGCAGGGGGTTCAAATACAGGGGATTACACAGGGCAACAAACATTAATTAACTTTATTGTGCAGATTTTTTTTCTGTCTGCCTTTTCACTTGTGGAAACTGGCATAATATGAGTTGTAGCATGACTGTCTAACTCAATGCACAAGTTGCCAAATGTTTGCACAACCATTCCTAGGTACATACCTCTGTGGCCATGTGAGCAAGTAGCCTCTCTGGAATCTCAAATTAGAGATCCATAGAGGGAAGTTGAAACACTGAGGGAGAGGGGTTTGCTGCACACTGAGCAGAAGGAACCTGTTATAGGAAGTTCTAGAGAAGGGAGACTGCACAAATAAAGAGCAGGTAGCTAGATGGGTTACAGTTAGACATAGCAAGGGAATAGGAAACAGGAACAGGGAAGCGGAATAGGAAAGACACTCTTGTAACCCTAACATATTTGAACATTGAGTGATGATGTTGGGGATGTTGGCACAGGAATGCCTTTGCTGGAAAGGACTCTTCTCTCTAACAGGCTGGAGAACAGTTCCTCTAGCACTGATGGGATCTGGGACTCAAGAAGACCTAGACAGATGATGGTTGTAGGGGATTCCATTATTAGGAAGACAGACAGGGTAATTTGTTGCCAGGATTGATACAATAGAACAGTTTGTTGTCTCCTGGATGCCCAGGTTCAACAGGTGGCAGATCAGGTTGATAGATTGTTGGGAGGGAGAGGGCATGGCTTGGCTGCCATGGTACACGTTGGTACCAATGACAGTCAATTTAGGTCCGTTAAGAATGATTTCAGTGATTTATGTTATAAGCTTAAGCAAAGTGACTCTAAGGTAGTATTTTCTGAAATACTACATGTACCACTCACTACATCAGAAAAAGGGAGATTAGGGAGTTAAATGCATGGCCAAAGATTTGGTGTAAGTAGGGGACTGGGTTCCTAGAACACTGGGTGGTCTTTTCCCTTGGGGCAATCTTTACAGTAGAGATGGACTGCAAGTTAGTGGAAATGGGGCCACAGTTCTAGGGATTAGGATCGATATCTAACCAACAAGACCACTCCAGCTTACAGGCAGAAAGCCTCCATCATCGGAGGAAGCTGGATGGGGGGGGGGCAGAGGCAGAGTGACGGACTGCGGTCACAGAGAAGGTAACTGCAGTCTATGTGGAAGTTGGTGCATGACAGTGTTTATAACTTCAATTTAGACCAACAGGAACTTTAAATAAAAAATCAATAAACTTTTACTCATATTCGATATATAACCTAAGTATTCAGGCTAACTTAAATAGGGATGATACATCCCCTTTAAAGGTGGCCATTACTGAACAGGAAAAAGTGCAGAGACTGATAAAACTGATAAAGGGATTGGATGATCTGAGTTATAAAGAGAGACTAGCCAAACTGGGTTTGTTTATATTAGAGATGTCTAAGGGATTATATGATTACCATTTACAAATACATTCAAGGTCACTACAAAGAACTATCAAATTAATTTTTTAAGCAAAGAGTTGAGCTAAGAATGACAGGTCATCCATTAAGACTAGAGGAAAAGCGCTTTCGACTAAAAGACAGGGATTTTTTTACAGTAAGGTCAGTATAGTTATGGAATTCTTTGCCTTGGATGCTGTGTTTGCAGATACGGTAACTGATTTAAAAAAATGTAATAGATACCTATCTATCCCAGAACAATATTGGGAATTATTTCAGTTGGCTTTAAAGCATGGATGTTGATCCAGGGAACTATCTGAGTGCCATTTGTAGCCAGGAATTCATTTTTTTACCCACTTGGGGCTAAATTGCAAATGGCTTCAATGTTTTTTTTTTTTTGCCTGCCTCTGGACCAACAGTGTTGATTTGGCATGGGATTGACTTGATGAAGGCATGTCTTTTTTCAGCCTCATCAACTATGTTGCTATAAAGATTGGCCCCCTCTCCTTTGCAAATACCCACTTTGTCCATTTATTAAAGTGGTTCTGCCTCATGGTTCCAGTATTCCACATGGATGAGCTATATACACAGTGAATATGAATATATTTGTTTGTATAAGGGAGAGCTTGAGACTACAGCTCTCCACACCACCACCTTGTGACCACAATAATAAATAGTATTTTGACGTTTTAAGGCTCAGTGGTGTGAAACACATTGCGCACTCTTTTAGACCTTAAGAAAAAAAAACCCACAGACATTACATTCTAATGACTGGAAAGGTTTTCCTCAGCAATAAAATAATATATATATATAAATCATTAACAGTTCCCTTTCTGTGTGTCTGCCAAGCCCCTATAAATTATATAGCAGGCATTGAAGACATAAACCATTCAAGGGGTTAAACGTTCAATTTAAATATATGGCAAATGTGTATATTCCTTACGGCGCAGCTGGTTTGCGTCAGAATTATTCATGCGTGTTTTAAGCGTTTGTGCCTAAGTATATATGTTATCCCGAGCAGTGTATCTATTATGTTATCAATCGCTTTGGCAATTACTGAATTAGACACCACTTGCACAAATCCAAAGGTGGAGCAATCCTCGGGAAAACTAACTGCGTCATAGGCAACACATAGTAATAAACAAATGCTAAATATTTCCATATGACCCTCTATTTCATAATTTGCGCTACAAATCTCCAAAGCCTCTATGATTTAGGACCGCGCAGTACCGCCCGCTCGTGCACAGCACCAAGCCACGCCCACAAGGTTGTCCAGAATCTCCAGATACGGAATAATGTGCCAGGCTTCAGACTTTTGCACTGAACTCAGCAAGAGCAGAACGCACAGCTAGAGACAAACGCAGCCAGCAGAGGCAGTAGCAGCTCCTTATAGTTGAATTGGCAGCATTAATCTGCATTTCTGTCTGTAAAAAGAAGGCAGGCTTTTACAGCAAGGTGATTAGACTCTTTACCTGTCACTTGCACCCTCCCTGGTTATCATAAAGCCCCCAGCATTGGATGTGAGGTTGCAGAGACAGATCAGCCTGTAAGCTACTGATCCTGGTTTCCCCCACCTTGCTTGTATCTCCGGCAGATGATGAAGATAGCCTTGATTTTTGTGTATGCAGCAGCCTGCAGTGAGGTTCTGGCAGCAGCAGCTACTAGCAAGTCGGACAGAGGCAATTTTCTGGATGATAAACAATGGCTTACCACTGTATCCCAGTACGACAAGGATGCTGACCACTGGAATCGATTTCGTGATGTAAGTTTACCTTTCATTTGTAATTCCTTTTAAGTTCAAGACTAAAATTACTGCAGCGACGATTTCATGAGGGTCTTACTGCATCTTGTATTTGGTGTGTTGTAGCATTTGCTGAATACTGTATAAATGCCTTTACTTATCCAACTTTTATACTTTTTATTATATTGTGGTGGAGATGCTCTCATTGTGTACTGTTACACCAAGTGATAAAAATTGATCTCCTTTTAATGGACCATTTCTAAGAAACTTCCCAATTCCAAAGTGTACACCCCAAGGAGGACCACATAAGGAGTATTTCCTAACAGATGTTTGCCAGTGCCATGGAGTTAGCTGTAATGTGTTGTCTGCTTATACCCTCTGAGTGTGAGGGTGAGCAATGCATTTTGTTTATTAATGAATTGCTCAAAATTTATGACATTCAATTGCATGAAATTGTATGTATTGAAACAGTATCATTTTTGTTTTGATTAGATTTTTTTTGTTATGATCATTTTTGATTGAATTCAGAAACAGTTTTTCCATAATATATAATGAAGAGGTTCTTATAGGTAGACATTATTTCTAAAGGATACCTTATAGGTGCTCACAGTCAACCCTTTGAGTGCATGAGTTTTGGATACCAATCTAGCATTCAGAAGGTTAACCATTTGAACGCCAGAGTGGTAGCCACTGTGTTGGATACCCTTCTGGCACTCAAAGTGTTAAATCACTGTTTCCTAGATGACTAAAAAAGCATTGATCCCTATCTTGGCCTACTACGCATTTTCAAGAATAAGGGTAGCTGCTAGGTTTTAGTAAATTTCCATTAGGTGAGATACTCCATATTTAATCTAGATTCCACTGCAATACATGGAAAACACAATTAAATGGTGAAATATCATGAAAATGGTTACATAATTATCATATTTGCAAACATTTTAAACATTGTTTTCGAATTACACTTTTTCTCCTGGGCAGTCACACAGAGTGTCTCTAGTTGTCCGTAGAACTGTGTAGCATAGTGTCAACAAATACCTGCCAGAATGGGTACTTGTACATCACAGGAAACAGCAGACCATAATATTTTATAAAGTCATGTCATGTTTTAAATAAACAGTATTAAAAATGTTGGGAAGATTGTAACTAAGGATTTGGCATCCTTTGGCACTCTAGCTTTTGGAAACTACAACTCCCATCATCCCTAACAAGCATCTGTATGATGCGAGTTTTCTCAGTACCTGGAGAGGGTTATGCACAAAGGTGTGATACTAAAGTAATACATTCTTAAAGACCTATGTTATTCTATGGAGCCTCTGCAATCCCTTTAGAGAGATCTTAGTACCTAGGCTCCAGAGAATAATATATGAATTGGAGAGTTTATCACACTGGATAAGTTTTCGCCTCTTAATGAGCTCTTTTTTCACTCCTTAGTGTATTGCTCCTAGGAGTGTCAAAGGTTCCATATTCCTGGTCTAGATTGTTAGCTATTTAAAGACAAATGCATAGTGACATATGTACACATAAGTGGGATAATTCTGGGGCAAACCTATGGCACCACAGGGAATTAGCAACATTTATATTGATTGAAATTGAGCTTTTAATCACTTGAATTCTTCAGAGGTCTCTAATGCATTAATATAACTGTCTAACATTCAAGGGGTTAAAATTAACATATAAATCGTTGTATGCTAGAGATGTCTGAAATGCATTCCTAACCAATTGGATGAAGAATTCTCTAGCATACAAGGAGTTAAATCAATTAAAATGTTGGCAATTTGTATGGTGCAGTCTGTTGAATTGCTCTACATTTGAAGACTTTTTACAAAATCAGGAGGTTAAACTCCTAACCCTTTGAGTGGCAGAGAGTTATCAAATGCTCTGGATACCTCTCTGGCACTCAAGGGGTTAAAACACCAAACAAATGCTGGGACAACAGGACCCAGGGCAGGGAGCTAGAAATAAGGATGTTCCCTGAAAATAATTATCTGAGTGAATGGCAGAATTCAGCACATAGGTGCTGTCTGTGTTGTATAAAGTAGCCCTGTGCTAGTCTGTCCTTACAGGGATCTGTTTTGATCCTGATGTCTTAACTTCCTGAGGGATGTTTTAAACACTGGCTGTTGAGTATATCGTCAAGAAAAGTAAAGGCTAATATGTAAAGGTACCAGTTGTGCACTTCTTAAGGAGGAAACACAACAGCAGCTGTTACAGCAAGCAAACCAGATTCTATAAGCATACAGTCAGGCAGCTGTTTTCTCAGTAGGGACAAGTAATGGTGACAAATGAACAAATTAGTTCATTCCATTATATTAGTGTTTATCTTTCAGAACTGTCTTGCTATTCATAGACCTCTGTTCAAAAGCAAAGTGCTAGGGCAAACCAACTGCATCATTGAACAAATAAAACCTCCCAATGTTCCCATTGATATAAAAGGGTACATTTAACCCTTGAATGCTAGATAGGATTCCAACATATTATGAATAAATGTGTTGAAGACTATTTAGCATTTAAGAGGTTAAACGTCCCATTTACATCACTATAAATTTCTATTTGTCACATGTGGTGTAGTTAGTTTGCCCCACAATTTCTCCAGGTGCCGTTAAACTGTTCTTGGACTACCACCTTTCATCCCCAGCCATGGCTGGCTGAGGATGACAGGAGTTGTAGTTGTACAACAGCTGGAGGGCCCCAATGGTTTACAAAGTGGCGCATCCAGTTAAATTCCCAGGATGACTTTTTTATAAAGGGTATTTGAATTGATTTGCTTTACTATTAGTTTGATTGTTCTCTTGATATCAGGTATATGGCTGGATTATATTAAACAATTTACTACTGATTTTTACCTCAGCAGTTTCTGTTTTAGTCTATGGGACTATTTTGAGATAAGGAAAATGTTATTCATTGTTTTAGCATAGGCAATAGAATAAGCATAATGACAACACAAACAGGGATATTGCTATGTTTTCTTTTGCACGGTGTACTCTGCAGCTGAATTGAACCATTATATGCCCCGACCTGGTATCAAAACCCAATGCATTGCGTGCCCCTCTGGCACTCAAAGGGTTAAGCATGAAACTTGGGGCATTAGCTCCCTCAGCCAGTACCTAGCAATCAATGCCCATAAGTACAGCTTTATCCAAAAGTAATATCTTAAAGTGATAGTAATGTTTCACAAAAAAAGCAGCTCCAATTAATCTTCATAGTATTTGGGCAATGGAGAGTGTTATTTCAATACTGTCAGATTTGTAGTTCAGGAGTAATTGAATGATAAAGTATCCCCCTCCTGCCCCTTTTACCTAGTGTAAGCCGCCTCCCCTCAGATGTGTAATCTGGTCTCTGGACCGGACAGGTCGTAGCAAGGGACAGTCTTCTAACTGTGAGCATAAGGAAGACCCTGCCCCCTTGGCAGGTTTTTCAGGTTTTTCCTTATGCTCACTGAAGATAGTCCCTTGCTGTGATCCATCTGGACAGTCTTGCTGCTCTGAGGTAAGCAGTGTTACATCAGTAATAGGGGCGGGAGGGGGAGACTTTATCATTCAATTACTCTTGAACTACAACTCTGACAATATTGAAATAACGACCTCAATGACCCAAATACTATGAAGATTAATCAGAGCTGCTTTTTTTGTGAAACATTACTATCCCTTTAAAAATGTACTAATACTTTTAAATTGTTGTTCAACCTCTCAAAAAACAGTCATAATACTAAAATGTCAAATTGTGCCACCTATTACTCATTACTGCTTTTGGAGAATGTTATTCAGTAATCTATTGCAGTATTTTAGTGAGTCAAGGACTTGCACATATTTTCAATGTGCCATTTTGCATTTACTTGCAGCATGTAAAAAGTTGCAGAACAATTGTAACTTATAGTAAATCTAGATTGATGCCAGCAATTAAGATTGAATTGCTTTTATGTCCCCAGACAGTTTATTAGAAAGCAGAAATTAATTCAGTTCAATAAGATTGTAGAGAGGTTTTTCATTTCAAATGCTGAAAAATAAAGCCCACACGTGTGAAGACTAAAAAGCAACATCTTAGATGTGCAGAGGGATTTCAGTGCAGTGTTTTTTATTTTTCGAAATGGCAAATATTTAATTAGATTTACTTATTTTTCCAAGTGGATGTGCATTGATCTGTGGCAAAAATGTAGTAGGACATAGTCCTCTGTGGATCATGAGACTTGCTTTTTAGAATCTTTTGAGTGCCAGACAGGTATCCAACACATTGGATAACCAGAGAGAAGTATCCAGTGTGTATCCAATGTGTTGGATACCTATCTGGCACTCAAAGGCTTAACCCATTTAATGCAAGAAAGGTCGTCATTGTAATTCTTAGGCTTATTTTGCAGACATGCTACACACCCTGAGAAAACATGAACAGCACTGCACAGATTATGTGCAAATGTTATATGTCACAGTTGTATTTTTCTAGCCTGATTTCCTTAAAGGTGA
Source organism: Rhinophrynus dorsalis (assembly GCA_037306005.1). Taxonomy (NCBI): domain Eukaryota; kingdom Metazoa; phylum Chordata; class Amphibia; order Anura; family Rhinophrynidae; genus Rhinophrynus; species Rhinophrynus dorsalis. Next base: position 135,858,897 of record CM074718.1, read on the forward strand.
TCTATCACCCCTATACAAGTTTGTCTTAATAGTTATATGATATAGTAAATATGTGTAAAAGTGTGTTAATTTAATTTTTTAAAGCTCTTTTTTGCTGAAATTGAAGTAATAAACGCTGCCCTGCATCTACTTCCGATAGACTGCAGTTACCAGCTCTGTAACCGCAGTCCGTCACTCTGCCTCTGCTCAGCAGAGTGACGTACTATGGTTACAGAGCGGGTAACCGCAGTCTATCTGGAAGTAGGTGCAGAGCAGCGTTTATTCCTTCAATTTTGGCCAAGTAGATCTCTATAAAACTAAATTCATACACTTTTACACCTATTCACTATGTAATGTAACTACTAAGGCTAACTTATATAGGGGTGATAGATCCCCTTTAATTTCCTACAATGTTAAAGATAATAATTCTTTGTTTTTATTTAATTGCAATGTATTTTAACGTATTAAAGCGGGTGAATGATATCAGTGACACTGTTTAACCCTTTGAGTGTTAGAGGGGTTAGCAAAGCATTGCTTTGCAATGCGTTGCATACACCTCTGGCACTCAAAGGGTTAATATTCACTACTTTATGAATAATGTAATTTTTTCTTTAACTCCTCCTTTCCCTGACGTTTGTGTTTGCCACTAGATAGGAGGCTGGTCTGTGCAATTGAGCAGTTACCATGGCAATCTTCTCAGCATACACTCTAGCATAAATGGTTCTCTGTATGAGTAGTTTTAATGCCACCTGTACACTAACTGAACTTTAGCTAGTTAGCACACATTAGGAATGAAACTGTTCACACAGAGACAAGTTTCTCTCTGTGAGTGATCCTCTGGGGCATGTGTTTTCTCAGCTGACCATACAGACAATTCTGAAGAAAATTTGTTGACATCAGAGAAATGGGAGGAATGTGGGATTTTTAAAGCTAAATTACTCAGAAACTAATGTGTGCTAAAGAGTGATACTTATATTAGTCACACTCAGTACGTTACAGCGCATTGCAATATCTCTTTAAACATGGAAAGAACCACTCTTCTCCACAAACACAAAATTTCTACCAGGCTTATCCATACTGCATGCTGGTGGATGCTACGATGCAATGATATAAGTATGATTTTATATGTAATTGTATACGCATCTACCCAGTATACCAAAAGAGTAATTACAAGAATTAGGGAGATATGCAGAAAGAAAATTAATTTTAAGGCAAAGAAACATTCACATTGACTTATAAGGAACGGTTAACCCTTGAATACTAGAAAGGTTTACAACATACTGCTTTGCAGTGCCTTGTAGACTTCTCTAGCATTCAAAGAGTTAAAAAAACTCCATTTTAATTAAGGAGGATTTTAATACGTATTTGTCCTCCTATGGCTGTGGTTACCAGCCCTATCCTCAAGGGTGCCTAACGGAATATCTTTTTAGGGGTATCCTTTTAAAAGGTTACATGCGAAAGAGTGTGCAACCAAATGGCAGAGTTACCATGTCACCTGGATAAAAATGGCGACATGAGAATCTTGCACCGCGTGACAGCGCGAGATTCTCATGTCACTTACTACAAGGTTGGATCAAATACTCCCCGGCAGTAATGTTTAACCCTTTACGGCCTATCCCATCATGCTGCCCCGGCTCTTCATTTTGTCCTCACAGAGTCCTTTAAAAATGTCATTAAATCAAAAGAAGCGTTAAAAGCCTCCAGCTAGTACAATGCATGTCTCCAGATAGAAAACCATCTACCAGAAGGGTACGTTATTGGAGAGGTAGGGAGTGGGGTACACAGTGTTTTTTCTTAAAGCAGTAGACAGTAAAGGATTCAACATTTCTATGCTGAAGAGAAGAAACAGTTGTGATCACTAAGTACAATCAATTAAAGATGTAGTATCATGTCACGTGTGTGTGTGTGTGTGAATTACACTGCATGTATCACAATCCTCAGATGATTTTCACAATAAACACGGGATCCTGGCTATTGCAAATAGGTACACGAATCTGAAGCTATTGTGGGTACTATGCTTTTGCTTCCCCGGCACTTTAACTATACTGAAATAGGTTGAGTAAAGTGCCGGGGCAGCATGATGGGATCAAGCACATCTTTCAGCACATGCAATGTTTCTCAGCTGCGGACAAAATGAAGTGCTGGGGCAGCATGACGGGATAGGTATTGGCCACAATGGGTTAAACGTTACTGCCAGGGAGTATTTGATGCAACCTTTTAGTAAGCGACATGACAATCTTTCACCGTCATGCAGTGTGAGATTCTCGTGTTGCCATTTTTATCCAGGGGACATGGTAACCCTGTCATTTGGTCACACACTCTTTCACGTGTGACCTTTTAAAAGTAAACTGTTTTTAGGATATTCCTGCTTTTGCTTAATAGAGTTATTCAGAATAATCTGTGCACAAGCAGATAATTCTGAAACACAAGGCCAGGTAGGTGTCCTGCATGACAGGATTGGGAACCACTACCATGTAGTACAGTTGGTTTGCCCCAGAACTGTTACTCATTTCCTTTGCTTCAATGCCTCCAAGACCAAGAGAGGTATCCAATGTATTGACCTGCACACCACTCTGGCACTCAGATTCTTAATCCTTTGAGTGCCACAGGGGTACGCAGAATATTGCAGAACAATGTGTTCCGCACCCTTCTGGCACTTAAAATGTTAAGTGGAATTTGGCAAGTAACTCATCAGTGAAGGAGTTACAGCAGATTTGAGCATGTTTTTTTCTCTCTAGATGCTATTGGACTACATCTACATTAGGGGAGCTGGCAGTTTCCTTTAAAGATCCGAAGGATAGGTCTATGCATTATTACAGTGTGATTCAGCCCAGCTGAACCATTTCCATAAGGGAGATCAGCAGAGTATTACACTTATTTCATGTCCCAGATTGACAAGATGTGGGCTTGGATGGAACACCTTAATCCAGTACTTAGCAGCTCCACTGACTCATCCAGAGTCAGCTGTTGGTTGGATAAGAATGATGGGCATTATAGTCAAACAATAACTAAGGAGCAACACTTTAACCCCCACCATACACTACAAGATTTGTCAAACTTTTATGAATTTAATACAGGACACGTGCAGCTATTTTAATAGATTTGCCTACCACCAAACACATATCAGAAATAATGGAAAGTCGTGGTTCTAATACAATTCAACACTAAAATTGGAGCTGAATATGATTTATTGATGCTTTGCTTGTCTCAAGCATGTTATATGGGTGTGTATGGGTGTTTTTGGGTGTTCTGTTCCTTTTATGTACTAAGAAGTCACAATGAAATCTGGAAAATGTTGCATTTTTCATATTTATGTTATAGGGCAGGGGTAGTCAATTACCAGACTTAAAGCTGTTAGGGACTACAACTCCCATGATCCCCAGCTAGCCGTTGGCTGTTTGGGAATGATGGGAGTTGTAGTCTGACTGAAGGTCAGCAGTTGACTTCTGCTGCTACATAGGTTCAAACTGTATTTGAATTAAACATTTTTTCATGGCAGTGTGTGTGTCTGTGTACCTGTATGCACTAAAGTGTTCGGACATACTCATACATACAGAAAAGTTTAGAAGCATGATTTTTATACTAACACATTAATGCACAAATAAGCAGAACTGGCAGAATCATACATCATACCACTGCACTGTGGTGTTGCTGTAAATCCCATACAAACTTATGACTGCAAACAATGCTGGCACTTAACAGACGTTGTGACACTATTTCCATGATTACCAATATATTAACAATTCATTGGGGGTCAATTATATGTACATGATAGTTCCACTTTAAGAACAGGAATTTTGACACATGTAGTTTAGGAAGTCAATGGTAGAAAGGTGAAGGGACTAGATACTGATTGGCTTGTATGAAGGACATCTACCTGGGTAAGTCAGTGGGGCAAATACACAAATTCACCAGTGCAGAAACTCTAACGCCTGTGAATGCATCTCAGTGTAAACACTACAGCATGTGATCACTGTAGTGCATACTGACAGACGGTCTTAACCATTATTATTACTTTACCGCCAGCAAGCTCCGGATGCCAGAACAATAGCAGACACAGGGAAATAGGTACACTTACGCCATTTTATTGTACAAAGTACATTGACTAAAACAAGGCGTAGAGGAAAGGAATGCCCCAAAATGCACACAGGCTGGTGTTAAAGGGAGGAATTTTGACATATGTTTCTTAGTAAATTGATGTTAGAAAACTGAAGGGACTAGATGTTTATTACAGTGCATGTAATCAGTGTCTTGTATATAAAGACATATAGGTAAGTCAATGGCTGAATGTATAAATTCTCTAATGCCAGTGTCTGTACCACAAGGTAAGCGCTACAGCATATGATCACTGTAGTGCATACTTGAGGACAGTCACCACCATCAAGCCCTGGGTAATAGAACCATGGCAGACACAGGAAAATAGGGTATACTAAAGCCATTTTCTCTACATTTTGATAATGCATTGACTGAAAATAGGGGGCAGAGGAAAGGAATTCCCCAATATACCCACAGGAAGTCTGACACAAGCAGCAGTAAGGGGAGGAAGTTGTAGGGACTAGACATTGATTATCAAGCATAATTTAGCCCTGAATTGGCATGGTACATTCTCCTCAATGTTAAAGGGTCAGTAATGTCCCATAAAAAATTGTTATAGTTTTGTAGAGGTTAAAAAATTAAAGTGGAACTACCACATCCACTAAAGTCACCCTGCAATACTTAGGCAGGTGGCGACTAGCTTACTAATCATTATTTTACCTCTCAAAAGTGCCTACGAATAAAGTTATCCTTAAGCTTCTGAGACCGGAAGCCAGGCATCACCGCGGACATCTTGAATGTGCGCCTGCTCTGTCAGTCCTCTTCACCCTTCACAGGCATTGCAGTCGCCCAGACGGCTCCGGAAAAGACTGACGGCGCAGGTGCACAGGCTATAGTTACCTGGCCGTCAGTCTCAGAACCTTAAGGATAACTTTATTCGTTGGCACTTTTGAGAGGTAAAATAATGATTATTAAGCTAGTCGCCACCTGCCTAAGTATTGCAGGGCAACTTTAGTGGAGGTGGTAGTTCCGCTTTAAACTATATTCTACAAATCCTATCTCTCAAACTGCTATGGTTTGAGAGATATTCTCTTTCAAAGTTCCCCCTCTCCCTCCCCTTCTCCTGACATCAGAGCTGTGCTGACAGCAGGAGATCCCGGTCCTGGGACAAGCCGGCTTCTCTGCAGCAGAGCCGAAATCACGTTATAGGAAAATAATTACTTCATTGGAACAGTCTACAAAGTGTGCCTGGTTTGCAAGCACACTTTGTAGACCATTCCAATGAAGTAATTCTTTTTAAATAACACAATTTCGGCTCTGCTGAAGAGCCTCCTCAACTCGCACGTCTCAAATATCCTGCTTTCAGCTTTACAGCTGACATCAGGAGAAGGGGAGGGAGGGGGGAACTTTGAAAGCGAATATCTCTCAAAACATAGCGGTTTGAGAGATAGGATTTGTGGCATATAGTATAATTTTTTAACCTCTACAAAACTAGAATAATTTTTTATGGGACGCTACTATCCCTTTAATCAAAAAGAGACACTTATTCCTAAGAAAAGTTCCATTTTAACACCTTGGATGCTAGAGACATCTTTAGCATACAATGCGTTAAAGGAACACTAATGCTACAGTACTGAATATGTAAAGGTCTCCATTCATTGAAGATATTTAATACTTTGGGTAATATTGAATCTGCTGTATTTAACCACAGGCTGGAGGAAGCAGTTTTACTGACATTTCCCACTTTGGACCCCATTCAGAATGCAGAGTAGCAATTCTGGAGCAAACTAACTGTACTATAGGAGACAAATAAAAATTCCCCTAAATCCCCCTTGATTTAAATTCTAATCCCTAGTATGCTAGAAAGGACTCCAACTTGAATCAAAGTAAATTGGAGGGGAATGTTTGTGTCCCCTATCGTGGTTTATTACAGGACTGCTACTCCTTCAGAATACAGCCCTTTGTATTGTGTCTTACACCTCAGGGAAGAGACCCCTGGCTAATATGTGAGGACAGCAAAGAAAAATTGCTTCTCTGAGCCTTGAAAAACAGCCAGCACAAAGATATTTATTTATATACTAGTGGAAGAGCCCGTTACACGGGCCACAGTGCCACTGCCACCCGGTCGCGGGGCAGTCATGCGCAGTAAAGACTGCCCGCGCCACGGCTGATACAGAGCTGGACACAGCTCAATATCAGTCCTTTTATATTTGCTGAACCCTTTGAGTGCCAGAAAGGTATACACTGCATTGCGCTGCAATGAGTTAGATACCCCACTGGCAGTCAAAGATTTAACCACCATGGGCTCAATTCAGTGACCTGTACTAATTTCTGAATTTTAGCCAAAAGTATTAGCGCACACTAAATCAACATGCTGTGCAGTGCTATTCAGTGGAATTTGTTATCATGCAGATAGAATTCTCTAAGGTATAGCTCCGCAGCACACCAGCAATACAAGTTAAGGGTAATTTAAACTTAATATGCAAACATTGTACTGACTCAATACCTCTAGGACGGTTAAAACATGCATTCTAGTAAAACCAAATACTACCCGGCAAACATTCCAGTGTCATCAAAGTAACAGAACTCCCACTCCACTCCCCCGCAAAAAAGCAAAAACAAATGAAGTCCCTGTTCCTATCACCCTCCACAAAATAAACAACACAAGGGCCCCCCCAGCCCCAATAATTCAGGCAACATCTCTCCTCCGTACTTGCTTCCCATATGAACCCCTTACCTTGATGTCATAAACCCGGCCCCCAGTTCTAATCTTTTATTTGGCCATTCCCTGTTAAAATCCACTCCCATACTCCCACTGGCTTAGAGGTGGGGTTACTTGACAATCACCATGCAGATGAAGGGTTACTCATGTCACCCAGCCATCTAACCAATGGCTTGAACAAAACTGGTGGGAGGGTTAATTTTGTAGACATTTTGGCAGCAACAGTGGAAGTGTGTTAGTATTTATTTATTTATTTTATTTTTTCCTTCATCTGTGGCAGGGACTGTTGCAAACACTGCTGGACCTCCTATATAAAGGTAAGTGCTTCTAGGAGGTGCTGGGCCTTTAACCCTTTGAGTGTCAGAGGGGTACCCACTGAATTGTGAAGCAATGTGTTGGACTCTTCGCTGGCACTCAGAGGGTTAATCACCTGAATTCTAAATCGGTGTCCAGAAAATGTTATTTGTCTTCTATGTTGTACTTGGTTTGCTCCAGCCTTAGCACATACAACTCTCCCCTATGGTCCAGTTGGTTTTCCCCATAATTACACTTCTTCATCTTATTGATTACTGCCCATAGGGTCATGTGCACAATTCCAAAGAGGTGTAAGTCGCTGCATCATGAGCATACTTCCCAACAATTCAAATGGACAAAGAGGGACACTTTTGTTTTAGGTTGAGTTACTGGGGGTGTAGCTGGTGGGCAGGGCGTTACCGATAATGATTTACAACAATACCAAAGTTTTTTAATTACACAGACTATTTTATAAACACATATACTGAAGATTACATGAACAATAATGTGAGTTTTATTGTTGTGGAGCAAAGTGATACACTTATATACAAGCCACACAGTCTGATCTCCTAAAAAAGAGGGACAAAATTGTGGGAAAGAGGGACAAAGGGATTTGGGTCTCAAAGAGGGACTGTCCCTCCTAAAGTGGGACACTTGGGAGGTATGTGAGGGCCGAATATAAAATCCCTTTTATTTAAATGAGTTAAACCACTTTCAAGTTAGAAAGATGTGCATTCTGTGAAAATGCTACAGCATAGAAATGGTTAAACGCCCAATTTACATGTAAAGCAGTTCTGATTTGTTTCCTAGGCACTAACTGCACCATTGCTCAACTTACCATATATATATATATATATATATATATATATATATATATATATATATATACAGGTTATGTTGAAAGGGGGAAATAACAAAGAAATTGAGTGAATTAAATGCAAGAGAAGAGTGGTCATTTAATAATGTGCGGTGTGCACAGATACATTCAGAACAAAGTAATTGTGTCTGACAACCTAGAAGAGCAGAAGGGCTGTTGTGGCAACTACATTATGTAATTATTAACCCTTTAAGCACCAGAGTGATGTACAACACATTGTGAAGCAATGTATTAAACATACCTCCAGCACTCAAAGGGTTGAACCAGGATGTTCAGACATGTAACCCATTCACACAGAGCCATCTTTTACTAAATGTAGGCAATATGGGTAAAATACGAAGTGTCAGAGTATAAAACTGATATTCTCTGATATTAGCCAGTGCTTTTTTTCTGAGAAAACCATTCTATTATATGTAATTGATCAAAACATAAGTATTTTACATATTAACATTATGTCAACCTAAAGAGGTGCAATCCTGGAGCAAACCAAATTTTCTATAGCAGCGAAATTAATATTCAACAAAACCCCTTTTAGTTAAAAGAAGCTTTTAACCCCTCGAGTGTTTTCCAGTGCATTTCATTTTAGTGGATTGGTTTGATAGATTGTTTGGAGGGGCTGGGTATGACCCTGATGTCAGTATACACATTGGTATCAATGGCAAAGTCAGTGGGAGATGATGTTCCATTAAGTGTGATTTCATGTCACAAGCTGAAGCAAAGGACCTCTAAAGCAGTATTTTCTGAAATACCAGTACATTGCATTTTAGTGTAACAAGTTGATAGATTGTTGGAAGACACTAGGCATGACCCTGATGTCAAGGTATACATTGATACCAATCACAATGTCAGTGGGAGATGGAGTTCTATTATGTGTGATTTTAGGGATTTAGGTCACAGGTTTAAGTAAAATACCTCTGAGTGTTTTCTAAAAACACTACCAGTGTCACTTTCTACTCCAGGAACACAATAGGAAATTAAGGAGTTAAATGTGTAAGCAGGAGGTGATTGGGTTTCTACTAGAGTACTCAGATCTCTTTTCTCTTGGGGACAATCTTTATAGTAAAATAGATTTCACCTTTGTGGAAGAGTGCTGCTGTGATAGGGGATAGAATGGTTAAATGATTAGAGGAGACTTTAAACTAGGAGTGGGGGGGGGGGTTGAAACAATATAGCCAATGTAGCCAGTATAAAAGAGGAACTCGATTAAAGAAGGGACATAGGTAGAGAGAGGGGAAAAGGACTAGTCAGTTAATAAGTATGTGTCTATGTTACAGTCTGATACAAATCATTTTTCAAACAAATGCACACGTTCAGAAGGGCAATAATGTAAAATGTATGCTTTAAAATGTTCATAGTCTGGCTGGATGATACATGATGGGACAGTCATTACAAAGAGATATGCGCTATTTAGGAAGGGTAGGGTAAACAAAAGAGGAGGAAAGGTTTTACATAAATTCATACAAGTTGTAAAACCTAGGTGTGCACCCTTCTGGTCATTTAAGAGTTATTGAAGAAATCAGGGAGAATGTGGCTTAATAGTGGGGTTTACAGGGAAATTTTGAGTAAGAAGCAAGCTTTTCGATTGTTTAAGTTAGAAGGGTCAGATACATTATTTAAAAATCAATGACTGTAAGATAATGTTCAAGCAAACAGGCTTGAAAATGAGAAAAAAATTGCAAATTATAGCAAGACAAATCCTAAAAAAGTATATCAATAGCAAAAATGTAAATGATGATACTGGACTGCTTAAAACAGGGCAAGGTGAATTAATTAATCAAGATACAGTGATGCTGACACTTTAAACATATCCTTTTTATTTGTTTATACAAATAAAGCTTTAGGCAAACAGAGAAAAGTGTACAATTAATTCCCCTACGTGCAGAAAAAAGGTGAAAATGCACCTGGTTAGTATTTGTATACACCCAAGGGTACTTAGAGAGCTTGGTTCATTAATAACAAGACCATAATACTTAGTATTTATTGATTCACTTTCATCAGGCATAGTGCCCTGTGATTGGTGGAAAGCAGATGTAGTCCTCCTGTTTAAAAAGGGGGCAATATCTAAACATGGAAATTATAGAATTATAAGTTTGACTTCCAAAGCTGGCTAGAAGGGTTACTAAAGGATAGTATTATCAAATTGTAAAAAACATGCACTTTTGGAGCAAACCACCCCCACAGTAAGAGACAAATAAACATTCCCAACATACCTCACGATTTTAACACCTGAATGCTAGAGGGGTCTTCAGCACATTATAAAGAAATGCACTGAAGACATCTAGCACCCAAAGGGTTGGGGCCTATTTAAATCAATGGGAATTTTTATTTCTCCCCCATGGTGCTTTGCAATGCATTGAAGACGTCTCTCACATTAACGAATGTGAAGGTTCCCAGGTATAGGCATAATTCCACTGAAGGGATTACAATTTCAGTTGTTTTTGAATGCTAAGGATGTTTCTAACACATTGCAAAGCAGTGCACTGGAAACCTGTCTAGCATCCAAGGGGTTAAACTCAAATTTAAATAAATGGGAATTTGCAGAAATTTCATTTCATACCTTTGGCTTTGTTGGGTTACTTTAGGATATCTCCTCTTTAGCTTGATGAATAAGGGCCTAAGGGCGGCATGCAAGAAAGTGACACAATCACTATTCACACTGTACTTCTGATTTAAAAATGATTAGAACCAAAATGTCACTGAATTGTGTATGTTTTTTATGAATTAGTGAACTTTTTCAAAAATCGGGTGGCTAAAATATAGGTTATTACTAGGAATAGGCAAAAACTTTCACCTCAAACCAAAATTGGTGAAAAATGGCACTTTTTGCTTGCTGAAAAATTTCCTGTGAAAAGTGCCATTTTTCCTCTTTTTTTTGCCTAGCTCATTGAATTGAAATCAATGGGAAGAAAAATTTTTCCCTATGACATGAAAGCTTTCTTTACTTTTCTACAGCCGTATACAAGTGTGTCAGTCTCTCACAGCATGCCATTCTGTGTTTGTGAGAGGAGAGAGCATCATGTTTTTTAGCTAGAGAGGATAGGTAAATAAAGGGGAATTGAAGCTTAGTTTAGGGAGTCTTTAGGTAGGACATTTGTTCTCTGTATTAGGGGAGTCTGGGGGCACTCTTGGGGAGAAGAAGAGAGGAAGAAGGTTGACCCCAAATACCCCAAAATCTGGTGAGACTGACTGGCAAGATACATGCAGCTGGGGTCCAAATTGCTTGCTGATTTAACTTTTATTGTCTCTACGCTGGGGAAGTCTGGGGAAAGAAGGTGTTGATTTTGTTTTTTAGATATATCTATATATATTTTTTTTGGACTGTGATAAGATAGGGTAGACAGCTTAAAAATAAATAAAAAATAAAAATAAATAATTAACAAAATTAATACATAAATAATTAAACAAATAAACATATTAGGAGACAGACAGCTGACTGGGAGCCTGATGAGAGCTCTGTTACCGAAGCAGACTTGAGAGACAGCAGACAACACTGAGAATTTTGTTGAGGGCTAAGGCAACACATCACACTCCTCCAGTTGTGTACCATAGAGAGTAAAAACCACACACACACACGCACAGTAGTTGAGTAATGTCCAACAGATGCACAAGAGGGAGGGGAAAGATGGAGCAGTGTAGGGACATGGGAGTAAAGCGTTATTTCAAAACCTGACTGCAGCAATGGTTGCTACAGCATGTGCAGTTAATGATGATGGTCCCTTCCCTACCGGAGTTAATGCAGTTTGTCAAGGTCCCACCAATCGTGCCACGCCAGTCCCCCACCGACACTGCCATACACGTCTGCACATTATAGGTTTTAATTTAATTTTTTTATCACTTGACATCATCATGAATATGTGCAAGTGTCACTTAAGCAGGAAGTTAGTGTTGTGGTCAAAGGACAAATGCATTTTGGATGCTAACACATTTTTCAAGGTATATGTTGCTGTACGACTCACAACTTTGACTTTCAGCTACTTATCTTTCCACAACAGGCGACAAAAATAATATTGTGCTGGGAAATGTTGCACCATAGGAACAAATGTGTTGGAATAGGAGAAAAATGTGTTTGAATAGGGGAAACGTTTGCTAGAATAGAAGAAAAGAGGAAAATGTTGCATTGGAGAAAAGGAGAAAACTTTCAAGAAAAAAGAGTAAAATCATCCTTTTTTCACAAAAAGTCTTGCAAGAAATTTTTCTCACATTTTGCCCACCCCTAGTTATTACGCCTAACATAGCAAAGCAGTTAGCGCTTATTTTCATGTGCCTGTATAACCGTGGAATTAATCTAGATGCATGAGTTATTCAACATCAAAACATTAGCATGTTTGCTGCATCAGAACATGTGCAATCGCTAACAGACAATACATGTATTGCTTTCAAAAATAGCTAAAGCTTCACTTGTTTGCATACCACGCTAAGAGCCTTATGCAAAAAGCTAAAGAGGATAAGTTATGGAGCATACCATACAGACAAACAGTCCAAAGTTCCCATTCATTTAAATGATGTTTTAAAGCCCCTTAAATGCTAACTAAGTCTCAAGCATTTAAGGAGTTAAATCTTATTTTAAATAAGTGGGAATTTTATGTCACCGTAATATTTTTCCTCCAGAATTACTCACCTTGTTTTTTCTGTATAAGGCAATAAAGAAACAGTTTATTGGTGAGATGATGTAGAGGGAAGATTTGGTTCAAAACCTTGGGTCTTCTGATAGTTCCCAGGTATATCAGTTTACTCATAACATGGACATTCATAAATCACAAAGGGTTACTTGCTAGAAACATATCTAAGGCAAAATATTATCAAATGTTTAATCATTGGGATGCTATAGACATCTCTGATACATTGCTTCATTTTTCAGTTGGCGAAGTCTCAAGAACCCAAGGGGTTATAAAAAAAGAAACATGAATATATAATAACTGTTTGAATTCCAGAATGGTGAGCAGCTCATTGCTATATATGATGCTTACCAATCTGACACTCAGTGGGTTAAAATTCTGCAAGGCCTTGTACATTATAAAGCTTACTGATATGCAAGGATGCGTCATCCACAAAAGGATGATATGCAGGATAGCTAAAGTGCTAGAAGGAACAATAAAACACTCAGAATTCATATAATGCTTAAATAGAAAAGGAGGTCAAGGATGAAATGGCTCCTGAAGTTTCATAGTAGAACAGATAAGGAAAAATGTTAATGTGTACCTTTATGCTTTTTTTCCATATACAAATAATAGGCCACATGCACATACATGTGCATGCTCACAAACGCACACATACACTATATCTTATATATAATATATAAATATATAAAAGAAAAAAGACTCACAAGATTTTTAAACAGTGATAATTTACTACATAGATGTCAGCATTTCAATGTGGGTTTCATATTTTCCTCAGGACCGTGAAACACACATTGAAACGTTGACATCTATCTAGTACATTTTCAATGTTAAAAAGTCCTGAGAGTGCTGGCTCATCTTTTTTTCTTTCTTTATTATGAACTCCCACAAACAGTAGCACCCAATTACACATTGGAGTGTGAGTGCTTCCCGATATATATATACATATACTTAGATAGATCTTCCTCAGCTTCTGTCCTGTGCTTTTTGTTGCCACTGTATACCAACAACTTTGATAATTTTATCTACCCATCTTTTCTTTGGTCTTCTTCTTGGGCATGTAGTAGAATCCATTCCAAAATTAGTTTGGTCCATCTACCATCATTGTTTACAAGAAATTTTTTACGTAAACTACATCGGGAAAAAAAAGGGACTTAAGATCAATGGAGACTACCTACATCACATATGTTTTGCAGACAATATCATACTCTTTGCCAGTAGTCCTGAAGAACTGCAAGAACGCATTTAAGAGCTACAACAGGAAAGCAAAAATTTGGGTCTGAAGATGACTATCAAGCAAGTCACGTTCAACAAATTTACCATACGAAGAAAAATCACAGTAGATGGAAAAGAACTAGAAGGAGTGAACAAGTATGTTTACCTTGGGCAGGAAATGTCAACAGATGGAAACACCATGATGGAAATTAACGCCTTAGGGACCCTTGACGTACCAGGACCGTCAAGGGTAAATTTGCTCGAACGACCCTTGACGGTCCTGGTACGTCACGTACTTTTTACTTACAGCGCTCTACCGGGAGCGCTGTAAGTAAAAATAGGGCATGAAATAGACCGCTCCAAGATCGGAGCAATCTGTTTCAAGCCCCATAGTGACATGCCAATACACGTGACAGGTCACGTGTACCGGCTCGTCAAAGTGCCCCTATGCGGACGTTATGGGACGGAAATGTCCCATAACCTCCAGTCCTTAAGGGGTTAAAGACAAATAAAATTGGGATGGCAAGCATTTGGAAAACTTAGTATTATTGTATTTAAGACAAATTTACCACTCTGTTTCAACCAAAATGTTTTTGACTAATGTGTCCTCCCAGTCCTTATGTTTGGCTGTGAAACATGGATACTGAATGCCAAAGCCATACAAAAATGTAATGTTACACAGAGAAGTAGTGAGAGTCTAATTCCGAATATAACAAAAACAGACCGAAAATGTGTGAATGGTTTCATTAGCAAACAAAAGTATATGCCATCATTGAAAGAGTAAAGAGCCTGAAATGGAAATGGACAAGCCACATAGCAAGAAGACCTGATGGTAGATGGACCAAACGAATGTTGAAATGGATTCTACTCAATACTAAACACCCAAGAATAAGACCAAAGACAAGATGGGTAGAGGAAATTACCAAATTTGTTGGTCCACAGTGGCAAAAGAGGCACAAGATTGAAGTTGTTGGAGGCTTGCCGAGGAGGCCTTCATCGTGCATTATGTACATCTCTGTCACCAACAGGAACCCTGAAAAGAGAGCATCATATTATTTCAGAAACTACTACACTGAACACTGTACAAATCATTGGTAAGATCTCACCTTAAATATGCAGCACAGTTTTGGGCACCAGTTCTAAAAAAGTATATTCTAGAACTGGAGAGAATACAGTGAAGAGCAACAAAATTAATTAAGGGAATGGAAAACGTGACACATGAGGAACATCTACACAAACTTGGCTGATTATACTAGAGAAAAGATGACTAAGAGGAGATCTTATCACAATGAGAGTATATGAGAGGTCAATACAAGGATCTCTCTGGTGAGCTATTCATTCCAAGGCCTGATCAAATATCCAGAGGCCACCCCTTAAGATTAGAGGAAAGCAGAGGAGGGTTTTTTTAAAGTAAGGTCTGTTACATTTTGTAATTCCTTACACAAGGATGCTGTAATGGCAGATACAATGGATACATTTAAGAGAATATTAGATACATTTCTTTCAATCGTCCAGGGTTATACTGTGTAATAATAGGCAAAACAGGAAGTTCAGATAAAGACTAACTTATTTGGCAGCAGGAAAGCTTATATAATTCTCATTTCTCTGGGTTATAAGGCAACGGTTGAACTTGATGGACTTCAACCTAATATACTATGTTAATAATTTGTAATTTCATGTAGTGTCAATGTCACTTGGAATTATTCCTGTGTGTGTTGCCAGGTATGAGTGGAGTGCAAATGAGTGAGAAATGGACATGGAGTCTGGAAATGATCTCTCCCCTGCTCCCCCCGGGCCCCATCATGGTGGGCATGAACCAGCGTGCCGCACCGCAAACACAGGAATGACATGAGCTCTGCTAATCATTTGCTAAGTGTAGCTCAATGATTGTTTAAGTTTGAACAATGAATATCAGAAACTATTGATGAACCAAATGTTAATGAGAAGGAGGAAAACTGGTCAGGTTAAAGCTTAGAATATAACTAGTGGGGTGCATCTCATCATGTAAAGTCAAACAATAGCCCAAATTGCCATTGATTTAAATAGGACTTTTAACCTCTTGATTGCTTGAGAGAGCTCTAAAGTACAGTTGGTTTCTTCCAGAATTGCTTTTGTTTTCTTTTGTATATATTTTCCCCTAAAATCATAAGAATCCCAGCAATTCTCACAAACATATTAATAATAATAATAATAATGTATCATTTTATATATAAAAGATAAAAATTATATTCAATTCCTAAGTTATGACATTTTGTGATGTCTGCTGTTTCATGTCCTCAGTAAGATATGAATATTTCATTATAGACCTTATAATCTTTTACGGATGTTTGCGTTAGTTTTCTTTTAAAATTAGGAATCAAGACCTAAATGTACAGAACTTTTAAAATGCACATGGACAATTAAAGTAAAATTAAAATGGTAAAGATTATATCACTTTACTAAATTGTCTCACTTAAAGTTGATTATGTAGTTTAAAAAGTTCACCTGACTGTGGATCAATACCATATGTGCTGTGTGGGCATTATTTTAGCTCCACTGAATTATTATTTTGGCAGAAGCCAATTAACAACTAATGGCAAGCAGACAAAGGGAATGGAGCATATAACCTCGGATTTTACATTATGTATGGCTGGGGATATATATTTTGGCCTTATGCACAGGATAAGAGGAGCAATTCTGGGAAAAAAAACTGCTTGTATCCATTGAAGTATTTGCTGTTGAAGGGTTAAAAGGCCCTTTTAACTTAATTCACAATTGGTTGACTCCAGAATCACTCATCTTTTCTTTTGTGCATAAACCCCTTTGTGTAGCACAGTCACTTTTTTATAATGTGTTCTGAGTCATAAATAAAATGTTACTGACTTGTAGAAAAACTGCCTGTTCAACTGATGGAAATGTCTTTTAAAGACAGCATCTAATGGTACTCTTTTCACCTGGATCTCCCAGCCTCGATGCATTTAATGGAAACCTCTGGATAGCCCCAACAATTAAGACTATATAAAAGTTTACATCACTCAATACCTTGCATAAATATAAAAGGTTTGTATTAAAAGTTTCACCACAACCTTCTCTAGACAGTATAACACAGCCATAAAAGTGATGAATTGAAAAGCTTTGTCTTGCATTGTATGTAACTGGAAGTGAACAAGACCACATTCAATATCATATTCCAGTACAAAGCTTGAAGTGCAAACATATGGTGCATTAGAATCAATTCACCAAACTATGTACAATATGAATACACAATCTTGTTACCATTGTATAAATAAAACACATTATCTATATGGAAAAATTGTTGATTGTCACGCTACCAATAGGTGTGATCAGAAGTGTAAACCAGTCCACACATCATCATCCAGAGTGAGGCTTGGAATGCAAACATACATTTAAATGGAAGCCAAATACCAAATGCATATTGAAGCATATAGTGAATAAACATACAACTTGTATTCGCATGAAGAAAACATGTGAAATAAGTGATATATGGTTTAAATTTAATGAAAACAGCATTTTCTTATAAGAATATAAATATTTATTCATTTCAATTATTTAAAATGAATAAGAATGAAACCTAACTGCGTTGTTAATGTACACTGCAGAAAATCGTCTTGAACTTGAACCTATAAATATCCAAATATAAAGTATTAATGGATTTGAGAACTTCATATAGACAATACACGTTTTATTTGTACAGTTGTAACATAATGCACATAGATATTTAATGGAACTAAGTCTATGACACAGTATGTTTGCACATCAAGCTGCGCTTTGGATGTTGACAGTGGATGTCATCTTTCCACTTCCATGTGCATACAGCGGACATGTGGTTTTAGACAAAGCTTTTTAACTCCTTAGTGTTGGGGGCTTTTTGACACTAGAGGATAAGTGTAACGGTTTTGTAAGACACTCAGACCAGAGGTTAGAATAAAACACAGTTTTATTGAGAGAAACAAGCAACACTGCCCCCTATGGGCTAAAATAGGTAATGACACGTAAATGGATATAGATAATGGATGTCTTTGCAAGCACAGTATGGATTAGGAGCAATACTGTCATATACAAAGAAACAGTAGTAGCTCAAGGGTAAAAGTCCAATGCAAGTAATCAGTCTCTGTAGTGGTGAGTTTAGACAACGCCCAGTAGATGGTAAGAACAGCAAGAGACTGTGGTGCGAGGTGTGAAGCACCTTAGCAGTGAGGCAGAGCTGAACACTCCAAGGACAGGCGATTAGCGAGATACCTAACACTTCTGCAAGAGCTGAATGGAACTAGAGCCAAAAGCACCCTACCGGTGCGGTAACGGAGTCACACACACTGCGAGAGCTGAATGGGACCAGAGCCAATAGCACCCTTCCAGTGCAGTAACGGAGTCACAAACACTGCAAGAGCTGAATGGGACCAGAGCCAATAGCACCCGTCCGGTGCGGTAACGGAGTCACAAACACTGCAAGAGCTGAATGGGACCAGAGCCAACAGCACCCTTCCAGTGCGGTAACGGAGTCACGAACACTGCGAGAGCTGAATGGGACCAGAGCCAATAGCACCCTTCCGGTGCGGTAACAGAGTCACAAACACTGCAAGAGCTGAACGGTATTGCCCAATAGCACCACACAGTGCGACAATTGCTATCCTGTGCTCGTAAGGTGTAAGATGGAAGCACAGTTAACGGAGGCCACAAATGCTCTGCAAGTGTTAACGGACAGGCTCGGTAATGGAGGCAACAAGCTCAGCAAGTGTTAACGGACAGGCTCAGTATCGGAGGCAACATGCTCTGCAAGGGTTAAGTGGATGATCAGTCTGCACTGCACTGTACTCTACAGTTCAAAATGTCGCCAGGTCAATCATGGAGCAGGAACGTCAGCCAAGCCAGGTCAATCATGGAGCAGGAACGTCAGCCAAGCCGGGTCAATCACGGAGCAGGAACGAACAAGAATAGTCAGACGGGCCAAGTCGGTACACAGGAACACAAGAACACAGCAACGAAAGCACTGGTACAGGAACACCACGAAAGAGCACCTGACAGGTGCCAGAGACCTGGTATATGAAGGTCACACTGGGCGGGCTAAACAAGCTCCGCCAATGGGAGCGCACCACAGCAGAGAGTGATAGCGAGATCACTGGAACCGTGATAATAAGAGTAATTTGGGACTTTATAGTATGCCTTTGTTTAACCATATTTTCTCTCTAATTCATTTTGTACAACCACACAAATTATATAACATTTTAAGCATAAGTAGGGTTTTCTTTTGCTGAAACATTATAACTATAACCCACAATTTCTTTTGATAATAAAAAATGAGACAAAAATGAATACTCCCCAAAAAACACAAAACATTTTTATAGGTTTTCCTGTGATAATGTGTGAGTAATTGAATGATAAAGTACCCCCGTCCCACCCCTTTTACGGATGTAACATTGCTCACCTCAGAGCAGCAAGATGAATCGCAGAGAGGGAGAATCTTCAGGGAGCAAAAAAAAAAACCTGAAAAACCTGTCAAGGTGGGCAGGGTTTTCCTTATGTTCACAGTAACAAGATTGTCCTTGCTGCAACCTGTCCGGTCAAGAGACCAGATTACACATCTGAGGGGAGGTGGCTTATACTTGGTAAAATGGGCAGGAGGGGGATACTTTATCATTCAATTACTCTTGAACTACAACTCTGAGAGTACTGAAATAACACTCTCTGAAATAACACTCTCCATGGCCCATATACTATGAAGATTAATTGGAGCTGCTGTTTATATGAAACGTTACTGTCAAGTTGAAAAAAGTTTTCTGCTCCGTTCAGACTTTAGCTTGCTTTATATGGAATTAAAATTTGCCAAAATGCTATACTAGCTATTTTTCTGTTAAATAAGTTGTTTTTGAGACATTTTGATGGCATAGTGTGGCACTATATGCTAGTTCCTTGCACAGAATGATAATTAGTTCACGCTGTAGCTAAATGTATTGCTTTCTATGCAGGATTTCTTCATAGCACAGTGTGTGATAATATTGGCTCAACATAGTAACTAACTAGATAAAGTTCCATAATGTGCCACTAACAAATAAAGAGAGAGTGCAGTAGGGGGAGGCAGGTATAAATAGACTGGGGAAGGGAATGGTTGACATAAGTCAGATATGATTGTTGCACTAAAATCCCATAATCCCTGCAAAAATACCAGTTGAAGGCATGGTGTAGCACAATTCATCTGTGAAGGACAGTGGCAAGCTGCTTCCAGTTGTGTTGCTTATCCCATTGTAAGCAAGCCAAATTAAGCCCTGCTACTACTCACAGTGATCTTGTCAGTGAAAGAAAGTTATCTGATTTGCAGAAACAGGTAACTACATTTCAATAATTATGTAACAGATGTTGCAAAGTTTGAAAAAATGTTGCAACTTCCAGCTGTGCATCATATGACAACCTATGAGCCATCTATGTGAAAAAGAAGACATTTAAAAAGGCTCAAGTGATGTATAAAAATGTGAATCACCCTGTATTGATAGTAGATTGAGCCATAAATTATTGCAAGATGCTCCCATTTTGTATGGCACTGTAACATGGTCTAACGTTTAGATAGTACAATGTATACAAATTATGCAGTTGCCTCTATACAGTCATATTGTAAGGCTTATAACTAGGAATTTATTTTGCTTATTCATTTAAACCACTTTTATACATCCCACCATGTAAGTTTAGTAAAAACAGGTTATATGTTCCACTCACAACACTCCTGATAAGGAACACCTCGCACATAAGAATGAAGAAAAAAAGAAAGAACTGGAACACTGAGCCATGTCATCCAAGCTGCCTGTGAACGAGATACAGAGTGGTTCGTGCAGCTGTGCACCTGTATCTAGGATTACTGTATATGAAAGGTAAGGTAAAACCGTATTTGCAAATAATATAAATGCTATTAAGGTACAAGAGGACTATAGCATTTCAAAAGTGGGATATCCATTTCGGAAATATATATAGTTATCTCGGGCCCTGTGCCGTATAGGTATTTATATTATTTGCAGTACAACTTCTTGCCTTGTCTCTCAACTAAGGAACAACTTAACAAATCCCGGACATAAGCTATAGTCATATATCTGGCACATGTAGTTTTCTATATAGGATTCCCTTGTGCACTGTTTAAAGCATGTGGCACATGAGGTACAGATCAAAGTAATGTGTTTAGGAATCTTAAATGGAGAAAGATGCAATCACATTTGTTACTTAATTTCAAGATGGAAATGATTCCTTGGTTCATTTACTTAGCGTTACTGGAATATGAGCAAAATAATTAGCATTTTAGCAACACTCAGATGTTTATTTTTAAAACATTACTTGTAAACGGATGGAACTAGAAGGAATGTTAGGTTTATTTCAATTAAATTTTAAAAGTTAATGTTACATTACATATGTTAGCCAAACAGAATTCAAACCTTATACACCAAATGGCTGTCAAATTATAGTGCATTTAATTTTTTTATTAACCTGTTCATTACGTTAAGAGCATGGCTATTGCTAGTCAATGGAATTTTCTATTTGCCTTGATGACTATATATTTTTTCATGATCTGAAGTATTTTCCTTTCTCCATTTCTGCATTTTAGTGGGTTCTTAGAGTATTTGTCCATTTCAGCAGTGCTAGTCTTATGTATTCTTGCTTTTAACATTAGCTGTGTTTTTTGGTTCTGGGTGTCTCGATGTACTGCGGTTGATTAAGGCTTAAAACGTCAGCAATTTATAAAACCAATCCAACATGGAAATGGAAGATTATATTACAGTGAGACCCTCACCAAGGTAATCCTTAAATACAAAGCCCACCATGACTTCCATTGTTTAAAAACGTCCTTGAACCAACCTTGTCATTGGGGTGTAAGTTAAACTACCGATCTGGACCTTGGATTTGTACTTACTGCTAACCATCAGCTGGAGATATGTTTTTATAGGTCTGATAATATCAGATTTAGAGTACAGTTTGATCAAAAATGTATAAGCTTCCATAACATAACTGGCTAGGAAGCATCATATGACCATTTTTCATTTAATCCATTGGAACTACTGAGTGCTGACTAGATAACATGTCAGTATCACATATTTCAATACGAATGACAAACTGTTACGTAAATAGTGCACAGTGGCAGGGGTGTACCTACAGGGGGTACAGAGGATACAGAGGGGGTAGAGAGGCTGTGTTGGAGCCTAGCATTCTAAAGTCCTGTAGGTTCTGGTTAGGGTCTAGCACAGTGCAATGAAGTGTAATACCTTAATGCACTTTGAGATGTGCCAAATCAGTGAGTGTACACTACGAGTTTACATTATAATTAATGATCAGATGGAGATGCCAGTTTGGCTTCTTTGACTTCCAATATTTCAGTTTGTGATAACAACTAACTCACTAGCATTCTAGATGCTTAACTAACCAAACAATATTTCTAAGTCATTTTTATCTGCAGTCTACAGTTTTAGGTCAAAGAACAAAGTACAGGGAGAAAGAACAGAGTAAAACATAAGACAAATTGGACCCAAGCTAGAGGGGAAGGGGTAGACCTCTAACATGTGTTCCAAGCCTGCCCCCCACCCCCACAGATGACCCAATGCAAACCAAATGTAACCAAAAAAAGCTACTGACAGATGAACACTAGAAATGGGTTAGCTTATCAAAATGGGAGTTACCAAAATAAGACCATCATTTTAAAAACATGATGTTAACCCTTTGAGTGTCAGAGTGGTTTGCAACACATTGCGGACCAATGTGTTGCACACCCCACTGGCACTCAAAGAGTTAATCTTGCAGATGCAATTGGAGCAAAATATAGCACACAGTGTTTATTCCCATTATCCTCAAGGTATGGCACCACAACAACTGTAGTGAAAAAGAGGGAAACAAATTAGATATTAATCAGAATTGAAAGTTTATACATATGTAGCATCACTATATCCCACTTGGGTATCATTCTTGGTATAAATATCCAGTAGACCTATTAATCTGCAAGGGAGGTGTTCTGGAGGTCACAAGGGTTTTCATGTTGACAATAATGATTAAACTTTCAACTTTATTCACTTAACATGAAGTTATCAGCACACAAAATACTATTTTAGTATATATAATTGGTGCTATGTCAACACATTACACTGGTAATAGTGAACTCATTCAGTCTAACAACTAGACTTAAAAAGGACCAAAGTATGAAATGATGTTTGTCATTTCTGTAGTCTGTGTTGCTGAGTACCCAGAAACAGAAGGTTTATAACACAGAACAAATTACAATGGAAAGGCACATCATAGCTCCATAGTGAAAATCAGATAATAATCTCCCCTTATTTATCAATAACACATTCACAAAGTCAGGCCTTGTACAAATTATCTGAAGTTATGCTCAAAGGCAGTTTTTAGTCCTTTGGATAATAGAATGTCTCCTTTGCATTGTTAAGCATGTTAAAATATTAACTTTGTTGTCAACATTTGAGAGACTTGTGAAATACATCACAGGGGTACCAAATGCATCATAGGAGCAAATAAAAATTCTTAAAATTCCCACACATGATAGTTTTTGATCACATGAATTCTATTAGATTTCGAATGCATTACTTCACAAGCAGGAGACCTCTCTAGAATTCAATGGGGGTTATGCACTAAACTGTGATAAAGCAGAGATGACTTCTCCTGTGATAGTTACATAGTAGTTTAAGTTGAAAAAAGACTCGCATCCATCAAGTTCAACCCTTTTCCTATTCTTGTTTACCACTGTTGATTCAAAAGAAGGCAAAAAAAAACATGATATCACTTCTCCTGTCCCTATGGTATTCTATGGAGCCCATGCACTAAGAACGCCAAAGTTGGAGAAATCTTAATGCACTGGCTCCATAGAATAAGTTAGTGTAGAAGTGGTATCATTGGAGAAGTTATCTCCTCTTTATCACCTCTTTATCATGCCTCAGTGCATCTCCACCAATGTCTTCAAGGCCCAGTTTAAAACGGCGATATTTTTTGTTTGTCCCCAGGGGTGCAAGTGGATTGCCCCAGAACTGCTTTTTGTCATCTTAGTAAATCAGCCTCTATATCTCATTCATATATTTCATATATTTTTCTTAAATGTTATTTATGCATGATCAAGTTAACAAGAAAAAGATGATCTTTGCATATTTAAAGATACATTAACATATCTTTATCTTACATAACTCTTTCAATGACAGTAAGGTATCCAACTTATTGCAGTGACATGTATTGGATAACTCTGGCATTTGTCTGTGGAGGTGGACATGACAGGAGTTAGCAGGACTACTTAGTCTCAAGTACCGCACACTAAACATAGTGATCTTCTGCAAATAATGCACTCTTCCTGCTTCAATTTAAAGTAATAAAAAGAAGTTCCAGTGGGCCTAGTTTAAGTTTCAGTACATTTTCTTTCAGCTTTAATGTCTGTCTATATGGATTTGACATTCTTGACTGAACAAAGGCACAAGGACAACTTTCATTGTGACCATTAGGATTTAGTTAAGTTATGTGAGCGTTTATTATTAGTGTTCCTTTAAATTTTATGACTAGCCTCATGAGTATTGCTTCTGAATACCTGAAATTCTTTGATGAAATAGAGGAATGGTTTATATTTGCTACCGATGTGGTATAAAAAGAAGTAACATACTGTAAATGCAAATGACTCTACAATGTCAGGGATGAGCAACCCAATGCTCTCAACCTGTTGGACTACAGATGCCATCATCCTTTGCTGAGAAATGCATAAAGTACACATATGTTTAAACTTGGTGTTCTACTATTATAATCTTCTATTTCCTCACCTATTTATGAAACTTGAATTAGTAATTCAGCCCAACATAATACATCATGTGTGACCTCTTGTTGCACTTCAGATGTGAACAGCCTCAGGTTTTGTTTCACTGTACAGCATATTATTTAAGCCTTGTAACCTTAGACCATCTTGCTGAAATATTTCTCTTCACGAATCCATGACTCTTATAGCTAGTCTGTGCCAAAATCAACATTGATTTACACTGAAAAGTTTTAAAATGAGACATGGTAGGAAATTTGAAAATGTTTATAATTTAATAAATATCTTAAATATGTATATAATTAAAATATAACTGCAATAACTCTTTAAATTGGATTGCATCAACAACTGTGTTATATAAAATGTATAACCATTCCTTTTTCCTGGCAGTCCTATGAATATGATGAACCATTATAAAACATTGATACATTAATGTGGGTGATTCTACAGCAAACCAATTTCACCATACAGAGGAAATAAATAGTCCAGTTGAGTTAACCATTTAGTTGCTAAAACATTATAGGAGGCATCCTTAGCACACCCTCCAAAACTGCTAAGGTCCATGACGTCCATACCAGTTAGAGGTATCTGGAGAGGTAAATTACTGTACTTACCATGTCCTTCAGTGCTGGTTCTCTTCAGATGCACCAGTGATCTGTCAGGGTCCACTGACATAATCATGTGCATGCCCACTGACATCAGCCATAACTCATATGTTCAATGGCCACCAAGGAACAGCAACTGAGGTTGGGGAGCTTTAACATAACTCATATCTCAGACCCTTTTCCCCCTATAAACGTATGGGTATCCTTGTTGGAAAAGGAAGACTCTACTCTTTCCAAGAAGGGAAAATATGAAGGGGTTAATACTAGGAGATAGTGCGATCACCTGACATTACATAAAATAAGAAGGGGCTGGAGGGGGGCTCATACACTGCTTCCTCAGCCTTGATCCACTGTCCACCTGTAATGACAAAACGTCATACACCGCTTCCACTATCCATTGGTAATCATAGAACCACATACACTACTTCCCCTGTTAAATACTGCATGTCTTCATCCTTCTTCAACATAAAACATACTGGAGGCACAGAATGCAAGACAACTAGAAGTCAAAATTAGAGAACTGGAATACAAATACAACTTCAATTAAAGGTCAAGGATGGCATGGCTTGTGAAGTTTTATAGCAGAATAAATGAAGAAAAAAAATCTTTCTTCATATGCATTGTTTACATACCTAGTATAGGCAACACATACATTCACACACATGCACATAGAAGAAGGGCAGATTATATAGAAAGTGGGGTAATCAAATTGCAATAGTCCCTTCAATTAAATGGAATAAATAAGATATGATGAGAAGAGCAGTGGGGTGGAGGTAGAACATTTTGGTTTTGATGAAAAGAGATGCTATATCTCACGGGTAGGCAACTTTTGTAACTCCAACTGCTGGAGAAGTTCTCATTACCCAGCCAACCAATGGCTTGTCATAGTCCCCAACAGTCCTAAAGGTTGTCTACCTTTGCACTATCTCATGATGTCAGTTACGTCTTTGATATAAATGGCAAAATTGTAATTTGTAAATGTGCAGGACATTTGAGGTAAAAGTTGAATTAAGTGAACAATATCTGTGGATATTAACATATTAGCAAGCATAAATGTAGGGGAGCATGTACCAAATAATAAAACAGTTACACCAACAGTAACAAAATACCATATCGGTAACAGTGAAAAAAGAAAAACAACAAGGAATAGAAATAATTCATGTACATGAAAGCTAATACCTCTTACCTAGACAAGAGCAAAGAGAGCTGCAACAAATTTCCCTCCTCCTCCTATTTTTAGGTTGAGTTTGTTTGCTCTTATTTACCCTTGTAACACTGGTATATATATATATATATATATATATATATATATATATATATATACAGCTATCTTGTAATCTTTTACACAAAGGACCATTTCACCAGCCTTGCTCTCCCCCTTAAAGGGGAACTGTCACCCCAAATAAAGTCCCACCCCAATAATTAGCCATCTAGTGATTAACTTACCAGTAGTACTATTAGCCAGCCTAATTACTGTGTTACTCAGAAATCCTACTTCTGCCAAGACTAACGGCCAGGCAACAGCACCGTAGGTCCCTTCTGGTACCTTTAGGTACTCTCCTTTAGGAGGTGTTGCATGGTACCTAATGGTACCAGAAGGGACTGATAGTGCAGGAGCATGGACACCTGCAAGCAAAGATGTCTGCGCTGTTGCACGGCCGTCAGTCTTGGCAAAAGTAGGATTTCTGACTAACGTGGTAATTAGGCTGGATAATAGTACTGTTGGTAAGCAAATGGCTAGATGGCTAATTGATTGCAGGGGCTTTATTTGGGTGATAGTTCCACTTTAAACATACACTCTAATGCTTCAAAATGTGTGCCGGGGGAGTGTCCTGCTTCTCCACTTGTGCTTTGTGCAGCACTGTTCATCTAACAGGCCCTGGTGACTGAGCATAATATCACAGAGCTCAGGTACCAGAGCTTGTCAGGTGAACTGGGCTTCTCTGTCATAAAGAAAAGAAACAGGAAGGTGATCATAGGGTTAATATGAAGATTAATTTCAAGTAAAACTCCAAAAATGTAGCTCCACTCATATTTGCCAATGGCCACTATTAGGGATCAGTAAAGTGGCTTGAATCACTTGTGGGGGACAGTACACTGAATACCACATAGATATCATTCAAATCCTCAGTGCTTCAACTTGTACTCCCAATAAAGAAGAGAGAAAACCAGCAGAAAATAGAAAACCATACAGGCACTTTATAATATATAACATAAATAGCTACTTGTATTATTAAAGGAAATCTACTCACAGTCAATGTTTAAGCAGTATAAGCAGGATCTGCCAGAAAGAAGTACTCATCTTCACGATGCAATGTATATTATACAGATGTAATTTATTCAAAAATAATGTTTTAAAACACTTAAAAAGGGAACCAACGTGTTTTTGGATCCTCACAACCCTTTCATCAGGGTCTCTCAATTATAGGGAGCCGACTGCCGCAATGTCTGCTCTTTTAAATTACACAGCCGCCAAAAAGAACCAATCAATTTGCACATCATGAATGAATAAATTGGACCGGCATTACAAAGCTGGAGAAGGGTCATATGACAATTGCAAAACAGAAATGTAACTATTATCCAGCCCGCATTGGTATTTACAATAATACAATAAATAAAATAGAAATATTTATACATGCATAAAAATTATTGTATATATATCACTACTCACAAACAACTGCTGTTATAATTGATTAACAATTAAGAAAACATAATTGATAAATAGTAACAAAACTTATATAATGATAGTTCATAACAATCAAAGGTTATAGAGTGTTATATTTGATCAAAAATAACCTTTATAAATGCTTATCATAAATTACCCAAAAATTGGATAAACATCTATCTGAAACAGCCATAAATTCTCAAGAGAAACTCTTGTATCTGGCTCACAATATACCTTACCAGCACCCAAAACAATTAAATACCAGATGTGAAGCTGATCGCTTCTTTCTGGCTGATCCTGCTTATACCAGAGTACCTGTACCTATATATCTGTTGAATTCCAAACAGCTGGTTAAACATTGACATTTAATAATACAAGTGTATATTTATGTTATCTATATATGTAGAAGAGAAAGCCTCATTGCATAATTTATGATTCCTCAGGACACAGAACATAATTTATGTCTCCTCAGAAGACACACACACACACATAGAACAGAATAGCTCATTACATAATTTATATCTCCTTAGGAGACACACACATCCAGGGGTGGCAGTAAGGAGGAGTTACTGCTCCCATTGGGTGATTCATCATGCATGGAGTTGTCCTGCCCCACTATCCAGCCCGCCCACAACTATACAACTTACCAAAAAAACTAAATGTCTGCCACTTAATCCTACACCACAGATAAACACACGTACACTATCCAACTCAGGAAAGAAAAAGCACAAACACCCCACACGCACACACATACACACCACACACATATATACTTTGACACACACACACACACACACACACACACACACACACACACACACACACACACACACACAGTCACTAACTCTGACTCCCAGGGGCCTCAGCAGGACCTGTAGTACAGCCACTGAAGGTAAGCTGCAGCACCAGGGGAACAAAATGGCACTCAAAAAGTTAAGGTAGGTCCTCACTGCTCAATTATTTCTTGACTGTCATCATTTGCCATACAACAGAGAGGACAGCCAACCATCAGGTACACACTTAACCCACTGACTGCCACAGGGTTGTCTATTAACTTTTACCCATCAGGGAGTGTGTTCAAACCCCTCACACTGTAAACTTGCATTTCCCTCCCACTTCTCCTCCTTCCCCAGCTTATTACTAACACTTTTCCACATTTTTGTTAAGCCCTGCCCCTACTTGTGATTAAGCCCCACCCACTTTTACCCTAAATTGCCACACTGGTCTCTCCACATCAGCACCACATGAGTCCCCTCCAGGGACTCCACAAGTCAAAGTTCCCAGGTATCCCACTATCCAACCAAGGAAAAAAATAAAATGGCTGCCCCACTCACGCAGCACCAAACACACATACAAAACCACCAATAAATATGCACACACACACACACACAGCGCACCAAACACACACACACACAGTCACTCACTTTGACTCCCAGTGGCCTCAGCAGGACCTGTAGTACAGCCACTGAAGGGAAGCTACAGCACCAGGGAAACAAAATGGCACTCAATGGGTTAAGGTAGGCCCTCATTGCTGAATTATTTCTTCACTGTCATCATTTGCCATGCAAGACACAGGACAGGCAGTCATCAGGTACACACTTAACCCACTGACTGCCACAGGGTTGTATATTACGTTTTACCCCTCAGGGAGTGTGTTCAAACCCCTCACACTGTAAACTTGCATTTCCTTCCCTCTTCTCCTTCCCCAGCCTATTACTAACACCAAGCCCCACCCATTTTACCCCAAATTGCACCATTGGTCTCTCCACATCAGCACCACATGAGTCCCCTTCAGGGACCCCACAAGTCAAAGTTCCCAGGTATGAATACACTTCCAACTGCTATTTAACTCTGACATACCTTAACGCTTTGACTGCCAGAGGGGTGCACAATGCATTGCAACGCACCCTGGCATTCAAAGGGTTAACATGCTGCTATAACACGCCTTTTATTTTCTGATTTCCATTTGCACGACCCACACACACAGGAAAAATACTGCAATTCTGGCCCAAAGTAAAAGAAAAATAAAACAACATTGATGTAATGGCGTACCTCCCAAGTCTCCATCTTTAGGAGATATTACTGCTTCCTACCTCCCAAGTGTCTCTCTTTAGGAGATATTAGTGCTACATGTCTGTGTTTATCAGTGTGTCTACATTTCACAAATGTATGCCCAATGCTCATAACATAATGGGCAATGCCGTCCCACATTGCTAGTATATTATAAAGCACCACCATGGTCTTCTATTTTCTGAGGGCTTCACAGGGCACAAGTGAAGTAGTGAATTGAGACACCACTTGCTCCACTGATATACTGGGAAAGCACATTACCATCATTCACTTATCAGTGCATATGGCATATTAACCCTTTTAGTGCTAGAAATGTGTCCATTACATTATAATGCATTGAGTTATGGAAGGTCACAGTCAATAAAATGCTGATTACTGAAATTCTAAAGAACTTATAACCAAATGTACTGTTATCTGGTCCCCCTTTAATTCAGAATTCTTATGAAAAAAACACAGTATTTTAGTTCCTGCTCTGACCGGCATAATTACATTTTATGAGTTCTACATCAAAGGGGATATCCTTAACCAAATGAGATAGAATAGTTATGTTACACTAATTAAGACTAGCATACATTTGGGTGATACTTTCCCTTATAAAAAATACTAGTTTCTGTAGGAAAATAACCTTATCAGTAACTGTGACACACTGGGCTGAACTGGGAGAAGAACTTTCCAGTGAGTAAATATTGCATGTTATCATTATTCTGTGGTGATTCTGTATCAAAAATAAATAGCTGTAGACAGTATTCAGTTTGTATTCAATGGAGAGTTTTGATGGATCTCCATGTTCATCCAAAGAAAAGGCATTATCACATAGAGGAGTCACATCTGTAACTAATTAATTCACCACGTACGTTGGTTGCAGTTTGGAGATGCATTTTAAAGTACTTTGTAACTGCAGAGCTTTTAAAATAGAAGATATTCATTCTTCTAGTTAAAAAATGAGAAGAAATGTATTTGGTTCTAATGCTGTATTCTTGATGAAGATCTGTTAATGTAGACCTGTCATCCTAATACAAGTTAATTTCATTTTAAAGAAATTTACAAACTGCTGTACTACTTCTGCTGTACTAGTATTTTAGTAAAATAAATAGTTTTTATGGAATCAACTTTTATTTTCGAGGAACTCACTGCATCATTTTATCTTGACACCTAAATAGTCTTTGTGCTAGCTCAAAAGTTTAGTAACTCAGTGTTCTGTTAGAAAAGCCCCAGTGTGTTGTCTCTGCCTACATTCTTTTTTGGGACAGCGGGTAATAATTTTCACACTGTAGATTAACTCATCAAGTTTTGTATTTGCATTTGTATAAAGTGCCATATTTTGACACTGAAATACAAAAGTGCTAAAACTTAAACTCTTTCACCAAATATGACTGGTCTTACAGTTTTACAATTCATTTAAAATTAACAAGCAACTTTAGTTGATTAACAAAACCTACCTGATTTTCTTCATCACCAATACAGCATTCAATACTATATACTATGTTAACCCCCTTAAAGGGATAGTAATGGCTGCTTTTAAAAAAACGTTAATATTGTAGATATTTAAAAAAAATTAATTGATGTAAGCCCGGTCTCTCAGACATGTATAGTTTGAGAGATATATGCTTCTAAAGTTCCCCCTCCCGCCCCTTTCACAGATGTCAGCACTTTAGCAGACAGCATGAGATCCTGGTCCCAGGACTGGCCGGCGGCTCTTCAGCAGAAATGAAATAGCACTGAGCCGCTGTCTGTTTTCATTAACAGAATCTCATGCTGCCATCTAGAGCACTGACATCTGTGAAGGGTGGGGGGGGGACTTTAGAATCTTATATCTCTCAAACTATACATGTTTGAGAGACCAGACTTACATCAATTCATTTTTTTTCCTTTTAATATCTACAATATTAAAGATTGTTGTTTTTGACATCTACAATATTAAAGTTTGTTAAAAGCAGTTTGTGTACTGTACACATGTATTCAGGATAAAATAAGCCAAAAACAGAAGACAATTCTACTCTGCATCATACAAGTTACTTTAATTTGAACGCTCTGTAGAGCATATATTATGCTAATGTGTTCACTTGTTTTAAAGAATGTGGGTATGGTCGCATATTTTGGTCAAAATATGTTTAAGCTTGCTTACCTCGCCAAGGTACCCCATCTTAAGCAAGTCCTTTCTAATGCATATTGCCATCATTGTGGCTTACGAAAATGCTTTATGTTAAAATCTAAATCAATCTAATGCCTTCATGGCTGAACTGGCCTTCTTTCAAACAAGGATCACTTGCAGTGAATGAGTGGAGACCCCAAGAATGGAACATTCCCAATAGTCCATTTATATCAGGAGTAATCAACCCTGGTTCTCAAGAGATACCAACAGTGTATATTTTAAGGATATCTCAGCTGGAGCACATGGGAACTAATTTGTGGCTCAGCCATCTTAATTGATTCCCCTGTGCTCATTCAATTGTATCCTGAAAACATGCATTGTTGGTAGTTCTTGTGGACCAGGCTTGGCTGCCCCTGATTTATATAGAAGTCTATACCAACCACTACTATAAACTGCATTGAGTTTCCTTTATGCATGGATAGAAAAAGCTTTCTTTTGGCACCATAAGTAAAAAAAGAAAAAATAACTAATGCAGTGTATAGGACATGGGGGAATGTGCATGCGGTGGAGGGCTGGAGGTGTCATGACCCATCCATCCCAATATGGACTAATGTAACCATGAAACACTTATCTGGTTTTGACTTTGGACACGTCTGAACCAGATGCAGAATTATGATGTTAGAGCACATTTATGTTGACAGTAGCTTGAAAACGTTTGAGCAGCTTCACAGGGGGTTTGGGATCACGTTTTTTGTATGGTATCTCCATTTATGCCATGTGCTTCAAACACGGGGGGGGGCAGTTACCCATCACTGAGCGGTTTCACTTACTCTCTTCTGCACTGGCCAATTGGCTGAACAGGCCGGTGTGCTTTATTTAATGATGGCTTCATTCTTGCTTTCCCAAATGGCGATCTCCCTTTGAGACAGAGATGGGAGTTGGACCTGGGGATGCCGGAGGAGTGGGAGTGATCCATGGCCAAGACTAATTCACTAGGGACATCTTTGCATTTCTGATATCAAATCATCCAATTGAAAATTATTCACTGTGTATACTTTATTTCAGTTAGACTGCATAGGATGGATACTAGGGATAATTACTTATATGACAGATGAATTCAAGCCACTGGTACTTTTCTGGATCTTGCATGGGACTGTCCTGAGGACTTCAGGTTTTAGGAGTGGACCTTCTCCTCTCTGTCAGGGGCCCCGAACAGACCACAAACCCCGGCCCTGCTTCTGGGTCATTTGTCAATTTTCCTTGATGAGCTAGACACCCACCCTGTTAAATCTCTTCTGAGAGAGACTTTGGTTATGCCAAATAACATAGTTACCATGACATGGATGTCTGTCTCCCAGCCCCCGCTGAAATAATTGGGTGCATCTGGTGGCCCAGAATCTTCCAGACTCCCGTTTAATATACACTCACAGAGGGACCCCAAAAAGGTTTCATGCAATTTGGGGAGTTTGGATATCTCAATTTGGATTGAACCCCTCTCCCTAGATTTGTTTCTGGAGGTGGTAGTGTGCTGGGGGGTTAAGGGTGAAAACGGCCTCCTCACTTGGAGAGAGATTCCCCCCCCCTTTTTTTTTGCCTTTGTTGGGGGTTTATTTGTTTACATAATTTAAAAATTCTTCCTGAATGCTTTGGGATGATTGAACTGTACATTCAGCTGTGCTCTGTTTTCTCATCCATTATACATGCCTGGAATGGTACTATGTTGACTTCATTGTTTTATTTCATGCATTGTCTTGCTCTGTGCTGTATTTGAAAGCTGTCCTTAATAAAAATATAAAAAAGGAAAAAATAGTATATATATATATATATATATATATATATATATATTACAAACAAATCTGTGATCACGGCGATCTGTGTGCTCATAAAACCACCATTATCTACCTCTCATATGCAGTCAATTAGATCGCTACTATCCAATGCTCGTATAGTGTACCGAGCCTAGAAATCTACCTCAACTTTATACAATAGGAGAGCGCTCCAATAGACTGTAAATCAATAGTTATATTTATTAAAAATATAAAAAATGAAAAATATGAAAAAACATATATAATAACACAGCTAAATAAAATGCTAGCAGTATAACCAATACTGAAATAAGGTGCTAGTATATAGTCTATAGCTCCGGAGCTGTACAATCGTTGGTGCACTTCAATTACAGATGATAACTGCAATCTATATCTGAAAATAGGTGTTGATAGCAAAATTTCAATATTCACAGAAAACGCTAAATTATGTAGGGTAATAAATTTAGAGCATGATGTTTGTTCTATAGATAGGGGTTCATATAAAATGGCAGATTGGGCAAAGAAATGGATGAATTGTAATGTGAGAAAGTGTAAAGTTATGTATTTCGGAAGAGCTATCTATGAACTTAATGGCATCATTCTAGGACACTCATTGCTTGTGAAAATCTGGGAGTCCTTGTAAAACTGTAAACATGGAAACAGTGATCAGTGTCAAAGCATCAGCAAAAGCAAACAAAATACTGTCTTGGATAAAAAGTGATATTGAAGCAAGAGTGGATAACATCATTTTGCCACTCTGCAGATCATTTGTAAGACTTCAACTTGATATGCAGTGCAATTTAGACACCAGTTCTGAAAAGGGTATTTTAGAATTGGAGGGAGTACTGGGAAGTGCAACAAAATTAAGAGAATGGAGGATTTGAAGCATAATCAATGTCTAGACAAACTTGGTTTATTTACTGTAGAGAAAAGATGCCTAAGAGAGAATGTAGTTACATTGTACATGCAAGGTTAGTACTAGGATCTTTCTAGTGATCTTTTCTTCTAAGACTGGGTCAAATAACCAGGAACAACCCCTTATGAGTACTGGAAAGACGGGTTCAGCTTCAGCAGAGGAAGGGGTTTTTTACAGGAAGGACTGATCAATTGAGGAATTCTTTGCCCAATGATGTGGTAATAGCAGAGACAATGGATCTAACAGGAGTGAATATACAGGTTATACTATACATTGCTAGATAAAACAGGAAATTCTGGTAAATATACTAATGCTCATTTTGGAAGCAGGAAGGCAATTCAAATTGTTGGGGGTTATAATGAGGCAAAGAGTGAAGCTGATGGTCTTTTTTCAAACTACTACTATGTTACTATGTGCATGTGACTGTAAGCCTTTAGGTTGGTTTCACCAATATAACATCCACATTCAGTGCATTGCATCATATATACAACATTTGAGGATGTACATAATTCAGTATTGTTTTCACAAATGTGTTGACATAGTTTGCAGGGAGATTTGTTGCATGGGTTGGTTCCATTTTCAGTGTTTGTCCATTCAGTGATCAGTTTTTCTATTAACTAATTTTTATTTCAGATACTGTGGTTGTCTAAAGGCAAGCATGGGAGGTGGGGGAAATATGTCTTCTAACACTGCATCCTCTGTAAGCAGGAGCTGTAACAGTTTGATGATGTTGCATATTTCTTCTAGTGCGGAGTTGCATATAGCCACTAGTGGTATAAGTATAGTGCCTTCCTTCACATTTATTTTAACAGATGTTCATAGGGTGTTCTCTTATTTCTTCGTTATTACTCTTGTTTTGTAGCCTGTTTGACTCATTCAGACAATGTTTTTAAATGATTATTGTGGTTGTTGGCATCACAGTATATGATTTAGTTAGTATCTGATAGCTGGCTATAAATGATTACTTGTTTAGTATCAGATGGGTAAAAGCTGGAGCTATGAAGGTAACCACCTCTCTATGGGTTTTCTGTATGCTTTAGATTTTTAAGGTTTCAAGCAAGACCCTATTTCCTTTGTTTTATTTTCCTAAGCACTTGCCACCTTGTATTGTTCAAACTCTTAAATTGTAACGCGACTTGTAAACTTGTGGACTATATAAATAAGCATATTAATTTACTCATTCATATAGATGTGTAGTTTGCCATTAAATATGTTGGTTGTGTCCTGGAATTGAACACATTCTACAGAGAAATCCATTTTAAGTTTAATAGATGGATGAAAAACATTGAAGTTGGGCTAAAAAACGAAAAAAAAAAAACATTGCTTCCTAGAGAGGTCTCCAATTCATTTTTTCACAATGCATTGAAGACCCATTTTAACCACTTTACCGCTAAATCACCCCCCGTGCTAAACATTTTTTCATGATGTTGTTGCATTTTACAGTCAAATGACAATTTTAGGTTTAATTCTATGAATGAACCACACATCATGCACTGTTTTTTCAGAAGTCATTGCACTTTAAAATGATTTGTGGCTATCCCTAATATTATCAAGAAATTTACCCAGAATGCAAAAAAAATAATTTAATTGAAATTCCAATAAATTGAATAGCAAATACTTTTCTTTGTCTGGTTTTGTGTTCTACTAGCAAATGTCAATTGTTGTAACTTTAGTGTTAACTCACCTTGCTAAAATGCCACATTTCTTTTATTTATAGAGCTTCTTGTAAAACACTTTTTGTTTTTTTGTTTTTTATTTTGTCACTGTTTCAAATATACTAAAATAGCTGAAAACAGTTGAATACTATGTTAGATTAGGTAGCTAGCCTCCTCCTGAGTAAAATGTTTTCCCATAGGTAAGAGATGACATACCGTAATAGTACACAGGCCTACAAAACTTCATGGACCACAGTCTGTCTTTTGTTAAAACAATATGAAAAGGCATTTCTGTTTTGGAAACAAGACAACCCACTGCATCAAATGAAGGGTCACTTGCTTTTGTACCCTTAGCCTGGTGTGCACAAATGTTTCCAGAAGGTGATACTAAGGCAAAATAATATTTTTTCCCTTATGTTCACTTCAGAGATACTAACATCTTTAAAAAATGTCTTACTGTATTGTGAACCTCATGTCAGCTTGAAAATAGTTATACTCCACTGGTATGAACTGATGTACTGTGTGGCAGGTTTGAGTTAATTGTTCCATATTTGGTGATCAACTGACCACACATTCATAATATTACAGGGTACCATTGAATGAAAGATGGGACTTTCCTCTTTCTTACAAGGGCACCCTTGAATGTTTCAGATCAAGCAGTGGTAAGAAATGTGCACTTTAATTGGATGCACATTCCAATCATCCAACATTAAAATGTTTGAGTATCATTGTTTGAAAGAAGGAGACTCCCCTCTTTCAAACAAGGGTAATAATGGACTTATGAGTGTCAGGGGTGCCAGGGTCAGAGCCCCCTCCCCCCTTTTTCAGTGATTGGTGGTACACGTGTCTAGTAATTTCAGGTTATCACAAGACTGCCCGACACTAACATATTTACAATAAACCCTTGTTTGAAAGAGGGGACTCCCCTCTTCCACACATTGGTAGAGGGCCTGAGATCTAGGCTTGTAATATCCTGACCCCCATTTTGCAATATAAATACCTGGTCATCCGGTATAGCTCCATCACACAATCATCACACATATATGTGATGATGATGTATGCATGTGCAGGGAAATGCAACAAAAAGACTCCCAGTCCCCTAAATTAACCCTAATGCTTCCATGTCCTTATCAGTTTGGTGATATGCTAAGGATGCTGCCCACCACATTCCTAGCAGAAAAATAGTTAAAGGTTTGTTTTTTGCTTATGATTGATGCTGGCAGGAATATGTTATCAGATAAACACTTTGGTACCAGATCAATATTCAATGCAATGCAAACTCAATACCTCCCTGGCACACAAAGGATTAATCTTGTAACTTGCAGAAAGGTTATACCATTCTTTAAATATCTCTGTCTATTCTTTTTTTTCTGGAAAGTACTAGGATAAAATCTGCAATCTCTGTGCTGGAGAGTAAAGTGAATTGTAATACTCTTTTCTAAAGATTGGCCTCCTAATCTTTTTGTAAAGAAGATAATGCCAATCCATCTTGCCTTGATCTTCTTTCTGTGAGCAATAATCTTTATTTTACTTGCAGAAAGGTTACTTAGCACATATGGAAATCTACCATTCATCTTGTCTTGCCTCCTAAATCTTATTGGGATTGACTGTAACCATCTGTGCTCATTACCGTACAGAGTAAATAGCTTCATAATATTAAAAGGCCTCTCAAAATATAAACTGTACCATAAACATAATTTCATGTAAACATCAAAATCTGAATATTTTATCATTTTTGGTATAGATTGTATAATTTTATTTTATAGTATTTTTATAAGCTTATATTACTAGCGTATTTTGTATTCTAATAGTAGTTAAAGAAATATAGAAGTAAGTAAAATATAAGTTGGTATTTAAAGTTGAATATTAAAAATAACTGCTATTACCTTCCAGTGTTATTGCTTAGAAAATATACAGAGACTATACTTCTGATACTCTGATTTACACTGCATTATGTAGTTGTAACATCCAGATACTTAAATGTCAAATATATGAAACATGAATATATTTTTTTTAGGTTAGAGGGGTCTCCATCTCCAACGCATTGCTTAGCAGTGCATAGGGGTACTGTCTAGAATCCAGGAGGTGACATATAGTTGCAATAAATATTGAGTGGTCCACTGTCCACTAGTATTTACAGTACTGAGAACACACTGTCTCACACCCTAGCCTTGTTTGATGCTAGTCGCAGAACCACTTTTATACTGTTTGACAATTAAACCTTGTTGCACTATTCACAGGCAGTAACAGAACCACAAATACACTGTCTGAAACTCCAGCCTTGTTCCAGGGTCCTCCTGGTTGTTACAGAATTGCACATACACTGTCTGACACCCTAGCCTTGTTCTACAGTCCCACTGGAAATCACAGGACCACACATACACTGTCTGAGACCCAGCTTGTTCCAAGATCCCACTGCTAGCTATAGAACTACACGTACACTGTCTGACACCTCAGCCTTATTCCTTTAACCCACAATGGTAATTACAGAACCATACACAAACTATATGACACCCCAGCCTTATTTCAGGGTACCTCTGGTAGTTACAGAATCAGACATGAACTTTCTGACACTCCTTTCTTTTTCCACAGTCCCACTGGCAGTCATAGAACCACAGATACACTCATGAAACCAGCCCAGCCTTATTGCAAGGTGCCACTAGCACACCCAACACAGTTAGTTACAACAGAACCAACCATGCACTGTTTGACACCTCAGCCTTGTTGCATTGTCCCACTGGTAGTCACATAGCCAGACATATGCTATCTCCCACCCTAGCTGTTTTTCATTGTGCACTGGTAGTTGTAGAACCACACATATGCTGTTGGACACCCCATATCATATATATTTTGCATCATTGTGAAGGAAAGAGTCTCCCCTCTCCGGTAATACCACTTGAGAACTGATTAGTGTAGAGGGATCCAAAATATTTGTCCTGAAAATAGCACACACCTTGCACCCTCTGTGGGTACATGCTGGGTGAGCAGCAGGGCATGGGGGGCCACTAGTAGATAGTCAGGAAGAGCAACAAACAGGTTTTTTTTTCTAAAATATAGTTTATTATGTTAGTTTTATCAAGCCATCTCAGCATAGATTATAAGTTCTTTGATATCTGAGTGATCCTCAAGTTTCCACTGAGCTTACAGTCTAAAAGGAATTACCCAAAATGTGTCTTTTATTATGAAGTGCAAGATTCTTATAGGACAGCAAAAAACATGAGACATCAGCTGAATAAGCATCAAATAAATACATTTAGAATGCTGAAACAATTATTATATACTGTGAATGAAATATAGATCATATTATACACTTACATGTCCTATGAATATATCAGCCATTTTACAACTGACAGCTTTCAACTGGATATTATATGATATTTTCCAGTTTTGACATTTACCTATAATGAGATTAGCACTCTAGTCCATCCTAACCATTGAGACTTCTTTTGTGAAGCCTGGAATTCTAGTCTTCAGCTTGTTGCCAATTCTATTGGTCAGGTTGAGAATGACACATGACGACTGTTTGAATTTATCTTTAATAGGTATTCATAGTGTAACTGAGAAATTTTAAAACAATTACCAGGGTGTTGTAAAATTTTGAATTTAAGAAATAACATAGACTAATTGTAGCAAAAGCAACATTTTCTTTTTTGCATTATCAGTTCCGTATCATATGTTGTGGTGACGCCTAGGGAAAATTTAAATGTGTTCTGCTAGGATTTGGCAATTTTCCCTATTTCCTAATAGTATTATGTTAATAGATAGTGCAGTTTCTGTGTATTTTTAGATTCTTAGATTCTTACATCCCCCAGTATTTGGAGCGCCAGCTGTTGGGGAGTACAACTCCCATCATCCACAACTACCCAACAGTTGGTTGGAGATGATGAGAGTTGATGA
Organism: Rhinophrynus dorsalis; assembly: GCA_037306005.1. NCBI lineage: Eukaryota > Metazoa > Chordata > Amphibia > Anura > Rhinophrynidae > Rhinophrynus > Rhinophrynus dorsalis. The sequence goes on from CM074718.1 coordinate 135,899,099, forward strand.
GATGATGAGAGTGGCAATCCCCAACTGGTGATCCATAGCTTGTGTGTGCGTGTGCATACATGTCTGTGTGTGTCAGGAGGGCTGAGAAAAAGTTTATATACAAATTGATCTCAGAATGACTGTACCTGCTGTTGGACAGATAATTCCTAAATCTAGTATAGGTTTTCTCATGAATAAAACATTATGAAAATGCGTGCTGGATGTTTTACCTACAAATGTAATATATTTACATTGTATGATCTACAGTCCACCAGCTCCCGGGAGGCGGAATTGTCACCAGTGACCCATGGTCTGTCAGCACTACTATGCAGATTGCCTGATAGGAACACATCACATGGTATATGGATAGCGTCACCATTATTTAGTGAAATTGTTAGGGCAACCGAATACTAGGTGTTTTAGTGGTTAACAGCCTTTACAAAGCAATTAGCATTTTGTTCTACAAACACTTATTTTATATGAAACTGTGACATCATTCATAATATGGGATACACGTGTTTTTAAAGTATTTTGCTATATGGTTGAAACAAATCATATTTAACCCTATAAGGACCAGAGGGTTGAGCATTGCACACCATTCTGGTTCTTAAAAGGTTAAACAAATAATAATAATAATTAAATAATAATAATAATATTAAATAAATATTGCACTACCCACCCTGAGTGCCATACACAAATTAATACAATATCTTAGCGCTGCTGCAGTTCAGTGAACTGACTGCCTATCTATAAAACAAGCACAGTGCACATTACTGACAAAAGGACCATTAGTTCCCAAATCAATATAAAAAAATTTAAATATATGAAACTATTATTTATCTTATGTCCTATATTGAACACAGGAACCATGGGGTAATGTTTCCCTCTACTAGAGGGCAGGGAACCTCAAAAAAGATAGGTCCTTCAGGAAGAGTCTCCCCTTTCTTCCTCCAGCTTTATCACTCCACCTGTAGATTAATCTCAAGAGAAGAGGAGCAAGCAGGCACAGCTCTTAGATTTTAGACTTCTTTTTTATTGTTCTGCTTATTTTAGGAGGGCTCCCATTAGCTGGCTTCCCTAGAGTTGGATTGCCCAGTTCACAGGTGTTTTTCTGGACCATTTTCCTCATCCAACTTTTTTGTATTAGCCATCAATTCTATCTCATAAGATTCCCATATTTTCCATTTAAACGGGTTAAGGGGAGGAATCAGGAGCCTAGAGAAAAAAATTATACCATTATTGGCTAACTGAGTGGCCCTCAGATGCAAGCTTTAAAGACAAATTGGGTCTCTTCCTCAGTCGTAATAAGAATGAAGGTTGAATACAAAATGCATGACAGGTTCAATACTCATGCACATTATTTTAACATTTAAATTCCACTGGCAGTGAATATTCTTAACAGTATTGTCTATAATCCAATGTCACTGGGCAGTGATATCGTTTTCCTGATAAAATCCAAAATAGGAAAATCTGATCCCTGAAGCTCTGATCCTAAAGAACCCTACTCTACACACCTATAATAGCTGGTTTGTACAGCAGTTATGTACCAGAACCTCAGAAAGGCTGTGTAATTATATTATTGGGATCTGTTACAATGGTTCACTTTTAAAACATCACATGTAAAATAGCGTGTGGCTAAACGCCACATTAAGCATGTTGGCATGATGAAAAGTGGAGAAATAAATACCTGAAAGTAAAAGTTGTAAATCCTAGAGCAACATATGCCTTGAAAAATTGTTAGCAGGCTGAGTGAATTTGCCCAATAACTTCCTGCTTAAGTAATATTTGCACAATTATCCTTGAAAAATAACTGCGGCTTGGGATATTCCAGCAGGGTGCAACACATGACATCAGTTCTTTAAAAACAACAGAAAAGGGTAGCATGTCCACTGTCAACATTTTGGCAAGTTTTCTGTTCCATAGGGAGACTTTTGCATTATTTTTGTGGAAGTTTTGACTTTCTTAGAACTTAGTAAGTATGTGATGGCAGTACATAGTAGAATAACTATGTAACTTTATTACTTTAACAACATGACTTGTGGAGGTGGTGGGGGGGATGGTATGTGTAGGCACTCTGTGACTTTTGTCATCTCCAAATCAAATTCAGACTCATACTCCTCTACTTAGCCACTGCACCTCGCTGATAACCTTCAAATCTCACTTAAAAATGCACCTCATGGATAAAATCTCAACATGCTAGAAGGCACTGATGTTGTACAATGAACGCTCTTATAAATTATTTACTTTACTGATGTCCTCCATCATCATCAGAACTAGCACTGTATTCAGCACTTGACCCTTATGTACTCTGTATGTCTCCCATTAACACTTTGGATTGTAAGCTTTCTGGCAGGGACCTCCCACCCAATGTTTCACTCTACAAAGCACTTGTAACCCTGTATTGTTTAAACCCTTAAATTGTAAAGCGATGCGTATACTTTTGGCGCTATATAAATAAACATATTCATTCATTCATTCAGTGTACAGCTCCGGGTAGGTCCTATCTTCCTGTGTTTATTAAATTAAGGTGGATTTATAATTTATATTCATGTCTGTCCTTTTTTGCCTGAAAACTGTGACAACTACAAACCAACATACAAGCCTAATTATGAATTAATATGTTTATGTAGCGTCACAAATGTACTCAGCACTTTACAATTTAAGACTTTAGACAATACAGGGTTACAAGTGCTTTGCAAAGTGAAACACTGGAAGTGAGGTCCCTGCCTGAAAGTTTACAATCTAAATGTCGGAAATGACAGCTTCCATCCCACATACACAAAAAAACGTAATAACCCTTTCAGTGCCAGAAGGGTATGCAATGCATTGGATACCCCTCTAGCACTCAAAAAGTTAAGAATGCTACAGAAAATGGTACTTCTCCCTGTCTACAAAAGAAGTGTGGAATCTGTGCACATACATTAACCACGGATAAGGTGCTCATGTCGCATCCACCTGAAAACACATTCTCCTGTGGCTCATCTAATGTTGTTTACCTCATCACGTGTGTGAATTGTCCCTAAACAGGACTATATGTGGGTGAGACAAGATAGACCCTGAGAAAAAGAATGAATTCTAATAGGTTCAGTGTGAACAACAATCTTCTGATTATATTTTTAAAGATAATTAGTCATAATTACTCTGTATGATGTGGATCCAAATGATGGCATACATATGTATATTTTAATATATTTATGGTAATGTTATGTAAGACATTGCATGTTTTATACATTGGCAGTGTATTTAATGAGTTGCAGCAGTGCCAAGATCTTTTTATATTTAAGTTGGCATTTATGCCACATTTTAAAAGTCAAGTAAGTAATCCAGGGGGAAGATATGCTAATGTAAGAGAAAGGTGAGATAAAGATGCGATATACTCAGAAGTGCTGGAGCAATATGTTCCCTGCACCACAGCATTGAAAAGATTGATTTTTGTAAAAAAATAACATCATGTAGAGTATCTATATAATACACATGTGAATAACTAACTGCAAGTTCAAAATGACCTGCTTCCAGTAATAAATCCCGCATTTTACATCATTTCTACTGCAATTCCAGAACTTCTTGTGGCAATATGCAGTTGGGAGCAGTCTTTTGTTTTACACTCGATATGCATATAAATATTTAACTTACCTTATACTTGCTTTTTCCCTTTCTCCTAGTTGCAAGTGGTTAATTTTGATCTGTTACAGCCATGTAGGTCAATAACTGTGGATTCAATGTACTGCAAACATCATGCCATACTGATTATCTAGGGCATTTATTCACTAAAATAAAATGTAGAAATATATTATCAGTTTAGTGGAGAACATCATGTATAGTACTTCAAAGAAGTATGCTTTTCTTACAAACAGTGTCAGTATTGATCTCTAGAAGTACTGTTCAATTTACATAACAAAACCAGACATATTTGTAAAAACAGGCAGTATTCTGAGTAATCTTGTTTTTATTGCTGTTCAAACATATTTGTAATGACAGGAGATAAGCACCTCAAAATATAAATGTGAATTGTAACAGTATCACTGAACACTGATAATATGTTGTTTATGTATTTGGATGACAGTTACTTGTATTTGTTTTCTCTTTTATTATAAATTTATACTTAAATAATTTTTTGAAGAATATTTCATTTTTTGAAGACTGAAGATTTTTTAATCTTATAAAACTTATAACCACCAATGCATACACCATCCATCAATGCATACAATAGCCATTCATATATACCAACCATGTTCCTCAACAGGACACTTTATTTCTTTGTCTTAACTATCTTACTACTAGAAGCCAGAATTATGTATTGATATTTCTAATAAAAGTGTATATTTATATGTGACACTGTACGTGAGGGGCAGATTTGGAGTCTGATTTTGGTGGGGGGGAGACTCTACATTGGAAAATTGTAGATGAGAGCACCCTAATGGACACATGAGTTCTTTTTAGCATTATTGCTGAAGAGTGGTATTGTGTTGGTTGGGTGGAGTACACACTATAGTCCAGCGGGAGATTTCCCTTCTTCAATAAGGTTTGACTCATTGTCTTCTTCTCGTGAGGTCATGATTATTAGGTTATCACGTTGGTTGGAGTGGATATGTTAAGGAGTTTTATTAAATAGTATTTTTTTATTGATACATTGTTTCTTTCTTTGTAAATGTCCGTTATAGAGCTCTTATCTTATTATATTACATTGTATCTTTCTTACCTGGTGGGAGAAACAGATATTGTTTAGAGCAGATTACGGTGCAGCTTAGAGATATTGTACACTCCTTTGCGCTACAATTTGTCTTTGCATACATTGCGTACCTCAGCCTTAGCTGAGGTACGCAATGCACCCATAGCATTAGGCTTAGTAAAATACTTGAACTACCCTTAATTTAAAAATATATTGTCAGGCTTACTTTTTATAATGGGATTGAAGGATAAGAATAAGTAGTTTCTACAGATTAAAATTAGATTTACTGCTTACTTGGTGGATTTGCTCTGAATTTCCTTGTAAGAGATTTTTATCAATCACTTATTAATGCTATTGGTCTTATTTGTCAAGTTATTGAGGTGAAATTCTAGAAGAAACCAACTGAGCCATAGGAGAGAAAGAAAAAAACTAATTGATTTAAATCCAACGTTTAATCACTTCACTTCTATACAACGGAAATCTCTCAGTCATCAAGTGAGTTAAAAGCACCTTTTACATAAATAGAAATATTGAAAATGTTCACTTCAAATCTATAGTATGGTTGATTTGCTGAATAATTGTTTTTTTTTATATTGTTGACTAAGTATATATGTACTGAGAACTGATCGTGCAGTGTTTATACTGTTTTAAGCTGCGCTGGGTTCTCACATTGTCCTTTGTATGTGTCCTTCATCTCTGTCCCAAAGAACTTAAAATGTGAGCTTGTTGTGATCACCACTTATTACTAAGATGCTGTCTTCTGGCACAGCAGGAACCGTCTATATTTTGATTTTACTAAGCAGGTTTCCAATTTCACCTATCATGAAAAATCAAACTCCTACTGTCTGTTACAAATGTGTTATTATGTTTCCAGAAATGTTTATAAGATGAATCCTTAGGGTAAAATGGTCATTTTATTAGAATACTAATGTTTGTTTGTCTCCTGAAAAATAATGTAATAACTATTTTAGTTTCCAATATGTGCATTTTAATTAAAGCCGTGAAGAAAATGAATATGGTGTCAGTGAAGTGTGTTCATTCATCTTTCTCTTCTATTAATGTAAAACTAATTTTGTTTGTATGTCTTGCTTCTGTGTATCCTGTCACAATTTAATTAATCTAGGACATCATTTTAATGTTTAATGTTTGCAGCACAGGCCAGACTATTTTTTGCCTGAACAAGCATTTCAGTTCAAATGCCCAAATAAAGAGTTTAGTGCTACACAAGCAAACCAGTCTTTAGAACTCAATAGGTCCCTAATATTTGATAATTTCCAGATCATCAAGAAATAAAAGTACATGTGTGAATGAGCATATCTAGACAATTGTCTTAGATTTCACCTATGAAAAAGTTTAGTTAATAATTATCACAGACGTTCAATTTTTCAATAAAGCTATGCTGCCTCTCTTAAAGGGATAGTAATACTTCGTTTTAACTTTATTTTATTTTGTAGGCATTAAAAAAACATGAAGAATGATATAAGTCTTATCTCTCAAACCTTTATGGTTTATGAGATATTCACAAGCAAAGTTCCCCTCCCCGCCCCTTTTTCCTAGTGTAAGCCATCTCTTCTCAGATGTGAATCTGGTTGTAAGACAAGACAGATAACAGCAGGGGACAATCTTCTTTGTATGAAAAGAATGAAAGCCCTTCCCCCCTAGACAAGTTTTTCAGCTTTTTCCCTTATCTTAATTGAAGATTGTCCCTCTCTGCAGTCTACCTGGGCACCTCCCTTCTGATGTGGCTGAACAGGGGGGGGATACTTTGCTTGTGAATATCTCTTAAACCATAAAGGTTTGAGTGATAAGACTTATATCGTTCTTCATGTTTTTTTAATGCCTACAAAATAAAATAAAGATAAAACAAAGTATTACTATCCCTTTAAGGAGAAATATAGGAATGAATTCCTTTTAATGTGTTTAACAGAAGGAATTACCTAGGTAGGTGTCCTTTATACTACAGTTAAATGTACCTCTTTGCTTTGTTTACATTTGAGCAGAACTATAGTCTGCAACTGAAATGGGGCAAATTACTATCTTGAGAAAGTTTTCATGGCCCTGTAGAGTCATAATTGGGGTTTTCTGTATGACTGCTCGTATTCAGACTGAGAAAGTATATTGTTTATTATGCAGAGGGGAAAACTAAACGCAATCATAAAACGGTACACAGCAAATATAATAATAGGTTACTATGCAGGATCACCCAAGGTGGATAGATCAACGCTAAGACACTAGGCTAAATTGATCCAAAATCTTTGTGGCAGATTATGGTCCACTCCCTCATCATAGCATCACAAAAACACAATGGCTCTCACTCCCCAGATGCTTGTGAGCTACTAGCTACGGCTGTAGGAAGCCCAGCTTAATGGCAGAGGGTGCTAAGAATCATCGGTTCTATTATGCTTCCTTTGGTATTTAGAAATTGGAAGGCTTAAAATGTGATATATGTGGATGGTTTGATGCTTAGAGGAACTAGTACAAGAACTGAATAACATCAGTTGGGACATTATCGGTTTATGTGACATTAATAAAAAGACAATGATTTAGTCAAATTAGAAGATGGACATTGGCAATACTATACAGGAACCAATGATGTGGAGGAATTGTATTCTTGATTAATAAAACACTGACAGAATCATTTGTAAATGTAGAAAATATTTCTGAAAGAATTGCTTCCTTTTCTATCAAACTAAACAGTCACTATCTTCTTCGAATCATTCAAGTTTATGTCCATACAAGTAGCCACATTGATTATGAAGTTTTATAAAAAGGACAATTACCACTAAACATCTGTAATGGGATATTTCGAGGCAAGAACTGGTAAGATCCAGAATGGTGAAAAATCGATTGGACTACATAGATCTGGAAAAAGAGACAGTAGAGGCAACCAATTGATCGAATATACAGAAGAACAAAATATATACACTATGAACTTACTCTACACAAAAAAGGCCCAGAGAAAATACACAGAGAAATTATTACAAGTAAAATGTACTTCAGAAGTGCAAGTAATAAAACAATATTCAATGACTTAGTCTTAAATCATTGTAATGTTGGAAGTGGCCATTGTCTAGTGAGAGCAAAAATCAAAACTGATTGCAAGAAAGAAAGAAAATGATCAAGTCAACAAACATGAATATTGACACTAGCCAGCTATTGAAAAATTATAAGAAATTTGAGTTAGCGCTGTCTAATCTCTTCAGTGTGCTGCAAGACATTCCAGACACAGATATTTCAGCCGACAAAGAAAAAGATATTGAGACTATCTTAGACACTGCAAAAGCCCTTGTACCTACTGTAAAACAAGAAAAAACAACCCGAATATGAAATGAACCAGTTGCCATGATTAAAAACTGATGAGCAATGAAGCAAAATGCTAAGACCATAAGGAAGAGCATAAAATAAAAAAAATGCACAAGTTCACTGTTGAGCTCATCAAAAGAACACTGGAAGAAGGGCTAAAGAAAGCAGAACAAAGATTGCCACACACAGGAGCCAAATGATTATGTTAAAGCTTGAAGATGGCACAACAGCAAAAACTCAACAAATACTAAAATGCAAGGAAGAATTTTATTCAAATCTTTATAAGGATGAAGGACATGAACTGAATGCAGTGTCAGAGGCTGAAGCTGTACTAGACGTTTTGGTAGAAGAAGTAGGAACTGCAGTAAAATCAATGAAAAATGGCAAAGCAGCTGGACCTGATAAAATCACTAATGAAATGTTTAAAAATGAAGGTCATTCCTTATTCAAAGCACTAGGTAAACTATTTTAAAAATATATACTATTTATCCATGCCTGAAACATGGTAAAACGCAGAAGTCATATTACTGCACAAAAAGGCGATAATGCATATCTAGAAAAATACCAACCAATAAGTCTATTGACTGTCCGTTACAAGTTTTTCACAAAGGTACTATCAAGAAGAATGGACACAATACTTAACAAGAAACAACCTAAAGAACAAGCAGGTTTCAGGAATGGTTTCAGTACAATGGACCATATCCAGACAGTGCAACAAGTTAAAGAGTGACATAATGAATACAACCTTCCATTATTCATAGCCTTCATTGACTACGAAAAGGCATTTGACTCAATGAAAAAGCAAGCAATAATCAGTGACCCAATCAATCAATATCCTCCAATCAGTATATGAAAATACAACTGCATCAATACAGGTCAATAGAAAAAGACATCCGACAAGGAGACACAATCTCCCCAAAACTATTTTCTGCTTATTTAGAATAAATTTTCCTGAAAATAAATTGGGACAAAAAAAAAGGACTTAAAGTGATAGTAATACTTTGTTTTATCTTTATTTTATTTTTTAAGCATTAAAAAAAGATGAAGAACGATATTAGTCTTATCTCTCAAACTTTTATGGTTTGAGAGATATTCACAAGCAAAGTTTCCCCTCCTGCCCCTTTTACCTAGTGTAAGCCAGTGTAAGATGTGGAATCTGGTTGTAAGACCAGATAGATAACAGAAGGGGACAATCTTCTTTTGTGAGAACAATGAAATCCCTGCCCCCCTTGACAAGTTTTTAGGTTTTTCCCTTATCTTAATTGAAGATTGTCCCTCTCTGCAGTCTACCTGGCCACCTCCCTTCTGATCTGGCTGAACAGTGTTACATCAGTAAAAGGGGCGGGAGGGGGATACTTTGTCATTGAATTACTCTTGAACTACAACTCTGACAGAATTGAAATAACACTCTCCAAAGTCAACTTACTATGATGATTAATTAGAGCTGCTTTTATTATGAAACATTACTATCCCTTTAAGATCAACGGAGACTACCTAAGTCACTTACATTTTGCAGATGATATCATGCTCTTTGCCAGTAGTCTTGAAGTATTGCAAGAATGCACTGAAGAGCTACAACAGGAAAGCAAAATCTTTGGTCTGAAGATGACTATCAATAAAACGCAAGTCATGTTTAACAAATTTATTCATATGGCTGTGAAACATTCACAATGAATGCCAAAGTCATACAAAAACTTTAGGTTACACAAAAAGGAACTGGGCAGGCCACATAGCAAGAAGACCTGACGGTATATGGGGCAAACAAATTTTGGAATGGATTCCACTCCATAGTAAATGCCCAAGAAGAAGACCAAAGACAAGAATGGCAGATGAAATTACCAAATCTGTTGGTATACAGTGGCAACAAAAGACACAGGACCAAAGTTGATGGAAAATTGCTGAAGGGGGCCTTCATCCTGCATTGGATCTACAACAGCCGAAGATGATAATTATGATGATATATATGTATATATATAATTTTTTGCTGTGTGATTTGTATACCTGGTAAAATACAAAGATCCCATGTCATTTGATAACACTAATGTGAAAGTACTTTATTCTTCTGTAAGAAGTTACAATTTTTTAATATGTCCTTCAGAAAACATTATAGCTTTCTAAAATACATCACTGATGCAAAGAGAAGTGTTCACTGGTATATTATATCATCTGAGTTTCCAGCCCCGACTTTGGGATTTCCTTAACTGCGATCCGTGTTCCATTTTTGCTTCTCTCAATCAGGAGCACTCAGCAGAATGTATTGCAGGAGGTAATTGGATTATTCCCCTTGTTTGAGATCTTTTTTGCTCTGTGATTTTGACCACTCTACTTTAGATATATTATCTTTGGAGGGTCAGTAGTCTCCAATTTCTCACTGGTATTTTCCTGTTACAGTAAGAACTCACAGTAATTACTTGGCAGATGCCCTGGCATTCTCATCAGACGTATACATTATTGGCAAACCAGTTCTAGGCCCGGTATTTTTAGCTTACTAATAAAAGTTAGGTTTTATTAATTTCATTATACAGTTTCATTCCCTGTATCACCCTTTGTTTTCATCTCCCTGTTTTAGGCTTTTGAGGCAGTCCTGTATATTTGAGCGTGCATAGTGCTTTCCACGTCAGCTGAGTAATGAATCACTTGACCTCTTGCAACACAATTGTTTGTAAAGTAGTGGATAATCTGGGAGTTGATTTTTAGTATGTTTTTGATTACCTTGTTTTTAGCTTATTGTCACTAGATGACACTGAAGCAAACAATTGTGAACAAACAACACTGAAAACAAAATTACCTCGAGCATCACCACCTTGTAAAAATGGATTTGCAAAAATATTGCAGCATATTGATTATTGATACTGAGTATTGTGATTTATTTATGTATATTAGAACATATAATAAAGTATATTAACATTACATAATCCTAACAGATTTTACTTTTATTGGTAGCAATGGCACTTCTACTGCAGCTGTGAATCATTGCAGCAGGAGGAGGAGTCATCTCTACTTCCTATATAGTGCAGTTAGTTTACTCCAGAATAACCCCTTTCTTTATCCACATGACCCTTAGTAAAAACTTGAAGATTTATGAACAAACCTTATGAATTCCAAAGTGTGGCATTGTGTCCCAAGGTTTATTTTATTTACCAAGCCTAACCACAGTACCATGCATTGCTTCTTTAAATATGCAGATTATTCCAGTTGTAGTTATAAGATTTTTCTGGACAGAACATCACTACCTCTTGTTTTTTTGTCTGTCACAATAATTGTTACTATTATTTTTGTCTTTATTGTTTATAACCCCATTGTAGCTGCAGAATATGCTGGTGCTCAGTAATGAAATACATGTTAAAAAGTAAAAAAATGTAGTTTGTAATAGCCATATTAGTCCAGTTTTAGTTATGCAAATATGTGAGAACTTTGGTTTTTGTTGATAACTCTTTTAAGGCAAGAGATAATAGTTTAAGCAGAGTCAGTGCTGCCACACATATCTTTCCCAATTATCCCTAAAAAAGAATATATACATATACTTCAGTATTCAATAATACAAGGACTCTAAATCAGCAAATGCTAAAAAGATATATATTTTTATTTTTATACATCAATAGAGACAATATCACAATAAAATATACCTTACACCTATAGGGTAAGATACAAACATTGATCATATATAAAAACAAAAATGAAACACATTGACAGTAACTAGTGAAGATTTGTGATGTACAATACAATCCCCCGGCCGGGAACAAGGTACTGCAACGCGTTTCACATCCACACCGTGCTTTATCAAGCAGAAGAATGCAATCTTTTAAGGCAAGCTTTCTAGAAACCATCTAATTATTTTATTGTTGTGGAGTTATTATGTTATGTTAACTGGTCTAACTGGTAGCTTATTGTTATATCATACTAACTTACACAGGTCACTTCCTGTTATACCTTTGACCACGTTTGTTGCTCCAGCACGGTTCTGCACACTAACAAATTGTTGTGTAATCATTGCTAGACATTGCTACACATGAATCACGGTGTCAGAAATAGCTAGACACAAAATAAAGTCACTTGTTTGGGTGGATAACAATAGCAAGGACTTGTGAGTAGTTGTCTAAGACTATGTTTTTTATGGGTTTTGTAATGCTGCTCAATGGGGGCTTAGAGGCTAGTGATACAGATGACAAATAGTTTCATGCATTATAGCAAATGTCAATAACATTCCACCAACTGAGAGACTGAAAACATGTATTGAATGGAGAAGTAAATGATAGAACGTCAGTGCTAAATTTGAAGACTATTCCCTAGCTATAGATATGAATGAGAAATTTGTAGCAGTGCAAGCAGCAACTCTGAGATGAGTAATGGACAGTGAATGTAGGTATGTTTACAAACATAACCTTAACCTCACAGTGAAGCAGCAAGAAAATATTACTGCTATTTTAGATGCATTAAAAGCACATTTCAAACATACAAGAAATGTCATATTTGAAATATATGTATGGATGCTGCAAAGAAGAAGGGGAATCGCTTAATTTGTTGACTGAATAAAAAAGCAGCAACATGAATATATCACTCTGGGGATGCATTACTTAAAGCAAAATTGTAATTGACATAGCAAGTGAGAGCAACCAACATTGTCTCCTAGAGAACATGGCTTAACCTTGAACACAGCTATTGAAATGTGCCACACAGAAGAACTTAAAGACAAACACATGAAATCCATGGAACAGGAAAGGCTGCAGACTCATAATGTACACATTGCAACACAGCAGCAGTACATCCAGTGCTAGTAGGTAAGTCAAACCCTAGCAACATGGCTGCCCTCTTAGCATGCCTACACTTGAACCTATGACATGTAATTATTGTGGTAGTGTACACCAACAGGTAAAAGAGCATTGTCCAGTTTATGGAAAGACATGCAGGTCTTGTGGTAGATTTAATCATTTTGTTAGAGTATGCTTGTAAAGAAAGGAAAGAAATGTATAGTTACCTTAATGTTAAACAACATGTTCCAACCATACCACCTAGATTCTGGCACAGCCTGGGATATAATGACACCCCAAAAGCCAAAATAAAATTAGCACCTGGAACTGGACTCCTGACAAGCGGTACCTGATTTAAGTTGTATCCAGTGAGCTGATGAAATCACTGGGAGCCTTCAGGACAGAGTGTGTTATAAATGGACTGTCGAAGAAAATACAAGAAAGGGTTAACAGGAGGCCCAATTAGGTTGTATATCTTCACATAAATAGATAAAAAGAAATTTGAGAACTTTACACTATACTAGGTATTGACACGCTTCTTCACAGTAAAGAATTGATTAAACTAATCAATCACGCATATTTGTGCAAAAATATATATAATTGAAGTAAAATATACTATATATAAAGTGTAAACAACAATGATATAAATGAGTGACCAGCAATTGCAATAGATAAACAGTAACTCAAACCACAATTATCACAATTAGCATTACCAATTAAAGGGTTAAACACACATAGGCATACTCAGAGGTATTAAATAACAATAAATGAACTCAGCAGCATAGAAAAGGATAATTGATCCTTACAATTAATTAAAATACAGTTCGTAGCAGCATATATGAATACGTCTGCCCTAGAAACTGTATAAGCTATGCTAATTGAGGTTTAAGGTATGTTGTCAGGTGAGTATGCTTTAATGGTAAACCAGGTCCTCTGACTATCTCCTTGTACCATATGCAATAGCAACATTTAGAGAAACTAACTGGAATAAGATCTCAGACTTAGATCACTATAATTTAATTATGTACTGATTTCAAATATTGCATACATTCTGAATAAAACATATAAATTGCATTTATTATAGTCAATGAGAGATACCAAGAATATATATATATATATATATATATATATATATATGTCTATATATATGTCTAGACAGAATAAAACTTAATGCAACATATACTATAAACATGACAAAAGCAATCCTATGTAACTGCTATCACGTACTCCAAGGGTTAACCTACTTATTAATATAGGTAGGGGTGCACCGAAATTTCGGCAGCCGAAATGTTTCGGCCGAAAATGGCATTTTCGGCAAAAAGCCAAAATAAAAAAAAATGACCGAAACAGGGGAAGTGCTCTCATTTCTCCCTGAGCCGTCAGATGTAGTACGCTGCTGTTTATATGCAGTGAACAAGTCCCATCATCCTTACATCTTTAAAAGTCACTACCTTGAATTTACTACAAGTCCCATCATCCTTACCTTGCCTGGCGATGCGACTGCACTTCACAAGTGCTTTCTACACTGCTTTACATGCAGAATGACAGGGCGGGAGAGAGAGCGGGGGAGCGCTCATTCATGATTGCACTTCACAAGTGGCTGAACATAGCTTTGTTTGAATGAGCGCTCCCCCGCTCTCTCTCCCGCCCTGTCATTCTGCATGTAAAGCAGGGTAGAAAGCACTTGTGAAGTGCAGTCACATCGCCAGGCAAGGTAAGGATGATGGGACTTGTAGTAAATTCAAGATAGCGACTTTTGAAGATGGAAGTATCGCCACGGTAGTAACCACTGCTACCGGAGTACCCACTACTGGAGAATGACCAAGAAGGAGGAGGGGGAAATCGGAGAAAGGCGCTGGCGCATATTAAAGACCGTTTATACAAGGCTTTATAACAAAGAAGTGGTCCAGTAACCGCATAATCTTGCTACTGTTGTGTGTTTCTATTACATCCACATCATTGTGACAAAATTGGAGTGGTGTAGCGTTCTATAATATTACCAGTTACAGCACCAATCCTCCGTGATCTTAGCAGCTAATTTATGTTTTAGCCCCCCCCCCCCACTCCACTATCCATGGTCAGAGCCCAGCTTATATATATATATATATATATATATATATATATATATATATATATATATATGCCTTGATAACGCTTTGATCCCCGACACAACGCTCACTGCTCTTCCCATCCAGTACCATTCACTTCTCTAGTACAGTGTTTTTTAGATTCGCATTCCCTTTTTTATAGTCCCCAAAATATTTGAGGTACAGTCTGATTATTAATATATTTTTCAGTTCACACGGGTGTTGGGATTACTTTTATCTGTGTTCATAAATCTACACTTAGTAGGTCCTGTGCACTTTCTTTTCCTTTTTTTTTTTTCTCCACATATAGTGCCTGTATGTGTTTCTGTCTGTCTGTGTTTCTGTCTGTCTGTGCATGTATCTGTGTGTGTGCGAGAGACTCATGACCAATATGTTTGGCACATCAGTAAAAATGGGAGTCGCGGATAATGTAACCGCAATGGAAAGGTCACTATTTTCCAGGCAAGTTGGTAACCTTCAGGCTCAGCTCATGGGACTTTCACTTTGACTGCACCATGTGCAATTGCTCTACTATATTTTTTGTTAGGCATCGCCTTATAAAATAAAAAAAAGTTATTTTCGGTTTAGTTTTTCGGCCAATTGCATCCTGACATTTCGGTTTCGGTTCAGAATTTTCATTTCGGTGCACCCCTAAATATAGGAATCCCCACCCAAGATGATGGCTTCTTTTGTCTAGTGAGAGGTTTAAATAAACTTCCCACTGTACAAAAGGTAGGCCCACAAGCACATGCACAAAGAAATCTTTAGAAGCACCTCAAAATAGACAAATAGCAGTTAAAAGGTTAATAACCAAATTCCCCAGATCAAATATTAGCTAAAATAACCTTTCAAGAAACACTATATATTATTCTAAAAATATGAAAAATTATATTAACTAATATATAAACCAAGTGTAACGGTTTTCAGTACACTCAGAGGCAGGCAATTTGGTAAAACACAGTTTTATTGAAACCAGACAGAATAAAGAAACCCTTCTGGGTCCAGCAATAGATAACAAACAGTACTGACACAGGACAGGTTACTAAATAACATTAACCCACACGGATCCACTATACATATATCAGAGAGCAATACATATACTGACACAGGTCAGGAGCAGTTCGTGTGATATAGTGAGACACCGATGGTAAATGCTATTAGGCTGGGAGGCCCTAATAGCGAGGCCCAAGGGGCACTCTCTGTGGATGAGTGCCAAAATAGCAACTAGGCCCAGGAAGGGTGAGTGAGGCCCAGATGGATCACGACTACCAGTAGTACTGCAGCTGGAGGAACAACGGAATGCCCAGGAATACACACAGACTGCGACCCAGAGTAACGGTACCGGACAATAGATGTAATAACGCTAGGCTCGATGGCAACTGCCGGGTGACAGAGCCGACTGAGGAGCCCAGGAGACCAACCTCAATAACGGAATAGTGACTAGCCAGCGGATAATGTGCCAAAGAATAGCTCCTACCCGGGTGAATACCAGACGGCCCTGGTAACGGGCGCTTGGCTTGTTGGCGACTGACAAGAGCAGAAACTAACTGTGGCACCCAGGAGACCAACCACAGTGTTAACAATAACAAGCCAAACGTATAGTGAGCAAGCAAGATCATCGTCAGCCCTGGGTAAGGAAGGAGGCAGCAAGGCACAAATGGGTAGCAATCACGGAATGGTAATGCAGTACTCGAGGCAACCAACTGGGCCTGCACTCTCAAGACAGCGCACAGGAGATACTCTCTACCGGATGCGGTAGTGCACCGGACTGGAGGCACAGAACAGGAAAGTCAGCCAGGCCGGGTCGGTACATGGAGCAGGAACGTCAGCCAATCCAAGTCGATACCCAGAGCAGGAACGTCAGCCAGGCCGGGTCGGTACACGGAGCAGGAACGTCAGCCAATCCAAGTCGGTACACAGAGCAGGAACGTCAGCCAGACTGGGTCGGTACACGGAACAGGATCAGAGAGAGAGTAGTCAGGCAGTCCGGGTCATACACAGGATATCACACGTTAATGGCAGCAAGCTCTAAGCAACGGGAACACCACGAAAGGGCCCTGTATGAATGACAGGACACAGTACTTAAAGGCTACCACTGGGTGGAGTAATCACACGCTAGCCAATAAGAAAGCATCAGGAATCATGTGTCAAAATGTTGCCAGCAATACACGGGCACCATGATACCAAGGCTATATAGATCTCACTGCTATCAACTATTTCTACAATTATCTGATTAATTTCGGAATAATAACTAAAGCCAAATATAGCTTATATATTTTGCTGTAATATAGCTGTCCAGAACAATATTTAGCAAAATCATATAAAATCTTTCCTTAAATATCACGGAAATATTTACAGGATCCTGAAATTTTGCAGAATTAGAAGAAGGAAAAATATAGTTACCAGATAATCACAGTGTAGTTTTTCTTGGAATTTCTTTAGCAGCCAGCAGGAATAGAACACTTCAGCTAAGGTCAAGATGATTAGAAACTCCCTCTCTCACAAAACTCACATGTTTATAATGTAAATTTCCTGTTATCAGAAGCCCCGTCCCATCTCCTCAGATTGGATAAAGACATCTCATTATACAGTTATGTCAGTCTGATTGGCTTACTCCTTTACATAATCTTACTATGATGTGATGAATATATTATCATAATGATCTGAGAAAAATTTAAAACACTAGAAATAACGCTATGCACGCTGAAGATGGCTCTCTTACTCCATCTTAATATTTTCCCTTATAACTGTCTTTTTTCAATAGACAGTAATTTGGGGAGTCTTCATATGTCACATAAACAAGTCAACCTGCCAGACTTTCATACAAGTTATGACTCAAAATCCCAGACGTTCTCAGCCGCTTCCGACTTCTCAGGCCAGTATGCTTACTGATATGCCATCTTTGGTCTCACTTTTTTCTTCCATTGCCAAGGAGACATGGAAAAGTCTCAGATCAGAGGAAGAGATGGCAGGTGCGTCTGCTCCTTCTGTTGCCAGACCAGGTTCTTTCTCCAGGAGGAGACCCCAGGACGTGTCAGATTCTGACTCTTCCTCTGAAGATTCTGACGAGGGATGCAGGGAAGACTATTATCTTTTTCCAGCAGACTGTGTGGACTCCCTCATTAAGGGCATCAGTGCTTCCCTTGACATTAAGGAAGACGACACCCCAAGGTCAGTGGCAGACAATTTGTACCTAGGATACAAGAAAAAACATAATGTTTTTCCAGTTCATTCAGTAGTCTCTGATCTTATTAAAAAGGAATGGGCTACTCCTGAGAAACATCTCTCTTTTCCCAGGAAGCTCAAGAGCTTGTTTCCATTTGATCCCAAGGATACGTCTCTTTGGGATAAAATTCCCAAAGTAGACATTCATGTTGCACGTTTATCCTGGAAGACCATATTCCGGTTGAGGATGGTTCCAGGTTTAAAGATCCTATGGATCATAAAATTGAAACAGCTCTGAGTAGGACCTATGAGGCTAGTGCCAATTCCTTTCATCCAAGTGTTGCTTCCACTTGTGTCTCTAGGGCTCTGAGACTCTGGCTTTTACAATTGGAAGGGACCTAGTTAATAAAGTTCCTAGGGAAGCACTTTTTAAGTTCACTTCCATGCTCCGTCTAGCTGCAGATTATCTCTGCAACGCCTCTATGGAATCTGTTAGAATGGCCGTGCGCACTACAGCATTATCCTCAGTGGGTCGTAGGGCCCTTTGGCTCAGACAAAGGGCAGCGGATGGAGCTTCTAAGCATAAACTGTGTTCCATGCCCTTTGAGGGTGATTTTTTTTGGGAAAGGAGCTGGATGCCCTTATTCAGTATCTTTCAGGGGAGAAGAAGTTTCTACCTCAGGATCGACGGTTCTCCTCACAGAGACTGTTTTTTCGAGCCTTCAAGGACCTTTCAAAGGCAAGAGACCACTATCAAGACCGTATGTGCCTAAGTGACCAAAAACTCAAAGACCCAACCAGGATGCTTCAACTAGATCCCAGCTCTGACGCCAGGCCTTGGATTTCGCTAGGAGGGTGGCTCCTGTTTTGGAAAAATATTACTGCAGATTCCTGAGTCTTGCGTATCATCGCCGAGGGCTACAGAATTCGTTTCCCTACCCTACCATCAGAAAAATTTATCATCACCAGGATTCCAGAGTCCTTGCCAAAAATAGAAGTATTTCGGAAGGTCTCACAAGAGCTGTTGATAAAAAAGGTCCTGATTCCAGTACCCAGACCTTGGAGGAAAAGAGGTACCTATTCTACGGTCTTCCTGGTTCCCAAGAATTCAGGAGGTTTTCGCTTGGTTGTGAGTCTCACTTCCTTGAACCAATTTATCATCCAAGAATGGTTCAAGATGGAGAACATCAGATCCACAGTCAATATTCTTCACCAGTGGGACTGGATGGCGACGGTGGACTTAAAAGATGCATATCTTCATGTTCCAATTCATCCAAGAAGTATTTACGAATCACTATCAAAGACAAGGGAGTGGTATCTCATTACCAGTTTGCTGCTCTCCCGTTCAGCTTGACCTCAGCCCCCAGGGTCTTTACAAAGCTGTTGGCTGTTGGTGTTTCCTTCCTGAGAGAAAAGGATGTTGCTGTTATTCCATACCTGGATGACTGGTTGGTGAAGGCTTCTTCTCTACTCTCCTTCGAGAGCACCTATCTCTGGTCATTTCGACTCTCACCTCCCTGGGTTGGCGATTCAACATCAAAAAGTCATGCCTTGTTCCAGACCAACGACGATTGTTTCTGGGCATGATCCTAGATTCATCCAGTGGAAAAACTTTCCTTCCAGAGGTGAAGATTCAGAGAATACTGGACCAGATATCCCTGCTCAGGTCCTCCAAGCAACTGTCCCTCAGACATCTCATGTCCATCCTCGGTTTGATGTCATCATCAATCGAAGCAGTCCTCTGGGCGAGACTCCACATGAGACCCCTGCAATAACTGATTCTATCATCCTGGAACAGAGATCCCCAAATTCTCCATCTACTGGTTCCAATTTCCCTGGAGGTAAAACATTCCCTCAGTTGGTGGTCCAGGGACCGACTATCTGTAGGTCTCCCATGTTGCATCCAGGACAGGACAGTCATGACCACCGATGCCAGCAAGATGGGATGGGGAGCAGTCCTAGGTTGCCACTCATTCCAAGGTTTTTGGTCGTCCTCCGAAAAGAAGCTCCATTCCAGTCATCTAGAACTTCTGGCGGTCTGGAGGGCTTTGAAGTTAGCAGCTCCTTTTCTCAAAGGGTCAGCATTGAAAATCCGCTCTGACAACATGACAGTTGTATGTTATCTAGCCCGTCAGGGAGGCACACGGAATCCCTCCCTCCTCCTTCTATCATCAAGGATTCTTCAATGGGCAGAAGTCAACTTGCAAGCACTGACTGCAATTCACATTCCTGGACGACTCAATATAGAAGCGGATTTTCTCAGTATGGCTTACCCAGACGAGTGGTCGCTTCATCCCAGGATTTTCCTGACACTCACGGAAAAATGGGGACTACCTCAAATAGATTTGATGGCTTCCAGAATGAATGCAAAGGTTCCCCAGTTTTTCTCTCTTTTTCCTCAGGATCATCCAATGGCAGTATATGCTCTGGTGCAGAAGTGGGACTTTCGCCTAGCCTATCTCTTTTCGCCTCTGAGTCTAATTCCAGTCTCCTTGAGAAAGATTTATCAGAAGAAAACCAGAGTCATATTCATAGCTCCATACTGGCCGAGAAGGTTGTGGTTCATTCTTCTGAAATCCATGACGACAGTGGATCCACTGATACTTCCCTCCATGGAGACCTTGCTGTTCCAGAATCCAGTTCCTCTCCCTCAATTGAACAACCTGAGGCTTGCTGCGTGGTTCCTGAATCCCAACTGCTAGCTAGCCATGGACTTTCGGATAGGGTGATTTCAGTTTTACTGGACTCTAAAAGGTCTTCTAAGGAACATTCTCTAGATCCTGCCCATCCTTCAGTCCCTGCTCTTCTGGATTTCCTTGCTGAAGGTTTTTCGAAGGGTCTAAGTCCAGCCACCCTAAAAGTCCATAGTGCGGCATTAGGCAGTTTTTTGGGACAACCTCTAGCCAATCATCCTATGGTTTGGCGATTTCTCAAGTCAACATCCTTGCTGAGGCCTAGGTTTTCCCCGTCTGTTGCCCCTTGGGACCTGAACCTCATCTTGAAGGCTTTGCTCACTCCTCCATTTGAGCCTCTAGAGTCCATTTCACTGAAATTTCTGTCTCTCAAGACTGCTCTCCTGGTAGCCCTTATGTCAGCCAGAACAGTTGGATAACTTCAAGCTTTGTCTATCCTGGAACCCTATTTACAGTTCAGACCTGACGGAGTGATTCTAAAAATTCCTCCAGAATTCCAGCCCATGGTGAATTCTTCCTTCCACAGGAGTCAAGAATTATGTCTGCCGGTTTTGTTTCCTGATCCTCAGTCTGAAGACGAATGTCGGCTGCATCGTCTGGATGTAAAAAGGTGTTTACTAAGTTATGTTCAAAGAACAAGAGAAATTCGAACTTCCTCATCTCTCTTTGTGAATTTCTTTGGGCAATCAAAAGGCAGAAAGGCCTCCAAATCTACAATTTCCAGGTGTCTGCGTGCTGCTATTGAACAAACATACTTGGCAAGCAGAGTGGCTTCTCCGGAAAATATTAAGGCCCACTCAACCAGATCTGTGGTAGCCTCTTGGGCAGAAAAGGATCAAGCTTCAGCAGAACAAATATGTAGGGCTGCTACCTTGCGAAATATCCATACTTTCAAGAAACATTATAGACTTGACATTCAGGCTGCAGGGGATTCAGCCTTTGGGCATAAAGTGCTTGAAGCTGTCCATGATTCCCCCCCTTAGCTTTGTTTTCTCTCTTGGTGTGCTACAAAGGAGGCCCAGAGGGAAAAAAGGGAATTTCTTACCTGTCAATTCCTTTTTCCTCCGGGTCTCCGTGGGTAGCACACAGATTTCCCTTCCCTTGGTCCGATCTTGATTTTTTACAATAAATTATTTTTTGCATACTATTTTTGCTTCCTGGTCAGCTTTGTACAAACACTGGGGATGGTGGGGGAGGGAGGTCCCTTTATACTTTTTTACCTGTCCTAACTAGGGAGGAGGGGCTCTCTCTTGGTGTGCTACCCATGGAGACCCGGAGGAAAAAGGAATTGACAGGTAAGAAATTCCCTTTTTCATTGTGTAACAGAAAATGACAGGATACACTTTGGCAAAACCTTCCAGGGTACAAGAAAGTAGATGTAGAGGGAGAACTAAAAGAATCAAACAACTAGAGAAATAAGTAATGCCAGCCAAGTTGGTAACTTCAGTTTATCATACTTCCAATATGGAACACAAGAACCATGGGGGTTGTGCTCCTCCAACAGGAGGGCAGAGCATATAAAACATACAGGGATTTTGGGGCAGAGACTCCCTCCTATTCCTTCAGGTCAAACCCCACCTATTTCCAGATTCATGTGCTCTGCAAAACAGAAAGGAGTGCAGTGGCTATTCCCTTAGGGTTTTTTATTGTAGATGTACTGTTTTATCTATAGTTATGGGACTGTATAGATGGGCTTCCATCATTGGCTTCCTTGGGGTTGGATTGTCCAGTTCACATGTGTTTTGTGGACATTATTATTATTATGATACCTACAATGGAAACTAGCACTATTATATGTTGGTTTGACACATTATTGAAGCTGTAACAGGTAAAAAAGAAAGGTAAATAGGAAGGCTATAAATATATCTCCATTTACATTGTATTTTATTATACTTGATGATTTGCTTGGAATGTTTACCTATTTCTTTTATGGCCCTTTTCATTTTAGCAAATCATATTAGATTGTATTTTTATCATTATGATTTTTCAACAATAATATTTTTAAAATGTAATCAGTAGTTATTATTATGCAGTCAGGATAGGCATATTTATTTATTAGGCACAATACAAAAAGTAAATTTGAGAACTATAATGCACTCATGTACTTTCAGAATTGACAGCTGGCCTTTCAGTTGCTTAATTTAGATCTTTTTTCAGCCAGGCAACTTGCTCATTAGACCAAGGAACCTGCCAAAAGCACTCAGCCATGGTAAGGGAACAAAAGACATTGCAGTTTACTGTTTTGTGCTTGGCATCTGTCAGTATAATTTCTTAAGTAAAAAGTTAGTTTATATTAAATTTTTCATGAGTTTTGTGGAGAAATATAAAGAGTATGCAAGTAAGACAACCGTCTGTAAATTCTACTCCACTGAAGAAGTCATGTAGAAGAAATTAAATAAGGAAGACACATAACTCATGAATATAATGCTGGTATTAATTTAGTGTCATATGCAACAGGCACTAAGGGTATGAAAGGGCCACTATTAACAACTAACCCTTTGTGGACCAGAGGGGTGTGCAACTCATTGTAATTTTTAACCCTTTGAGTGCCAGAGGGGTTCTGCAATGTGTTGCTTATACCTCTGGCACTCAAAGGGTTAAGCAATAAAAGTGAGGACGTAAAATCTGATTCTGTGCCACATTATCATTATTTATGACTTTATTGAAGCAAATACTTACTACTAGACATGACTCTGTGAAGGAGATTCAGCCCTCTTGATTAAAAAGGTATCTCCAAAATTATCATGTGTGAAGAGAGAGTCAATATATGTGATAACGAGTTTTGGATGGGACATCATATAATAGGGCCCTTTGTCTGGCCTTAGGTACAGAGCGGTGATTGTCTATGTTTTTTCTGTGGTGGAATAATTTAGTCTCAGGTCAAATCTCTATGGAACCCTAAAAGTCAAACCATACCTCATGGATACTAGCCAGGTTTTCTTAACATTTCTTTACAATGTTCTGGAGATCTCTCTAGCACCCAAAGGGTTCACACAGAACCAGTATCAAAAATGTGATACATGACAGTTGTAACCTAAGATGAAATCATTAAAAATTAATTGATAGCAGTTACTATGTAATTGAATATGATTTTAAATAATTTTCTCTTAGAAAGTGATTGGTTCTAGTGCTTCTAAATCAATGTAACGGAAAATACAGTTGTTTAGTGTGAAGTATTTTGGTCATTTTCTAGTTGGGACAAAATTGACATCACAGCCTTGTTTTCATGTATGCCATTAATTATGCATGTTCCAAGAAGCACCTTGTACTTCATCAGGGATACCCCGCGGTTTCTTGGAATACATTTTGTGAACCACTGGTGCAGATTATTCTGATGGAAATTATTTGTATCAGATTATTCCATGTTTAATTGCCCTATATTTAAAAGAACATTGAGATGTATTCAATTCAGTGTCCTCTCTAGCATTCAAAGACTTGAAATACCCATTTGAAATAATGGGACTTTGGGGATTTTGTATGTACCCCTTTGGTTTGCCCTAGAATTTTTCCAATTTTTATTTTGAAGTTTATAGTCCTCTGTTCTGTTATAAAGCTTTTCTCTCATCAGCTTCAAATAATGGCACTAAAACACTTGTATAAAAATAACTAAGTTAGGGAGATTGAATATGTAAAGTAGAATCCATTTAAACTTTCACAGCTATCTTCCTTTATCACTGCACTTGTACTACACTGTCATTCAAATTTTATAGAACAAAATTCTAACAAAACCAGACAGGATCAAAATACCTTTTTAAACATATAAGAATATACTTAAGGAGCCTTGGGAGAGAAAATTCCCTGGCTTTTATGAGAGGTATCAATGACTAACAGGATCCAATGGCAAGGAGGTAAAGTAATGCATTAAAGAGGAGAAGCTGGATGAGATGATTCTGTTCAAGCTTCTTGAGAATCTTACAGACTGTTAGTGTCAGGAGTAGCCCAGTCTTGAACTCTGTTCTGCTTTACTGCTGTCCAATGATTTACTCTTAAAACTAGATAAGAATGATTTATTAGTTTTGAGCATTCTCCTTCAGTACATATTGCTGCTTGAAACAACTGGAATTAACAGTGATGCATGTGCTTAATCTAGTAATGAATTAATGAATGAATATGTTTATATAGCTCCACAAGTGTAAGCAGCACTTTACAATGTAAGAGTTTAGACAATACAGGGTTACAAGTGCTTTGCAAAGTGAAACACTGGAAGGGAGGTCCTTGCCCGAAAGCTTACAATCTAAAGTGATAATGGGAGACATACACAGTACATAAGAGTCAGGTGCTGGGTATAGTGCCAGAGTTCTGGTCAAGAAAGGGTATACAAATAAAGTAAATAGTTTATAAGAGCTTTAAGCCTTAGTTGTACAAAGTCAGTGCCTTTTAGCATGTTAAGTTTTGTTAAAGAGGTATTGTTTCAAGAGTGACTTAAAGACCATATGAGAGGTGCAGTGGTGTAGGGTGGGGGGTAGAGCATTTCATAGATAAGGAGCAATGAGAGAAAAAGGTTTGATACATGAGAGGGCTGAAGACACAAAAGGAGCTGAGAGAAGAAATGTAGGAAGGGGTAGAAGAGAGAAGGGTTTTGAATTCTTTCTGCCCTGACCCCACCTCTGACAAGGAGAGGGATCTCCACTTGTTAGATGTGGTGCATAGTCTCGTTTTATGTACATTGCACTGAGTCTATCAGGCAATCTGACATGCTGTTCGTCATTCCTGAGGGGCCCAGGGCAGGAAGACCTGCATCCAAGTGACTATTGTGGATCAAGTCCACTATTCGTAAGGCCAACGAGTTAAGGAAGAAGCCTGCTCCCTTTCGGGTCATGGCTCATTCTACTAGATCTATTGGGGATTCTTGGGCTTACAAGAATCAGGACTCCTCTGATCAGTTGTACAAGGCTGTCACTTGGTCGTCTGTGCACACCTTTTAAAAGCATTACTGTGTTGATGTACTGGCATCGGCTGACACCAGCTTTGAGAGGAAGATCTGGAGGCAGTCTTGCCTGTCTAGGATCTTCTTTGGTTCTCGGTACTTCCTTCACCTTTGAGCCCTGTTGGCTCTAGTTCAGTGTGCTGTGTAACAGTTGGGGTGTTGTACCCCTGTTCAGTGTCCATTGACACTCGCTTGTTTTTGGGCTATCTCTGATTTGATGGTTCATGTCTGCTCTGGTAACTTTGGGGGCCTTGCGCCTGGTCCTTGCCTTACTTCCCTCCTCTGGGAAACTCAATGGTTGGACATACCAGAGTTACCAGTAACCTGTATTGGACGACAGAGAAAAGAGGGTTCTAGTCTTACCTGTTAAATCCTTTTCTCTTAATCCATACAGGTTACTGGTCTCCCACCCTGTCTAGGGACAATGCTCTCCTGTGGCAGACCATGGGGGTCCTTCGGGGTCATGCTCCCAGGAGTCTTCTTTCCCTTCTACTATCTAGTCAATAGTTTCTCAAATCTTACTGGAGCTGGTTGGCTAGCTGCAGCCAAGGAGGGAAGGTAGGCTCCACCCCCTGCATACAATTCTAGAATTGTTCCTGCCTACTTAAAGGGGCTGATTGCCTACCCAGAGGTACCAGTAACCTGTATGGACTACAAGAGAAGGATTTAACAGGTAAGACTAAAATCCTCTTATCTTTCAAGTGATAGTAAAGTCTGTTGTTAAGAAAAGCTAATATTGTAGCTTTTACAATAATAAACTAAACAATGTAAGTCCTATCTCTCAAACATTTATGGTTTGAGAGATATACCAAGATAAAGTTCCCCCTTCCCCCCCTTTCCCTGACGTTACCTGTAAAAATGTCAGCCTGAGATTCTGGTCACGCGACCAGATAAGGCTCTTAAACAGAGCCAAAATAGCACGATCCGGAAACAAATACTTAACTGGAAAGGTCTACAAAGTGTATCTGGTTTGCAGGTGCCATTCCAATGAAGTATTTGTTTCTAGATCCCGCCATTTTGGCTTTGCTGAAGAGCCTCCATCTCGTCCTGGAACCAGGATATCTTGCAACCGGCTTGCAAGGGGGAGGGAAGGGGAACTTTATCTTCGTATATCTCTCAAATTATAAAGGTTTGAGAGATAGACTTACATTGTTTAGTTTATTATTTAATAGCTACAATATTAGCTTTTCTTAGCAGACTTTACTATTACTTTAAGGGCAAACTGGAGCGTTTATGGAGCAAACCATCTGCAATACAGAGGACAAATAAACTCCCATTGATTTAAACATTATTTAATCTCTTAAGTGATACGTCTCCAAAATACCTTTGTAGAATTCAAGGGGTTAAAAGTCACATTTAAATTCATTGAGACTTTTAATCTGTCAGCATGTTATTATTTATATTCAAGTTTTCTCTAAATGTATTACAGACCTTTATAACTTCCAGAGGGCTAGAAGTCCCTTTTAAAAATCAATGGGCATTTTAATTTCCCTCCTATGGTACACTTTGTTTGCTCATCACTTCTTTCTGCATAAGGCCCTTGATAGACAGGAAATTAAAATTACTCAAGTAACATATACCTGTTTACTGAAAGCAAGAGAGAAAGCTCACAGCACCAACTCACCATAACATATCCATATAATAAATACAATTTTAGTGTGAATATAAAGTGTACATTTATCTCTGTCATCCAATACAGGTTACTGGTAACTTTGGGTAGGCGATCAGCTCCTTTAATAGGCAGGAACAATTCTGAGAAGTGACTGCTGGGTGGAGCCTACCTCCTCTCCTTAGCTTGCGGCTAGCCAATCCCCAATCAGTAAGATTTGTTCCTTGGTCAAGAGTCAAGCAAGAGAACAGTTATGCTATAGTTTTAGCTTTTTATTATCTTCTGTTAGAAATGGAATACCACCATTAGACGGATTACCATCACTGACAATTCCCATCACTCAAATGTGGATAGCTCAGTTTACCAGGTGCTTTTGTGGACCTAAGCCCTGGGGGGAAAATCTTGGCTGCAAGTTCTTTCCCCAGGAGTTGCCCACCGAGGCATCTTCTTGATATATGGTAATCTGAAGACAGAAGATCTGCAGGTGAGCACCCTTTGAGTGCTGAGGTCCACATGTCCCATGCTACCCCTTAGCACAGGGGTCTCTATTGGAGTTCCTATTACATACTCATGCACTCATTGGGTTTGTTCTGTATGTCTGTGAGGTGTTTGGAGCAAGTTTCTGTGGTAACTTAACCCTTTTGTTGCTGGTTGGCACCTTTTTTTTTGGGGGGGGGGGTTGGGCACTTTCCCTGTTGGGTTCAGTGTTTATTGAGTGGTTGTACATTGGTATTCACCTCGGTAACTTTATGTTTACCGCATAGACACCATTGCTCCATTCACTTCTATGGAACTTTACAGTTTGGGATGTGTCTCTGCAACCGCTCCACATAGTGTGGTCAGAGATGGCTCATGTTGTTGGTTTTTCCTTGCTCTGTCATCCGGTCAATGTTCTGGCAATGTTGGGGGCTTTAGGGGGCTTTGGGCACTGTTGGGGTACTCTCTTAGCGAAACTACATTTCCCATGAGTGTCTGCTTTGCACGCTCATTTCCAATTGGCTCCCCTCGTGGCAGACATTTTGTGTATTTGCAGATCGAGTATCCTACGCAGGGCACGGACTCTCCTTCTCTCCTCCGCAGATTAACCCTTTGCCTACCAGATAAGTCTTAATTTAGTATTTCTGGGGTGCATTAATTATCATGCACGCTTTATTGTGGGTATTTTGATACATTGACCGTTTTGAATGTCTACTCCGTTAGACCTTGGGGCTAAACCTAAGACTAAGGATACTGGGGTGTCTGCGTCCCGCATTGCTCATTGCTCCTCATGTCAATCAGGGTTACCTAGAGCATACTCAGGTCATATTTGCCCAGCATGCGCTGCTGCCCCTGAATCCCCTGCTGGGGCATACAGCCATGCACTGGAGCCAATATGGATGTAAGAGTTTAAGGCTACTTCTAAGGACTTCTGGTCCACCTTAAAACTCCTTCCATACACCTTACAGGGGGTCTTCAATTCATTGCAGTCCCCCGCTCCTATCAGATTTCCCCTGCCTAAACCGCTGGCTGTACCTGATGTGTCCGATTCCTCTTAGGAGGAATTATTGGTGGACTTTGATGATGATGACTGTTCAGCTGTTGCTTCATCTCAGTTTTTTGGGGACCCCTTTGAGGCGGACCCCATTCCCTCGGCTGAGGGCCTGATCAGGGCTATGTTGTTCACCCTGAACACTCCCTTAGTGCAGGAGCCATCTTCAGACCCCTCTGATGTTTTCCAGGTGCCTTTTAGGCCCCATGCCTGCTTTCCACCTAATCCCACCCTTGACCGCCTGGTGTCAGAGGAGTGGAAATTTCCAGACAGGAAACCGTCTGTGTCTAAAAAGTTTTCTAAACTTTATCCGTTTTCTGAATCGGCCCTTACTCAGTGGGTTCATCCCCCTAAAGTGGATGCCCCAGTTTCCAGGCTTTCTAAGTCAACTGCCTTGCCAGTGGCTGACACCTCTGGCCTTAAAGTCTGGACTGACAAGAAGCTTGAGACCTCTATCAAGGCCATTTTTGCGACAGCGGGCTCTACTCTTCGCCCTACCTTTGCTGCTGCATGGGTAAAAATAGCTGTGTTTGTTTGGACTGAACAGCTCAATTTCGCTATCTGTCTGGGAGCCCCTACTTCTGACATGTTGCATCTTCTCGCTAACATTGCTGAGGCTCAGCATTATGTCTCTGCCTCCCTGTTTGACACTGTGCGTATGGTAGCCAGGTCATCTGCCATGTCTGTGGTAGCCAGGAGGGCTCTTTGGCTTAAGATCTGGTCAGCTGACACGGCCTCTAAGAAGGTTCTGCTGTCTTTGCCTTTGCAGGGTTCTTCCCTGTTCGGGCCTGAACTTAAGGATTTCATCAACGAGGCCACTGGAGGGAAAAGTTCCCACCTGCCAGTGGTCCTGAGGAAGAAGGCACCTGTTAAAAGGAATCAGCTTTTTCATTTCTTTCAGGCAGACTGACTCCCAACGACCCAGATGGTCCCTCAGGCTCCGTGCTCCTCATCCATGTCTAAGCAGAAATGGAGATCCAAGTCCCCCACGAAGCCCAAGGCTTCCAAACCTTCTTCTGCATGACTCACCAAACCCGGGTCCCCACCCGCAGGTAGGTGGCCGCTTATGCCACTACCTTTCAGCTTGGCAGGCCTCTGTGGTGGACCCATGGGTTTTACAAGTGGTGGCTTCGGGATTCAGGATTCCCTTCACCTCTCTTCCTCCTCCAAGGACCTTTGTTTCTCGTTCTCCCTTGGGAGCAGAAAAGAAACACCTTTTCGAGGAAGCTTTACAGGCACTTCTGGACAAGGCTGTTCTGGAGCCTGTTCCCTCTCAGCAGAGGGGCTTGGGATTCTATGCCAACCTCTTTGTGGTTTCCAAGAAGGATGGAGGCTGTCATCCCATTTTGGATCTGAAGGATCTCAACTGCTTTGTGGTCAGGTCTCAATACCACCAGGAGTCTCTGTGCACAGTGATAGTAGCCATGTCTCCTGGGGAGTTTCTGGCCTCTCTAGATCTTCAGGATGCCTATCTGCACATCACCATTCATCCAGAAAGTCAGCAGTATCTCCACTTTGCTTGAGACTGAGGGACTTCCAGTTCTCTGCCCTCCCCTTTGGCCTGACCACGGCTCCTCAAGTCGTCTACAGAGTCCTAGGAGCCTTGATATCCATCCTACATCAGAACAGCTTCAGGGTGACTCCATATATGGATGACCTGCTTCTGAGGGCCTCGTCTCCAGAACTCCTTCACCAGCAGGTGCAGGACTACATTCATGCTCTCTCCCATTATGGGTGGATCATCAACTTGGACAAGTCAGACCTTGTTCCTTCTCAGAAGATGGTTTTTCTGGGTCTCCTCTTCGACACTCAGAGGGGGATGGTGTTTCTGACAGACGAAGTGGCTCATCAGATAGCAATAAAGGTCCAAGCTATCCTGTCTCAGGATCCTGTTCCAGCCAAGAAGTTGTCATCCTTGGTGGGGAGGTTCATTTCCACCATAGAAGCAGTTCCGTTTGCCATGGCTCACACCAGGGAACTTCAGAGGTTTCTGATCCTGGCCTTCAAAAGCCATCCAAATCTCATGGAAAGGTCCCTGTCTCTCCCTTTTCAAGTGGAGCAGAGTCTTTAGTAGTGACTCAACCTGAATAATCTCCTGAAAGGTCGACCCTTCCTGGTGCCCTTCTGGACCACAGTGACAACGGATGCCAGCCTCTCTGGGTGGGGAACGGTGATGAGGCACTTAAGTGTTTAGGGCAAGTGGTCTCAGGAGGAATATCTTCTTCCCATCAATGTCTTGGAGCTTCGGGCAATATTTCATGTCCTACATCACTGGACACTACAACTGGCGGATTGCCCGGTAAGGGTGCAGTTGGACAACGCCACAGCTGTAGCCTACCTCAACAAGCAAGGTGGCGCAAGAAGTGTTGCGGCTTGGCTGAGCCGTGATACCGAAATCTTAAAAGAACTGCTTCACTGGAATGGTCTACAAAGTGTGCCTGGTTTTCAAGCACAGTTTGTAAACCATTCCAATGAAGTAGTTCTTTTTAAATTTCGGTATCACGGCTCCGCTGTTCGAGTCGGCCAACTCAAATCTCCTGCTGTCAGCTTTACAGCTGACAGCAGGGACAGGGGAACTTTAAAACATTTTATCTCTCAAACCATATAGGTTTAAGAGATAGGACTTGCACCAATCTATTTCTTTTTGCATTACCTACAATATGATTTCTTCTTCTTTTAAGACATTACTATCCCTTTAGTTCTGATAATAATGGCTTCTTCATCCTTATAATTCAGAGAATCAAAATAAAAACCTTCAAAATTATAATAAAGGCTCCCACAGTACATATAAGCACTGTAGTACTGATGTTACCCTACTTTAATTTCCAGGTAACATAAGCAATCTATCCTTTTTAGAATTACTTGTAGCAAGTCACTTGTTATTTTTTTAACCCTCTCAGTAACAGAAGGATACCTCTGGCAAATTAAAGGGTTAAGGCAGGTCTTTATTGAGTATTTTCTCTTTATCGCATATTTCTTCTTATGGGTTAGGTCAGTGACAAGGTATGTATTGGATGAATGGATAGGAAAGCAGCAAGAAATTGGAGATGATATACTGAATGGAATTGTGCAATAGTGTAAAGGAAGTCTGAGGATTTTGAAGGATATGTGTAATTGAGTTAGGAAAAAAGAAGACCCTTTTCTTCATTGTGTGGATGGAAAACTATGCTGTCCTGAAAAAAAAACACAAGTTAAGAGTGGTCTTCAGGGAGTATAGAGAACAACAGTAACATGGCCTTATTTTTAATGGAAAAGTGAAATATGTTTAGAGGGCAAATAAAACATCCCTTTGATTTCAATTATTTAACCCTTTGAGTGCCAGAAAGGTATCCAACACATTGCGTTGGTTAATAGTTAATCCACTGAATGCTATATAGGTCTACAATGAGCTACGCAATGCATTAGAGACCTCTCTAGCATTCAAAGGGTTAAATGTCAATGTGCAAACTGAAAATTTATATTTGTCCCTTAAACTGCTGTTGGTTTTCCCATAAAACTGTTTTTTTTTTTTTATATAAAGCCCACTGAAAACTGTGGGGAAGATATTGTCAATGATACAAAGAACAAATAAAATCTAGCCAGAGAGATTCAGAAAGATCTTTATTCATGTAAGAGAAATGAATACAGTCACACGCAATACAAAGTGGTTATGAATATGAAAAGATGCATGATTATTCAGTATTGCAGAAGTAACCTTGGAATTTAGCCACAAGAAAAATAGGCATTTTTTGACAAGTGTAGTTCAAGTGAGTCTCTTAACAATCTGATATACAATGCTTGTAACTCCAACAATCCATCACTTACTGTATTAGCACAAGAATTTCACTGTGTAACATGCTAGTGTTTCTCCTTGTAAATACATGTATTATGTATACAGTTGATATGTGTAAGGGAAAAAAATAAAATAAAAATTTAAATAGTAGTCTATCACTTAGACACAGTTAAGATAAGCACTTGAGATTACATTTAATTCAAAAGTTTGCCATTTAAGAGTGTCACTGGTCTCTGTGATGCTCTTAAAAAGGCTATAATTTTCGAGATATGTATGTTTAATTATACCCCCTCTTTTCAGTTTATATGACTTTAGCCTCTTCTCCTTGGGGGGTGCTGCAGGAAGAATGATGGCATGTGCTGAAGTGTCATGGGTACCCTACCTGTTGGTCTACTGATTGATATATTGAGCGTTCCAAAAGACGTCTGCCTCCTGAGCACTAGCTATTTTATAGCTAGGGTTCAGGACTTGTTTACTACACTACAACAGGGAAGTGTCTCAGATCTGTTGGTCTCTGGATAGGGTAGTCATGACAACCATGCACACTGACATTTGGGGGACCAGCCAATCAGAGAAGTGACTGACATCACATAAATGCTAAGGAGGGAGACTAATACAGCTTAGAAAACTGTCCAGATATAGTGCGTGTAATAGAGTAAGAAAGACCAGTCACGATATTAAATGCTAAACTACTGAATTTAACAACATATAATCTAATCATTGCTATCCCTTTATGCATAATACATTTTGCAAAAATGTACCCTTAAACTAGGAAAAGATTATTTACATGCCAATATTACCTAACATCTAAAAGCAAAGATGATGGTTATGATTATTATTATTATTGTTTTTATTATTGAATGAAAGCAGTTCTGGAGCAAAGCAAATCATGTCCTTTAATGTAAAGAAATACCATTTCTTTAAAAATGAATTCATTCTGGCTCAAACCAACTGAACCAGAGGAAACAAATATACATCCTCACAATTCCTTTTGTCTTTTAAAATATTGAATAATGGAGAGGTTTTCAATACATTGAAAAGCACTGTATCATTCAAGGGATTAACATCCCCATTTAAATGTTTATTTGCCCCTATTGTGCAGTTTTTGTTCTTCAGAATTGCTTCAGTTCTTCGTCAACCTCTGTGTAGCTGGCTATATTCATAGGTACCACAACTGAGGTAAGTGTAATGGGAAATTAATGCACTCAGGACTACAACTTTCAAAACTTTGCTAAGTGAAACAGAAAATATATATTCTGGATAAATACCTGTTTTCAGAGGCTACAAATTATTGACAGCTAAATAATCATTTCTTGGTCCAAGAGTATATTTTCTTTTCAAAGTTATTTCCTAGTACGAGGTAACATTTCTAAATTCCATAATCTCACCAAAAAAAAGATATGTTTTATGTATTTCTTTCCTAACCCTTTTTACATTGTAGTTATTTTTTGGTTGAAAATACCTAAAAGGTACATTTAAACAATTCTGCAGTATTTTGAAAGAAGGATCTCAAGCCCAAATGTGAAACTGCATTCAAAGATGCGCTGTTAAGAAATAACTGTAAATAGATTAAATTGATGGGCTTTCAAATTGGAAGAAATGCTTCAATGTATTTAGAAAGTGACAAAAACACACTGAAGGAATAATATTTCTGGATTGTGGGAAACCAAATAACAGTAAGGAGGGGAATAAATGGCCTAGTGACTAGAACACTTTCTGCAACTACCGTCTTTCCCAGATGAAAAGCTTTGTCTAGCGAAATAAAGATATAACTGAACATACTCCGTTTATTTCTAATTAAACTTCAATTATGAAAAAAAAAATCCGTAGCTGTTTAGACAAAATTCTCCATACAGAGCAAAAGCGAAGGAACCACCTGGCGACTGCAGTGGCTTTGCAGCCTTCACCTATCTTCCAGATACTCAATTCACCTCTGATTTTGCCATTAGTAAGGCCAGAGGTCTCAGAAGGAAGCAGGGAAAGACATACACCAACTTAGAGGCACTATGGGGAGATGTATCAAAACTATTCTTAGAGTATATTTAAGAAATGTCTCTAAAGTTCATATTGTTGAATCATATTTATAAAGTAAAGACAAGTTTATAAATATGTCCATCTGAGAATATTCTGAAACATTTCACAGAAATTTTGCAATTAAGAATATTTTTTTCGCATACATACCTATCACTATATACTTACATTAAAAACAGGTTATACCGGATTACTAAAACTTTATTTTTGGTGTAATTAGTAAACTTGTTTATAAGTACATTGCACCACAATACTTATTTGGACAAGACATTTCTACTCCACTTTTCAAAAATGTCTACAGACTGGAGTTAGCACTTAGGAAAATGTCACTAGATGTTTATACATATCCTTATGTCACTTTGAGACAATTTTAAAGACACTTTCTTTATAACTCGAGTTTTATAAATCTTCCCTTATGTCCCTATTTACATCAGGATGCTGCTGGATTTCATATGGGGCCATCAGGAGCACAGATCAGGTACCAAGCTTTGGGCTGGGGTATGGTGGAGATGACCTTGTATTAGCATAATTTCAATGTTCACTTCATGAGCATTATATGTACTTCTAAATAAATGTGATTATTTACATATATATGGAATTTTAATCATCATTACTTTTTATATGATACTTAGGAGGAGCTGAGTGCCTAGCAAGGATCCACTTTTTTCTTGTTTGCATTCATGGCTATTTATGGATCTTATGGCACCCTGTAAATGAGATATACAATTGTCTCCAATTGGTTTACTTTTATATAGGAGTGCTAGACCTGTTTTGTCTATATTTGTGAATGAATATAGAAAGAACCCCCACATTCGGGGCATTTGTAATAGCAATTTCTCTGTCGTCCAATACAGGTTACTGGTAACTTTGAGTAGGCGATCAGCCCCTTTAAGTAGGCAGGAACAATTCTGAGAAGTGAATGCAGGGGTGGAGCCTACCTTCCCTCCTTGGCTGCAGATAGCCAACCAGCTCCAGCAAGATTTGTTCCTTGGTGAAGACATAAGGCAAGAGAACAGTTTTGCTATAGTTTTAGTTTGTTTATTATTTTTCTGATTGATATGGGATACCACCATTAGGCGGATTACCATCACTAACAATTTCCATCACCCAAATGTGGATAGCTCAGTTTACCAGGTGCTTTTGTGGACCTAAGCCCTGGGGGAAGAATCTTGGCTGCAAGTTCTTTCCCCAGGAGTTGCCCACTGAGGCTTCTTCTTGATACATGGTAATCTGAAGACAAAAGATCTGCAGGAAAGGTGAGCAACCCTTTGAGTGTTGAGGTACACATGTCCCATGTTGCCTCTCCGCACAGGGGTCTCCTTTGGAGTTCCTATTGCATTCTCCTGCATTCATTGGGTTTATCTGTATGTCTGTTGGGTGTATGGAGCAAGTTTCTGTGCTAACTTAACCCTTTGGTTGCTGGTCTAGCATCTTTTGGGGGGGGGGGGTTGGGCACTTTCTCTACTGGGTTCAGTGTCTATTGGGTCTTGTGACATGTTTTAGTGATGTTTGGTGCAAATTTACTTCACAGCTATAACTACGCAAAAATTGTGTTCCGTACGCTTTTACCGCATAGACGCCATTGCTCCATTCATTCTATGGGACTCTACAGTTTGGGACATATCTCTGCAACTGCTCAACTTAGCGACTTCAGAGATTGCTATTTTAATTGTCTGCCCCTGCTCTACTATCTGGTCAACGTTTAGTGTGTGTTGTGGGGCTCGGGGGGCTTTGGGCACTGTTGGGGTACTTTTTCTGGGAAAACTACATTTCCCATGAGTCTTGTCTGTCTAGGATCTTCTTTTCGGTTCTTCGATGCTCCCTCACTTTTGAGCTCTGTTGGCTCTAGTTCAGTGTGCTGTGTAACAGTTCCTGGGGTGTTGTTACCCCTGTTCAGTGTCATTTGTTATTGTTGGGCTATCTCTGATCTGATGGTTCATGTATGCTCTGGTGACTTTGGGGGCCCTGCGCCTGGTCCTTCCTTCCTGCCCTGGGAAACTCAATGGTTGGACATCCCAAAGTTACCAGTAACCTGTTTTGGACAACAGAGAAAAGAAGATTTTAGTCTAATGTTCTTTTTTGGTCACAAATATTAAACATATATAACCTATTTAGCAAACTGTACATGGAATTAGCATAAAGTGCCACAAAAATATAACATGTAAAGGATAATTTCTTATAAATTATATTTTTTTTGAGAATGTGAGTACTGCAACAATTGGCAGTTCTGATTTCTCAGTAAAACAAACTGAACTGAACTGAAAAGCAAAATATATTTAAGTGGAAAAAAATGGCACTCTGCTATAACTGTGAAAGACCTAAAATGACCGCCTATGACATAACATATCGCAATTAGTAGAAATACAAGTAAATATAAAAATGCAGGAATAATAAGCAATCCACTGAAATTCTTGGAGGAAAAAAGCTGTCAAATATATTGATGTAAAATAAGTGAACATAAAACGTCCAATGATCAAAGTATCCTCAAAGTTCATATATTGAAATATGAATAAATATGAACTTGAGTAACCTCTCCCTTCTTTTTATGGGTGATTTCAAAGAGTGTATGTTACCTCTCCCATCTCTCATCCTCATTCATCTCTTTGTGGACGGTTATAGGAAGTGCCACTGATGTAATCAGAAAGAATCCTTAGATATGATAGTTCCTTTTGATTCACAGCCAAATCCAGTATTACAGACAGCAAGCAAATAAAATATCTTGTGGACAGCAGGCAAAGTCGTGAGTGTTAATCCTCTCTCTAAGAGGTACTGACCCAATGCGGCAGAGGTCTCCTGGAGCAGTGATGTTACACAGGTCCATTCTAATCTTCAGCAGGAATTGCCATTAGTTCATTACTGAGGATGTTCCCTGGATAGCTGTCCTCCAAATTAATATACTCCAAACTGATAATAATTTGATGTAACAAACTGTATATCTTATTATTACAGTAAGTCTGAATTTACATTAATCAGCAAAAGATAGATTCACATGTTCCCTTACTTTAAAGGGACATTATGCAAAACAAGCACAAAGGGATAGTCAGCAATTTACTAACTTACACCACTTAGTATATCCCTCCTAGTGGAAGGAGAGGGTCTGGATCTGAACACAGATACATTCTCTCTAGAAAGTGAAAGTAGTGATACTCAAACTTCGTTCAACATGATCCATTCTCCATTTGTTCAGTCAGGACCAAACACTGTATGTGGAAGCATTTTATAATCTACTGTTAGCAGATTTAAAAACAGTTTTGGTAAAAATCATTATATAAAAAAATAACATTAATAAGAAAGAACATAAAGCTTTAAAACTGAAAGAAAATAAAGATATACACATTAGAGAGGCAGACAAAGGGGGGACCTTAGTCATCCTTAATAGAATAGACTACATTCCAGAGGCCCAAAGATTATTAGCAGATAGCAATACATATACCAAATTAGTACAAGATCCCACCACTGTTTATAAATATAAAATCTAATAGATCACCTGGCTTGTTGTGAAGACCAGGTTCAGAAGGGGGAGCCCTATTCAATCCAGTCATTGAGAAAGTATTAGTTATTACAGTATAGATGTTGGCCCACCAAGTTGGAGAGGGGGGACTATGTTTGGGAGATGTACAGAAGAGAGACCAAATTGATTTTCAACTTACACAGAGATATTCCATTTGATTTAAATGGTAATAGCAAGTTCTATGGTTTCTTTTAAGTCTATCATACATTCCCCTTTATATCTACTCTGCAACTATGCAAAATATAACACACTGTTCATATGATAACTTTAAGTTTGGTAATGTAAACTTGGTAGAGCCATTTCTTGCAAGATAGAATCCGCCACTTAGATATTCAAGACAAGAGTCGATGTTTCTGTTAGGATTTATGGAGGTTTGTAGGGATTTATATTGATCATTTGTAGATTTTAGATCTATCACACGAATGACGTTTGTGTTTATTTTTTTTTTATATTTTTTTATTTTTTTAAATATTTTTTATTATATTTGCTTAGGATTGTGGTGTTTAATTATCATTGTTAGTTTTATATTTGATTTCATATATTTATTATTATTCTTTATTTATATAGCGCCAACTAATTCCGCAGTGCTTTACAACTGGGAATAGACATACAGCGGTATTAAATAGTTCAATCGAATGTAGAGACAGAAGGATCAGAGGGCCCTGCTCGTGAGAGCTTACAGTCTAGAGGAAGGTGGGTTTGACACAGGGAGTAAGGGCTATTTAATGTAAGCGCCTCCTGCTACATGAACTGCCAGTCAATGGGTGGAAGTGAGAGGTGCTGATGAGTGCAGTGGTCCAGGCAATCTTGAATGAATCTTGGTGATAATGTTTATGGAGGTGAGTTTTCAGGGAGCATCTGAAGATTTGAAGGCTGGGGGGAGAGTCTGATTGGGCGGGGGAGGGAGTTCCAGAGTTGAGGTGCAGCACAGGAGAAGTCCTGTAGGTGGTAGTGAAAGGATGTGATAAGAGCTGTGGAGAGCAGAAAGTTGTGTGCAGAGCGAAGATGGTGAGAGGGAGTGTATTTGGAAATGAAAGATGAAATATAGGGTGGTGCGGTGTTATTGAGGGCTCTATATGTTAGCACCAGAATTTTGAATTTTATTCTGTATGCTAATAGGAGCCAGTGTAGGGATTGACAGCACTCTGTCTGTGATCACATTTGACTCCCTACTATCCTTTATCCCTGACATCCACTCAATCTCCAAATCATGCCGCCTCCACCTTCGCAACATCTCTAGAATTCTCACCCAAGGCACTACTAAAATACTAATCCAAACACTCATCATGTCCCGTCTTGACTACTGTAACTCACTACTAACTGGCCTTCCTCTCACCCGACTAACCCCACTACAGTCCATAACGAACACCGCTTCTCTAATACCAGCCCCCTCTGCCAATCCCTACAGTGTCTCCCACTAGCACTTCTCTCTCCCACCCACTGACCGGCAGCTCAGGAGGAGACACCCAATAGCACTTACACCTTCTGTGTCCAACCTACCTTCCTCTAGACCAGTGGTTCTCAATCTTTTTTTGTTTGGGGCACCCCTAACACTCAATCTAGAACATTCTAGGCATACCTAACATATTTAATGTACTTTATCAAGGGCATAAGAAGGGTACAATACATAAATATACAGTTATTATTAGGTCTTACAATGTTAATAACAAAACTAAACATATTGTGCATAACAATTGCTATAAATCTTTATTTAAAAGTCCATTTTTGTTAGTCTTCATAGAAAACATGGGGCACCCTAAGTTGATGTTTGTGGCACACCAAAGTGCCACGGCACCCTGGTTGAGAATCACTGCACTAGACTGTAAGCTCTCACGAGCAGGGCCCTCTGATCCTTCTGTTCTTCACATATGATTTACTGTTTAATATCCCTGTATGTCTATTCCCTATTGTATAGGTCTCTGGATTATGTTGGAGCTATATAAATAAAGAATAATAATAATAATACCAATTATGTTCAATTCCATACGGCTCTTAGAAGATCAATATACTGATGGAATATTTTCACATGTCTAATCACCACTGTTTATCCATCTAAGAGATTAAGCTGTCGCTGGAGATTTTACCTTTTGTATGTGTACATGCCGATTATATTTGGGACACTCAACCACTTTGCATTCTCTGGAGAACTCTATGTATAATTTACACCTTATCACACATAGATAGTGTGTTTTTCTAGGATTGTACTATTTTTACTGATTGGGATCATTACAACTGGATTGGGGTTTTCACGTATTATTTATTTCAGTAATTTTGTTTCATTGATCCCAATTGGATCTTTAGCTGTTCACTCTTATCTTCAGGCCCTACCTAGCCTGACACATTGTATATACCTTGCATTGCATCCTTTATAGATATATTCACTAGTTCTCCAATGGTTTTTATTCCACTACAATATACCCTAGTGATGTATCCGGCGGTGGTTTCTGAGTTGGCCGTCTAGTGAGGTCCTCAGTTTGCAGCTACCCAGCTAAATTGGATTCACACCACATTTTTTCATTTAGATATACAGTTAATTATTTACTATATGTCTTTTCATTCATTTTTTTTCATGTGGCAGACTCGCTCGTGGATCAACCCACTGGTCATCATCACCCTTTGTTTAGTGGGTTAACTGTCGAGTGGGGAGCCTGTTTGCTCCCACAATATTTCATTCATTGTTTTATTTTAGTATAGTTTTTGGGCCCATCTTAGTAATTTGGGTGGCAGAGATGATAGTGTGGCCAGATCTTTAACCCTTTATGAGTGGTTTGGTTGTCTCACTGGTCCCTCATTTCCCCCAGACCTAGTTAACACAGTATAGCTCTCTAGTATTTTGTATTTTGTCACATAGGTATTTTTTTTCATTTTATTTAGACCATTTTGTAATTATTGCTTTCCCATTTGTGCTGTCACTGATATCTTCCTGGTAACGGTGCTTAGAAGACAGAGTCAACACAAGAGAGGAGAATTGACAGATTTGGATTATATTAAACTTCAAGATATTATATATATATCAATTTTGTATATATTTGACCATCCAAGTCAATATTGTACACAGTATTATTTGTCTATTTGTTTCGTTTTCATAAGCAACTGCATGAATATTCATTTGTCAGATATTTTAGTGTATTCTATTGGCACTTATATTAGATATATTTGTGCATTCTTTTAACCCCTTGAGTGCCGGAGGAGTACGCAATGCATTGTTTTGCAGTGCATTGAGTACTCCTTTGGCTCAAAGGGTTAAACATATTTGCTTATTGACCAAGCCCAATTTTAAGATAAAGGTGTGTTTTACAGCATTAAGCAGTTATAGTGCCCTATAACAAAAAAAGCAATGCGTTTTATACATACTTGATAAACAGTACCTAGTAGCTTTACTCAGAATGGCAAGAGAAGTGGAAGCTGCTAAAATAAGTTGGGCTGGATTCCATTCAAAGTAATTTATCACTCAAAACTCACCCTTATATTTCAATTTTAGTCGGTATAAACCAGTGATACCATTTATCCCCTTTAATGCAACCCTGCTTATTGGGTGATAAGAACACTAAAGTGAGAGAAATATTATAGAGAAATATATCTAACCTCTTTATTATTGATAGATTGCAATGCAGTCTATCAAATGTTTATGATAGACACTTACAGTACCTATCCAAGTTTACTGCAGAATTGCAACACTTTTTCTTATGTCTTTAACTGCAGCTCTGTTCATATACAGAACCTATCCCAGGAGCTATTTTCAGTAAATGTGGTGTAAACCAGCTGCACCAAAAGGGACATATAAATTCCTATACATTTAAATCGAGATTTCAACCCCCTGAATACTTGAGAGGTCTCCAGTGCATTGCGGTACAATGCCATGGAGACATGTCTAGCATTCAGAGGATTAAATGCCCCAAATAAAGAAATGGGAATTCAGAAAACTTGTATTAGTCCGCTATTGTGCAGTTGGTTTTCCTCAGAATTACTCCAATTCTTCTTAACCCTTTGAGTACCAGAGGGGTATGCAGTGCATTTCTTTCCAATGTGTTGCTTACCCCTCTGGCATTCAAAGGGTTAATACATCAGCCTTTATGTGTCTGAGTTTGAAAAAAGGGCATATTTGTTACCATGTGTCAGACTCTTTTTTGCAGATGTGTAACAATATGTTTTGTGTGTGTCGTGTGTTTGTAACATTCAGTGTCACAGAATGTGTGCTAGTGTTTGTGTGATACAGTATAAATTTCGGTGTCAAAAACATTTGTTAAAGCCATGTTCACAAAAACTAAGGCCACACAGGTTATGTTTTCACACTTAACTCCATTCCCTCATGTGCTTTGCTGATGAGCATGCATGAGATTACAAGTGAAATCAATGAATACTGTTGAATGACATTACATATGACATCCTTTCAGAAGCATAGCACGGAAACCAATAAACACTAAACCAAAGTACTCTTCAACTCTATGCCTGTTTACCCAGCACCAAAAACAGTGCCCCCTATAAATGCTAAATGTAATGTTAAACCAGTAGTACAGAAAAAAAAAAAGAGTCAAATTTCCCCATTTAACAACCGCACTGTCAAGGACAGACAGTTCAACAGAATGCTTATCTACTAGCTCTGCAGCTTGTTACCCAAATCCTGACTCACTAAGAGCACTGTACAACATCACCCAGCATTAACTCTACAGTTTATAAAACTCTGTTACATGGTGTTACTGTCAATGAGCTCATTTGTTATGATACCCATTTTTGTCATGTTACCAGTGATGCTGTTGACAATTTCATTTGTGTTTTAAATTATGTTGTTTGTAATGAAGTTCTTCCAGCTAACTTCACACCCCCATTATCTTTTGCTAATTACATCACGAATAACATAATGATGACTTTACATATTACATAACTGATTACATTACAAATACCTCATTGATAACATCACAAATGACCCTTCTATTTCTTCATATCTTCAGAGAGCAGCAACATTACACTACAACATTACTTTGCTAGCAGTGCACTACAACATTACTTTGCTAGCAGTGCATCTCCACATTTCAAGCCTGAAGCTAACAAACATCATGAGCCAGTAGCAGCAGCAGTGAAGGAAAACATTAAATGTACCAAAAGATGTTCCTCACCTTGCAGCATATCCTGCACAAAACCATTAAACAGTACACCAAAGTACTTTTCTACTGCTATACATGTTATACCGCTTTACCCCTTACCAAAAGAGTGCCCTTATAAACACAAATTAATGATTAACGTGTTGAAGTCAAATTTCTCCATTTAACCTT
Organism: Rhinophrynus dorsalis; assembly: GCA_037306005.1. Lineage (NCBI taxonomy): Eukaryota > Metazoa > Chordata > Amphibia > Anura > Rhinophrynidae > Rhinophrynus > Rhinophrynus dorsalis. The sequence goes on from CM074718.1 coordinate 135,942,391, forward strand.
CACATTGTCAAGAAGACACATTTCAACAAAATACTTCTCAAGCAACACAGGATGTCACACCATATCAACACTAAACTAAAATAACAGCATAAAATATCTACAAATCTTAACTTAATAAAAGCACTGCATTTCATCCAGCACGGACATAAAAATTCTGTCAAATAATGTAACCGTCAGTGTTACTGATGAGATCATTTGTGATATCACAGATATTTTCATGTCACCAGTGATGCTATTGATGATGTCATTTGTGATGTAAGCAGTGCCAGTTTTGCTGCAATATGTGATGTCTTCAGTGCATCATTGATGATCTTATTTCTGAATTTATGTCTGATGTCATCAACAAAGCACATGAGGATACGGAGTTAAGTTAGAGGAACTTAAGCTGCATTTCATGGCTTCTGTTGTGTTTTTTTTTAACTGTGGCTTTAACCCTTTGAGAGGTACATTGAGTAGCATTGCATTGCACACCTTTCTGTCACTCAAAGGGTTAGTGAAAGTTTGTTGACATTTTTCCATGTATTCAAATTGAGAGCGCCATTGCCATCCTCTATCTACACCATCTCTGATCCCAATCTATGACAGCAGGGGAAAGGTACTTGGAAGTAATTCTTTCTGATGACATAAAGGTAGACAGGCAATGTAACAAAGCAGCAGGGAATGCAAGCTGGGTGCTGGATTGTATAGCTAGAGGCATTAGTAGCAGAAAGATGTGAGTGTTAATACCACTATGGATCTCTAGTTTGACCTCACTTAGAGTATTGTGTACAGTACTGAAGACCCCATCTGCAGAAGGGTGCAGATATTTTGGAGATAATTAAGAGAACTGTCAGATGATGGGCCAAATGGTTCTTATCTTCAGTGAAATGCAATATTTCATGGTCTCTATGTATGTTAGAGAGACCTGGCTATTTAATAGTTAAATAGATGCGATAAAGGATGGTTTGGGTGCATCTTCCAAATTCTATGTTTCTGTAGTTCCATATCCCAGTCAGGGTGATGATCAGGACAGAGAGGATTTTGTGGCTGATGTTGCAAAAAGAACTCAAACAGTTTTGGAGAAAACCAAGTGCACAATATTAACCCCTTAAGGACTGGCACACACACGCGCGGCCGGCACTTGAGGACCACGGGGCTTTTTTTTTTTTCATTTCTGGTTTAGGGCTTCTGGCGAGACGTGCAGCCGCACTAGGAGCCCTGAACTCCATGACGTGCCAGGACCGTCACTGTTCCTTAAGTGCCGGACTGCCGTGACGGTCCTGGCACATCAGTGGTCGTTAAGGGGTTAAACAGAAAAAACTGCACAAATGCCTATTTATTTAAATAGGGGTTAACCCCAGGAATAATAGAAAGATCTCCAGCTCAATGGGCTTCCACAATATAGAATAAATGAGTATAAATTTTCACCAGTTTATCCTATCATCATCATCTGTTAGTTTGGCAAGAATGCAGGGATGTAGTCTCAACCTTATCATAAACCACACAGGTTAGGATCCATTGGTAAAAGTAACTAATGCGTCTCAACTAGCAGCCACCATAACAGCATAAACATATTGAAAGTAACTTAGGTGACAGTTTATCTGTTTAAGGAGCTATATATAGCTCTATTTATAGCTTCCAGCAGGGCCGGATAGTGAGCAAATACTAGCCTGAATGTTTTTTAAACTGTCCCATAATAATGCATTTAATAATCAATATTTATATTTTTCACAGTCATGGTCACCAGAGGGGCACATTGGACAAGCAATGTATACTACAGATGCTTAATGTGTTCCTCTGATAACATAGGGTAGGATTACATTGGGTTTTTAGACATTTGTATATCAGAAATGCACATTGAAGCATCATGGTCGCATTTGGGCAGCAAATAAGCTCCTTTCTGATACTCTGGAACTATTCCTTTGTTTATGAGTATAAAGTTGACTAATTTATCCTATCATCATCTGTTAAAGGGATAGTAATACTCCATTCTATCTTTATTTTATTTTGTAGGCATTAAAAAAACATGAAGAATGATATAAGTCTTATCTCTCAATCTTTTATGGTTTGAGAGATATTCACAAGCAAAGTTTCCCCCTCCCGCCCCTTTTACCTAGTGTAAGCCATCTCTTCTCAGATGTGGAATCTGGTTGTAAGACCAACAGATAACAGAAGGGGACAATCTTCTTCCTATGACAACAATGAAAGCCCCGCCCCCCTTGACAAGTTTTTCAGGTTTTTCCCTTATCTTAAATGAAGATGGTCCCTCTCTGCAATCTACCTGGGCACCTCCCTTCTGATCTGGCTGAACAGTGTTACATCAGTAAAAGGGGCGGGAGGGGGATACTTTGTCATTGATTTACTCTTGAACTACAACTCTGACAGAATTGAAATAACACTCTCCAAAGTCAAATACTATGATGATTAATTAGATCTGCTTTTATTATGAAACATTACTATTCCTTTAATTTTGGCAAGAATGCAGGGATGTAGTCACAACCCTATTATAAACTACACAAGTTATGATTCATTGGTAAAAGTAATTCATGTGTCTCAACAAGCAGCCACCATAACAGTATAAACATATATAGAATTTAACTTGGGTGACAGTTTATCTGGAACTATATAACTCTATTTATGCCCTAATGTGCTCTTCTGCTAACATAGGGCAGGATTACATTGGGTTGTTAGATGATTACATACAGGCACCAGAGAGAAACATCTGGGTATCAGAAATACACAATGGAGCATCAGGGTCACATTTTGCCACCATTTTACAAGAATATATTTGAGGTTGCAAGCTCAGTATAGTGATAAACGGAGCTTGCTGTAATGATACAAACTATTCACACCACACACCACAGGGAAGGGAGAACGCGCTCCCTGGGGCAGTTGGGAGGGAGGTGGGAGGAGAATTAAATAGCACTGGGAAGTCCCGAAGAGCTGTGCCGAAGATTCAGAGTGCCACATAATGCGGAAGTGCACAGCTTGATGACAAAAGATCTTAAAAAGTAAGTGAATGAAAAAAAAAAACAAGTTTCCTAATATTAGTTCCATAGTTAAACATATGGTAAACTCAAGCTTGTCTCAAGTGCTAAAGGGTTAGGTACACCACTGGCAGTGTAAGCAGTGAAAATTATTTCACATACTGTATAAATAAACATTTTATTGCATTCCTTATCTTATGCTAGCAGTACTATATTTAAGTGACTCATACATTATTCATGTGGAGACAATGGGACTGATGTATACACAAAAAAATTAGTGCTATTCAGAGGTGAACCAGTTCAACCATAGATGCCAAAATAATTCCTGTAGGTTTAAATAGGTATTTTAACCCCTTAAATGCTAGAGAGATCTCCAAAACATTCCCTCACAATGCATGCAACTATATCTTGAGCATCCATGGGGTTAATCACTTATCATAGACTGACTGTTCCTTAGCACCTATGTGTTGTTTGGTCTTTATGTCTTGTCTGGACAGGCCGAGTCACAGTTTAATCATGTTTTTATTATCAACATTGGTGACAGGATAATATATTTTAGGTATCTTTGCAGTTATGTGCTAAGCAAATAAAGTATTTTTACAGGCTGTTGACAGGTTTAGCATCTGTCTTTGATTTCATTTATGCATATTTTGAGATGTCTCAATATACTCTTACATAAATAGGACATAATATTAAAAACAAATCCTTAGATATATAATTTTTAAATGTGCAATTGACACACAGTTTGAGGATATGGCTGTAATCCAAAAATCTTCCATTGGCTTCTGTCATTGTCGAAATGCTAATAAATCTGCAGTTCTTCATGCAGACACATAGTATTATAAACTGTTTTGTCATTTACACTATGCGATTTAGCACTGTATATGATTTATGAGTGGCTTTGTACTAACACAGATTTACGTCTGAGCATTTTTTATTTATGTATCTTAATTAACTGTGTTGCAGTGAATTGTTATACTTCGGGATTATTTACCAAAGAGAAGAAATTCTGGGAAAACCAAACTGTGATCATAGGGGTAAGAACAAAAATTCCCATTGACTTAATTGGGACTTTTAAACCCTTAACCCTTGAGTGCCTCCTGCACTCAAGGGGTTAAATGCTAGAGAGGTCTCCAATGCATTGAGAAGTTGGAGCCTTTCTTGCATTTAAAGGGATAGAAATGTTTCAAAATAAAAGAAGCTCTAATTAATCTTCATAGTATTTGGGCCATGGAGAGTGTTATTTCAATACTGTCAGAGTTGTAGTTCAATAGTAATTGAGTGATAAAGTATCCCCCTCCCTCCCCTTTTACTGATGTAACACTCCTCAACTCAGAGCAGCAAGGTGGTGTCCAGATGGGTTGCTGAGAGGGACAATCTTCAATTAGCATAAGGGAAAAACTTGTCAAGGGGTCAGGGTTTTCCTTATGCTCACAGCAAGAAGATTGTTCCTTGCTGTGAGCTGTCTGGTCTCAAGACCAGATTCCACATCTGAAGGGAGGTGGCTTACACTAGGTAAAAAGGGGCGGGAGGTGGATGCTTTATCATTCAATTACTCTTGAACTACAACTCTGACAGTAGTGAAATAACATTCTCCATGGCTCAAATACTATGAAGATTAATTGGAGCTGCTTTTATTTTGAAACATTACTATCCCTTTTAAAGGATAAAAATCCCGTTTATATCAATGAGAAATTTTATGTCTCCTTTATTGTAATGATCAAGATTCACCATAGGGAAAAAGTGAAACTTCCGTATATTATATAAATTGGGTTTTCACCTCTTGAATGCTAGAGTGGTCTGCAATAGACTGTCAAGCATTCAAAGGGAATCTTTATTTGTCCCTGTGGTGCATCTGGTTTGCTCCAGAACTCACTCTTTAGCTTATTTAATACAGCCTTTTGCACCATTTAAATGTGCACTAGTGCATTATTTTGATTCCCTGTTTTATACAAAGTCCCAGTGGTTTGTTACAGAATCATCGCTTTTATGTCAAGCTAGAATGTCTAACTTGCATCTGATACAATGTTACATTATATTATGTGAGATCTAAACTCCTTTCTTTATAATGTGATAAGTTACAGTTGTATGCAAAATGTGGGCACTCCAGGCCAAATTTCATGTTTTGGTTAATTTTCTAAGTATAAATAAGTTAACAGAACCCGTGAAACAAACAAGCTTAATCTTGGGGTGTTTCTGTAAATTGTAATGCACATTTATTATTTATTTGTTGAATTTAACAGATTGAAAAAAGAAAAAACCCATAAAATATGGCATGTGCAGATGTTTGAGTACCCTTCCATTTGATCCACTGGTGTTATTCTTATAAGGTCCAGAATTAATTCATACATTTGCCCTAAGTTAGGTGAATACAATTCTAAAGCTTAATAAATTCCCTGGCTCTTTGAACCTCTGACAGTGTTGTGCTTACACTAAAGATCCATAGGATCCTCTAGGCAGTTGAATGAGGATCAGACAACACAAATAATTAACTTTTACAAAGCAGATGAAGGCTATAAAAAGATATCTAAATTCTTCCTGCTTCCAATTTCCACTGTCCAAAATGTTAAGAAATAGAGGTTGGGGCGGGGGACTGTTGAACTAAAGACAAGATCTGGAAGACCAAGACAAATCTGATAGAACTGATAGTAGACTGGTGAGGAATATAAAGCAAAACACACAAATCACTTGTCTTGTGTATTAAGGTACCTCCAAATAAACATAAACAACGCTTTATTGATTAAAATTACGTCACCTTTTAAAACTACCCCCTTTTGCCCCGGCCAAGTTATAGAACCTGATCAAACCGAGCACAGACCCTTCTCTAAGAGACTGTGCTCAGCTCCCCTAGTAACCTAAAACTTTACCCTCCAGTACCTCACTAACTGGGCCCTTGCAGCTCAATGAGTACAAAAGCAATCCCTCAACCGTAGTCTGGGATCCTTTTTTCCCTAGGCTTCAGGCGTAAACGCTTATGTTAATCAATATATCAACTATTTCAACTAAATTTAACCTTGGCAAGGACCAAAAGGCACCACAGGCCCATTTGCATGATACCAAAAGCATCTAGGCCTTCCCCCTACACAACTCTACAGTCCACTCTATAACACCCATCAACTCAAGGTTAAAGAAATTCAGTCTGATACTGCTCAGATGAGCTTCATCCACACAATATAGGTTCAACTCCGTATCCTCAAAAACACTATGTCTAACTGCCAGATCCCTTTTTTCGAACACAAATCTAGCTACCCTCCTATTCAATCTAATTCTACTCTTATCCAATGCTCTAGGATCCCTAACATATTTCCAGCATCACCTAAGGATGATCTCAGAGCATGCTACTAACAGTCCTGGAAACCATTCCTATAACCTGTTAAATTTTCTCATCATTCTCAGCCCCAGTGGCTATACTGGAAGTGTGCCTAGGTCACTTCTTCCAACTATCAAAACCCGTAGGCCCTCCTGCTTCACTTGAAGCTCTTCCTTGATCAGTGGTAGAAGTTGCTCCCATTTCATTCCACGAGTACTGAAACAGGAAATGCTTGCCACCGATCTATCAACCGACATCTGCATTCCATCCAACCATAGTGCTGCTTATTTCCTGGCCTAGTTGGATAATAGCCTATTATCCAAATCATCAGCGGGAGGGTACCTAGAATACAAAATTAGAACCATAAATCATTCAGCCAACCGTCAGACCATCTTCCTGTCTGGGCAAACATACAGATTGAAACAGCATACTCCCATCTTCCAATGCATTTTATGTTTTTTCCTCCGCAAAACCCATGCATGCTGCTTCCGTGGCCACACTTATTTGAAAAGAGTAGCTCCTGAATTCGCCTTTTGATACCCCCAGCCTTGCCAGACTTGAAAATGAGTCATTGGAACCCAATTCTGTTGGACCAACAGTGTCCCCACTCCTAGAGGCCTTACCTCTAAAGATGGTTGCAGTAATTGTAATGGGCAAATGTCCAATTCATTAATCTCAAATTATGTGAGACACGTCCCACCCCCCTTGTGTCCGTCTTGGACCTAGAGATGTAATATTGTTTGGAGCTATTTATGTTTTTGCACAGCACTTCAAACTGGGGGTTGTAGGAGTCTATTATTGGCACTCCATTCTCTTCCTGTGTTTTTTGTATTGCAGGAGGTTACTACTGGGTACATCTTTGGCTGCAATCACAAAATCTCTTTATACTAACTTACTGGAGAAGCAAAATGTGAAATAAGTCTTGTACCACATAGCCAACTACAAAGGGATCCCTCTACTGGAGCCTAGGGAATGATTTTCTTTATCTAGAAAGGAAAATAGGCAGACTGGATGGGCCAGCTGGTTCCTACCTGCCATCAAAATCCATGTTTGTATGCTAATCTGGCAAATAAACAATCTGTTATTTATACTCTTATCCTATTAATATAATGTGGCTTGCCAGATCCTGGATAAATATGAGAAATGCCTGCTGCATTGATGCATGACAACAATGCAACTAATAATTATCAGCTAGAATCCTGCAGTAAGCATTTTTCATATGTCCTCTTTTAAAAGGATGATTTGGCAACCCTAAATAATCAACATCTGTGGGCTTCACACTAATAAAACCTGTTCTCCACAAGATTCATAATCATTCCCATGAAGCCTTCACAGATCACACAATGTCCAACCAACCGTACTCATTCCTTGACTATGATGTATTAAGAAGACCTTGAGCAATTATGTGATAAATATAACTTCACAGTAGGGGACAAGTAATACTTTCCAATGAATTAAATGGGGGGTTTAACCCTTTCAATACTAAAGGGGTTTCCAACTCATTGTGTTGCATCCAGTGGATTAAACAAGGTCTGCTTATACTGCAGACCAGACCTTACTTTTTTCCAGGGGTACACAGGAAATATACATATTTCAGAGCTTCACAGAAATCAAAGAAACACTTCATGTTGCATTTTTCATATGTCCCTGGTTAAAGCTGTGGTCTGGTCAGCCTAACAAACCAGTGGACAGTTTAGGAATTTTTGTCACCCTAGAGCAGTGGTTCTCAAACCTGTTCTTAAGTATCACTAACAGACCATATCTTTAGGACTTCCCTGCTTGATCACATATGAGTCAGCCATGACTCTTCCACTAGCCAAACTCCCAATTCTCCAGCCATAACATCCTGGCACAAATATAATTTCCCTTGCCAGGATTTAACACCCTATCCAAAATGGATACCTGCCCAAAAAATTATGCTCTTTTTCTAGCCACAAGTTCTGCCCTAGTACAGCCCCCCTCTCTTCCAGAACCTTTGTGTTTACCAGATAATATTCTCTCCTGCCCAGAATTAATAATTCATGCTCACATTTGTCTACTCTCTAGCTTGATGAATAAGACCTGTTGGTTTGTATCACTTGACCTGTAGCCATGATGGGACCACACTTACTAACCACTCAGCCTTGTGCTTACTACATTGGAAACTATAGATCCACCCCCCCAGCCTTGTCCCACAGTAGCCATAGAAACACGCATGCAGACCCCCATCCTTATCCCACAATAGCCATAGAACTACTCTCATACTGACCCCACTGAAATGGTAGCCATACCTCCAAGAATCCTTGTCCCACTGCCACTTGTCACCATAGAACCACAAATACTGATTCCTTAGCCTTGTACCACTGCACTGGTAGCCATAGAACCACACATACTGACCCTCCAGCCTTGTACCATTGCTCTTGTAGCCATAGAACCACACATACTGATTCCTCAGCATTGAGACACTGAACTGATATACATAGAACCACACATACTCCCCAGCCTTGTCCTGTTTCACTAATGTTATTATTATTATTATTAATCTGTATTTATATAGCGCCAACTTATTCTGCAGCACTTTACAATACAGATAATGAACTGAACCTTGCTTCACAGTAGCCATAGAGCCTCACATTTAGAACTCCATTTTTGTTCCATAATAGCCACAGATCCATTCACATAGTGACCCCACTGCAGTTTTCACCATGCACCCATCAGACTTGTCATACTGTCTCTTGTAGCCACAAAACCACCCACTGACTTTCAACAGTTTCATTAGGCATATTATTTTAAAAGGCCATCTGTTGTAGTTCAGCTCAGGTCAACTGCCAGTCTGCCATGGCATAATCTATCCTGGTGTGCTCTTCCTATAATGTGGTCAGTGCCACTGTATGAGATATCTGACAAGAGCTGCATGAAAGCATCTGGGGTAGGCTGAACATCATACAGTATATGGATTGGCTGGTGGGAGAAATGTCCCGCCTTTCCTGTCAGCCAGTCCAGACACAGCTGAGGTTAAAACCACCCAAGCTGCTTTAGTGCAGCTTTTTTCAGGCCCTGTTCCAATCAACACATACAAACAAGGTTTGGGTGTGGCTGCTCACTACCAGTCTGATGGCTGCATGTACCCACCATGAGCACATTTGTCATGGTGGCCTCATGCAACACTGATGGTGGCCGCACTTGAGAACTACTTCTCTAGAATTATCAAATACATTAGATGCCTTTAAATGGGGCCTGGATACTTATTTAAAAGAGCATAACATAGAGGGCTATGTACATTAGTATTGGGATTAATATTAGAGATGCACCGATACCACTTTTTTAAGACCGAGTACAAGTACCGATACTTTTTTCAAGTACTCGCCGATACCAATTACCGATACTTTTTTTGGGGTCATTTGCCAGTTTTCAAGGTACTTAAAGCGCATATATTATATATATAATATATATGCTTTAGGTACTTGGAAAACTGGCAAATGACCTCAAAAAAGTATTGGTGAGTACTTGAAATATAATATTATATATATATATATATATATATATATATATATATATATATATATATAATATACACACACACACACCACCTCTTGACTGTCCCCTTTTGCCTCTTTCTCCCCCTCTTGATTCCTACCTTTTACTTCATTCTCCCCCTCTTCAGCTTTTGCCTTGGCTTTTTCTCTTCCTTTTGATCCCCCTTTGTCCCCCTCCTTGACTCTTGATCCCACTCTTTTGCCTGTCTTGCTCTCTCCTGATCCCCCCTCTTTTTTGCCTTTTCTTAGTTCCCCTCCTTTTGTCTCCTGATCTTTACTCCTTTTGCCTTTTTTTTTCCCCCTTTTTCTTAGTCCCTTTTTTCTCCCTCCTTTTCACCCCTCTTTGCCTCTCACCACCCGCTCCCATCCTGCCTCCCATACTCTCCTCTGCCGGGTGCTCGCTGTTCTCTCGCGAGCCCCGGCAGGAGTCAGCGTCAGAGCGTTGCCATGGTAACCCGCGGCAACGCTCATACGCTACTTGAGGGAGAGAGGCAACCGGGGAGCATTGTGAGCAGCTCCCCGGTTCCCTCACTGCAGCACCGACCCTGACACAGGGTATCGGTGCTGGCATCGGCCGCATTTGCACGAGTACAAGTACTCGCGCAAATGCTGGTATCGGCACCGATACCGATACCAGTATCGGTATCGGTGCAACCCTAATTAATATTTAGTTAGAGCTTGTTGATCCAGGGAGAAATCTGATTGCCATTTGGAATCAAGAAGGAATTCCCCCCCCCCCCCATTCAAGGCAGAATTTGAAATTGCTATATTGAGGGGGTTTTTTTGCCTTCTTTTGTATCAATGATGGTAAACAGGAATAGGAAAAGGGTTGAACTAGAAGGACGCAAGTCTGTTTTCAACCTAAATTGCTATGTTTCTATGTAATTCCACAGCAGGTTGTTCTAAGGCAGCCCATCACTTAGACCAGGGGCACTCAAGCTTCCCCAATGGTGTATGTGTACAGGATATCTTTAATGTCATTAAATCAGACAGATCTTTCACAATGATTGAAACACTGACCATGAAAGAAATCCTGAAAACCTACACATTGGAGGGGACTGAGAAAATGTTTGAGCACCGTACACATTCTTCATCACATATGGCTTACTAAGAAGTGCTAGAAATGTGTATCACAGACTTTTTTGAGGTGTTTTGGAATAATTCAAATGGAATAGAGCTACAGGAAGCATCGGGGGTGGGGGAGACCATTATTCCCATCCAAGAGCACCTCATACAATCATTTCCTATTCATGTCTCTAATCTATAGTTGGGATTTTTAGTTTTCATTAATTTCAATGCAATGAAAATGTAATCGAGTAGAAACAGTTTTCAGATCAGCCCCTCACGTAATCTAGGTTTTGCAAAAACATTTTTTCAAAGTGAATTTTCCCAGATGTGACCAGACCCTTTTTAAAAGTTCGGTAAAATTTCAAACATGAAAAAATAGGTCTGAGACTGATCAAGCAACAGCGACACTATGAAATATCCCGCCATGGAAATACTGCACCCAAAAAATGGAAGTTTGAGCTGCAGCAGTATTTGTATAGAAATGCAATGTGTTGGATACATCTCTGGCACTCAAAGGGTTAAACCCTGCTGTATATGTTTTAAAATATTATTCTCTGGAGGGGGAATCAAAAGTTAAACCTTTGAGTGCCAGAGAGGTATGCAACGCATTGCTTTGCAATGCGTTGTGTACCCGTCTGGCACTCAGAGGGTTAATAAAAGATTGCTAGCAATAATGTCTTAATACTCACTTTTTTGAGCTATTAATATAAATGCTAGGTCTTCAATGCATTAATTCACAAATCATTGACAACCTCTCTATCATATACTGACCAGACTTCCTCTTTTAAATGGAAATCAGTATTTCAGGGCTGCACTGAACTCAAAGTAGCCCTGCAGTATGTGGTTAAAGGTGAGGTCTGGTAACCCTCCTCTAGTATTCAAGGGGTTTAAACCCCCTATTCAAATAAATTGGAAATGTGTGAAATTGGTTCTTTCCAGAACGGCAGCTCTTGAGCTTGATAAATAAGGCCTCTTGTCAGTTAGTGGTCCCTAAGGATAATGCTGCCATACCTTTAAAACTTAACACACATGAAAAATGACTGCTGCATGAATTTATGAAAACAACTGCAGTCCCTGCTACATGTATTTTTCATATGTGTCCAGTTTTTTTTAAAGGGATGAAATGACAGACCTACCTGATGAGAGTTTGAAAAACACTGTCCTATGGTGTAGTTTGTTGGTTAAGGAATTGTTCCAACTGATGCATCAGTCATAATACCTACTCTGTCACACATAATTAGAAGGTATTCATTGGATACTAACTGAATTGAATGCCTCCTAAAACTGAGGTTGTTATTGGTACAGCTCAGTGTAACACTATCCCATGCTACATAATATCTTCACAAAGAAAGGAAATACTATCCGAAAATGTAAAAATACCTTTCTAGTATTTCCTTTGTGTAGGCATATGCTTAATGAAGTAGGTTGGGAAAATATTTGGCAGCCAGTTGCTATTTCTGCAGGTAATTTGTGACCAAGTTTTATTGTACAGAATTAAACTGATGTAGAGGTATATGAACACATATAACTAACCATTTGAGAGCCTGTGGGGTTTTGTTGGAAGTCCTTCTGGCACTTAATGGGTTAAAGGCCCTAACCCAAACATGTTTAATATATATATGTGTATATATATATATATATATATATATATATATATATATATATAATATAATATATATGTGTTGTTAGTTAACAAACTTGGTATATAAACTACCCTACCTACCTTAACTTTATAGACAAAGCAGGTAAAATTTAGGTTGCCAGATAATCCTTTAAAAGAGTACACATATGAAAAATGCCTACTGCATTGATGCATGAGAACTATTGCAACCTAATAATTAAGCACTGTAGCCCTGCAACAATCATTTTTCATATGGCTTGAAGATTATGTAAATTAATCGAAACATTGATCAAATAAAACTCCTTGTTATTTTCATCATTAAGTCCTGAGAGTGCCTATTCATTTTCTATAAAATTATCACCTATACTGTATGTCTGCAGTTTTTTATGGCTAACATGATATATGAGATGTTTTTAACCCTTTGAGTTCCAACAAAGACATCCACCCCAGTGCAAAGCAATTCATTGGATACCTCTGACACTCCAAGGTGACGTCTTCAGGTATGAAATCTTAAATCAGATGAAAGATCCATTATAAATCCTGTATCCGTTTTTCTCAATGTTAGACCTATGGACACAGGTCAGGCTTTCTCTCCTGGGGCTCAATACTATTACCACTGGTAAAACTGGTGGTAATAGCAAAAACAGTAGTCCCCCCAAAAAAAATCAAGCAGGAATTGTGGGAACATCAAAGGAAAAGAACACAAACTGTCGTTGTTTGACAGGGTCAAACAACGAGAGTGCGCTAAAACTAGTCCGAAAATGTAACACTTACCTGTCATCCGCTGTCCGGCTTCTTCATTAATCTTACCTTCTTTCTTGTCTTCTGTCTTTGTTTCTTCTGTCTTCTTTTCTTCCTCTGATTGTCTTTCTTCTCTGAAAATAGCTCTCTGCCACTCAAAGGGTTACTATTTGTGGCATCTTTATGTAATAAAGATGTTAATGTGCCATGTTTTTAATGTGCATATGTCCTCCTCCTTATGTGTGAATATGTTGTAGAAGTTTCAGATTTGTTACCCCCTTGCCTTCGCTGCCTCTGCTGGTGGCGGAAGGCATGTAGACCAGCATAGAGTTCCCCTTCTGCCCTCTCGGTTCGCTGCCCAAGTCATTGTGCAGGAATTTTAAACTGAGACTGGCTTTTATATGCCAGTATTGGTTCAAAATAGATCGGCTGTCTCCTATTGGCTGGGAAGTGCTTACGCACCTCCCAGCCAATCAGTTTGTAGCAGGGATTGTCATCGTTAATACAAACATTAAAGGGATAGTAATGTGTACAATAAAGTAGATCTCCAAGTATTCTGTATTGTAAACCGAACACATTTCACTATGTTTAGTAACTTACTTTGATGTAGTTCAAAATATATTAAATGTAGAAAGATCCCCCTCCCGCCCTTTCTGGCCGCATCACACTTCCTTCAACTGTTGTCTGGGTGGAGAGAGGTGAGGAAGAAACTTCAGTAACTAAAGGAAAATCATGCCCTCCTTCATCAAGTTCTCCTTATACTTACTGACTTAAGTTTGTCCCTCGCTGCATTTGTCCAGTCCCGGGACCAGATTGCAGCTCTAAGGGGAGGTGGCTAGAAGGGGTGGGAGGGAGATCTTTCTACATTTAAGATCTTTTGAACTACATCAAAGTAACTTATTATACATAGTGCAATGTGGCTTACATTTGAGAAGACTCAGAGATCTACTTTATTGTAGACATTACTATCCCTTTAATGTGATTACATTGCAGTTGAGAAATGCAATACACCGCACAGTCTGATCTCTTACAAAGAGGGACACCAGGGTGGGAAAAAGGGACAGAGGGATTTTTTTTTTTTATGGTCGAATTGCTTACAGGCTTTTATGAAGTTCTATGACAAACCAAATGCACCTTAGGAAAAAATGAAAATTGTTACTGATGTAACTGGGGATTTTAATCCCTTGAATGCTAGATGTGTTGTCCCTCATGAGATGCTAATAGTCTTATAGCTAATATAGCATTTTTATTCTTCCCCTATGGTGCAGTTAGTTTGCTTCAGAATTGTTCTTCTTTTCTCTTGTACGCACATCCCACAGAATATTTTCATTAACAAATTATCATCATTAATGCACAATAGCAACACAATAATGTAGTGTCTTATTCTGTGTCAGGAATTGCATAGTATTAATATTTATTAATTAATTTGGGATAAAAAGTTAATTTCATCTTGCACTTCTTAATATAATTATGCCTGTTTAAGAGGTGAGTGCTGAGAATTAGAAAAGTGAACACTTATCCGTTCAGTAAAACTTTTATCTACGGTAGCTGATTTTGCTTTTTTTTTATGAACATTAATACCTAGACATGAACTGGGGTAATTTATACATGTAAATTCCCTGTACTACATCTGTAAAAAATCTCTGTTTGAACCAAAATCTAGTCTTGCATGTGATCTGTGGCACCAGACATTCCTGCCTTTTCCATGATTCCTTTAGCAATCTTGATAGGTGTCTCAGATGTGCTGTGTTGTCTAAATGACTGATATAAGTCTATTTTTAATGCAAGATCAGTAGGTGCTACTCACAGTAGAGTAACTGCTTTAGTTTGTCTTATTTGAAGTAGCCCCTCCCCTCCAAAAAAAAATAAGCAAAAAGTATCTATATGGGATAGTCTACACATGCATTAAACATTATTTTAAAGTGATAGCAATACTTGAAAACTTTTAAATTTAATTCAGTAGATATTTTAAAAATAAAATAATCATGCCATTTTCAAATCTCCCAAACCTTAATGGTTTGGGAGATATAAGTCTGCAAAGTTCCCCCTTCCCTCCCCTTGTGCTGACGTCAGCTTTCAAACTTAGATATGGAGATCGCAGTCCATAGACTGTCCTGCGGCTCTTCAGCAGAGCCGTGATCACGGTAGTTACAAAGAAATACTTCATTTGAACTGTCTACAACGTGTGCCTGGTTTGCAAGCACATGTTGTAGACCGTTCAAATGAAGTATTTCTTTGTAACTACCGCAATCACGGCTCTGCTGAAGAGCCACAGGACAGTCTATGGACTGCGATCTCCGTCTCTGAGTTTGAAAGCTGACATCAGCACAAGGGAAGGGAAGGGGGAACTTAACAGACTTATATCTCCCAAACCATTAAGGTTTGGGAGATCGAAAATGGCACAATTAATCAATTTTTAAAATATCTATTGAATTAAATGTAAAAGTTTTCTAGTATTACTATCACTTTAAGTATTTTGTGTAAGTTACTAATTTTCATATATGCTTGCTAGAAAAATGCATCTTTAGGTTGGACATGTTAGAAATTGTATGGATTTTATAAATGGTGTTTGAATACTGTCCTACAGGACTCTCTGATCAACACTGAATTAATATTCTGAATTGTGCATAATTTAGTGGCATGGCTAATGTTTTTTAATTGGAAGTATTCATTTCAAATATGATGCTGCTGGTCAAGACACCTCTTTTGTCATTTGAATAGAAAAGGGACTAAGTAAGAAATATAACCAAAAGGTGTATGACTGGAGGTATAAAGTAAATTGCACTGTGCTATGAACTAATTACTGAAGCATGTTTTTTTTGAAGGGCCTCAACCCTTGTTGTTTTCTTAACAAATTGCCCTATTAACAGTAGCTCATTCAACACTGCATGTTAATACTGTTTTAATATAAATTGTCATAGATTTCACACTGCATAGAAAATTGGTTTTATATTGCATGATAAAATATTTTTAAGATGTGTAGGAATGTAAGAACATGCTTTTGTGTTCATACTATAAAAACTATGCAAAGCTGAGTTTGTTGGAATTATTTGTGTACAAAATCAGATAAATGAAAAAGCTAGAATGAATAAGCAGTGGGATTGGGGTGGGAGAGATTTAAACAAGTATTGCTGCTATAATACTATGAAAGAGAATATTGTAAAATCCATGTCATTATATGCAATAGTTTTCACATATAGTTATAATGTAATATATGATATTGCAAGTGGTTTTTTTAGCTCTGGGTGGGATGCAGTTTTTCTTTGGGATACCGATGAACATGGGCGGATTGTAGGGGAATACCAGCCCGGGCATTTTTTTAAAACAGCCCACTAGCTGCACTGATGTCCGTACGATGCCCCCTTGTGGTCCCTGTGCGGCATGGCAGAGCAGGCTCCAGGATATTATGTCATATCCTGGCGCTCTGCATTAACCCTTTGAGTGCCAGAGGGGTACGCAACGCATTGCAAAGCAATGCGTTGCGTACCCCTCTGGTACTCAAAGGGTTAACAAGGAACGCCAAGGCTGTCACAGAGTGCCTGTGGCAACACACACCTCTCCTTCAAAATATCGTGGGACGGTGAGGCGAGATCCTCTGATCTCCCCCACCGGCCCATGATCTAGCGGCCCACCAGGGGATGCCCGATCCCCCAGTAGGACAATCCGCCCATGGGGATGAATAAAACTATTCTGAAAAGTCAGAACTGGTACCATAGATACTATTTCACAAGACCCAAAAGACATCTTGAGAAGCAGGTGTTTTGTGTTTGTTTACAATTTTAATGAATCGGATTGAAGGAAAATCCATCATGTGATGTCCAACCCCCCCGCCCCCCCAAAAAAAGCAAGCAAACAAACAAGAAAAACAGGTTTGATTACCTTTAGATGGGTTCCTGTCCATGTAAATCATCTGAACAAAGTAGGGGAGCTTCTTCAGCAAGTTATTAGACAGACAGGACTGCTGGATAACTGCCTCCTCTTCTCTTTTTATTCTCTGCTTTGTATCTCACCTTCACCCCTTCTTTATCTCACATATTCTCACACTTATCTTGTTCTCTCTTCCTATTCTCCCTCCCCTGCTCTCCCCCCTATTTTTCCTCAATCTTACCTCCTTTCTTGCACTCCCATCCCTCTCACCCCTTTCTCATCTCTCTCTGTCTTGTGCACTTTTTGTATTTCCCTTGTTCCCTCTCCACTTCCAGATTGCATGCATGATTCATTCTCAGCAGATCTGTGAGTATCTATATTTTCTCCCAAAACCCAAAAGAAAAAAAAGATATGGGGTTTAACCAAGCACTCAGCCAATAAACAAAAATTAACCACAACCAATGTTGTCATCAATTAAGTATAAATGTATTAAAAATAAAGTTTAATACACATATATAACTAAAGTAATCTATAAAGAATATAGACCCAACCTGATGATAATCCCCCCTCCCGAGACCCATCCCAAGGTCAACTAAATCCCCCTAAATTTCACAATCAAAAACAAAAGGGTGTCCCCTAAAATCATGGGGTGCACCATGGCTGCAACATGCACCCCAATCTACGCGTGTGTCTACTTGAGCTGGTGGGAGCAGTCAGTTGTGGCGGACACACGTGGGTATGGGGAGCACGTCGCTTTATGGCTTAGGTACATTGACGATATTTTTATGATTTGGGAGAGTACTTTAGTTGATTTAGATTTATTCCTTGAAGAGCTTAATAGGAATGACTTGAACATTAGGTTGACCAAACATGTGAGTCAAGTGGAAGTAGATTTTTTCAATCTGAAGTTTTACATACAGGATGGTCATCTTAAAACTAGAACTTTTTGAAAAGCTACAGCATGCAACACTTTGTTGCATGCTGATAGCTTTAATGTACCCTCACAAATTAGAGGGATCCCATATGGGCAGTGTCTGCGGTTGCTCGGGTACTGCTCAGATGTGGAGACATTCAAATTACAATCTAAGGAGATAACAGAGAGATTCCTGAAGAGAGGATATCAAAGGGTGTTAAATAAAGATTGGGAAAGGACGCTTTTTGGTGCTGACAGAAAAGATAGATAGATGACAGTGTCTGGTTTATTACCACATATGGTTCACATTGGCAGTTTGATTAAAAACTGGAATTTATTAACACATAATGAATCTATTAAACAAATTATAGGTGACGCCCCAGCACAATTGGCAAGACGTCCACCAAACTTAAGGGATATGCCAGTACACAGTTAATTGAGCGGGAAAAAGAGAGCAGATACCTGATTAAATAAGACACAGAAAATGGGAAGTTGGTGTTGTGGTGGCTGTGAAGCATGTATTTAAATGTTATGGAGTGATTCATTTCCAAATTTTGATGGATCAAAATATGTGAGCAATGTGGAAGTAGATTTCAAAACCAGAAATGTGATAAATTGTCGGCAAGAGCTATGGGTATATCATTTACAATACCCACGCAAAAAGATTTATGTGGGAAAAACAGAGAACTAAGGAGAAGAGTTCTTAAACATCGGAGAGATATTGAAAAGGCTAATATAGAGAATCCAGTAGCACGTTACTTCTGCAGATATCATAACTGGAATGTAAAAGGATTGAGAGTAATAGGAATTGATAATGTCCATTTTGATATAAGGGAGTGGGATGTGGATAAATAAGCTGCTATGGTGTGAGGCAAGGTGGAGCCACACTCTAGGAGCTTTAGCTCCAAATGGACTTAATGAGGAGTTAATATTCAATATGTTTCTGCAGGATTGACGTGCTGTTATCACATTGTTATTATGTATTATGTGTGATGATCCATATATTGTATCACATATAGCCCTATATATTTGTTGGGATTAGTTAACTCAGGTATTCTTTATGCTTAGCTTATTTGTGAATTGTTTATAACAGAGAGTTCGAAGTTGATAGTGAGAGCTGGAGTTCCTAGGTCTCATAACAGGTGATGTCATTATCTTGAATATACTGATTTATATATGTGTATTTTGAGGAGCGGTTGCCACTATCTCTTCTTCTCCTTCTATAGAGATTATGGGGGAAGTTATCTTGTCTGCCTGTTATATTTACAGACAGATATACAGGGAGGTAAAATGGTGATACTGTCCCTTTAATTAGGTACACGTATATTTTGGTTGTATTTTATGGGTTTTTTGACATGTGTTTATGTATGGGGCAGAATAAAGAGATTCTTGCCTTGTTGTCCTGTCTCTATATTTGTGGAGATGTGAGATGTATGTGTAGTCTTCTTACTTTGGAGCATCTTATGTCTCTACACATCTGATACATGGGTGAATTTGAAAGCCGACCCAATTCCTATCTGACCCGGTGCTGTATGGGAAACGGTGTAGCGTGGGCACAGCTATTTGTGCCGCACTGTTGGTGATCCCTAGTAGCTCCGGGATGTGGATCGACAGCACAGGGGTTAACTATTCCTGAGATTATGGTTACTATGGAACCGGAGTATGTCATATCCAGTTTGGGTAAAAGTTTAAAAAGGTGACCGGGATGCAGTTGTATTTGACCCTGATGATGTCCACTGAAAATATGGGCGAAACGCATTGGAGTTTGTAGATTAAAAGAGGAAGTGGACAATGAGAGATTAAGCTCCCAGTCAAAATAAATATACCTTTGATGATTTGAACACAGAGAACGAAATGATGTAGAGACATTCATAACACAGAGAGGAACAAGGATACATGTGTTGTGGTTTGAGCTGTTGTAACAAATGCTGGAGGATAATGCAGTGGAGGAGAGGTAACAGGGTGATAATATTGTGTATGTGGGTCTGGAGAAGGTGGAACACCAAGTAAGTCCCAGCATATTAACCTGTACCTTAGTATATATTTGGCAAGTAGCAGCTACAGCTTGGCACTAGCCACAGAATTAACCCTTGCAATGTGTGTCTATATGCTCTCCATGTAACCTACTAACTGTGTCCTTATCTATGTATTTATGTATCCATCTATGTGAGTGCATAATGCATATGGACTTTATTGAGTCTCTATTTTGCCATCTATAATAAGGAACAAACAGGCTGGAAGCTTCTACTTTGTGGAGATAAAGTTTATGTCTACGTAGTGCACTCTCTTTATTTTTGGCCTCTACCAGTACATCTTTTTTGACTGTGGTGGATCTACTTTCTCTTTTTGATTTTAGGGGACACCTTTTTTGTTTTTTAATTGGGGAATTTAGGGAGATTTAGTTGATGTTGGGATGGGTCTTGGGAGGGGGGATTATCGTTAGGTTGGGTCTATATTCTTTGCAGATGACTTTATGTATGTGTATTTATTAAACTTTATTTTTAATAAATTTATACTTAATTGATGACAACATTGGTTGTGGTTAATTGTTTTATAGGATGAGTGCTCGGTTAAACCCTATATCTTTTTTTTTTCTTTTGGTATAGATTTTTATTAATAGGGTATGAGCACCCCTTGCAATATTACAAGGTTCTGCCTATATTTATAATTATACATGAGTGCTCCAAAACTAGGGTTGCCCCCTTTTCCTAAAAAAAATACTGGCCATAGCTGTGTGAGGGCGGAGTCACAAAAGGGAGGAGCCACAAAAAGGGCAAACCACTCAATGGTGCATGACCACTCTCAGACTAAGCACTCTCTCTCACACTAAGCACGCACACGCACTCTCTCTGAGACTAAGCACTCTCTCAGAGACAAGCACTCTCTCTCTGTCTCTCAGACTAAGCACTCACACTCTCTCTCAGACTAAGCACTTTCTCTCTGTCGCTCTCAAACTAAGCTCTTCCAGGCCAGTGTGGTGAAGGATCCCCTACACCCAAAGGTGATCAGACCTCCCAATTAAGCCTTTGAGGCCTAGATGGGAATGAAACACATTTCCAAGTAATGTGTTGCACGTCACTCTGGTTCTCATGGAGGTTAATGCAAAATACCTTTGTAAAAATGTCATAAAGGCTGCCCTGGAACCAAAGAGAACCCACAAGAGTAATTCCTACTGAGGAAAATAAAGGTGTTCCCACTGCTGGGAGACTTGAAGTTTAATATAAAAATATATATTTCAGCTATATAACCATGTTAAAATATATATTTTTTTAACATTAAACTTCAAATTTCTACTGTGGTCACTAGGTGTTCGGTGTTCCTATCACTGTGTGTGTTAAAACTGAAGAGACTTTTCAATGAAAAACATGCCAGCAATTGAGCGCACTCCTGCTTCACTCTATAGGAAACTGCATGTAACTACTTCATTAACCCTTGAGGGACAAGGGTGGAGACCTCTATTTTCTCACCAACAAGTAGCTCTGAAACTGAGCACAACAGCTCTCCTTCAACACCGATCAGAATGCATCCCCTGTAACACCTCTCCTGCTCTAGGATTCAGGAGTATGTCTGTCTCTGGAAACAGAGCTCGAACTTTCTGTGGCTCCAAGCCTGGAGCAAAGTCTCCTTCTCCAACCACCATCCTACCTGCAACATCCAGCCCACAGCAGACATACTGCGGTCGGGAGAGGACCCCATCACTACAGCATTAGTAAAGGATCAGTGTCGTCCGACTCGTCCTGCTTAGCAGCCACTTCATTGTGGTCCTGTGGCTGGTGACTGGGCTGTCTACCCAACTGCCGGAAAAATTATGTGGTTCTGTATCCTATAAAACATATTCAAACTGACAGATAGGGTTGCATTTGGCGAATAGGACTCCCTAAAATGACTGCCTTACAGGAAAGAGCAGGGCTGTATAATTTACTTCCACAAATTAGAAGAACATGTACTGCACCATCTGCACACACACAAATATCAGCTTTTCAGTTTTCCGGTATAGTAGTTATACCGGCACCGGCTCCAGAGTGCTAATTACCGGCTGTCCCGGTAAAATACCGGCCGGGTGGCAACCCTATCCGAAACCTTATAATAGCTTTTTTATTTTCTATCTGTATTTACTCTGCAAAACAAACTGCTGAGGTTTTGCTCCTCTCTACACTGGACTCCTCACTTTCTCACAAAGAGACTCTACTATGTAAACACTTTACTGAACCCAGACCTTTTTGTCAGATGAACTCATTGCTTTTGAACAGTTTGCAAAAGTTCCAACAAAAAAACAGGATTTAATGTGAGATCATTTCAATTCTGGTAAGTATTCTAAATGTATTTTCATCTGAATGCCAAATAATCTTGAAGTTGAATCTATCATGGTAAGACCATATGAAAGCAACATTTCTGGAAACAATGAGATCCTGCAAAATAATTAGAATTCTTTTAAAGGGATAGTAATGTTTCATAATAAAAGCAGCTCTAATTAATCTTCATAGTATATGTGCCTTGGAGAGTGTTATTTCAATTCTGTCAGAGTTGTAGTTCAAGAGTAATTGAATGATAAAGTATCCCCCTCCTGCCCCTTTTACTGATGTAACACTGCTCAGCTTAGAGCAGCAGGGAGTATCTAGGTAGATTGCAGAGAGGGACAATCTTCAATTAAGATAAGGGAAAAAGCAGAAAAACCTGTCAAGGGGGGCAGGGATTTCATTGTTCTCACATTAAGAATATTGACCCTTGATGTGAGCTGTCTGGTCTGTAGACTGGATTCCACATCTGAGGAGTGGGGGCTTACACTAGGTAAAAAGGGCAGGAGGAGGAAACTTTATCATTCAATGACTCTTGAACTACAACGCTTACAGTAATGAAATAACTCTCTCTATGGCTCAAATACTATGAAGATTAAATGGAGCTGCTGTTTTGTGAAACGTTACTATCACTTTAAATTTTCAGATGCAATATCATCAAATTGGTAATATTTGAAAATATTGTGGTACAGTTGCAGCTGCATTTTTGCAAATCATTTGAAAATGTCCATTGAAAAACTACTTTGGGGTAATTATGAGGAAGTATAATTTATAAAAATCAACCCAATCAATTATGGTGAGATAAAACAAGGAAGTAGTTTATTTACATTATAAATAGTTTATTTACATTATAATATTTAGATGGATATAACATTGCACCATAGTTTCTCAGTGTTAATCCTGAGGGCATACCAACAGG
Source organism: Rhinophrynus dorsalis (assembly GCA_037306005.1). Classification (NCBI taxonomy): domain Eukaryota; kingdom Metazoa; phylum Chordata; class Amphibia; order Anura; family Rhinophrynidae; genus Rhinophrynus; species Rhinophrynus dorsalis. The sequence goes on from CM074718.1 coordinate 135,965,606, forward strand.
TCAGCTTTAAAATACATCCCTGCTTAATTATAGGTGAATAATCGGTGACTTAGTTATACCTGTGCTTAATTAGGGATATCCAAAAAATCTGACCTGTGTGTGCACTTAGACGATTGGAGCTGAGAATGCCTGCTGTATGCAATCAGCATACAATGGTAAGACAAATTTTTCCCCACCACATTATAGTTTTTGCTATTTTTCTACAGCCATAGAAAAGGGTATTAGGCTCTCACAGCAGCCATTCTGTGTTTGTGAGAGGAAAAAGCAGCATGTTTTTGAGTTAGAGAAATTAGGCAAATAAATGGGAATTGAACCTTAGTTTAGGCAGTCTTTTAGGCAGGACATTTGTTCTCTGTATTAGGGAAGTCTGGGGCCACTCTGGGGGAGAAGAAGAGAGGAAGAAGGTTGACCCCAAATACCCCAAAATTCAGTGTGACTGACTGGCAAGACACAGGCAACTGGGGTCCAAATTGCTTGCTGATTTTGCTTTTATTGTCTCTGTGCTGGGGAATTCTGGGGAAAGGAGTTGTTGATATTGTTTTGTAGTTCTAATTTTGTTTTTTGGACAGACTGATAGGATAAGGTGACAACTTAAAAAAAATATAAAAATAATAAAAAAATTAAATAAAAACAAAAAATGAAAACAAAAATGACTGGGAACTTGATGTGAGCTCTGTAACTGAGGCAGACTTGACAGACAGCAGACGACATTGAGAATTTTGTTGAAGGCCAAGGCAAGACATCACACTTCATCAGTTGTGTACTGTAGAAAGTAAAAATATACACACAGTAGTTGAGTAATGTCCAGCAAACACACACTGAGGAGGGGGAAATGTTGAGCAGTGCAGGGATGTGGGAGTAAAGAGTAATTCAAAAACTGACTTCAGCAATAGTTGTTGCAGCTTGTACAATAAATGATAATGACCCCTCTCCTCCTGGGGTAGATGCAGTTTGTAAAGTTACCACCAATCTCACCAGACCTCAGAAGAAGTAATATTGTGCTGGTAAATGTTGCAACATAGGAAACATGGGAGAAAAACGTGTTGAATAGGAGACATTTTTCCCACTTTTCGCCCTCTCCTTGTTGTGTTGCTGAGGTTAATGTAATTCTATAGCAAACCAGAGGCACTGCGGCTTTGTTTATAGACTTTGAATGCAAAAGAGGTCTCCAACACATTGGTATGAAATGCATCGGATACTTTTCTAGCATCCAAGGAGCAAAACGTAGAAATGAAGGAAACATTTGCAATTTATTTTGCAGATTTATTCAGATGACCTAGATAATATTACAAATGTAGCCTAATCAGTTTGGAAAACATTTTATAGAGACAGTGGAAGGGGAGAGAGGGGCAACAGTATACAGAAAGTATGTGTAAATGATAAAATTACGAGTGTAAGGAAAAAAGAAGAGGAATAGTTAGCTCTCACCTCAATAATAAATTGTACTACAATGAAGTCGATGATCAAGAGAACTAATGACTTGCAGAGTACTTGTAATGTACCAACAGTCAACTAACAAGAACTGACATGCTGAATAGGACATATATATGTATATGATAAGCACAACCAAAGGAAAAAAAATACATTTAAATTAGCTGGAGTGCAACCAATTTTGATCAAAAGAGCTAAAAGCAAATTAATAAAATATTGGTGCACACCCATATTTTCTCATTATTAACCCTTTGAGTGCCAGAGGGGTACGCAATGTAATATACCATAGCTTGCTAAGCTTGGCACCACACTGAGATACCCATTATAGGAAGGTCCTAACCTTAATGTGCTTGTATCCTATGAGCTGAATAGCTCCTGCTTTACTCATTTACTAACTGGCAATTTATTTTCTCCTGACAGCCAGCTTTACTCATTTGCCAGCTTTACTCATTGGTGGAGAGAGACTCTCTTACAGGCATTGATTAGTGTCCTAAAGACAATGAGCATTGAACTGGGTGGGATGGGTGCTTAAACCAATAGAAGCTGATCAAAAGTTCCGAATGTATGATTACAGTACAGGTTTTAGTGTTGGTGTGCATCCAGTTAATAGTTTAATTAGTAATGGATGTCACACGCATAGAGGCAGAAATAATTTGTGTTCCTGCTCAAGTGTAGGTTGTGTTTAGAAATCCATAGCAATAAGGGAAACCAACAGCTAGCTCCGGTGTACTTACCACTGCAAATCAACTGATTGCTGTGGGTTATCTTTTAAACTACACTTCAGGGATCTAATTGGATCAGCTTCCTGCAGTGCAAGGAAACTGGAGAGTGACAACCACTACTGTCTCCTGTTATCAGAAGGGAAGTGGTATCACTGCTGGAAGCTCTCCCGGTCTGTTTAAAGGTCAGTATCATGTACTTGTACATGGCAGTGAGTTGAAGGAACAATAAGGGGTTTTATTTAAAAATAATATATATTGTAATTACTGATTAAAACAAGAGTACCCACGGCTGCTGGAAGAAGGTTTTAATCAGAAGTTAAAACTTTTTTTTTTTCACCCATTAAATTGAAGTTTTCTATTGTGTCCACAAGGTAGTGCTGTTCCTTTCACTTAGTAACTGTGGGGAGCTGTAGTCTATGGTGCAATCTTCTGCCATAGAGTGCAATATAAAAAAATATTTTGGATACTAGTTGGAGATGCTGATAACAGTTTGATTGCAAGAAATGCAGCAGAGGGAATACCCTAATTTTACTCTGCAGGAATATCCCAACCACATTTCTATTATTTAAAGGAAAAAAAAACTTAACCCCAGAGATGTATCCAGTTTATTGTGTTGCAATGATTTGTATACCTCCCTGGCACTCCTTAAGGACCAGAGGGGTGAGTGACACATTGCTTTGCAATGCATGCACACCCCTCCCGTCCTCATGGGGGTTAAGACCCAGCTCAGGATCATGTACAGGTATGTTCCTATACACTTTCAGAGGTTAAACAGCGGTAGAGCACTTGTTTCCTTTACTGTATTTATGTGCTTTAATAATATCCATTCTTGCACCTCCTTAGGCATGTATGTTCCTGTACTGGACAGATACTACTTCTGTTTGCCTTTGAATGTCCAGCCTTGTAATTAGTCGTATTAATTATAGCAGGTAACTGAAAGAGCTAAGCACAGTCCTGTTTTCTGTTCAAAAAGACTTATTATCTCTGACAATTTACAGAAATGATAGCAAACAGTTATAGATATTAATTATAGTTCTGATCCCAGAAAGTAATTAGTTTGGGAATACCAATTATATACAACTAGTGTAAAAGCCCGTGTACAAGGGCCAAGGTCCGGGTGATGTTAACACTTTGAGTGCCAGAGGGGTATGCAACGCATTGCAAAGTCCCTCTGGCACTCAAAGAGTTAAGAGACCGGTCCTGCTCAACATCCTGCTGCCGACGCAATCATGCACTGTAGAGACTGCCCAAAAGCACAGAATACTCCCAGCACAGAACTCCCAGCATTCCTATACCTCCCAGAATTCTGCGTGTTCAGGCAATCTCTACCGAGCATGACGGCTTCTGACAAACATCCTAGCGAATTATTACATAGGATGTTTTTATGCTCCTACAAACCTAAAAATTCCTAAGAGCCTGTTCATCCAAATACTTTTAAAATAAACACATTTGTGTCTGGTTTAACAATAAACCAGCCAATCTAAAAAAGAATGGCCACTTCTTAAATATCTAACCATAAGGAGGATTTATATGTATCTAAGAAAAAAAATAAAAACATTGGATCTTAATCCAGCATTCCACTTCTCAAAATTAGATCAAACATAACTAATACTATAAAAATTGATCCTATTAAATACTTATTCATTAATAAATGTATTAAGACATTTTAAATAAGGACTCCAAAATGTCTCACCACCCCTCTCCCCACACCTGTAATCAGAGTTGCCTGATTTCTCACAATCCACTCTATCAACCAGGATATCCTTTTAATTACTTCCTCTTATATTGAGAAACACCTTTGCAAATGGATTGTTCTTCATTTTAGGTGCTGTAATCTCTTCATTCTGGTAAGCAGTAACATCATTTAATTGTATCTCAGGAAAGAAATGACGAGTTATCATTCTTTGAGGACTCTCAACAAACACTATACATATTTCTCTGTCATCCAATACAGGTTACTGGTAACTTTGGATAGGTGATCTGCCCCTTTAAGTAGGCAGGAACAATTCTAGAATTGATTGCAGGGGGTGGAGCCTACCTTCCCTCCTTGACTGCAGCTAGCCAACCAGCTCCAGAAAGATTTGTTCCTTGGTGAAGACACAGGTAAGGGAACAGTTCTGCTATATTTTTAGAATTTTTTTATTTTTCTGTTACAAATGGAATACCACCATTAGGTAGATTACCATAACTCACAATGCCCTTAGATGTGGCTAGCTCAGTATCCAGGCGCTTTTTGTGGACCTTAAGCCCTGGGGGGAAAATCTTGGGTGCAAGTTCTTTCCTCAGGAGTTGCCCACCGAGGCTTCTTCTTGATACATGGTAACCTGAAGACATAAGATCTGCAGGAAAGGTGAGCAACCCTTTGAGTGCTGCAGGTCCACATGTCCCACAGTGCCCCTCCGCACAGGGGTTTTTTCCTTGTGAGATCTTATTGCACACTCCTGCACTCATTGGGTCTATCTGTATGTCTGCTGGGTGTTTTGGAGTAGGTTTATGTGGTAACTTAACCCTTTAGCTGCTGGTTTGCATATTTGAGGGGGGTGTTATTGTCACTTTCCCTACTGGGTTCAGTGTTTTTTTGGGTCTTCTGACTTGTTCTAGTGATGTGTCATGTAATTTTATTTCACAGTTTTAACGTTGACAAAATTTGAGTTGCGAGCTTTACTGCATAGATGCCATTGCTCCATTCACTCCTATGGGACTGTACAGTCTGGGACATATCTCTGCAACCATTCAATGTAGCGACTTCAGAGAGGGCTCATTTTAATTGTCTGACCTTGCTCTATCATCCGGTTACCATTGCAAGTGTGCTGGGGGGCTCAGGGGGCTTCGGACACTGTTGGGGTACTTATTCTGGGAAAACTACATTTCCCACAACTGCTTGCTTTGCACGCTCGTTTCTTATTGGCTGCTGCCGCGGGAGCCATTTTGTACCTTTTCTAGAACGAGTATCCTATGCAGGGCTTGGACTCTCCTTCTCTCCTCTGCAGATTAACCCTTCACCTACCAGATAAGTGTATTTTAGTGATTTCTGGGGTGAAATTTTAATCTTTCACACTGTAATTGGGCGATTCATTATAATAAACGTTTTTGACACTGTGAGAATGTCTAATCCATTGGAGGTTGGGGCCAGGCCTAAGACTAAGGACGCTGGGGTCTCTGTGTTCCCTATTGCACACTGTTCTAAATGTCATTCAGGATTACCTAGAGAATTCTCAGGTTATTTATGCCCAGCATGTTCTGATATCCCTGAGTCTCTCCCAGGGACCTCCAGCCATGCATTAGAGCCAGTATAGGTGCAAGAGTTCAAGGCTGCTACTAGGGACCTTCGGTCTACATTGCAACTCTTTCCATCCCAGTTACAGGGGGTCTTCCATTCATAGCAGACCACCTCTTCAGTCAGATCTTCCCTGCCTAAACCGCAGGGAGTACCTGACGTATCAGATTCTTCTGAGGAGGAACTGTTGGTGGATTCAGACATTGAGGAATGTTCTGCTGTGGGTTCCTCTTAGTTTTTTGGGGACCCCTTTGAGGCTGATCCTGAGCCCTCGGGTGAGGGCCTGATCAGGGCTGTCTTGACTACCCTAAACATTCCCTTAGTTCAGGAGGTTTCTTCAGATCCCTCTGATGTGTTTCAGGAGCCTAAAAAGCCCCTTACTTGTTTTCCACCTAACCCCACTCTTGACCGCCTTGTGTCTGATGAGTGGAAATCTCTGGACAGAAAACCTTCTGTTTCCAAGAAATTTGCCAAACTTTACCCCTTCTCTGAGGCGGCGCTTGCTCAGTGGGTTCATCCTCCAAAGTGGATGCTCCTATCTAAGTCTACTGCCTTGCCAGTTTCTGATGCGTCCGTTCTGAAAGCCTGGACTGACAAGAAACTTGAGGTTTCACTCAAGTCCATTTTTGCCACTGCTGGGACTGCCATGCGTCCTGAGTTTGCTGCGGCATGGGTTAACAGGGCCATTGCGTTCTGGACTGAACAGCTCACCCTGGCTGTCCATCAGGGTGCTCCTACTTCTGCTATGTTGCGCCTTCTTGCCAATATTTCTGAGGCCCAGCACTATGTTTCTGCTAACTTATTTGATGCCATCTGTTTGGTGGCTAGGGTTTCTACCATGTCTGTGGTTGCCAGAAGGGCTCTTTTTCTGACACTGCTTCCAAGAAACCATTGCTCTCCTTGCCTTTTCAAGGCACATCATTGTTTGGGCCAGATCTTAAGGATCTGATTAGTGAGGCCACAAGGGGTAAAAGTACCTTTCTGGACAAGGATATTCTAGAGACGGTTCCAGTTCAGGACAGAGGTATGGGTTTTTACTCAAACCTCTTTGTGATTTCCAAGAAGGACGGTGGTTGTCATCCCATTTTGGATTTGAAAGATCTCAATTCCTTTGTGATCAGGACTCATTATCACCAGGAGTCCCTAAGGACAGTGATTGCTTATCACGGTGCCCGTGATTCCTGAGCGACATTGTTACTTCCGGGTTTACACTGACTGCATTCTTATTGGCTCTGTGTTATTACTCCTCCCAGGGCTTGCCTTTATATACGCCCTCCTGTCACTATATTGGTGCCCTTTCGTGGTGTACCCGTATCTAGCAACTAGAAACTCTTGTTTCCTGTTTCCGTGTATGACCCGGCTCGCCTGACTACGCTTTGTGCCTGAAGCTCTTGTGATCCGATTCCATTGCTGACCTTGGACTGGCTGACTAACTCCTTCTGTACCGAACTGGCTTGGCTGAGTATCTGATTCCGTTACTGACTAGGACTGGCTGACTAACTCCCTGTGTACCGAACCAGCGTGGCTGGTATCTGATTCCGTTACTGACTAGGACTGGCTGACTATCCATTTGCACCGATCTGGCTGGGCTAGTGTTGGTGGTCCTCTTGACTGGCTGTGAAGTCCATGTGTGCCAACCTGGTTGTGCCGCTAGTTCCGTCGCTTATGGGACTAGCCTGTTACCTCTGTATACCAAACAAGGAGAAACCGGTCCAGGACCAGTTACGTTACGTACCTATTTCCCGCTCGCTTGCTGCTCCTATTGTCTCCTGGAGCTTGTGGGAGTCCCTGCACTCACCAGTGTCTGTGTTGCCTCCGGTAACCCTATAATACCTGGGTCAAGCCAGTACCACACTGTTGCCTGTGTTGCCTAGTGACCTAGGGTTGTTATATCTCCAGCATCTGGTGTCTAACTCTAGTGTTCTAGGGTTCAGCCGATGCCAGAGTACTGCCTGTGTTGCCTCGATTAACCCTAGCATTCTAGGGTTCAGTTACTGCCAGAGTCCTGCCCATGTTGCCTCTGTTTACGCTACTGTCCTAGGGTCAGCCCTCTGCCAGTGTTGCCTCCGTTAACCCTAGAAGTCTAGGGCCTAGTGTCCACCTGTACACTATCTGTGCCTCCTTCGTTAACCCTAGTCCACTAGGGATTGCCCTTCAGTCACCCATCACCTGTGTCACCTATTGTGGTGTGGGGCTGTCGAGGATATTATTGTTCCTGAACCTTGCTGAGAATCTGCCTACAATTCCAAGATCATTATTCTTGTTTGCTGACTACTACTGTGTGTGTAGTTTAGCCCTGACCTGCGTCAGATCTGGAAACAGATGAAAAATGGCACTTCCTACAGAGCAGGACATTTCCCACAAAAAGTGCAAATTTTCAGCTTTTTTTCTGCATTTCTCATTGCATTGAAATTGATGGTTAAAATGCATCCCTCCACCCACCCCCCCAAGAAAAACAAAACAAAACATGGAAACGTTCCCTTCTTTTCTCTCTAGTATAAAAGGGGGCGTCAAGTTCCTGTAGTATTTCACTATGTTTTTGGAGATAGGGAAATAAAGTAGAGTTGGAATTTAGTAGAGGGAGTCTGTTAGGCAGGTAGGTTTTTCTGTGTGTTAAGGGAGTCTGGGGGAGTGTGAAGGGAGATAGGAGAGTTACCTAAAACACACCAAAATCTTGTTTTACTGAAAATAGATGGGCAGGTGATCCAAGTTCTTTCCTGAGCTAACTGAGCCTCTCTCATTGACAGCTATACCTTACACACTGACACCCAAGACAGACAAGTACAGCTGACACTGATTCCTACAGCAGCCAGAAGAAGAGGCACCAGCATATCTGGTCCTTAGAGGGTTAAGTAGGGTTATGCACTGCTTCTGTTTGAAAAAAACTGCCAGCAACTGCCATGTCTGCCTCCATGGACATAAGAATCAAGGAGTGTAGGTAAAATTCATAGAGGACAATAAGATTTTCTTGCCATTAAAGATAAGTGGGAATTATTATTAGAAGATATTAGTTCTTATTTAAATATAGATTGAAAAAATATCATATCTATAATTTGATGAATATCCCTGATTTTCTAAAGGTGTAAAATGTAGTGTCTTTTTAATTCTGCTTTCTTCAGATGTACTGCTTCATTGCATTGCAATATCCCTGATATAGATAATGTTTTGTATTTCTCATATTCCAGTGTTAATACCATCAAAGTAAGCTTTCTTAAATATTATCATTTTAACCTTCTGCTTTGCAATATGCTGAGTATCTCTATGGATCAAAAATATTAACATTTTATTCCTATTGTTGACACATCAGGCCTATCCAAACTAAAATGTGAACCTATTACTAAAGATGAAGCAAACAATATCAGTAATGTTGAAACTGAACAAAAGGCTGTTATTTGTGGAAGACAACATGTTCTTTTTTCTAGAACTATCTACTGATTGTGCTTTGATGCATGCCACACAAGATAAATCCATTGGAACCATCAATATTCCTATGCTTTTTTATTATTTTTTGTGCCATTTAATAAAAGAGAACAAATACATTTTGAAAAAATCAAGACTATTGTTGGCTCGTTACCTATAACTCGGATATTTTCCTAGTGATAAATAAAATAATGTAGTGAAACAAGATCCTCAACTAAGCATATAGATTCTGAAGTAAAAGAATAATGTTTTAGGTTAATTACAGTATATTGAATTACATTGTATTAAATCATGTTATGTCGTGTAAGGTTCCTGTCCAGAAGCCGACAAAGGGTTCTAGTTCTGGAAAGAGACAATATGCACACAAGAAAGGAGGCAGTCCCCGAGGCATAGAACATACAGTGTTTAAGTGGGATTCAGAAAGAAGTGTTATGCTGGGCAAGGGGAAGTGGAAAGTGCATGTGATTTGTTTTAGTGTGCGTTTTAAAGGTAAGTATAAAGCTGAAGCTAGTATTAAAAAAAGAAATCAATGGCAAATTCCCCACCCCCCCCCCCAAAAAAAAAACAATCTGCATTTTCTAATGTTTCTTAAATACTATCAGAACATTGCACAGGGAGACTGTGTAGAAGGAAAGACCAAGTGCATCCTAAGGAACAAATACAATTGTTTTGATATAAATGGGTCTTTGAACACCTTGAATACTACAGATATCTACAACTTCAGTTCTTTAAGAGATGTGAGAATTACATTTACACGCACACACATATATATATATATAAGAGAAAGCCTCGTTACATAATTTATGTCTCCTCAGGAAACATACACAACCAGGGGTGGCAGAATGGAGGAGAAACTGCTCCCATTGGGTGATTCAATGGGGGCGTGATTTTCACAGGACTATCCAGCCTGCCCACCACTATCCAGCTGAGGAACAAAACAAAATGGCTGCCACTTGCTCCTACACCACAGACACACACACACACATGCCCCACTCACACAGCACCAATCAAACACACACACAGCACCAAATACACACACAAAACCAGAAAGAAATATGGCTGACACACACACACAGTCACTCACTCTGACTCCCAGTGGCCTCAGCAGGACATGTAGTACACCCACTGAAGGGAACCTGCACCACCAGGGGAACAAAATGGCACTCAAAGGGATAAGGTGAGCACTCATTGCTGAATTATTTCTTGTCTGTCATCATTTGCCATGCAACACAGAGGACAGGCAGCCATCAGGTACACACTTAACCCACTGACTGCCACAGGGTTGTGTATCAAGTTTTACCCATCAGGGAGTGTGTTCAAACCCCTCACACTGTAAACTTGCATTTCCCTCCCACTTTTCCTCCTTCCCCAGCCTATTACTAACACTTTTCCACATTTCTCTTAAGCACCGCTCCTACTCGCAATTAAGCCCCAACCACTTTTAAACCAAATTGCCCCATTGCCCTCTACACATCAGCACCACGTCAGTCCCCTCCAGGGACTCCACAAGTCAAAGTTCCCAGGTATGAATACACTTCCCACTGCTAATTAACTCTGACATGCCTCTCTATACCTTAACCCTTTGAGTGCCAGAGGGGTGCGCAACTCATGCGTGTATGTGTTTCTGCGCATATATGTTCCGTGTGTGCGTGTACATCTCTGTTACATATGTGTGGCCATGTGTGCATCTCTGGTGTGCCTGTGTGTCTGCATGTTGTTTGCAGGTTTCTGCCGCTCACTGTGTGTATGTGTCTGTCTTTGTGTTGCACATGTCTGTGTTCATCAGTGTGTCTACATTTCACACATGTACGCCCAACGGTCATAACATGACAGGCAACGCCATCCCACATTGCTAGTATATATAAAATTCTTTTGAAGAAAGACAGCACTCAGAGGAACCTTTACAAGTGAAATACACCATGTTTTATTGGTTTGACGTTTTGGCCAAGGATTTGGGACTTTATCAAGAATACCAAACACTGCAGGACATCACACTTATATACCCAGTGAACATTCAAAGATGATAAAAGGTGACAAACATAGCATCATACCTGAACCAATCACCTGTTAACAGTCATTTTGATGAAGAGAGGAAACTCCCAATACCATGTGAATAAATAAACATATATCTTACACCTAATTACAGACGTTAATAAGAATACGAGACATAGCTGCTAAAAATAAGTGAGAGTAACAGGTCCACAATTACCCGCGGAATCAAGAGTCCTATAGCATCCACAGATAGGACCTCAATATATACACCCGATGTCAAAAACTCACACTGGTTGTGTATGCATTAAGGTTCCGACATGTATGATAAGCAACAATAATTAACAACAACAATAATGATATACGGATGGTGGAATAAAATGTCATGAGAGCTAATACACAAATAGAAAGATCTATACAGAATACTGTATGAACCTAAGCAAAAAGTGTATGCCTAAAAGTCACCAATCATACAGAAAACCAGCAAATCAGATGCTGGGTGATCAAACCATATCGGGACTCCTTCATGTCATAATGCTGCAAAATTACGTCCAGCATGAATAAAAATTGAGACAGCAAATTGCCTGTAGGATATAATGGAATGACGCATGATAAATGTTATATACAATGTATGCATATACATACATATTTTATACATATACATACATATACAGTACTGTGCAGGAGTCGTAAGCAGGTGTGAAAAAAAATGCTGTAAAGAAAGAATGTTTTCAAAAATAGTCATGTTAATGGTTTATTTTTATCAATTAACAAAATGATGATGAGGTAACAGAAGAAAAATCTAAATCAAATCAGTATTTGGTGTGACCACCCTTTGCCTTCAAAACAGCATCAACTTTTCTAGGTACACTTACACACAGTTTATTAACCCCTTGAGTACCTGAGGGGTATGCATCGTATTGCAAAGCAATGCTTTGCGTACCCCTCTGGCACTCAAAGGGTTAAAGAACTCGGCAGGTAGGTTGTTCCAAACATCTTGGAGAACTAACAACAGTTCTTCTGTAGATTTAGGCAGCCTCATTTGCTTCTCTCTCTTCATGTAATCTCAGACAATGATGTTGAGATCAGGGCTCTGTCGGGGCCATACCATCACTTCCAGGGCTCCTTGTTCTTCTTTACGATAAAGATGGTTCTTGATGTATTTGTGGGTTCATTGTCATGCTGCAGAATAAATTCGGGGCCTATCTGATGCCTCTCTGATGATACTGCATGATGGATTAGTATCTGCCTGTACTTCTCAGCATTCAGGAGACCGTTAATTCTCACCAAATCCCCAACTCCATATGCAGAAATGCAGCACCAAACTTTCAAGGAACCTCCACCATGCTTCACTGTTGCTTGCAGACACTCATTCTTGTACCACTCTCCAGCCTTTGGCGAACAAATTGCCTTCTGCTACAGCCAAATATTTCAAATTTTGACTCATCAGTTCAGCGCACCTGCTGTCATTTTTCTGCACTCCAGTTCCTGAGTTTTCATGTATAAGTTGTTTGGCCTTGTTTCCATGTCGGAGGTATGGCTTTTTGGACGAAAGTCAATAAGACCACTTCTGACCAGACTTCTCTGGACAGTAGATCAGTGTACCAGGATCCCACTGTTTTCTGTCAATTCTGAGCTGATGGCACTGCTGGACATCTTCAGATTGTGAAGGGAAGTAAGCATGATGTGTCTTTCATTTGCTGCACTAAGTTTGCTTGGCCGACCACTGTGTCTACGGTCCTCAACATTGCCTGTTTCTTTGTGCTTCTTCAAAAGAGCTTGGACAGCACATCTGGAAATCCCTGTCTGAAATTTCTGCCTGGGAGAGACCTTGCTGATGCAGTATAGATACCTTGTGTCTTGTTGCTGTGCTCAGTCTTGCCATGGTGCATGATGTTTGACATTAAATTGTCTTTAGCAAACTCACCTTGTTAGCTGAGTTTGGCTGTTCCTCACCCAGTTATTTACCTCCTACACAGCTGTTTCTGTTTCAATTAATGACTGTGTTTCAATCCACATATTACATTAATGATAACTAGCACCTGTTTGGTATAAATGTTTAATCACAACTTACTATTTGCCTACAAAATCCCTTACTTTGTGTAAGTGTACCTAGAAGAATTTATGCTGTTTTGAAGGCAAAAGGTTGTAACACCAAATATTGATCTGATTTACGTATTTCTTCTGTTAACTCACTATCATTTTGTTAATTGATAAATATAAACTATTAACATGTCTATTTTTGAAAGCTTTCTTACTTTACAGCATTTTTTCACACCTTCCTAAGAAGAGTTAGAGGTGAGGGGAAAGATTATACAAGATCAGAGTCATAAGCATTTTACTACTCCAATACCATTCATACATGGGACAGGGACAATCAGATACATAATACATCAACCAATAAACTGTGCAAGGAGTGGTATAATCAATGGGCAACATGGAATGAGCTGAACTCCATCATATTACATTGCAACTGTGCAAATTAACAACTGAAATACAGACTAGAGGTCACAAATCATTGAATTCATATCTGTGTAGTGACTGTGTGTGTGTCAGCCGATGAGTCCTAGCTCATAAATCCTTAAATGTCATAATGACAGATATGCATGAAATAATTACCCAATTGAATAGGTATAAAAAAATCACATGTAACCAATAATCCACCTATTGACATTAGTCATGACTCCACTTGGTTAGGATAAGATCACAAAGATGTCGATGTAAATTAAACGTTCATCTGTGGAAGCAGACAGTGTCTCTCTAATACAATAATGTATGATTTCATAGTTATAAAAAAAGACAGAACTTAAATGTCCAATGATAAGTTCCAAATATCCCCATTAAAGTTCATCAATGGGACTTCCTTGGTCATGCAGTCCTCTGTTGTACACTCCAAAAACCTGTATAACACCACTGGGTGGTACGGCACAAGGAAATGCCACAACACCAACGTGAAGTACTCCTCCAGACGGTGTCCAGGTGTTGTGACGACTCATTTGTAATCTATGTGATCATGTAGTATTCCAACATCTGTACTAATAGATGAATCCGGAACCATGGATGTTTAGAGGGGGTGATTGGTGTGGATAGTGTGTAATATGATGAAAGCAGTTTAATAGAAACATGAATATTAAGGTTTCTCATTCATACCTGTTGGTGCCATTGTAGTCTTTGAATCCACTTGATTTCTTTTTGATGATGGATTCTGCTTCGATCTCCTCCTTGAGTTAAGGGAGGAAACTGGTCAAAGGCCGTGCATCTTAAATCGGAAGGTCAATGTAGATTATCTAACCAATGGCGGTTAATCACTGGTTTTGTCAGATAATGCCCTGACAATGGATGCTCTGTGATTAGCAGTTCTTTCCTTCAGAGTGGTGGTAGTTAGTCCCACTTATAATTTGTGGCAAGGACACCTACATAGGTGTGGTGCAAGTGAGGCGATACCTAATATTTATATTCGACGCATCCATCGAATCAATAAAATGAATGCCTGTTTTTAGACTTCTGCAAGTTTTACAATCAGGGCACTTATAACATCCATTTTTGCATTGTCCTAACCATGTGGATTAGGGCATCATATAGCAGTGTGTTGGGTCCGTTTCCACTAGAAGGTCTTTCAAATTTGCACCTTTCTTATAACTAGGTATGGATTTGTTTTTGGATATGTCTGACAGGGAAGTATCAGTGTCTTGAGCGTCCCAAAATTTAGTGGTAGCATCAGTGATCTTCCTATGTGCAGTGGTATAAGTAAGGGAAACACCATACATTGCAGTGAAGTAATGTTTTGTGTACTACACTTTAAAAGATCTTCTTGAGGGAATTGTAAAGCACATTATAGTTGATTTTCATGCTCATAAACTGGGTAGCCTCTATGAAGAAATTGATGATTTAATTGTTCTAACTGGACAAGTGCTTTATCTCTGTCACTGTTGTTTCTTAATACTCTAATCATCTGAGAGTATGGCAATCCATTCTTAGTATGTATCAGATGGAAACGCTTTCTGTGCAATATAGTATTGCACTCTGTAGATTTTCTAAAATTGGACGAGTGAATTTGTCCATTCTCAGTCCAAATAGTGACATCCAAAAAATCTGTGTAGACTTAATCCACCCTATGAGTGAAACATATGGTGGTTGGAAGTTCATTCAGATGTTTAAAAATTTGGGTTAACTCATCTATCACCCCTGATCATAATTGGAAGATATAATCTATGTACCGATAGTATCTGTATATACAGGATGACTGTAAGGATAATATGTGTTCTTAGTAAGAAAATAGCAAATTACTAATATTAAGCAAAATAATAAGTGTGAAACAAAAATATCAGTTGGACATCTTAAAGATATAAGTGAACATGGCCACTCAAATTTGTCATAACAGAATTAAAGAAAAGGAAAATATATATCCAATCGCCCTGTCGAACCTATTCAGTCTAAAGAGAATATACCTGAAGAGGGTACCAGGAGAGATACTGTACAATAACAAATAAAGAAAATAGGACTGTATAAACTGTTTAGAAAAAATCCACAGTTGAAATACACCACTAATACCCAAGGAAGAATAACCACAATGCTGTGTTGAAATAACAGGGAGAGATTGCACTGATCAACAGGTGATAATCAGGCAAGTGTATACACAACCTGAAAACAAAAATAACTAATGTCTCCCAACTACACCCTGCACAGCAGTGGCCCTAATAAATTCAATACCTCAAATCCAAATATACACTAGTTCATTCAGTACACCATTCAGGTCACCCAAAATAATAAATCACCACAATACTATGTGGAATAGAAGGGAGAGATTGCACTGCACTGGCTAACAGATGGTTATCAAGCAGGTGTATACAACACCTGAAAACAAAAAGAGGACATAATATATATAATCCACAAAAAATACAATACAGTCTATGCAGGAGTCTTAACTCATGCCCTTTCCAGAACCTCCAATTACAGCCTGATATTTCTTTATTTGTTATTGTCCAGTATCTTTCCTGGTACCCACTACAAGTATATTATCTTTTGACTGAATAGGTTCAATAGTGTGCTTGGATATGTAATTTATTTTCTTTTGTAATATCTGTTCTTGCTTATAATTATGTATGAAGATATTCGCATACACTGGGGCTACATTGCTTTACTTTGCTGTGCCTGAAATTTGTCTGTAATATATCTGTTTTCAAATATGAAGAAATTTAGTGTAAGGCATTGCTTTGAGAGCTCTAGTGGAAACTCATCTGGAGGATGGTTTTCTGATGGTGTTTTTTAAGCATATTATTAATTGCTTTCATTCCTTTATTCAATGGAATAACCGTATATTGGCTGCTAACGTCCATGATGGTTACAATGATGTTGGCAGGTAATGGACTTAGATCTTTCATTTGGTCAAATAGTATATAGTATATAGTATGAAGCTGGGTATGGAGGGTAAAAGAGGATGAAGAAAATATACTACAAACAGAGTCAAAGGCTGGAGTAAAGATCCCCTGGCTGAAATAATGGGCCTCACTAGTGCAGTGATAATCTTGTGAATTTTTGGTATTGTATAGAGAATTGGAGTTTTGGGAAATTGGAACAGTAAGAATTTAAAAGTAGGGATTGAAAGATCTAAATCCATTACCTGCATACATAATTCTAACAACCATGGAAGTTAGCAGCCTATATACGGTTATTCCACTGAATGGAGGGATGGAGGAAATTAACAATATGCTTTAAAACACCATTAGAAAACAGTCCTAAGGATGAGTTTCTACTAGAGCTCTTGAAGCTATGCCTTACACTATATTTCTTAAAATTTGAAAGCAGATATATTACAGATAAATTTCAGGCATGACGATGGTAAGCCACGTAGGCCCAGTGTATGAGAATATATTCATGTATAATTATGATTTATCCTTACGGTCATCCCACATATACCGATACTATCTATCTATACAATACCACATTCAGATTTTTGGGTTGTTCAACAGAGAACTATATTACCAAGGAAGTGTCATTGATGAACTGTAATGGGGATATTTGGAACATTTAAGTAATGTCTTCTTTATAACTATTAGATCATACATTGTATCAGGGAGACACTGTCTGCTTCACAAATCAATATGTTTGAAACTCAATGAACATTTAATTTACAGCTACATCTTTGTGCTCTTATCCTTATACGCATGCAGTCATGACTAATATCAGTAAGTTGACTATTGGTTACATATGATTTTTTATACATATTCAATAGGATATTCATATAATTAAAACAAACACATTATGCATTTATAATTAAAATTTCTGTGTGTAGTACAACAGATGAGCATCATTTCAAAGAAGAAATATGTAGAAACATTCCCCTGTAAGGACTTTTGCAAAGAGGATTATAGATTAATCCAAGCATTACATAGATAATCCCATTTGATATGTTTAGATAGAATTTTGTATGTTGTACTAAGAGATAAACCAGTGTTAACCTGAGATCGGATTTATGCCAGCTGTATTGTCCATCTTAAGATAACTTTTTTAAGATTTGTATTGTGTTGTGTACTTTATATTATTTATAACCTAGATTTAACTTTGATTTGATATTTAGTACTTTTTGGAAGCCCTATGAGGAAGCAAAACTTTTGCTATATCTGTTAAAGCTTTTCCCTATAATTTCATAAAGTTTGGTGCAGTACAGATATGCTATGTGTGACTAGCTCTCCACAGTGTCTTTTGTAATAGTTTCTGTGTGATATCTGTTTGGCAGATATATAGCTTTTTGTTATCAAAGTTCTATATACATACCATCAGTCATTTGAAGTTATCTGAGGTGTACATTCTTTCAAAAGATCTACCATGTAAATGTCTGCAGTAAATTTTTAATCAACCATGTAGGTTACTGTGTAGAGACTCCTAAATCAGCCATTGAGACTTCTTAGGTTTGATTTATTTGCTTTAAGGTCTACTTTTTTATTTTTTTTTATCTTAGATATTGGGCTGTATAATCCCCTATTAGGTGGATTCATATTACTAGCCTCCCTGGAGTTGGACTACCAAGTTCACAAGAGTATTTCTGGACTGACCGAGAAACGCGCAAGCGTTCAAGCCTTTAGTATTATTGTTTTAACACATGTATATTTTTTAATACATTGATAATACTTTTTGATGAAGATTGAATTTCCTGCCTCAGTTATTCCCACGAAAGGAGAGGAAGATTGATTCCTGACATCAGTTACCCTAACGGAGATGGATTAATTTCTCCGCAAGCCTGATTTTCAGACTTTCTGATACCAGCAGTCTGACCTATACACTCTGTGAGTACCTTTTTTATATATTTTATTCGTGGGATTTGTTCCGGAAGAGATGGGCATATTTGTGCATTTAAGGGATCTGGGAGCCAAGGGTAGGTGATGATTTCTATTGCTTTAAAGTTAGAGATTGCTTTTATTTGTGGCAGTGTTATTTGAAAAAGGGTCATATCCCCGAAACGCGTCATATGTTAGGCTGAAATAGCTAAAGTTATACGCATTTACATTTTTTTATATGCACGTCATTATTATATTTTAGATTTATACATTTGTAATAAATTTTATACTAATATTGGAGGACCCTGAGCTTCATTTGCAGAGATTGGTTGACTGTAGCGGGGCAGTCCTATTTCATCCCCTTTTGCTTTAGCTGGTTGCATGGAGTACCAGCTACTTTACAACTAATTGTGAGTACAATATCAAGTCCAATTTGATATTAGATTGTGGATAGAAATACCGGTTTGGTGGTTTGCGCTTTTCCTTCTTCGTACACTCTGTGGGCCATATGTTCAAAGAAGTAGAGAAATAGCTTTTGTCGTTTGTAACGACTTTTCAAAGTACAGTGTCGTTGGGCTCATTAATATTTTCAGAGAGTGTCGGTTATGATTGGAAATATGTTGTTTGTCCTGACTGAAAGTGTCTGATGTAACAACAAAAAATGTCTTGACTAATGACAAAAATGTCTTAAAAAATGTCCTAAGTACAAAAAAGTCTTAAGAAATGTCTTAACTAATGACAAAAATGTCTTAACTAAAGACAAAAATTCTCACATTCAGAACACATTCCCTTCATTTTTTTACGACAAATTTTGTTTTCCTCTATACGACACTGGAGAATAATTTAGCCACGCCCTAGCCCCGCTTCTTTGCCCATCAGTTCTGGATTTGTCTCGTACACAATGGACATTACAAGTTTTTTGTCATATACTCTATAGAAAATATGTCGTTCATGCATTCAATTACTTATTTTTGTCATTCATACGACAATTTTTTGTCATTATCCTTTTGAACATATGGCTCTGTGAGTACCTTTTTTATATATTGCATATTTGAGTGTTTTAAGGCATCACACCATTTGGTGCTTTCTCCTGTTTTTCTTATGTTTATGTTCTATTTACCTGTGGAGGCTGACTTTACGAAAAGTCTGTTCCTCATAGCTTGGGCTTCTTTTGCAATATAAAAGGGGATCCGGAAGAAAGAAGACTGGTACGTTAACTATTTGAGTGCCATGGTCCTATTTGATTATGTCTCACTACACTTTGGCATCCACTTTCAGTGGAACTATTAACAATCCTTGTCATGTTGCTTTTGCTATATAATGCTATGTCGTAAAGGTGGCAGCTATCCTTTCTTAGTTAAATTAACCATTTAAGGGTCATGTTATACCATTCAAACTTTCACCTTAATTTAAGTTTGCATATTTGAAAACTGCAGCAGATTATAGTTTAGGAGTTTTTTACTTCTGGGCAAAGTGAAACTGAACATTTCCTGGTACTGCACAAAGCTTAATTAGCATAGGACATGTCATTGAAAAGACTCCATTAGCATATGACACATCACTGAACAGGCTCCATCAACATATGAAACTCTCTGACAAGCTTAACTGGCATATGAAAACATCACTGGTACCATAATTGGCATATATTAGCATATGGTAACAAGTGTGAATATCTCCTTAATTGTACACTTGCTGATCTTTTGGCTAACATGACATCAAGGCAGTTTTTAATGCAGTATTCAAAAACGTAAACTTGAATTGAAAGTTCAGTTTTAATGCTGAATTGTGCCTCTCTCTTTCGCCTACTCTTTCCATCTGTATTGTTTGGTTGTTTTCAGGCTTTGTGTATATGTTTGAACTGTTATTTGTAGTTTTTACTTAATTTTATTTAAATTTTTGGTTATCTGTCCCTTTAAGAACAGGAGCTTGTTTGGTGGCCCTCTTTGTCTTTTAGACATAAATTGCAATGGCTGCGTGGGACAATCTGTGCTCCCGTTTAAGGCATAAGGGGCAGAGTGGGCTCTTACTTCACCAATGGCCATGCTCTATCACATGTTCATCATATTTTATGTCCAGAGTACTCTATGTTGCCACATCTCACGAGCCACTGTTTGCCTACTATATGCAATGCGCTGTAAGACTACATTTCCCAGAATTCCTTGGTTCCTGAGCTTTTTTACTGGTTGGTTGGGCAGCACTTTGGCTGCAATCTCACTCCTCTATTGCTTTTGCTATACAGAGGTTGACTCTCCTTCTCTCTTGTCTCCAATTTAACCTTGCAAGTCAGATAAGTTCCTTTGGCATCCTTTCTAGTAGTATATGCTAACTTTATTACTACATTTGACTACTTTATCTAGTCTAAGGTTTTTTTCCTCTGGATATGTCTGATCCCAAGGGACGCATGGGGTAACCCAACCCTAAAGATTCAGAGGCTTTCTTAATTCTTTTAGCTCATTGTTCCTCATGCCACTGTGGGCTTCGAAAGGAATATTCTGGCACCCTATATCACTCCTGCATTGTGGGTGCTATTAAACCTCTGAGGGCCCCTCCAACACTAATCAAGAGCCAGCTTGGATTAAAACTCTTCTGTGGCATCCATGTTTTCTGTGGCATCCATTCCATCATCCATCCAAGGGGTTCGCCACTCATGGCAACCCATGCCCCCTATTAGACACATTGACCCTGTTTTCAGGGGACACTCTAAGCTAATTGGGGAATCATATGACATGGAGATATGATATGTCTGCTCAAATCCTGACTTTTTTGTAGGATGGTGTGAACTCTATCTAGGTACAAAAATTCCACTGTCTTTCAGTGTGATATTTGTATTCCTGGTGTCCATTACCGCAGGTGGTGAGATCGGAAGGAAAGGAGTGAAGAGATCAAAGGTTAAGAATTGTTTATACCTGGATTAAATAACCCTACAAACAATTTAAGCCTCCATTCCCTGGTACAAAGAAGGCCAAAAAAAGGTAATACACAAAAGGAAACATATGTCAGATATATAGTGCAAAATGCAACACTAGTGTTTTTTTTTTGCCATATCATACACCAGGAATACAAATATCACACAGAAAGACACAGTGGAATTTTTGTATATTTATTTGGACATTTTTGTATACATATTGGAATTTTTTGGGACCACTTATATCACGTAATTTTTTTCACTTTTTCTTTTTTTCAATATCTAACTAGATTTATTTTTCACATTTTTCAAGTTCACATATATTTGAGTATTATTGGCGAATATGTTTATATTGTGAAATATTGGGCGCTGCTACGTTTGGAGAGGGGTAGCTAGAGTGCACAGGTTAAGGCACCATTATAGCCAGTGCTCACGGGATTCCGATACCTCCAGGGGCTGGAGCGTTGCCACACCAGATTGAGTGGATATATTTTATTCTCTAAAAGGGGTATGTTTATCATATAGGTGGATTTTAACATTTGTTTTTAATAAATACCCATTTGATACATTGTATTTGGCTTTGTATATTTGGCGCTCCAAGCTATAAAGAGGTTTCAGGTACTTTTTATATATAGTATAGTGCCGATATTATATTGTGAGCAGCCATCAAATCTAACTATTTAACCCCTTAACGAGCCTTGACTGTTACGGTACATCATGGGTTGTTTTGCGTTAAAGACCCATCATGTGCCAGGACCATCATGGAAACAGACACCTTTGTCAACACAAGGGCGTTCCTGTAAATGCTTTATTAACAAGATGGATTTTCATCTCTGATGTCAGATTGCAAAGAAAGATCTTGATGTTTTGACACATTGGGAAAATAATTCCATTTGTCAAGTGAGTCAGATAAGTTATAGGAATTATATATTACTGGAACAGACACAGGAGACTAGTAAAATATAAAAATCTAGGTGACGATAAACCACAGTAAGTGGGAAATTCCATCATGAAATGTAAGCATTTAATCATTGAAAGGTTAATGTTATTGAATAAAATTCTGACCTCCATAAAATCAAATCAAATCAGTTCATGTTTTTATTTTATTGATTTCCTTTTTCAGTATGAACATTAAGTCATGGATTTTTAGAAAGTAATCACTTAATTTCAATTGATTTGGGTATGCAAAATGCCTCTTTAATTGAAAATGACCTTTTCTCTTCATCAGCTGTGTTAATTTAGTAATCTAATCATCTAAATGGTGTGCTGTACTTATGTTACTTAGTTCTGAAATGAGTTTCCTTAACCCTTAAAGATAATAAGACCATATATGAGTAGTCTCCTTTTTGTGTATTAATACATGCAGCCACTTAAAATATGCCATTTCCCATGGCCTGGGAGAGCTGGCAGCAGTTACAGTGCTCAGACAGCAGGACACTCTAATTGGCTATCTCAGCGGTAGATAATTGAAAGTGCAGGAACCAATTGAATCATCTTTGTAAATTAAACGTGTTGTGATCCATCAGGTCACCGTGAGGAAGTGAACAGGTGACACTGTTGGTGCACTTTTGTATGTACAAGTGAAGGAAGCCAGCCTATTAGCAACAACATGGTTTCCTTTTATACTACCGGAAACTGAGTGACAGGCTTCACATTTAAAGGGACAGTGTCATACTCCTGTATATGCCCCAGATGGATTGGGCAGGCTATTGCTGACAGCCTGCATAAAAATTTAGTGCAAAATAATATAAATAAGTTAAATATAAAAATTAATTTACAGTCTACTTAGAAACACCAGGGTTCAGCTTGCATTTTAACACAGTTACTACCAGAATACATATACAAAGTCTTTCCACAAATGGAGACTAGCTGAATATAATTAGACGAATTTCCAACTTGAATTTCCAACTTGAATGTAACAGGGCTAAATCATGATTTTTCTACATATTTATATTATTCTCTATTAAAAATAAGGGGTGTATACTTTATTTGCATATGATACCAAAAACAACTTTTTCTGTTACCCTAGAACACTGTATAATGCATTGATACAGAGAACTTTAAACTTGTGAATCCTCGTTTAAGTAACACATTACAAGAAATGTGAAATTTGGCAGGATCTTTATTAAATAGCCTTAGTCCTGAAAAAAATCAGTAAAGTTTCATTTTGAAAAATATTTATTACAAAACAGCAGTTTAACCCCTTAACGACCAGTGCACGCACACGCGGCCTGCAGTTGAGGACCACGGGGCATTTTTTTTTAATGATTCGATTCAGGGCTCACCAGCCCAGAATTCCATGATGTGCCAGGACCCTCACTGGTCCTTAAGTGCCAGATAGCCGTGACAGTCCGGGCACGTCATTGGATGCGAAGGGGTTTAACTGTATTAGCTTTGGAATGACACATCTCCCTGCAGTGCGTGAACCATTATTTTATTCAGCAGGAAAAGCACTGCAATACATATTTTCAAAATAAATGTTTACTCATCTTTAAAGTTTAGCCTACTTAAACCCTTTTGAGAGCCAGAGGGGTAGCCAGCACATTGCTAAGCAATACGTTGGACACCCATCTGGCACTTAAAAGATTAAAAATAATTAAATTGTATATGAATACATTGGAGCTTGGGTAGTAGAAAATACAAATTCAACTTTACATAAAGAAAAAGTATAAGATATAAAAATGGATTCACTGTTTATTAATCAAATATAAAACGATTTTGGGACTGTGAATGCTAACAGCAAAGTCTGCTATTGGAGCATAGTGCATGAGGTGATTTGCCACATTAGCATATAAACACTCCTACATGAGTACAACAATAGCTCATTAACCTGTATTTCCATATGCAAAATAGCCATTTTTTAACAAAATCGTAAACCCATCAATGACATGGCAGATTCGTGGCAATGTCAGCATATAGTGACAGATTGGTGGTGGATTCACAGGGATATGATAGAGAAGACACCTTAGTACACTCTGTCAATATGCCATCAACACTACTTTACCACTAAATCTCTACCCAGTCCCCTTACCTCCTCTTAGTGCATCTCCCTCTAAGAATTTGTACCTTCCCTATTTACAGTTAAAGTTATAGTTATGTCCATATGCAGTATGAGAAACACAGAAAAAGTTCCTTATTCATGAGCAGTAGAGAGCTACTGTGTTTGATCAATTAATTTCATTCATAATGGTAGAGGTCAAACATAGCAGGATGGGAAAATTATATAAACAAAAGGGCATACTAATTTGATAAATGCACAAAGGGATTCATACATTATGTGTGCACAAACACAGTAGTGCATGATTGTTCAGTTTGATCAATGGTATGTATATAATATTCCTGTATTTGATGCTAATAAAGCCCTTTAGTGCTTCCTGTTTGGTCAACTACATTGTACTCTGATTGATGGAATTATAAGTACAGTCTCAGTACAGATGTTTGATCGATCATGCATTATTATATTTAATCAACTGATTTCTTTAAAAATGTTATTTTTCAAAAACCAAAGGTGCTTATGGTGCTGTTAAGTATGGTAAAAACTATGGAAGTTGATATATTAAAAAAACTTTAGTGAAAGAATGAATTAATTAGTATGTTTATATAGCACCACAAATGAACGAAGCACTTTACATTTTAAAGGTTTAGACAATACAGGGTTACAAGTGCTTTGCAAAGTGAAACACTGGAAATGAAGTTGAAATAAGAGTTAAATGAGAGCGTTTGTGTGTATATAGAGAATTGTGACTCCTCCCCCATTTGTTTTATGACATCACATGGGTAAAGGAAAAGATATGAGTCAGAGGGAGCTATAATGTTGCATCTGAGCTCACTATTATTATTACTATCACTAACACGTCACACACCCGTACTTATAGTACATTCATGTGAAAGGACAGCACAGTGGCTAAAGGCACATGCACTTACAAGTATACATATAAAATGCAATCAAATAATATATAGTTTTGTATCTGTGTGTATATATATATATATATATATATATATATATATATATATGTGTAAAATAATAAACAAAATTAATACCTTATAATACCTTTTTTATTGGACTAACAGAATTATGGATTGACAAGCTTTCGGGATAAACTCCCTTTCTCAAGCCTAAAGCATTTCTGACACAGAATTCACAGTTAATACAGTTAATACATTGAATTCAAAGCTGTGTTGTTTGCTGGGGTTAACACAGCGGGGCTGCTGATAAGACAGGGTCCAAGAGAAAATCCACACTCTTCTTGCAGAGGGTCGTAAATACCCTGTGCAAGGCAGAGTGTGTGTGGGGGGTGGGAAGAGAAAGAGAAGAAAAATACAGGATATGGTATGGGAGGGAGAGAGTTAAAAAAAGATTGCACATATTAAGAATGCTACAATACCAACAATCTGGACACAACGGTGCCATGTACCAATAGCACAATCCACATCTCGCTGTACAAAAAGCCCACAGACAGATACAGCTACCTTCACAGCTCCAGCTTCTGCCCCTCCCATATTAAACAGGGCATCATCTACAGCCAAGCAACTAGGTACCATCGAATTTGACCCTAATGACCGTAACCTAAATCTGCTCTCCCAGTCTATGAGAAAGAAAGGCTATAAATCTAGGATTATTACCAAACAAATCCACTCTGCTCTAAAAACTTCACGCACCTACTGCAGTACAGGAAGAAAAAAAATCTCTACACGGGTACCACTTGTAGTTACCTACAATCCAGCTCTTGAAGAAATACAGAAAATGATTAAAGATCTACAACCAATGCTAGCAGAAGATGATACTCTGAAAAATATGTTCTCTGAAACCCCCATTTAGACACCCACCAAACCTTCAACAAAAACTAATCAGGAGGAAACTACACACTGATGAGAAGAATACAGAAAAAGATACCAGACAATGCAAGAAACCTTACTGCAAACTATGCCAGCATATATGCCCAGACAATAAAGCTACCCACAACAACAAAGCCTACAGCATTAAAGGATCGTACTCCTTCACATCTAGCAATGTGGTATACATGATACATTGCACCAAATGCCACCTAGGGTGCTACACTGGGGAAACCACACAGCAATTAAATGGCAGAATGAACATGCACAGACACTATATCAAACATCTCAAAGAAGGATCCTACTGCACCCCAGTGGGACACCATTTTACCCAGCCTGACCACTCAATTAAGGACCTAAAAATCAAAGTGCTCAAAGGGAACTTTAGAAATACTCAAGAAAGAAAAACTTTTGAAGCCAGAATGATTATATTTTTTAACAGCAAGAACAGAGGACTAAATGTTGATTTGGGTTTCCTGTCCCACTATCAAAGTTTCACACGACCCCTCTACCATTATCTTACTCTTCATATATATCCACATGTTAACATACATTCTAATGACAGGTTTCATATTATATTAAGTATACGTTCTAACATGCTTTCCCATACTCTTATACATGCAGGCGTATATATTTGTGGGTGGACTATTCTATATGTATATATGGGTTTATGTGCATATATGTAGATGCAGGTATGCATGCATGTATGTATATATATGTAAATGTATATGTACTAGTACATATATATAGGTACTTGTGTATAGATATATGTTTTAGTATGCATTCCATATTGTGTGTACGTATTTAGGTATATGCATTTATGTATGTGTTTATATGTATATGTGTATATGCTATATACATATATATTTGTGTGTGTGTATATAGATATATTGTATGGGTATGCGTGTATATGTGTATATGCATGGGTATATGTATGTATGTATGTGTTTATATATGCGTTTGTATGTATGTGTGTGTATATGCATATGTATATGTATGTGTGTGCATGTACACGTGTGTATATGTGTATATGCATATATGTGTATGTGTGTATGTATATGTATGTATGTATGTGCATCTATGTATTTATATGTGTGTTTGTATGTGGGTGTATGTATGTGTATATATATATATATATATATATATATATATATATATACTGTGTATGAATATATCTACCTATATGGGCACAAGTTGTAAATAGGCCTGCATGCCCATACTGGATTGTTGGCATTGTAGAATTCTTAATATGTGCAATCTTTTATTAACTCTCTCCCCTCCCATACCATCTCCTGTATTTTTCTTCTCTTTCTCTACATCCCCCCCCCACACACACACACACACTCTGCCTTGCACAGAGTATTTACGACCCTCTGGTCCCTGTCTTATCAGCAGTCCCACTGTGTTAACCCCAGAAAACAACACAGCTTTGAATTCAGTGTATTAACTGTATTAACTGTGAATTGTTTGTCCTTGTGCTCAGATATGTTTTAGACTTGAGAAAGGGAATTTATCCCGAAAGCTTGTCAATCCATAATTCTGTTAGTCCAATAAAAAAGCTATTACAAGATATCAATTTTGTTTGTTATTTTACATCTACATCACTGGACTAATACGTCTTAATGCTATACATACATACATATATATATATATATATATATATATAGATAGATACCAGTGTGTTTTTTATATCTATATCTATATATATATATATATATATATATATATATATATACATATATACACACACACACACACACAAATATATATTATATTATTATATCATTAAAATTATGAACACTTAAGATATTTTAGGTATCGTATATTTGGAGAGCAATAATGTAATTAAGAATATACATTTGAAAAAGTATAGATTTTAAATCAGAAATATAAAACCTAAATAGTTATGATAGATTATTTTTAATATATACTTTTTTGTATATGCTTTCTTATTTCATTGCCTATGTATTTGTTGGATTATCAAACAAAACAGCTGTGATGAAACAGAAGGAAAGTGTGGGGTTAGTGACTCAATTTCTGGCAATGCAGTGAGCGTAGATGTAAGTATTTATCTTTTCTTCATAAAACCAACATACTACTTGGACAATAAATGCAATTATGGTAAAGACTTCTCTGGCACATTATTAGATATTTAGCATTTAGTCTATTATGGATCATTATTAATCAAAAAGGCATCAATGTATACTGAAAAACACGTCTAGATCCTCAGGACTCACCAATGGGTCACATATTTTGCATATCCCTGCTTGATCTCAGGTGGATAATCAGTGATCTGTTGGTGTGTCCTGCGGACTGGAGCTGAGAATCACTCCTGAACTGTAAGTAGTTCTGGGCTGTCTGTCACAATAATTGTTACTAATGTTACTCTCATTATTATTTGTCACCCCACTTTACAACAGTACAGAATATGCTGGTGCTCAATAAATAGATGATGATGATGACATTCACTTTACAATTCCAGTATGTTTCATTAATGATAATTCTGGGGCAAAACCAAATGGAGTAAACCCAACTTAATGAGACATTAGGCTGTATGTTCAATAGAAGCATGAATTAGTTCTGGGGCAAATCACTTGCACTATGGGGAGCACTAAAAATGATTTTAATGTGGATTTTATCTCCTTACATCCTCTAACCTCTCTATCATTCAAGGAGGTAAAATTTCCTTTTAAATGAATGCAGATTTTTTTTGGAAATTTTAGTTCCCCCCTATAGTGCAATTAGTTTGCCCTAGAACGCCTCCACTTTTCTTTTGAACATTTTACCCACTGTGTCATAGTAGTAGTGAGAAACTGAGTAAATAATATTATTTCTATAAAGAAATCTGTATCATGATGATCTCCTGAAATCCTATAGAAATAATTATTTGCCTGTGATGATCCTTTTTATGGATTTTGGTTTTAATTATTGTCTCAGTTTTAAAGAAACTCTCATATATTTTGTGTTTCTGTAATTGTCCAATAAATATCCTCATTGATGTATGAATAACCAGTTCCTGAATTATATTGGTTTAAAATGTACATTTCGCTGCTTTTTAACCTTCTAAATTGCTGTAGGATCTTAAAAATCTAAACAAAACTTACTTTGTTATTAGAAGTACCCTATCCCTTTTTTCTTTTCTTTGTATCCCCCTGGGTACAGCCCTTGTGTGCAGACTTCCCTGCTGCCATCCAGTTTCTCTCTCGTTCTCCCATTACATAAGACATACAGGGCATCACTTCATTACATGAGAGATAACAGACCATATGCATGAAGAATAGTTGAAGAATTTATGGGACAAACCAACTGCACTAGAGAAATATTTCCAATTGATTTAGACATTTTAAGCCATGGAATGAAGGAAAGGTCTCCCACACATTGAATTTCTTTAGATTTCATAAGGTTAAAAGCCATATTTAAATAAACAGGAATTTGGGAAATTATAGCAAAGAGAGGGTTTTTTTTAACACTTTCATTACACCTAAGATACTAAAATGTTATACTATTATGGAATTCTAGAAGGTGGTGCAATATAAAAAAAATGTTTGTATAGCGCTGTATTATGGAAATGTTTATGCACACTAGCTTAGGGCAAAAAAATGCATGCAACCCTTCTTTTGAAGCAGCCGATTGAGTAGTTTCCATCGTTACAATCTTTTGTTATTACATGTAATTATTATGTCCGTTTTGTGTCAGGCGTATCATTTCAAAAAAGAAATCTAATGGGCTTGGTAGGGACAGTTTGGTGCCTTTTTGGAATCCTCTGAGGTATGTCAACCCATCTCAGTTAGGGTACCATTTTTCACAGAAATTTACTGAATACAACAAAAATGCCCTGCTCTCCAAAGATTTTAGTGTATTTCAAGTGGTAGAAATTTTACATAGAAACATTTCCTTAAATGTTTATGCACACTAGACTAAGGGTAAAAATGCAACTGACTTCAGGTTGTCTGCTTTCAAATGTTATGCCTTATTTACCTTATCTTCAAATCTGCAGTAGTTTAAAATATTTTCATGCAGCCATGACACATTTCATGTACTTGTCAGTCAGTCTCTCTGCCGAATGATATAAAAGTCTACAAAGTGTATGTGTTAGTGACTGACAGTAGTGGCCAGCTCAGTTAGAAACTTGGGTTACCTGCCTATAAAGTTTTTTGTTTTTTTTAAACTCTCCTGTCATACTCCCCAGTTTTCCCAGGCTCTCAAACATAGAGAACAACTTGAGCCTGTCTTCTTTAGAATCAAATTTTTGCTTCAAAGAATGAGAAGCAAAGAACTTGACGCCTCTTTTATGCCATCAAGGAGGGAATATTCTGTACAAGTCATTATCAACACTGATTTCAGTGCAAAGGCTAAGGTGGCAGAAATGTAAAAACACAATTTTTGTGCCTTTTTCATTTTTTGTTAGAAACATTTTGCCCATCCCTAAGAATAAGGAAGCCAGGACTGCCTTATGAGTCTGGCAGGAGCACTGGTGTCTGAACTATGACCCCGGTACTCTCCTCTGATCCTTCAAAGACCATTGAACTGTGGGATTTCAGTTTTCATAGTTCTGTCTTGTGGGGACATGACAGAGGTTACCATTAACTGGTAGGGATGGGTTTTCTAACCTGACCCTACAATCTCTGGGTATGTACAAAAACAGAAAGGCCTGCTTTTTTGAGCCAAAAACTTAATGGTTGTATTGAGTCCCCCCCCCCACACACAAGCCATGTGTTCTGACCCCTTCTAAAAATGCCTGGCATGCGTTATTTTTACAATACACAGCATACTCCCATAGCAGCAGATTTAATAAAATGGGATTGTTGTCGTTTATAGGGAAATTAACACAAAATAACTTTAATGGATGCCATATAATGGATTATTGATGTACATTTTAAACAAACACCTATATAATGCAAAATGTTATTTATCACACTTTTAAATGTGTCATTTCTGGAGGAATGTGCTGAATCTTAGGCAAAATGATGTGGAATGTGGAATTTAATGACATTTAAAAGAGGATGAATTGCCCTCTTATGTAAAATGCATTTTTTCTTTTGTTTTAATAATCTTACTACTGCCATTTATCAATGAAATTTAGTTCCAGTTTGGGGTGAGCTGAGTATTTTTTTATGTATCTAAGTCTGACACCTAAAGTTGTTGATGTCAGTGGAAATGTTTTAAATAAAATCTGTGAAAAAATGGGTACTTTTCATGAAAAAGTTACTTTTTCTACATGCAGAAACATTCACATTCTCTTGAATTCTATACTGTTTTGGAGCTTTGCCCTTTGGTTTGGCCATCTCTATTCCCTTCCCTAATATACAACTATCATAAGAGAGATGCTCTGCATTAGCCCGTGCCTTTGCTTTTAGGCCAGGTTTGTCTTATATTCTGTTTAAAGAAATACTGCAGACAGTCTCAGCCTTGTATATTCACAGGATTTTTGGCCTATGATCCGGAGTGCATTTTATTTTATGAGTTGGAATTGGGTGATGAAACATTAATTCAAGAATCATCACATACTCCAAGGATCAGGCTCCTTTTACTCCTAAATTAGTGTACACCAACAAAATGGAAATACAACCTGTTTAGTAATGACAAATTATTATGGTCATTATTTTACTTTTAAATATCTTGTCCACTTATTTAATAAAATCAAAAAGCAAAGCTTAGGAGACCTGAATTAATATTGTTTAAAGATGCAAAATATTTAACAACAATATTTGCAGAATGGTAGTTGAAGCAGTGGTGAAAAGCAGACACATTTGCACACTTGTATTAAAATGTAAATACAAATGTTTTTGCCTGTAAAGTTGCCTGCTTAATTTAAAATTAGTAGATCAGTTTTTGAAAAGAATACTTCTAAATAGTTATTTACAAATTTCTTTGCAAGTCTGTTTTATGTATTGCCTTTTCGTATACATGTTCAGACTATCATTCCAGATGATGTATATATGAGGATTATATTATCCTTATTATTATTTTTAGTAGTTTAAGTATATTTTCTATATTTCATTTGCTTATCTACACTTCCAGAATACCTTTCCTGATGATGTATATATAATAATTGTATTGATTTTCAATTTTGGGTGCCATATATTTTATAGTGGACCTAGATGTGAATACACAGATATCTAATTCTGTTTTTTATGGTTATTTGAGATGAATTTTATGTCATTTTGGTTTGATCCGACTATATTAATACTTATAAATTGTGATATTTATATTAGAGTGGGAGCCCATGGTATATTGTGATTGTCTTGTATCTTTATAGTGGGATGGGTGACATGTGTTTTTGTCTGGGCAGGTGATAAATATTTTTTGATGTTGCACTTATGTGGACACTAGAGATGGGAGCAAATTCACGTTTTGTTCCAGCGGGAATTGTCAGGAACAAAAAGAATGATTTTCTGCTTTTCCCATGGGCATTCCTATAAATAGAGAAACTTGTAGACTCTCTGCCATTTTCCTAAGCCCACAGAATTTCCAGTGAGTATGGTTCTATTTGCCGCCTCAGTGTTTCATTGGCAATGGAACTTCCCATCCCTATATTACAAGAATCTAGAATTTTCCACCATGCAACATGGTGTAGAATAGGCAGGAAAGAGAGTTGAGTCAAAGAGTGCCAAAGGGAGTGCGCAAAGAATGCTAACATTTTGTTCACTAGCTGGTACATTTCTGTTTTGTCATTATCATAAAATTCATCAGCCATGCTCCTCAAGATTTTTCAGCAGTAAATATATCCATGGGAGGATCTCACAAATTCCAGTCCCTACAGGACTAACAAGTTAGGTGGACTCCTCAAAAGGTTTCTGCAGCTTAAATACATCACACATGAGTTGTCATTGCCTAGATGGCAAATACACTGTTTCCAAAGCCTTCCAGTTTTGCATTGTATACTCACTGATGGCCTTATTTTGCTTTTACTGACTCTCTAGCATGTACAATGTGGAATTCCCCCTGGTGGAGACCTCAGTTTTCAGCTGGTGATATAGGGTAGGTGGTTACTGTCTTGTATGGAATAAAATGCATTGCGTGCACTGTAGGAGCAGCTAAAATGGGCAAAGATTTTGAGGGCTATATTCGTCATCTCTTTGAGGCTTTCAGATTCTTTGAGGAATATAGTCACAACTAAATTTAGGACATGGGAAAAACAGAGTATATGCACAATATCACTTATTCTCAAGGCAGCTATTATCTTGGAGCCATTATCAGCAGACAAAAAACAGCTTTCAAAGAGTGGTGTACAAGCCATTCCTCTATCACTAGCTTCATAATATTTAACACATGTATGGCTTTGTGGCATTGTCTCTCAAAGCTCTGCATGCATGTTGATGTTATGGGCAAGATTACTGGCAACGAACTGATAATTCAGTCTAGTGTTGCCCATATCTGGCAATGAACTGATAATTCAGTCTAGTGTTGCCCATATCTGTCAAGTGAATATTCTTTCCATGTGAGGTTTCCAGTCCTTTTTCCACTACATTAACCACCTGCTTGTACAATTTTGGCACGGCCATCCTTGAAAAATAACTTTGGCTTGGAATATTCCAGTGGGGTCCAACAGCAACATATTACATCATTTCCTGAGGGGCTATCACTACTGGTACTAGATTTTGCTGCAATTGTACTGCTACTAGGCATAAATGGATGGTGGTTGGACATGGAAGCTGATGATGACTGACAGGATGATTATGTATTTTTGGCATCTTTACTTGGCCAGAGCCAGGCTTTCCAGTTGATTTCTCAAAAAAACTGATAAACATGCATAGGGCTCCTTTTCCATGGTGGAAGATTGAGCTTTTGCCTTTCAGCTAATTTTCTGGCCATGGCATCATCTCTCTCACATTCACCCATCAGTGGAACTATTTTAAGATTTTTTTATTTTTTAACTGTCCATAACCCTTATGTTGTCAACAAATATAAAAAACACACTCCTTGATCAACTTCTTCTTCCACCAGACTCCCCAAACCCAGAGATAATAGCCAGATCAGGAAGGAATTTGGATGACAGATGCCTGTCTCATTTAACCAAGATTTGGTGGTATTTGGGTAAATCTATTTTCACCATTCACAGTCCCCCAGAGTGGTCCAGACTCTCCTAACACAGAGAACAAATGTCCTGCCTAAGAGACCCCTTAAACTACACTCTGCTTTATTTGCTACTTAACTTTTCTTTATTTGCCTATCCTAACTAGCTGAAAAATTGTTCTTCTTTCTCTCTTGCTAACAAACAGAGATTGGCATGCTGATGGAACCTTACACCCCCTTTATACTATCCCTGCGGGAAAAGAAGGGAAACTTGCCATGTAGTGATAACATTTTACCAGTGATTTCAATGCAATGATGTAGGCAGGAGAAGGCAGAAAATCATCACTTTTCATGAAAAATGTCCTGCTTGGCGAAAAGTGCCATTTTTCATCTGTTTCACTTTTCAGGTGAACACTTTTGCCAGTCCCTAGTGGATACCATACATATACTAAGCTAGTCATTGGATTTTAAGGTGTGCTGAATATTCATGTGATGCCTATCATGGCAGGTTAGCTGGAACATTATCATCAGTGTTTTATATATACATAATTTTATTTAATTTAAATTAATATAATTTTTTTGCAATTTTGGTTGTACTGTCTTGTCAGGATTAGTGCTTAGTAAGTTACTGCTCTTCTACCAGTATACCTCGAATACACCTGTCCTTCCTCCACCATCCTTTTTTGTGGTGTAGTAATAATTTTTAGAAAGGCATTCCTGCTGTGTATGTCACATGAGTATGACTAGTCTGTCTTCTAGTCTGGATAAAATACGTAACATTATTATTTTAGATAATAAAAAAAAACAAAAAAAAAAAACATGACAGCTTTTATCTTCATCATGTCTACAGTATGGGATTAGTTGCACAGGAAGACAACTTGGCATAGCAGCAGTAACAACACCAATATATGCTTGTCTTTATCATGTCTTGGGTGTGGTGTTATCAAAATAATGCATGATGTATGTCTTTGTCTCTAGTATCTGTCACTTTTATCTTAGGTAGGATAGTCTATCAGTTTATCAGAGTTTTTTGTTTGTTTTATTAAAATGCCAGTGTCACTCTTTAAAAAAATTATACCCACACTACCTGCACCTCAGCAGCCCAGAGAACAAATGGCTACCATCAATAATGCTTAAATCATATAACTTCAGCTTTCCCTCTTTGCCTGTCTCCCTCTACGCTAGGTAGTGTTAAAATGTCTTTGCTGTCCCCCAAACACAGACTGACAAGAAGTGGTAGACTAACACCCCCTTTTATACTGGTAGGTTAGCATGGAAGGAATACATTGTGAAGACAAATGGAGAGAAGCAGAATAACCTGCACTTTTCCTAGGAATCTCTAAGGAAAGCAGGAAGTGACTGTTTTGCATGTTTTCGCTTTTTAAGGTTAAATTATTTTCCATCCCTATATTCCACATTTCAAGGAAGTGGCAGGTTAATCTGTCTTCTCATTAAGATCTCTGCACACCTGGAATAACCTATATGAAAAAAATCTAATCTTCTGCTACAATCCCTAAATATCACTGTGTCTCTGTCTATTAAAACTACATGAAACTGTATATAAATGCTAATGGGTAATTCTTTGTTCATTTTATTTTCTTGTTTTCTATTTGTGTATAAAGGAGTACTTTTGTATTGTAAATGTTCTCCAGGGCATAATTCTACATGAGAGCAATCTCAATATATTATTCATGGTAAATGGTTTTCTAAATAAATTACATACATCTGATGTATTTTTTCTCTCCTTAATATTCTGCCATACTTATCCTCACTACAATTTGTTTCAGGTCCTGTATGTCATTTTATATTCTCAGCCCCAGAGGCATAACTACAGCGGAATCAGGGGTGCAACTGCAACCAGGCCTGGGTACCAGGTGGACCCTCCAACAGTCCATTCTCCTGCAGCCCCTTTTATGAGTTTGACCAGCAGCAAAGAATAATATAACAGGGAAACTTGTTACAGTGTTCCACATGAAACCTTTTGGAGATATTACACTGAATATAATTTCCTACCTCCTAGTGGGCCTGATTGTTGACTTAAGATGATCAGACCCCCCCCCCCCCCCCACACACACACACACACACTGTTCTTATTACCTGTATAGTAAGAATGGAGCTGTGTTATATACATTGGGCCCAGTCCCACTATCATTCTTTTTGCTCATGCTCACTGGCTAGTGAGATTGAGTGACATGGTGGAAAAAAGTGTTATCTGTCTTAACACAATCATGTGCAACTCTGGTTAAGCTGTTTTTTTCCTCTCCATCAGCCTCCATCTCGCAGTTATTCTAGCCTCATAACTGCAATATCCCTATGCTATTCAAACCATTCCAGAGCAGTCCCATTTCTCAGTAGGCAGATTTGAATCCCAGCTGAAAAGGAGTTGCTTTTCAGTATCTGGTCCCTCAGTCTCCCACTGCTAATACTTATGACCTAGACATGAGTGGTTAAGAAAGGTAAGTACTGGTGTGTATGTATATATGGCTGTATATGTGTGTATGTCACATTACAGTCATTAGAGCATGACACCAACAGAAATGCTTTCAACCCTTTGAATGCCAGAGGGGTGTGAAAAGCATTGCTTTACAATGCGTTGTTTAGCCCTCTGGCACTCAAAGGGTTAGCATGGGACTGTATGATCCAGGTACAGAAAGCCAAAAAAGCAATTCTCCCTAGAAATCTGGGACATTTTGCAGGAGGGCAGAGTATGTACTTGTGAAGGGTTCTAACAACAAAATGGGCCATTTGGTTCTGTACTATCCTGTGACCCCTTAAAATGGGGCATGTTTTCTATCTTGGCTGGCAGCCACTGATATCCTCCCACATCGCTGCTGCTAGCCATTAAAATAAGAAGAGCATCATTTTGACGCTTCCTTTTTCCCATTTAAGTTATTAATTGCATTGGTATGCAATGCGTTGGATGCCTCCTGGCACTAAAAGAGTAGACTGTGAGCATGTGTGCAATGAACCATGATGCAGCAGCTCCATGGCACTGTAAAATAATGGGTTTTCCTTTTTGTCTTTCTTCTTCATGCCAAGACCTTATAGATTCTCTAGTTGTAAATTGAATCTTGGGTATAAGAGAGTGCTTAAAACTTGCTCCTGTGTTTTAAGTTCTGTGTTGGTTCTTGTTATTCAAACCTGCATTAGACCATGTGTGCCTGTTTGTGTGTTGGTTGGTCTTTAGATTTCAGCTTCACCCCTGCTCACCACTATTGTGTACAGCATTTCTTCCATTTAACATTCAATACAAAGTAGCATGAACTTTCCAAAATTCTGAGCATGCTTCAGAACAATTTAATTTATGCTGAGAGGAAAATGTATTAAATGGCTTGCACCTTCTATAATTACACTAAACAAGTAACTATCATTATGCTAAGGATGTAAGGATGACTTAATACCTAATGGCATTTAACTCCACCAACCTGAACCATTTTAGTGCACAACCCCTTTACGTAATCCCTATACCAGGAGTAAGGAAAAAGAAAAAATCTTTATCCCTCGCCAATATTGCCAACTATTCTTAGTGCACATGGTGCAATGCGGCTGTTCCAGTACACAACTAAATTTGTACACAAGCACTAAGAGCTTTGCACATATTTTGCTTATGCTTCTTATTTCTATAGCTTTCTCAGTTAATATGGTGTCATGTCTCTAATCATTTCAATTGCGGCATGATTTGGCTGGTTAAAAGATACATCTATCCCAAATCTTTGGGATAGAAGAATAGAAGAGATCTTGTCCAAGTATGCATAAAGCCCTGTATATACACTCTGAGTTAATGGATACTTAAACTAAATATTTGAATTAAATATACAATTGTGTACAGTGTGTTAGCTTCATTAATCATGTTTCACATCTAAAAACAATAAATACATTTGCACCAACACAATTTCATAACACATCTTTAAGAAAATAAAGTTAGGAAATTTTAGCTTGGAAATGTGCCTAAAAACTTGAACTTACCAAAGATGTTACTTTATAAATTCAAGAAAACAAACTGCGGGGGAATTTCACTGTAAGCTGTATGACTTAAAGATATTTGATAGTAAACTAAGCTTTTAAAACAAATGCACACTAAATTTTAAAATGATTCTGTTTTTAGTACTCAGAATATTGACTGAGTGGATTTGAGCTTAGTACAGAAAATGTAAGGATCAAAATATAGTTTACTTTTTGCCAATAACCCTTTCAACAAATATTTGCATAGCCAATTACTAAAATAGTCCAAACCTACAACAGTATTTACTTTAGCTTTGCACTGAACAGTTATGTACTTTACATATTGCTGTAGGTGGAAATGAATAAATATGTATAAATGAAAGTATAGATCTTTAAAAATCAGTCCTTGTAAAAATGTGCTATACCTGAGTTATATATGATAGTAATTAGTGTAGAGAGAGAGAGAGAGAGGCTGTACAGAAAATACAGAATTGTAACATAATTCAGATAAAAATTATTAAACTAGCTACATTTATTAATTTCCAACCTTAATGAAATGTGTCAGATTTATATAACAACTAGTTGAAGAGCCCGTTACAGGGCCACAGTGCCACTGCCAGCTCCTTCGGCGCATCCAGCTCTGTATCAGCCATGGCGCAGGCAGTCTCTACTGCACATGACTGCGTTGTTACACACGTTTTAGTGAATTATTATATAGGATAATGGCCTTAGCATAAATCAAGGCAGTGCTTTCTAAAATTGCAACTTAGACATAACTGTTTAACTCTTTTCATTCAACATTCATATGTTGTGTGGTGTTTCTGTGTATATTTGGAGATTGGAATAAATAATATTTTACTGGAAAATTATATAAAACAAATAAAATATTTATTTACCAATCACTATGGGGATTTAGGCTGATTGTCTGATACAGTACTAAATAAATGTTGTAAAACCAATATATATCTATATGGCTGCCATATATACGAAATGTGGTGATACTTCAAATATTTGTCTCTTTTTATAATGACCAATTATTTGCCAAGTGTAAAGAACCCTTTTTTCCATGCTTTGTTTGTTGCCTCTATGATTACGTTTATTTCTGAAGACGGTACCTAGTTGTCTTAAAAACTTGCATCCAAAGCCAAAGGTATCATTTTTACTCTCTCAGGCTCCTACATTTTCTGTGGCTAACACAGTACCACTCTTTATCTGTTTACTATTTCATTCACAGAATCTTTCGAAGCATTCCAGTTCTCAGTCGTTGTATATGATTCAGCCCTCAGCTGGCTCAAACATACTTATCCAAACCCTTCTTCCCTATTTCTTCTGGCAAAGTCTTCTCTTCTTCGCTTTCATTTTATCTTGGGATTTCACAAGATTATGCTACATAATTTGGCAAGATAATAAAAACGTCTTCACTGACATCACAAATTCATCCCTCTTTCCGGGGTTGCTATTCCGCATGTCACAAATCATTAATTGCATTCTCCCCCATGTATTGATACATATGTCCTGTCAACATCTGAAAGAAAAAAAGTATGTTAGTGGCTATTATTATTCTTTATTATTATTATTATTCTTTATTTATATAGCGCCAACTAATTCCGCAGCGCTGTACAATTGGGAATAGACATACAGAGGTATTAAATAGTACAATCAGATGTGGAGAACAGGAGGATCAGAGGACCCTGCTCGTGAGAGCTTACAGTCTAGAGGAAGGTAGGTTTGACACAGAAGGAGTAAGTGCTATTGCGTTTAAGTGCCTTCTGCCACATGAACTGCCAGTCAGTGGGTCAGTGTGAGAAGTGCTGTTGAGTGCAGTAGTCCGTGCAAGGGGTGAATCTTGGTGATGATGTTTATGGAGGCAGTTGATAGGCTTCCCTGAAGAGGTGAGTCTTCAGGGAGCGTCTGAAGATTTGAAGGCTGGGGGAGAGTCTGATGGGGCGGGGGAGGTAATTCCACAGCTCAGGTGCAGCACGGGAGAAGTCCTGTAGGCGGGAGTGGGAGGATGTGATAAGAGCTGTGGAGAGCAGAAGGTCATGTGCAGAGCGAAGATGGCGGGCGGGAGTATATTTGGAAATGAGAGATGAAATATAGGGGGGTGCAGTGTTAGTGAGGGCTCTATAAGTTAGCACCAGAGTTTTGAATTTTACTCTGTATGCTAATGGGAGCCAGTGTAGGGACTGACAGAAGGGTGTGATGTTAGAGAAGCGATGAGTGAGGTAGATTAGTCTTGCAGCAGAGTTCATTATGGACTGTAGCGGGGTTAGTCGGGTGAGAGGCAGGCCAATTAGTAAAGAGTTACAGTAGTCAAGACGGGACATGATGAGTGTTTGGATTAGAATTTTGGTGGTGTCTTCTGTGAGAAAGGGTCGGATTCTAGAGATGTTGCAGAGGTGGAGGCGGCATGAGTTGGAGATTGACTGGATGTGAGGAATGAAGGATAGAGCAGAGTCAAATGTGACCCCCAGGCACCGTGCTGTAGGGGTTGGTGTGATGGAAGTGTTGTTAACAGTGAGGGTAATATTTGGGATAAGGCTGGTTGTAGATGGAGGGAAGATAATTAGTTCAGTTTTGCCAAGGTTAAGTTTGAGTTGATGGGAGGACATCCAGGAAGACACAGCAGACAGACAGTCAGACACTCGGGACAGGAGGGTAGAGGAGAGGTCCTGGGAGGAAAGATATATTTGGGTGTCATCAGCATAGAGATGATGGTGAAACCCAAAGGAGTTTATTAGTTTTCCAAGGGAAGCAGTGTAGATTGAGAAGAGAAAGGGTCCCAATACTGATCCTTGAGGCACACCATCAGACAGTGGGAGGGGTGGGGAAGTGGAGCCGGAGTAGGAAACACTGAAGGAGCGGTTGCAGACATAAGATGAAAACCAGGAGAGTGCAGTGTCGCAGAGACCTAGGGAGTGGAGGGCTTGGAGGAGGAGTGGGTGATTAACTGTGTCAAAGGCGGCTGACAGGTCCAAGAGAATGAGTAGGGAGTAGTGGCCTTTTGACTTGGCTGAGAGCAAGTCATTGGCAGTCTCAGTGGAGTGATGAGGGCGGAATCCGGATTGCAAGGGATCTAGCAGGGAATGGGAGCAGAGGAATTTAGTGAGCCGGTTATATGCAAGGCGCTCGAGAAGCTTGGAGGCGAACGGGAGTAGGGTTTGGGTCCAGGGAGGGTTTTTTTTAGGATGGGAGTGATTATTGCATGTTTGAAAGAGGATGGGAAGGTGCCGGTTGACAAAGAGAGGTTGAATAAGTGAGTAAGGATTGGAGTTAGTAGAGGGGAGAGTTCTTGGGTGAGCTGAGATGGGATTGGGTCGAGAGGGCATGTGGTTAGGTTTGAGCGAGTGAGGAGAAGGGAGACTTCATCCTCAGTGACAGGTGGGAAGGAGCTTAGTGTGTATGTGGGAGAGGCGACAGGGCTGGGCTGGCTGGGTGGGGGTGGTAGTGATGAAATGTCATGTCTGATAGATTCAATCTTGTTCTTGAAGTGGTTGGCGAGACCTTGGGCAGAGAAGTTAGTGGAAGGTGTTTGTGTTGGTGGGTTTAGAAGAGATGTGAAGGTTGAGAAAAGGCGTTTGGGGTTGGAGGAAAGATTAGAAATTAGAGAGGAGAAGAATGACTGTTTAGCCAGGGAGAGGGCAGAGCTATACGAATGGAGAATTAATTTGTAGTGTGTGAAGTCAGCTGTGGAGCGCGATTTCCTCCAGTGCCTTTCAGCAGTGTGTGAGCACCTTTGAAGGTATCGTGTTAGTCTTGTGTGCCAGGGTTGTAGTGGGGTTGTGCGTGGGTGGCGTGGAGTTGCAGGTGCAGCGATGTCAAGGGCTGAAGTGAGAGTGCTGTTGTAGAGAGCAGTAGTTTTGTCTGGGCAAGTAAGTGTGAGGATGGGGTTGAGAAGAGGCTGCAGGGAGGTAACACTGCTCACCTCAGAACAGAGGAGTGTAGTCCAGATGGCTTACAGAGAAGGACATTCTTCAATTAGTATAAGGGAAAAGCCTGAAAAAACTGTCAATGGGGGCAGGATATTCATTGTTCTCACAGTAAGAAGATTGTCCCTTGCTGTGAGCTGTCTGGTCTTAAAACCAGATTACACATCTGAAGAGAGGTGGCTTACACTAGGTAAAAGGGGTGAGAGGGGGAAACTTTATCTTTCAGTTACCCTTGAACTACAAATCTGACAGTATTGAAATAACACTCTCCATGGTCTAAATACTATGAAGCTTAATTGGAGCTGCTTTATTTTTAACACTATTATCCCTTTAAAGAATGTACCCTAATGTATTTACCAGAGCTCAAAATTTCCACTCTCCACTAGCCAATGGCAAGTGAAAATTTAGTCCTGGCGAGTAGAAATTCAGCCCTGGTGGGTATGTTTTGGCTTGCAGTGGCAAGTAACTTTTCAGGTCTGGCTAGTAGCAAAGGACTTAAAATTATAAGCCCTGTATTTACTATAATTTCTCTATTAGTCACCAGTTATTTATGGCATTTTAAGCTTAATGTAGTTTTCATGGATTAGTTTAGTATTTAAAGGTATTAAGATGATTTCCCAGATTATTAAATATGAATAAGTATTAAAGGCAAAACCTTTTTATTTTTCCAGTTATATGGTAAAGATTTTGATTGACAGCCACAAGATTGTACAGAAAGCCGAAACTGTATGAAGTTTTAGTGTGACAGATTTGTGATTCAGAAAGATGAATTTCTTTACTGTCACATTGAGCCAAGAGTATTTTGTCAAATAACTTGAACACTATACTAGGCATATACTGATTATGACAATAGGGAATGAGCTTATCTGTGACTTGCCTGTAATAGTACTTTTTTAGTTTTGAATTATTAAAATAATGGTGGTTGATAGGGAGTTTAGATCTGAAATTTTACATTTAAAATGCTGGGTATTATAGGTTATGTTTTTTGGAACTCAAAAAGTTTGTGACAGAAAACAAATCTCAAGAGAAAATCTAGTAGTTCAAATCAGGTTTTCCCTTTAGGGTCAGTACAGGATAGTGCTGAAGTCTACAGCATAAACACAACGTAATGCCCTTTGAACAGTATGCAGAAGGCTAAAGAGTAGTGATTTTTGAGCAATCCAGCTGAATCATAGAAGATAAACCAACTGCACAATGGAGTCAGATAAAAAGTAAATGAACATGTTGATAAAGATGTTACCAATATGTCGCCAGTGTGATGATAAGAGGAGAAGCACAACTTTAGTTCTCTTGACTTCAAACATCTAAGCCTTAACCTGCTTTCATTTATTAACCCTTTGAGTGCCAGAGGGGTACGCAACACACTGGCACTCAAAGGGTTAAATAAAGTCTATATAGCAGTGCAGTGTCCTCTGCTCTAATAAGATGTGATGAGCTTACTTAACCCTTTAAGGACCGGGAAAATCTGAGGTTGTTTTCCCTTAAGGACCGGAGCAATTCTGACCTTTTTGACTATGTTTTTGTTGAACAGTTTTTTTCCTCTTAGGCTTTTATCCCACCCCCATAAATTATATACTGTTTTTTAAGCACAAATAGGGCTTTCATTTGATACCCTACTTATATGAATAACCCACCATTTACTTTATTAAAATTAAAAAAAAAAAGGTAAAAAAAAAGGTGAAAAAACCCACCATTTTTGTTTTTTCTTTTGGGATCAATTGGGCGCAAAGGGTTACATTTTTATGGAGACTGCATGAAAGGTATGACCGGTCAGTCATACCTACGTAATGCGCAGTTTAAAGTGGCCACTGTCCCCCTGGTGAAAATCCCCAAGTCCCTTTTTCCCACCCTGTTTTGTCACTTTTCTATCCCTGATATTTGGCGGTGTGTATAAGTGTATTACATGGCTCCACAACAATCATACTTACAATATTGTTTAATGAGATGTTTTTTTTTTTTTTTTTAATAAATATTTTTTTGTAAAAAAAAAAGTGTGTTGTGTTTTTTAAAAAGAAAAAAAAGAAAAAATTGACCTGCATTTAGCCAACCTCCAGCACCAACAGTGAAGAGGTTAATGCCCCCAGCTGCTGTATTTACTTGTTCCCCTAGGTGTCTCCTTTCTGTTTTTCTCTCTTTGATAGCAAGGGAGACAGAGGCAGAGGAGAGACACAGAGACAGCATTCTTTGCGTACTGCCTCTATCACTCAGAATGCTGGTACATGTGATCACTGTTACTGCAATCACATGACCAGGCATAAGCAAGAAGGGCTGAGACTGAACTCCCCGGTCTTGGAGCGTTCAGTCTCAGCCTGGAATTAATG
Source organism: Rhinophrynus dorsalis (assembly GCA_037306005.1). Taxonomy (NCBI): domain Eukaryota; kingdom Metazoa; phylum Chordata; class Amphibia; order Anura; family Rhinophrynidae; genus Rhinophrynus; species Rhinophrynus dorsalis. The sequence goes on from CM074718.1 coordinate 136,009,665, forward strand.
ATAGCAGTGTGCACAGAGGTCCAGGACCGTCATGGGTCCGTAAGGGGTGAAGGACAAAATAGAAAGGTAACACCTTAACAGCTTATGATCAAAAAGCATAGTGAATTAATTCAATTGCACCATGGAGGAAATAAAAAAAAATATATTCACACATTTTGATTTACAATGTGTTAGAAGCCTCTCTAGCAGGCATGGGGGGTTAAAATGAGTTAAATGCCTCTCTGGCACTCAACGGGTTAAAAAGCAAGTCAACTAATAAATGAAAAGTAAAACGCAAATCATATATATTTCCCTACTGGACATATAACTAGTGCAAATAGTTCTTATCAGTATTAGAAATGTAACTGAATTACCTGTACTATCCAGTTCCAGAACATAATACTAGGAAAATGCTATAGTGCATAACCCCCAAAAGTGTGATAAAGAGGTGATAAAGTGGAAATAGCTTCTCTTAAGATCTCCAAAACTTAAGAAATGTTAGTGAATTGGCTATATAGAATAACATAGGAACTGGAGAAGTGATATCACTGGAGAAGTCATCTCCACTTTATCACTTCTTTATTAAAGGGATAGTAATGTTTCATAATAAAAACAGCTCTATTTAATCATCATAGTATTTGTACTTTGGAGAGTGTTATTTCAATTCTGTCAGAGTTGTAGTTCCAGAGTAATTCAATGACAAAGTGTCCCCCTCCCTCCCCTTTTACTGATGTCACACTGTTCAGCCTGAGCAGAAGTGAGATGCCCAGGTAGACTGCAGAGAGGGACAATCTTCAATTAAGATAAGGGAAAAACCTGAAAAGCTTGTCAAGGGGAGCAGGGATTTCATTGTTTTCATAGGAATAAGAGTGTCCCCTTCTGTTATCTGTCCAGTCTATGGACTGCATTCCACATCTGAGAAAATGATTGTTTACAGTAGGTAAAAGGGGCGGGAGGGGGAAACTTTGCCTGTGAATATCTCATAAACCATAAAGGTTTGAGAGATAAGACTTACATCATTCTTCATGTTTTTTTAATGCCTACAAAATAAAATAAAGTTAAAACGAAGTATTACTATCCCTTTAAGCTTTAGTGCTTAATCTCCATCTTCTCGTGAAACTCACCATTAATATCACTAATAAAAAAGTTAAATAGAACAGGCCCAGGTACTTATCCCTAATTTATTTTGCTTGTAACTAGGGATGGGCAAAATTAATTTTTTCCCTCTGGAATTTCTGCAGAAACCATAAGCTGGAACTTTTGTAGTTTCCACTGGAAGGCTGAGGTAGACTCAGAAGTGTGTTTCTATGGCAGGACACAGCTGAGAGTAGGATGTAAGGTCAATTATACTGTGCTTACCATGGAACAAAGCTGGGGGGCCACTGTGTGCTTCTGTGGTTTCTCTGAGGAAAGGCTGGGGGCACAGTGTGTACTTCTATGGTTACTGTAGGATAAGGCTAGGGAGACTGTGTCTGTAGTTACTGTGGGGCAAGGTTGGGGGGCACTTTTTGGTTCTATGGTTGCTATGGGACAAGGCTGGGGGGAACTAAGTAGTTCTGTGATTACTATGGGGCAAAGTTGGGAGTACAGTGTGTAATTCTATAGTTATTATGCGACAAGGCTGGGAGGACAGTGTGTGGTTCTATAGTTATTATGGGACAAGGCTGGGAGGATAGTGTGTGGTTCTATGGTTAATTAGGGGACAAGACTGGGAGGCTGGTCTATGGCTCTGTGGTTACTATGGGACAAGACTGGGGGTGCAATATGTGGTTCTCATCCAGTACAGCTACATGTCTATAACTATAGTTGCCCTTAAACCCTTTGAGTGTCTTGGGCATTCAAAGGCTTAATACAAATATTTTATATCACATAAACCTAAATTACTGTACCTGACAAAAATGACATTTATTTTTAAGTGTTCATTTGAAGTCCTGGGAGCAAGAAAGGACTCCAAGGCATGGTTTTGCAATATGCTGGAGACCTCTTTAGCATTCAAGGTGTGAAACAATTCTTCATTATCTTGTCACACACTTTCATCCGACAAAACATTATTAATTACAGAAAAATGTAAATGAGAAAAACAGCATGATGTCCATTATGAATTTATTGCCGAGTGTGGTTTATTGGGACAACACAAATTCTGGATCTACTCAGCTTGCTTTGTAATGATAACGTAGAAAAGCCCTGACAAGCATATACAGAATTATGCTTGCTTCAACAATCACAGGAAAATAATATAATCTGAAAGATTGCTAAAACCTCACAGGGAAGTCAGTCTGGCATGCTAGCAGAGAACACCTGTCTCGCTATGTAATTTTGTTGATATGTTCAATGATACAAAATTAAAATCTAAATTAAATATAGTAACAGTGATATGCAAATCTAAATGATACTATAGTTGTAAATCAACCTAATACTTTAAACATTCTTTGGATTCTAAATCATTAAAGTAAATATACTTTATGCAGTTTCTTATTTATTAGAAACTAGTATGAAAGCCCGTATACACGGGCTAAAGTGCCACCCAGCGGCCTCAGCTGCTGCCCCGGAGCCGGGAGCACAGACAGTCGGTAAGCCGTCCGGAGCATCAGCGTGATCAGCCAGTCTCTACTGCGCATGACTGCATGGTTCCGGCAGTCTCTACTGCGCATGTGCGGTTATGCATACAGGGAACTTCGCAGGCTAGTGCTTTATGTATATAATAATGAGTATTTCAAAACAGTTATCACATTACACTGCATTCAGAATTTAATGTTAATCTTGCTGCAAAATACTAATGTATACCTAGCTAATTCAGAAGGCAAACAATGAAATTAAATTAATGTTTGGGTTTTTTTTTGTGACAATGTGTAGACCGGAGGGTGTTCTGCTGTGTAGAACAAGTGTACACCCACTGCTTAGAAATGCTTGTTTAAAAAAGTATTACAGATCAAACCAGGCCACAAAATGCATTTTTACAATCTTTGGAAGACTTCACTTTCCAGTTCCTATATTATTTTGTGTAGCCTCTTTCTTAAGACAGGGAGTTCTTAGTCTTTGACTTTAAAGAATAACATAGAGATTGGAGAAATTTTCACTGGTGGAGAGTTTATCTCACGTTAGTTCATCTTCCCTGAAGTCCATGAATATAGTCTGCCAGTACTGAGATTGTAAATAATTGTTAATTTAAAAAATTAAACACATATGAGCTCTAATAAATGTTAGAAAAAGCATCTTCCAGCAGTGGAAGCACTCTTATTTTAATCAGCAGGAAAAGCACTACACATGTTCACACACATATACTCACACAACATGTTTCTCCCCCATAGTAAAACATAACTATTCCTGTAACCAGCAGGATTATGCCTTGGATTTCCATAATGGAGGATGCTGCATAAAATAACATACCATTCTGTATAATTAATGTTCCATGTTTTCAGTTTTCACCAGTTCATACTGTATTTCAAATATTGACTAATTTAAAGGAGAATGAAAACTCTTAATAATAACCCCCAACTTACCTTACTATGGCCAGTAAATCCTAATGACCATTATGAATTTTGCCCTTGTTCAGGAGACAGTAATTACAATAAGTCCTGGATGTTACATATATGGAGACAGACATGACAGTTGAGGACAGATTTTACAAACTAAAGCAGGCAGATTGCACGAGCCTTGTTAAAGAGATAAGACTGTTATGTGCAGTGAGCAGAATTTTATGTCCCATGGTCCTGCCAGCAACTGTCATGTCTGCCTCCATGGACATTTCATCCAGGACTGATTGAAGATGTTATTTTTTTTTTTTTTTTTAACTTAAGGGCAAGGGAAGAATCATAGTGGTCATCAGGATTTGGCCATAGTAAGGCTAGTGGGGGTTATTATTAGGAGGTGTAGTTCTCTTTAAAACAATTATTTGTATATATTATTTTTCCTGTGATTTTAAGTCGTTTTTAAAATGGTGAAAAAGTTCACAATTCATATATTAAATGCTACTACTAATAAAATAATATTGCATTTTATTTCCAAAAACAATATTGAGTTTGCACAGTTTACTGTCTTGGTTAAAGTCAACTTGTGACATGTATTATGATTTTAAAACTCAACCTGGTTTCATTTTCTGCCTGCTACCATAGCAAAAGAATTATCGGGCAGCAAGAAAATGGCTTTTATTTGCTAAGCAGTGGAGAAAATACAGTATAGGATAATGTATAGTGCTCACTGCTGCAGTTTGCAGTAGTCATTCATAAATACCCTTCCATAGGCAGAGAAATACTTTAAGAAATGTGCATATGTAGATGCAAACATGAAAGTATAACACAAACTAAGCACAGACACACACAACAGGGCTGGCTGAAATCAAAGCGCTTGTACCTGTGTGATCCATGTACAGCAGTCTTTAGTCCTGCACATTTGTCGTCTTAGGATGCTTAGCTCTATCTTCTGGTCATTCTAAATGGCTAACACAAATTTACTGAAACTTCTCCTTTTAATGTCACTTGTGCCAAAGGGAGGGCATTGGTGCTGTGTATAGATTTTTTCAAGCATACCATTCCATTAAACACTTTCTAATTGTGTATATAAAACAGGCATAGAGCAAATAACAATGTCAATGTGTGTGTGATGGTGTGTGCTACTGCAATCCAACACCCTAGTGCATACCCAGAAGAAAAGTGCTGGTGGATCTGTACATTCACCCCTGAGGGTTCTCAATTACCTCGGTCCCATTCATGTTCTTACTATTTAGAACCATGAGTGGTTCTCAGTAGTAATAATGGATTTCAGATGTCTGGGACATCTTACTCTCATGAGCATTTTATCATTACTTGGTCCATATAGTCAGCTGTGGAAGATGCACCAGATAAGAGAAAGCTCTTCAGTGAGGAAAGCTTCTACTTGTAATTTTGTTCTAAGAATCATTTTAATAAAACACAAGTTATTTTTAAACACTCTGAACTAGTTAGTAGACTAAAACAATAGGAGGCACCATGGGTGTGAAGGTTCCTACATTCTCATTTAATATATGCACATACTGGTATACATTCATTAAAGATCAATTAATCTGGAGACATTTTAGACACAAATAAACAATCTCCTTTGGATAATATAGCAAGATAAATAAGAACCTTTGAGAAATATATCCCAAAATGTCTCCATAGAATAATACAGGATTTCTCCACCACTTTCCTCAGGTACCCCTAAACACTGCAAATGTTTAGGATTTTGATAATGACAAACACACATAAGGGGTTATCCACTAAGGCAAGATAACGAGTTCATAAAGTGGAGATAACTTCTCCCATGATATCACTTCTCCAGTTCGTATGTTATTCTATGGAGCCTATACACTAAGATCTCCAAAGTTGCAGAGATCTTAGTGCATTGTCTCCATAGAATAACATATGACTTGGAGAAGTGATCTAACTGGAGAAATCATTTCTGCATTATCAGCTCTTTATCTTCCCCATAGTGTGTTTCCCTATGTCTTTATTCCCCAGTATATTAGTTAACAGGAAACCAAGTCGAGATTCTGCACTAGTTATGATATCTGTGCAGGCTGCCACACCCAATTAGATACTCTAGAGTGTCTGTCAATCTTACTTATACTATGTTTTTGGGATTTCCTTATCTGTGCACAAGTGAAAGCATCAAAATTATTCACTAATTGTGCTCCTATGCTCAGGCATAGAAATCCAAAACACTTTACTTTCATAATGACATCTTTAGAACTTGGTACACAGAAAATGACTTATCTTAAACAAGTGCTACTCTGAATTTGCAAAAATATATATCAGATATAAAATTAGTGTTGCAGTTTAGAAACATGCTATTTTGGTCATACACACAAGTCTTTGGATAGGATTGCATGATAGTTTTAAACTGAGGAAACTCCTGTTTTATTGGTGTCTGATCTGTATGTAGGTCATGACTATTTTGCTAAGTCAGGAGATAAAGAATTTGTGTAGGTATTGTAGCTTATAAGCTTTGATTCTTTCACCATTCCTAATTAAATATTCATGCAAATGTTCACAGTACATTTCAAAGTTTTCCCATTGGGAGTTAAATGGTATTCAAGTTACATCTGTTCCATGTTCTGACTATAATTACTAAATCATATCTGTAGCCTGATTTTCTTTAAGAGTTGGAAATGAGTTGTCATGTTTCTGAGGCCAAGGCAAATTACATGCTGGTTATTCAGTGAGGCAGGTGTATAATAGGTGCAATTCTGGTGAACTCCATGTTCAGCATAGAATAAATAAATACAAAAATCCCCAGATTCACATGAGTTAAGTGAGGCTTTTAACTCCCTGAATAATAAATAGGTCCCCAATTAATTGATTCACAGCTCAGAATGTTAAAATGCCCCATTTACCAGAACTGCACTTTTCCTAGTACTACATCAGCCTATGTATGTTCCTTTTCATAGGGGATAACAGGGGAAAATGCATTAAAGGGTGATAAGGGACCAGGTTGGTGATATGATGGAGAATGTTTGTCAATGGCATATCAGCAGTATGCACTGAGATGTCTTCTCTGTCATATCCCTGTGAATCCTTTACCAGTCTGGCACAATGTACGACATTGCCATGAATCCATCATGCCTTTTGACAGGTTTATGATTCTGCGCCGGGCAGAGTATTAGTGTTCTTATGCAGCCCTTCTTCTCTCCTCTGTTTAATGTTGCTGAGCTCTGTCCAACAATGTTCTTTTTGGTAGCATGCCCGGTGCAGCACCCAACAACATTAAACAGAGAAGAGGGAGAGCAGAGTGACAGGTACAAGCAGAGAAAGCCTGCAAAAACATCATCCCTGCATCTGGAGCATGTGACAAGACCACGGGTGAGACAAAGAAGACAGCAGGCTCCTGTGAGGGTTAATATTTCAAAGACCGCAGAAGTTCATTTGGGGAAATTTTTTTTTTAATATTGATATGTCACTCTTCAGTCGCCCTCTCTTCCTCCCCTTCAAGAGACATTACATGCAGCGACATGAGAATCTTGTGCTTTTCAGGCTTTGTGAGATTCTCATGTTGCCCTTTTAACCATGGCGACATGGTTAATGCGCCATGTAGTCACAAGCTCTTTTGCGTGCAACCTTTTAAAAGTGAACCATGGAGGTAGACATCACAGTTGCTGGCAGTTTTTTAAAGCAGAACTTTCAGATATTACTAAGTTGCCATACAGGACTGACAGCGCAGGCGTGCAGACAAGATGTCTGAGCTGTAGCCTGGGTTCCGGTCTCCACACGGCAAGGATTTTTTTATAATTTGCTATTTTTTAAAGGTAAGACATGGTTTTCCAAGAACAAGAGTGTGAGCAACACTTTGCAAAACAATGTACTGCACAACCCTTTGGTTCTTAAATAGTTAAGATTACCAGTGCAGTGGGCTGAGTATGTTTATCCTGTCATCCTGCTAACAACTGTTATGTTCTCCTACATGGACATAAAAAGACAAAAAGCTGTGGTTCCCTGCATATAGAATTTTAGATGTACAGACCATTGTCCAATGGCAGATGGCTATGCACATGTTATGTTGGTCACCAAGAGCATGTACATATTCTGTGACAAAATGGACTTGTGGTTGTGGAGGATCCTTCTGCCCACATGCAGCCTCTTTAAATAACTCTAAGCTCACCCCATTTGAATGGTGTATGAATGCTGAAACCTCAATTCTAGTGGATCCCCACTCCATGTACCTTAGTGCAAGAAAACAGTAGAAACAAGATGTGTTTTGTCTGTTGTGGGCATTAACCCCTTAATGACTTAAGACGTGTCAGGATAGTCACGGCAGTCCGGCACTTAAGGACTTGTGACAGCCTCCAGGTTCGCAGCTTGGCTACACGCCACTTGGTGACCCCAGAATCCATTCCTGAAAACATTTTCTAAAATGTGCCTTGGCTGCCCTCCTGCGGATCAGGCGGTCATTAATGGGTAATATATTATAAGTAATATAAATACCTTAATTGCAACTAATTGCAATTTACACCCAAAACTCCCAAAATACATACAAAAAATATACACAAAACCTTGGAGAGCTCTAGCTAGCTTATCAATGGTATTCAAGTAGTTAAATATGTGTGACTAGGAGAGCAGCAAGAACTATATCTTGGCTACATGTACAGAAAGTAAACAAAAAAGTCTGAGCATCAGATTATAATCTTTACCAATAAATATGTTTATACATAATAAATTATTTTTAAAAAAAGTAGGGAATTTTTGATGTAAAATATATTTTTTCTTTTTAGATTAAATTTTCTTAAATAGAAAATCCATTAACATGTTCACACTTTTTTGCCACCAAAATCTACACCAAAATTGCTGTTTGTCTGTTATTAGAACTTGCTGTTCAATCTGCTAACACATAGTATAACCCCATATGATCCCTCTTATTAGAATTGCATTTAATCTACTCATAAATGTAACCATTGTATCTGTCTTCACCACACCAATAAGCAAATAATTCCATAATGTAATAGACCTTATTGTAAAGAACCTTTTCCTCTGCTGAATTTGAAACCTACTATCCTCTAAGGGGTAGCCACTAGTTGGAGAGTTTATAACACTGAAAAATACATCTCCTCTTTATCACTGATAATAACACACCTTAGTGCATGCCAAGGTCTGTGCTTTTGTTTCATATTGGAATGAGGAATTCATGTACTCACTTGATAAAGAAGAGAGCATTCAAGGGGTTGAAAAGACTCCCTTATACTAATGTGTTTCTCCACTATACTACAGATTGTTTAAAGTGGATGTGTCACCTATGCAGAACATGTCATGAATAGTAGATGACACATCCAATACCATCAAAATATTATTTATTTTTTATTTTCAAATTCCATTTCGTTTAAATCTAACTCAGTCTAACGCAGTCTCATTGGCTAGATATCGATCTCTGCCAATAAGACCACTCCAGCTTACAGACAGAAGCCTCTGTCATCGGAGGAGGGAGGAGAGCTGAGGCAGAGCTCTGTAACCGCAGTGAACCGCAGTCCCTTGGAAGAGGCTGCAACACAGCTTTTGTAAGTTCATTTTAAACTAAATGGAACTTGAAAATAAAAAATAAATAACATTTTGATGGTATTGGATGTGTCACCTAACTATTTATGGCATGTTGTGCATAGGTGAAACATCCACTTTAACTCAGAGATGTTCATGTTTTTGTTAGTATGGCTGATAGGGATATTGGAACTGTTGTTTAACCCCTTCGCATCCTGTGACGTACCCGGACCGTCACACTGGTCCGGCACTTAAGGACCAGTGATGGTCCTGGTACGTCACGTACTTTTACTCACGCCGCTCCTGCAGAAGAGCGGTGAGTAATACCGTGGACTGAAGTTGATCGCTCCAAGACCGGAGCGATCTCTTTCAGTCCTCCTTTCGATGTGACGCCCCACGTGATCAGTCACGTGGGACGGCACGTTGAACTTGTCTATCTGGTCCTTAAAGGTCCAGACACCGCAGGATCGTCGGACCTTAATGGGTTAAATGTATTCAAGTCAGTTCTTTGTATGGCCTGTTATCAGCCACTGAGGACAAGATTGGTGCCCAGGATGCTCTGAATTCTCATTTGGTTGGGAATAAGTGATTAAGAGTTAGCATTGTCTCACCATTACAGTGCTCGTCTTGCCATATACAGTAATTAATATGTAAGTATGAGTGGATGCAGACACATAACTCAATTGCATATGTATCTAAGAGATAGCTATGTAAGACCACTAAGGTATCATGGAAAGAGAAACTTGTAGATACAGTCTATATAATGTATTATATATTCAAATATGGTGCAATAGTATTTCTCTGTATTAAATGAAATTCATGCTGTTGTGGGTTTTCTCATTGCAGCTGAGAAACTGGTGTCTGCTGAACCTAGAATAAACAACAGGAGGGATAAATAAACACTTTTCTGATGAACAACGTAAATTATTAATCCCCTCACTTCATTCAACCTAAACAATTCAATATCCAAGATTTATTAAAGGCCAAATTGCTAAACCAATATCAAAATATGCAAATGAAATGCTATTGCTTATTTATTACTGAGTGATTATTAGTATATGCAAGATGAGTGCACAGTTTCACCAGTGCAGCTCCACTAACATTAGCTTCAAATAACAACATATGATCCCTGTAGTGTATAACATAATACATACTGAGTGATGTTAATGCCAGCAAGCCTCTCATGCCTACCCCATAGCATGTGCAGGAAAATGGAGCAGATACGACAATTCATCTGCACCTTGTTACTACAACAAAAAAAAGAAGGGACAGGACTCCAAAATGCCCAATTTAGGTGTAAGTAATTTTTTAGATTGGTTTTAGGTTGACGTTGGGCTAGAAAAGGTATCCCAACACCTGTTTTACCACTGGATTGTATTCATACATTCTTCCAGCTATGTTTTCCATGGATAGCAAATTAGTATCTACACAAACGCCAAGAGGCTGAAGTACTAAGGTCTGGAGGCCTTGTGGAACAAAGCAAGTACACAAAAGGGGACAAATAAAATACACCTTTGATTTGAAATGCTGCATTTAACCCTTCTCTAGGATTCAGGGAATTAAAATTTCAATTGTTTTACTCCTACATTACTCCTATTCTACTTAATATATCATCCCCTACATGTGTATGCATTTTCATGAGTTGGCAGTCAAAATGTTGCAGTCATTACCAGCATTTCTCTTGAAACATGGTTATTCCTGATCAATAATACTCTAGTATTCAAGGAGCTAAACACTCTCAACCCCATTTAAATCAATGTGGAATTATTATTTTTGCCGTGTCAAGCTCTGTTCTACTTTTGAGTTTATACATATGTCCAATAACTCAGTGGAAAGGATAGTATCATCCCATTCACAAAATGGATGATATCATATGGTAAAATTAAAAATAACCTAGAACATGGGTTCTCAACCTGTGCCCTCATTGCCCACTAACAGGCCAGTACTTAGGAATTCCCCTGCTAGAACACAAGTGTGTTGATCAGAGGCTCAGTCATATTGATTAACTCACCTGTGCTTTCACAAGGAAATCCTCAAATTCTGGTCTGTTAGTGGCCACTGAGGGCACGGGTAGAGAACCACTGACCTAGAACAATGAAAATGTTGTATAAGGAAAAACATTTCATATAGCATCCAGTTAAAGTAACTTTTTTAAAGCTGGTATTATTATACTTTATATATAGCACTAACTTATTCTTCAGTGCTGTTAACAACACTATACATATGGACCTGCTATAGCCAGCTCCATTTGTTTGTAAATAGTTCCCTCATCCTATATAATAATTCACTAGGATGTTTGTCATGATGCAGTCATGCGCAGTAGAGACTGCCCACATTTGGGCAGTTTCTACTGAGCATGATTGGATCGCGTGAGTGAGGCGACGCAAGACTACATCACGTGGAGCAGTGAGGTAGCGGCCGCTTAACCCTTTGAGTGCCAGAGGGGTACGCAGCGCATTGCAAAGCAATGCGCTGCGTACCCCTCTGGCACTCAAAGGTTAACTTTACCCGGACTGTGGCCCGTGCGCACGGGCTTTTACACTAGTAATGTCATAATACCCTTATTTTTACAAGGCTGATAAAACTATGTTTTATTAATTATTAGATAAGACTCAGATTTGGAATGTCTTTCTTTATATTGCTGTTAAAAGGTTAAAAGAACAGTGGACTGTTTATGTTTTTTCCTGCCGTGAAAATTAGGGGTGCTACCTCTGCTGGGAGAATTTTCATTCAAAATGCATTACTGTTCAAATTAGTCTTTTTATACTAAACTACAAAGTTTTGTTTGTGACAGCAGATGTTGCTGTTCTTATCAATCACTGTGTACAGCCATTGTCTGACTGGAGCTCTCCCATGGTACATTATTAAAAAAAACTATTGTTTTTGAACACTAGTTGATACTTTTGCTAACAGTTTGATATATAATCATAGAAACATAGATTTTGATGGCAAATAAGAGCCAACTGGCCCATCCAGTTTTCCCATTGTTCCTGTTTTACTAAAATACACAATCTTACTTTTTAGAATAGACATATGTCTAACCCAGGTATTTTTTAATTCCCTTATAGTATTTGTCTCTACAACCACTTTCTGGAAGGCTGTTCAATTAGTCTATCAACCTTTCCATAAAGTAGTACTTACACACATTACTTCTGGATTTTCAACCATCTAATTTGTAATCATGATTTGTTGTTCTAGTATTCCTCTTTTTTCCCTTCTGAAATATAGTAACCCTTTAAAAGCCAAAAGGGATGCCTGTAATATATTTAAAGGTTCCTATCATATGATTCATCTTGATCCTTTGAAGCTAAATATGCTAAGTTCTTTGAGTCTATTCTGATACTTTATTTCATGAATACCTGTAACATTTTAGTGGCTCTTTTTGGCTCCAGTTTATTAATATCCTTCTGGAGATGTGGTCTCCAGAAGTATGCACAGTACTCAACCTGAGGCCTTGCCAGTGATTAATAGAGTGACATTAGTATATCTCCATTCCTGATGGTAATACAAGATGAGACCAAAAAAAGACAGATGTCCATCAAGTTAAGCTCATGCCATATCACCCCTGTTGATCTAGAGGAAGGCAAAACAAAACAAACAATTGAAGCCATTTCCAATTAAAACAAATCCTTCTGGATGCCATATGGAAGTTGGACATTTCCCCGGATCTGCATCCTGTCATAATTCTCAATATTAACCTGAACTGGTTTCCATTACTTTGTGAAAACGGCAAGAGTGTCTGCAAGCACAGTACCCCAATTCAAATAACTACATAACTTTACTGTCATTACTCTAAAAAAATCCTACCTTTGTGTTAGATAACCTTTGTACAGTTTTTTTTAGTAAATAGATCCTTAGGGAGTTCATTTTTTTGACCTCAAATATATTTGTAAATGGTAATCATATCACCCCTTAGCCACCTCTTCTCTAATGTAAACAAACCAAGTTTGTCTAGCCTCTCTTTATAACTCAGATCCTCAAATCCACTTATCGGGTTCGTTGCGTGTCTCTTCACGTTTTCCAGTTCAATAATGTATTTTTTTTAAAAATGGTGCCCAAAACTGTAATCCATATTCTAGATGAAGAATTATATTCCAGTCACATGCATCTGTACCCATTTTTATACAGGATCTTACCCTATTTGGTTTGTCGAGTCTGAGTAACACTGCACACTGATTTGAAGTCTATTGTCTATCAGTACTCTTAACTCTTTCTCTAACAAAGATTCCCCAAGCAGTTTCCCATTTAGTATATATGTAGCATGCTTGTTTCTGCAGCACAATTGCATATCCTTACATTTATCTATATTAAACATCATCTGACACTTCTTCTGTCCATTCACTCAGCTTATGCAAATCTTGTTTTATATGTATTTCCTTACACAGTGTCATTCCAACTGTCAATACTCACTTCTAGATCATTAATCAAAATGTTAAAAATCATTGTTCTCAGGACTAAACCCTCTGACACCACATTTACACCTTTAGACTAACTTGAAAATAAACACAAAAAAACTCTTTGCCATTTATCATTTTACCAGTTTTCCATTCATATACAGATGTCACTTCCCAAACCAAACCTGTCTGAGGCAAATATAAAAGGCTTTTGCAAAATCCAAGTATGCTATATAAACATCAGTATCCTTGTCCAAATTACTACTTATCCTTTTGTAAAATTCAGGTAAATTAGTTTGCCATGATATAAAACTACTCTGACTCCTTAGAAAAATGTTGTTAGTTGTCACATAGACATGAATAATATAATTTAGTATACCTTCTAATATATTTATCCTCTGCAAGCCATGTACATGATGGCGGAAATTTTGTGATCCTTTCTGTTTGTCCATAGCCTACCATTTTTGCCTCTTATATATATATATATATTCAGGACAAAATGTATGTGTTTAGGGTGTCATCCATAGCCTTATCCTTCCTAATTAATTATGCTCTGTCAGTTTAAAGAGGACCAATACCAACCCTTTTTGCCATTAAAAGAAAAACAACCACCACATACATAGGCTGCTTTTTGTAGCAGACAAAAAAACAAATTGCACATCAATTAAAACATACCAACACTGACAGAGACTGCAGTCACTTGCTCACCTGCAGGTAAGGGAAAAGTATTTGTTTCTTAACCTCTCCTTTACCACACTAACAGACTGCAGGTAAAATAGAACATATTTTCAATCAGAGGTATCCCTCAGCTTCGCTTGTACAACCAAGAACCTGATTTACTTTTACCACTGATTCACTGCATTGTTTGCCTAATAACTCCCAAGTCCCTTTCCTCTGATGTTCTTCACAGAAAAGTACCATTAACCCTGTATTCCATCTCTGCATTTCAGTGTCCTAAATGCATTGCCTTGAACTTCTCAGCATCATACTTTAGATCCTATTCTCTTGTCCATTCTTCCAGGTCCCTTATGTGCTTGGTTTAATCTACTTGAATACTACTAGTAATATCACCAATGAAGAGATTGAAGAGAGCAGGTTCTAGATACTGATCCCTCTCTGTCTGTTTATTTATTTAACCCTTTGAGTGCCAGAGGGGTACGCAATGCATTGCTTTGCAATGTGTTGTGTACCTCTCTGCACTCAAAGGGTTAAAAATAAATGTCTGAGCTGTCATAACATCTAAATGAATCTTCCATTTGTTTACTTTTTCCATATAAAAGTTTGTTCCTCATTAACATTCCAAACTTTGAACAATATTGAAGAGTATAATGATATTTGAATGCTAAACACATTTTTGTAATAGATTGTGTTCTTGTTTAAAGAATAATAGCACATAAAATTGCATTAGGTTATATACATTAAATGCAGATGTGTTTGCAACCTCTCCTTGGAGTTAAGTGCTGCAGAAATTAGCTGCAACATAAAGAACCACTTTAACACGTACATTGCTACTGCTAAATCCATTAGCCTCCTAACACATTAACTAAAACGGTCAGTTAAGTGGAAAACACTAGTTCTAGCCACAGTATTTATGAAAATCCTTTGTTCTGATGTACCTGTATTTAATAGAAAGAACCATTTTGTATGCACCATGGGTGTGAGAGCAACTGTAGCTAAAAGCATTAAAGCTGTATCTGTGAAATTGCATACCTTGCCAGTTTAATCACAGCTTCCTGCAGCTTGTTGGATATATTTTTGAATGTGTTCTTGTAGAATTTCATTGTTACAAATTCCCTACTATGAAACAAGTAAAAAATCTATGATATATTATTATGTGTCATTTTCTTTCTTGCGCAGATCTATAAAAAGCGAAACTGTTTGATCCAAATTTGTATGCGTAATATTGTATTAACCAAAACATTTTGATATACAAGTTTTTTTTTATAAAGTGATATTTCTATTCTATTGTTCTCACAGTAACCTTTACCTTTCTTTATTTTGTTTGCTTGCCCACTAAGGAAGTGGAGGTTTGTGCATTTTTTTGCCTCTGTCTTCTGTCATAATGTTTTATTTATTGCATGTTTTTTTAACCTATTTACTATCACATTTTTTATGTTTAATATAGTAATTATATCTGTGTTGTCTATCTCGTAGGATGACTACTTTCGTACTTGGAGTCCCAGAAGACCGTTTGATCAAGGTGAGGTGAATATGTTACTTGTTTTTCTGCTTTTTGAAACCTAAAAATCAAAATTGTTACTGTATTTTGCAAATGTCAACGATAATGGCCATATTTAGGAAGTTAAAGAGGTGCAATTCTAGGGCTATGAAATGTAAGAAACTCTTTTATACTTAGTTTAGCCATGGACAACTGTAAAATGTTGACACCTAGGGCTGTAGTCAGGAAGCTAAAGAGGTGCAATTCTGGAGCAAACACTGCACCATAGTGGTCTAATAAAATGTCACTAAATCCCATTTCTTTAAATATGATATGTAACCCTTTGAATGCTAGAGAGGTATCCAATGCAATGAGGATATTCATTTCACCTATATGGGGCAGTTGATTTGACACAGAACTGCATCTATTTAGCTTAGCAAAAACGGCTCTAGGTGTCAGTAATATGTGGTGTCTTACACTGGGATTCCATGCTTTTAGGGTGTAATTATAAGAATTCAGGAATAAAAGTGATGAATTGGTTTCTGGGGAAGGATTTTGTGGAAATCTGCCTCTCTCTGCTCCTGCCTGCCAAGTAACTAGCATCAATGTTAGAATTTGGATTTGGTGTTACTGTTAGGTTTTAGGCGTAATTGTACAATTAGGGTTAGATTTTAGGATTAGGGCTAGATTTTACTACAGATGTTAACTGTTAATGTTAGGCATTAGGGATAGTGTTAGAGTTAATGTTAACACTCAGTTAACAAATCTAGCTCCATTTCAATTGTAAGCTCCATGATAGCACTTGCATCAATGCCAGTTTTAAAATGAACTAAAGGTAGTGGGCATGGACGGTGGGCTGAAACAGTTGTAGAAATTGCCCACTTGATTGTAGTCACCCCCCCCTTTCCAATCCAAAAGGTACCAGCCCCCCCCCTTTGTCATCACCCATGGAAGAGAAAGTTCCATGAATGCTTTGTGGGAGATGGTCACCCTATCACCCATAAATTGTATAGCTTGCAGGGCGTTGCATTAACATTTTGATTTCAAGAATGCTTTTAGTTCAATGTATTACACAGTGCTTCAGGGATAAAATAGTTTAAAATACATATGGGTACTAAGAGCAGAGCAGAAATATATTAAAATAAAATAATTCAAATTTCTAGAATTAAATGAAAATGGGTACATCCTGACCTTTTTTTGTGGAATTGAACAGAACACATTAGTCCTCACCATTGCCCAATGGTGTGGAGGAATTAGATATTCAAAGTGTTAGGAGGAGGGGATGACCTAAGGGAATGACCATTCCTGATCTCTTCCAGACATCAGTGAACATGTGCATGGTCCCACTGCTGGCCTTGTGACAAATTACTAAAGCAGGGCTGGTTGTACCTTTTGCAAGTTAGTGTAGTCATCTGAGCATCTGAATTTCCACCTATGTACCAGTGTTGCTGACAGTGCCTTTCTATGTAGTCAGAAGAGAGAAGGGGTAACATTGAACTTGTTCCAGGTGCATCTTTATGCCTCATTCTTATTACATGCCTATCAATTACTCTTTTTACAGACTGCAGACAGGAATCGCTCATGTAACTGAACATGGAAATGAGCAGACAACTGAAATAGCTAAGCACATAGTTAAAGGAAAACAAATCTATTAGTTTAAATAAATGAATATATAATGCTAAAATAAGAAGCAATAAAATATTACTATTAATCTATGGAAAGTTTCTACTGTAGCTGCAGTAATTTAGCATGTAGTTCAAATCTATAAGTAACCTGTATTGTTAGTCATATAAGAGCCAGCTGGAGTCATCTGAATGTTACTGTAGTGTTCTCAAGTTCAAGTCACAGACAGAAAA
Organism: Rhinophrynus dorsalis; assembly: GCA_037306005.1. Lineage (NCBI taxonomy): Eukaryota > Metazoa > Chordata > Amphibia > Anura > Rhinophrynidae > Rhinophrynus > Rhinophrynus dorsalis. Next base: position 136,027,027 of record CM074718.1, read on the forward strand.
TAGTGGCCTTGTATCTGGGTGGTTAGCAACTGGCTTACAAAAAACTAAATTCATACTATAAATCAGGTAAATCAGCAGTATGGTTTTGTAAGCCAGTTGCTAACCACCCAGATACAAGGCCACTATTTTCTGTCTGTGACTTGAACTTGAGAACACTACAGTAACATTCAGATGACTCCAGCTGGCTCTTATATGACTAACAATACAGGTTACTTATAGATTTGAACTACATGCTAAATTACCGCAGCTACAGTAGAAACTTTCCATAGATTAATAGTAATATTTTATTGCTTCTTATTTTAGCATTATATATTCATTTATTTAAACTAATAGATTTGTTTTCCTTTAACTATGTGCTTAGCTATTTCAGTTGTCTGCTCATTTCCATGTTCAGTTACATGAGCGATTCCTGTCTGCAGTCTGTAAAAAGAAAAAAATAAATAAAATATATATATATATATATATATTTTTTTTTTTTTTTTTTAATAGCTAACATTAATTGTCCTCCATCACAAAATAGACTACAATAAATTGAAACGTGAAATGAGAGAATTGGCAGCTGTGTCATTTAGAAATCTTTTTGCCACCTGGGAATGGGGTTGAACAAATTGGCCGAGGCTCAGGTTCCAAGCAACCTTTACTTGACCAGAGTCTAAGACATTTGAGCATCTATACAGTGAATTAAATGGATGCAATAGTGCTTGTGACTTGCAAGCCAACTTGTATTTTCACAAACCTGAACAGCAAAAGCTAGTTTTCTCATCCTGATTCTCTTCAAACCAGAATTTAGGGAAACTTTTTCAGATATCTCAATTTACAGACAAATTTCTGACAACCACTTGGCGTCATTAGACTATACTGTAACCCTTTAAGGGCCATCATAGTAAATTAAGATATTTCTTCTTTCATGCTCCTGAATCCATTTGCTAATAATTCTTCCTAGACTGTTAACCCTTGAATGGTACAGAGGTCACCAGGTTATTCATTCTTACTGCATTAGAGACCGCTCCAGCATTTAAAAAGTAAAAAAATAATATAATATATATAAAAAAGCTATAAACTCTGTCTCCAAAAATACTTCTATCATTTTGCAGTTTCTTACTTGCATGTAATATTTTTAAGTTTCTCTGCCAGTTTTTATTTTTCACGAACTATGGTACATATTTATAAATACAACCTGGTTATTCTGGAGTAAACCAACTGCACCATAAGGGACAAAAAATACTGTTTAATTAAATTGGTCTTTTAACCTTTTGAATGCTAGAGAGTTCTCCAATGCATTTTGAAGGTTGAAGACTGCTCTAGTGTTCTAGGGATTAAAAAGCTCCATTTAAAGGGAAAGTGTTTCATAATAAAAGCAGCTCTAATTAATCATAGTCTTTGGGCCTTGGAGAGTGTTATTTCAATACTGTCAGAGTTGTAGTTCAAGAGTAATTGAATAATAAAGTATCCCCCTCCCGCCCCTTCTACTAATGTAACACTGTTCAGCTTAGAGCAGCAGGGAGTGTTCAGGTAGAATGCAGAGAGGGACAATCTTCAATTAAGATAAGGGAAAAAGCTGAAAAACCTGTCAAGGGGAGCAGGGTTTTCATTGTTCTCAGAGTAAGAATATTGACCCTTGATGTGTGCTGTCTGGTCTATGGACTGGATTCCACATCTGAGGTGAGCAGTGTTAAACTAGGTAAAAGGGGCGGGAAACTTTATCATTCAATGACTCTTGAACTACAACTCTCACGTTAATGAAATAACACTCTCTATGGCTCAGATACTATGAAGATTAATTGGAGCTGATGTTTGTGAAACATTACTATCACTTTAAGACCATGGGAATTTAGGAATTTTTATTTTTATAGGGCTTTTGGTTTACTCCATAATAACTCCAGTTTGCAATTTTAAGTATGGGCCTATGGGGGAGATTTATAAAACTGGAGTAATAAAGAAAGTGTCTTTAAAATTGTCCCAAAGTGACATAAGGATATGTATAAATGTTTATCAACATGTTTTTTGAACGCTAACTCTAGTCAGTCGATTTTTTGAAAAGTGGAGTACAAATGGTCTTATCCAAATGAGAATTTGGGCGCAATGTATTTATAAAGAAATAAGGTGATTAAATCTTAACGCCAAGTATAACCTGTTCTTAATGGAAGGATATAGTGATCGATATGTGTGAGAAAAAATATTCTCATTTGCAAATTTTCTGCATATTTTCTCAGAAACTTGACTTTACCTCTTTATAAATATGACCCAATGTTATGGACTTTAGTGTACACTAAAAAGGCTTTTATAAATCTCCCCCTATGTGCTGTACGTAGAAATAGATACAATTCTAGAATATACCATCTACACCATAAGGAACAAATAAAAAATCTCCAATTTCACATTGATTCAAATAGGGCTTTTAATTGCTTAAATGCTATAGAGATCCTTTCTAGCATTGAATGTATAAAAGCCCCATTTAACTTGATGAGATATTCACCCCCCAAACAGATGTTTAGTCTAGAATTGTACTTCTTTAGCTTTCTGCTTAGGTTCATCTGAGTCTGACTATTACACTAGTACATACCTCATGTTTTTATAGATTCCCAAGAAAATTCAAGTGTAATTTCAAATTGTTGCACACTGTTACAATTGTAATTAAAATGCATAAAGGATAATGTAATATATTTTTGTATACATATGTTATTAGCAATGTGTATTTAATCTTTTATAAAATGATATAACTAGAAGTGAGAGTGATTGTGTGGGTGTGAGGTGGTGATTGAAGAGGGAGAGCGCCTTAACAACCTTCATTAATTTCATTTTTTGCTTGCATATTTCTTAAGGGGTTAAATGGCTAAGGCTGACATTCATCAAGGTTTAAATGGCTCAATGCACAAGAAAATCAGGGGATTACCTTGTGTATTAGCCATTTACCTATTCAGCAATGGCCAGATCATATCCAGCACTGCATATTCATCAATAAGTCACGGCCATTTAGCTCTGTCATCCTCCAGCTTCATCAAGGATTGCAGCATAGTGCTGGTGAAGAGCAATGTATTTGATTTTGCTTTTTTTCCACACTTTGATGAATATAACCTGAAGGTACAATAGAAAGAAACCTCATATTAAGTGAAATTCATCAAAATGTAGTGAGAGTATCTATCATACATGCTGCTTTTTGCCATCACTTCACCACAGTCCTGATGGATTCCTTCTTGTATTCTTCAACAATTTATGTTTTTTTCCTTCCCTGTATGTGTGAAACAGGGAATTATAGCTAACATGGTGCCATTCTGGTGATACAAAAACATAAGCATTCAGTGTTTGTGTATGCATGTGTTTGCCCCCATTGAGTGCAATGGGATCCACAAGCTTGAAGCAGGAGGATGGAATTGGCACATGTTTTTGTGGCCATCACCTACTGATGAAAAAGCGATGGTCGGATAGGCTATTGCTGAAGAGATGCACAAGGAAATCCTCTGTTTTGCATGCACATTGAGCACATTCACATCTTGATTAATTTTGGCCTAAATTTATTTAGAATGTGATAGAAACTTCCTGTCAGAACTATCAGGAAGTAAACAAAATAAATTCACTTCCTTATTATTTAAACTTCTATAATATTTGAATAAAACATCTGACAGCGATGGGAGTGACATTGTATTCAGCAGGAAATGCTCTGTAAAATATGTGTTTTCATAAAAAAAGTTTACTACTCCTTTAAATAACCAGGAAGTGAATTTACTGTGTTTACTTCCTGATAGTTCTAACTGACAGGAAGTTTCTATCACATTCTATGGAGAACTGTATGTCGCTGACTTGTCTGACTTTCCTTTCCATTAGAATTTAACAGGAAATCTAATTAGAATTTGACCACTAGAGGGCACAGCTAATGTAAAAAAACATGGGTTTAAACTGTAATAACTCTGTAAATATAAATCTCTCGGCAGTGGAAGTACCCTTATTTTACTCAGTAGGAAAATCCCTACTATATATTTTTTCATAAAAAAAAGTTTACTGCTCCTTTAATGCTAAAATTCATGTGGTCACTCATATCAACGGGTCATATTTATAAAGTAGTAAAGCCAAGTTTATATATATGCTAAGAATGTTTACTAATGAGATTTTTTATGCACACATAGTTTATACATTATTATCACTTAACATCATATATATTACCACTGTGAATAGTTTCTACCTGTAGTTAAGGTTAAACCTGTAAAATGGCCTTTATTTTTGTTATAGTGTGTCTATACATACAGTACATCACAGCACGTTTCTTAATTGGACCATATCTATTTCTATTCCACTTTTAAAAACATCAACTGATTGGCTTTAGTGATGTATGTCATAAGAATCAAAAAAGAAAAAATACAAAAAAAAATAAATCCATTGATTTTGTTATACAGATCCAAAAGTGCAACGTATTTGAACAAAGAAGCACAAACTGGTCAAAGGAAAGCTGTCATATTTTGTAACAATAAACACAAGAACAAATAAGCAAAGCCAGTTCTGTGGGAGAAAATATGTGCTGCAAGCTTTGATCTCCTGAGTTACCTTGGGATATAATGATAACAATCAATATACAGTAAAATCTTGTTTGATGCATGCAATTACAGGCGGTTGAATCCCAGGGTATGTGGAATGTAGCACAACTCCTAACTGTGTCACCTTTGGGAAACCCCTGTAGAGAAAACTAGTACATGGACGGGAAGTCAATGAATACTATTCAGAAAGCAAGAGAAGCAATTCTGGAGCAAACAAATTCACTATAATGGATAAATATATATTCCTTTTGATTTAAATTGTGCTTTTAACCCAATTAATGTTAGAAAAGTGTCCCTGTGCATTGTGTTTCAGTTTGTTGGAAAGCTCACATTCCTGGGGTTAAAAGCCCTTTTTAAATCAAGGGAGATTTGGGCAATTTGTATTTTTCCTTTTGGTGCATTTAGTTTGCTCTAGCAATGCTACTATGTATTGGAGATATTTTTGTAAAAAAACAAATGCTTGATATACTAGATCTAGAGAGGGTACAGTGAAGATCAACAGTATTAATTAAGGGAATGGAGGATTTGACATATGACGAATGACTAGACAAACTTGGTTTATTTACTCTAGAGAAAAGACGACTAAGTGGAGACCTTATCACATTGTACAAGTATATGAGAGGTCAATACAAGGATCTCTGCGGTGAGCTATTTATTCCAATGCCTGATCAGGTGACCAGGGGACCCCCCCTTGAGATTAGAGGAAAGGATGTTTAGACTTCAGCAAAGGAAGGGTTTTTTTACAGTAAGGTCTGATAAATTGTGGAATTCATTGCCCAAGGAGGTGGTTTAAGAGAAGATTAGACACATTTCTTTCAAAAGGGAACATACAGTTATACTGTTTATCAGTAGGCAGATCAGGAAAGTCTGATAAAGACTAACTTAATTGGTAGCAGGAAAGCTATAAAATTCTCAGTTACTGGGGTATGAGAAGAAGGTTGAACTTGATGGACTTGTGTCTTTATTCAACCTAATTTACTATGTTGCTATACGCTCCTATTGGCCAGAGAGCACTCCAGCTTACAAGGAGAAATCCTCCCTTATCAGAGGAGGCTGGATCAAGACACTATGTGGGAGGGGAGCAGAGGAAGAGTTACAGAGCTGTACCCACAGTCTGTCAGGAAGTAAGGGCACAGATCGTTTTTTAAACATTTAATTGTAGCCAACCCATGAATTAGAAAAAAAAATTACACAATTATTCATGCTAGTCATTCTATTTAGTAACTTATTAGCCAAACTTGTATAGGGGTAAAAGTTCCCCTTTAAATCAAACAATTATTTCAGAAAAGTGTACCTCTGATTTCAGATTTATGTTGAGCTTGGAAAATATTTGTCTGAATCTAAAAATAATCAGAGGCCAGCAAAATCAAATTAACATTAACACATTAAATAAGATGTGTGTAACAAGGGTGTATCTCTTACTGTGAGTTCATATAGCAGCACCCTAAAGAAATGCTTTAGTGCATAACAATGTACAACTTGTGCTATGGGTACCATCTAGGCACACAGCACTTTTACACAAGTTCTAATTTAGGCATACAGAAAAGGACAAGCTTTGCTCCTATTTCCGCAGCTCCCAGTTTGTGCACTTTTTGGAGTTAAGCCATCTTGATCTGATAAGCAACTTCCATTGACTTACATAATAACATAGTTTATGAGGCAAAGAAAAGGCATGCGTCCGTCAAGTTCAGCCTTTACCATATCACCCTTGTTGATCCATTGTAAAGCAAAAAGAAAAAAACAAAACAAAAAAAAACGCAATTGAAGCCATAACTATTTAACCCAAAGTTGGTAAAAAACAAATCCTTCTTGACTTCAAAAGGTAGTCGGATATCTCTCTAGAGCAACATTCTATCCCATCTTGCACAGAGATATTTGTTTCCTTAACACAAAAAGCTACAGGTAGTGTGCTGCTCAGTGAGTAGCTTGGACTTGGGTACAGAGAATCAGTATGCCCAGAAATGCTTGCACACACCAACACTTGTGCATGAAGATTAAATTGGCCCTTAGAGCATTTAGTTCAAATTGTTTATTTAAACAGACACAATGCATAACATGGCATTTTTCACAGGTTCTGCCTCTGTGTCATGTTCATTCATGTAATTCAATGATAAAGTATCCCCCTCCCACCCCTTTTACCTAGCGTAAGCCGCCTCACCTCAGATGTGGAATCAGGTCCTGGGACCAGACAGATCACAGCAAGGGACACTTTTCTTACTGTGAACATAAGGAAAACCCTGCCCCCTTGACAGGTTTTTCAGGTTTTTCCTTATGCTCACTGAAGATTGTCCCTCTCTGAGATGCATCCAGACAGTCTTGCTGCTCTGAGGTGATCAGTGTTACATCAGTAAAAGGAGCAGTGGAAGACGGATACTTTATCATTCAATAATGCTTGAAGTACAACTCGGACAGTATTGAAATAACATGAAATAACACTCTCCATGGCCCAAATACTATGAAGATTAATCGGAGCTGCTTTTATTGTGAAACATAACTTTCCCTTTAAACATATTGCAATGATGGGTAGTGTAATTACATTGGAGGACAAACGGACAAAATTAATTATACAGTGTTGAGTATACAAGATGGATTTGTTGTGCCGAAGCATACACTACATCCCCATAGTCTATGACTGGCATTAGCATCTGTTGAGCAATATGTTTTCTTGCCAGGGTACTTGACATGATTTGTTTCTAAATGGAGTGCCTATTCTAGGATACAATTTAGATGTTATTTTATCAATATGAAGACCAAAAGTGATGGAAGACCCAAGCTACATACCAAAATATTTGTATGAGTCAACCAGGTCAAGTTACAATTAGACTTTCTATCAATGGTTGAATGTGTTTTGTAGAATTTAAGTAGTTTGTGCTTTGTGCCAAATACCATTATGACCGTTTTGTCAGTATTTAAGTTTGTTTTTATCTCTCCTTCAATTTCATAGAAATCATCCTGTAATACTGCTTCAGGTAGTCATATGTTTGCATTTTTCATGTAGATTTTAGTGTTGTGTGCATAGAAGATGCTTTGCAAACTGTGGGAAAATAATTTATACATATTGTGTTCTGTCTGATAAATAGGAATAATACCAGTTTTGAGAAAGTTTAACCAATCCTGAGCTCCTCATTTTCCGTGCCGGTCTGGATATCATTGCATAATTTTAGGAGCACTATTGAGTGATTTGGGCAAAAGACAGATTGAAGTGGGGTGAAAAAGCTGGAGAGCAGATAATACTTAAATATTTCCATGTGGACACATTTTTCAAGTATGTAGATAACGTTGGGAGTAAGGATATTGGTCTGTAATTTGGTACCACATTTTTATACCCACTTTTGTGGATACGCAGGCTTTAGGCATACACACAGATGACAAGGAGGTATTAATTAGAGATGCAATGGACTGGGCAGTGACCGAAACAATGAACTTTATTAACATTGCTGGCAGTTGGCCAGGCTCGGATTGCAATTTCATGTTTGGGTTGAGGAGGTGGTCATATATTTCACTATGATATACCCCTTTTCTGAGGCAGCGTATCACGGTCCCCGTGTCTTTTCTGTCAATCTATCATGATGTACCTGTGCATTGGTGGAGACTGATTGGCCCGCCCAGGATGTGCCGTTATATGCTGGAGCTTGGGCAATTGTCAGTTGCCCTTTCGTGGTGTTCCTGTTGCTGCGCCTTGTTGCCATATTCCAGTGTCTAGTCTGACTCTGTTCCTGATTCTGCTCCGTGATTTGACCCGGCTTTGGCTGACGACCCTGCCCCGTGATTTGACCCGGCTTTGGCTGACGACCCTGCCCCGTGATTTGACCCGGCTTTGGCTGACGACCCTGCTCCGTGATTCGACCCCGCTCTGGCTGATGACCCTGCTCTGTGATTGTTTCCGGCCTGCCTCTGTTCCAGCATTGCTTCAGACCTGTCTGCTGTTCCAGTTACCGCTCCGGTTCTGCCTGTTGTTCCGGTTGCTGTGCCGGCCTGTCTGCTGTTCCAGTGATCGTTCCGGTTCTGCCTGCTGTTCCGGTTGCGGTACCGGCCTGTCTGCTGTTCCAGTGATCGTTCCGGTTCTGCCTGCTGTTCCGGTTGCTGTGCCGGCCTGTCTGCTGTTCCAGTGATCGTTCCGGTTCTGCCTGCTGTTCCGGTTGCGGTACCGGCCTGTCTGCTGTTCCAATGATCGTTCCGGTTCTGCCTGCTGTTCCGGTTGCGGTGCCGGCCTGTCTGCTGTTCCAGTTACCGTTCCGGTTCTGCCTGCTGTTCCTGTGTTCCTGCGTTATTCCAGTCGCTCGGCGACATTCTGAACTGTAATAGCGACTCACTGTTCCTCTCACTTGTCAGTAGCTGTAGCCTGAGGTTGCTTTGCCTGCTGTTGGCTGCCAAGGTACTCGCTTGTGTACAGAACCATTTAACCCTTGCAGTGCCTGTAGTCTCCGGTCTGGTGCCTCCGATACTTCTTGCCAAGCATACATTTCTCTGACATAGCCTGTTACTCTGAGTGCTTCTGTGTGTCTCTTATTCCATCAGAGCCTTGTCAGTCCGTGTTCATTCTCTGGCTCAGGGCCACAGACGTTGAAGGTACATTCCCATTGCACTCCAGAGGACATTGGCTCAATTACAGCTTGTGCAATTACCATCAGTACAGCACCCAAGGGGTGTATGGGCATATCCTAGTGGCACATGCAGGGTTATTACTTTTCAAGTCAAGGGCGATTTCGGTTCTGATCATTACAGCGTGGCAATAGCACTCCTCAGTAGCCCCAGGTGTGGGTACCGGCTCAGCTCTGGACTTTGGGCTCTAGTATATCACTTGAGAGTGTATTCAGTGCAGTTACTCCACTATCCTGCTATTGAGAGACTGTGTCCACTATCCTGCTATTGAGAGACTGTGTTCCAGAGACTGCTATTTATCCTGGGCGTTGGCCAATCTAGTATATCTCACCCATCTCAGTCTTTAACCCTTTGGGGAATATTCCCTATCTATTCTAGCACTTGTCATTATCATTGTGTGCATTCTCTTTGTTATTTTTGCCATTGTTGCTATTTATGTGCTGGCCTCTAGGGGCCTTGTTTTATTTTCAATAAAACTGTGTTTTTACTTCATACCCTGGTCTGAGTGTCAGAAAACCGTTACACAGCGCTTGCTCAGTGGGTTCATCCCCCCAAAGTGGATGCTCCTATAGCCAGGCTATCTAAGTCTACTGCATTGCCAGTTTCTGGTGCTTCCGCTCTGAAATCCTGGACTGACAAGAAGCTTGAGGTTTCGCTCAAGTCTATTTTTGCCACTGCTGGCACTGCCATGCATCCAGTGTTTGCTGAGGCATGGGTTAACTGGGCCATTGCTGTCTGGACTGAACAGCTCACCCTTGCTGTACATCAGGGTGCTCCTTCTTCGGATATGTTGTGGCTTCTTGCCAACATCTCTGAGGCCCAGCACTTTGTTTCTGATGCCTTTCTTGATGCCATCCATTTGGTGGCACGGGTTTCTACCATGTCTGTGGTTGCCAGACAAGCTCTTTGGCACAAGATCTGGTCTGCTGACACTGCTTCCAAGAAAGCCTTGCTTTCCTTACCCTTTCAGGGTACATCCTTATTTGGGCCAGATCTTAAGGATCTGATTAGTGAGGCCACAGGGGATAAGAGCACTCATCTGCCCTTTGTCCCCAGGAAGAAAGCTCCTCTCAAGCGTAACAGTTTTTTTCGTCCCTTCCAGACTTAGACACTTCCAGCGAACCAGGCGGTTCCATCAGCTCCACGTGCCTCCTCCAAGCCCAAACAGCAATGGAAGCCCAAGGTCTCCTCCAAGCCTAAGGTTTCCAAGACTTCTTCGGCATGACTCGCCGAACCCAGGCCCCATTCTCGGCTGTGGGTGGCCATCTGCTTCACTACCACAGCGTCTGGGAGGGTTCAGTGGCTGACCCGTGGGTTTTACACATGGTGACGGAAAGGTACAAGATCTCTTTCATCTCTCTTCCTCCCTTTCGCTTTTTTCCCTCTCATACGACACAGAAAAACATCATCTGTTCAGTGGCGCTATCCAGGCCCTTGGATACCTCTCTGGCACACAAAGGTTTAATTATAGCCCATATCATGGTTTTCTCTTGAAATCTAGTACACAGTTTTGGGCCATATGCACAATAAAAAGGTGGTACGATTCTCAGGCAAATCAACCTTGAGGAACACATAAAACATTCCCAAATTCTCATTGATTTGTATGGGGCGTTTTACCCTTGAATGGTAGAAAGGTCTTTAGTGCATTGCTTCACACACAGATGACAAGGAGGCATTAATTAGAGATGCAATGGACTGGGCAGTGACCGAAACAATGAACTTTATTAACATTGCTGGCAGTTGGCCAGGCTCGGATTGCAATTTCATGTTTGGGTTGAGGAGGTGGTCATATATTTCACTATGATATACCCCTTTTCTGAGGCAGCGCTTGCTCAGTGGGTTCATCCCCCCAAAGTGGATGCTCCTATAGCCAGGCTATTTAAGTCTACTGCATTGCCAGTTTCTGATGCTTCCGCTCTGAAATCCTGGACTAACAAGAAGCTTGAGGTTTCGCTCAAGTCCATTTTTGCCACTGCTGGCACTGCCATGCATCCAGTGTTTGCTGAGGCATGGGTTAACTGGGCCATTGCTGTCTGGACTGAACAGCTCACCCTGGCTGTACATCAGGGTGCTCCTTCTTCGGATATGTTGTGGCTTCTTGCCAACATCTCTGAGGCCCAGCACTTTGTTTCTGATGCCTTTCTTGATGCCATCCATTTGGTGGCACGGGTTTCTACCATGTCTGTGGTTGCCAGACAAGCTCTTTGGCACAATATATGGTCTGCTGACACTGCTTCCAAGAAAGCCTTACTTTCCTTACCCTTTCAGGGTACATCCTTATTTGGGCCAGATCTTAAGGATCTGATTAGTGAAGCCACAGGGGATAAGAGTGCTCATCTGCCCTTGGTCCCCAGGAAGAAAGCTCCTCTCAAGCGTAACAGTTTTTTTCGTCCCTTCCAGAATTAGACACTTCCAGCGAACCAGGCGGTTCCATCAGCTCCACGTGCCTCCTCCAAGCCCAAACAGCAATGGAAGCCCAAGGTCTCCTCCAAGCCTAAGGTTTCCAAGACTTCTTCGGCATGACTCGCCGAACCCAGGCCCCATTCTCGGCTGTGGGTGGCCATCTGCTTCACTACCACAGCGTCTGGGAGGGTTCAGTGGCTGACCCGTGGGTTTTACACATGGTGACGGAAAGGTACAAGATCCCTTTCATCTCTCTTCCTCCTTTTCGCTTTTTTCCCTCTCATACGGCACAGAAAAACATCATCTGTTCAGTGGCGCTATCCAGGCCCTTGGATACCTCTCTGGCACGCAAAGGTTTAATTATAGCCTATATCATGGTTTTCTCTTGAAATCTAGTACACAGTTTTGGGCCATATGCACAATAAAAAGGTGGTACGATTCTCAGGCAAATCAACCTTGAGGAACACATAAAACATTCCCAGATTCTCATTGATTTGTATGGGGCGTTTTACCCTTGAATGGTAGAAAGGTCTTTAGTGCATTGCTTCACAATGCGCTGAAGATTTCAGTAGTATTCAAGGGTTAAACACCCCATTTAGGTCAATGTGAATTTGTAACTGTTCCCTATGTTGCAATTTGTTCATTACAGAATTAGTTCGCTTTTACTTGTGCATATAGCCCTTATTCCCTGTTTACTAAAGAAGACACCTTTTCACCTGTGATTTAGGAAATGAGAAAGAGGATTCTCTCTTTACTTGAAGGTTGTTAAATTCTTTCACTCTCTTATGTTTGTCAGCCCCCCATATAATTTAATTGTAGCCAATGGGCCCCCTTTTTGTTTAGGCCAGGCAATAATGACACTTATTACCTACAAAAGCCCAGTTTGGTCAATTAACCACTTCGATTTTGTTTGAACAGATGAAATCTGGATTGCTCCTCCACGCTGTTTGCTACATAGAGTGATAACATTGTTTGTGCTGTTTTCATTGCTTAGCAAATTAGAACCCTGAATGATAACACAGACTAGAAACATTAACCTAAATATTATCACAAATGATAATTGATATAGAATGTAGCTGTATAATGGTTTTGAATTCTAACTAGTGTAGCAAAGTATGATTATAAATTATTCTTGTTTCCTTTTAAAAGACATATCTATGAAGTTGCTTTAAAATGTTATCTAATTGATGCTGAAAAAATGCTGTATTATGTTCATTAATCTTAATTCGAGTTGATTGCTTCCTCTAACAATGACTGCAGCCTTACAAATATGCTTCATAATATAGCCAAATATGCTTCAGTAGCCAATGTAATGCAATGTTAATGCATTATGCTACATTACAATCATGCAGTTTTGCAACTTTATGATTTATGAAGTCATTCATATCTACATTTTTAGTTGAGCAATATATCATATCAAATGGAAGGAACAATTTTTTTGTGTTTATTGTACATTAACCGCACTATTTAAGCATTATATAAATTTTATTACATGTTCTCCTAGATGTTATAACTCAGAAGTTGAATCTTACTACTTAGCCACATCAAACTGCACCATTTATAGGACCAACTGTGAGGTTCACCGGTGTATCTCATACTGATTAAAATATTCTCCCACAAGCTTAGTTTATACATTTGAATGGGAAAAGCCCTTTTCCATCTTGTGTTGGTTTTGTATTATCCAATATTTATGCCAACATTTGAAACTGCTAAAAAAGGACACTTTGCTCCTTGTGATTAGTGTGCTGCTGAGAAAGTAATTTATTAGTGACTCCCACATGCAAATTTGTATAAATTTGTCCAGGTTTATGGTTTACAATCAGTAGGAAAACAGAACCTTCAAAGCTTGTAATCTATAGGAGAATGGACCCACAGAGTATACAATAAAATACTGAATCACAGAGCTTGCAATCAGAAGGGGAAATGAAACATCAGAGCCTGCAATACATAGGGTAACAGAGAGAGTATGCAGTAAAAAATAAATTCCCAGAGTAATCTCTGTAATCTTTCATATTAACCTAATGGGAAGATTACACTTAACTAATGTATACACCAGTGGTGCCATCAGAAATAATAGGGCCAATGAGAAGTGTAATTGGTAGAGTGCTACCCTGAATACTGGGTCTACCCATTTTAAAATAAAACAGAATATTATGCAAGAAGAAACAGTACCCCATATTTATGTATGTTCTTTTACATTTAGTGTAAAAAAGAAAGCACAAGTATATACAAGTGAAAATTAACTGAGGGTATATAGGTTTGATGGACACCTAGGCTAACAGTTGTAGCGATACACAGCAGCTGCCTAAAATAATAAATATGGGACAGACCTAATTCAAAGATACCTATGCTAATGGATAAGGTTCAGAACTAGCTAAGAAATATTTAGCTAATGGGTAAGTGACAGAGCTGATATATAGAGTGCTTATGCTAATAGATGAGCACAGCTCTAACTGACTTAAAATAATGGATGTGTTGCAGAGCTAACCCATTCATTTATCTAGTCTAATTTCTGGGTGGACCTTATCCAAAAGCTAGACAGTGGGTAGATAATAAGAGTACATTCCTACTGGTGCTGGGGCTAGGTACAGTGCCTTGTAAAAGTATTCAACCCCACCTCAGCATTTTTCCTATTTTGTTGCTTTACAGCCTGGAATTAAAATGGATTTTAATTTGGATTTCATGTAATGGACATACACAAAATAGTCCAAATTGGTGAAGTGAAATGAAGAAAATAACTTGTTTTAAAAAAGTCCAAAAAATAAAAAATGTAAAAGTGGTTTGTGCATATGTATTTACCTCCTTTCCTATGAAGCCCCTAAATAAGATCTGGTGCAACCATTTACCTTCAGAAGTCACATAATTACTGTAGTTAAATAAAGTCCACCTGTGTGCAATCTAAGTGTCACATGATCTGTCACATTCTCTCAGTATATATATGCCTGTTCTGAAAGGCCCCAAAGTCTGCAACAACCACCAAGCAAGCTGCACCATGAAAACCAAGGAGCTCTCCAAACAATTCAGGGACAAAGTTCTGGAGAAGTACAGATCAGGGTTGGGTTATAAAAAAATATCCCAAACTTTGAACATCCCACGGAGCACCATTAAATCCATTATTAAAAAAAAATGGAAAGAATATGGCAACAAATCTGCCAAGAGAAGGCCACCCACCAAAGCTCATGAACCAGGCAAGGAGGGCATTAATCAGAGAGACAACAAAGAGACCAAAGATAACCCTGAAGGAGCTGCAGAGCTCCACAGTAGAGACTTCAGTATCTGTCCATAGGACCACTTTAAGCTGTACACTCCACAGAGCTGGGCTTCATGGAAGAGTTGCCAAAAGAAAGCCATTGCTTAAAGAAAAAAATAAGCAATCATGTTTGCTGTTCACCAAAAGGCATGTGAGAGACTCCCCAAACATATGGAAGAAGGTACTCTGGTCAGATGAGACTAAAATTGAGGTTTTTGGCCATCAAAGAAAACACTATGTCTGGCTCAAACCCAACACCTCTCATCACCCCGAGAACACCATCTCCACAGTGATGTATGGTCGTGGCAGCATCATGCTGTGGGGATGTTTTTCATTGGCAGGGACTGGGAAACTGGTCAGAACTGAAGGATTGATGGATGGCTCTAAATACAGGGAAATTCTTGAGGGAAACCTGTTTCAGTCTTCAAGAGATTTGAGACTGGGATAGAGGTTCACCTTCCAGCAGGACAATGCCCCTAAGCATACTGCTAAAGCAACACTTGAGTGGTTTAAGGAGAAACATTTAAATGTCTTGGAATGGCCAAGTCAAAGTCCAGACCTCAATCCAATTGAGAATCTGTGGTGTGACTTCAAGATTGCTGTACACCAGCAGAATCAGTCCAACTTGAAGGAGCTGGAGCAGTTTTGCCTTGAAGAATGGGCAAATATCCCAGTGGCTAGATGTACCAAGCTTATAGAGATGTACCCCAAGAGTCTTACAGTTGAAATTGCTGCAAAAGGTGGCTCTACAAGGTATTGATTGGGGGGGGGGTGAATATTTATGGACGCTCAAGTTTTCTGTATTTTTTTCTTATTTCTTGTTTGTTTCACAATAAAAATGTTTTTGCATCTTCAAAGTGGTAGGCATGTTGTGTAAATCGAATGATACAAACCCCCCAAAAATAATTTTAATTCCCGTTTGTAATGCAACAACAGTGGCCAAATTGTGGAGTCCATGTGGGTAGAAATTGAGACTAAATGTGGTGTGAAAGGTTAAAAAAAAAGTTGTTGGTGGGCATATGCTACAAACCACCAAATATCGATGACAATGATGAGGCCCAGCTGCTATTGCAAATGAGGAAAGCTGCCCAGTTTGGGCATACTATAATTATGGTAGATTTTAATTATCCAGATATCAACTGGAAAAATGAGACCTGTCAGAGTGCTAAGGGTAGCAGGTTTTTGAACACACTTCGTGAAAGCTACATGTCACAAATGGTGGAAGCGCCGACAAGAAATAACAATGTATTGGACCTAGTGATCACTAATAACACAGAAATGGTATCCAATATTAAGGTAAGAGAACATTTGGGAAACAGTGATCACAACATGGTTACATTTGAGATCAGTCTGGCAAAGCAGAAATGTATAGGTTCAACCAAAACTCTTAATTTTAAAAAGCGAACTTCAAATTGTTAAGGGCCTCAATGCAACACATAGACTGGGATATTTTATTTAAAGGCAAAAATGCTGAGGAAAAATGGTCAGAATTCAAATTTAGGTTGCAGAAATGTACCTAACAGTATATACCAATGGGGAACAAATGCATAAGAAGTAAGTCACAGCCAATGTGGTTAACTGCACATGTAAATAAGGAAATGCCAAGGAAAAAAAATGCATTCAAATTATTTGTCTGAAGGAACTGAACAATCTTTCTTAAAATACAGGGAGTGCAACAAAGCTTGCAAAAAGGCAATTAGGGTAGCAAAAATAGATAATGAAACTTGAATTGCAAGGGAAAGCAAGACTAATCCAAAAAAGTTTTTCAAATATATAAATAGCAAAAAACTTAAGAGGGAGTGCATTGGACCATTCAAAAATGAGATGGGTGAGTTGGTTAGTGAGGATAAGGAAAAGGCTGATGTTTTAAACACTTTCTTTGCATCAGTATATACAAGGGAGCAAGGAATGGTAGAAGAGCCTCCGCAAGTAACAAATAAAACAATACAATTAATAGATATTGGGTTAACTCAAGGAGATGTCATGGGAAGACTGAACAAAATTAAGACCGACAAAGCACCGGGTCCTGATGGTATACATCCAAGGGTTCTTCAGGAACTTAGTGCAGTGTTAGCAAAACCCCTACATTTACTCTTTAAAGATTCTATTACCATAGTCTCAGTGCCACAGGATTGGCGAACAGCTAACATAGTGCCTCTATTTAAGAAGGGAACTAAAACAGAACCTGGGAATTATAGACCAGTGAGTTTGACCTCTGTAGTGGGAAAACTGCTAGAAGGGATAATAAGGGACTATATTCAGGATTACAACGCAAAAAATAAAATCATTAGCACGAATCAACATGGTTTTATGAAGGATAGATCATGCCAAACTAATCTTTTCAGCTTCTATGAGGAGGTAAGCAGCAACCTAGACAATGGCAAGGCAGTAGATGTAGTATATCTAGACTTTGCAAAGGCATTTGATACAGTGCCACACAGAAGGCTGGTGTATAAAATAAGGAAATTGGGGCTAGGAGATAACCTTTTCAATTGGATACAAAACTGGCTGAATGATAGGGAACAGTGTGTGGTTGTAAATGGAAAATTCTCCAGTACAGTTAAAGTGGAGAGTGGAGTACCTCAGGGTTCAGTATTGGGTCCGCTGCTTTTTAACATGTTTATAAATGACCTGGAAATAGATATAGAAAGCAAAATATCAATATACTAAATTATGCAAAGTCATTAATTCAGAACATGGTATTTTCTCTCTACAGAGGGACTTACATACAATGTCAGATTGGGCAAACATGTGGAATATGAAGTTTAATGTGGGGAAGTGTAAAGTCATGCATTTGGGAGGAAACAATCCCAAGGCTACTTATAAACTTAATGGAATAATTTTAGGTGACTCGTTGCTAGAAAAAGACCTGGGTATCCTTGTCAACTACAAACTTGGAAACAGTGACCAGTGTCAAAGGCAAATTCCTGTCTTGCATAAAAAGAGGTATCGAAGCAAGAGTGGATAACATTATTTTGCCATTATACAAATCATTGGTAAGACCTCACCTTGAGTATACAGTGCAATTTTGGGCACCGGTTCTGAAAAAGGATATACTAGAACTAGAGAGGGTACAGCGGAGAGCAACAAAATTAATTAAGGGAATGGAGGACTTGACATATGAGGAACGACTAAACAAACTTGGTTTATTTACTCTAGAGAAAAGACGACTAGGAGGAGACCTTATCACATTGTACAAGTATATGAGAGGTCAATACAAGGATCTCTGCGTTGAGCTATTTATTCCAAGGCCTGATCAGGTGACCAGGGGGCACCCTTGAGATTAGAGGAAAGGAGGTTTAAACTTCAGCAGAGGAAGGGTTTTTTTACGGTAAGGTCTGTCAAATTGTGGAATTCATTGCCCAGGGAGGTAGTTATGGCAGATATAATGGATACATTTAAGAGAAGATTAGATACATTTCTTTCAAAAGGGAACATACAGAATTATACTGTTTATCAGTAGGCTGATCAGGAAGGTCTGATAAAGACATTTAATTGGTAGCAGGAAAGCTATAAAATTCTCAGTTACTAAGGTATGAGGCGAAGGTTGAACTTGATGGACTTGTGTCTTTTTTCAACCTAATTTACTATGTTACTATGTAACATAGGAACAATGCCAAGGGGGTGAATACTTTTGCAAGGCACTGTAAACCTGTGGTAAGGGACAAGCAAACAGTGTTGATTTTAGGGCTTCCTGAATGGCTATAGGCTAGTGAAGAGGATCTATTTCTTCTTGGAGGGTATATGCTATTGAATAGGTACTAGGCCATCTGGTTGAGTGGAGAAAGATATATTTAACTCATTACTGACAGAAGAGTCAACTGTTTTCATCTAACTAGTGGGTAGTAAATGTGGCATTGAGGGGGAACGGAAGCATGGAAAATATACATAGTGGGTATGCAGGTATGAGGGAAATAATAGGAGGAGAAAGTAGGAATAGGAGTAGATTCACTGTGGAGGATGAGGTGAGGAGGCATGGGAGGAAAATGGAGGAATTAGGTACTGGAGTAGCACTTGAATGGAAAGTAAGCATACTGCAGTGAATTCAGTGTTGCTGATTTACATAAGTAGCTTTGTGTGCTTTTCACACACAATAAGCACCATGTCTCAACTCACTCCTGTTTTCTCTGACCGACAGTTTTCCTTTGCGAGTCAATTGTTCCTGTGATTCTTTTGGTGTTCCCTCTTGCAGGTGCCTCTTTGCATGTACAAAGTGCCTTGTACTTGACTTGTTTACTTTACTATGCTTGTTTGCTACCTGCCTTTACCTAAACTACATCTGGTTTAGTCTCTGCGTCCTCCCCTGGTATTGATTCTTGGATTTCTTCTGTCGCTGATCCTTGCCTGCTAACCTGATCCTGCAAGACTGATTCTTGCCCAGACCAAAGTTATGTTTGGCCAGCCTCCATTTTTCCCTACCTCTCATGCCTGCTTCTCCAGCTGCCTATGTGAGGAGAGTGTCTTAGAACAGCAGACTTTTTGGGTCAGAGTAGCTGAATTGCAAAGTCTCCGACTTTGTCTCACTTGCCCTCCAGTGTCTGTTTTTGGTACTGCTGCTTTATTTATTTCTGTTTTCAACTATTTTTAGAGGCAGTTTTCTTCTAAGAGACAGTACCTCCAGCATCACTGTCAGTCTCCAAACTCAGGCTTCACTGGCAAAAAGGGGTACTCAAGGATCTGTCACATATTATTAGCTTGACTCAACAGTAACCATAAAGTGATCTTCTCCTGGCACCCCTTAATTGTCGGACCCTTTCTGTAACGCAAGCCGCTAGTTGGTACTTATTGGGGCTGTCTGCCTTCTTCTGTTCATGACAAATGTTCTGTGAATACATAGTTTGCCCAAACATATTCTGTATAATTTACTAGTGTAGGCTGCTCACATAAACACTTCCCACAAAAAAGTTTTGTGTAAAACTGAAAATTATATAATATGTACTACCAAAAGAACTTTGGGTGAATATACTTGGCTAAACAAGCATTTACCATATTTTTATTTCATTAAAAACAAAACTGTATCTGTGTGACTGTATGTGAGCTAAATCATATAGATTAAAACCGTAAAAAAAATCAATTTTCATCATATTATTTAGAAAACTACCGTGGCGTTGATACTAATATTGTGTTATAATCCAGACTTGATGTTAAGCCAGACTTATAAGAGCTTAATATTGCAATGTATTCAAAACTGATTGCTGTTACTTACACATTTTATGAACTGTCAATATATTTTATACTTGGTCAGTTTACTCATATCTCTTCTCTCTTCATATATATATGTACATGAGCATACTTAAAATTATTTTATGTAATAGTATGAGGAATGAAGTTCCAGTTACCACTGAAATGAGAATCTAAACTGTGGTGAACCTTTCATAGCTTTAAGAGTCAGTGATCATTTCACTGATTAGAGTTCAGGAATGATGGAATTAAATCAGATGAAGTTCCTGGAAAAAATATAAGTGGATGATGAGGGATGGATGATGAATAATAGTAAACTTCTGTTCTGTATGTAGCTTAATAGAAAGTGGCCTGTCCATTGAAAGAGCTAAAAACTGTAAAAAACAAAACAAAACAAAAAAACAGGCTGAAGGAGTACTGTCTAACTTGTTTATTATAATGTGGAACAAGAAAATCAAGTTTCCAAATAAATGCATTCATATTTTGCCCATTTTAGGCATATTGCATCTCAGGTGTCCCTACCAACTAATCTGTGCCCACCAGACTGTCCCTTCTGAGGCCTCTTAAATGCTCAGGGAGCTGCTGTTAGTCCTAAAGGCCTAGGATATTATGGAAGAATCAGCTGTTCCATACAAATAAAAGTCTAGATCCTTCTGGCTCTCAAGATGCTCTATCAATCGCAAGACCATTCCTGGGACAGGGGGTGGATTTTCCATCACTGTTCATGTTTTTTGTGCAACCCATATTCAATTAAAAAGTCTGATTTATTATAGTGTGGCTGAATGTTAAGATTATGGCAGGGGAAACACCTGAAAGAATCAAAAATGTAAAATCGAAGGTATCTCTCCCAAACCTTGTGTGGTTAAGTCTGCCTGTGGTGGGGATGTAAGGGATTATAGCACAATATTCCCCACCCAACATCAAAGTTTTGTTATTGGTATGGTCTCAGCAATATCCCCACCCCCTAACCAGGATAATATTGTGGTAACATCCCTCTCTCCCACCCAAAGGCTAGAGATTGAATTTGTTAATGTGTGATGACATCCAACCAACATATAGCTTAAGGGTTGGGTGTAGGGGAAAATATGTGCCTAAAACCAAGCTTGTGGCTCTATCTATCTATCTATCTATCTATCTATCTATCTATCTATCTATCTATCTATCTATCTATCTATCTCATGCTGTGTGTGTGTGTGTGTATATATATATATATATATATATATATATCGTATATAATAATTTGCTAGGGTGTTTGTCACGATGCAGTCATGGGCAGTAGAGACTACCCACATTTGGGCAGTCTCTACTGTGCATGATTGCATCGCGTGAGTGAGGCAATGCAAGACTGCATCACGTGGAGCAGTGAGGTAGCAGCCTCTTAACCCTTTGAGTGCCACAAGGTTGTGTACCCCTCTGGCATTCAAAGGGTTAACATTACCCGGACCTTGGCCCATGTACACAGGCTTTTACGCTAGGATATATATATATATATATATATATATATATATATATATATATATTATACACCTAAGGCACCTAAGGGCTTTGCTCCATTTTATTGAGACCCTACACAGAGGACCTTTGAAAACCAGCACAAGAGGCAAACACAGGTGCAAAACAGGACTTGTAACCAGCACCACTAGAATTGCCTCCCTGCACATGGAGAATCATTTAGACTGACATAAGATGCAAGTACTGGTGACATAAGAAGCAGGTACTGGTGTGTAATACGACTTGTATCCAGCACTACTATACTGCCGTCATCTCGTATCATCTGATGCTGATGTCTGATGGTCTCTGAGAAACAGCCGATGTGTCTGCTACAACTATTTTGTAGTGGCTATATATAGACCTCTTGGCCTTTGATGATGGCTATAGTGACAGGGGACTTTGTATTACAATGGTTGGATGGTATTCAAGTCCTTATCCAATCTACACACATATGTGACAAGATATATGTTGGGTATTGAGACAGGTGGCACTACAGTACAATGGATAGACTATATTCATGTCCTCATGAGACTTTTATACACTAGGGGCAATATACGTGACTTGTTGCTTGCATGTCCTCAACGTCTACACCTACCTGCACACATAATGGACAACATGCATGATTGACTGTTTTCAAATCCACAGAAGTTCTGATAAACTACATCTAGGCACAAGACTACTATTGCAGTTCTTTGATCACTATTGGAAAAATATGAGCATATCCCACTCCCTTGAGTCTAAATTTTGACATTTATGTTGGAACTAACTTATGTTCTTTGATCTGCCTAACCACACTAATGGCTATCATTCAGATATGATTCTTCGCTAGTGACTTGCTAATATCCGCTATCCATTTTTTCTCATTCATTTCCTTTATGTGCAATGCAGTACAACTATTGTTTCATCCCACACACTTCTAGTACTTTGGAGCTGGATTATATATCCCCAAGTTGGGGGGTCCATTGTGCCTCTTTGATCATTGTGAAGCAACTAGCCTGCCAGGGCTCAGAGCGATGATCGAACATAAATATTCATTAAGGTCACACAGTACATTTGTATCAGTATGTTGTCACCATACTGGAAGCGAGAGGAGTTTCAAAGTTGTTCTTGCCTATTTCAACCACCCATTATATATGTTTATTGCCTTCTACTACACTGGTATGGACGGCTGTGATGAGTAGATGACTCCCGGTTGTACTCTCTAAAGCACTGCAATGCGCCGGAGCCCTGGGTGTCATGGCTCACCTCGGTTGACCCTGAAGCGGCTATTCATATAGTTACCCCAATATGTACTTTTGGCTATTCATATAGTAATTGCCACAATATGTCTTTTTGTTGCCTTCTAATACATTGTAGTGGATGGCTGAGGTGAGATAAAGTCTCCCCATTTTTTTCTCTGAAGTGCGGCAGTGTACCGGAGACCCGGGAGTCAGGGCTCATCTCAGTTGACCCTGATGTGGCTATTCTTCATTTTGGTCACCATGACATTGAGTTGGCCACACACCTGCAAAACTCGACTGTTGTGCATTTTTGCCCTGACTGTTGATGATTTCCTATATATACACTATTTGGTTAGTTTGCAGATACGCGATTATACAGGAAAATAATAATACAAGTGGACATTGATGGCCCTATATGGATTATGGTCGAGATGTCAGATGTGTGACTACCAAATGTAAACAGGACCAATGTTTTAATCCATCACATAGAGGTTTACACTAGTACACATTACTGTAATTACTGGTAATTGGATTAATAATATCCTTTTTGTGTTGGTGACAACACTTAACCATGAGGACACCGGTTTTAGGTGCCCTCTCACTGTGAGGGTATATATGGGGAGATGTTTCCACTGTTTGTTGATCTTGAGAAAGGTTATTAGCTTGTAACCGAAATGTTGATCATTAAATTTAGATTTTTCTACACCTTATTTCTAAATGTCCTGTGAGTGCTTTTTTCATCTACCATACTGACTGACTATGTGTTTGCCCTGAAATACATCATCATATATATATAGTTTTATTGAAGCACCATGGTGGCCAATATACCAGCCAAATGGTTTCAGTCCATGAGTTGGACCTTCTTCAGGGCAAAATAAAGGGAAAACAACAACATTGATCTCACTGCCTTATTCCCCACATTATGTGAAGTGTTGGTATAGAGACTACTAAGTGTAACAAACATAGTTTCTTCATCAAGACTGTTTGCACTTTCCTTAAAGATAGGTGAAAAGTCTTATGTTCAAGAGGGGATTTCCATGTAAAACAAAAATGTTGTTTTTCACTAAAATTCCTGAAGATAAAAAAATAAATAAAATGTCCTCCTCCTCACTACCGCCATTTCAATTCCCATAATAACTTTAACAATTTCCATGCAGTTTGCACCTTTGTTTTCTATGGCAGAGAATGAATACAGAGAAAGAAAAGAAGAATCCGTTAATAGCACCAATCCTGCTTTTATTCGATACTTAAGGACCATAAACTCAGGGATGGCATAGAGTACAAACATAGAGCAAAAGCTGAAGAATTAAAATCAAATTTGCTCCATATGTGTTAATTTGTGTAACCTGAAGTGTTATTACACTAGGGCCGCCATTAGGTACTTGGTGTGTTACAAATGCTATGCTAATAATATGACTAGCCAGTCATACAAGAAAAGTGTGGCAGCATTATTGATCACAAAAGTTGTCCTATATGGTCATAAATGCATTTATATAATTGAGAGCAACAAGGAATTTTTACGAATAATATTTCATTCACTAGTTTCATGTGTCAGACAGGTTTCACACGAACGATAGATAGATAGATAGATAGATAGATAGATAGATAGATAGATATACAGTCCTTAAAGGGATGGGTGAAATGTCTTAGGTTAATTAAAAAATAAATAAAAATGTCTGCCAATTCAATTCTCACAACAACTTTAACAATTTCCACACAGTTTCCACCTTTGTTTCTATGGCAGAAAATGAATACAGAGAGAGAAAAGAAGAATCCCTTAATAGCACCGATCCTGCCCTAATTCGATACTTAAGGACCACAAACTCAGGGATGGCATAGAGTACAAACTGACAAATAAAAATCTAATTTTCTCCATATGTGTTAATTCGTGTAACCTTGTTTCATGTGTCAGACAGGTTTTACATTGTATTTTCTTATACTCATCACAATCAGAGAAGTATAGCAATGTTATTGCTCTCAAGTAATGCACTTTATGGTAATGAGTGCATTTATATCATTAAGAGCAATAGGAGACACGAGTAATGTTGCATTCATGTAATTCATATATTCGATAAGTTTCACAGTATGTTTTCTTGTATTCATAAAAGTAATGAGCACTCAGATGTATACTGTACGATAATAAATACAGTTCTCTCCCTAGTGTTCTAGCAGGATGATAAGCGGGATGTCAAATAGCAACTATGTTGTTCACAAATGATGTATCGCCACCTAATTTGTTACCTAATTGTTACATAGATAGAGCACAGAATTAAGAACAGGACCCACATCAGTTTGCAGTCCTTAGCCCTAGGCTAATGATTTTTGAGATCCTAACCAGCTGTAACTGAAGTAATCCACTTTAAAACGAGCTATTACAATCTTTGCATTTTTCTCCCATTGGCAAAAACTCTTCACCATTTTTTCAATGATTAGAAAGTTTTCATCCATTGATATATGTGTTTTTCGCCTATTTGCTATAAAAACGTGACGTATTCCAGGAAGTGGAATACAATAGAAGCAGCTACAGAGGTAGTAGAGGCTCGTAGTGACTGCTATCACTATGACAAAGTTTAAAACTAATAAAAGGAGGAACTGGAAGGAGGACCCTTATGTGTCCACTGAGTCTGAGGAGGAGGAGGAAATGACTACTACAGAAGCAATGCTGGTCAGTCCCCCTAAATTACTTCTAGGCATCTTGGGGAAATTAATGTCAAGGGAGGAAGGAGAGGGTAGTAGTGAGTTCAGGACAGGTCAGATGCCTGTGCCTGCTGCCAGATGTGCTGCCCCTACTGCCACCATTGTGGTGCCTGCTGTCAGAAGTGCTGCCCCTGCTGCCACCATTGTTGCCCCTGTTTGCATTTTCTACCTGCTTCCTTCAATGCGCTGTCAGCACCTTCTGCCTATGGTATTGCCCTGCTAGGACCTTGAGATCCTCACAGGGAATTACCATTGGCTGGAGGCGGAAGGTCCTGATGGCGCATTGAAGGAAGCAGGTGGCAAATGTTCGCAGGGATGATGGGGACTTCAGTGGACATAAGTAAGGCTTATTTAGAGAGTGGATTGCGCTGGGGGGAGGGAGGAAGGTAGCTGCCAGTCCTATTTTTTTTTTAATAAGGGGGAAAACAAGGGTGCATTTTATACATAGGCACTCTTGTTTTTGCCTAAAAAAGAGTAGCCTCCAGTGTATCTCATAGTATATGTGGAGTAATTATTGATTAAACCATTTCCATTTCCACAATTTGAACAGAGCTTTTAAAATGTGCATACCTCCCTAACATTCAGGAAGTTAAGTGCAATTTAAACCAGTGGGAATTTGGAGAATATGTATGTGCCCCGTGTTGTTCAGTTTATTTGCCCCAGAAATACTTTTACTTTGTCCATACAGACCAATGTATGTTTAGAAAAGAGCAAAAAAAAAACCAAAATAGTTTAGCTTATGTGCCTTATAAAATAAGGTCTGGTGTGTTCAGAGGGTACTTATTCAAATACATTAATAACTACAGATGTATTAAGATTTATTAAGATTAATGTATACATCCACCAGTTTGCCCATTTTTGCATTTATACTTTGCATAAAAATAATGTGCATGCACTTCTGGATATGTACAACTGTGTATGCTCATTATTGTGCATACCAGCAAGCCCCAAAATGCCACCCATATAGCATATGTAGTATTGATGACTAATTTTATGGCACTTTCCTCCTATACTATCCACTCCACAAGCAGAGCAAAGAAGATATATTTCTGTGTATATAGCTTATTATATAAGTACCAGAAGCTGGGAGCACCACACAAGAATCAATTCCATTGAACCTTTTGCTATAGCAAGTTATTTTCTTACAATACAATCTGCAACTTCCATTGACTTTCTTGGGCTGTTTGTAAATGTATTTCTGTTACAAAGAAATGGATTTAATGCTGAAAAAGAAACAATAACTCATGTTACATCTGTACATATTGAACACTACAATGTTTAGCTCTGATTTTCATATAGAGACATAAAGGATACTTAAATCGATAGTAATGTTTCACAAAAACAGCAGCTCCAATTAATCTTCATAGTATTTGAGCCAT
The DNA here is from genome assembly GCA_037306005.1 of Rhinophrynus dorsalis. Taxonomy (NCBI): domain Eukaryota; kingdom Metazoa; phylum Chordata; class Amphibia; order Anura; family Rhinophrynidae; genus Rhinophrynus; species Rhinophrynus dorsalis. The sequence goes on from CM074718.1 coordinate 136,053,776, forward strand.
ACAGAGCGTTATTTCAATACTGTCAGAGTTGTAGTTCAAGAGGAATTGAATGATAAAGTATCCTCCTCCCTCCCCTTTTACTGATGTAACATTGCTTACCTCAGATGTGGAATCTGGTCTTGAGACCGAACAGCTCATAGCAAGGGACAATCTTCTTACTGTGAGCATAAGGAAAACCCTGACCCCCCTGACAGGTTTTTCAGCTTTTCACTTATGCTCACTGAAGATTGTCCCTCTCTGTGATCCATTCGGACAGTCTTGCTGCTCTGAGGTAAGCAGTATTACATCAGTAAAAGGGGTGGGAGGGGGATATTTTATAATTCAATTACTCTTGAACTACAACTCTGACAGTATTGAAATAACACTCTCCATGGCCCAAGTACTATGAAGATTAATTGGAGTTGCTTTTATTGTGAAACATTACTATCCCTTTAACTTGAATAAAGTTTTTATGTTTTACAATAATAGATTTTATATATGAAAGTATTTTAATACCTTTCAGATTTTGAGATTTGTTAATAAAATCATGTTATATAATCTTAAACATATTTGAATAAATTATTCCCTATTATTATAGTAACCACCCTGACTGATGGAGACACTTATAAATAATGAGGCTCCATTTTAAATGTAAAAGTATCTAACTAGAACTGGAAAGTCACTGAACGGTTTTCTCTCATTTGTTAGCCTATTAGAATGGCGTCACCTAAATGACACATTAAAAACATTTCAGGCTTCAAAGTGGCACCTTTAAAATGATACCATTCAAAATATTGCCACAGACCAGCATGATGCTGTTGGAAAGGAGCAGGCTGCCCTTAAACACTAGAATTGATGAACCTCTCTCACAATATTAACTCAATTACTGTCCACCCCTGGCTAGGCTACTCTGACTGAATATTAATCCCTTGAGAGCCTGAGGGCTGAGCAACAAATTACTTCATAATACATTGACCACAACTTGTGCGGCTCAAGGGGTTAAGAAACTCATTTACCTCCTTTATGTGACCCATGCCCAGGGCACTTACTACTGACCCAGCTAGTTTTGGCAGCTGTCCATGCTCCATTTTGCAGTCACAAGTGGAGAACTTGGCTTTGCTTAGCTCAGTGGTTTACTTAGAAAATGTCTCCAACAGTATAGGACATGTCAAAAACCGGCAACATTTATAGTGCGCTGTTTTGACACCTGCAATATAGTAAACATGCTATTTTTACATGTACTATAACATTGGAGACATTTCTACTGTAAATCCATTAGTATACTATTGGAATGGCTTCTCCTACATGGCTCTCTTTCTTTTGGTTTAAATTGTATATACTATTCTGTTGTATATTAACAGTATGAGTGAAATAAAGAAAAAATATTTACAGTTAGGTCCGGAAATATTTGGACACTGACACAAGTTTTGTTATTTCAGCTGTTTACCAAAATAAAAGTTACAGTTAAATAAAAGTGCAGTCTCTCTTTAATTTGAGGGTATTCATGTCCAAATTGGAGGAAGGGTTTATGAATTACAGCTCTTTAATATGTAGCCCCCTCTTTTTAAAGGAACCAATAGTAAATGGACAATTGACTCAGAAGCTGTTTCATGGACAGTTGTGGGCTATTCCTATTTCTTCATCAATTAAGCAGGTTAAAGGTTAGAGTTGATTCCAGGTGTGGAATTCACATTTGGAAGCTGTTGCTGTGAACATGCGGTCAAAGGAGCTTTCAATGCAAGTGAAACAGGCCATCCTTAGACTGCAAAAAAAAAATCCATCAGCGAGATAGCAGGAACATTACGAGTGGCCAAATCAACAGTTTGGTACATTCTGAGAAAAAAAGAATGTACTGGTGAGCTCTGCAACACAAAAAGGCTCGGACATCCGCAGAAGGTAACAGTGGTGGATGATCGTAGGATCATTTCCATGGTAAAGAAAAACCCCTTCACAACATCTAGCCAAGTGAAGAACACTTATCATTATCCAAGTCTACCTAAAAGAGAAGTCTTCATGAGAGCAAATACAGAGGGTTCACCACAAGGTACAAACTATTCATAAGCCTCAAGAATAAAAAGGCCAGATTAGACTTTGCCAAAAAAAATCTAAAAATAGCCAGCCCAGTTCTGGAACAGCATTCTTTGGACGGATAAAAATAAGATCAAACTGTATCAGAATGATGGGAAGAAAAAAGTATGGAGAAAGCTTGGAACGGCACATGATCCGAAGCATACCACATCATCTGTAAAACATGGTGGATACAGTGTGATGGCATGGGCTTGCATGGTTTCCAATGGCACTGGGTCACTAGTGTTTAATGATAATGTGACAGAAGCAGCCAGATGAATTCTGAAGTGTATAGGGATATATTGTCTGTTCAGATTCAGTTAAATTCAGTGAAGGTGATTGGACGGAGCTTCACTTTACAGATAGACAAATGACCCAAAACATACTGAGAAAGCAACTCAGGAGTTTTTTAAGGCAAAAACACTGGAATATTCTACAATGGCCAATCACTTGATCTCAACCCAATCAAGCATGCATTTCACTTGCTGAAGACAAAACTTAAGACAGAAAAACCCACAAACAACAACTGAAGACAGCTGTAGTAAAGGCCTGGCAAAGCAACACAAAGGAGGAGACCCAGCAGTTGGTGGTGTCCATGCTTTCCAGACTTCAAGGAGTCATTGCCCGCAAAGGATTCTTGCCAAAGATTGTGTTAATTTGTCCAGTTACATTTGAACTCCTGAACTAAACTTTCATAAGATATTTTTGTTCAACCCCTTGAATTAAAGCTGAAAGTCTGCACTTCATTTGCATCTCAGTTTCATTTCAAATCCATTGTAGTGGCGTACAAAGCCAGAATTTTGAAAATTGTGTCAATGTCCAAATATTTCTGGACCTAACTATAAAACAGTTTGAGCCCTATGCAGAAAGCAAATGACAAACAACTCAGGAACAAGTAATAAAATTGGGTTAAATTGGACTTTAACCCTTTGAGTGCTAGTGTGGTGCCCAATACATTCCATTACAATGCCTTGGCAACCCTCTGGCCCTCAAAGAGTTAAAAAAGGTGAATGTGAATTGGTGCATTATAGATTTCTCTAGCAACCAGTGGGTCATAAACCAATTTAAATAAAAGGGATTTTGGAAACTGTCATTTTTCTGCTATGGTGTAGTTCATATTCTCCAAAGTTGTATAAAAAAATCACATTTTACATTTTAAAAATGTAGGCAGATAAGGACAGTTGTATACATTTACACAATATACAAAAATAATTTGGAAAAACAATTTATTTTCTATATTTCCACATGTCACTTTGAGTCATGCCCGACCAAGATGCAGCATTCTAGCAATTATTTCAACTGACATCAATTTGCAGCATCATTTTGAGTTGCATATGGGAATGGATCATTCTAAAAGTGCTTCTCAGTCTAGTTGTTTCAGTAATAACGTCTTACTACTTAAAGAGTTACTTAATATATTTAAGTTCAGTTTTTGTTTCCTACTGGTTTTATTCCTATTGAGCATATTATTAAAGTGCTTAATCTTCATGTTTTTGGAGTAATTAAATACTGTAATTCAATACTAATATAATGAGCCAATATATTAAATGCTCTGGCATAGTTTAAGACAGATAAGTAGCAACATTATATACACAATTCAGTTATCTAAAGTTCATTAAAAATATATATATTTTTATAGAGTACATTAATATTTTATAAGACTAACATGGCTGGCTTCATCTTTAACTCTTTGGCTGCCAGAGAGGTATGCAACACATTGCTTTGCAATGTGTTACGTACTCCTCTGTCATTCAAAGGGTTAATATGGAACACATGAACACATACTGGAACTGATGTACTGAGATGATTTGGAGCAACAAAGTAAACCAAAGGACTATATAGGACAAATACAAAATATCAAGATATTCATTGATTTAAATATTGTTTTTAATCCCCTGAATTCTCAAGAGTTCTCTAATCTATTGCAAAACTATATGTTGGAGACCTTTCTATCATTAAAGGGGTTAACACCCCATTTAAATCAATCGTAGTTTTTACTTTTCTACTATGGGGCACTCAGTTTTCTTCATAATCACTCCAGTTCTTCTGAGTACATCATCCTCACCTGCAGGCACCACTGGTCCCTTCTTATATATGACATGAATTAAAACATGGTTTCATAACTTAAGGTAGACCTGTCATCTTGAATTCAAGGTTGCATGTCTGAAAACAATTAGAAACTGTCTGAATGTCCTGTGAGTCTAAATACCAGCAGATACAAGGTTTAGGCAAAATTAATACTTTTATTTCTGTATGATGAGCTCCCTAAGGAATCGATACTATGGCCACCGGTAAACAAAAAGGTGGTAATGGTGGTTTTAAGTCACAGTCAGGTAGTCTATGACCTGTGCTGTGACAAACTACCAACAGTGAAAATGCACAACAGGTGCTAAATTTGCTCCCACTGTACACAGTGTAAAAGTAGATGAATTTGGTATTCAATTGCATTTTTTTTTGGCATTAAAATAGCACCTAGCAACCGTAGGTGTTGAGTCCTTAACATGCATTAAAAAGCACTGTGTCTTTGAACACACACGCATGCGCAACTAGGGATCCCTACATTAGTGACTGTGGATGTATTGATATGGGGCCCTAAGCCCCTTATCAATACATCCAAGGATCCAAAAACATGAGTGAAAAGAAAACTGACACTTTGAGTGCCGGTGGGTTATGCAACACATTGCTGAACTTTGCATACCCCACTGGCACTAAAAGGGTTAAACCCCTTAAAGCTAATACCATTGCATTTAAATAAACACTTACCTGTAAGTCTTATGTCCAGTGGGGGTATAAAGCACCCTGGTCATCCACTTTAATTCTTCTTCTGTAATTTTCTATCTTCCGTCGTCTTATCTTCATCTTGTTCCTTCTCATCTTCATTCTTCTTCTTCTGTAAAGTCATGTCACTATAAAAAAAAACACATGCTCAAATTAATAATGCCCCCAAAGATGTTCTGACAAAGAAGGGCAGATTTTTCCTTATGCTGACACAATGTTACCCTCGTTGAGATCCGTCCGGACAGGCTTTCTGACCTGAGGGAAGGCTGCATGATGTGCTGAAAAGGGGCAGGAGAGGGAATCTTTTTACCAGATTATCAGAACATACTATTCATTATAAAAAATGAATTGAACAATTGAATATAGATTTATTTTTTGAAATTGGAAGAAATTAGCAAATTAGCAAAGTAGTAGCAAATCACTTGATTCTCTGTGATTATCATTTATGCAATGCACCTTCCATTGACTTCCACTGTGTGCATTACATTGACAGTCACTTCACTCCATGAACCCTTTCATGGAATTATGACCTAGAATACACTGCAGTTGATACATGTTATCACTAGATTTATCTAACAGATTCCCATTGAAGCCTATGGAAACATTTGCAGCTAAAACGTTCAAGAAAGTTTTCAGCTGGAGTTGAATCAGGCATATTTCTTAACTGAAAATCTTTTTGTGGGTTTTCAAATAATTTATGCTAGTTGAAGAGTATCATTAGTTATCTAATTCATAGTAACATTCCTAACATGGTTCTACCATCTAGAAGCGTTTCATATGAAATTCCTACTAAAGATCCTATATGTCTAAGGACAATCACTGGTTGTGGACTGGTATGCATACTCCATTTCTCAGCCATTTTCACTCCTTTCCCCTTATAATAAATAGCAGACAGTCAGGTTATGTGAGTATGTTGTCCCCTGTCAGTTTGTTCTGTGGTCACAATCTGAGGTCTGTGGTGTTGTATGGCTCTGTTCTGCAGTCTGGCTACTCTTTTCTCTTTTTCTTTCTTTTATTTAATTTTCCTCTTATTACTTGTCCCTCTGGTGAGAAACAAACTATTATTTTATATTGAGGCACTTTGGACATTTAAGAGCTGCAGCGCCGTTAAGGCTTGGCACCTTTGGTCACCATCTTGGTTAGGGAGCTTTGGCTCCTTATAACAGATCTCCTGTGGCACTGTACTGCAGGACAAGCTCATTACAGCTGGTGCCTTCCCTTTAAGTATGTTGAAACCTGTAATGAGGTCTTCCACTGTGACAGTGGCATTTGGCATCACTTTAGTTTGGTTTACTTATGATTAGATTTTCGTAGGCTTTGGACAAGAAGAAGAGGATGGATTATCCTTCTCATCCTTTTCTTCTACATACTCACCTCAAGTTACCACTATTCTACCCAACAGTTGCACAGAATACATTTCTTATATTTGTTTCCATGTGGTGAAGAACAATAGGTGACATTAATCTTGTACAAAAGTTTATTAACACCTTAATGACCAAGCCGTCTGGGGGTTGGCGGCTACAGAGGACCACAGGAAGTTTTTCGCAATGCATTCTGGGATCACAGAGCTGCATGCAGCTGCTCTGCAATCCCAGGATTCCACAGTGTTCCAGGACTGTTACTGGTCCTTAATGCACATCCATTGTTGACAGTCCTGGCATGTCATTGGTCATTAAGGGCCACTGTACAATTTCAGGCCACTGTGATATTGCACCTAAAAAAATTCAACTTTGAAAATTAATAACTTTTGAACCTTTCAGCAGTGGGAGTACTCTTGTTTTACTCAGGGGGATAAACCCTACAACGTATATTTTTTTACATTTTAAGTATTACTATCCCTTTAAAGCAACAGTATAATATACAAATAGAAAAAGAACGTATCTATTAAAATGCCATGTTCTCTTAATCAACATTTGTAAAAAGAAATGATTTTGTTTGAAAGCTCAGATGTTTTGAGAAAATGATACATAAGAAGGCTTAAGGCTACATTGTTAAATATAGAATCATAACATATTATTGGTGTGAACCCTTCCATTTGCAGTACACGGATACTATTAACGCATATGCGTTTGTTCATTCAGTTAAAGGGATAATAATACTTCGTTTTAACTTTATTTTAGTTTGTAGGCATTAAAAAAACATGAAGAATGATATAAGTCTTATCTCTCAAACCTTTATGGTTTATGACATATTCACAACCAAAGTTTCCCCCTCCTGCCCCTTTTACCTACTGTAAGCAATCTCTTCTCAGATGTGGAATGCAGTCCATAGACTGGACAGATAACAGAAGGGGACACTCTTATTCCTATGAAAACAATTAAATCCCTGCCCCCCTTGACAAGCTTTTCAGGTTTTTCCCTTATCTTAACTGAAGATTGTCCCTCTCTGCAGTCTACCTGGGCACCTCCCTTCTGCTCAGGCTGAAAAGTGTGACATCAGTAAAAGGGGAGGGAGGGGGACACTTTGTCATTGAATTACTCTTGAACTACAACTCTGACAGAATTTAAATAACACTCTCCAAAGTCCAAATACTATGATGATTAATTAGAGCTGCTTTTATTATGAAACATTACTATCCCTTTAAGAACTACATTGCATGCAACATTTATTAGGAACTTGCAAAATGGCTAACAGTCAAATCCTAGCTTATAACCACTTCTGTGGAAGGCACCCACACTACTTGAGCAGTATTCTCACTCCTGCTTACCATATATCTTCTAACCTTGTTTTCACTTCAAGCAATTCAATGGCTATTTCATACTACAAAAAGAAGCAGGTTAGTCTTCTGCTACTTTCAAATCCCAAAAAATAACTGCTAATTTGTATTTAGAAACAACATATATGCTAATTTGTAATTTTTATGTTATTTTTACAAATGTTTAGCTTTTGTATTGTCTTTTTTCCACAGGACAAAAGTAAAATAAGAGAAAATGTAATGTATTCATCATTAATTAATCAATTAAATAAATACAGAAAGAAATAGAGAAATGGCAAATGGTCACACAAACCTGCCCTCAAATCAATAGGAAAAGCACATTTATTTTGCCTCTAAGAATTTCTTTTTAAAATGTAGGCTAGGAATAAAGGATATTTAAAAGGTTATGAATGCTTTTAATGTTTAGGTGTTTTTATATTTTTTATTTTGATGATATGCTAATATGGCCACTACTTGCAGGCATTTTAAAATTTTATATCAGAGAATTACTAGAGAGTAATTTAACATAAAATCAATTATTTACATGCCTGGAATATATTTGCTGTACTTGTTTAATTATTAATGCTCACTAACTGTATGTTTCTTAAGGAATGCAAATTAAACATTATAATTCATATCAGATCTTGTTTTAGTATACAAGTATGTGAAATTTGCCTATGGATGTATTTTTCTAACATTAACAAGTATTATAGGTGTCAAGGAATTAAAGGGATAGTAATACTTAAGTATTAATAATCCCTATATTAAAGTTCTATTAAAAATAAATGTATTGCCCCCAGTGTCATCTCTCAAACCTTTATGGTTTGAGAGATGATCGCTCTTAAAGTTGCCCTCTCCCTCCCCCTTCCCCGTAGTCAGCATTCTATCTGACTGCAGGGAAGAGAGTTGTACGACTTTCAGGTGGCCCTCCAGCACAGCCGCGATCATGTTAATAAAAAAGTAAACTTTCACTGAAATGGTCTTATACGTGTGCTTGGTTTGCAAGCACACGTAGAAGACCGTTTTAGTGAAAGATTTTTTTTTATTAACGTGATTGCGGCTCTGCTGCAGAGCCGCCTGATGATCTATGACCGGATTTCCCTTCAGTCAGCTACAACGTTGACTTTGGGGAAGGTGGAGGGGTGAGGACAACTTTAGGAGCGTTCATCTCTCAAACCATAAAGGTTTGAGAAATAACACTGGGGGCAATACATTTATTTTTAATAGGACTTTACTGTAGGGATTAGTAATACTTAAGTATTACTATCCCTTTAATTAACTAAATATGAATATAGTATTACTATCCCTTTAATTAACTAAATAAGAATATATATATTATCAGCTCACTTTTACTTTTCAAGAAAATATTTTGTTTTGAAATATATTCAGAAATCAAATCTCACTCTTATTAAACATTCAAGGGAGATATACCAAGGTGAGATAAAGAGGTGATAAAGAGGAGATATATTTTCATGGTCTTGCTTCAATAACCTGCACTAAACGAAATTGGTGTTTAATTGGAGGACTAAATTACCTTATAAGCTATTCATTGAACTGTCTACATGAAAGATAATGGCTAATTATTTTAGACTACAGTCACCAAAAAAATGACATAGTAAAAATCAATAGAGAGCCATAGCTACTGAGCAGTTCATTGACCTGTGATAACACTTAGCACACTTTATATGGCTACATTTCCTCCCATACATTTCAAACCATCAAAACACTAGGGGCAAGATGTTCAGAAAGTCTTCATAATGAAAAACTTGTCAGATCTTATGTTAGTGGTAAAAGAAAGACAATATTTTCAGAAGTAAATCCATCACGTTTGAAAATTCATCTAAAGAATTAAAAATCACGGTAAGAAGATCTCATTGAACATTGCCGTTAAAAATTCTGATTTTCAAAATTTTCTTTCATTTTGTCTTTGAAATGAACATTTTCAAAGAAGCAAATACATTTTTTTGTCTTTGAAACTAATTTTTCTTCTCCAAGTTTAGACCATTTTTCTTATGTCAGGAAAAAGTGACGTTAATCAGACAAAAAAATGACGTTCAAACGAATATTTTTTTCTGAAAATACCTTACATTATGATGGAGGATTAAACCACACCCACTTTTAAGATGGCTTTTCCCCTTTCATGGAGATGGCAGAATTGAATGCAAAAAATGATGGAAACATGTCTGAGAACTGACGGATCATGGTGTAAGAACTTTTTTATTCTGATTACAGACAATTTCAGTTACCAGCACTCTCTGAACATCTCTCCCTAGGTCTAGAATCCCCTAGATGTGCTAAGCCAACTTCTATGCATCGTACAAGTCTAAAAAGCTAAGACAAGCAAGATTAAGCCATCACAGCATACATGCACATAATAGAACCAACGAAGCCCAAAACACCCTCACACATGACACAGCACAAATACACACATGTACCATCACGTTCATCTCAACACACACCTAGACACCCATCAACGCCTTCTTCCCTGCATGTCAACTATCAACCAATCACAAATAACAAACTCCATATTTAACCTTTTGAGTGCCAGAGGGTACTCAATGCATTGCAAAGCAATGCATTGCATACTCCTCTGGCACTCAAAGGGTTAAATCAGCTCGTAAATACCAAACGTATAATTTCAACATGCAACTTCAACATTTCATGAGAAAATGCAGGAGAGAAGTGAGTGATAAAGACACTGACATGAGGATTCTGGACCTGCCAGTAAGCTGCCTAATATTTCATCATAGCACTATGGATCTGCCAGTAAGCTACCTTATCCTGCATCATAGCACTATGCTCATCAACAAAGCTACTGATTACTGGTTACTGGTTGGCGTCATATGTTGGTGTAATCTGTCATGTAACTCACTGCTACTGGGATTATTATTGAAATGTCGCCCTCTATTTAGCGACCATCAAAACACCGAGATCATAATGCGGCCTGCATCAAAAGGGTGACATCAGAATGTTGCCTGCATCAAAACGGCGACATTCTGATGTTGCACTCTTAAGTGTCGCCAAGAAAATAAAGCAAATCTGCTCCGAGTACTCTCCATCTGTGCCTTAACCCTATGAGTGTCAGAGGGGTCCTCAACGTATTGCTTTCCAAGCAATGTAATGCATACCCTCCATCTGTGCACTCTTAAGAGTTGCTCAAAGGGTTAAAATGCCCTCTTCCAAGTAATGTTATGTATACCCTTCATCTTTGGAGAAAACAGTGCCCAAGCCACGTCTCCATGCTGTGCCTTAAGATGCCCTCTTCCTCTCACAAGCCGTGTTAACTGAGCATGAAATGAGTTATCTTCCCCTGTGATGAAGTCTATATTTTCTCCAGATTTGCACTGAATGCTGTGAGGACATCATGCTCAGTCACCAGGACTTGTGAGAGGAAGAGGGCATCTTAATCCTTTCAGTGCATTGAAAGGTTTAAGGCACAGATGGAGGGTATGTGACACAGAGTGCATGTGGGTTGGGGCTCTGTGTCACCCTGTATGTGTCATATTTTTATATTTTTGTTTGCTGCCGTGTGAAGTTGACACTGGAGAATGATCAGTGTCTGTGTGATATATACATTCCAGTCCACTATATTAGAATAGGAGAACAGACTTAATTGGTTTCTCAGAAGTATATTTGGGGTTCACAAATAGGAGATGTCTTGCAGCCCTTAGCCACCTTCTGAAGTGTAACCAATGCTCCAAACTCACACGGGGAGTTCCCCCACAGAATGATACCAATACAAGGGGCATGGCACTAGTCTTCACTCCCAGAAGTCTTTGTGCCCTAAATAATAGATATGCACACATAGTATATAGAGGTAGGATCAAGTCAATATGTAAGACTACCAGATAGTATCAACAATGTTATTTATTAGTAAAAATAAATATCTCATATATGTATTAAAAACACAAAATATATTCAATCTTGAAATAATCTATGAAGCGATCTATAACCAAGTGGTATCAACTTAAGTTCTAAAGCCCAGCTATGCACCAAATAGTTCACCCACTTAAAGGTAATTAAATACACTCAGCTTATACAAATTCAAAAAGGTTGCAATAATTATAAGCAAATATCAGTGGGTAACATAAAATTTTGAATCTATCACCACCCCTGTGAAATCATTAGGGTATTAGTATCCAATAGTACGTCAATAAGGCGCTTACTAAAAGGGTATGTGATATATTCCCACAGTTAGTCCACTTCAGAAAAAGATATACAGTCAACATTTAAAAACAAACACCATGCTATAAAAATGACTCATATGAAAAATAGCTTCTTATTGTTTTATGATACACACCAACTCCCATCCAGGACAAGCCCTGCAACGCGTTTTGCTTCTTGAGTGGTGCTTTCTCAAGCAGATGATAGCTCTATTCACTATACCTGGTAACAGTTATTTAAAGAGTAGCTCCATAGTCATTTAATCATCAGCTCCTATGGGCTTTCTTATACATCAAAAAGTCATTATATATAATAAAATGCACATTTATTTCATCAAATTATACCAGCATTGGACATCCCATGTAACTTTATTTTCTTAGTAGTATCAGAGGCACAAAGACTTTTGGGAGAGGAGACTAGCACCAAGCCCCTTGTTGTAACAGCTTACCTTATATCCAGTGCCATCGGCTGACGCTGGGAATGAATGGTACAAAATGACGCTTCGGCGTCATCCCACGCATTGCTTCAGGCATTGGGCCTGGGCACGCTTGGTGTCTGTAGTGGTTGCCCGTGTCCTCTGGTCAGGCGGTTCGGCGGCTCAAAGTGACGTAGGATAGGTGCAGGTGTTTAACGCATCTCCCCAAGATGCGTCAATTACGGGCGCGTGGCTGCGTATTGATGCAGGCCTCTACCTTATGCAGGAAGGCCTGGTCAGTCTCCTCCTATCCACTTCCTGGCTCTTAGTGTTTAAGGGAACTGGATTCCTATCCAGTTACCCTTACATTGTTGTCCGGTCCAGTTGTATTTAGCTTGTATCCTGAGTTCCTGTGCTGACCTGTGGCTCTGTCTGACTATCCTCTGTGCGCTCCCTGCCTTATTAGACATCCTATCTGCGGCAGACCTGTGGCTCTGGCTGACTACCCACTCCGTGTATAACCCTGGCTTCTCTGACTGCCCAGTCTGGTGCTGACCTGTGGCTCTGTCTGACTACCCTTCTGTATTGCTCCTTTACCATCAGACTTCCTATTAGGTGCAGACTAGTGGCTCTAGTGGACTCCAGCCTTACTGACTCCAGGCGTGAGTCAGTAGTCTCCCTAGTTGTGATCCTTTTAGGGAGACCGTAGGGTCTGTTCTGTGTTCCTCCCAGGGAGATTGAGACTACCAGTTGGCTCTGGCCTAGTCTCTAGGAGTTGTGGTTGACCTTTGGCGGCTCCTATTGCTGATACAGTTTCTAGCCTCTCTTGTCACTCTCTGCTTGTTACATTTCATTACTGTTATCATTCTATCATAAAGGTGATTTTCACTATACTGTATGACTCCTGTCTTGCTTGCCATCTATGACAGTACGTAAGGGTCATGACAACAGATGGTAATAGTGATTCACCTTTTCAGATCATACTGTACAGGATGCAGGTTCAAGATCAACACATTGATCAGATATCCTTGGCTTTGCAAACCTTGCTTAGCCGTACTACTCACTTGGAACGTGCAAACCCACAACCGGTGGCCACCCCAGCTCCTTCCATGGCAACGGCAGTTCCTACCGTCTCTGATGCGGGGTTGGTCAGAGGGTTGTCGCGATCTAATCCACTCCCACAATGTTATAGTGGGGATCCTGAGTTATGTCGTGGATTCTTGAACCAACTGGGCATATTCCTGGAAATGATTCCGCATGCGAGCGTAGTAGGGTTGGCTTTATGATTTTGCACCTTTATGGCAAGGCTTTGTCATGGGCGAATCCTTTATGGGAGACGGACAAACCCATAATTTATAACTTTCATGAATTCATGGCCTCCTTCAAACGTGTCTTTGATGTGCCAGGTTGCTCGACCTCGGCTTCCAAACACGTTATGACCATACACCAGGGCTATAGTACTGTGGTGGAGTACGCTATTGAGTTCCGTACCCTGGCAGCCGAGGTTGCTTGGAACAATGAGGCTCATGTAGCCGCCTTTTCCCAAGGGCTTGGTGACTATGTGAAGGATGAGATTGCTGCCCATGAGTTACCTAAGGTTTTGGATGAACTGATATCATTTGTCATCCTGATTGACACTCGGGTCTGGGAGAGACCCTCATTCAAGGAGCTCCTGTGGGGGCATCCTTCTCTAGTGACATCCCGCTTAGCTTGCCCACCCAGTCCTCCTTCACCTCCCATACCTCCTGGTTCTGATTCTAGGGATAGTGAACCTATGCAGGTTGGGGCCACCCGACTGTCTGTGGAGGAGAGAGCCTTTCGGAGGAGGGAGGGACTGTGTCTATACTGTGGGAGACCTGGACACTTATTGAGGTCTGGGAAACGCCCGCACCTAAAATCCTGTCGGGGACAGATCTTAGGTGGTATCTCTCAGTCCCCTGAGGCCACTCAGGATAAGCCCATGCTTGAGGTGGTTCTTACTTGGGCCAATGAGTCAGTCTCAGTTTCTGCATTAATAGACTCAGATGCTGCCTGTTACTTTATGGATGCTGAATTTGCAGCCCAGAATCATATTCTATTACAGTCGCGTGCCTCTCCTTTGGCCATTGAGGCCATTGATGGCAGATCCCTTCTGCCATCACACATTACTCATGAAACTTCTCCGCTTACCCTGAGGGTGGGGGCCCTCCATAAAGAAACCCTGAAGTTTCAGGTGATTAACTCTCCTCATTATGCCATCATCCTAGGGTTTCCTTGGTTGCATGCGCATAACCCTAGCATTGATTGGAATACTTGCAAAATATTGTCTTGGGGTCCACAATGTGACGAGACTTGTCTATTGCTCCCTGTTAGACTGGCATGTGCTGAGTCTTCTGGCCTACCTGAGGCCTATTCTGATTTCACTGATGTGTTTAATAAAATCCAGCTCAGGGCGTTACCTCCTCATAGGCCTTATGATTGCTCGGTGGAGCTACTGCCTGGTACAAACCCTCCTAGGGCCCGTATATACCCTCTGTCTGTGGAGGAAAACAAGGCCATGTCCTCTGGCCTGGCGGTTTGGCGGCTCAAAGTGACACAGGATAGGTGCAGGTGTTTGACGCATCTTGCTGAGATGCATCAATTATGGGCTCGTGGCTGAGTATTGATGCAGGCCTCTACCTTATGCAGGAAGGCCTTGTCAGTCTCCTCCTATCCATTTCCTGGCTCTTAATATTTAAGGGAACTGGATTCCTATCCAGTTACCCTTACGTTGTTGTCCGGTGCAGTTGTATTTAGCTTGTAACCTGAGTTCCTGTGTATGACCCTGGCTTGTCTGACCATCCATCCTGGTGCTGGCCTGTGACTCTGTCTGACTATCCTCTGTGAGCTCCCTGCCTTATTAGACATCCTATCTGGTGCAGACCTATGACTCTGGCTGACTACCTGCTCCGTGTATGACCCTGGCCTGTCTGACTATCCGATCTGGTGCTGACCTTGGGCTCTGTCCAGCTATCTCCTCTGTGTTGCCTCCTGACTAGTGGACATCCTATCTGGTGCAGACGTGTGGCTCTGGCTGACTGCTCTCTCCATGTATGACCCTGGCTTGTCTGACTACTCAGTCTGGTGCTGACCTGTGGCTCTGTCTGACTATTCTTCTGTATTGCTCCTTTACCAGCAGACTTCCTATCAGGTGCAGACCTGTGTCTCTAGTGGACTCCAGCTTACTGACTTCAGGAGTGAGTCAGTGGTCTCCCTTGTTGCCATCCTATAGGAGAGTGGCCTCTTCTGACTGACTGCAGGCATGAGTCAGTAGTCTCCCTAGTTGTGATCCTTTTTGGGAGACCGTAGGGTCTGTTCTGTGTTCCTCCCAGGGCATTTGAGACTACCAGTTGGCTCCGGCTTAGTCAGCTCCTATTGCTGATAGAGTCTCTAGCCTCTCTTGTCACCCTCTGCTTGTTATATTTCATTACTGTTATCATTCTAATAAAGGTGATTTTTACTATACTGTCTGACTCCTGTCTTGCTTGCTATCCATGACACTTGTATTGATATTAACGTACATTGATACCTCAGATATAGCAGTCTCCCTGCTACTCTTCAGCTCACTCAGTGCTGTCTCCAGCAACAGATATTCAAGTGAAATGAGGTTAAGAAGTGCATGTTGGGGCTTCATATTCTCTGGCATTAGCATGCTAGATGCAAGCATGCTCCCTGTGAAAACTGACACAGAGCGTGTTTGAATCTAGTACTCTGATACCAGACTCCCAGCATGCACCCTCTCAAACCCAGTGACATTTATGGTCCTGTCTGTTATGTAGCACATCCACTGCTCTCATCATACTCCCGAACTCCTCCCATCATCTTCTCCACACCTTTCCCATCATTCTCCTCCTCCCCACAGCAACGAGCAGCAGCAGTCCCTGCTGTAATTACATCACTGCTGTGTCAACCAGGTCACTTAAGCATGTGCAGTACTGCCTAGCCTTCACTTCATTGAGTCTCGGAGTCTCAATGAGGAGAAGAAGCTCAGGCGGTGTGGTGTGCCTCTTCACAATGGTTGGCCCCCCTTGGTCGAGGGACCCCGGTCCACGACCGAGTGTCCCTCCATTCAGTCTGCCCCTGATGTAAATAATATTGCGGGAGGAGGGGATCAGAGTAGGCATACAACCTTGTATGGGGGGGTGGCCATATCACAGGTGACTGTGGCATTGGTGGTGGTTGAGGTGTCAGTAAATGTGTATCATGCCTTGTTATATCATCCTGCTGCTGCCAGCTTGTGGTGACTGCGGTGCTACTTTTGGACCAGGGTCTGGAGGTCCATCTTCCAGTGTGGGGGCTGCAATGTGATAAGCTGTTTGTGAGAGAAGGCATTAGAATCAGCCATGATGAAGACAGCAGACACTGACCATCCTTTCTGAACTAAATGTCTTGCTATATATGCTCATTTCCCATAATTTTTTTAACCATTATATCTGTGAATAACATATCTTCTTTGACATAGATATTATAATGATATATTTAGTTTCACTGAGGTATGATTTCTAAAATGTATAAGTCGCCTTTTAGGACATCATTATATCACATGGTGAGCTACTAATCTACATATCTGTACCTAGTATGACATTACACCGTATGGTATCTTTCTTGGGAATTGTGATCTAACACATCAATCTAAGATCTAACGTAGAAACAGGAATTTAGATATTTAAATGGAAACCATCACTTAACAAGACCCTTGGTAATTTTGAAGTAACTTTGAAAATCACATTTGTGTTGTATATGCCATTTGCTATGTATTTGCTACTGACACTGACACTCCACCTCAGTCAATCCAGCAGACAGTCTCTCACACTCACTCACACACACACTATAGAAAAAAATTGTGTTTTGTGTGCAAATAACAATGATGTGTAGGTGCTGGTGACTATGTGGATGCAGTGTGTGTGGTATGTACAAAAGTGTGTTGTGTGTTCTTCATATTGTGAGTAACTCCTCCTGACTCCCCTATTCTGTGCTGTTATGTATGCTTCTTTCTGTTGCTGTGACTCTACTCCACTCCTACACCCTGTGGCATGGGCATATATCTACCTGAGACAGACAAGATGTTGCTTTTTTTCAAGTGACAGCAGCCCACATTACTGAGAATTATCTGCTTTCTTTGAATATTATTGGATGTTCAGTTTTAGACTCATCAAATGTACACATGTATTGCTGGTGCATGCAAGAACAGGCATTTAATTCATGTGCCAAGAAAGCTTTTTAGCATGCAGTAACAATTTCTGGCAAAACTGTGCAATTATTGCTGGTCATTGAATTGAGCCCCAAGTATGGTAAACTCCTTAAGTCCTATCCTTTTTTATGGAGCATATGAAATAAAATCTCACCAGTTTGGGAATGGTGAATGTATTTTAGGGGATATGTTATCTCATCTTTATCACATCTATATCTCACCTATGTGCATGAAACCCAGGTTTTCAAACAGTGGAGAAATCAATGAGGCTGGAGTAACAAGAAAATTAGAAAAAAAAATAATTCTGGAGCAAACCAATTGCACCACAGAGAACAAAAATTCTTAAAGTGGAACTACCATGTCACAAAATGTTTAGCTTAACTAAGTCCCCTTCTGGCGACTAGCTGCTTAGTAGCGCTAGTCGCCAGAATTATTACCTGATTTAATAGATATATGCTTTATTCCCCAGCTGTCAGTAGCACGGAGGGCGGATATCTTACCAGAATGACGTCCGCGTGCCTGCGCTGTCAGTCCCAGCCGGGTCTAGGAGGCATTACTAGGAGCCGGCCAGCTCCGGGAAGGGACTGACAGCGCAGGCTTGTGGACGTCATTCTGGCAAGCTGTCCGCCCTCCATGCTACTGACAGCTGGGGAATAAAGCATATGTCTATTAAATCAGGTAATAATTCTGGAGACTAGCGCTACTAAGCAGCTAGTCGCCAGAAAGGAACTTAGTTAAGCTAAAAATGTTGTGAAATGGTATTTCCGCTTTAAACTTCCCATTGATTTAAATGGGGCTTTTAACCCATTGGATACTAGAGAGGTTTCCAGTGCATGGCTGTGCAATGAGTTACAGACATCACTAGCATTCAATAAGTTAAAAGCCACATTTAAATCAATGATAATATTTATATGTACCCAGTGGGGTACTCCACTGAAATTGCTTCAGTTCTTCTTACTACATTATTATATGCAAATGAGTGCCTTTCTGATAATGAATACAGGTATTTATACTGGTTAGCATATGTTCCTGAATTTCTCTGAACATTGTAATTATTTAGAATGTATTTTTGATTACTGAATTAGATGACTTGTGGAATATGGAGACACTGAGAAACTATAAAATACACATTAGCATACCATATGTAGTCCTGATGAAGTGGACAGCGTTGTTCAATGATATCTGTTGGGTACTCGAGGGGGCACTCATGCAATACAAATAACTCTTAACCATTCATATGATTCTAATACTAAAATGTAAATACTCACAATTTAGTGTATTTTGGTTGATTTTGAGAACAACTAGTAAGTGTCAAGAGGAGAATGCCTGCCCCTGTACAGGTATCTTCAGATATGACACAGCTGGTTAAGCCAAAGTATCCACAGCTGATGCCCAGGATCCAAACAAAAGTATTAAAACAATATTAACCCCTTAAGGACCGGGAAAATCTGAGGTGGATTTCACTTAAAGGGATCATAAAGTCCTGAAAAAAGTCTAGGTGAAATGATAGGTACAATAAAAAATACATAATGCCCTTGTTCCTATTTCTCAGACCTTTATGGTTTGAGAGATATAAGAAAATAAAGACCAGTTTAAATAGTGAGTCAACAAGATTAAAAGCTGGTAGGTGACAAGGTCCACTTTAAACAATTCACCATTTACGTTCCAGATTACTGAGCAATGTATTGCACTGCAATGTGTTTCTCACCCCTCTGGCACTCAGAGTGGATTATTAACTATACAAAATGTTGTTTAACCCTTTGAGTGCCAGAGGGGTATGCAATGCATTGCATACCCCTCTGGCACTCAAAGGGTTAAAATTCAAAAACGTGTAGAAGAAATAAAGGATACCACTTTCAGTGTATGGATCGTACTCCTATTTGGAAAGGGACAGTTCTACTCTGAGTAATTATTAAACACTAGTTTTGTTTGATAGGATAGTAGAGGAGATATAATATAATATATTGTTATTTAATGTATTACATTTTGTTTCTATTTTTTAAAAGATACAGTGCATCTTGCTTGTGAGCTGTTTTTTTTACTGTTGGGGCCATATGTAGAGGGAGCAGTTCTGGAGTAAGACAGCTGTACAACAGGGGAGAAATATAAATCCACATAGATCTGGAAAAAATTCCTTTAACAGCTAGAATGCTACAAATATCATTGCATTGTAAAACAGTGTGTAGGAACCCCTTTAGTATCCAAGGGATTTGCAATAAGTTGGGGATCTCTCTAGCACCAGTGTGTTAAAAATCACATGGGGGGGGGGGGCGGAGCGACCACCAATGAATATGGAAGATTAGACTTCAAGCTCTGTATGCCCGTAGCTATTTTCTGTTTAATTAGCACCTACGCTGGTGTTCTTTACCTGCCATTTATGGAGAAATTACCCGGACTTATTCCCCCATGGCTACAAAGAAAAAGAAGGCCAAGAGTGGACTCTCTGTTACAAAGATTACAGAGTTTATTTCAGTGCGTCACAGACAGGCTGGAGATTTAGCGCCTTTGGGAAAGACAACGGAACATCCCTCTACTAGTGGAGACCTGCTAAACCTCAGTGGCTACTCTGAAATCTCACATATATCTCCTCCGCCAACTCCAGTACAACTCACAAATCTGAAACCGATACCAGAGATGTCGTCATTACAAACTCCTTTTAACAAAGGTGATCTGGCTAACTTCCCCACCAGTGATGACTGTGCACTATGTTGCCAAAGATTAAATCTACAGTTAGAGATGAGCTCTCTGAACTCCACGAGGATTTTTTACAGCTGGGCCAGAGAACTGCCCTTTAAGAACAAGATGGTGAAGATCTTCTCCATCACCAGTACAACCTCGAGCAATTACTTGCCCAGCAAGATGACATGATAAACCTCCTCACCACCAAGATGTATGACTTGGATAATCATGGGTGCAGGTATAATGTATGAATCAGACGGATACCTGAATTAATCCCTAGTAAAGATCTCCCCTCTATGCTTCACACATTGTACTCAGAAATTGAGTTTGAGAGATGACATGAAGATTCCTCTAGAGCGGGCTCATAGAACCCTTCACCCCATAGACCCCCCATGAGACTTGTTCAGCTGTTTCCTCCATTTCAGAGATAAGGAGCTATTACTCAAAAGGAGCAAGGAGATAGAAGAAGTGAAATATGCTGGTGAACCATTGCAATCTTTCCATGATATCTCATCCTACACTCTGTAACAGAATACCTCCGACAGTTACAGATTAAATAAAATTTGGATTCCCCTTTTGTCTGTCAGTTAAACATAATGGCATTCTGATTTCTGTGGCTGATGCAACCTCATTCTATGCAGATCTAGGGATTCTACCTCCACCTGAACCACCTGCGGGAA
The DNA here is from genome assembly GCA_037306005.1 of Rhinophrynus dorsalis. Taxonomy (NCBI): domain Eukaryota; kingdom Metazoa; phylum Chordata; class Amphibia; order Anura; family Rhinophrynidae; genus Rhinophrynus; species Rhinophrynus dorsalis. Next base: position 136,074,442 of record CM074718.1, read on the forward strand.
TAACCTTCCACCCCCCACTGAAACCTTCACCATCACCAATTTCCAAGGCACAGTGGGACCACTGGAGTGATCCTGCTGGCCCCGGTCGGAAACTACCAAAATTGCCCTTGGTGGATCCTTCTCCTTATTTTACTCCATCAATGGGGATCGCCTAATTGGGAAGCCTTCATGGACACCAGATCTGGTATCCTCATGGAATTCCAGCTTGAGAATCTTCTCTCACAGTGATGAATGTGAGTCCTCGCTGAACTCGCCTGGCCACGTGAACTTTGCTGCTCATTGATGGTCCAGGTATATTAGGCTATCTACACTCCATCAGCAATACCTAAGTGCCTTATCTCTTGTAAAAAATGACCCATTGTGAACTTTCCAAATCGTTGTATGTGTATGCTTGTGTGTATGTCTGTGTGTGTGTGTGTATGTATATGTATACATTTATATATGTGTATGTCTGGGTATATGGTTATATATAATTCCCTTTTTTTGTATAATTATCATTGGAGCTTGACCATCTCACAGGGGGCTCTACTGAACTATCTTACTATGTGGTGTATTGTTGATCCTAATTACCCATATAAGCTACTCCTCCTTCCGTGTTATGACTTCCGATCACTTCCATACTCCCTCCTAGTCACCCATGCCGGAGGTGGCCTCTTGTGACATGGTCTAAGTTTCATATGTCCATTAGTCCAGATATGTGTCTGTTTAACATTCAGCCCACCTGTCTCTAGGTGAATCAAGCTCTCGGTGGAGGACCTGGACTATCTCTCCAGTGCTGCCCCTAAATTTGGGGTTATCTGCAATACAATAGCATCTGAAACACTAATTGTTCCAAACCTCACCTTTCCTGATACTGTCTACCGACCTCTGTTCATGATCTTAAGCCCTCCATTATCTTCGGTTTACTAAAGCCCACCTCTCCCACAATGATGCCTATTATTCCATAGCCCACCCTCCCCACTGTTCTGCAAAACCACTGATTGCCCCAACATATCACCCAACCATTGCCCCTTTACCCTTAACTAACTGATTTTCCTATTTTAACCAGGAGTATTTGTTACCTTCCCCCTTCTGGGTCGAGCCATTCTGGTCAAAATGATTGTCCTTCCAAAACTCCTCTATCTCTTTAACACAATTTCTCTATTAATCTCTCAGACCTGGCTTTCCCTATTCCACTCATTGATTACATACTTTATGTGAGCTCATAAAAAACATAGATTAGCTTCCTCCTTACTTACTGTACTCTGAGACATGGGAGGACTGGGTGTGCCAGACATCAAGAAATACTTCCTTGCAAAAAACCCTTTCTACTATGTTAGATTGTGCTTATGCAGCCTTTAAGGAATGGATTAGGGCAATCCATCTGCAGTTTCCTCATATAGACCCTTATAACATCCTTTGGCTCCACTCAAGGTTAAATTCCCAAACTCTGAGATCTCATGGCATGTTTTTTTCAGGTGTGGACTATAGTCAGTGTCACACACTCACTTGCCACATAGCCCTCTCCATTATCAATATATGGTCACCCTGCCTTTTCCCCCTGGTTGGGTAGGCAGCTCCGTCCTTGGAAAACAAGACAAGTTCATACCTTACGTTCTTTATTCTCCACCGTAGCTCCTTTGCCTTTTAACACCTTATGTTATACATTCCACCTCCCACGTGACCACCAGTGGCAGTACTTACAGGTAGCACATTGTATCTCCTCTCTACTACCGAAGGGTGCCTCTCAGATGGAATGGGCCATGCATATTTTCAGCACTCCTTTCTGTCACACTTTGCTCCACTCCTTTTTTTTATACTATACCCTCCCTAGACCCCACTTCCTTGTCATTCACCAATTAATTTGCTCTTTTCTCCCTAATTCCTATAGGATTACTTATGCTACATGAGCAAATAAGCACTGGATACTAACTGCTGTGGAAGCTTAGCGTAGCTCATATTTGGTTCTTCATTATTAATTCTACCGATTAGTGTTAATCTTCTGTAGTAATATTGTGTACTCTGTTTATTGTCACAATGTTGTCAAGATGATCTTTGTACATTTTCAAAGATATGTGATCATTTTACTTCTTTTGGAAATTAAAAAAATTCCATTTAAATAATTGGTCATTTGCAAATTGTTTGTATTCCACTATGGTTTGCCTCAGAATTGTTCCAGTTTTGTTTTGTGCATGTAGCAATTGATGTTTAACCCTTTAGATGCTTAGAGAGGTTTTCATGCATGTTTTTGTAGATCATTGAAGACCCCACTAGGGGTTAAGAAAAAAAACTGTCACTTTTTCACAAAGGCTTTACTCATTTTCTTCCAGTGACAAACTTTCTTTGTTTGAAAAATGATTGACAGTGCCTGGTTTTGGTTAATGTCTCACAATAAACCTCTGTTAGTTCTTGAGCTCAAGGTCTGACTGCTGCAATTATGGCAAAGCAATTTCCTTGAGTTTCACATAATATTCTTAAAATTGGAGACTTTAGGTCTGGCTTTTAATGGATTTTACTACGTCTTGACATGTGTATATTTTATCATTCCCAAGATCGCCTGTCTTTAGTCTTTTTAAAAGCGTATTTCTCAGTTTTTAACTATCAGTCAAGCACTGTCTAATCAATACAATAATCTGATTAAAATAATATATTATTTTTGCTTGGGAAATCTTTAATGTAGTTAGGAAGATGTCTTTATTGTTGATTTGTCACTCTCACAATCTTGCAGAAAAAGAACCACAAAGTACATCATAAATCAGATTTATTGATTGTGTGAAAACAGACAGGATATTGACCTCAAGCATTCCTTGTTCTTTCACTGAATTTCCTTGTAGCAAACAATATTTGAACCTCTTGCATAGTAAGGTCAGTATGGGTATCATCTGTTTCTAATCTTATTGGGAAATAACAATGATTAGTACAATTTGTGCCAAGGATATTTATAGTTTATAATAAGTCAGTAGGGAGATGTACTTCTTCAATTCTACTATAAGTGCTGACATTGAACTTGTTGCTGAGCCTGCCTAACATCTGTGTATTAATCTGTCCACTGGAAATCCTACTTTCATCAGCCAGCACCAATGGGTTGTATTGGTGTTTGAGAATATTCTCTTCCTTTTGTATGTTTCTTACCATTTACCATCAAGGTGGGAAGGAAACCGCCAAGAAAAGTTCCTTGTCACATGCTATGGATGTTTAGGGTTTGCTCACATTAAAACATTAATAATGGTGGACTATGTAACCTGGTGTGAGCTAAAGTGGCCATACACTTTTACACACCCGAGGTATAAGCACTCAAAATTAACTGAGCTGGCAGATTTATGTATTAATCCCATTAGTGTTTGATGACAGCATTACGTGTCTGTATTGAAATACAGTAATCGAGTCTTGTTTATGTTAATATGAGTATACCACTTGGAAAATGTGAGGAAAATGGAAAGGAAGGAAATAAAAGAAACATAAATGAGATTAAGACGGAGGTGATATTGGAACTTTGTGTTCTGCACTTATGATGCAGGGTTGTTGCCCCAACTTAACTCCACTTTTCTTCTAAACATAAGGTCCAATAAATGTATAAAAGGAAGCAAGAAAAAGTGGGTTGCTGCAGAACACTGTTGGCAGTGATATTAATGTACTAAGAAAAGCTGGACCAAGTTTTGCACAAACCAGGTGCACCATAAGGGACAAATACAAAGTCTTCTGATTCCCATTAATAAAAGGGGTCATTTTAACATTGTGAATGATGGAGAGGTCTATAGAATCTGTATTTGCTCTCTATGATGCAGTTTGCCCTAGAATTGTACTGCTTTTTTTCACTCAGTGAGGCATGAGTATGTACTAGAGGAACTGGACCATTCTGAGATAAATGAACCAAAGGGGGACAAATACACTTTCTTGTTGCTTTGCATTTAACCCACTGAATGCAAAGCAATGCACTGATGACATCTTTAAATTCCAGCGGTTAAAAGTGCCATAACATTTTTATTTGCCTCAACTTCATCAGTCACAGTATTTTAAAGACATAAAATGTTCATGTTATTGTGGAAGAGGAATCTCTCTGACATCTACCCTTGTAGGCCACACATCTAACCATTCACTGTCCTTGCCAATAAGATCTAAATGTTCTGAAACCCTGGCCTTATAGATAAAGAGTACAAATACTATCCTATAATATAAAAGGCCAGACTGTTTGTCCGATGCGGTCATGCGCAGTAGAGACTGCATCGTGTGTGCCAGCAGTGAGGCAGTGGCAGTACACAGAGCAGGACCGGCCTCTTTACCTCACTGGACCTTGACCCGTGTACACGGGCTTTTAACTATGTCAAGGTTTGGCTGAGCTGCTCTAATTCTGCTAATTGAATCTGCTGTCTGAGCTAATCTAGAGCTCTGCTATCCATTGCTGCTGCCTTCCCTACTCTGGGTCAGGCTGCATCAGCTGACCTCTCTGTGATTACTCATCTGACTGTTATCAGCCAACCCACCCAGGGTATTTAAAGCAACTTGGCTCACTTCCTGATTGCCCTTGTGTCTGATTCTGGCTTCAAGCGCGTTCTCCTGAGTTGCTGATTATCTGTGCATGACCTGGCTTCCTCTGACGTCCCTTCTGGTTCTTGACTCCTGGCTTGTTCCTGACATCGTTGATCTCCGTATTCCTGACCCCGGTTTGGCTGAGTACCTATCTTGGTTCCTGACCCCGGCTTGTCTTTTGGTTTACGCTTCTGGATCACAATTTTTTCTTTGTTTGCTTTTGTTATTTTAATAAAGGTGTTTTGCATTCTACATTTTTGTCTCTGTCTGGTTCCTGGTCCCTAACAGTACACAAGGGCCATGCTCAGAAGGCACAGGCAATCCACCAAATGTTTTTTTCAGGCTGGACCAGGTAGACCAGCACATAGACCAGTTTGCGTTAGCCCACCAGACTTTGTTGCTCCCTACTGAGCATCTGGCTCCACCACCTCAGCAGCCCCCGGCACAGGCTGCCCCTTATAGCTGCTGCAGCTCGCGCTCCAGCTGCCAGTGGTGATTCCAGCATTATGGGTGTGACCCTAACCAGTGCAGAGGATTCCTGAACAAGGTCGGTATCTATCTGGAGATGGTACCACAGGCCTTCCTGTCTGATAGAAGTAAGGTGGATCTCGTGATTTCCTTACTCTCTGACAGGGCCTTGGCATGGGCTAATCCCCTTTGGGAGATGCAGAAACCTATTGTTTACAATTACCCTGAGTTTGTGGCATCCTTTAAAAGGGCATTTGATGTACCGGCTTGCTCCACTTAGGCTGCCAAGCAACTAATGTCCATCCAGCAGGGTACAAGGATGGTTTTGGATTATGCCATAGAGTTTCGTACCCTGGCAGCTGAGGTTGGTTGGAATAATGAGGCTGTCATGGCTGCTTTCTCTAATGGGCTTTCAGATATGGTTACAGATGAGATTGCAGCCCAGGACCACCCCAGAGATTTAGAGGAACTGGTCTCATATTGCATCCTAATTGACTCCCGAATCCATGAGAGACCTTCCTTCAGGGAGCACCTGCATCCATTTAGCCCTGAGCTTTTCTTTCCCACCCATGCGTCCCTCTCTTTCCACGCCTCCTAGTCTCGAGACCTCAGGTGATGTGGAACCCATGCAGCCTGGGTTCACTTGCCTTTCGGTTGAGGAGAGTTCCTTTGGGAGGTGGGAGGGCCTGTGCCTTTACTGTGGTAAGGCAGGGCACCTACTGTGAACTTGCCCCACACGTCTGAGAAATGCCCTGCACCTAAGACTATTGGGTACAGACCTTAGGTGGCATCTCGGCTTCCCCAGTTATTCTTAAGGATACAGTGGAGGGATAGTACCGAGCCTCTATCTCTATGGTCAGATTTTTTATTTATAGATCTCTGTGTAATATGGTGTTTGAGGTTGTGTTAGTTACCATGTAGTGTTTGATGTAATACTCCTGAGTGTTTGTCAAGTGGTTTATGAAAACTTTACTGTATGAGGCAGAGTAATAGTGCAATGTATTCTCTGTTCTATATAGAACAGTAAGTATAAAAGCCTATTGTATGTATGTAAGAGGAAGGTAGAGAGTCCTAAAAGGTAATTTTAGGGATTTAGGCAGTGAGATTAGGAACTGGACCTCCAAGGTAGTATTCTCAGAGATACTACCTGTGCCATGTGCCATGCTACACACATAGAGATTATCCTAACACATATACATGCATATAAAATGGCTGAATCTTAAAGAAAAGAACTATCCCTATGGGTATAGACTCTAAGGGCCCCGTTATACAGATCCTATTGGCAGCTTGTCTCTGTTGTTAGTTGCAATTCAGTCTTGGGTTGATTTTCATGTAACAGAAAACAGAAGAGGGGTAGGGCGAGATAGGTGTAGATCTAACTGTAGAATTGTATTATATTCGTATTCATAGTTTAAAAAGGCATAAATATACAGATAAAATAAAATATAAAGGAGATATTTGAAAACAAGCAATATTATCACAAAGTGTGAAACATAATAAAAAAGATAAGAAATGTAAAATAAAAAGATAGAATAAGATTCACATTAAAAAGTCCGATAGTTTGCAGAATTATTTTTCTTATTCAGCAGCTAAAGAGTGTCTTAATATCATGAGCATATATCAACTGGATGGTAATGAGCAGTACATTTGGATGTTTTTAAAGTGATATGGATATAGGTATCATCGATGTAATCTATTGACGTAACGGTATATTTGGGGCTGCTTGGGTTAACAGCAGGAGTATAAATGTAGTCAGGGATAATTGGTAAGCTTGTGAATTGCAAGTCTTTAGGTTAGGTCCAATTGTGACACAGTTAGAGTAAGAGTGTAGGTGGCCGCTTACTTTAGTCTCCTGACGCGTCTTAGCACTTCGAATACAGATAAGGACTTACTCCGGGAGCTGTGTCCTGCTAGTGCAATTCCTGTGCCATTTCTCCTCTCTGTATGATACCGGTCTTTCCGCTCCTTCCACATTCGGCATTCTTCTCTGCTGGAAGTCAGGTTATCCTTAAGGATAATCCACTAGTCTCCGTTGGGCTTTCTTGGAGCAAGACTTCCATTATTACAGAAACACTCATTGACTCCGGTGCAGCGGGCCTCTTTATTGACAGTGCATTCACCCAGAAGCACTATATTCCATTGCAGCTCCGTACTAGTCCACTTGCCATTGAGCTGATTGATTGCAGATCCCTACAGCCGCCGCAGGTCACACACAAAACTGCTCCTTTGTCTATGGCTGTAGGGGCTCTCCATCACAAAACCTTACAATTCAAGGTGGTCCACTCTCCTCACTATCCTGTGGTCCTGGGTTATCCATGGTTCCACAATCACAATCCCACGTTTGATTGAGTAAGGGCCGAAGTCATAGCATGGTCACCCAACTGTTCCAAGACATGCCTAGCTAAAGTGGTGAAGGTGCTAACCACTCCCCTAGTCTCTTCGCTGCCTGAAGAGTACCAAGAGTTCCATGATGTATTTGATAAGGGCCGGGCTGGTGAGCTCCCACCTCACTGCCCATATGATTGTACCATTGAATTGCAACTGGGTGCCATAGCTCCTCAAGGTTGAGTCTACCCTCTTTCCCTCGCTAAGAATAAGGCCATGGAGGAGTATGTTGCGGATGACCTGTCCTGGGGGTTCATCTGCAAGTCCTTCTCTCCCGCCGGGGCCAGAATCTTCTTTGTGAAGAAAAAGAGTGGAGAACTGAGACCCTATATTGATTACAGGGGGCTCAACCGTATCACGGTCAAAAACACCTACCCAATTCCACTTACTACCAAGCTATTCAGTCGATTTAAAGGGTCCAATGTGTTCACTAAGCTCGACCTGCGAAGGGCGTACAGTTTGATACGGATGAAGGAGGACCACGAATGGAAAACCACGTTTAACACCAGGAGCAGGCATTACGAATACCTTGTAATGCCCTTTTGTCTCTACAATGCTCCCATGGTTTTCCAAGAATTCTTAAATGACGTCCTTCGGGACATGCTCCAACAATGCGTGATGGTATACATAGACGACATTCTGATCCATTCCGCCTCCATGGAAAGCCACCACGCAGATGTAGCCTGAGTTCTGCCAAAATTAATAGAAATTAATCTACTTTGCAAATTAGAAAAGTGTGAGTTCCACCGCAAACAAGTCACCTTCTTGGGGTACATAATTTCAGAAGTCGGTTTCACTATGGACCCTGAGAAACTCTCGAGTGGCTGCAACCAGCAGGTCTCCTCTCTCTTCAACATTTCCTCAGGTTCGCTGATTATTACAGGAAATTTATCCGCAATTTTTCCTCAGTTGTAAAACCCCTTACCAATATGACCAAAAAAGATGGTAACTCCACTTACTGGTCTCCAGAAGCCATCAAAGCATTTGAGGCATTAAAAGTAGCTTTTGCCACAGTACCCAACCTGAGCTTCCATTCATACTTGAGGTCGATGCGTCTGGGACAGGCACTCTCTTGCCTCAATGTCCTACTCCTGAGAGTCAGTTACACCCATGTGGGTATTTCTCGAAGAAGCTAAGTTCTGCGGAATGCAACTATGAAATTGCAAACCAAAAACAAAGAAAAGAGGGGAGAGGCTCATAGTGTAGATATCCAAGGACCATATTTTCAATATCAGAAGATGAATATTTTATACTCACATTTGGAATATGTCATGGAAATGACCATGAAAGCATGTGGAGGATACTCAAACTGCCTCCACACAGATATACGGATTCCGTCACTCAATCCTCCAAAAGACCTCCACTTGAAAAAACAACACAGAAAAAAGGAAGTACAAAGAGAGCTGTACTGTTGATACCACACTGATATATAAATCCAATTGTATCAAATACTCACACTATGTTTCTAACCAGTTTTGATAAATGGCAACCGGTATAAAGGTTCACAGGGATTTTTAGATGATGGTTTTCCCTGCTATAGAATCACTTGGACGGGCATCTCATGATCATTCGGATATTATCCACATGAAAATGGATGGAGACTCAAAAAGCATCAGAAGACCAGTCGAATCCTAACATATAAAATTCACTTGATCAAGCTTTGGAATGAATAGCTCACTGCAGAGATCCTGGTATTGACTTCTCATATACTTGTACAATGTGATAAGATCTCCTCTTAGATGTATTTTCTCTAATAATACCCATATTATTTTTTTAACACTTTCCATGCTAATATTATCAGGATGGGTATATAATGTTACCCACCCACAATTTAATTAAGGGCATTTTGGTAATTAAATAAAAATGAAATCTTTGTTCTTAATAGGATTACTGTAAATCCTCTCTTGTCTGGGTGGCTGGAATGCATTGACTACAATGTCCAAAAAGGCAAGAAAAACTCACTGCACTAAAACACCATGAATATACATATATATGATACCTAGTAAATAATATATGGGAAGCAGCAAGCAAAGAAGGGGTTCTCCAAATCCCCAAACTAGGAAAAAAACCTAGAGCAAGAGCAAAAGAAAAAGCATTCCTGCACTAATCCATAAAGATTGCCCAGAAGTTATAAACCATGTGTTATGTGTGTTTTATACTTTTATGTTGATTAATTTCATACAAATGAGGGTTTTGTAGCATAGTCTGTACAAGACACTTTTACCACACCAAGGTACCTCAATTTCAAGCGAGTCCTATCCAATATATATGTAAATCATAACTATACAATAAATTAAAAAATAAAATTAGACTTTTGTGGAAACTTGTTGATAGTGGTCAATTAAAACCTGATAAACAAATTAAAATCACAAAACCCACCAATCTAATACTTTCTTGTAAAAACTGATACGCTTTTAAAACCGGAAAGATTTGCTACAGGGAATTTAAATTATTTTGTGAATATTTTACAATAAAATTGAAATACTCTCCTCTAATTACTAAGATGACATAGATATACAGAACTAGACCACTAATTTGTTAAATGAGGTGATCTGATGTGATGTGAATGATCCTGATGATTCGGTCATCATACTGAGTGAAAGGACTAACATTTTTACAAATAACATTGTATTCTGAACAAGAAGGAGAGTCAGGTCATTTTATACTCTTCTAGAAATCACAAGTAAAAGTGGTTTAACATTTATTCTACTTTAGTTTTATGGGGGAAATGTAAAACGAAGATGCAAAACTGGCTCTATTGTGAAACAAACTAACTGCAGAAATAAAAATTCCCCAAATTCCCATTCATTTAAAATGGGATATATACTACTTTAAAAGCTTGAGAGCTTGAGATGACTAAATTATCAGGATACCATTGATTTAAAAGGGAATATTTACTACTTTAAAAGCTTGGGAGCTTCATTCTGCATCAAATAACAGAGGTTAAAAGCCCCAGTTGCATTTGTCCTTTATGATGCAGTTGGTTTTCTCTAGTTCTTCTTAATAAATCAGCTGCAATGTTATATTTTAGTGCACCGCTCCATAAAAACTAGCAACACTGAATAATATTAACCTGCTGGGTGCTAGATACATTATCAGTGCATTGTGAATCAATGAATAGGATATGGTTCTAACATCCAAGGGGTTATAGAGCTATGAAAGCATCAAGCCAAAATACTAAAGGTATGTGTAAGTAAATTGGAGTGTACATATAAGAGGTCAAACTAACAAAATAAAACAGATTTAAAAGAATAAGAGAAACTACCATTTTTAATGAAGGCCCCAAAGCAGATCCTATCATTAATTTCTGCCTGTAAGCTGGAGCGGCCTCATTGACCGAAGACCGCTTCAGCTTAAAATGAGAAATCTTCTGTCATTAGAGGAGGCTGGATAGAGGGAGGGGAGCAGAGGAAGAGTGAAAGACTGCAGTACAGACCTGGTAACTGCAGTCTGTCCGGAAGCAGGATGCAGGGAAATATTTTTTTATTAAATTCGGCCAAATAACAATAAAAAAATTAATAATAATACAGTATTCCTCATATGTGCTATATAAACTAACTTTTAAGATAAACGGGTGATAGATCCCCTTTAACCACAAAAGACTATACCTATTGTATTATTATACTGGGACAGTTTATCGGATCCATTACTGTGTATTTAGAATTTGACAGATTTAGCCCTATTTGGGCATTTATACTGCCTGTATTGGATGTTACCATTTTATACTGTATTATTAGCTTGTATATTATTGGTCTATAAGTGTCGTCAGTATTCTTTTGGTACCAGAACGATTTATATTTTGCATATGTTTGGTGTGTCATTAGTGCTTATTCTACTCCATATTTGAATATATTCATACATTTTATATAATTACAGAATCCAATTCAACTCAATATAATACCTATACCTGTGCATTTTGTTTTGTAAACAGGCTGACATTTTTAGAGATTTTTGATGTAGTAGCTGAGGAATTTCATCTCAGCAGTGATTTGTTCTCTGATTTGGTCAGATAAAGCTGCATAATAACTTAGGTACAGAAAATCAACTCTCCTCACCTTCTTAGGCTGCTAAAACCACCAGAGAATATGAATGACTAATCATGCAAATCATTTTAAGGCAGAAGCTTCCACTGAGGGGAAGTCTTGGAAGGAGTAAAAGTCCTATTTTAAAGAAAATCAAGAAAAAAAAAGTATAAAATTAAGGAAGCTTTTCCTTTTTTAAACACTACCTAAAATTGTTTTTAAAGTGATAGGCCAGCTATATCTCAGTGTACAAGTTGCCAAGTGTTTGCACGTCTGAGACAGCTGTTCCAGTGTGCATAACTCTGTAGCGGATGTGAGCAAGTAGCGGCTTTGGAAGCTCAAGTTAGAGATCTGGGGCTTGATTCTATTGCAGGAGATAAATGTTACCACCCGTTTTATCAAACATTTTCCTATTGAAGTCTATGGGGAAACCTGTAAAAGAGGAGCAGATAGGTAACTGGGTTAAAGCTAGACATAGCAAGGAGGGACTGAGGAATAGGGAAAACATGCCTGTATTTACTCACCATAACAGATTTGCTACATTGATTGATGATCCTGGGGTTTTCGGCATAGGAATGTTGTTGCTGAATATGACTTTTCTCTCTAAAAGGTGGAAGAACAGCCCCTCTAGCACATGTGGGATCCGTGACTCAGGCAGACCTAGCCAGATGATGGTGGTAGGGGATGCCATAATCTGGAAGACAGATAGAGTAACCTGTTTGTTACAAATAGAAGTTTGGAATTTCAGAATAAAGACAAACACTGAAGTGAAATGCAGTTTATTTAAACATGCAATAATTAAACAAGTTATGGCCAGAGTTCACACAAGTATGACAGCATACCAACTCCAGGGGATTTAAAAAGGGAGAGAGATCTGCCAGAGTTTACACGACTCTGGTGTATATAAAAAGAGACATACAATAAAGCAAGTTACTTATCTATCCACTGGAGCAAAACATCAGTGTGGGAGAGCCTTTCCACACTAACTCTGTAGTATCGTTACACAGGTGAATAGCCCGACAGACCTGACGGCCCAAATGGCTAAACAGCAACACACAAGTTTGGATGAGGTAATAATCTCTACCTCTCAGACTTGAGACCAGGTGCAATATTTCCTAGTCTCCAATGGCTCTAAACACTGTTGTCTTGATTACAGGTTAAAATACAGGCTACGCCCTAAGATGTCTAAAACTACGCATGCGTATGTGCTTGGTTATATAACACTGAGTATAGGAGACATCTACAAATTACTCTCATAAACATCACATGGCATCACAGTGCCTGCCTCTCTGCTGTTGCTAAACTAATGCAGAGCATTAACCCCCAACTGACCGTGAGGAGAACACCAAAAACCATCCCTTACACTGTTGCCAGGATTGCTATAATTGAAGAGTTTTCCATCTACCAGGTGCTCTGGTTAAACATGTGGCAGATCAGGCTGATAGATTGTTGGGAGAGACTGAGCATGACCTGGATGTCATGAGTCCATTAAGAATAATTTCAGGGATTTGGGTTATAATCTTAAGCAAAGGATCGCTAAGTATTTTCTGAAATAATACCTGTGTCAAAAGCTACATCAGAAAGGCATTGGGAGATTAATGAGTTAAATGTGTGGCTAAAGACTTAGGGAGAAGATACACTAACATGTTATAAAGATGTGATAAAGTAGATAAAGTTATATAATTTCTCCACTTCCTGTGCTATTCTATGGAGCCTATGCACTAAGATCTATCAAGCTGGAGAGATGTTAGTGCATAGGCTCAGCAGAATAACATAGGCATTGAAGAAATGATATCACTGTTGAAGTTATCGTCTCTTTATCACCTTTTTATCACACCTTAGTATATAACTAATATGATTTAACCAGCAGGGGTTTTGGTTTCTAGAGCAATGGGCTGAGTTTTCTGGTGGATTATCTTTACAGTAGAGATGGATTGCACCTTAGTGGAAAGGGGATAATGTGCTAGGGGTTAGGATGGCTAAAGTGCTGGATGAGACTTTGTACTAGGAAATGGAGAGTGATGTAACACAGTATAGGGTAGGCAGTGTAAATGAGGAAATGAAATCAGAGAAGGGGCTTAGGGCAGAGAGGGGGATGCACTAGTTCATCTACTCGGGAGGTGCCTATGTTAGATCTTAAAATTTATAAATGTAAATGCACATAGTCTGGCTCATAAGATGGGAGAATTGGAATTGATTGCAGTGAATGAGCAGTATAATCTAATTGGTGTGACTGAAACCCGGTCAGATGATACACATGACTGGGCAGTCAATCTAAGTGGTTATTTGATTTTTAAGAGGGATATAGTTAGTAAAAGAGGTGGGAGGTATGTCTAATGCCTATATGTAAAGCATGTCTTAAAACCTAGGATAAGTGAAGATATTAATGAAGAGTCCAGTGAGAACATCGGGGGCATATATAACAAAATATTTTAATGGGAATTTTCTAGAAGCCACCTAATATTGAGGAGTTTGAAGAAGACCAACTGTTACTACAAATGGAAAAAGCTTTTCAGTTAAGAAATGAAGTCATTATGGGTGATTTCAACTACCCTAAAACTGAGTGGAGAAATATGTCTTCCAGCAAAACAAAGGGTAATAATTTTTTAAGTATAGTTAATGACAATTTCATGTCAAAACTAGTAGAGGAGCCAACTAGAAAAGAGGATTTTCTGGACCTAGTGGTCTCAAACAACTCTGAAACTATAAACAATAAAGAAATTAAGGAACACTTACACTTGAAATGTGTTATTATAAACCAATTAGAAACCTTAGAAAGAAGTGTAAACCAAAAACATTCAACTTCAAAAAGGCTTATTTTATAATGCCAAAATCAGTATTAAAAGAGATTTTAATAGGATGTAATCTTCAAAAATAAAAATGTATAAGAAAGATGGAATTTGTTTCATTACATACCATTGGGGAATAAATATAAAAGGAGTAAATTAAGACCAATATGGTTTAATAAAGAGATTTTCAGGGAAATTAGAAGAGAGCAGCAAGCTTTTAAACTGTCATAAGTCATAAGGGTCAAATGCATTGTTAAAAAATATAAAGAATGTAATACAAACTGCAAACAAGGAATTAGGCTAGCTAAAACTGAAAATGAAAAAAATATTGCAAAAGAGAACAAGATAAATTCTAAGCAATTCTACAAGTATATAAATATCAAAAAAATTTAAATTGATATTGGATTCTTAAATCTGAGTCAGAGGAATTCATTATTGAGTACCCAATGGTACTTCAGCAACTTAGTTCACTATTAGCAATACCCTTATATTTAATATTTATTATGTTTAGACTTCAGTTGTTGTTCTTATTCTAGGTATATGATTGATTTATACTTCTTTGCAATTGCTTCAGAGGTATTCAGAGTCAGAAGTCTAATCATTAAGATGTTAAGTTGTCCAGGTTTATTATATATCCCCTTTTGATATACTTGGTGTGCTCCAGAATCACAGCAATGCTGCTTAGTACATCAGCCTCACTATCTAATATAAGATCCTGCTACATAGGAAATACAAGGGAAATGTGACAGCATTCAAATCCCCATTTGAATAATTGAAATTTTCCAAATGTCCTCTATATTGCAGTTGATCTGCTCCAGAATTGCATCTCTTACTGAATATGGCTGTTTATGGGCTATTACACTCTATGTGAAATATATGCTTAGTAACAGAGTGCATCAGGTTTATGAAAGCAAGAACCAATTGCATTTGATTGCATTTCTTATACTCTAATGTGCTGATTTTTTAGTTGTTACCTTTATGTGTTAAAAAAGCTATACATTTCTACTTGATCTGTTCAATTAATATTCTGAAAATAAAGTACAAATAAAGAATAACAATAACATGTACATCTTCTAAAAGGTATGTACAATATGACAATATGTATAACAGTTTGCTAAAAATTCCAGGATTTTTCTTTTTCCTCTTTAAGGGCTTGATTTAAAGGCAGCCAACACCAAAGAAAACAGGTGATGGCATTTTTTCAAGCATGGTAAGCGATTTAATGACCAGTGCTATGGAAAAATGGCAGCAAAAAAACCCTACCGGACACTAAATTTAGATGAGTTGTGGCCCATTGAAAATAAAAAGAATGCCACAAGTTGCGATTTAACCCCTTAAGGACCTCCGTGCACGCTGCTATCATTAATTTCAGGCTGAGACTGAGCGCTCCAAGACCGGGGCGTTCAGTCTCAGCCCTTCTTGCTTGTGCTGGTTCATGTGATCGCCGTAGCAGCGATCACATGTACCGGCATTCTGAGAGTCAGAGGCAGTACAGAAAACATGCTGTCTCTGCGTGTCTCCTCTGCCTCTGTCTCCCTTGCTATCAAAGTACGGGAGAGAGAAACAGAAAGGAGACACCTAGGGGAAGAAGTAAATACATCAGCTGGTGGTATTAACCTCTTCACTGCTGGTGCAGGAGGCTGGCTAAATGCAGGTCAATTTCTGACCTGCAATGATACTTTTTTTTTTTTTCTTTAAACACAACACACTTTTTTTTTTTTACAAAAAAAATTTTATTAAAAAAAAATCTCATTAAACAATTTTGCAAGTGTGATTGTTGTGGAGCCATGTAAAACACTTATACACACTGCCAAATGTCAGGGATAAAAAAGTGACAAAATAGGGTGGGAAAAAGGGACATGGGGATTTTCACCCAGGGGGGACAGTGACCACTTTAAACTGCACATTTTGTAGGTATGACTGACCGGTCATACCTTTCATGCAGTCACCATAAAAAGTTAGCCCTTTGTGCCCAATTGATCCCAAGAGAAAAAACAATTTTTTTTTTTTTTTTACATTTTTTTACCTTTTTTTTTTTTTATTTTAATAAAGTAAATGGTGGGTTATCCATATAAGTAGGGTATCAAATGAAAGCCCTACTCGTGCTTAAAAAAACAGTATATAATTTATGGGGTTGGACTAAAAGCCTAATAGGGAAAACACTGTTGAACAAAGACATAGTCAAAAAGGTCAGAATTGCTCCGGTCCTTAAGGGAAAACAACCTCAGATTTTCCCAGTCCTTAAATGGTTAATATTCTGCATTAGCCCTAAAGATCCAATAAGGGACTCAGTGTAGCGCACAAAATTTAAGAACCAGGTTTTTTTTTTCTGCTAAAGGATCTTGTCGGATCTTTAGCCAGCCGACACAGCTAATGAAAGGCAAAAAAAAAAACCTAAGTCCCCAGTGGATGTATTGATATAGGGCCCTAAGCCCCACATCAATACATCCAAAGTACCTAAAACGTTTTCAGAGTTGGTAGAATTAACCCTATGAGTGCCAGTGGGTTTAATTATCCTACCGGCACTCATAGGGTTAACCCAACTAAGTAGCAATCACATAAAAAGTAACACTTGCTATTAATCCTGAGCCTTCAATATCCTGGTCATCTACTGACCATCTGTTTTGTTTTTTCTCTTCTGTCTTCTGAATACAGACTGAAGATAGAAGGAGACAAACAGTGGATGATAGGACATTTTAACACATATAAGTGCTTGACAGTATGTCAGGCACCAGTAGTTAACTTTTTCTTTTGAAGTTCCTATTATTGCTGCTATTTAGCAGCATTTTGGGAACTTACTGCAAAAAACGGACATTTAGTCACAAGACCATTTCTGTGGCCTAACGTCAATTCTGCTTTTAGCTTTGAATACCGACTTAGACATTTTATTATGTCAGTCGGTACTCAATTTCGCCCTATCACAAATTTATCGCATTCCTCTAAATCGAGCCCTAAGATGTATTGTACCAGCCAGACTTTCTAGGCCAAGAAACATTAGACCCTATGCCCCCAAAAATGAGAAGCTTTGTATCACTGAGGGTGGTAATATTTATAAAAATGTCCATTGATTTAAAGGGATAGTAATGTTTCATAATAAAGGCAGCTCTAATTAATCATCATAGTATTTGGACTTTGGTGAGTGTTATTTCAATTCTGTCAGAGTTGTAGTTCAAGAGTAATTCAATGACAAAATTTCCCCCTCCCGTCCTTTTTACTGATGTAACACTGTTCAGCCAGAGCAGAAGGGAGGTGCCCAGGTAGACTGCAGAGAGGGACAAATTCAATTAAAATAAGGGAAAAACCTGAAAAACTTGTCAAGGTGGGCAGGGCTTTCATTGTTCTAATAGAAAGAAAATTGTCCCCTTCTGTTATCTGTCTGGTCTTACAACCAGATTCCACATCTGAGAAGAGATTGTTTACAGTAGGTAAAAGGGGCGGGAGGGGAAACTTTGCTTGTGAATATCTCTCAAACCATAAAGGTTTGAGAAATAAGACTTATATCATTCTTCATGTTTTTTTAATGCCTACAAAATAAAATAAAGATAAAACAAAGTATTACTATCCCTTTAAGTGGGGCTTTTGACCTCTTGAATGCTAGAGAGGTCTCCAATGCATTGCTTCACAGTAAGATGTTAACATCCACATTTAGATCAATGGAACTTTTTTATTCCTCTGTTATGGTGTAGTTATATATATTATAATCCGCTAAGGATGTTTGTCAGAAGCCATCTTGCGCAGTACAGACTTCCTGTGCCACAGCTGATACGGAGAGGGGTGCTCCGAATTCAGACCGGAGTCCTCTCTTTCCGCTTGGTCCCAGGAAGGTGCACAGAGAGGGCTACGGTCTGAATTGGGAGTGCCCTGCTCTGTATCAGCCGTGGCACTTTCGAGCAGTCAGTACAGTGCATGGCTGCAGCTCCACCAGTGTTGGCCCATGTACACGGGCTTTAAAACTAGTTACGTCATAAATGAATGCATCAAATATTGTCTTATTTAAAGTGATGTTTTAGCTTTTCAACTGCTTTACAAACATTTTAAAATATTAAAGTTTCCTAAAAGATTACACAAACACTTTTAAACCTATGAAAAATATATTGAAATATATTTAGCTGTTAAAGATATCTCGGTGCTTCAGATAGTATACTTATACAATCATATTTAACTGTACGACTATACAACATTTTTAGAAATCCAGTCACAAATAGAGAAATAAAATCCATACAACGTAATTGTCAACAATTATTGCAGATATGCAGTCTATTGTATTTATGGGTCATTTCTACATATGTTTTTCAGCTCTGGATCCAACAAAAGATCCATGTTTAAAAGTGAAATGCAGTCGCCATAAAGTTTGCATTGCACAGGACCAGGAGAATGCAGTGTGCATCAGTCACAGACGGCTTACCAATAGGTAGGTTTGTTTTACCTTAATTTTCCAAAATGCTATGCATTTTCATCTTATTTTAATACACTATAGGTTATTATTTATGTTTGAACTTTAAAAATACACAATGACTTATTAAGGCTAAATATGTAATCTATTTTGGTGTAAAAAGCCTGAAAAATTATTCCAAGTTACCAAAAATGACCCTTTCCAGGCCTTTCAATGAGATGGTTCATAAGACTGAAATATAATTTGAGGTAGTAAAATTTACTTTTAATTCAACTGATACTATTATTATTTTTTTTTTACTTATTAACTCATTGGATGCTAGAGATATCTCAAACACATTCCAAAGCAATGTTGGAGGCATCTTTAACTTATTGGGGAGGATAATTTATACATTTTTATATTGCAGCTTTAATCGGATTTCATTGTCATGCTCTCCTGTGTTATTTCAAACAGTGATGTTTTTTATAAAAACACTCCCACAATGTCCACCCTTTGGTGAATGCAGAACAAAGTGACCGCTTTGTCATACAAAAAGCTTTGTACATACAGTAGACATTAGGGTTCAGAAATGCACAAAAACAGTTCCATGAGCATTTTGTAGTGTGTAATTCTATTTGGACAAATGTGTTTGAGTCCCCTTCAGTCTCATAATGCTTCATATATATAGACAGTCCCTGACTTACTTTGCATTTTCTCATTATTGTTCACAGCAGTAAAGCAAGTCAACTGAAATATTAATTAACATGAAAGCAGATATTGGGCCTCTTAAAACTGAGACAGGGGACTTAATTAGTGAGGATAAGGAGATGATAGACACATGAATCAATTTATTTTCTTCTGCATATACTAAGCAAGCTAAGATGATAGCCATTGTGCAGATGAAGATAATCACAGTATTTGCTCATTTTTGTACATAGCATACTAGACAAAGTCTAAATTCTTTGCCTCGGGATGTTGTGCTTGCAGATAATGCAACTGCATTCAAAAAAGCAATGGATGCCTATCTAGCACAGAACAATATTGATAGTTATGACAGATGGTTTTAGAGCAGATAGGATATTGATCCGGGGAACTATTTGACTACCAATTGGAGTCAAGAAGGAATAATTCCCCCCACAAACACACTTGGGACTAGATTGGAAATTGCTCCAGAGGGCTTTTTTTTTCCTTCCTCTGGATCAACGGGGGTGTTTTTGGCATGGGCTGGACTTGATGGACGCATGTCTTTTTTCAGCCTTATCTACTATGTTACTATGTAAAAAAAAAAGGAGAAAGGTGAATAAAGCACCTAGACCCAATAGAAATTACCCAAGGGTACTTAGGGAGCTGAGTTAGGTAACGACAAGGCCTAATCTTTAATGATTCCCTTTTAACAATAGTACAATTATTCAAAAAGGGGTCAAGATCTATGACTGAAAATTATAATCCTGTACTTCATCATGGGGAATATACCAGAATGATTACCAGGTGATATATTCAGGATGATGTGTTGCATAACACTATTAGTAATAGGCACACATTGGGTTTATGAATGATAGATCATAACAAACACATTTATTTGTATATTCTATGACAGAGTAAATAGTAACTTTGACCATGGCCCAGCTGTGTATGTAGTATACTTGGATTTTGCAAAAGACCTGGATATTGTGCCTCACAAGTGGTTATGTTATAAATTAAAAGGGATTTGTTGGGATATTTGATTACCAAGACTCTGTCTAAATGATAGACTGCAGAGAGTTTTTGTTTCTTATGTATGTGGTGTGACTCATGGATCAGTCCTGGGCCCAATTTTTTTTTAACTTTGTTATAACGGACCTTGAAGAGAATATTGAAAGTAATATATTAATATTTGCTAATGACATAAACCTATTTAAGGAAATACACACACACTGTTTTTTTTCTCTGCTGAAATAGTTGGCTAGCTGGGTGAATCAGCAGATTAGTGTCATATAAATATAGGATTATTTATTTAGGTTGTAAAAAAATGAATGCTGTATATAAACTAATTGATGAAAATGATTAAATACATGAGTAGTCCTTGTTGTTGAAATTTTTGGGAGAACCTGAGGACAATAGACCTCACAAAAGTATGCAGCACTAGTCAGCTGCAGCAAACAAAACAGTAAGTACATTTTATTTCTTTTTCTGTTGCTAAAGAGGCAATAAAGGGTCATTGTAAATGTATCTTAAGCTATAGGTAGTGTCCTGAGAGCTATGGTAGCCAAATTCCCATAACTCAAAAGCAGGAACTGGGGAAAGTCAGTTCTTCACTTGTTGGAGAGCATACAACATTGAAGCTTGGTGTCAGTGAAATCACCAGCAATGGGCTTGAATAAGGAGAATTATTCCTATGTCCCTGCATTGCTCCACCCCCCCCCCACCCCGCACGCCCTGTGCGTTTATTGGATATTACTCAAATACTCGGTGTATTTTTACTCTGTACAGTACACATCTGATAGAGTGTGATAGCTTGCCTTAACACTCAATGAAATTCTCAATGTCAGCCCCAGTCACCTGTCTGTCATCTAATATATTTCTTTGATTATTTATTTATTTATTTCTCTGTCGTCCAATACAGGTTACTGGTAACTTTGGGTAGGCGATCAGCCCCTTTATTAGGCAGGAACAATTCTGAGAAGTGACTGCTGGGTGCAGCCTACCTCCTCTCCTTAGCTTGCAGCTAGCCAATCCCCAACCAGTAAGATTTGTTCCTTTATTGAAGACACAAGCAAGAGAACAGTTCTGCTATAGTTTTAGCTTTTTTATTATTTTCTGTTAGATATGGAATACCACCATTAGGCGGATTACCATCACTGACAATTCCCATCACCCAAATGTGGATAGCTCAGTTTATCAGGTGCTTTTGTGGACCTAAGTCCTGGAGGGAAAATCTTGGTTGCAAGTTCTTTCCCCAGGAGTTGCCCACTGAGGCTTCTTCTTGATATATGGTAATCTGAAGACAGAAGACATGCTGAAAAAGGGGAGCACCCTTTGAGTGCTGAGGTCCACATGTCCCATGCTTCCACTCCGCACAGGGGTCTCATTTGGAGTTCCTCTTACCTACTGATGTACTCATTGGGTTTATTCTGTATGTCTGTGAGATGTTTGGAGCAAGTTTCTGTGGTAACTTAACACTTTTGCTGCTGGTTAGAGATGGCTCATGTTGTTGGTTTTCCCTTACTCTGTCATCCGGTCAACGTTCTGGGGATTTTGGGGGGCTCTGGGCACTGTTGGGGTACTCTCTCAGCGAAACTATGTTTCAAATGAGCACTTGCTTTGAGCGCTCGGTTCCGATTGCCTCCCGTTGCGGCAGCCATTTTGTGTATCCGCAGATCGAGCATCCTACGCAGGGCTTGGACTCTCCTTCTCTCCTCAGCAGTTTAACCCTTCGCCTACCAGATAAGTCTAAATTACCATTTCTGGCATGCATTAATTATCATACACGCTTTATTGTGGGTGTTTTGATACTTTCACCGTTTTGACTCTGTGAGAATGTCTACGCCGTTAGACCTTGGGGCTAAACATAAGACTAAGGATACTGGGGTGTCTGTGTCCCCCATTGCTCATCGCTCCTCATGTCAATCAGGGTTACCTAGAGAATACTCAGGTCATATTTCCCAGCATGCGCTGCTGCCCCTGAATCCCCTGCTGGGGCCTCCAGCCATGCACTAGAGCCAATATGGATGTAAGAGTTTAAGGCTACTACCAGGGACCTCCAGTCCACCTTCCAACTCTTTCCATCCACTTTATAGGGGGTCTTCAACTCGTTACAGACCCCCGCCCCTATGAGATCTTCCCTGCCTAAACCGCCGGGTCTACCTGATGTTTCTGATTCCTCTGAGGAGGAATTATTGGTGGACTCTGATGATGATGACTGTTCAGCTGTTGCTTCATCTCAGTTTTTTGGGGACCCCTTCGAGGTGGACCCCATTCCCTCGTCTGAGGGCCTGGTCAGGGCTGTGTTGTCCACCCTGAACATTCCATTGCTGCAGGAGGTGTCTTCTGACCCCTCTGATGTTTCCCAGGAGCCTGTTAGGCCCCATGCCTGCTTTCCACCTAATCCCACCCTTAACCGCTTGGTGTCAGAGGAGTGGAAATTTCCAGACAAGAAACCATCTGTGTCTAAAAAGTTTGCTAAACTTTATCCGTTTTCTGAAATGGCCTTTACTCAGTGGGTTCATCCCCCCAAAGTGGTTGCCCCAGTTTCCAGGCTTTCTAAGTCAACTGCCTTGCCAGTGGCTGACGCCTCTGCTCTTAAAGACTGGACTGACAAGATGCTTCAGACCTCTCTAGGCTATTTTTGCGACAGCGGGCTCTGCTCTTCGCCCTACCTTTGCGACCGCATGGATAAAGAGGACTGTGGCTGTTTGGACTAAACAGCTCAATTCTGCTGTCCGTCAGGGATCCCTACTTCTGACATGTTGCGTCTTCTCGCTAACATTGCTGAGGCTCAGCATTATGTCTCTGCTGCCCTGTTTGATGCTGTGCATATGGTAGCCATGGCATCTACCATGTCTGTGGTAGCCAGAAGGGCTCTTTGGCTTAAGATCTTCTTAGAGGCTGACATGGCCTCTAAGAAGGCTCTGCTGTATTTGCCTTTTCAGGATTCTTCCCTGTTTGGGCCTGAACTCAAGGATCGTATCAACGAGGCCACTGGAAGGAAAAGTTCTCAACTGCCAGTGGTCCTGAGGAAGAAGGCACCTGTTAAAAGGAATCGGCTTTTTCGTTACTTTCAGGTAGACTTGTGCCAAGCGACCCGGACGGTCCCTCAGTCTCAGCGTTCCTCATCCAAGCCTAAGCAGCAATGGGGATCCAAGTCCTCCACAAAGCCCAAGGCTTAGAAACCTTCTTCTGCATGACTCACCAAACCCGGGTCCCCACCTGCAGGTAGGTGGCCGTCTACGCCACTACCTTTCAGCTTGGCAGGCCTCTGTGGTGGACCCGTGGGTTTTACAAGTGGTGGGCTCAGCATATAGGATTCCCTTCACCTCTCTTCCTCCTCCAAGGACCTTTGTTTCTCTTTCAACCCTTGGGAGCAGAAGAGAAATGCCTTTTCAAGGAAGCGATACAGGCCCTTCTGGACAAGGTGGTCCTGGAGCCAGTTCCCCCTCAGGAGAGGGGCTTGGGATTCTATTCCAACCTCTTTGTGGTTTCCAAGAAGGATTGAGGCTGTCGCCCCATTTTGGATCTGAAGGATCTCAACTCCTTTGTGTTCAGGTCCCAATACAGCTGGAGTCTCTGCGCACAGTGATAGCGTCCATGTCTCCTGTGGAGTTTCTGGCCTCTTTGGGTCTTCAGGATGCCTATCTACGCATCACCATTCATCCAGAGAGTCGGCAGTATCTCCTCTTTGCCTGCAAAAACGAGCACTTCCAGTTCTCTGCCCTTCTCTTTGGCCTGACCATGGCTTCTCAAGTCTTCAACAGAGTCCTAGGAGCTTTTATATCTGTCTTACATCAGAACGGCATCAGGGTGACTCCATAAATGGACGACCTCCTTCTGAAGGCCTCGTCTCTGGAAATCCTTCTCCAGCAGGTGCAGGACTGCATTCATGCTCTCTCCCGTTTCGGGTGGATCATCATCTTGGACAAGCCAGACCTTGTTCCTTCTCAGAAGATGGCCTTTCTAGGTCTCCTCCTCGACACTCAGAGGGGGATGGTGTTTCTGACAGATGAAGTTGCTCATCAGATAGCACTAAAGGTCCAAGCTATCATGTCTCAGGATCCAGTTCTAGCCAAGAAGTTGTCATCCTT
This sequence comes from Rhinophrynus dorsalis, assembly GCA_037306005.1. Taxonomy (NCBI): domain Eukaryota; kingdom Metazoa; phylum Chordata; class Amphibia; order Anura; family Rhinophrynidae; genus Rhinophrynus; species Rhinophrynus dorsalis. The sequence goes on from CM074718.1 coordinate 136,098,761, forward strand.
GGTGGGGAAGTTCATTTCCACCACAGAAGCAGTTCCGTTTGCCATGGCTCACACCAGAGAACTTCAGAGGTTTCTGATCCTGGCCTGCAAGGGCCATCCAAATCTCCTGGAATGATCCCTGCCTCTCCCTCTTCAAGTGGAGCAGAGTCTCTCGTGGTGGCTTAACCTGAACAATCTCCTGAAAGGTCGCCCCATCCTGGTGCCCTTCTGGACCGCAATGGATGCCAGCCTCTCCGGTTGGGGAGCAGTGTTGGGGCACTTGAATTTTCAGGGAAAGTGGTCTCAGGAGGAATCTCTCCTTTCCATCAATGTCTTGGAGCTTCAGCCCGATATTTCATGCCCTACTTCACTGGACACGACAACTGGAGGATTGCCCGGTCAGGGTGCAGTCAGATAAAGCACAGCTGTAGCCTACATCAACAAGCAAGGCAGCACAAGAAGTCTGGCAGCTTGGCTAGAGGTCAAGGCTATTTTGTCTTGGGCAGAGGAGTCTGTCCCTGCCATCTCTGCAGTTATTTCTGGCGCAGGCAACGTTCTGGCAGACTTCCTCGTCGACACACAGTGGACAGCGGAGAGTGGGAGCTGCATCCAGAGGTGTTCAACCTCATCATCCAGCAGTGAGGTCTTCCATGCACATGCATCAACCTGATGGCAACCAGGCACAACAGGAAGGTTCCAACATTCTGCTCTCGCTGGGCGGATCCCATGTATCACGGTGCCCATGCTCCTGGCCGCAGGTGGTGACATTATTAGTTCCTGGTTCACTGCCTCTCTTTTATTGGTTATGTGATCTTGACTACACCCAGGGCCAGCCTTTATATACCCTGTCATAACAATACTTGGGCACCCTTTCATGGTGTACCTGTTCCTGATGTTAGTTCCTGTTTATGCTCTGCTCGTGTATGACCCGGCCTGTCTGACAACGTTCCTGTGCTTCCTGAGTTGCTGATTCCTGTTGCTGACTGATCTGGCTGAGAACCCTCTCTGTTGCTGACTGACCTGGCTGAGAACCCACTCCGTTGCTGACTGATCTGGCTGAGAACCCGCTCCTTTGCTGCCTGATCTGGCTGAGAACCTGCTACGTTGCTGACTGATCTGGCTGAGAACCCGCTCCATTGCTGACTGATCTGGCTGTGTTTCTGACCTGGCTGAGTACCGTTACATTGCTGATCGATCTGGCTACTGAACCCGCACTGCTGCCTAGTCTGTTGCTCTCCCACTGTAGTATGCCACGTGATGCTTCCGTTATCTTGCCGACCTTAGGCTGAGCACTTGTGCTATAGCCGCTTACACTGGTTAACCGCCATAGGCGGTGTGCACATGCGAAGTACTGGTTCAGTGCTGCATAGCTCTGACTGTGTTACTCTGTGATCCATACTTGTTCTCCACTCCGCATATTCTAGCTGGGCTCACTCCCTGTGGGAGTTGCAGACTTTCCTCTGGGCGTTACCTCGGGAACCTTTCATTGCCTAGATCCTCTAGGCAGGGTCATTGCTCGCTTGCTTCCTGCAGTAGCCGCAAGGCTCAAGAGCCAGCTGTTGAGTGACATTACATCTTTGCACCTTGTGCTGGGACACTGGTTGCCTTCCGTGTTGTGCTGCCTCGATCCACCCCTAGCGTTCTAGGGTCTCTCCTACCAGTAACGGTTGCCTTGGTTATGCTGTGACCCTAGGGAGCTAGGCTTGGTTTCCGGAGCTTCAGGACCTCTCAGTGGCGGAACCTCTTCGACTCCCCCTCCCGGCCGGACCTTCTTCTACAGGGTTACCTCTGGAAGGAAGACGTTCATCGTCTGGCTTTGACTGTATGGAGATTGAATCCTCAGTTTTGGGGATTTTCTTCTGGTGTGGTGGCTACTATGCTTAGCACCCGTAACCCTGTTTCCTCTAAGGCCTACCATCGTGCTTGGTCTACCTTTCTATCTTGGTGTGCTGACAAAGACCTGTCTCAGGATATTGACCTTCCTACAGTTCTTTCCTTCCTCCAGGATGGTGTGGATAAGGATCTCAGGCTGAGTTCTCTTAAGGTTCAGACTTCTGTGCTCTCTGTCTTTTTTCAGAGGCGTCTTGCTATCATTCCTGATGTCAAGGTTTTCTTCCAGAGTGTTGCTCATACCCGTCCGTTGTTTAAGTCCCTCTCCTCAGCGTGATCTTAACCTGGTTCTGGGGGTACTTCAGTGTCCTTCCTTTGAGTCCTTGGCTACCATTCTCCTACATATGCTGACGTGTATGATGGCCTTTCTCCTGGTGATTGTTTCTGTTCGCTGAGTTGAGGAGCTGCATGCCCTGTTTTGTAGACCACCCTTTTTGGTTTTTCACAAGGACAAGGAGGTGCTTCACACCTCACAAGAGTTCCTCCTGAAGGTGGTGTCTGAGTTCCACATCAGTCAGGAGATTGTGGTTCCTTCCTTCTGTCCTAACCCGACTTCTGATAAAGAGAGGGATCTTCATCTTTTGGATGTTGTGCGCTGTCTCAAGTTCTATGTGCATCGCACTGAGTCATTGAGGGAGTCTGACACTCTGTTGTCATTCCTGAGGGTTCTAGGGGAGGGAAGCCTGCTTCCAAGGTTACCATCACTTCTTGGATCAAGTCCACAATTCTTAATGCTTACGAACTTCGGAAGAAGCCTGTCCCCTTCAGGGTTATGGCTCATTCTGCAAGGTCTTTTCGGGCTTCTTGGGCCTACAAGAACCAGGCCTCAGCTGATCAGTTGTGCAAGGCAGCACTTGGTCATCTGTGCACACCTTTTCTAAACACTATCATGTGGATGTGCTGGCAACGGCTGATGCCAGTTTTGGGAGGGAGATCCTGGAGGCAGCCTTGCCTATCTAGGATCTCTCTTTGTCTCTCAGTACTCTTTCACTTTTGAGCCCTGCTGGCTCTAGTTTAGTGTACTGTGCAGCAGTTCATGGGGTTTGTTTTACCGTTGTTCAGTGTCCGTCGACACTTTGTGGTAAGTGTTGAGCTATTTATGATCTGTAGGTTCATTCGTGCTCTGGTGACATTGGGAGCCTGCGCCTGGTCCTTGCCTTTCTTCCCGCCCTGGGGAACTTAATGGTTGGACATCCCAAAGTTACCAGTAACCTCTATTGGGCGACAGAGAAAGTAGAATTTTAGTCTTACCTGTTAAATCCTTTTCTCTTAGTCCATATAGGTTACTGGTCTTCCACCCTGTCAAGGGACCATGCTTGGCTCTCCTGTGGCAGAACGTGGGGGTCCTTTTGGGTTCATGCTCACAGGAGTCTCCACTTACCTTTCTGCTACCTAGTCTGCAAATCTTACTGGTTGGGGATTGGTTAGCTGCAAGCTAAGGAGAGGAGGTAGGCTCTACCCAGCAGTCACTTCTTAGAATTGTTCCTGCCTAATAAAGGGGCTGATCGCCTACCCAAAGTTACCAATAACCTGTATGGACTAAGAGAAAAGGATTTAACAGGTAAGACTAAAATCCTATTTTATTATTTTTTATTTATTATTATTTTTTAAGTTATAACTGAAAACAAAATCAACAACTTCTTTCCCCAGACTTCCCCAGCACAGAGACAATAACAGCCAGATCATCAAGCAAACTGGACCTCAAATTAGGGGTATTTGGGGGTCAACTTCCTTCCTCCCTTCTTCTCCACAAATGTTCTACCTAAAAGACTCTCTAAACTAAGCTTCAGTTGCCTTTTTTTGCCTACATTATTTAGCTCAAAAGCATGCTGCTTTCTCCTCTCACAAACACAGAATGGTATGCTGTTAGAGCCTGATACCCTTTTATATGCCTGCAGGAAAATTAGAGAAAACTTTCATGTGGTGGGGAAACATTTTTATTCCCATTGATTTCAATGCAAAGAGCTAGGTGAAAAAAGAGGGAAACCATCACTTTTCTCAGGAAATTATTTGCCAAGTGGGAAGTGCCATTATTGGCTGATTTGACGTGTACATTTTCACCCATCCCCTCAGTGTGTTTGTTGGACCTTAGTATAGACAGACTGCCTTTTTTCTTTAGAAAATGATAGTTCCATGAGCTTAGAGACAACTTGCACCACCAAGGATACACTGAATAGGTGATCAACTCTCACCGTCTGGTGCTTTTCTCAGTAGTACATTTAAGATGTCTGCTGCATTTTTCACTTTAATTCTTCACCCAACTTGTTAGCCATTAATTGGCCACTCATTGTCTCATGTAGTCATGTGTCGGTACCTCCTCTGATGTATTTTGCAGAGATAACTCTCTACTTCCTCTAAGCAAAAAGTTGTCCATCTCATCTTTTTGGGCCATCCTGGTCCATTATTGCCCTTTAGTGTATCTCAACTCTGTTTTCCCTAGTGGTCTAATTGAAATCTCAGTCCCCCTGTGAAGTCATCATGCACAAGAATGGTGTGATCACTAGTGATCACTAGGACTACATACCATATAGTGAGCATTAGAGGATAATATAAAGCTATTTGAATTGTAAAACCAAGCGTGAGTGATAGCAGGTTAGCCAATCTCACGCAGTGCATATCTTGTCACATGTTTAAACACTTGGAGCAATCGTTCCAGGGGTCATACCGCTGTGCCAAGTGTGAGCATATTTTCTCTTTAGAGTCTAAGATATTGGATTTGGAGAGAAATATTGCAACATTGCGAGACATTGGAAACCTGAAATGGAGTTTAGAACTCACAGAGCAGGTAGTATGTGGGGTTAGTGGTGTAGAGGGTGAAGTTGTAGATGAGGAGCGACAGGTAGGCAGCTGGGTAACAGTAAGGAGGGGAGGTAGTGGGCAGAGGAAGGCCAGTTCTGAGTTGACTCAGTCCAACAGATTTGCAAGATTGTGTGAAGATGTTGATGAGAATTGCTCAGAATTGGCAACACTGGAGAGGGCTGATTCCTCTAGCAGCCAGCGGAACAGTCCTCCTTCCAGGCTAGATGGGATGCAGAGCAGGCAGAAACCAAGGCAGGTGGTGGTAATAGGGGACTCTATTATTAGGAGGGTAGATAGGGTAATCTGCCGCCAGGAACGTGAATGCCGAACAGTATGCTGTCTCCCGGGTGCTCGGGTTCGGCATGTTGCGGACAGGGCTGACAGATTATTGGGAGGGGCTGGAAGTGATCCAGCTGTCTTGGTACATATTGGAACCAATGACAAAATAGGAGGAAGATGGAGGTCCCTAAAGAATGATTTCAGGGATTTAGGGTGCAAGCTTAAGGCAAGGACCTCTAAGGTAGTATTTTCTGAAATACTACCTGTGCCATGCGCCAGTGCAGGTAGGCAGAGGGAGCTCAGGGAGCTTAATGTATGGCTCAAGCAATGGTGTAGGAAGGAGGGTTTTGGGTTTTTAGAACACTGGGCAGACTTTGCTCTTGGGTACCATCTATATGGAAGAGATGGATTGCACCTAAATGGTAGAGGAGCCTCTGTGTTAGGGGAGAGAATGCTAGGAAGCTTGGAGGAGCTTTTAAACTAGGAAAGGGGGGGGGTATAGATAGCAGAAATGGGGTAGATAGAGCAGATAGGAACTGGGTCCAAGTAAATGACCAGGGGGGTGGAGAAAGGGTGGGGAGAAATTTAGTCAGTAGGGAGGAACTCCTAGTAAATGAAGGTGAAGAAAAAAGGCATGTAGGGATTAATATATGTAAAGACTTCAAAATCAATTGTATGCTTGCAAATGCAAGAAGTATGGTAGATAAAATAGGAGAACTAGAATTGCTGGTGGTTAATGAGCAATTGGACATAATTGGAATAACAGAAACATGGTGGAACGATGCACATAACTGGACTGTAAATATAGAGGGCTATTCCCTGTTTAGAAGAGAGAGAATTAATAGAAAAGGTGGAGGTGTGTGCTTATATTTGAAAACAGAGCTAAATCCAGTTTTGCAAGGTGATATTAGTGAGGAAACTGGCCAAACTGTGGAGTCCATATGGGTAGAAATCGAGACTAAATGTGGTGTGAAAGGTAAAAAAAAGTTGTTGGTGGGCATATGCTACAAACCACCAAATATCGATGACAATGATGAGGCCCAGCTGCTATTGCAAATGAGGAAAGCTGCCCAGTTTGGGCATACTATAATTATGGGAGATTTTAATTATCCAGATATCAACTGGAAAAATGAGACCTGTCAGAGTGCTAAGGGTAGCAGGTTTTTGAACACACTTCGTGAAAGCTACATGTCACAAATGGTGGAAGCGCCGACAAGAAATAACAATGTATTGGACCTAATGATCACTAATAACACAGAAATGGTATCCAATATTAAGGTAAGAGAACATTTGGGAAACAGTGATCACAACATGGTTACATTTGAGATCAGTGTGGCAAAGCAAAAATGTATAGGTTCAACCAAAATGCTTAAATTTAAAAAAGCAAACTTCAAATTGTTAAGGGCCTCAATGCAACACATAGACTGGGATATTTTATTTAAAGGCAAAAATACTGAGGAAAAATGGTCAGAATTCAAATTTAGGTTGCAGAAATGTACCCAACAGTATATACCAATGGGGAACAAGTGCAAAAGAAGTAAGTCACAGCCAATGTGGTTAACTGCACATGTAAAGAAGGAAATGGCAAGGAAAAAAAACGCATTCAAATTATTTAAGTCAGAAGGAACTGAACAATCTTTCTTAAAATACAGGGAGTGCAACAAAGATTGCAAAAAGGCAATTAGGGTAGCAAAAATAGATAATGAAACTCGAATTGCAAGGGAAAGCAAGACTAATCCAAAAAAGTTTTTTAAATATATAAATAGCAAAAAATATTAAGAGGGAGTGCATTGGACCATTCAAAAATGAGATGGGTGAGTTGGTTAGTGAGGATAAGGAAAAGGCCGATGTTTTAAACACTTTCTTTGCATCAGTATATACAAGGGAGCAAGGAATGGTAGAAGAGCCTCCGCAAGTAACAAATAAAACAATGCAATTAATAGATATTGGGTTAACTCAAGGAGATGTCATGGGAAGACTGAACAAAATTAAGACCGACAAAGCACCGGGTCCTGATGGTATACATCCAAGGGTTCTTCAGGAACTCAGTGCAGTGTTAGCAAAACCCCTATATTTACTCTTTAAAGATTCTATTACCACAGGCTCAGTGCCACAGGATTGGCGAAGAGCTAACATAGTGCCTCTATTTAAGAAGGGAACTAAAACAGAACCTGGGAATTATAGACCAGTGAGTTTGACCTCTGTAGTGGGAAAACTATTAGAATGGATAATAAGGGACTATATTCAGGATTACAACACAAAATATAAGATCATTAGCACGAATCAACATGGTTTTATGAAGAATAGATCATGCCAAACTAATCTTTTCAGCTTCTATGAGGAGGTAAGCAGCAACCTTGACAATGGCAAGGCAGTAGATGTAGTATATCTAGACTTTGCAAAGGCATTTGATACAGTACCACACAGAAGGCTGGTGTATAAAATAAGGAAATTGGGGCTAGGAGATAATCTTTGCAATTGGATACAAAACTGGCTGAAAGATAGGGAACAGTGTGTGGTTGTAAATGGAAAATTCTCCAGTACAGTTAAAGTGGAGAGTGGAATACCTCAGGGTTCAGTATTGGGTCCGCTGCTTTTTAACATGTTTATAAATGACCTAGAAATAGATATGGAAAGCAAAATATCAATATTTGCAGATGATACTAAATTATGCAAAGTCATTAATTCAGAACAGGATATTTTCTCTCTACAGAGGGACTTACATACAATGTCAGATTGTGCAAACATGTGGAATATGAAGTTTAATGTCGGGAAGTGTAAAGTCATGCATTTGGGAGGAAACAATCCCAAGGCTACTTATAAACTTAATGGAATAATTTTAGGTGACTCGTTGCTAGAAAAAGACCTGGGTATCCTTGTCAACTACAAACTTGGAAACAGTGACCAGTGTCAAACAGCAGTAGCAAAGGCAAACAAAGTCCTGTCTTGCATAAAAAGAGGTATTGAAGCAAGAGTGGATAACATTATTTTGCCATTATACAAATCATTGGTAAGACCTCACCTGGAGTATGCAGTGCAATTTTGGGCACCGGTTCTGAAAAAGGATATACTAGAACTAGAGAGGGTACAGCGGAGAGCAACAAAATTAATTAAGGGAATGGAGGACTTGACATATGAGGAACGACTAAACAAACTTGGTTTATTTACTCTACAGAAAAGATGACTAAGAGGAGACCTTATCACATTGTACAAGTATATGAGAGGTCAATACAAGGATCTCTGCAGTGAGCTATTTATTCCAAGGCCTGATCAGGTGATCAGGACACCCCTTGAGATTAGAGGAAAGGAGGTTTAAACTTCAGCAGAGGAAGGGTTTTTTTACGGTAAGGTCTGTCAAATTGTGGAATTCATTGCCCAGGGAGGTGGTTATGGCAGATACAATGGATACATTTAAGAGAAGATTAGATACATTTCTTTCAGAAGGGAACATACAGAGTTATACTGTTTATCAGTAGGCTGATCAGGAAGGTCTGATAAAGACTAATTTAATTGGTAGCAGGAAAGCTATAAAATTCTCAGTTACTGAGGTATGAGGCGAAGGTTGAACTTGATGGACTTGTGTCTTTTTTCAGCCTAATTTACTATGTTACTATATTTTTATTTAGGACTCCAGCACCAGTTTATTGCTCACATTCTGTTCCTTTCCATAAGGACATATGAGCAATATCCTTTCTATTCTTAAGGGATATACTGATAACATTTACCAGACATCCTTAGCACCAAAGTGATCAAACAAGCATGGGTTTAAAGGTCTAAAGGGCTACATTGATCTCAGGGCAGTTCTGCATGATGCATTTTAAATATGCATCTCTCCTTAAAGGGCAACTATGATGTGCTAGTTGTCTAATTGGCAGATCTGCTTCCTTGAGATCAGACCTCCCAAATAAATCATGCCTGAACTGTAAATCCTGGATTATCATCAAGAAAGTATGATTTAATCTGATGTTGACCCTGTGATGGATTTTGAACTTTGAAATTTCAAGCCTTGCAGTTCAGAGTAATGTGATGCCTGATCTGGTTTTCTCCATAGATTCTTATGGACAGGTTTTCTTGCCTGACCATGGCTGTTTATGGGACTCATTACACAACTCAGTAAAGTTTGTGACTGTAATCCATAAAATTTCGAGTTGCATCCAGTCCCAGTGACAGTAAATGAGATCATATTTCTGTCTGGCAGAATGGCTGATAGGAGCAATTTTGTGGTTGTCTAGCTCCAGACTTTTTACTGAGTCTGCATAATAGTTCACCTTTATGAGGAGGTTTGGTCACCTTATTTTAAAATTGTTACCTCTATAGACTCAATAATATTGTATGAGAATATTAAAAAAGAAATGTTTTTGAATGATCTAACAAAGATCCTGTAGTAGGTCTCCCAAAGGAGCTAGGGTACAGCTCTAGAGAGTGAAGCTGGCTAGTGAGGGAAGACGTTGAGGAAGGAGGACCCTTGCTGGACCTTAAGAGTCAAATAATAGCAAACAAAGAGTCTCTGTTGGTATCTAGGTGAAGTTGAGACTCGCCACCTGAAGCTCTGCTAGGTGAAGAATGTTTGCTGGGTTAGAGGCATGAGCAAGGAGTGTTGATGAATGCCTAACTGTGCTCAACTGGCTGAGGTTGCACACAGGTTGAATGGCATGGACACTGCATGTCAATGATCAACTCACTGTACTTTTACTGTCTGGGATGTACGCAAATTGGATGGCTTGGACAGAGTGTGTTGATGAATGCCTCACAGTGCTCATCTGTCAGGGTTGTACTCTGATTGGATTGAGCAGACATGGAGTGTCAATGAATGCCAAGTGGTGCTGCTAGCAAACACAGGGTGCTGGGGGTCAAGTTGGAGCAGCAGGCTTAGGCAGATATCAATCCAACTGAGAAACTGTAGACATTACCAGTTTAAGTCGAAGATCAGTCTGCAAGAAAACTAGAGACGGTATAGGTAGACACACAGCAGCATAGGACAGCTAGAAGGCTGGGATCAATCCAACATGCCATTGGAAAGAAAGGCCCTGCTGCAGACTGACCTGCCAGAAGTGTGGAAGCCTCTCTGGATGATGACAGCTTTAAATTAGAGAAGGTCTGTGTCTGGATGAGCCCAGGTCAAAGACAGTAAATCAAGCAAACGGGTAGAACCAGCAATCAGGAGTCGGTGTCGAAGGGTCAGGTCACAATGGAAAATCTGTAGAGCACAAAGGGAGCAGACAAAGTCTGAGGTCAGAAACTACCCATGGTCAAACCAGGTCAGGAATAATAGCAGTATAAACACTGAAGTAGTAACGCAGAGTAAGCTCCAAGATCGGGCACAGGAAGCCTGGAAATCACAAAATTTAAAAGCCAGGTGACCAATCCAAACTCAAGGGGTGTAAACATTACTCGAACTGAGTGACAAATGAGGCATTATAAGTGCAGTGTCTGTATTAGATATTGTGTAGGAAATTGATCTGGATTTGGTATTATGCTGGATGAATTTAACTTCTTTCCTTGTGGCAAAATGTCAGCATTTAAGTTTTCTATGTAAAGGTAAATTAAAGGGATAGTAATACTTCGTTTTATCTTTATTTTATTTTGTAGGCATTAAAAAAACATGAAGAACGATATAAGTCTTATCTCCCAAACATTTATGGTTTAAGAGATATTCACAAGCAAAGTATCCCCCCCCCCGTTCAGCCTGATCAGGAGGGAGGTGCCCAGATAGACTGCAGAGAGGGACAATCTTCAATTAAGATAAGGGAAAAAGCTGAAAAACTTGTCAAGGGGGGAAGGACTTTCATTGTTTTCATACAAAGAAGAGTGTCCCCTGCTGTTATCTGTCTGGTCTTACAACCAGATTCACATCTGAGAAGAGATGGCTTACACTAGGTAAAAGGGGCGGGGAGGGGAAACTTTGCTTGTGAATATCTCTTAAACCATAAAGGTTTGAGAGATAAGACTTATATCATTCTTCATATTTTTTTAATACCTACAAAATAAAATAAAGTTAAAACCAAGTATTACTATCCCTTTAAATATATTAAATGTTTACTGCAGGCTTTCTCCCCTTTCCTTCATGGAATTTTATATACTACTTTAATATAGATTAAGCAGTATTATATCAGCAATTTATGCCAGGAAGTGTATACTCTGACTTTTGTTTTGATTTGGTTTTTTTTTACTGCTATGTTATGTGCAACATTATTTTAATTCACCCTGCTAGAGATTTTTTAATGTTTATTTTTATAACCTTTCCCAGTGGTAACATTATTTTGAATAACTGCATTTTATATTACCTTTTCCAATTTGTCTCCTACAAGATTGTTTATATTTTTTCTATTATCAGGGAAATATTAAATATATAAATTAAGTAAGAGGTTAGATCTTCACAGTTTCTAAAGACTTCATGTTTGCATTTGTTTATGCTTATTATTGTTCATACTAGTGTAAAAGCCCGTGTACACGGGCCAAGATCCGGGCGATGTTAACCCTTTCAGTGCCAGAGGGGTACGCAACGCATTGCTTTGCAATGCGTTGCGTACCCCTCTGGCACTGAAAGGTTTAAGAGGCCGGTCCTGCTCTGCGTCCTGCCACCAACGCAGTCATGCACTGTAGAGACTGCCCGAAAGCACAGAATGTTCCCAGCACAGAACTCCCAACATTCTGTGCTCCCAGCATTTTGTGCTCCCAACATTCCGTGCTCCCAACATTCTGTGAATTCGGCACATGATGGTTTCTGACAAACATCCTTAGTGAATTATTATATAGGATAGTATATAAACCAAGGCCAAGTAGAAGATTGTGTGGGATGTTCTGCAATATGTGCTTGGTTTGTTTATTTTTTTCTTTACATTAACCCCTTAGTGACCCTTGACGTTCCAGGACCGTCAAGGGTAAATTTGCTTTAAGGACCAGTGACGGTCCTGGTACATCAAGTGTTAAATGGTAGCAGCGAGCCACCGTGCATTCTGCTACCATTCGTTCCAGGCTGAGACTGAGCGGTCCAGTACCGGACCGTTCAGTCTCAGCCCCTGTCATTTGTGCCAGGTCATGTGATCTCTGCATCAGCGATCACTTGTACCGGCATTCTAAATCAATGAATGAGGCAGTGCTACTTACTACCTCTAGTGTCTCCTCTCTGCCAATGCGTCCCTTACATCAAATTAAGGGACAGAGAAGCAAAGAGGAGACACCCAGTGGAAATAAAAAATACAGCAGCTGGGGGTGTTAACCCCTTCACTGCTGGTGCAGGAGGATGGCTTGATGCAGGTCAATTTCTGACCTGCTAAATACACTATTTTTTTATTTTTTTTTAAATAACACACTTTTTTTTTTTTTTTACAAATAAAATATTTAATTTTTTATATCAAGAAACAAAATTGGAAGTGTGATTGTTGTGGAGCCATGTTATACACTTACACACACCGCCAAATGTAATGAACAAAAAAGTGGGAAAATAGGGTGGGAAAAAGGGACATGGGGATTTTCACCCGGGGGGACAGTGGCCACTTTAAACTGCGCATTTTGTAGGTATGACTGACTGGTCATACCTTTCATGCAGTCTCCATAAAAATGTAACCCTTTGCGCCCAATTGATCCCAAGAGAAAAAACAAAAATGGTGGGTTTTTTACTTTTTTTTTACCTTTTTCTTTAATTTTAATAAAGTAAATGGTGGGTTATCCATATAAGTGGGGTATAAAAGGAAAGCCCTATTTGTTTGTAAAAAAACAGTATATAATTTATGGGGGTGGAATAAAAGCCTAAGAGGGAAAACACTGTTGAACAAAGACATAGTCAAAAAGGTCAGAATTGCTCCGGTCCTTAGGTCAAATCCACCTCTGATTTTCCCGGTCCTTAAGGGGTTAAATGGCCTCTGATTAGTTGGAATTGTCTACTGAGAAATAAGAAAGCATCTAAGTTTTGATAAAAATAAGTTGAATATTTATCATACACAGCTGAAGATTTTTTATGATAAAACTAGGCTTAGTTTTTGAAATAGGTAAGAGTGCACTAAAGACTGTTTTAATTATATTGCTTTAAATGTATCAAACTAAAAGGACTTTATTTAGTAATCTGAGTTAATAATGTTACATTATAATAATTCTAGATCTAATTTGTAGCTCGCGACCCTTTCCTCTGAGAACTGTGAATACTAAGGGATCAGTACTATCAGAGCTGCTAAATCTGTCACTGGGGCAAAATTAGTTCTGGGCAGTACACACATAGTCGGACTGTCAGAATTCTATTGCATGGCCACCATTCCCTGCAATGTATGTTGGTCACAAAAACTCATGTTGTGGGCTAATGCTAGTCGCAACTTTCTGTTCCTACAACTCATGCTAAATAGTGATAGTAATGGGAACATTAAATTATACTAGCCAATGCTCGATGTATGTCAAACATCGACCATGAGCTAGTAACACAGTCACCCTCCATCTCCACCCACTTAAACACTAGCCCTAAAGGTACCCCTTGGCTCTCCACTACATCTAATATTAACAGTAAAGTCCAATAAAATCCTAATCCTAACACTATTCCATGGCTTATTCCACACAGCTGTAACAATAAACACTTTCCTTGAATTCGGAGGTCCAGCTGTGTCTTCTTCACTCTAGTCTTCCTTCTTCTTCAGTAATTCTAAAAAATCTATAGAAAATGAATGAATAAATTCCCCCCCATTGATGGCATCCCTTCCCCTGATGCTCACACCGCTACCACTGACATCATGTAAAAAAGGAGCCTTTGCTATCCTATTCCATGCTGTGGCTTCACCACTTGTTAAGGAATGTACTTTTCATGCCAATAAACCTGCACCATATAAAAGAGGTGCACAGTCCCTAACATGAGGTCAAAACCACCAGTATGTGTTGGAAAATTGGTTTCCAACACATACATGTAGTTGAAAATGTTAAAACGATTAACCCTTTGAGTGCCAGTGGGGTATCCAATGCTTTATAATGTATTGCATGGCCCACTGGCACTCATAGGGTTAATCTTTCAAGAGTTAACACATGTCCTGACAATTATAAATTTACCAGTAATCCTGATGTCCAGCGGGGTCGCATCCATCTTCTTCTGTTCTTCCACTCTTCTTTCCTTCTTGTCTATTGTAGTATTAAAAAAAAAATCATATAGTTCTCCTTTTTAAACAAAAATTAAGCCCACCAAAAATGTGACTATTAACCTTTTGAGTGTCGTAGGGTTAGCCCTCTGGCACTTAACCCCTTAGGGTCCGACGATCCCGCGGTGTCTGGTCCTTTAAAGACCAGATAGACGCGTTCAATGTGCCGTCCCACGTGACTGATCACGTGGGGCGGCACATCGAAAGGAGGACTGAAAGAGATCGCTCCGGTCTTGGAGCGATCAATTTCAGTCCACTGTATTACTCACCGCACTCCTGCAGGAGCGCGGTGAGTAAAAGTACGTGACGTACCAGGACCGTCACTGGTCCTTAAGTGCCGGCCCAGCATGACGGTCTGGGTACGTCACAGGACGCGAAGGGGTTAAAGGGTTACAAATAGATTGTATCTTTTTTTACGGTTTAAAAATAAAATAGTTTTATTAATATGTCCATAATACATGCCTACAATGTCTTCTCCCCTTTACCTCCGCCACTGCTGTCTCTGCTGGAGATGGAAGGCATTTGCACTGGCAGACCCCCTTCCCCCGTGCCCTACCTTTCAGGCCATTGACCGAGTCAGACTGCAGAATTTTTTTTTTTAAACCACAATTGTGTGTCGGAAATAAGTTTTCCAACACACACTGGTGGTTTTCACCATATGTTCGGGACTCCTCCTTTCCATGGCACAGTTTTTTTGCCATCAAAAGTGCAGACCTTAACATGAGCATGAAAGATCCTGCCACCCTTTGCCTTTTGTCATATCAGGTTTCATCCGTTAGTGAACCAAATCCTAAATTTGTTGAATCCCAACTACCAAATATAAAATACTGCTTAGTAGATGATTTTCCTTCAACTGATTAGTACAACATATATAAATATATAAAATTGTGATTATAAGAATTTTATTTTTAGCACAAAAGACACTTTCATACCAATGCTTTTATATACAGAAAAATTAATCTAAGAGAGTCATCAATATTACACTGGTTGGAGAAATTGTATTTTATTTTACCCTCACTTGGAAGCAGAGTGTTGAGATGACTGGGTGAACAAAGTTCTGGCTTACAGGAGGTGACACCAGCCTGGGGTGAACCCAGTGCATGTGCTTCAAACAAGAGGCTGTTTCTGACTCTCTGTTATGTTAGTGTATTCCTGTTTGATCCAGACCTCTACACTTAGAGACCTCTAAACTTAGAGAGCGTGTGCGCTGTTCTTTTTCTGTTGTTTTGTAAGTGCACTTTAGTATTATACATAAGGAACTGTTGGTCTGTTGTTAAAAAGCCTTATAGAGAAGACAGTAATATGATATATTAAGGAAACAATGATTGCTCACTTTTCTGCTACATTTGTATAAACAAAATAATAGATTTTCTTTAGATTATCTGCTTGATTCTTATTTAATATGCATAACACCCTGAAATAGCAACTCCTAACATATTTCTGACACCCACCATAACAACTAGTCATATTTGATTTATTTTAACTATATTACTATTCAAATCACTGCCACATTATGCCATAGATAACATTTAATTTTAGTGTAAAATGCTACTTGAATATTAATGTGTTTTAAGAACCCAAAATTAAAGTGGTCATAATGGTTCAAATCTGCATTAAATACCCCATTCTAATATAATCATGATAAATTCAAAATTGGCAACTTTTAACATAGTCATGCATTTTAAAGAGAAATGGTACATATGTTCAGTGAAAAAGGAATAGCATACAATTCAGACCATTATTCTGAGCACAAAAGGTATCTGATAAGTAAATGAAACATTTCATGTTGACACAAAAAAAAAAACCACAACAAATTGTGGAGTTTTTTTTGTTTTTTTTCCGCTTTGCTCAATAGAGAAAGCCACCTGGTGCATTCATATCGCTTATGGAAACATTTAGCCTCATTCATTATTGTGATTTGTAGCACTTTTCAGAAACACTTAATCATTCTTATACTACAAGCTGTATTGAATATACTAAAGGCCTTTTTGGTTTATATGCATAATTTCTGCTGCCAATCTGTCATTTTGGAATAGTTTCAAGATTTGTCACACTATTAATGTTTGTTTGTAAAGGCAGTAATATTGCATGCATACTGAATTTCTAGAAATACTGCCTGGCCAGGCTACTAAGCAGTTGTATGTGCTTTACTTTTGTAAAAATATTATACAACATCTCAAAGCTGGATTATCGTTGATGGATTCACTGATAAAGAGAGAATGGCAAATTAATACAACCAGTATATATGCCACATATTTCTAATTTTTATTCAAAGCTAATCTGTTTAAGTTAAATAGGATTTTTTCCAATTTAGTGAATTTTTCTACAAGAATCATGTTAGCTATTAAAACAAGAAAAGTCAGATAATACATAAACTATCAAGAGTTTTATTTCACAAGTTCAGTTATAAAAAGACATTGGTGCATAGCTCACAAACCTTTCATAACTATGAATAGAAGAAAATTACATGGATACTTTAAATTATCTTGTTCAGGAAAGACTGTGACTGGTCAAAAATGGCTTGTTAAAATACAAACACGCTAGGTGAATAAAAGTAGTCATTTCAAAGGTAGAAATAGCTACACCCATATGTGATAGTGCCGCATATCTTTCCTCTTACGTGCAATATAGAACACAAGTACCATGGGATTAAGTCCCTCCTCCTGGAGGGCAGGGAACATAAAAAAGACAGGATCTTTGGGGTAGAGACTCTCCCTCTACCTTCTGCTCAACTTTGTGCCTACTTCCCAGAATTCATGTATCCTGCAAAACAGTTGGAGGTGCAGTGGCCATCCATTTGGTTTTTATATATTTTTTCTTTAGCTCTGGGTCTGTATGGGGCTGGGCTTCTCTGGAGTTGGATTGCCCTACTCACAGGTACTTTGTGGAAATTTCTTACCCTGTGGAGGTTGAGTTTATGACGTATCTGTTCCTCATGTTTGAGTCTGAGATTACTTTATGATGGGAGCCTGAAGACAGAAGATCTTTAAGTAACTCCTTAAGTGCCTTGGTCCACTATATGTCCCATACTAAGCTATCTTACACACTTACTATGGGTTTGAATGGTCAGAGAGGGCTTTATCCTCTTGTCTCTTAATGCTCCATCATCTGTGTTCACTTTCTGAGTTCCACAATGCCCATCGCCAGAGTAACAGGCGTTGTTAGGCAACAAGCAAGGGAGAAGACGATGGTTCCCATAATCCCCCATTTTTCTGGCTTTCTTGCAATTGGATGGTACACTTATTGGTGGCCATCTTACTTCTGCTTTGCTAATTCTATACAGAGTCTGACTCTCCTTGCTCTCTTCTCCAGCATAACCCTTTGCATGCCAGATAAGTAGTTTTTGGTCTTTCTGTGGGCTTTGCTAGAGTTAAACACTCTCTCTTGGACATTTCTGATTCTAAGGGGCATAAGGAGAAATCCCTTACTCCTCCTATCCACTATTCCTCGTGTCACACCGGACTTCAAAGAGGGTACTCTGGGTCTGTATGCCCTTCTTGTGCTATGGCCCCTACCACTCCTCTTGGCCCCTCCAGCACTGGACAAGTGCCTTCATGAGTTAACACACTGCTTTCCTCAGTGGCATAAATCCCTTTTTCAGTTCAGGGGGTAGCCATTCATGGAAACCCTTACCCAACTTTAAACAGGTTTAACCTGTATTCAAGGGGCACAATCAGGTTATTACGACATCCTCTGAGGAAGAACTGGACTCAGAGGATGATGATGAGGACATGGACTCTTCTTTCTCTTATGGAGATTCCTATGAAGCTGATCTAGTCTCCACAGCTGAGGAGCTCATCAAGGGGGTGTTGGAGACCCTGAAGGTCTCTGACACCATAGGGGGGGAATATTTCCAGAGGATTCCGCTCCCCCCCCACCAAATACGCTCTTGAGCAGATCCTTATGGTTGAATGGAAAACTCCTGATAAGAGGTTTTTCCTTAATAAACACTTCTTTAAGCTATACCCTTTCACTGCGGAGGCTCTAGTGCAGAAAGCATGTCTCAAGCTTGGTGAAGAACACTGCCTTTCCTCTGGTGGATGCTGTGGGGCTCAGTAGTCTGAGAAGAAGCTTGACTTCTAACTGAAGGCCACGTTTTGAGGCCACCAGGGCAGCGCTGAGACCTATTTTGGCTTCTTCCTGGGTCATTAGGGCTGTTGCTGTATGGGGAGAGCATCTGCCAGAAACTATGGACGTTGATGTCACTATCTAAGATATTCTGGGTTTTGGTGGCCAACATCATGGAAACCAATACCTACATTACTGAAGCTCTGTTTGTGCAGACTGATTTTCACAAAAATATTCAGCATTTTCTGCTTCCACACCGCAACCTACATCTCAATGTTTGGTCTTCTAAGAAGTCACTGGTGCCCTTGCCTTTTCAGGGCAAGGTCCCCTTTGGGCCTTATGCTACTGGTGGAGAGAGCCCTGTTACCCCATATTTCCACCAAGTGGTCCTTTCTTGTAAGGAAAACACATGGAGTTTGTTACCCCTGCCAATTTGGGATTCAGAGAGCACAAAGTCCACAGGTGTCCCAAGAGGCCCCTGCTGAAAAGCCTAGACAGACCTGGCAGCCCAAGAGATTAGCTGCAAGTCTGACAAACCAACCTCTCATTATTCACAGAATCCTGGTCTATCATTGCCTGTAGGGGTCAATCTCTGACTTATATGAGATGCCTGAGCATCCACCATAATGGACCAGTGGGTTTTGTTGATGGTATCAGAAGGGTACCACATACATTTCAGAGCCCTTCCTCCATATTCCTTCTCCTCAAAGGTTTGCAGAACCCAGAGAAGGGAAGACTCTTTCAAAAAGCCATTTCCACTCTGCAGGAAATGCAATATTTACATTCTGTCTTCGCAGCAATGTGCCGGGGGGAGTACCTAGCCTCCCTGGATCTTCAGGATGTGTAATTATATGTCCCGATCCACCAGGCATTCCAACACTACTTGCAGATTGCCATAGTATAACCATGATTCCATGTAAAATTCACATATTCCAAGTAGTATATTGGTCTAATGATTGTAGCACTATTTGTGTATTGGGAAAACTGTACTGGATCATTAATATAGTTCCCAAATTAACTTTATACCTCATTTAAACAAAATTTAAAATAGAGAATTACATTTAGACAACTTAATATAGCTCTTCGACAAATAACTGGACTTTTGACTAATGAGATATAGTTATTTAAAGGTAACAAGAAATGATATCAAATCAAAATGTTAGCATACCGCCAGAGACATTGTACCTAGACATAAGCATGAATATGGATTCAGCCAAGTATGTTATATGTGGGAAATGTGCTGCACAATAACATGAAATATATAACAATGTGGAGACTGAAATATCATGCTACTATATTTTTATAAAGGAAACTATAAATACAGCATAAAACCAGACACATAAAGAAATTATGCAGCCTTGTAGCTGAATCGCTGTATCTAGCCTGTGTCCTCATAATCAGATTCATACACTTCACTGAGTTCAAACACTCCTCAGATGTCTACTCTAAGCATTCACTCACAAAACCAAAAATAAAAAAACCTTTCCTCCATTTCCTCACGAATGTGATAAATGCTCATGGAGTATGATATTAAGAAATCAAAATTATCCTCCTCTAATCTTTTTAACTACCTGCAAACCATTCCCCATTATCGCCCCCACTAACTTACTTTCCTTTAACTTTGCTTCCCGTAGCTTTCATAACCATAAATTATTCTTCCATAATTCCCCCCATGCATTTACCCAGAAAAATAACTGTAAGAAGCCTCCAAATCTCAGGGCTCAGCCAGTGATGAATCTTCATCTTCTTTTTATTCCTGTCCTGGTACCTATGAGCTGTTGCTTTCATGTCTCTTGTGGCTCCATCCCTGCTTCAATGCTGCTTGACCTCTGACCTCTGCTGACCTCTTGATGTGGACTGCAAAGCTGCCACAGTCTTAACATCCCTGCCAACAGAAAAAGAATCAATGTCGTGAAGAAAAATCCTGGTACCTGACCCTGTGCTGGGGGCAGTGATGCTGGGGGGTTTGGCAAAGGGAAGGGACAGAAACCTGAGAAGGGCAATGTTGGGAAGGACATATCATAGTGTGGCTTCAATTCTGATGCAATGTCATCACCCAAACCCTTCCCCTCAGCTCTGTGTGGAGCCCTCTGTGCCTATGCCCAGACTGGCTATAAATGGTATGCTCCTGTGGATATCAAGTTCTCAGTGGACCCCCTGCTGGGAAGTGGAATAGGTAGGATAAAGCAGAGGCATAAAATCAGAAATTTAGCTAGTAACAGCAGTAAAAATAGCAGAGACAGCCAAAGAGGTAAAAATAGCAGAGACAGCCAAAGAGTCACAGAAAAGGGGTGTTGGGGCAGATGATACTGGGTCCTTTTTCTGGTAGATGATTTCTTAGAAATGTTTCTGCCTGGTTTCAAAGTAGGATCCCTTTGTGTATGCTGATGTGATAACGGTTACACTACAGAAATGAAAAAAACAGTTATTCTGCAGGTACACAGACAGGCCAATTTTAAACCCTTAACACCACCCCTAGTGTTCCAGTTGTTGGCTAGGAGCAGCCCTCCATTCTTCCCCTTTGTTGTGGAAGGCAGGCATTCCATTCATTCTGGGGGCCTTCTCTCCCCAGCTGAGGATGGTGGAAGAAAGGCTTGTGTGTCCTCCACCTTACTTTGGATTTGGATGGAATTTCAACCCACAGTAATAATTAGCTTTAATTGATATGAATCTATGAAGGCTACACATGGGATTTCTCTGTAAGTGATTCCAGAACATAATAACCATTACACTACAGAATCCACTAAAAATTGCTGAAACAAAAAACAATTAATACTCAGGCACACATATGGGCCTCTTTTTCAACCCCCAAAATGACCCCTAACATTAACCCTGTTGGGTGGGAACACCCCTCCATCTCTCCTTTGTTGGTGAGGGCAGGTATTCCTTTGGTCTCTGAGACCTGCCCACCCCAGCTGATGGGGAGGAAGAAAGGTTTGTGGGTCACTTTTCTTATCTTGGCTTTGGATGTAATTTCACTTGCTGCCATCTTTAGCTGTAATTGATATGAATCTATGAAGGCTGCACATGGGGTTTCTCTAAATATGTTTCCAGTTTTTAGTTAAATTTGGCATATAGGCTTTGGTGGTTGGAGAGCAACCACCCCATTTCTATTGATAGAAAGTAGAACATTTTCAGTTAATGGTTAATTCCTCCGGGGAGGTGGGTGCTTCCTGGTTTTACAGGACCCAGACCTCTGCAGAGCGACTGTGCAACATGACCAAAAATAACTGAATCAATGTGCTGAGATCAGTTTCAGTGCCTGTGTATGTGTCATTTTTCATTTCTTTCTAATGACCTTTCAATTGTTATTTAATTTATGTGTGGTGGTATCTGTTGACAGCTGAGGTTTATGGTGGTCTCTGGTTTGTCTTTGCTGAGACTGGTGTGAATGTTGGGAATTTCTCTTCCCCACTCTGGAATCCTGGTTGGGATAGCTGTGGTATATCCCCATGGCTCATCTGTTCCACAATAAATGAAAGAAAAGGAGATTTTTGTTTCTCTTAGTCCTTGTGGAATACAGGACATCCCTCCCAAAGAAAAATGTGTGTTTGAGCTCCTAACAGGGGTGTCCTCTGAGTACTCTGATATGGCCCCTGTTCTATCCTTTCTATTATCTTTGCTATATTTTACATAGCACTTATCCCCCCAACACACACACACTGCTGAGTGGGGGTTAAGTGGAGTTTGAAAGGAGTCTCTTCCTCCAGAGAGCATTTTCTTGCTAGTCTTCTACCTCCTAGTGGTAGCTACTTAACCCCATGGTTAGTGTGTTCAACAAAACTAAGAGAAAATGGTTTATGTGGCTGTCACATTTCTGCAATTATTTCAGTTTTCAGATGCAGTTTAGGGTTTAATTCAATTTAAATGTTTACTGTATAATGCCACAAAAGGTACCAGTAAGAGGACTGTGATAAAAAGGCAGCAACACCTACAGGTACTGCAAAAGCACTTCTGAAATGTTTGTGCTTGAAAAAATATTTAATATCATCACCAATGTTGTCTATATTTTAGTACTATGTAGTGTAAATTAGTATATATTAAAAATAGTGCTATTACTTTGAAGAATGAGATTATACTCTCACAAGTCTGTGTATGATATAGTTTAACCCATTTGAAGCCAAGAGGGGTGTGCAAAACATTGCTTTGCCATGCATTGGACACCCCTTTAATTGTCAAGGGGTTAATACTACACATGGAATACAAATTGAACAACTACATGGTTGCCACATGAACAGTGGGCAGTTCTGAAATATACCAACAGCCCCACAGCGGATAAGTAAAAATGTTCAATATTCCCAACTGACTTAACCTTTTGAATGCTAGTTAGGTCTCTGTCACAATTCTATACAGTGTGTGTGTGTTGGAAGCTTCTCTGACATTCAGAGGGTAAAAAGACCCATTCAAATCAATGGGAATTTTAGCACTGTCTTCTTGTTCCCTGTGGTACATGTGGTTTTAAGTTTAACCCTTTGAGTGCCAGAGATGTATCCATCATGTATTGCAATGCACTGTATACGTCTCTGGCATTCAAAGGTTTAAAATTATTTTTTTTTTCTTTTTTTTAAAACCTTTATTGGGTTTCTGAAGAAATGTTATTTTCCATTAATTAAAATAAATTATTTAAATGTAATACTACACATATTAAAATGATTAAACTTATTTAACTAGAAATTATATGTATTAATCCTATTAAAATGTGTAGTCTAATTTTCATGAACAAAATTTGTAGGAAATAATACAAAGTATGTATCATACTTTAGTATGGCTCTGGAAGTGATGTGACATGCTTTAGTATGGCTATATAAATACAAGGAACTAAATAATAGATTGTATGTATCGTGCTTTAGTATGGCTATGTAAATACCAGGAACTAAATAATAGATTGTATGTATCATGCCTTAGTATGGCTATGTAAATACAAGGAACTAAATAATAGAATGTATGTATCATGCTTTAGTATGGCTATGTAAATACAAGGAACTAAATTATAGAATGTATGTATCATGCTTTAGTATGGCTATGCAAAGACAATGAATTAAATAATAGAATGTATGTATCATGTTTTAGTATGGCTATGAAAATACAAAGAATTAAATAATAGAATGTATATATCATGCTTTTGTATGGCTATGTATAATAATAATAATAATAACTAGTATTTATATAGTGCATTCCTCCCAGTGGGACTCAAAGCGCTTTCAGCACACGCTCTCTGAATTAACCAAATTGGCAGCTGAATAATAGATGATATTATTACTCAATCAATGGTACTCATTTATCGACCTGGGAAGGATGAAGGGCTGAGTTGACCCTGCCGGGATTCTAACCTGCAACCTTACGGTTTGGACAGGCTCTGTAGTCAGGGCATTACAAGGAATGAAGTAATAGAATGGATGTATTATGTTTTAGTATGACTAGGAAAATAGAAGGAATTAAATAACAATGTATGTTTCATTCTTTAGTATGGCTATGAAAATACAAGGAATTAAATAATAGAATGTATGTATCATGCTTTAGTAGAGCTATGGAAATACAAGGAATTAAATCCTAGCAGATATGTATCATGCTTTAGTATGGCTATGTAAATACAAGGAATTAAGTATAATTTCTGTTTCAAATAAATTGATACTTGCTGGGAGCAGTAATTGCATTTAAATGGAATGTTTTAAACAACCTAGATTTCACGTGCTATTTAAAGGATTTGTCTTTAACATAAATACAAGGTGGTCTACAAGACAAAACAATAAGAAAGCTATAAGAATTGGACTATAATGAAAGCATTAAGCTACGGGAGTTAAGAAGAACAATTACAGACCCTTTTTCTCTTGATTCTATCAGGCTGTAGTTCACTGTGGATCCCCAGCAGATTAAATGTTTCTCAATCACTGTAAAATGTAAAATATTATTTAGTAAAATATGTAATATTTGGTTTATCTCTGTACAATGAATGCCAAACTCCCTGTAATGTTGTTACGTTCTACTGGAGACTACATTCTAGGCTGTGGTAACATTTTATCCTTTTGGATGAGCTATACTAAGAAAAGTGGAACGATTATAGAGCATCATTGGACAATAATGTGGTAACATTAAATGTGGCTTTCTACCTCTTAAAGGGATAGTAATACTTAAAATGTAAAAAAAAATATGTTGTAGGGTTCATCCCCCTGAGTAAAACAAGACTACTCCCACTGCTGAAAGGTGTTTCATTCAAAAGTTATGGTCCCGGGACCAGAGCTGTCCATAGGATCGTGTAGCAACAGCGCCACTGTACAATTTCAGGCCACTGTGATATTGCACCTAAAAAATTCAACCTTGAAAATGTATAACTTTTGAATGAAACACCTTTCAGCAGTGGGAGTACTCTTGTTTTACTCAGGGGGATAAACCCTACAACATATTTTTTTTTACATTTTAAGTATTACTATCCCTTTAAATGCTAGAGAGGTCTCTGCATTGGATACATTTCTAGCACTTGGAGGGCTAGAGGCTCCATTTTCATCAATTTACATTTTTTATTTGTTCCAAGTGGTGCTGTTGATTTGCCCAAAATTGCTCCATTTTCTTAATACATTAGCCTAACAGTAAAGCAAAGCAATGAGGTTGATACACTAAGAGGTCCTGGGTATTTATGCCCTAAGGTGGGATAAAGAGGTGATAAAGTGGAGATTACTTTTCTAGTGATATAACTTATCCAGTTTATTTTATGGAGCCTACATTCTAAGATCTCTTTCACTTGAGAAATCTTAGTACCTAAGCTCCATAGACTAACATAGGAACTGGAAAAGTGATCTCATTTGGAGAAAAATCATCTCTTTATCACATCTTAATGCACTTCAGTGGGAGATTTTAACCCTTGAATGCTAGAGCAGTCTCTATTGCATTCGATGCATTTTTTTTAGAATCTAGACAACAGAAATCAGAATGACAATTCAGTTTTTTAGATTAAAAAGTACAGTAACAGCTTTCTGCCCCATGGCTAGAAGTTTTTACAGTCCTCTGGAATTTGCAGTGCACCAATTTCTTTGATATATAAACTGGGGAAGGACCCTCTTGACTGTATCAGTTATAGCCCAATCTCATTGCTTAAGTCTGACCTTAGTATTCCAGCTCATAGATTATTTCTCTTAATCCTGAAACTGGTACATAGAGGTAAGGTGGTGTTTATCCCACATAGACAAGTGGGTGACAGCACAATAAATGATAATCCTAATTAACTTGGTTAAGACTTCCAATTCCAAAGTTTTGGTCCTTGGACTAGATGCCGAAAAGGCTTTTGACAGAATTGATTGGCATTAATTAGAGGAGATTTTGAGGTGGTATGATTTTCAGGGTAACTTTTTTTACAGGTCTTCACTCTTTATATTCTTGCCCTTCTAACACACTCACTACTGGCAAACAAACTCCATTTCAGATACTGAATGGTACTAGGCAAGGCTGCCCCTTGTCCTCCCTTATTTTTGCTCTCATTGTAGAAGCGTTAGCTACGAAAATCGGAGCACACTTGACATAAAAGGTATCGCACTTCCTCAAAAGAACTATAAAATATCACTTTTTGCAGACAACATTATATTATACTCACTCTCTCACAGCTACCCATAACCCTCCCTAACTTTTTTGTAGCGTTGATGGATTTCTAACTAATTTCAGGATATGAAATAAACACCACCAAATCAGAGGCGCTTCCAATAGGTATGGATACACGAGATATTGAAGCCCTTAAAGCCAACCCCCATTTTACATGGAAAGCTTATATCCACAGTCACTTCAAAAAGACCTCCAAACCTAAATACAATTTACTGTCTCATGGATAGGCAGAATGGCATCTGTTACAATTGTATATTGCAGCGGAAGAAACCAAGGATAGTGAGTGATATTCTAATACTCCCAAAACCAAAAGGGGGTATGGATGTCCAAATAACTGCCTGGTTGAACAACTCAAACAGATTCCAGCTTCATTTTAACCCTGACAGAAATACATGTGGGTTTGACATAGAGAAGTCTTAATTATCTTCTCATGATCTACCTTGGTTACTTTGGGTTCCAAAGACAACTAAGGCTCAACTAGATATATGTCTACCAATGATTACATTTCAATTAGAATTATTGGCTAAAGCTTGCAAAGTAAATCCCACTCTACTCTCTTCTTCCTCACTACTTACTCCTATCTTTGGAAACTCACAATTCCCGCTAAGAATGGTTATATGCTCTTTTTTTCCGATGGATGAAGGTTGGAGTGAGGGCGGTGTATGATCTTACAAACATGGATTTATTTTATAAACCAAATATAGGTTGTCCTCCTTAGACCTTTATCATTAAATATATATCCCTTACTTCCTTTTGTGTCTTTCCTCAACACGGACCTTTCCACAGCTCTCTTCATTGAGACTGCAGGAATCATTCCTCACACAGAGGCATAATCTCAAAACTTTACATTATATTTGCTTTTCCTCTTACTCCCTTTAAAAACAAATACATGGTTGAGTGAGAGAGGGATCTGGGACTGGAAAGTCTGATGTGATTTGGATTAATATTTGGAAAAATGCAGCCAGATCCTCCATTTGCACCACTACTTAGGAAAACATATATAAATTTGGTATTACACTGATGGTCAGGCCCAAAACAACGTCACTATAGGGGGAATGTAAAGTCTTCAAATTCCAGTTGAATTAAATGGAATTTTACCTCCTTGAAGGAGTACAAGGCATAACCATCTAAAAACATTATTTTATTGTAAAATCATCACACACAAGATAAGTAACACTCACCAGACCACCCAAAATAGACTGTCTAGCAATCTCCCGGTCCTTGTAGCCTCTGTTTTTTACTGCCAGACCTCCATTACTGAGTTAGTCTCCCCCTGCTTGTTTGCCTGAGTCCTGGTGCAGTAGGGACACGGTACCACAGTATCATTTCACCTGTATTTAATATGTTTGGGATTGTTGTCGGAAGACAACAAACTTTTCTTGAAGGGTCTAAGAACTATAATAGCCAGTTACAGTGGCAAGAGTATAGAGATGTTAAGCAACCATTAGCATCAGTGGATACATCGAGCACCAACCAAAGAATGCACCAGACAGAGAAGGGGCAGGTGGTCCAAGGCTACAAGAACCAGGTGACTGATGGTCACTCTGTTTTGTGAGGTCTGTTGAGTGTTACTGTCTTGTATGTGATTATTTTATAATTGTGCTTTTAGATTTTTGTTTTTGTGCTCTTTTCATCCAGATTACTGAGCATTTTAAGGTTCAAGGCCCTTTTTTGGGAAGCCGGATCACTAAAATCAGAGTTCATAAATAGTACTAATTGTACTTTCGTACTTAGCAAACAGAGCTCACCCATGTGGTTGGTGTATTGATACAAACTTATCAATAGACCTACATCTCCGTTGCCATTCCTTTCGACATCCTGTCTTCACCTTTATCCCATTCCATCCTGTGTTCTACCCAGAAGGACACATAAGTATGGGTTTTTTTTAATTCTTTTTTGACTTTACTGAGTGACTGTTTAATCCCTGTGCACAATGGGACTATTTATATATTGTTTATCCTTTGCTTGGTGAAAACCTTCAAGAGAGTGTTGCTACCATAGTGGTGGTATCCACATTGCACTTAGTCTTTCCAGTATATGAGTGGGGGCGTGTGATTTGTGATTCAGGATCGTATGCCCTTTTACATATATAGGAATATATATTTTAGTCTTACCTCTTTGAGTGTTTCCAAAGTATTGGAAAGCAATGCAATGCCAACCTCTATATCATTCAAGGGGTAAAAAGTCTCATTTAAATGAGTTGATATTTTCATTTGCCCGTTATGGCACAGTTGGATGTTTAGCTGGATGAATACATCCCAGTAAACTGAATGTTTGAACATGTGCTGTGCTCCTTCTTATGTACAGGCTGTGAAGGAGAGACACAGGTAGCAGTGGGTGTCTCTAATCCACTATAACCATGAGAGGTCTTAACCCTATAAATGCATTGTGCACCCCTCTGGCACTCAAACGGTTAAATGCCTAAGTGCATTTTAAACTGGTCCAAGAAATGTTTAGCAACACTATAAATGCATTATACAACAGTTGCATCTATAAATTTACATACACATTTAATATATTAATACAAATTATATACAGCATGGCAAAAACTCAATGTCAGTAGGATACCTGAATCCAGTTAGAGAATCCTTTTAGCAGACTCAATAAAAGGACAGATGAAGAAAAGGAAGATCAGCTTGTCCAGAAGGCAATCCTCCCCTTAAAACGCCTCTGGCAGGAACAATCAGAAGAGAGGTATAGATGGCGGCTTGGTCTTGATAAGAACTTGGAGAAAGAAGTGCCAAACTAGTTAAGGTTAGACTGTCAATCTCAAGAAGCAAGGTGGGAATGCTCTGAAGGCAACAGGCAAAATAATCCCTTATCCAAACATATTATCTGAAATCTAGTTAATAAATCCCTCCCAATGGTACTGTACTAGCACAAGTTTGTTATTTCAGAGAATTGCAGCCAGCAAGATGGCAGAGAGAAGCTGGATACAGCAGCGGGTAGGCAGGTGAATGGAGAGTGGGTATCACTCCAGAAGAGAAACAAATGAGTGGTTCTCAGGTCCTGCCATGCTTTTCACAGCCTTCCTTGACAGATCTATCAACATTGTATGCAACATCCATTATCATGTTCCCTGCAGAGGTTTCAAAACTTGTGAAACAGCAATCAATTCTATTGGACAAAACTCCACAAAAACCAAAGTCAGTTACTGGATTGGTGCAGTCCTTACAGATCAAGATTACTTCTCCCCCTCCCACACCTACCCATGTAATGGCATTAGCTACATCTTCAGTGGCTTGTCTACTGCTTTCAATCAAGCCACCTAAGATTATATTACAATGTTTTGTTGTAGATGACAAACAATTTATGGGTTTATTAAATCAATTCTTCCTATAATTTGAAATCAACCTGAGACATTCAGCAGCCATTAGTCCAGGACCACGTTTCATTATGTCACATCTTAAAGCCTTGGAATGGTATTCCTCATTCCTGAATAAAAATGCACTTGTTTTTCATGACTCAAACCACTACATTAGAGCCCTGTGTTGTATGTTTCATTTCTTTCCCCTGGCATGAAAAGTTGCAGACCTTATCTTCCAGTACACCATAGAATACTATGCAAAACTGACTGGGCGAGCATACACTAAAAGATGCCTTTAGGAAAGCACTACCTAAAAAATTAAAGAATGAACTCTCCACTTGTGAGATTCCTTGCTGAATTCACTTGGTCACTGAAACAGTGAGAGCCAATGTGAAAGATAGTGAGTACCCTACTCCACAGCTTGTTTGCATCTAAATTTTAGTATCACCCACTGCCAAAGAGTGAGCTTTCAATGGAACCTACAAAATTAGGAAGGATCACTTACTTCTCCAAGGTCAAAAAAACAAAGACTCCAAATTTGTGCAAAGTTGTTAGGGCCTCAAGAACTTCCTCCAAGTTCATATTCCCTTTCTGCCTCTGTTAGAAATCAGTTATTACTACCAATTACCCTCTTCTGGCATGGAAGACCAATTCAACTAGATGCTTATGTGAACTCAAGAGCTACAGGATTGTTTATGGATGTGTCTTTTAACCCTCATCACTGAGCCATTCAGTCACCTCAAATGTCCTATAATTTTTACCAAGTTGGATCTACAAGGGTCTTACAATATCATCATAATCCAAGAAGAATAGGATTGGAAGATGATGTTCAATACCTGTTCAAGACACTATGAGTATCTGATGATGCTCTTTGGAATTTATAATGCCCCAGTAGTCTTCCAGACTTTTATCAGTGGCAATATATGAACAATATTCTTGTGTTTTCTAAAACTATGCATAGAGTGCAAGTAGCCCAGGTTCTCAACAATGGAGATGGGTGAGAAGTTTTTTTGCAGGAATATTCATGAAAAAAACATAATTAGCTGTTTTTTCTTGGAAATTCCTGCAAATAGAAAGCACAAAAAGTTTACCTTTTCACTATTGCGAATTGATATCCAGTGAGAGCTTTGCCATTTTCTGCCTATGCTCTCTATAGCTGTGAGAGTTCCTTTTGCAATATGAAGTAGAGAAATCCACAGCTGAAAGTAAAATTTGTAGACAACAGCCACACAAGCCTTGAAAAAACTGTTAGCAGGCCGAGGGCCTTTGTCATTTTCAATTGGTATCTGCTGCACATGTATGCCACCTAGCTCCAAGTAGTGGCAAAACTGCATGTGAGATGATTACAACATACCTGAAGGATAAATATGTTTTAGGCCAAAATGAGGACCTTCTTGAGTACTGGTAAAGGAAACAGTGTGCTTATACGCAGCACGGGTGCATACTGTAGTCCAAACCTTTAGATGTCCAATAGCAAGTACCAATAGCAAGTATTCAATTAAACTAAGTTTTCAGTGCATCTGCTTCTACTGTTAATGGTCATAGGATATGTCTATCCAGTATGTCAATGTAAATTGCTTTTTTAGAAATTAACCAGCATCTGATACCAATTGAACATCATATAGCAGTAGTGGAAAAAAACACACTACAGAGAAACATGCAACATGTACAAACAGCTGAGAAGGAAGAGTGATTTGCACAGCTGCCACCATCTCTGACAGTTCGGAACATTAATGAATGACTGGCATCTAATAATGAGGCATTATATTGGAATCAAACATGATACTGTATACAGTTGAACTCATTCCTACTAATCATCATCATATATTATTCAAGATCGCATCCAGAGTATTTTGTCATACATTCAGCTTTACAGGAAAGGAAGTGGACCATGATATGGCGGGATAAAAAGAAAGCCCTGATGAAGTTCTATACAGTTTATTACATGTATATCATAGTACAACATTATTGGTAGTAGCTGTTACTACCAATAAAGGTGCAGGAGAGAGCTGTAAGTTTTTCTCCAGTCTACCTCTAGAGTGCAGATCCATCTGGAAGCAGAAGAAGGAAGGCATAAGAAACACAGGTCTTTTAGCAGAGCATTACACAGTGGGCAAGCAGAGTACAGAGAGAATTCAGAAATCTGTAACATGGTGAAGACTTGGAAGTTGAGTGGATACTTATACCCAGTGCTGAGAGGGGTAATCATAATCTGGTGGCATATTTTTGACAAAGATCAGACATTAAAGCAATTTAGAAACTAAGTCAGGTGAGGAAACTTTTGAGGGGCATTCACAGATGCTTTAAATAGCCAGAAGGGAATGGACCAGGCAGAATGGAGCACAGGGTCTTCTAGAGCAATCTCCTATACAAATCAAGTGCATTGCAGGGGACGAGTAAAAGTTCACAAATTAATGTAATGATAAAGACTTCTCCAGCAAATTCAAGAAAAATTCAAGAAGTCATGAGTATGGTGATATAATGGTTTTCTTTCTTACCAATGCTCTTATCTGCTTTCTCATTAGGACAATATCAAAGGCGAGTCACAGAAATAAATCCTTTTTATCTCCTGATATTAGTTAAACCCTCAAGAACCAACTCCTCTGGTCCTTAAAGGGATAGTAATACTTTGTTTTATCTTTATTTTATTTTGTAGGCATTAAAAAAACATGAAGAACCATATAAGTCTTATCTCTCAAACCTTTATGGTTTGAGAGATATTTACAAGCAAAGTTTCCCCCTCCCACCCCTTTTACCTAGTGTAAGCCATCTCTTCTCAGATGTGGAATCTGGTTGTAAGACCAGAAAGATAACAGCAATGGACAATCTTCTTCTTATGAAAACAATGAAAGCCCTGCCCCCCTTGACAAGTTTTTCAGAGTTTTCCCTTATCTTAATTGAAGATTGTCCCTCTCTGCAGTCTACCTGGGCACCTCCCTTCTGCTCTGGCTCAACAGTGTTACATCAGTAAAAGGGACGGGAGGGGGATACTTTGTCATTGAATTACTCTTGAACAACAACTCTGACAGAATTGAAATAACACTCTCCAAGGTCCATATACTATGATGATTAATTAGAGCTGCTTTTATTATGAAACATTACTATCCCTTTAAGTGGTTAATATAAACATTTTGAATGGGTTCTCCAGCTCATGTACCCAAATTTGTAAATGTTTAATGTGACAGGAGTGCATTCAATCAGGATTGGTCAACCTGAGGCCCTCTAGCTACAACATCCCGGCTAGCCAACCGTGATTGCAGTTGTAGTCATAACCAGCTGGAGGGTTTCATCCCTGCCATCAGTGCTAAGTACTGTGTACACTAAATAAATATAAACTTAAATGCATTTGAAGCATCCATAACCACACTATTTTTTTATAGATTCACACTATAAATATTTCAGCAAATATATTATTCATACAGAGATTTCCATACTGTAAGGACATTCTATACATGTATAACCACACTAATGAGCCTCTAGTGCTAGAATTTAATTCATTTTTAGATATGATGTTAATATCCATATGCTGCTGTGAATGCTCTTCTCTTGTTTTTCACTTACCTATTAAATGTCCCAGAGGATACCAAGTGGTTTCCTGAATATAGCTATGACGATATTTATTATATTTGAACACATGCTGTGAGTTCAAATTACCACACTTAATAATAAGCACAATATTGATTCATAATTCACACTGTTAAAAACCACAAATGTTAATGTGCAAAATCTTCTATCATGTCAAATGGGCTCACATGTATTGCAGGCTTACATGTATTGCACTGAAATGACAGGGCCAAGATGAACTAAGGGTCACTGTCATGGCAATGTGCGTCTGGCGATGTGTGGCAAACTTTTCACCTGATAGAGTTGCACATCACTATATGCACTAAAAATTAGGGATGCAAGGGGAAGGGTTCATATTTAATCATTAGCATATCATCCTGTCTAACTGCTAACAATGTGGAAGGGATGCCTTCCCATACACTTCACCAGCAGTTCAACAGCCTTGAAACCTGAGTTCATTCTCTCTGCTCCCCCACTGGTGGAGAGGAGAGGATGTACTCAGACTTCAGCACCACAAACAGTACCCCAAAACCATTCAGCATCATATGGATGTGCATTGTATACCCCTGTTTGACTGAAAGGGGTAAAAATTAGCAATGTGTTGTGGGCCTCTGTGGCACTCTAAAGGTCAAAGCCCTGTTTCACCCATTCTAGCACATTTTTCTAATAACACCATTGTTATAATAACTAGGAAGACATGCACAGCAGGAGGAGAAATAGAGGTGGGAGGAGGACAGCACTGGAATGTACAGTGGAAGGAACCACATGAATGGGTGAACGGGAGTAAGGATGGGTGAAAAAATCAGAAACATTTCCTGAGGGAATTTTTCACAGAAAAACAATTTACCTCTTTTTCGAGACAAATTTCACCCATAGAAAATACATAAAAATTACACCTTTTTGTCACTGCCAATAAATTTTCCACGGGAAATGTGCCATTTTCACCTATGTTTTCTTTGACTGCAAGATTTCCTGGCACAATATTACTTCTGAGGGATGAAGTGGGGAAATAATTTTGCATTATTTTTGTCTTCTTTCTAAGAACTTACTAAGTGTGGGTTGGCAGTACATAGTGGAAGAACTGTATAACTTGATTGCTTTAACAAAATTACTTGTGGAGGTGGTGGCATGTGATGGCCCTCTGATTCTTGTCATCTCTAAAATCAAAACTCAGGGTCATACTCCTTTGCAGCAGAAGCAGAAAATATTGGCACACTGACATATCAACAGCACTGCTGATGCTAGTTGTGGCACCTTTGATGGTGTGTATGGCAGTCAGACCTGTGGTTGTGTGTCAGGTGGGATCTCACTGAGGAAATGCCTAGGTGGGAACTTGCTTTGGCCCTGCTCACGTGCTTCTTACAAAGACAACAGATAGCAACATGCTTAGCTTTTGGATTATGTGTGAAGTATCTTCATACTGTGGACTTCATACAGCCCACGGTTCCTATTTGGCTGCTACTACAACTGAGGGTAGATATTGCTGTTATTGTATTACTGCTAGGTGTCACATAGTTAAGGTTGTGGATGGAGATAACTGTGTTGTTGTTACTTGGTACTTAACACTAGTAGCGTATGTGGCTGAGTGGGAGTTGAACTTGGAAGGGTCTGTGACAATGCTGTTGATGACTGACACGATGACTGTGTATTTTTTGCCATCTTTGCTTGTACAGGGTCAGACCTTCCATTTAGGGGTGGGTGAAAGATCCTGTTGTGTTCCCATGAAAAATCTGCAAAAAACCACATGGTTGTCCACTTTTTCATGGGAAAATCCTTCTTAAACATGGCCATACAATCTCTCCTACACATTCGCCTATCCCTGTTAGGATTTGTTTTGCTTGTTACAACTCAGCTCTAGAAAGGAAAAAATATATTTTTAGAAGAATGGTCAAAGACTGAAAGGTGATATAAAATTACTCCCAGAAAGATGTGTATGTACCCCTATTCAGAAGAGGATTGTGACTTGTGGGATGCTTCACCCAAGGTAGATGTGGTGGTGGTAGTTCACCTTGCCAGAAAGACTACCTTACCTCTTGAGGATGCTACATCCTTAAAGGAGCCCCTCGACAGAAGGCTTGACAACAATTTGAAATGTCTCTACCTGTACTTAGGATGAGCCTGTAAGCCAGCTACAGCCCTAACCTCGCTTTCTAGAACCATGAAGGTCTGGCTGGAAAAACTGGAGCAATCCATCCTCCAGGGTGATCATAGATCTTCTATTATAGATTCCCTCTCTGACTTCAAACTTGCGACAGAGTTTGTGATGGATGCCTCCATGGACTTGATCGGCATTCAGGCAAAGAGCACGTTTTTTGGCAGTGGTAGCTAAACGAGCCCACTGGCTGAAACCAAGGAATGCAGACAACCCTTCAAAATTACATTTTGTGTTCTTTTCCCTTCTTAGGAGCTATGCTGTTTGGGGAAAATTTAGATGGCATCATTGAAAAAGCTTCAGAGGGGAAGAGTATAATTCTCCCTCAAGAAAAAAAGAATAGAAAGACAGACTTTCCCTTTTCAAAAAAGCCACAAAGAGGAAAAAATTCCTTTCGGGACTCCCAGCTTTACAGACCAGGCAGAGAAGCATTTAATCCACAGACATGGAAAGAAGGACAGTCTAGACTGTGGAAATCTGCTCGGACCAGAATTCAAGTGGCTCCAAAGAATTTTGGAAAATTCTGATGGTGTTCCGGCCCAGGCCTTAAATGTGGGAGCACATCTTCAGGACCATCTAAAGGCTTGGGCCACAGCCATCACGGATCAGTGGGGCTATAGATCATCTATCACGGATATTCCCTGGACTTTGGATGCATACATACACAAGATGTTTTCAGAAAGTCTTCCATTCCAAAGGACCCTCAAAAGAAAGAGGCGATGAAGGATTTCTTAAAACAGCTGCAAGACCAGAAGTCTATTATCCCTGTTCCAGATGCAGCAAATGACACCCAATACTGGATTTAAAGAATGTGAATGCCTATCTCAAGATAGACAAGTTCAAAATGGAGTCCCTCCAAACAATTATCTCAGTCACCCTCCCAAAGGATTGGATGAGATCTTTAGACATTCGCTATGCATACCTACACATCCCAGTCTGCAAAGCACATCAGTGTTTTCTACGCTTCGCCATCTCCGATCACCACTTTCTTTTCTGATGCATCTGGCCTAGCTACAGCTCCTATAGTGTTCACCAAGGTGTTGCTTCAAGTCATTGCAGTACTCAGACAGAAGGGAATTTGCATTTACCATTACTTAGACGACATTCCCCTTTTCACTCACAGGGACCTAATGATATCCTTTCTATCTGAACTCAGATGGATCTTTAACCCTCAAAACAGTCAACTTATTCCTACTCAAAGGATGATCTTTTTTGGTGCCCTATTCGACACAGGACTACCTTCCTCAGGAAAAACTAATCAACATTGTGCGGCAAGTTCAAGTCTTCAGAAAGCACACAATCTGGACAACAAGACAATTTATGAGTCTCCTAGGTCTCATATCTTCAACTATCCTGGTTGTACTATGAGCCCGGTGGTTTCTGAGGCCCCTACAAGTAGCATTGTGAACACAGTGGGACAGTTGCTTCGATCCACTGCGTCTGCCATTTTCCATCTCCCGCGAGGTCAACAGAAGACTAGCATGGTGGGAACAACAGGAAAATCTATCACAAGGTCTTCCCCTAGAAGAACCAAACTGCATCACTTTGACAACAGATGCCAGAGGGTCAGGCTGGGGTGCAACCTGCTGAAATGAAACAGCTCAAGGTTGGTGGCCACAGCACTTCTCCAAGCTGCCCTCAAATGTATTAGAACTAAGGGCCTGTCATCCATGCTATTTACCATTTACCAGATTTCACCATTTCACAGATACACTTCAAAATTCTACCATAAAGATAAGAATGGACAATGTTCCAGTTGTAACATACATCAAGAACCAGGGGAGTACAAGAAGCAGCTCTCTACTATAGTAGGTTGCTCCAGAGTCTATTACAGGATCTGGGACATCTTTACACGCTGGACAGAAGAAAGAAATGTTTCTCCCACCCAGCCTTCGGTAGCAGATGTTTTAATTTTTTTTACAGAAGGCTTCCATAGAGGCCTTATTAAGAGTACTTTAAAAGTCCAAGTCTCGACTATCTCAGCTCTAACCGTAACCAGATGGGCCTTTCACGACCTTGTCTCCCATGTTTTCAATGCCATCAGCAGGCTTCGTCCACAAGTCAGATCCTTTTCACCTTCACAGGATCTGCTTCTGGTGCTCTCAGCTCTGGCTTTGGAACCTTTTGAACCCATGCCACCCATTTCCTTAGGCATGGCTACCATCAAGATGGTGTTTTTAATAGAAATAACGTCAGACAGACGTGTCTCCGAGATTCAGGCCCTGTCAATCCAGGAACCTTCGTTTTTATTTTCACAAGACCAAATGATCTTACGGACAGTCCTGTAGTTTTTCCCAAAAGTAGTTTCAAGCTTTCATATGTCCAAGATATTATTCTACCTGCATTTCATCCACAAACGGAAGAGGCGACAAATCCAATACTAGCTCAACTGGATCCAGTTTGAAATCTATATATCGATATTATATGCACAAGCAGCATCAGAAAGTCGAAAAGGCTATTTGTTATACCTTCTGGTTTCCGAGAAGGTGAAGCATCATCAAAACCACAGTCAGTAGATGGATTGTCACATGTATTTCTAAGGCATATCTAACCCAAAGACTGCCAATACCTGAGGGTCTGAAAGCTCAATTCACCAGGGCAGTGTCTACCTCCTTGGCTGCAGACGCAAGGGTTTCCAATCTGTAGGGCAGCAGCTTTGTTATCAGGAATCACCTTTATCAAACATCATCAGCTGAATGTCCGTGCCCAAAGAACAACATGCTTTTTTATGCTCTGCTTTATTTAATTACATTTTTCTATTTTTACGTACTTTCTGTTGTGTTTCTGTTCTTTCTCACCCTGTATCTGATAACTGCTCAGGTATTACCCTTGAGTGAACATTCATTCAAGGGACCAGGAAATAGGAAAATTATATCAGCTTACCTTTATTTTCGTTTCGTAAGCCCTCCCAAGTCCTGGATTAGCCATTTACCTAGACGACAGGGGGAAGTCAGGGGGAATAATTTATTGGTTGGGGAGGAGTCCCTGTCTTGGAGCAGCAAGTAGAACTTAACCCTTGAGTGAACGCTGACTTGTCGTGACCAGGAAAGGAAAATAACGGCAAGCTGATATAATTTTCCTATTTTTCCATTAGAAAACAGCTTTTTAGATTTATACTAATTTATAAACTATATATATATTAGTATATATATATATATATATATATATATATATATATATATATATATATAATAGTAAATTATTAGGTCATGTTTACCCCATACATGTTCTTAGAAATCAATGTCAAAAGAAATAATTGTTCAATAGAAAGTCCAATCAGTTAATTAGAGCCTTTACCATATTTTTATGAGGTTGATTGAGTCTTAGATATTTTGCATTATATAATAATGGCCTTACAAAAAGAATTTTGCAGGTAACAGACATTCTATCTTACAAATAAAAAGGGTAAATAGTGGTACCAGCTTAGCCACAGAAAAAGCAGGAGACTAGTAAAGTAAAAATGATACCTTTATTGGCTAACTGGGTGGCTCTAGGATGCAAGCTTTCAGGCATAATAGGTTGCTTATGCCTGCTAGTGGCTCTAGGATGCAAGCTTTCAGGCATAATAGGTCACTTCTTCAGGCATAATAATAAAACCTTTCATCCTAGAGTAACTCGGACAACAAATGTATAATTTGTATAATAATGTAAGACACTAATGGGCAAAAATGTCTCTTTGACAAATCAGGGGATACTATTTTTATCCAGTTTTGAATACACTAAAATCAGTCTAAACAATGAAAACAATGATACACCACATTTTACCAGCTAGGCTTCACATCTCACAAAATGATGCAATAGAAGGTTTTACTGACAAAAATGACAATGTATCCTACATAGTTTATTAAACTGCCTCTGCAAACAGAAACCAGCTATACTGGGAAATTAAATACATCTTGGGGAGATGTATAAATACAATTGCATTATGGCAAGCTTAGGACAAAAAAATAGTGCATGTCAATTTACTTGTTACACAAGAAAAAGGTGGTACAGTGTTAGCCAGTAGAGTAGATGGGATTCAGGGTACTTTTGTATAAAAAAAAAAGTCACAAGAGTGATATAAAGGTGATACCTGTTAACCCTTTGAGTGCCAGAGGGGTATACAATGCATTGCAAGGCAATGCATTGCATACCCCTCTGACACTCAAAGTGTTAAAGGCTAAATGAGGATATAGAAAGTGCAAGCTTTCCAGACACTACAGCCCCTTCTTCAGGCATAGGTTAACAAATAAAGCTGGAACAGCACTGCATTTATATTTACAGAGTACGACGTACATTTGAAACAAATTAGAGTACATAGTGGGGGGCACAATTAACTTAGTAAACATACAGTCTGCATAGATATGAAAAGATATGCACAGGGTTAGATCAAAGTCTTGGGAACAAGGATATGTTCACTGACACAGAGGTGTGAAGAGCCTGTTAGTCTGGAAGTTGGCAAGATCCATTTTATACATTCTCTACAACAAGATGTTCTATCTATTATAATGAGACATGAAGCCCAACCCCAGGTCCAGGCTTGTTTTAATGTATCAAATACAACATTAAAGTACCAGATTCTTTCTGCATTCTAAAGTTCCCTTGACCTTCATATTCTGTAGACAATGATTTGGACCACAAAAATGACAGCTAACTGGTGTGTCAACCTTTTTTTTTTTGTATACTGTGTGGCGATGGAAGTTCATTCTTTTCCTCAGTTAGCCTTTAAAATGTATCACCTTTATATCACTGCTGTGAATGTCTTGCTGCAAAAGTACATTGAATCCCATCTACATACTCCTCTCAGTGTCACTTGCATCAATAGGAGGGCAGTGGGGAGAATTGCATGGTAGCTTTTGGTTGATCTTTTCCACTGTACCTTGTAATACAAGTAGTAGAGGAATTGCTATATGTTCATTCCAGTTTCCTGTGCATATTAAATTGGGGTACTGATTGAGGCTTTCTGACATTAAAGTCTTGAAAGCAGAAGAGTCTTCACTGGTGTGCACTAAAGTGATCATGCTCTCTATCACATACCTCAAAAAGCAGAGCTGAACTAGAGGGTTCATATATCGCCTCCTATCTAAAACTTATACTACATATTTTTGGGTAACATTTTTGTTTGTTATCCTATATATTTTCTGATAAATGTTCACTACATTTATATGTTTGATATTTAATTAGAAAGACTAATTACTTGCATTATATAGATTATGTACATATAGACATAATGTGTTGTGTTATAATTTGATGTTATAGCATATTTCTTTGGCATTGTAGGGTTAATGCATTGCTTGTTTTTGTAGGGTTATGCTTGTATATTATGCATTTGTTCATTTTATGTATCAGAACAAGGAAGGAAAATAAGGCTTCCCACAAGCACATTGTTCTTGTGATGTACTTTTCTTGTTGGAATACAGTTAAGCTATTATGGAAATGTAGTCTAACTACTGTAGTGAAGCTATAGGTAGCCCATTCCATTTCATATAGCTTTTAATAATTTTAATGCTAGATTTGTGTGCAAGGAATTACACAAACCTCGGACACTCAAAATTATTCTTAGTGTCTCTACTGCAGTAAACAAGCATGCAGTTCTGAAGATCTGATTATTGCAATACTGCCCCATGTCAGCAGGATAGCATGGCGTACTGCATGTAAAGGGAAAACCCTAAGTTAACATTTTTAAAAAAATATTATATTTCTAGCATTTTAAGTTAAAAAATTAGTTATTTGGTGTATTTATCGTTTAGCACTAATGTATATATACTTTTTTTATAGTATGAAGGAAGCTGGATTAAGCTATAAATATTGGAGAGGGATTCCGCTTTCATCCAGTTGCAAACAATGTCCAGTTATTTATACAAATCCAGTGTGTGGATCTGATGGACATACTTATTCTTCACAGGTAAGAGGCAAATATTACCATATACGTCATTTATTTGTATTAACACATTTTACTGCATTCAGTTATGATAATTAACTACTAGGATGTTAGCTGGTTCTCCAATAAATTCCTTCCCAGTGAGTTACAGACTTACAGAAAATACAAGGGTGGAACTGGAAATGCTAGTGTTTTCTACATTATATTTATACTGATAACATTTGCACATGGTCATCCAATAT
This sequence comes from Rhinophrynus dorsalis, assembly GCA_037306005.1. Lineage (NCBI taxonomy): Eukaryota > Metazoa > Chordata > Amphibia > Anura > Rhinophrynidae > Rhinophrynus > Rhinophrynus dorsalis. Next base: position 136,139,598 of record CM074718.1, read on the forward strand.
GTTTGTATGCATTTACCAACTGATGATTTTTTTGTGAGTAAAATACGTTTAAAAGATGTAAATAAAAATAAACACAGATAAAAACAGGTGAGTGCAATTAAAAGCTTGCAAACTTTAACTACTTGCTGGATATTAGTTTATGTATTTTTGTCACATGAATTTTGGCATAAAATGAGTTCCACTGAACAATATTTAATTGGAATTAAGTGTACAAAAGCAGAATACTTTTTGACAATTTTCCATGTGATTTCACTATTGAATAAATAGAGATTTGATATTTGTAAATCGGTTTCCATTAGTAAATATGCAAAAGCATAATACATTTTAATAGGAAGTTCTTGTGAATATTTTCAATTTGCAATTTAAGAAACATGGCCTTAAATCTTTAAAAAAGAACTACATGAATAAGTGGCTTTTAATTTGTTTAACAGAATCACTTAACAACATAAAGCCAAATAGATTTATGTAAAAGTGATGTTTTTCCACTTTTTCCCACCTGACTTAATGCACTGAAGTCAAATATAAAATGTAAAAAAAAAAATTAAAATAGTTTGCAGGTGGCAGAGAAAGGGACCATGACTAAAGCAGACAAATAATGGAAGAGAGAGTATTTTGTAATGTGCAAGGCATCACACTCATTAATGTTGTGTAAGAATTTCCACCAAGTAATAGGGGCAGGGGTAGGTTGAAAGGAGTAGGAGCATTGCAGGGACATGTTAGTAAAGTTGTAGTCCAAAAACTGACTGCAGCCATGGTTGCTGCTCTGTGTGCAATAAATCATGATGATCCTTCTCCTCCTGAAGAGGCTGTTTGTCAAAGTCACATCAAAAGTTCTACCACCATCAGTAATATGAATAAACATGTAACAACAATTAAGACAATGAGCTGCATTCTGGTGTTGATGGCATAACAGAGGATGTTTTAGAAGTTCTGCCAACTGCCGCGTTTGATAGTGAGACTATCAAGTACAACACCTGTCATGAATGTACTAGCGAATGTTATGAAAATCCCTGTGTCATGTTCTGCCCCTTTGTCCTTGCTTTTTGCATTTCCTTTCCCTTGCTATACAGATCCTGGTTCCCTGCCTTGTCTTGTGTTTGATTTGAGCCTTTATAGTGCCTTAGTGTTTTTGGGCAAGGAGTGGTCAAAGTTTTCCAGGTCATGACTCTTAGTTTCCTGTCTTGTTCCTGAATGTTATCTTGTGTATTGATCCAGCTCTTCCTTCAACTTCCCTCCTCTTCTGTAATTTGGAACCATGCTTATCTGATATCCTTTTACCCTATTTGGCTCCCTTGACTCGACCATTCCGCCATCTGCTGACTTCTACTGTGTTGCCCTCCCGTTCCTGTTGGAGTTAGACTATCTTGTTCCCCGTCTTCTCAACTGAGCTCCTGGCTTTAGTGCTCATGTACAACAACCACAACTATACTGCAGCTGGGTTATTTGTTCAGTATCCTCTTGAACTCACTGGGTAGCTGCTGTTCTCTGGGTTGTTGTCCTGGGTACGGGCCGGATACTCAGGACAGCACTAATGTTGCCTTGTGGGCAACATCTCTAACTCTGCCAAGGCTGCATCAAGGCAACCCAGAGAACAGCCACCAACAGCTAGCTGCACACTGTAGTCTTCGCTCTCAAGCATCTGGCCCACTTGGGCCTGCCTTTCAGTATTCCTTTATTGTCTGTTGTTGTGCTCTTATCATATTATTTATATCAAATAGCAGTCTGTCACCTTTTTAGGGGGAATCTGCTTCACTGAGTCTAACCAGGCAGCTTATGTTGATTCATCCAAAAATGTGGAACCCAAGACAAAAATGCCACCTAGAAGGACCAGCAATTTTATATAGAACTTAACCTTATATGAAGCTTAACTTCATAAATTTATACAAAAGGATATGCAATATATGGGCATAAGGTACACTTTGTAAAGCAGTCCTTTTATAAGTGAAAGGAGGGACTGATGTCAGTCTTTTGAATACTCACAATTAAATAATTATAATAATAATAATACCAAGATATCTCTCTTCTTCCCCTCAAAAGTCGATACTCACAATTTTAAGAGGCTACTGCCGCCTCTAGGTGTAAGGCCTTGACTGAATCACACCTCCAGTCCCGATCAGTTGCTCATCTCTTTCCTCTTGATTCTCCTCCTGATGGTTCTCACCTCTCCTCCGATTTATATTCAGGAACTCTCCTTTGCACTTGATCTTTGGAGATATATTCAGTAAAGGCTTATTGTTAGGTATATTTGGCCAAAGGAACAAAAGACAGGGCAACTATTTCGCCCATGACAAAGCTATACAGAAATCTTGAAATGCTTTCAGCTGTTTATCTTTCTGAATATTGCTTAAGTACAATTGTACCAATAATTTTACTATATTTTAAAGTAATTTATATAATAAATAACTATTATTTTTAAGAGATATTTCCCCCGTTTTTTGTTCCTTTGGCCAAATATACCTAACAATACTCCTTAAATGAATGCATCTCCAAAGGAGAGTTCCTGAATATAACGTCATGGAGAGATAAGAACTACGTGGTTCCCTCAGCCAGTGTTATCTTGACTTTCACAGCCAACCGGAGGTATATTCTTCCCCCCAAGCTCGTATCATGTTTTATTTTCCCTGTTACGGGGTTTGGCTTTGGTATGGGTCTCACAAGTCCTGGACTATCAGTCACTGAATTTAGCAGCCTTTGACTCTTTATTTCAGCTTTTTGTTCAGTTTTTGATATATCTGTGTGACTTGCTATGTCCAAGTCCACTATCCTGGAATATCAACAAGGTTCCAGGACATTTTTTCAGTATGCCGTTGAATTTGGGGAGACAAAGCCTTCTAAACTGCCTTTATAGCTGTTTATCAAAGCGACTAAAGATAGTGCTGAGTACTCGACCCATTCCAGATATCTTGGAAGATCTCATTGTTCTCTCTGCTACTTTGGAACACTGTATCAAGGAGCAATGGGCTGAGCGTGACAGGTACCATACTTGCCGACTGGTATCTAGACCTCCTGTGCATCTGGCTTCCAAATTCCATATTCCAGTTTCCACTCCAAATACAGTTGGAGAACCTGTGGAGGTTGGGTGGGTTCTCTTTCCAAAGAAGAGAAGGCCAGGAGATGGACCCTTGGCTCATGTTTATGCTGTGCCCAATCAGGACTTTTTGCCTGCTTATGCCCAAACAAGCCCAGGAAACGCTCTGACTTAGGTTCTAGAGTGGGGCCCACCTTAAGTCTGTCTTTTTTTCCTCTAAAGGAGACAACAAGCTTGTCCTTTCCCTCATGTTGACCTGTGATAAGGGGGACATTCCAGTTTCTGCCTACATTGACTCCGGGGCTGCAGGCCTCTTCATGGATACCATCATTGCAGCTCACCACGGGATTCTTTCTAAGAAAAGAGAGGTCCCTATTGTCATCATCGCTATTGATAATTCTCCTTTAGGGGCTGGTCTTGTTCCCCAATTTACCGTTCACATTACTTTGCTTTTTGGTTCTTCCCATAATGAGACATTGTCCTTTGATTAAATATCTTGCCCGTGCTAATCCAATGATCTTAGGCTATCCATAGCTGCAGAAGAACAAACCTGCTTGTCCCCAGTGAATGTTCTGGGATCTGAATCCTCTTTGGTTCAGAACCAATGCTGGCCTATGCTGATGTGTTCAGTAAGACCAGTGCTGAAATTGTGCCACCTCGTCGGCCATACAGTTGTCCCATAGATCTTCTGCCAGGGACAACACCTCCTTGGGGTAGGGTCTACCCTTTATCTATCCCTGAGACCAACGCCTTGACGGAATACATCCAAGACAACCTATCCAGAAGTTTTATAGAACCATCCACTTCTCCTGCTGGTACTGGTGTATTCTTTGTAAAGAAAAAGGATGGGGTCTTCATTCCTGTGTGAACTACAGGAATTTAAACAATTTTACCTAAAGAAATTGCTCTCCGTTACCTCTCATTTCTGAGTTGTTGGATAGACTCAGGGAAGCTTGCTTCTTCATCAGACTTGATGTACAAGGTGCCTATAACCTGGTCAGTATGGGAGAAGGGGGCAAGTGGAAGACTGCATTTAATTACAGGTTTGGGCATTATGAATTCTGCTCATGCCCTTTGGACTTCGTAATGCCCCGCATTCTTCCAGTGTCTTGTCACTAATGTATTTTGTTTTTTTTCTCCAACCCTTGAGGAGCATCATGTTCATGTAAAACATGTTTTGACTCACCTTAGAAAGAACCATCTCTACTGTAAGATAGAAAAATGAGAGTCTCATCTTTCGTCTCATCATGTCCAGTCTGTACCCTCATGCAGATACCCAGGTCTCGGGCTATAAGTAAAAATATATTTTTTGAGACTTCAAAAAGCCTAGACAAATATAAAAGGAGTGAGGAAGAAGTGTTAGATTATACTGAGGAGGAACTAATTATTGATGATGATATTGATCTAGAATATATTCCTCCAGCAATCTCCTCTTCTTCAGATGCAGATGACATTGTGACTGAGTGAGAGAGGTGATGATGACATGGCAAAAAAATTAGCTGTAAGGCAAAGGCTCAACCTTCCAAACATGAAGATGAGCACTGTGCATGTTTACAAACTGTTTTGCAAATCAATTGGAAAGTCTAACTCTGGACAAGTAAAGATGTCAAAAAATAATCAGTTTGTCAGTCATCAGCACCATCACTCCTTCCAAAATCAACCCCCACTCAGCCACACAAACACACTAGTGTTGAGTAACCAGCAACAGAGGTCATCAATATCGACAACATCACAAAAATAATCCAAAAGTACACCTGTGGAATGTCAAAGTTGCCAAGATATTGGCACTTGAGATTCTGATTTATTCTTTTGTAGAAAACAGAGGTTTTAAAGAACTGATGTCATGTATTGCATCCAGCTGGCATATCCCAAGCCACAGGATGACTGTACCAGAATGGTAGAAGCAGGTAATGTAGGCAATAGGCTGGAGACTTCATAGAAAATTCATCTGTCGTTAGATAAGTGGGCAGGTTGCAAGAGTACAAACTATATGACAGTTACTGCTCACTGGTTTTCCCTCCCAATAATGGGCAACAATAGCTTGCAGCATCAGGTAACAGCCAGGTTCTGTCAGTATTATTAAAGGACAGCATCAGGGTTGCCCATACCATCAGCACGCTAATTTGTGTTTGCAGAGTTTTGAGAGACAATTCCACAAAGCCATAGATGTGTTAAATAAACTAGAGCAGGTTATAGAGAAATAGTTTGTACCCTGCTCCTTGAAGGTTGGTTTTGTGACTGCTGATAATGTCTACAACATAATAGCTGCCTTGAAAATGGGTGATAAGGAGTATGTACCCTGCTTTCCCTATGTGTAAATCTAAGAATCCAAAACACTCAGAGAGATGATAAATATCTCTCACAAAATTTGTGCCTATTTTAGCCACTCCTGCAGTGCTCGCAGTACATTATATTCCATGCAAGGCAGCAACAACCTGCTTCATCACCAGCTGAAATTGGACCTACCAGCTGGAATTTTACATTGTACATGCTAGAACATTTGTACAAGCAGAATAAGGTAAATAGCGAGTATACCATGCAAAACTGGGAGGCTTTGGAGGTAGAATCTTTTGTCACCTGGGCAAAGGCAACTAATGTGTGACCTATGTAAGCTGCTGAGGAGGCTGCCTTGGTGGTTATTCCTGTTGGGGCAGGAATTAGTGAGATTTCCACACTGATATATTTACTGCAGAAAAGATATGCACCAGCTAGTGAAGAACATGTTAGCATGCTTTCAATAGGATCCTCGCATAAATCCCATTAAAAGCAATGAGGAATACATTCTTGGCAATTTGCTGGACCTTCGCTTTAAAACTAAAATTTTCTGAATTTTTTCCTGTGAGCGATTTGTGCTAAAGCATGGTGATCAGCAGAATCTCTCTGAGGAACTGAATTCTGTCAAAGAATATAAAGAAATGCTTATAGATCAAGTTGAGTGTTGCATTGTGCAGAATGAGAAAGAGAAAGTTAGGACCAAAAAACTGGTAGAAAGTACAGGGAAAGAGAGGCCAGCAAAGGGTTTATGTCAGCAGCAGCAGCAATATCAATGAGAACATCCCATTCAAAACATATTTCAGAACACATCCGCCTCATCACAAAAAAGCAGTTCATATGTCTCATGGGCGACAATCTAACATTCATGGTGATGGTGGTACTGATGGTGACACATCTCTATGGGACTTGCTCCCATTGTATGGTTTGGTAACTGATACACAGGAACACCATGTAGCTTTTAGGTGTGGTCCCACTATATGCTAAATGGTTACAGCATAATTGCAGGATAAATAGTTTCTAGGCAGAAATTATTACCTTATTGACCATTAGCAAACAAAAGTGTGTGTTTGACCAGCACTGATGCTGTTTCCCACCAGCAAGCATGCTGTGTGAGCAGATTTTTAGTGCATATAGTTAAATTGTGAGCGACCATAGGATATATCTATTAAGCAGCAGTGTTTGTCAACTTACATTTTATAGCAATTAACCAATCTGTAGAATACCCTTCACTGGCTGGAACACTTGATACTGCTGCTACCTCAGCATCAGCACTAGAGCTAGGACCAGGTACATTAGGGGCACGTGAAGCCTGTCCTAGTTCCATATTGGTGAATTAGCCAGACTCCTTCCCACAGTTCCCAGAGATCCCCCTATAATTTAGGAGGTGCACCTGTTACCGGGTCTGATGTCCTAAAGGACCTTTGCCTCTATACCCTCTTGCCACTGCTGTATACCATAATGACTCCAACATCACTACTGCATACACATGATAATGTGGCTGAATGGGCAGAATTATCTACTGAATTAACAAAAGGAAGTGGAGCAAGTGGCACTTCTTTGTCACCATGTAGGGCAAGCATGTCAAACAAACAGACCCCTCAGTTAAAACGGAACTGTCACCTACATTAAATACCCCCCCCCCCCCTCTATTTTTAAATGCGTGGAATAGTGCAAAATGGGCCTTTTTATGTAAAATACATTGTTTCCTACCATGAAGATTTACCTTATTGTCCCACCACATCATGAGAGAGAGCACAGCCATCCTGGTTACGTATTACATGATGGACAGCGCTTCTCCGCCTTAATCCCTGTCAATAATTGTTATTAAGACTATCCATTCTCTCTGGTTTAGCTCTCACATGCTTCTGAATATCCTGCAATGATTTCAGATTTATGGTCAACTGACCAGAGCTGTCCATAGGATCGTGTAGCAACAGCGCCACTGTACAATTTCAGGCCACTGTGATATTGCACCTAAAAAATTCAACTTTGAAAATTAATAACTTTTGAATGAAACACCTTTCAGCAGTGGGAGTACTCTTGTTTTACTCAGGGGGATAAACCCTACAACATATTTTTTTACATTTTAAGTATTACTATCCCTTTAAATGAATGGATTTTTTTGTTTTGTTTTTTTATGGTTGGTGTGTTCCAATTCGTCTTTGTGCATGAACTTTCCTAAGGTTTTATTTGTAAAAGATAAAGTTAATTATATGAACAATTTGTATACATAAGCAGAATCTCTGAATCCCTACCATTCTTAAATGTCATCCAAAATACTCCCACAAGCTAAACTGAAGGAATTCCAACAATAAAAAAGCATACATTTGCTAGTTGTAATATAAAGGAACATGAACCGCTCCTAACAGTTCTTACATTATAATGGCCAGAATTTGAACTTGTGCATTTGTTCAAATAATAAAATCTACAGTCAGGCCTGGATGCCATGTTGACAGAGGTGTAGAGGCCAATTGCTAGCAGGACCACAGGACCTCAACCTGTGCTCAGTGCACACATTATTCTTATGTAGGCTCATGTACCCTGCTTCCTTCAGTTTGAAGAAAAACAGCAATTGTCATGTCCGCATCTTTAGATATGATGTCCAAGAATGATTGAACATGTCATCTCTTGAGAAGAGAAGGCCAAAATGAATAATGGTAATTTGGATTTTCTATCCATATTAAGAGGTAGGTTAGTTTTTGTCTTTTTGTTTTGTTTTTTTAAATAAGAAGTGTGTCCTTTTAAAGTAGATGATGAGAAGAAGGAAGAAAAGGAAGATGAATGATTGTAAATATTGATAACAGATTCTATTTATTTTCTGTAATGAAAATTTAAGATAAAAGGAAGTTATTGCTAGTCCAAAAAACAAACAGAACCAATGAGATCAGCAAGCATTCACATACTGAATCAAATTTAGAAATATAGTAATCATTTATTGACCCACACAAAAAGTCTAAAAGTGCTCTAGGCCACAACTCACCACCAACCAACCCTAGAATCCCTCCTATGATCCCTAACACAAAACCGACTAAAAAACATTAAAAAGGCAACACTATTAAAAATACATATGTTGGTACCATCCAGTCAATCTCTGGACTCATTAACCAGTATATATGAAGTGATTATGCAACCAGAGAGATCAATCTGACAACCAGAATCTTTAGTCATGTCAAGATAATACGTATGCCATCAGATAGTGATAAGGTACATCTCCAGGTGCCCAGTCAATCAATCAATCAATCAATCAATCAATCAATCAAATATACTACATAGAATAAGGATATGCAAAGATATTTCCATTAGAGTAAATAGCTATAGATCATCTTAATTACTAACTAGATAGAAAGTATTAACTTGTGGCTGTAATATAAAGGTAGTGAGTTAGAGCCTGTGAAACAAAAGGAACAATGGGGGAGATTTATAAAAGTAGAGTTACGTGAATTCCAAAGTAAAAATGAAGTTAAAACGCATTTGGTATTTGCCACCTTAAAGGGATAGTAATACTTAAAATGTAAAAAAATATGTTGTAGGGTTTATCCCCCTGAGTAAACAAGGTTACTCCCACTGCTGAGAGATATTTTATTAAAAAATTATAACAGCCCAAACTTGAATTTTTTAGGTGCAATATCACAGTGGCCTGAAAATTTACAGTGGCGCTGTTGCTACACCAAGCTATGGACTGCTCTGGTCTGTAGACCATAAATCTCCATAGGATGGTGTAGCAACAGCGCCACTGTAAAGTTTCAGGCCACTGAGATATTGCACCTAAAAAAATTCAGATTTGAGCAGCAGTGGGAGTATCCTTGTTTTATTCAGGGACATTAAACTTACAACATATATTTTTTTTACATCTTAAGTATTACTATTCTTTTAAGAGAGAGTAATGCCATGTAGTTGGTTTTTTTGAGAAGTGGTGTTTGGAATTGTTGATAAAGTGGCACAGGGAATTCATAAAAAAAGTTCTCTACTTGCCAAAATTTTAATGACATGTCTGACCTGTTATTATTTCTGGCATTTCCACCACATTTATATTAGTTCCTAAAAATGTATATAAATACCAAACTCCCAATAAGGCATAAGGACATTTTAAAAAAAAATTCACTTTTTATAAATCTCCCCGTAATTGTGAAGGACCATTATATCTCCATGTAATCAAGTTAAATGAGTAATTCTTTTTGTGCCAGAGGGGTACACAACACATTGAAAAGCCAAGTAAATATCAGATAAATAAAGAGAATTATGCCTTCCAGCAGGTTTAAACCGATATGATAAATAAAGCATATACTCATCCTCAGCTTTTCACTAGTCTGCCTCTCAATCATCTCAGTGTCTTCCAAGTAACTGTGGCTATCTTAAAAGGAGATTCTGCTTCCAAGCCAATTCTGCAAGTTCTTAACATCCGTCCAATCAATACAGCTAATGGCCCTCCACATTAACATTTGCTAATGAGTGATGGCTTGAACGCCCTTTTTTTGGTTAAATGAGTTATCTCTGTTCCTGCTGACACTTCAAGATGAAAACTGGTTAAGAGGATCCAGAGCTGTACTGCCACGTACCTGAGCGGAAGCAGGTTTGATAATCTCCATCTGCTTGTTTAGTCAGTTCTGATGGTATCATCTGGCTGACAATTAGATATTGTGAGTAAAACTGTTATTTTTAATTTTATTGTTTTATTGTGGGGCCTGCTTTGTTTTCTTCTGTTTTATGTTGTAATTGTCTGTACTGCTAAGGAGAGCGTGAGTGAAAGACTGCAGCCGAGAATTATTCTGCATATTATACAGTAGCTGGGTGCAGTAATCTATCCCAGAGGCTTGATTAGCTACGTTTTGGTATATACCAAGATTCAGCAACTCATTTTGTAAGTAGACACTTTGAGGGTGTCGTGGAGGTTTGAAGTCGTATCCTGTTGATCTGCACAGGGGTGCACCCTGCAGTGTCTCCCTTTTTGTCTTCACATTTTTTTTGGGATCACTTTTAAAACATTGCAATTAAAAGATTGTGCGGCTGCACACCACATTAAACATGACATTGGATGAAAAGGGCGACATGAGAATCCCACCCTGCATATAAGCACGAGATTCTCATACCGCCTCTTTAAACGCAACATACACTAAGTAGAAAAGGCAACAGTATCTTGTTCTATGTCGATCCTTTCCATTGTAAGCTATAATGTAAGATTATTGTAAGCTATTTAACCCCAATCACTGAAAGTCCTGCCTCAGAAAAAAATAATGCATTTGGAGAAGATGAAGCTGGAGACTCTGATTCTGGCACAAAGGGTTAAGATGCCATTAGCATCTCTGAGGCAGCAGTATCCTGTTCCACGGGGCTCTTCTCCGCTCATTTTAATGCGACTACCTCCATCTTCACCACTGTTAAGCAGGATCAAACTGGCCCTTTCATTTGCAAAGGAGACTTTGGCCTTAAAGTTGCCTGAAGGTGTTTAATAGAGAATAGCCGCTTCTCTACTTTATGCAGTTTAAAGTCCTGTCAGGAGGAAAAGTAATGGGCTAATAGTGTTTATTCATCATGTCATCCAGATGGATATATATTAAGTTGCTTTCTTAAAAATTGAGAGAATGGTATACAGTATGTGCACATATTGACTTGTTATGGCATCTTAACCGTTTGAATTCGATTGAACAATTGAGGCATCTTAACCCACTGAGTGCCATTGAATGATCAATCCAAATGCATACTGCTGCCTCATCTGCTTAGTGTATGCTGTATTTAAAGAGGCAACATGCTAATCTCGCTCTTATATGCAGGGTGAGATTCTCATGTCGCCCTTTTCATCCAAGCGCCATGATGAATGCAGCGTGCAGACACATGTAATTTAAAATGCAACCTTTTAAAAGGATACCTTTTTTGTATGATAGATGTGGAAAGAAGTTTGTGTTTTTTTTCCTATAGTGCCACATTCTGTAAATAGTTGTGTACACTAACTTAGAGGTAGAAAGACAAGTGATGCCTTATTTGATTCAGCTGGTTGTCTGCTTTCCACCTCCTAAAGTATGTCAGCTCATACCAGCAGAGTGCAGTTTTTCTTGAAAGAGCAATAGCTAATGATTACAGAAATTTCATGTGGTAGAAATGTAAAAAAAATGAATATTCTTTTTCTGTAGCACCACCTCCTAGAAACATTTGTGTACTCCATCCTAGGGATAGAAAGACAGGTGACCCTCTCATTTGATGCATACCTTCCTTCATATTTCTGATAGTTATGACCATTTTAGTAGAGGCAGCCATTTTCAAAAAAGAAATGAGGTAGGTGTAGCTTTGTGATATTGGCATCCCGTGCAGAATGTGGACTCTAACCAATGGGGTGACATTTTTCTTGTAAGTAGCTAAAGAATACTGTTGGAAATTCCATAGGTTTCAAAGATTTAATTACAATTGAAGGGGTGGAAATGTAAAAAAAGACAGTATTTTCTTTTATCTCCATCTTCTATAAATACTTGTGCATACCAGGCTAGTGATAAAATGGCAAATGACAACTCATTTGATCTGATGCAGTGGGTTATTTTATTTCCAAAATGGTATTCTTTGTTTACCTTTCTTTTCATTCCTGTAGTTCTTACAACCAATACAGGCAAGTCATGTTGGAAGAGCTCTAAGAAAAATGAGAGATTGTAGTTGCTATAGTTTTGAGCTTCTGTTCCCCATACAGTATGTCAGCTCATACTAGTGGGGTGCCATGTTTCTCGTAATAGCAGTAGCTAATGAATACAGTTGGAAAATCCATAGTTTCACAATGACAGTTTATCTTTTAGCGCCACATTCTGGAAACATTTATGCACAACAAGCTAGTAGAAAGCCAAATGAACCCTCATTTGTTATAGCATGTTATCTCCATTCCAAAATGGTATGGTTTGGTTACCTTTTCTTCACTTTGTAGCTGTTCTAACCATTTTAGTACAGGCAAATTATGCTTGAAAAATGGAAGAAAAATCATAGGTTGGATCTGGGGCAGTTTTGTATTTCTGTGCACCCACTACAGTATGTCAACTCATACCAGTTTGGTGTCATTTTTCTCATAAGAGAACTAGCTAATGAATACAGTAGGGAATTCATTCCCTAGTTTTCAAAGATTTCAATACATTTTGTAGGAATAGAAATGTAAAAAATGACAATATTTTCCTTTAGAGACACTTTCTGCAAATATTTGGGCACAGCAAACTAGGAGTAGAAAGGAATGTAATCCCTTATTTGATGCAGTGGATTACTTTCCAGAAATAAATAGTTTATATAGTTATGCAGCTGTTTTAGGGTAGTATTACCATGTAACCAATGGCATGTGCGTTTATATGATAAAGTTGAAAATACCATTTTGTGCTGTTGGTAATTAGGGCTTTATGTACACCATGCATATTGCTAAAACTGTACATATTTGATATTTTTGTACGTGAGGGGTACAGGGATTTATCAAGTAATTGAATATTTCACAATCAACAATTTTTTTGATAAATAGTGTGGGATTTTAGCAAATTAGTAATTTTTTTAGTTTTTTTTATTTATGACATCATAGCTTGTCATATCAGGCAAAATGTGCTTCATGTGATCTACCTCAAATAGCTAAATTTTGCAATTCTTCAAAAAAACTATATATGGTTTTCCATGTGTAACTAGAAAATTACCTATATGAATCATACATAAACAGATAGTAAAAATGCTGACAATGTCTCTGGCCTACAGGGTTTATTATATAGTGCAAGCCCCAGGCATTCAAAGGGTTAGTGCGTGTCAGTGATTACCTCCTTTCCAATAATCTATTTTCCAGTTCTTATAATTCAGATTATTCATTACTGGTGCAGTTCCTGTGAGTTTATTTAAACTGGCCCACAGGAATATCTCATGTTACAATAAATTGTTACTAGAAGTGGGTTCCTTGTAGGTTTCTGCAACTGTCATCTCATCCTGGTCTACCTGGGGTTGTATTCCACAGCCCAATTCATATTGTAGCCATTGTTATTTAATTTTGCGTCAAAATCCAAAAGTTCTCATAACGTGACTATCCAGAGGAATAGCACATAATTTATACTGCAGATCCAGAGTACCACCTGCCCATTCACCCATGTACCAAAATGCCCAAACACCTCCTCACTCTCCCATCTTCTAAGATTAATGCATAGTTGTTTGCAGGTACAGTCTATTGCTGCTTCCCTCATTTGTCTATAGAATTTGTCAAAAATAAAAATGTTTCTTAAAATTATAAATGATTTCCTTATAAACTCTGTATGATTGTAATATGTTAACCTCTGCTCTTCCCAAATTAGTCTCACCCACCACAAGGCCATCAAGTTGTCCTAAATCATCATCAGTATCCATCACATATGAAGAAGGCAAAGGAGTCAACATAGGATGTAATGATTTGGCCACATATTTGGTCAGTCTTTCAATAGGTCCATCAATCTTCGACTCAGTGGGACATCCTGAAGGATTGAGCAATGACTTGTGAATTTTGACCAATACATGAAAAGGAGGAAGTTTAGTGTTTTAATGAAAAAGGAAGATTCATCTTTACTTATCACTTTAGTTTTTAACCTTCAGGTAGCACATTTAGCAGATAATTTTGAATATCTTGTATGGGACTGCAATCTAACTTCATACATTTTTTTTATTGTTTAGCTATCTAATGATGTAACCCCCATGTTTTTGTTTATCCATATTCCCCTTCTTGTTCCCTGGAATTATAATCATATCTGAATGTTTCTGTAAATGTTTCAAATCCCAGCTTATATAGACTGGAATTTAAAGCCACCTTTTCTATAGCTTTTCTTTACTCTTTTACTGTTTTAACAACTATGTTGTAATCCATGTAAAATGAAATGGAAATTAGAAAAACAAGTTAGTTTTAAAAAACAAATATAGCAACTAATATAGAGATATAATTATACATTTTAAACGATGTTGTAATCAACTGCCAGGAGTACATTGAAATATTTATGTTTCAGTTGCCACAATGCATTTGTGTTTCCATAGAGCACCCTGTTAATCCTGGCTAGTGGTTGTTCTAGGTGTTCTATCTAGGAGTTATTTGGGTTGAGGTCGTTGCACCAGATACTTAAATGGTGGTTCATTTATTCAGTATGTTTTATCCTTATCTATTAAAAACATACAGATTAGTTTCCTGATGAGAAATCACTTGTATAAAAAAGTGTGAACATAGTGACAGGTGCCAAATGAGAATCCCATATGGCTGTTTTTGATATAGTGTAAAACTTATGCTGTGTAGCTTGACTTTTTTAAGTATTTGTTCAGTGTTTTATTTATATCGGTAATTCATTTTGCTTTCTCACTTTTGACTTGAGAATGAAAATAGAAGTCATTTTTGTTGAAGAGTATGTTTTATAAACATTTTGTTTAAGACTTTATTATGCAGACAGCCTTGGAAGAGCATAAGCTCCCGTCTTTAACCATGGCAATAGAAGTCATATGCTTTTATTTGCTAATAGGCAGCATCTGTCAATATATATTTATAAATTAGGACAAATATGGTGCCTATAGCATTCATCAGCTTCATTAAGGCAAAAACAATCACAAATTCTGAAAAAACGCATTGCATTAAAAGTTACTGTCAAGGTATTTCCATTAAAGGGATAGTAATACTTTGTTTTAACTTTATTTTATTTTGTAAGCATTAAAAAAACACGAATAATGATATAAGTCTTATCTCTCAAACCTTTATGGTTTATGAGATATTCACAAGCAAAGTTTCCCCCTCCCGCCCCTTTTACCTAGTGAAAGGTCTATGGACTGCATTCCCTCAGATGTGGAATGCAGTCCATAGACTAGACAGATAACAGAAGGGGACAATTTTCTTCCTATAAGAACAATGAAGGCCCTGCCCCCCATGACAAGTTTTTCAGGTTTTTCCCTTATCTTAATTGAAGATTGTCCCTCTCTGCAGTCTACCTGGGCACCTCCCTTCTGCTCTGGCTGAACAGTGTGACATCAGTAAAAGGGGCTGGGAGGGGGACACTTTATCATTGAATTACTCTTGAACTACAACTCTGACAGAACTGAAATAACACTCTCCAAAGTCCAAATACTATGATGATTAATTAGAGCTGATTTTATTATGAAACATTACTATCCCTTTAAAAACTAAAATTGTTACATGTTTAAAGGGGAAAATATAATTTATTTATATATGTATTATAACATTGTTTAAAATCACATAACATCTGAGTATTCTTAAAAAGTAATATTTTCTTAGAAGCAGAGATACTTAATTTAATTGATTCTGGCCAGTCTCATGTTGTCATCATTTGCTGACATATACTTCATACTCAATATTCCATTATACTCATTACTCAGTACTTTATATGGGAAAGTGTACGACACTGAGGAGAAAATTATAGTACTGCTAAACTAAACTAAAAATTCAACAAATATCCACTGATTTAAATGGAGCATTTAACCTCATCAGTGCTAGAGACGTCTTCAAAGCATTGTAACAGCTCTAGCATTCAAGGGGTTATAGGTGTCATTTAAAGGAGCAGTAAACTTTTTTTTATGAAAACCTGTATGTTATAGAGCTTTTTCTGTTCAGTAAAACAAGGGTACTCCCATCGCTGTCAGTTGTTTTATTCAACATTTATAACAGTTCAAATAATCAGGAAGTGATTTTACTGTACCATTATGTCCTTGAAGTTCTAACTGACAGCATGACTCAATAGTCTCTACCACATTCTATAGAGAACTGTAAGTCTCTGACTTTCCTTTCTATTAGAGTGTAACAGCATTACTAATTGCAATTTAACCACTAGAGGGCATAACTAATGTAAAACAAATACAGGTTTAAACTGTAATACCGCAGAAAATATGCATTTCTCAGCAGTGGGAGTACCCTTATTTTACTCAACAGAAAAAGCTCATATAATATATAGTTTTTCAATAAAAAAAAGTTTACTGCTCCTTTAAATTAACAGGAATATTGATTTGTCCAAGATGGTGCTGTTGGTTTATCACAGAATAATTTAGTTTTTAATATTCCACCCTCACTTCCCTTTCCATAACCTCAGCATTTTCCCTTAATAAGGGTGTTTGCTGATGCAATAGACTGGTTGCCATGGCAGTCTGCCAGGCTTTCATTCACACACAGTCTCTGTGTGAGTAGTTTTAACTCCACTGCCTTGCATGGAAGATCATCAGGCACTATTGATAACTAGTAGGAGAACACTGAAAGTTGAAATTATCATTAAGGTTGACCATATATGAGTGCTTATTTGTTGATCCAAAGCTTGGTTCATTGTTATGCATTCACCTATCATAATAGGTAAATACCTATAATGTGTTGATACTCATATGTTGTAAAGTGTATGTGTGTGTGTACATATTCAGTTGTGAAGTGACAGTGTCACACTTCACTTCCAGTCTTGGGAATGCAACTTATTTTATTATTTTGCCTGAGCCTGGTCAGTGAACAGGGAAGGTGGCTGAATTGGCAGGAGCGCTATCCACCTCTGGAGGCTTCCTAAGACCCTGCTTTTCTGCTCCTCAAATTGAATCTGCAAATGTGATATGCTTCCTGCAAACCAGGGGCACTAACTCTCACTCAGCTGAGAGAAAACTGGAGTTGAGCTAAGTGCAGTAGCGTCATCAGCAACATGTAACAATTTACCTTCAATATTCTGGTGTCAATCTGACTGACTCAGACAACAAGGCACCTGGAATCTGTGTCCTAGGCCAGCAGGAAGTATAAACAGGATGTGACTAGGATAACATAGCAAGACCTGAGTATGAAACACAAGGAAAATTGTTATAGCCAGCTGCCAATAAATATTGATCCAGGACTTCAGAGCCATCTTTTGACTGCCCACAGGGTGAGATGTCATCTTAAATCACTAGAAGCAACTCTAATGAGTGAGGCTGGGGACAGTATCTATTACAAGCACTTAAGCACCAGACACAAGTTAAGCCAGGATTTTAGTAATAATGTTCAGGTGAGTCATGGGTGGTGGCAAACAGGATACTGTTGTCTTTAAACAGGCTTGGGTCCAGAAAGGCAGCAGATAGAATGGTTGTTCAATGGACCTTTTCTTGAGGCAGACAGAAGAATAGCATTGGAACAGGCCTGGTTGAGTTAGAGGCAGACAGAAGACAGGTAGTTTACAACATGATTCTGAAAAGGCAAAAAAGCTGCTTTGGAACACAGACAGTGACACACTATACTCATTCACTGTGTCTCCAGTGTTACTACTTTAAAAAGGCCATGGGACATGACTTGGAGAATTTACAGGTGTGTTAAAGATAACAGACAAAAGCACAGATAATAGCTGAGCAACATTGACTAGAGTAGGTATATAGAGGAATAAGTGCACAATAGTATTGATTGGAGCTGGTTATTACATCCATATGGCTAATATCCTCTCATCCGGTCTGCCTAACTCCACCCTCATATCAGGTCCAGCCCTGTGATTCATATGATTTGATGATTAACTCTGACTCTGGACACTGGTCTCCAGATGTTCAGCACACTCATTGAGATACTTGCTTTCTGTATACATTGCACAGCCCATGAGAGTAAGTGTTTGAATTATAACTATCATAAAGTAGTTGCCCCATTGGCAGATCTGCTCCACTGGAAACAGAACTTCAGATGAAGTAGTGGCTCCATTGTGATTCCAAACAGACCAATGGGGTCAGAAAAGCCATCCAATTCTCCCCCAGGTCATCAGTGCTTTATTGTTTGGGGCAGATCCCTGTATACCCTCTGTATTGCTATTTAGAGCCCAACAGAGCACATTTATGGGAGTGTACATAAAATCCAAGAGTTTGTGGCTAAGAGTCACAGATTCTGAGTTGTGTTGCATCCAGAACTGTTTTTTTCTCCACTCCTCCCCCCACAATGCCTGATTAGAGCTGTTTGAAGCTGCATGGTACAGCTCAAGGCTTTTCAATAACCCTAGGAGTACAAGAGAGGTGGATATAGCTTTACTTTCAGTGTGTCTTTGCATCCCTATAGCACTTAAATAGTTAAGTTTGGTCACAGTAGAGCAGACTTTGTAAAACATGATAATTGTCCTTTAAACTAAAAGCGTGCAACTAGTGGGTGCATGGATTGACTGTCCCACCAATCTCTAGGTCTTTTCCTTGAACTTACTCCTCATAACCATGTAACACTAAAATAAGATTAACGTTGAAAGGAAAATGCCCTTTGTGGGAAGCAAGAGGAAGAAGGCAAGAGAAGTTAAATGGTCCCTTTTAGTTCTGGGTTTCTGCACTTTTCTTTGAATGTACAAACAGTAGTTTTAACCCTGATTCTCTTAAAAGAGGAGCCAGCATGCAGAACCAGTGTGTACCTTCACAAAATAAAGCGTTGGATACCTGTGTTCACTTAATTCAGAATTGACAGGTAACTAGTTAGGGAAAGATTGGCATCCTTGTGATTTTTGTAGAGAGGGATAAGATTTATTTATTTTACTAAAAATGCTATTTCCCCCTGCCAACTTCCATACCTTTTATCTTTTAACATATTGCGAGGAGTTTTTCTGAATTTGCATAGCACATTACGGAAATATCTTGCCCTTTATATGGCATTTTTGATCAATTGGGTCTTACAAAATACTTCATGTTTGCTATAATTGCATACATTTAACCTGATAATTAATCTGATCTGTAATCAGTGAATGTCATCTTTCAAGTTTTACAAGGTATAAATGTTTGTTCTCATAAATACACATTCTAAGTACATTTTTAAGCATCAGGTCGGTATGCAATGCATTGCAAAGCAATGTTTTGAGTACCCCTCTGGCACTAAAAGGGTTAACCAAAAATCAATTTATTGCAGAACCAGATATTGCTGTATCTATCTGAGGTTTTTGAAGGGGATGGCTATGTGCAAAAATGACTGAGCTGAAAGAAATTAAGAACAAGTAAAATAAAAGTAGTAAGGTAAAGATAGGTGAGAAAAAATGAGAGATCTAACACCTTACTGAAATATTATCAGTCTTCATGAAACACAGGACTTCTTTTCTTTTAATAAGTCAAATGTGCAATATAGGACAGGTTCAAAATAATATTCCATATCAATTTAATTAAAAATAAATGAAAATAATACCTATGTGTGGTAGGTCTTGAAACAGCCAAAGAATCACAACCAAGGAGAGAAGCATTTTGAGTGAAGAATAATTAAACATTTTATTGAGGTGGCCTTTTGTTACAACAATGTTGGGAGGAAGAGAGGTGCGGATTATAGTCCCAGTGAGAATTATAGCCACAGTGGGATATTGTATTGCATATTGTGGAGGGTGGGAGAAAGTTAGCATTGATATATTTTGTGCCTACAATTGGAATGTCATCATTGTCAAATAAAGTGTTGACTATGAGGCTTCAAATAGTTGCCCTACTATTGCAAAGTGTCTGGTGTATACCCATATCATTATACTAAGGGGACCATGCCTAAACACTGTTGTATCTTTTCAAAAGGAATAGTACATCCTGAATGTTTTGCAGTATTGCAGGACACAACATGTTATGGTGTTTTTGCAAAGTATTAAAGAACATAAACTTACTCTTCTCTATTACCTGCCAGTTTCAAATGAAAGGATGAGCAGTAATGTTTGTGTAAAAAATCTCCAAAAAACGGGTCCTTCATCCTTTCTTGTGAATTCCAACAAGAAGGCCCATTCTACAGACATCTTACATCTTGGGAAGAAAAGTGAATGTGTATATGCGCACTGTGTACATGATGACATGGTTGCAGAATGACAAATTTGTGTATGATGATGTATGAGAGATAACTTGGAAAGTCAGTGTGGGTATGACAAAACTTGATGCATGAATGGCATGGGAGGGTTTTGCCCCTTTAATGGGCTTGACAATCCATGCTTAAGTTTTGCTTGATTTTACTTGTTGTAAAAGATTCTATGAAAAGAGAAGCATCTCTCCCATTTTATGGAAATTCCCACAAGAAGCTTAATGAACTATTCACATATCCTTACTCAAAAGCTTATGTACCAGAGAAGTGCAGTATATATTAGTATGTAACGCTGAAATCTTTTACATGTATTATAAAAGATCAAATACTTGATTTGTTTGAAATGAAGAAAGAAGACGCAATTAAATATTTGATATTTCACTGTACCAAAGTAACTTGATTCATCTTTTGTGAATACAAGGTGGGTTATAAGCAGGGTCCTTGAGCCTGTTGTGCTTAGATGCTAAAGTGGACCTTTTACCAACACAGCTTTTAATCTTTTTTAATTTAATCTATTTAAATTGCTTATATGTTGTACTTTATGTTTTTTGAACCAGTTAATGATTATAGAGATTTCTGATTTAGTAGTTGGGAAATCTAATCTAAGCAGAACTCTGAGTTCAGTTTTGACTGGAGGAGTGAAATAAATTGATAAGAGGAATAATAATGCAAATCCTTTCAAGATCAAAGCTTCCACTTAAGGGTGGACTTGGAAAGGTGATTCCACTATGGGAATCTTGTGAAAAGATCCTCAGAATGGAATTGAAGCATAATGTAATGGGTGGTCTTCTCAACACAATTATTGCAAAGAAGAAGGCCATAGAAGACAAGAGTCCAGAAAGGTTACCTGAAGGCAAAAGTCCTAAGAGACCCACACAACTGAAGGTCCAAAGATGATTCTCTCTCCAAGCCATAATATTAGTACTGGAAGCCTGGGGACACTCACTTAATGATTTACAAGGGCAAAGTGTATAGACCCTTAAAGTTAGACAGCCACTAGGAAGTACTATGTCTTAAATTAGACTGTGCCATGGAATTACTGCCTTTATGAGGAAGACAGGTTTCTGACAGCTGGCAGAGGTGAACTCAAAACTCTGTCAGCTGCTGAATGTGGGGAAAACTCTGTAGTTTTCAGAGGCAAGGAAGGCGGAAGTTCAATATAGTTGCCGAGGCAGTCTAGACACAGAACTAGATACTGGGCAGACAAGCTGCAGGTAAGGCAGGTAAGAACCGACAGGAAGGCAGAAGAAGCACCTCCAGGGTTAACCTGGAAGAGTTCAGTAATCCAGAGAGCATGCTGGAGGAGGGTACATGCCCAGTCAAGATCAGAGGTAAAGTACTGGATCAGCAAAACAGAGCTTAGTCACAGGAACGCCAAGCAGGTCAGGGCAGTATGAGAGTAGGAAAGTCACCTGAGCAGAACTTTGTCTCCCTCTATTAGGCATGAAGATTGGGCAGAGAGGAAACGGTAGATCAGGATTTAAACCACAGCCAGCCGATGTCAGAAACAATGACATTCAAACTGACTTGTAGAAGTGTTACTGGTAATATGTGCTCTTAAAAAAATAGGGCTTTGAAGAAAAAAGAATTAAACATTATGTAAAGTAAGCAGTTCATCTTTAATTAATAACTGTTTTAAAGTGATAGGCTCCATATTGTGATACAATCACCATATTGTAACAGTGTCTGAGGAAATGTTTGACACAATGTAATGTACATGAGTCTCATGTGGTGTTACATTTTCTATAGAATTTTGCATTACAGCTATAGAGATGAACATTAAGTACCCAGCATTGCACTGTTAAAGACTATATTCTTACTAAATACTATGGAGCACTTGTTCACTTTTTGTTTAAAGGAGACAAATAGCTATACGTTTACTCCCAAAATGGCAAAAATTCAATGCAATGTAACGTTGTACTATTCATGTCAATAGCCAGCACAATAATGCATTTCCTTTGCACAAAATAAAGTATATCAGGATACATAGACACAAAGGGCAATTGAACTGCACCACAGAGGACACACATACGTTATGCATATGGTTATAGTGTTAAATTGTGCATATAACACCTTAAATTCTAGAGAGTTATCCAGTATATTGTGAAGCAGTGTGTAAGAAACCTTTCTATCATTCAAGCTATTTAAATCCCGATTTAAAATATCAGAAATTATATTTATTTCCTATGATGCAGTTATTTTTCTTCAGAATTGCTCCTATTTTTATTTGTGCATACAAACCAAAGACTGAAGGTTCCACAGAAAGGGCAGAATAAAACATCTTTACAATATGCTCATTTTACAGGAGATGATAAAGGTGAACTGTGTTAAATTTTTTATATTCATAAATCCAGAGCAGCTGTAGGAGCAGACATGTTTCTCATTTCATTGGCTGGGCTTCCTCCCTTTCCACACATTGATACCATACCCAGGGATTTTTAGCTCTCAGTCAGTCTAAGTTCGGGCAACTCAGGTTAGAAATCCTGAAGCTACACCTGCCAGAAGTGAGGTCATCACTAACCTGCAGAAAGTTATTCACTAACACTTAGAACCTTTTGTTTATGCACCCAAATTGCAAAAATGTTTACTACTTTATTCACTATTTTTCCCCCAAATAAATATGTACTTGTGTGTAACCAAAAAAAGTAGAAAAAAAGATTACCATTGTAAACCCTGCAGTGTGGGAAGTAAGAGTGCATGTGTAGTGGATATGTATGTATTTTCAGATTGAGGTGTGTGTATGTTTTAACCCCTGAAATGAAGATAGATATATTTTAGTCCCTTTTGTGCTTACATTTTATGCATGATTTTGGTTGTTTCTTTTAGGCCTTTTAATGCTGTAGGTAGATGTTTGTGTGTGTGTTGCCAGTTGTACCACATTTCCATGGACTAGCTTTGTGGCTCTGTGTCCCAGGGTCCTGCTGTTCTTGCATTGTCCCTGGTTATAATGTTGCAATTCAGACCCATATTTACAGTTGCCACAGAGTACTGGCAGCCCAGTAACAAAAAATATTGAATTTCTAAGTGGAAACAGAAAATTGGCCTTTTTATAGCAAATTAAACTCATTATGGACCAAAGTATTCAAGGGGCTGTATTCAAGGTATTAAACGCCCATCAACATGAATTTTGAGAATATCTGGTTGTTCACTATGGTGCAATTGGTTTTCTATCTACACATTACTCCAAAGCACTAGTGTTGCTCTATCATGTCACTTCCTAAGAGAAAAGTGTCCCTGGAAACTTTAAAACCCTTTCAGTGCCAGAGGGGCATGCGTTGCATACTTCTCTGGCAATCAAAGGGTTAAATGCTGTAAAGCATGCATGTATATTTTTATTTACCCCATTTGTTTGGTCTTGCATTTTTGTTTTTTACTTAAGATGTACCGGTATTTAAAACAAAATAAAAAGTCATAAAATGCTGCCTAGCATGATTAAAGGCAGAGGAAATGATGCATGGCATTGTCATCTAGAAAGACATTACAGAAATTGCAGCCTAAGGCATAGTATTGAAATGAAGGATTTAACTTACCGGGGGGGGGGGGGGGGCATTGACCCTTTGAATACCAGAATGGTATCTAATGCATTGCAAAAGCAGCGAGTTGGATACCTCTCTGGAACTCAAAGGGAATAAGAAAATACTTAAAGGATAGTAATACTAAAAAAAATATATGTATTGTAGGGTTTATCCTCCTGAGTAAAACAAAGGTACTGCCATTGCTGAGAGGGGTTTAATTTAAATGTTATTACAGCTTAAACTTGACTTTTTTAGGTGCAGTTTCTCAATGGCCTGAAATTGTACAGTGGCGCTGTTGCTACACCATCCTATGGACAGCTCTGGTCAGTTGACCATAAACCTCCATAGGATGGTGTAGCAACAACTCCACTGTACAATTTCAGGCCATAGAGATCCTGCACCTAAAAAATGCAAGTTTGAGCTGCAATAACTTTTGAACTAAACATCTCTCAGAAGTAAGGGTACCCTTGTTTTACCCAGGAGGATAAAACCCACAATATATATTTTTTACATCTTATTTATTACTATCTCTTTAAATATCTCCTGATTATCTTGTGCCATAGAAAATGAATAACACACTGTAAAGGCAGAATTTAATGATTTTTGAACAACCCCTGATCTACAGGAACTTCTCTACATTTACTATACATAGAAACATAGAATTTGACAGCAGATAAGAACCATTTGGACAGTCTAGTCTGCCCATTTTTGCTACTGTAAAACCTCAAAACTTATTTTGGTTCTTGGTCTTGACTTATGTTCAGGATAGGCTTATGCCTATCCCATGATTACATAAATTCTGTCCACTGTATTAACCTCTACCACCTCTGCTGGTAGACTATTCCAGTTTTCTCTCAGTGAAGTAAAACTTTGTTATATTACATCTAAACCTCTGTCCATCTAGTTTTAGGCTATGGTCTCTGCCCTAACAATTTTACTTCTTCGTGAATTTTAATGTTTCTGTCATATCCCCAATCTCTTTCTTCTCTGCTCCAAACTCTCTCTCTCTCTCTCTCTCTCTCTCTCTCTCTCTCTCTATATATATATATATATATATATATAGGGAAGGGATTCCTCAAACCTACCCCATACACACACACACTGCCTAGCCACTAGGAGAGAGCAGATCTCTAAATACCCCTCCCAGCTGATCTCCCTGAGAACATAAGCCATATATTATACATAATGTGTGAACATACCCCCAGTATTCATCCCCACATATAATATACTAGTAGAGAGAAGATCCCAAAGTCTTCCCACTCTAACTGGTCCCTGTCTGGATCTAGGATGCAAAGTGCACATCAATCCTTCTACACATACTGCACATTAGGAATGATGGTCTCATGTCTTCCTGATTATCTCATAGAGATTAGTTGGACAAAAAAATAATTGGGCCGGGGGGGGGGGTTGGAAGGAGAGGGCTTAGAGATCTCCTCCTTCCTACTGTTTATATAGAGGCTTAGCACGAGAGTTGTTTTTTAGGTGATGGGTTCACTTTAAAGTATAAAATTGTTATGGGAAGCAGGAGCATTCATCCTTCAGATTGTTCCACTGCAGCCCCCAGTATTTTATCTGGTATAGTGGGAGATCATTTCCCTCTAACACAACAAGCAAACTATGTATTTGCCATACAAAAACGTATATCCATTCAATCCATTAAGTGCTAGCGAGGTGTTTAATTAATTGTGAATCAATGTGTTACAGACATGTCTAGCATCCAAGGGGTTAATCAACTTTTTCCAGCTCATATTTCATTTTGTTTAACCATAATGTGCAGCTGTTTGGTAAATGTGGTGAACTAAGTAAACTGCTGCAATTCCTTTGCAAATTATTTGCCAATGTAGGAGCAAATACAAATTCCCATTGATCTAAATGAGGCATTTTACCCATATGTCCCCAGCATATGCCGTGACTCTTTATCTTGGTACATCAGCCTCACTGACTGTCAAAAAAAAACGCTGCTACTGATCCCAACAGACTGATTTTTAGCCTTGTAAAACTTTGGCTTTCTATGTTTATGATATTGTGTAATCTTCAATACGTTGTGTACCCCTCTGGCACCCGAAGGGTTAAAGAAAATGGAAAAAACTTGACATATTGTTTTACCAATGTTGTTTCTCTTCTTCCCAATTGTAAAACCTTCAGGTAGTCATGCAATTGTAATATTACTTTTAAAACACACTAAAAAAGGTTACTTATTCATATTTCCAGTCTGGGTGAAAAACCCCATTTTTGTGGGAATTTTCACAGAAAAAACATAATTTGATATTTTTTTCTACAGAAATTCATGCTCATAGAAAATTTCTTTAAAGACCTTTGCCATTTTCCACCTACATTTTCTATGGCTGGGAGAATTCCCACCACAATACTTTAAACATCCAGAATGTCTCATCATTCTGCAATGTTTAGTTGACAAAGTGGTGAAAGCAGACAAAGCGCTAGAAAACCGAAAAGTAGAGTAGTTGTAGAGTTCCCCCCCAGGATACCTATGTTGCTACTGTTGCCTGCTGCACTGTGCAGTAAGTATGCATCACATCAATAACCTTCTTGTACAACTCTGGCATAGCCATCCTTGAAAACTAACTGTGGCTTGGGTAATGACAGTGGGTAGCAACCCATGACATTACTTTTTTAAAACTACTGTTTTCAGCAAAATCATAAGGCTGCATGTTATCCACCAACATTTTGGTAATTTTTCCATTACACAGGCATATTTTTGGATTACATTTGTGCATTTTTTGATGTCTTTGGGTGGGCAGCAGATAGAACTGGGTAGCATACATTTTTTAACAGCATGACTAGTAGTGGTGCATGCGGTGGTGTTGGCATATGTGGGGAGCCGGGACTCTGACTCTTATTACCTCCAAATAACTCAGAGCCATCTTGATCCATTCTTTTCATTTGCACAGCATCTCTCTGAGACATCTACATCACCACTGTTATTTGTTACTCAGCCCTTTGGACTTTAGGAGTTTGTCTACTGATGCTAGTCTTTGCACCTCTGGCATGCCAGTTGTATCTGTGGTTGTTCTTCTGATGGGATCACAGTGAGGATGTACCTAGATGTAATCCTGCTTTTCCCTTGCTCATATGTTTTTTACAGAGACAACAAATAGCATAATGCTGTCTGCAACTGAGGGGGTTCCTGAGAAACTACTAATACTAATACTGTTACTAGTAAAGGGCTAGATGTTGCAGTAGTACTATCAGTAGGAGGCATTTAATGCTGCACTTTGAAGAGCAACAGAAGCACTCAAAGCTAAGGATGTGGATGTTGACCTGTATTGCTGCTTAGTCAATAATTCTGAGTGTTGGACTTGCTTATGAGGATGACCAACTTACAAAAGCTGAGTTGCAGCCACTTCCGGGTAACTACAGTTCACTGCGGTTACAGAGCTCTGCCTCTGCTCCCCTCCCTCCTCTGATGACGGAGGCTTCTGTCTGTAAGCTGGAGAGGTCTCATTGGCAGGGATCGATATCTAGCCAATGAGACGGCTCCAGCTTCCAGACTGAAGCCTCTGTCATCGGAGGAAGGAGGAGAGCAGAGGCAGAGCGTTGGGCTGCAGTCTATACGGAAGTGGCTGCAGCCCAGACGTTTGTAAGTTAGATTTAAACGAAATGGAACTTGAGAATAAAAAATAAATAACGTTTTGATGGTATTGGATGTGTCACCTAACTATTTATGGCATGTTGTGCATAGGTGACACATCCACTTTAAAAAATACATTACATACTACATACATTAGTGAAGCTGTGGATCGGATGCCCCCACAATCAAAACGGCATTTCTTTCCCTCTTACATGTTATCACAGCAAGTTGTTATGTACTGAGATGCTATAACATTTTTGTAATCTAGACATGCATTTAAATGGACATGTTTTACTGAATGTATATTTTTTTGTTGCAGTGTAAACTAGAATATCAAGCTTGCATATCAGGTAAGCAGATTTCAGTGAAGTGTGAAGGACAGTGCCCCTGCTCATCAAACAAACTGAGGACGGCAAACAAAACTAATAAAAGAGGTAAGAACTTGCAAATATTTTGTTAGCTGTACCTCATTAAGCATATTTTAGCCATTAACTCTTTCAGTGCCAGAGTGGTATCCAAGGCATTCCATTGCAATACCTTGAATACTTCTCTGGCACTGAACTGGTAAAAGTACAGTTTATGTAATAACAGAGTATGTTTTGTTTCAAATATCTTATGTTTTTTATTTTTCTATTGTATTCCGGATTATTTTTTGGATTGCACATAGTTTTTTAATTACAACTAAGATTTGGGGCTGTATTCGGAAAATTAAAGATGAGCATTTCTGGGCAAAACCAACTGTACCATAAGGGGAAAACAAAAATACCCCATATTTCCATTTATATAAATGTAGTTTTCAAACTAGTGAATGCTAAACAGATCTCTAATTCACTGCTTTGTAATGTCCAGCAATCCAGAGGCTGAATGCTGCCTTTAAATCAATGAAACTTTTTATTTATTTCTCCCCTATTGTGCAGTTGGTTTGCTCCAGAATTTCTCCTCAATTCCTACCCTGAGGCTGATGTACTGTATAACTTGGAGTAATTCTACTGCAAACCAGCTGCACTCTAGGGGACACATAAAAAAAATCCCAGTTCTCTGAGGCATATAACTTCACATTTTTAAAGGGACAATAATGTCCCAAAAAAAATATTTCCAGTTTTGTAGAGTTTGAAATAATAATCAATATGCTCCAAACCCTATCTCTCAAACCACTATGATTTGAGAGATATAGGGATTCAAAGTTCCTCCCTCCTTCCCCTTCTATTGAAGTCAGATGTAAAGCTGACAGCAGGAGATTCGAGTTATATGACTCAAGGAGGCTCTGCAGTAGAGCCGAAATCACGTTATTACAAAATAATTAATTCATTGGAAAGGTCTACAAGGTATGCCTGGTTTGCAAGCACACTTTGTAGACCTTTCTAATTAATTATGTTTAAGTAACGCAATTTCGGCTCTGCTGTAGAGCCTCCTGCTGGTCCCCAGACCAGGATCTCCTCCTGTCAGTTAGATGCTGAGATCAGGAGAAGGGGAGGGAGGGGGGGACTTTGAATCCCTATATCTCTCAAATCATAGCGGTTTGAGAGATAGAGTTTGAAGCATATTGATTATCATTTTAAACTATACAAAACTAGAAATATTTTTTTGGGACATTAATGTCCCTTTAACCACTTGAATGGTAGATAGGTTGCCAATGAATAGAGAGGCAATGCATTGGAGATCTCTCTAGCATTCAAGGGGTTATAAGCCCCACTTTAACCAGTTGGTGTTTTGATTTGTCCCCTATAGTGCAGTTGGTTTGCCCCACAATTTTGTACATTTGAGTGGCAGAGAGTTATCCTGTGCAATGCACTGCACAGGGTTAACTTCCTAAATGCAACCCATTGCTATTTAATTTCAAATTCTGTACTGCATTGTATTTGTTATAGTTTGATCATCATTAAAAAAGTATGTCAATTTGAAATAAACATATGCAGCATATGTTCGATACAGCAACATATTTGCTAGAATGTTTAGCTAATGAAATCATTATAAAATGCAAAGCAGTTCTCTGAAGTGGGTTAAGTCTACTGCAGTTTTGTTTTCTGTTAGATTCTTCTTGTAATGATGAACACTATAATCTGGACTTTCTTTTAGAAAAAGAAAATTAGGTACAAACATCTGGTAACTTCTTCCAGAAACAGTTGAATAAGGGCAGTCAATGGCTTGTTACTGATGATGGGAACTGTAGTCCCCAACAGCTGACGGTACAATAATCCCTGTATTAGAGCTTTAAAATATGCTGTAGTCCTAAATCTGATATTGATAGATTGTTGAGTATACTATTAATAATATAAATAATTTTAATGTAGTGTAGTCTAAAATTAGTGACCTTCTATTCCCCCAATCACCAGAAGTGGACATATTCAGACATGCAGTTCATTAATTCACTAGTAAAGTATCCAGTAAGTCCCTTATGCCACCAACAGAACAGTTCAAAGGAAAGGTGAGCTTCCTTAAGATGCCATACAGACAATATTGATCAGTGTCCCATGCCTCTGTAATTATACCCGCAGATGTGAATGAGACCTACAATGCAGGTCTCCTTGCCTCCTTGTGTTAGGGACTTTAGCTAGTTTATAGAGATAAAGAAAGAAAGATAGAAAAGAAAGCAAGAAAATGAGCTTGAGGGGTGGAAGAAAGGGGAGACAATAACCTCATAAGAAGCTTTCAATTGCTATAATCATAACAGTTCAATATCTTTTTCTGATTACCCTTGAAAATTGTTCCAGATAATGTATACAACATTTTAACAAAATAATTGTATTATCATTTTATTGAGATTTTGACACCTTAATTGAGAATTCAACTTGTTAGGTCAGGCTGAACATGATATAACAAGATCTTAGAAATTCCTGGAGAGAATTATTTTCAGTACGTATATAAAGAGATTGAGTAGACATGATGAATCAAAAGCTGTAAATAATGTATCAAGAATTGTTCAAATCCATCATCTTATTAACCTGTTTTTTGAATTCTTGTTTTCTTGTTATAGAATGTTTCATTTTTTTGTACGAGCTTAAAATGTATCGATTTTGTTCTCAGAAAAGAATGTGTGAAAATACAAAATGACAATAATTAAGTTTAGCTCTTATTAATATATTACATTTTAGTTTATTATTTTTACATTTCTAGCATCGTCCATGCACTTTTATTACATATCATTTATTTACAAGACTTCTGGTTAATTAACATTTGATGGAGTTCTGAGATTTTAACAAACAAAAAGAGAGAGAGAAGGGCGCTCCCTAGTGCAATAAGTCTTGCCAATAGAGGACCACCACCAATAAACACCGTACTCACAGTATTCAAGATCACTAATAGTGATCAGCTTTCACAAGTGGAGGAATCTGACTGCACCCACTCAGTCAACTGGAATGGGCGGATGCTGCATCTTCAAAAAGCACTCCTCAATTGGACAGAAGGCCTTAAACGTAAGAAACAAACGAAGAAGGAAGAGCGCAAACCACCGTCTCAGCTTAATATCAACTTGGACTCAATGTTATACTCACAATTAGAAGATCAAATAGCTGGTACTCCAAATGACCAGCTAGAGCAAACGGGGAATATAGACTGCCCCGTTACAGTCAACCACTCTCTGCAAATAAGACTCAGGATCCTCCAAATGCTATGTATAATTTATTTAAAATGTATCTATAATAACAATGTGCCGTGTTTAAGAAATATATATAAATTTAGCCGAAATAGCTTTACATATATGACATGTTTCGGGGACTTGCCCCTTTATCAAATAACACTGGCAATAAGAAAATTAAAATAGTGTTCAGGGTTTTCTGATGCTGGTGATGTGTGATTGACGGAGGGCTGTCACTGCATATGAAACTACAGGGAGATTTCAACCTTGACAGCCTCGGGTAGGTGAAGTTGAGACTGTGAACTCCGATAGCCGAGGCTGCTATCAGAGTTTAGTGCACGTATTGAAGTGATCCATTAACATATAAACACACCGCGAGAAATATGATAATGGCTCATTATCCTGCATTTCCATTTGGAAATGAATTATTATGCTTCATTTACATATGGAAATAAGCCATTGACGCTGTGTTGAGTGAAAATCCGAAAACCTGTTGAAGGCATGTTGGATCGATGTCGATGTGGGCAGATTTTTGTTAGATTGATGGGTATGTAATTTCGAAGACACTTTAGACAGCTTAGTGCATAGTTTTGATGTGCCTCCAACACTGCTCCAACAGGACATTGGCATTTATAGTGCTCTTCGACCTTTATTGAATCTCAGCCAATGTGGTCTGTCTGATAAATAGGATCGTAATCAGAATAGAGAATGATTATTATGGTCTGTTGTGTCAAAGGCCTTTGCAAAATCTAGGAAAATAGCTCCAGTGAGTTCACCATTTTCCACTCCGAATAGGTTTTAAAAGGTTCTTTCTAGTATTCTCCAAAAGGTTCAGATGAATTACAAGTGATTCCCTGGTGTTTCAGGTGGATCAGAAGGTTTGGCTTTCCACCTGCATCTTCAATAGTGAATTCTACCTCTTAAGCTGAACCTAAAATGTGTTGGAAATTTTCCACTGGTTGAGATAGTTGAAGTTATAGAATGACCGTCCCGACTGCTGCTACCACCATGACCTCCACTGCCAAAATTCACAAAAGTCATGTTGTTAAGAACACTTACTACGTTTTTCGAAAGGAGTCAAAATGTACAAAAAAGTAATCCAAAAGTACACCTATGGAAAGGCAAACTTGCAAAAATGTTTGCGGTTGACATACTGCCCTTTTTTGTTGGAAACAGAGGTTTTGAAGAACTGATCTTATGTATTATACCTTGCTTGCATATCCCAAGCTACAGTTACACAAACAGGTGGTTATTGTCATGGACAAAGGGAACAGGTAGTTTTTTTTCAAGGCAAATGTTACTGTAGGAGCCTACTCACAACATTTACTTTCAGCTGCTCATTTTTCCATTTTAGCTCTCAGCAGCAATAGTTTTGAGACAGAAAATCTTGCAGCCATATAAAACATAGGTGAAAAATTGCAAAATTTTCATGGAGAATTTATTGGCAGTGGCGAAAAGGAGAAAATGTTATATATTTTCTGTGGGTGGGAATTTTTGCATGAAAAGTGGGAAATTGCCAGTTTTCCACAAAAGTTACTGTTTATGTCTATGCATAGTTAAAAGGCAAGAAGGATCAGTTGCAAAGAGTCAGACAGGGAATCAAAAAGTGATCAGGATCTTATGGCAGAACTAATATATGAATTCTGGGAAGCCAGTAAATTTTACATATTTTGCTAGATAATGGAGTAACCTGATCTTTTAACATCACTGCTTCTAGAAACTTCAGGTTCGGGTCTTTAGATTCCCCAAACACCAGACACACAGAGACAATGCAAAATTAAAACACGTTTTGCCTAAGACAGAGTCTTGGGATGATCCACTTAAAACCTTAGTCCAGTGAGAACATATTCCAGTACTACATGCTTTTCCGTCTATTCTTTAGGTTCATATCACAGTACAGAATACCACAGAATAATATTTAGGTAGTGTATAGGATTTACTCTAAAACCAAACCAAAAAAATTGTATTAATTGACAGTACCAAATATATCAGAATACAAACCTCACAAAATAGTTAGCACAGTGATACACAGTGGCACTCATCTCTTTAATACATGATGGTAATTGGTGCATGTCCCATAAAATAAATGGATATACAAATATACTCAGCCTCAGGGGTTCCACAGACCAAGGAGACAGCACTCAAAGTGAGTATCTTGAAATAAAATGGCTTTATTCAATCCATGCCAAAGGTTTTCGGTCAGCAATCAGACCTTCATCAGGGCAAACAGGGATACATTCCTACTAGTGAGGTATATATATAGGTAGTTAAATCACTGACCTCTATGCAACAACGTGCCCCCACGCTAAGATATCGCCAAAATTGGTATCCTCGTGTTGACCTTGTCACTGCATGATGTCAGCTGAGAGAAAACCCAGTTGCTATGCATATTCATGATGCTGCGAATGGAATGTATTTTCCACACTCCCGCATCAGCACCACAATATACCGTGATATACATAGAGTACCCTAAATACATAGTAACATAGTAATTTAGGTTGAAAAAAGACTTGCGTCCATCTAGTTCAAGCCTTTTCCTATTCCTGTTTACCATCGTTGATAATAAACTAACATATCACATCCTCATGCTTCTCTTGAGACTGACAGATGAGACCAACACTGCTTCTGTGCTGTGGTGTATCCGATGATCACTACCACATCGCAGCACCAAAGTCGCCCATCAAAATCAGCCCACGGAATAGATGACAAAAAATAAAATTAAAACGTGAACAATAAAAAATTTTTTGTGTAAATCAATACGCCTCATCTGCCCGATGCAACCCGCTCAGCAGCGCTAATGTAGCTACCCGCGGTCTCCACATGCCAGACAGGACTCATATCAAGAAACTATAATGTGTCTCAAAAATGCTGGATACATAATAGCAGTGACAGGATATAATCAAATGACCTTGGAGAACAAAAATATGTAGTTTGGGATGCAGAGGTGCGGGCTGAAAAACACCCCTGCATGTACACCCCTGCATGTCAGTGATTTAACTACCTATATACACCTTAGTAGTAGGAATGTATCCCTGTTTGCCCTGATGAAGGTCTGATTGCTGACCGAAAACATTTGGCATGGATTGAATAAGTGCTGTCTCCTTGGTCTGTGGAACCCCTGAGGCTGAGTATATTTGTATATCACTGTAACGGAACCCCTAGGACGCCGCGCTGTCCAGGGCCGTCGTGCTGGGTTTCTCTCTCCTGAGGTTGGCTACAAGTGGGTAGCCTGGCAAATCCACTACAAAGAGCTGGAATCCCTCCTGTTAGGCTGTAGGCTGGAAAGCTGGCTTGAACTTTGCAGCTGGATAATAGGCTGGAAATAGTCACTGGAAACAAGACTGGAACACAGGAAATCTGCCCACTGGAACCCTGGAACATCAGCTGCCTGAATGGGGGACAGAGGGGTCCCTTTAAACCATTCAGAATAAGGACAGGATACAGGTTCAAGTCCAAAACGACTTCTGCTTTATTCAGTCAAAACTCAGCTCTTTTATACAGTTGTTCAGACAATACACAATGGGGTTAGTACAAAGACATACTGAGGGGAATCAATAGTGTCTGGCTGCAATACACATCTAAACAATGAAACATAAACAGTAGAACAAAAGGCACAATGGGGTTGTACACAAAGAAGGGCATTCTACATAATTTAATCTTGCCACTCTGAATCTTGACCAATAGAATTCAGAGTGACAAAATACACAGACCAATCCTGGTCAGGTGAGTCACCAGATGCCTGGACAGGAGGGACCAATCCCTAGGCAGCCTACCTGTCCCCTGCAAACCCTATGCTAAAACTTTGCATACATTACACAGACAAGGCCTCCATGTAACGGCCTAGGGGTCCGTTACATCACCCCCCCCTTCCAGCCCCAAGCCTTGGCAGTCCGGGGCCAAAGGCTTGGACAGCCTCTTGTTCTGGGCTAGTAACAACAAGTAGCCCCCTTGTCCGGGGCTGTGCAACAACAAATAGTACCCTTGTCCAGGCTGGGCAACAGGAAAATCAAACATCGTCCTGACGAGATAGTCCATCTGCATTGCGATTGTCTCTGCCAGACCGGTACTGGACGGTGAAATTGTACGGCTGTAAGGCCAAGCTCCACCGTAGCAGCCTCCCGTTGTCCCCCGATACTCGATTAAGCCAGACCAAGGGGTTGTGGTCGGTGAGCACCGTAAATTCTCGCCCATAGAGGTAGGCTTGGAACCTCTTGATGGCCCAGACCAAGGCCAAACATTCTTTCTCTACTGCGGCATAGCCTACTTCTCGCTCCAAGAGCTTACGACTTTGATAGGCTACCGGATGCTCTTCCCCCTTGACGTTCACCTGGCTTAGTACCGCTCCCAGGCCCACGTTGGAGGCATCTGTGTGTAGTAGAAAAGGCAGGTTAAAATCCGGTGCTGCTAATACTGGAGCTTCCCCTAACGCTGATTTCAAGGCTACAAAGGCTGTTTCACAGTCTGGGGTCCAGTTGACTACTCGGGGCAATTTCTTGCTAGTGAGGTCAGTCAGCGGCTTCGCAATGTCACTGTATCTGGGTACGAATTTGCGGTAGTACCCCGCAGTACCCAGGAAAGCCATGACTTGTTTTTTGGTTGTAGGCCGGGGCCACTGGACAATGGCCTCCACCTTGGCTGGTTCGGGACGCTGCACTCCGCTCCCTACTCGGTGTCCTAGATACTGCACCTCACCCATTCCCACTTGGCATTTGTCGGGGCGAAGGGTCAGCCCTGCCCTGTGAATTCTCCCTAAAATGGCCTCCACATGTAATAGGTGCTCCTCCCAGGAGTGGCTGTAAATGGCAATATCGTCGAGGTAAGCGCAGGCGAACTCCTGCGCTCCCTCGAGCAACTGATCCACTAGCCTTTGGAAGGTGGCTGGGGCATTCTTCATCCCAAACGGCATGACCGTGAATTGGTACAGGCCGAAAGGGGTGATGAATGCCGACTTGGCCCTGGCTTCCGGAGCTAGAGGGATTTGCCAATATCCCCGGCTGAGATCTAAGGTGGTCACAAATCTGGCCCCAGATAATCGGTCCAGCAAGTCATCCACCCTTGGCATAGGGTAGGCATCTGTGGTGGTTTTATCA
Source organism: Rhinophrynus dorsalis (assembly GCA_037306005.1). Classification (NCBI taxonomy): domain Eukaryota; kingdom Metazoa; phylum Chordata; class Amphibia; order Anura; family Rhinophrynidae; genus Rhinophrynus; species Rhinophrynus dorsalis. The sequence continues at coordinate 136,175,372 of CM074718.1, forward strand.
TTGAGCCGCCGGTAGTCCACACAGAACCGCGTGGTTCCATCTTTTTTGGGCACCAGGACTACCGGTGAGGCCCATGGGCTGCTGGACCCCTCTATGACGCCCATCTCCTGCATCTCCCGTATTTCCGTCCTGATGTGATTTTTTACCGCTTCCGGGACCCGGTATGGGGGCTGTCGTAGGGGTTGTTGGCCTGGAGTGTCAACTACGTGTTGGGTGAGGTGAGTCAGTCCTGGTTTAGTCGAGAATATGGTGGACCAGTGGCTGATGACTTCCCTAATCTGATCCCGCTGGGTAGGGGCAAGCTGTTCCCCTAGGGTCAGGTCCTTGGGAGCTGGGTCTTGGGCCGTGGCTAGGAAGTCGGGAATTTCCCGATCTTCCTCCTCCTGAGGGACTGGGGTGCAAATAGCAAGGACGGCGTCTGCCCTGTCCTGATAGATCTTTAGAGCGTTCACATGACAAATTCTGCGATCCCGCTGATGGGGTCCCTGACTGATAATGTACGTGGTTTCCCCCTGCCTATCCACAATTTGGTAGGGGCCTTCCCAGGCAGTTTGTAACTTGTTCTGCCGAATGGGTCGCAGAGCTAACACCTTCTGCCCTGCGCTGAATTCCCTGACTTGGGCCGTCCGGTCATAATATTCTTTTTGGTGATCCTGCGCTTTCTGGAGATTCTGCCTAGCTGCCTCCATAAGGGATTGCAGCCTTTCTCTTAACTCTATCACATAAGTGACTGCCGGGGTTTCTTTCGTGGGGCATTTTCCCTCCCAGTACTCCCGGAGGATATTCAGGGGTCCCCTGACTCTTCTCCCATATAACAGCTCAAAGGGAGAAAAGCCCGTGGACTCCTGTGGCACCTCCCGATAGGCGAAGAGCAAGTGAGGTAAATACTTTTCCCAGTCCCTGTAAGTGTCAGTGAACGCTCGGAGCATCTGTTTCAAGGTCCCATTGAACCTTTCACAGAGCCCATTTGTCTGGGGGTGATAAGCCGTCGTGTGGATAGCTTTCACCCCACAGGTTTTCCACAGCTGCTGGAGGAGGTCTGAGGTGAACTGTGTCCCCTGATCAGTCAGGATCTCTCGGGGAAATCCTACCCGGGTGAAGATGGGTATGAGGGCATCGGCTACATTTTCTGCCGTGATTTTGGATAGGGCAACCGCCTCCGGGTATCTGGTGGCAAAGTCCACCAGTGTGACTATGAATTTTTTCCCGGATGCGCTGGCCCTAGCCAAAGGGCCCACGATATCCACCGCCACCCGCTGGAAGGGTTCCCCGATGATAGGTAAGGTCTGAAGGGGGGCTCTGGGTCTGTCTCCCCGTTTTCCTACCCTCTGACACGTGTCACATGTCCGGCAGAAGGTTCTCACATTCCTGGACATGCGGGGCCAGAAAAAGGCCCTGCTGAGGCGGTATTCTGTTTTCCGGACCCCTAAATGTCCGGCTAGGGGAATCTCATGTGCCAGTGCTAGTAAGTCAGCCCTATGTTGCGTGGGTACCAGTAGCTGGGTCTTAGTCACCCCATGAACTGGGCTAACCGTGTGTCGGTACAATAACCCGTCTGTCCATTGGAACGTCTCCCCCCCAGAGCCTACCTCCCCCGTCTGGGCTCTCTGTCGGTAGCTGGCTAGGGTAGGGTCAGTAAGTAATGTGGCCCTAAACTCTGCAGGTGGGGACCACCTAAGCTCGGCCCCGGGTAGTTCAGGGTCGGCCGGGAAGTTAGTCTGGCTTACCCCGGGATTCCGGTTCTGACTCCGGGTGACTGCTTGACAATCCTGTGGTTCCGAGGGTTGACCAAAGTGGCTTTGCAAATCGCCCAAATCGTTGCCCAGCAGCACATCAGCAGGGAGTCCAGGCATTACTCCCACTTCTCGGTATCCTTGGCCAGAGCCCCAGTCCAGGTGAACTTGAGCCATGGGCAGCTGGTACAGTTTTCCTCCGGCCACTCGTACTTCCACAGTCCGTTGAAGCCGGTGACCCGGGTCCAAACAGCGGGGCTGCACCAAGGTAAGGGTAGCCCCCGAATCCCTGAGTCCCTTCACGGGCCGACCATTTAGTTGTACGGGTTGGACGTGCTGTTTCCTATTGTCTTTCACCATTGCAATCTCATGGCAAAAGGTTCCTGCTCCTCTATCCTCGGGATGCAGGCATATTTCCCTAGGGCCAGGCCACCCCTGATCTTCGGGGTCAAGTGGGGGGCCTTCCGGGGCATAAGAGTCCTCGTGTACACAGTGCACTTGCCGGTACCCCTGACTGGGCATAGATCCGTATCCACCGCCCCGAGATATACCAGGCCGAGGCACGGAATTTTTCTCTTTTTGGGGACAGTTTCTTTTGATATGTCCAAATTGTCGACATCCAAAACACTCTGGTCCAGGCCGCTGTGCCGGCCGGGACGGGGACCGGGGTTGGACAGGAGCCCCTGGCCGGTTAGTTTCAGGAGCTGTCTTAGCCTTGTATGAAGGGGCAAGAGGATTGAGGGTAGGTCCTTTTGGCCCCAGATATTCCACCCCTCGAGTGTCCTCATATCGATCAGCTAACTTTGCCGCTTGGGTCACCGTGGTGGGGTCCTGGTCTTTAACCCATGCCTGCACTGGGGCAGAAAGCTGTGTGTAAAATTGTTCCAACATTAACAGCTGGTACGCTTCCTCCATGGTAGTAACCCCTGATCCCTGCATCCACTGCCTGAAGGCCCTCTCCAAGTCGTAGGCTACTTCCACATTGGTACTGCCCTTCTTCCGCTGCATGTCTCTGAAGGCCCGGCGGTAAGTTTCCGGCGTAATGGCGTACCTTGCCAGCAATCGCTTCTTTACCTCCGAATAATCGGCTATGTGTTCAACAGGCACAGCCCGGTATGCCTCTGCTGCCTTGCCAGTCAGTTTGCCCACCAGATAATTGACCCAATCCCTGGAGTCGATGCGATGCAGGTGGCACTGTTTCTCAAACCCCTGCAAATATCCATCAATATCTCCCGTTTTCTCATCAAATGGTTGAAACATATGATGGGAAACTCGAGGTCTAGTGTCCTCCTGATCCGAGCGTACAGTGGGAGTTGGGCTGAAGGAGCCAGGGGTTTGGGCCCGTAGTTCAGCCAAGTACTCTGTCTGGGCGTCCTTCATGAGTTGCTGTACATCTGCCCAGGCAGGATTAGGTCCCAAATGCCGCATCCTCTGGCGGATTTTCCTGTCCACCGGGTGAGCAGCTGCCAGTCGTAAGTCCTCCAGTTGCGGGTCAGGACTCCGGTCCCGGGGAGTTGGGCTGGAATCTCTGGGTAGCGCAGTATTTCTTGCTTGCTCCTCAGCTTCTTCGTCCATCTCCTGCAGTACGGCCAAGAGATCCATTCGTTTAAGTCCTCTGGTTTCTCTCCCCCGTTCCTCCACCAAAGCCTGCAGTTCCGCCAAAGATCTGTGTCTGTACTGCTCCGCCATCGCCGATCCCAGTGGGTGGTTTGAATCTCCTCAGTGTAGTGAGAGAGAGATCCCACCGCTGCCCACCAGTGTAACGGAACCCCTAGGACGCCGCGCTGTCCAGGGCCGTCGTGCTGGGTTTCTCTCTCCTGAGGTTGGCTACAAGTGGGTAGCCTGGCAAATCCACTACAAAGAGCTGGAATCCCTCCTGTTAGGCTGTAGGCTGGAAAGCTGGCTTGAACTTTGCAGCTGGATAATAGGCTGGAAATAGTCACTGGAAACAAGACTGGAACACAGGAAATCTGCCCACTGGAACCCTGGAACATCAGCTGCCTGAATGGGGGACAGAGGGGTCCCTTTAAACCATTCAGAATAAGGACAGGATACAGGTTCAAGTCCAAAACGACTTCTGCTTTATTCAGTCAAAACTCAGCTCTTTTATACAGTTGTTCAGACAATACACAATGGGGTTAGTACAAAGACATACTGAGGGGAATCAATAGTGTCTGGCTGCAATACACATCTAAACAATGAAACATAAACAGTAGAACAAAAGGCACAATGGGGTTGTACACAAAGAAGGGCATTCTACATAATTTAATCTTGCCACTCTGAATCTTGACCAATAGAATTCAGAGTGACAAAATACACAGACCAATCCTGGTCAGGTGAGTCACCAGATGCCTGGACAGGAGGGACCAATCCCTAGGCAGCCTACCTGTCCCCTGCAAACCCTATGCTAAAACTTTGCATACATTACACAGACAAGGCCTCCATGTAACGGCCTAGGGGTCCGTTACAATCACAAAATAGTTATATATGATCATAACTTCATAAAACATTTTCTCAGACACACCAAGTTGTATATGTCACACTGTGACATCTGAGGTTGATAGGAGTTTTAGTACAGAATCAACGGGATAACAACACAGTTAATACTTAAGTTACAATTTAAGCTGGTAAGTTAACGCTTTAAGGATCAACATGTTGCTTTGCATACTCTTCTGCTTCTTACATAATCCTTCGAGTACCAGAGAGGTAGTCAGTTGGATACCTCTTTGGCAATCAAAGGGTTAACCCCTTGAGTGCCAGAGGGGTTTGCAGTGCATTGCTTACCTTTCTGGCACTCAATGGGTTAAAGAGTTACGCATCCTAATAATAACCCCCCACTTATCTGAACCCTTTGAATGCCAGAGGTGTGTCTAATGCTTTGCTACTCTCCTCTGGCATTCAAAGGGTTAATCTTGGCAGAAAATGGCCACTATTAAACAATACTGCATGGATGGTTAAATTAATCTTTCATTTGTATTGGGTATTATGTCCAAGAAGGTACCCATGATTCTTTTTTGCAGAAAATTAGAATCTCACATTCCTCCCACACAAGTATTCATATGAATATTGCAGTGGGAGGAGGTTTAGGTCCTGGAGTCCTTTAATAGAATCAAAGGCCTATTTAAAGGGATAGTAATACTTAAAATGTAAAAAAAAATATGTAGTAGGGTTTATCCCCCTGAGTAAAGCAAGAGTACTCCCACTGCTGAAAGGTGTTTCATTCAAAAGTTATACATTTTGAAAGTTGAATTTTTTAGGTGCAATATCACAGTGCCCTGAAATTGTATGGTGGCGCTGTTGCTACACCATCCTATGGAGATTTATGGTCCTGAGGCCAGAGCTGTCCATAAGATCGTGTAGCAACAGCGCCACTGTACAATTTCAGGCCACTGTGATATTGCACCTAAAAAATTCAACTTTGAAAATTAATAACTTTTGAATGAAAAACCTTTCAGCAGTGGGAGTACTCTTGTTTTACTCAGGGGGATAAACCCTACAACATATATTTTTTTACATTTTAAGTATTACTATCCCTTTAACCCAGGAATTAGTTCCTGGTGCAGTGGCATAGGAGTGAGATGCCATGCCCACAGCTGAGGCATCCTTCATAATTAATTGTCCTAGGCAGACATCTACTCTAACTAATGGAAAATAGGTATAATTCAACAAATGGTACCGTTTTTAAAACTCCTTTGACATGAAAGGAACAAAGTAGTTTTACCCGTGTAAAAAGGAAAAGAAAAGAGAGTCTGTTTCAAAATCAATACTGTCATTTGTTTTTTAAACATATTTCTTTGAAACAATAGCATGGACATAATGAATAGGACATTCTATTTGTTTTTCTTTTCTATAGGCATGAGCTGCAGACAGATTATTTTCAGACTGTTTTGACAAACTGCTGATGTCATCATTGACACAGCAATCAGTCTCTGTTTCACAAATCTTTCAAGCAGCATAGAACAGTGATGCAGTTATTAGACTTAATGCAGTTATTGTTGGAGCACTGGCATGAAGCAAAACAGAATCACACAACTGATGGAATATGACAGAGCTTTTGAGCTGAAAGCAGTCGAGCTGATAATCATAATATCCAGTTAGTTCCAATAACATCCATGTTTTTTAGTAACAAGCACATTTATGACTTGAAAGATTATTCCCTGACATTTTTTCAGCACATTTTTATAATAATAAAGTGAATTTTGGGAAGTTTATTAATGGCTTGTGGCCAATTCTAATGTCTTCTTTTTGTTTTTTGCCATTTTTCTTGTAAAGCATAGACATAATGGATCCTATATTCAAACGAAAAGTGGAATAATACTGGGGTAAGCTAGCTGCACCATAGTGGACAAATATAAATTTGCAACATATCTGCTTTCTACTAATACAACCTTTTTTAGCATTCAAGGAATTAAAAGCTTAATTTAAAGAACACATACCTAAAACTATTTACAGTAATACAGACTTAAACACCTTCTACTTATGCTAACCTCTGTCAAAACTCTCTATGCCTTTTCTGAGGCCTAAAATCTAGTCTTAGCTAAGGGATGTGGTGGTTCCAGTTCTGCTTTTTATTGAGCTTCCATTACAACAGCAGTCTCGATAAGTGTCTCATAAGTGATAGTTTTATTGTCTATTAATGGCCTGACATAAGAAAACAGCCTTCCTGAATAGAACAGCAGTGAGTACTTATCTCAATACATTACCAGCATTAGCTCTGCACAAAATTTTAACCACATTGTGCCTATATATGAAAGTCTATACATGCATTAATATGCAAGTTTAGAACTAGATTTTAGTAAAATAACAGAAAATAACTACATTTTACTGATGTTAACTGGAAGTACATATAAAATTTACATTTATATTTAAAATTATGTAACCAAGTTACATTTTTTGGGGTGTTAATGTTCCTTTAAATCAGTGGGAATTTAAATTTGTCTCCTGTGGTGAATTGGTTTTCTAAATCAATATTCTACTATTGTGTTGCACATAGAGAAAATAAGCCATTTATTACAAACATACTTTGAGTTATCCATCTAAGCATCTTACGGATGGTATCAATCCAGTTTATTTTAGTTACATTTTCATTTCTTAAAGGGGTAGTAGATTGTAGGAACTTGTTTAGGTAAGTGCAGTAGCATTTTGAAGGAAGAAAATAAAACAGATCTAGGTTTTAATTGTTGTCCTCCTCACATCTCCGCATAAAAATAAAAAGTTCTCATCATAGAAACAGAATTTTGTTAGAATCATTCCTCCTTTGTTTGAGTCAGCCGCTTAAATCCCATCTATCCATCTCAGCACATTCAGCACCTTCAGCTTCCTTTCAGTGGGGTGACTTTTGATCATCACTGGAAGGGTTCAAGTAAGAAAAGGGAAAAAAGAGGTGAGCATCTGAATTTCACCAAACACAATATTGTGGTGCAATGGTGGTTATATTAAAATCTAACAGAGAACTAGCAGCCCGATCTAGATAACCCTATTCCCAATGGTTATAAACAAAATATACAAGAAAAACAACAAGATCAGCGCTATATTTTCCTATATAGAACAGAGGATACAGTGAACCAATCTAGAAAATCCAAAAAGGATTTAATAGAAGAAGGATAGAAATAGGTCACAGCCTATAATAATATTACAAAAAATCCCCAACTACAATCGGATGCTTGGGTAGATACAACAGGATTATATTGTATTGATGTTCTGGCAGAGGGGGTTGTGGACTCGTGTACACTGACTACCAGATGGATCGAAGGGTAGGATCCACCCTACTGTATACTACAGAGGCGGGTTTCCGATTTTAGCGCCAGTCTGGGTCAGAATTTACCTTGACACATCTGTCTGTGAGGAGGACTACAATACTGATATTGGGGTTCACATTTGAAGCATCCGTTGTTGGGGATTTTTTGTAATATTATTATAGGCTGTGACCTATTTCTATCCTTCTTTTATTAAATATTTTTTGGATTTTCTAGATTGGTTCACTGTATCCTCTGTTCTATATAGGGAAATATAGCGCTGATCTTATTGTTGAGCATATGAATTTATCAAGCCCGTACAAATTCAGAGATGTGTGAATATATCAAACACTAACTGTACATTTTAAGAGTTGTAGGGTTAAAGTTGAAGTGTAGGAATTATGCTGTAATTATTATGAAGTGTTTTTAAGCACTACCCAAATTATTTTACTCCATAAATCTTTTGAGTGCCAACATTATCTGCAACACATTGCTCTGCTTACCCCTCTTTGTCAGTCTGTGCCCATTAGCCAGATAATCATGTGCTAAAGTGTGTCAGAGGCAGTCTTGCTAGAGCCCATGTTTTGGGTTCTGTCCTACTCATCATCAGTTTCTGTGCCTGAATCTTCTCTGTCAGTCCATCCAAGTTTCTGCTACCACTCAAGCATCTCTGGGGAATTCCTCTGTGCAATATATGGTACATGGGTTTTCCTATCCTGGTCCTGGCTCCGGCTCAACTGGTCAGACATCTGGATTCATGGCCAGCAACTTTAATCCAGCTTTGTCCACAGCAAAGGAACATCCGTGACTGTCAAAGTTCATGAGCCACACACCCTAGCCAGTGCACCCAAGCTGTTTGTTTCATAGAGATTCCCTGGAGCATTACAATATACTAATTGAAGAGCCCGTTACATGGGCCACAGTGCCACTAGCTGCCGGTTGGGGGGCAGTCATGTACAGTAGAGACTGCCCGCCCCGAGGCTGAAACAGAGCGGGATGCTCCTTAGGAGAGCCCCGCCCTGTATCAGCCACGGCAGTGGCAGTCTCTCCTGCACATGACTGCAGCATGCGCAGCAGTTTCTACTGAGCATGACTGTGGTGTTACGCACATTTTAGCTAATTATTATATAGGATTGTAGAATTTTGGGTATAATATGCACATTTTGCCCTTTTTTCAACTTGATTGAAGTTGGAGGTACGTATTATACATGAAAAACAAAATACTATTATAGCGTCTAGTCCTTTCCCTCCTTCCAACCACCCATCTCAATATACTCCTATCTCCATATGCATCCAGAAGATCCATGCAGCAGGTAGCATGCTTGAATTTGCCATCTGCTTTCTGTTCTGTGCTGTGAGAACATAGTCTCATTAAAGATAATTCATGCTAGTGGCAGTACCCCATGAAGACCTAGGTCCTCACAGGGCATTAACATTATTTTGAATTAGCTCATCGAAAGTATAGTAGTGAACAGGGCACTACCTTTAGGACCTATGACCTCACAAGACCTTTATGGTTTGAGAGATATACGACTACAAAGTTCCCCCTTCCTGCCCTTTCACTGACGCCAGAGCTTTATCTTACAACAGTCCTTCCTGGTCTGCAGATCGGCCAGTGGCTCTTCAGCAGAGCCGAAATAGTGAGATCTAAAAACAAATACTTAATTGGAACAGTCTACAAAGTGTGCCTGGTTTGACCAAAATCCTACAAAATCCCTGACATTGTGCAAGTGTACCTAGAAGAACTGATGCTGGTTTGAAGGCAAAGGGTGATCACACACTCACTATGCATTTTGTTAATTGATAATTAAAAACTATTAACATGTCTATTTTTGAAAAAATTCTTACTTTACAGGATTTTTTCTCACCCACCTAAAACTTTTGCACACATCTTCCATCTTTGTCGATTCATTGCAGGATGAAGACTTCCTGGGCAAGTTTCCAACAGCTTCAGTTTGCTTTTTGTTGCCACATGTGTGTTTTTGTGTGTGTGTGTGTGTGTATGTGGTATCCTGGAATCCTCCATAGTGCTAGTTAACATAAAGCTGGACTGCCGCCATAGAGGGCTCATCCTGCCAACCAATAAGAATCCTGCTGAGGGAAAAATCTAGGTGTAGCTGAGTGGGAATTTCTGTTTTGTTTGAATAGAGAAAGTGTGCAGGACTCCTGCTGCTCAAAATAAGAGAATCTTAGGCCACAGGGCTGCTAAAGGATTAGGTTGTGTACAATTCCCTGTTAAGAATTGTGCATTGAAGTAAGAGATTTCAGGTCTCTCCCTGCCAGCTGGTAAGGCTTCAGTATTTATCCTGTTTGGCATGCTGCTCTATGTGTTACTTTTGTGGAGGCGCTGACATTCCATTAATCCATCCAGTAAAGGTATTGCTGTACACAAATTCACAGGTAAAGATGCTAGATAGCAAAATACCTTCAATCTACAGACAGCTGCACACAAACGGCGTAAAAGGTACTCTGTGTTACACAACACACCATAGGGGAATTGCTGTGCTTCCTCCTCTGTTGAGAGGGAGACACTGATGTGTGCTGGACTGACACTGTGAGTATGGGATTCTGTTAAATCTACCTGTATGTTCATGTTACAGTTGTTGGTCCTGGCATTCTACTATTCCCCTTCAAAACCTATACTATGTGCAATAATTGCTAGAATCCTATATTGTTGTTGTAGCAGGGATAATATATACCACTAGATACCTAACTAAGTGGAGGCACTGCCAAAAGCTCACTGTTCCCTAATCTCTCAGTTCTGTGGAGGTTCAATATCTTCCTGTTAGTTCCAGAGTCATAGGTAATCATGGTTAAGACTGGTAGTTGCCCACTAGCCAATCCAATAGGGGTTACATATATGTTATGTAAATCAGTTTGTTGTATCAGAACTCAGTTTTGCTCCCTCTTTTCAAACACACTCACACATTCTGGGTGCTAGATTCCTGAAAGTGGAATGAGTAGTATTTGGGCCTAGTATCTGGACAGTCTGAACCTGTAATCCTGTGCATGGTCACAATCTATCCAGATGTTTTCATTTTACATTAACTTTTTGATCACTCTAAGAGTTAAGAGTTAAACACTGTAGTAATTTCTTTTTGCGTAGTCAGGTGGTGTAGACATGGTTGTCTAGATACATTATGCATGTTAAGAACTAGAGAATGCAGAACACACATTAGATAGACACTTGTATTGTTTGATGAGCTATCAAATTATTTCTTTTGTAATGGAGGTATTTGATGATTTTGTTCACCGATTTTTATTATTTTAAATGGTTTTATAGTAAATTAACTTTTGTGCTGTTGACTTTCTCATATTAATTCTTGTAATGGTTACTGAAATTGATTGTTATAGCAGGATTGTCTTTAATTAGTATTAAATAAGACCCAGAGCACTTCTTGGCAGGTTCTGGAGTGGGATTCATCTAATTAAGTATGCATTTTTGATTACTGTCTAACCTTCTACAACCTTTACTGTCTGCTTCATGTCATTAAATATTCATTTGTCATTCTAGCAAGTAAAATTATAATCTGAATAAATCTAAATTATTGTAAGTCAATATCACTGGCTGGTTTGAGTTAAAAAAGAATTAATATGTAATTCAGCAATATCATGTTATGATAAATGTTAGACAGTAGAGTCATCCATTAATGATGGACCGCTCACCTACACATAGAATCAGAAATATAGAAACAGAGTTTGACAGACCCATTTGCACCATGAAATGCCCCACTTTAGTTTCTCTACTTTAGATTGAATTCAGTCTTAGAATAACCACATACTATTTCTGTTCCAGAAGCTTGTAAATGAATGTATTGTTTTACCCTCTGCAAGCATGACTTCAGTTATTCCATGCATTTATCACCCTTTCTGTAAAGTAGTTTTTTCTCATACTCCCTCTTTGTTTTCCACCTTCTAATTCTATATAATGTTGTCTTGTTTTAGTATTTATTTGAACTTTATAAAATCCATTAATAATATTTTAGGATTTCATCCCTCCCCTTCTATATTCCAAGCAATACATACTAAAGTCATGAAGTCTTTCCTGCAATGTTTTGTCATTATACCTGACACTATTATAGTAGCTGTTTTGTGAATAGTTTAATATACTGATACCCTTCTGGAGATATGGTCTTATGTGTACAAACCTCTTACTGTTAGCAGCCTCCGTGACTCCCTACATTAAATAATGTACAAAACAGCGTGTGCATTAATGGCTTCAGTCTCTGGACCTGTCTCTGGCTAGCTGGATAGCTTGAAAGCAGATTGTAGTGCAGAGCTTTTCACTGATAACCAAAGGTCTACCTGAGCTACCTGTTGGTGACCACTACTCTAGACATATTGTCCTATAGAACGAGTAGAGGTACACATCTGACATTTTCCGTTGAAGAAAGAAGAAACATTTTGCTTTTTTCTGGCTGTCAAAACAAGTGTTAAAAGAAAATTACCTTCTCTTTGTTTTATTTTTTATTTGCTTACTTTTCTGCTCTTAGGCAAATCTCAGTGGGTTACATTGTATATATATATACATATATATATAAAAATAGATAGATAGATAGATATTTGTCAGCCTGTGCACATTCTAATTAAAGGAACATTTAAAGCAACAGTAAACTATATCAGTAGGAAACAAACACTCCCGCAGGACTTCTTGTGGATTCAATAAAGTGCTGATTTATTTAATCGATGTTTCAACCCAAATGAGGGTCTTTAGCAAGATAAAGATAAAGGTCCTTGCTTGGTTTGAAACGTTGATTAAATAAATCAGCACTTTATTGAATCCACAAGAAGTCCTGCAAGTACTTTTCTTTGCTATTGCTATTATATCCTGTTACCTTGGAGACTGTCACCCAGTCAAGTTTTCTATCATTATAAGAGAGTGCTCCATGGATTGACTGTGTATATATATATATATATATATATATATATATATATATATATATATATAAATCACACATACATATATACAAACACACTCTCATACACACACACACACTTATATACATACATATTGTGAAAGGCATTGGCACTCAACAGGAATGTTTTTTCAAAATATATAGAGCAATATGAAAGACAGCTTTTCATCTCTTACTTGAGCCTTTATCCTCTTGGTAAAGGCTCAAGTAAGAGCTGAAATGTTGACCTCCATGTTGCTCAATACCTTTTGAAAAATGTTCCTGTTGAGTGCCAGTCCCTTTCATAATGCATTCTTGTTGATGGGCACCCAGGTCCGATATGTGCTATATGTGAGAGCCAGCCTTCTCTTGATTTTTTATATATGGTAATGAAGGGCTTCAACGGGAAGTGTCTGCATTGCATGCCTTAATAAGCATGATCTATTAATCTAAATAACTAAAAAATAGTTTTTTAAATTAAAAAAATGCGTAATGCAACATATAGATGATTTTGAAAGTCCTTTCAAAATCACAGCAATTGTTTTTAGGTGGTAGTGCCCCTTTAAAACCTTGAATGCAAAAGGTTTTACAAAGTAGAACTCTCTGGTGCTCAAGGAGTCCAGATGAACCCTTTAATGTTAGAGGGGTGAACAACTCATTGCTTTTCAATGCTTTGCATACGCCCCCGGCATGCAAAGGGTTAACTGTATGGAAATGTGGGGGGTTTTCATTTCTTCCCTGTGGTGCCTTTGGTTTTCTCAAGGATTGTACCTCTTTAGTTTATTTTATACACCCCTTAATGACCTTATACAGAAAGCAAGAGATGAGCAATTCTGGGGCAGGTCAGCTGCCCTATAGGTAACAAGCAGACATCCCAATGTGTGAAGGTCAGATTTCACCCCAGAGCCCAACAGACTCTACTTAATCCCATGTCCGCCCCTATAATGCAGTTTGTTTGCCCCAGCATTGTTCATCTTTTACTTTTTGCGTAAGGCCCATAGGATTAAAGCATGCAGAATTCTTTATGGATTTTAGCACAATAACATTAAATATTTTATAACTAGTAAGAAACTTCAACATCAAGCAGACATATTTTTAAATTGAATTTGACAGACCTTGTACAGTACTTCATTTGTTCTGTATATCACAAACTTGTATATAAGAATTTGACAGTATGTCAGCCGAAGCCCAATATCAGCATTCGTGTGCACCAACTAGGGAAAGAAAAAAAGTATTGTTTTTGTATGGGGTGAACAAGTGGGAGCCTGAGGGTTGAATTGTGTTGTTTTTGTAATACCATAGAAATGGCTCAGTTACACTGAAGCAGCAAGTAACATACTGTTATTAATATTTAATAATTTTGTTGAAAATCTAGTCAAACAAACATTAGAAAAAGAGCAAAAAGTGCAGACATGAAATATTGATTTATGAAATACAATATGCCATATGTATCAAAGAAAAGTGGAGTAATTCAAATAAAAATTGGAATTGATTTACATGGGACTTTTAACCCAATGAATGATAGAAAGGTATCCCGTGCATTGCTTTGCTGGAAACCTCTGCAGCATTCAAGGGGTTAAAAGTCTCATTTAATGCAATGGAAACTTTGGACATTTGTAACTACTCTTTCAGAAAAGCAGTGGTTAACTGGCTCTAAGGCCAAGGCACTAACTGTGATGCAGGGAAAGCTGGTTCAATTGTCATGTCAGCTTCCTGTGACCCTAGTTAACCCTCTGATTGCCAGAGCGATATGCAGTGCATTACAATGTGTTGCTTATCCCTCTGGCATTCGAAGGGTTAACCCTTTGACTTCCAGAGGAATATGCAGTGCATTACAATGTGTTGCGTACCCCTCTGGCACTCAAAGGGTTAAGTCTCTTAAGACTTTGAGTGCCAGAGTGGTGGCCATTGGCACCTTATTTACTCATAGGTGTAATCTTTCTGCGCCTTAGGCACCAAAACTTAGATTGTTAGCTCTGTGGGGCAGAGACTCACCATGCCTGAAACAATTCTCTAGCTGATATACTAAGGAATAGTTTAGCAGTTCTGGAGCAAACAAAATGCCTTATAGGGAACAAATAAAAATTCTTAGAAAAGAAGAACAGAAATGGGGACAAGGTAGAGCACTGTGTGGTAACGTATGTTCCAAACTGAAACTCAGCAATTTTAGTATAAATTAATGGGTACAATGTAAATGATACACGATCTATATGAATTGGGTAGCTGTAGGTGCTTGTTGAGGACACTTTGCTGCCTCCACACAGGTAATCAATCAACATGTTGCTTCATCCTCAAACCAAAAACTCCATTAAAGTGGGCTATTCAATATAAAAGAAAAACACAAAGAACAGGAAAGCATCTTCATAAAACCAATGGATAGTAGTGAATAATTCCATGATCGGGGGGGGGGGGGGGGCAAACATACAAAAACAATTTTGTAAAAAACAATACCAAAATGAAAAAATAATCTGCACTTGGTAATTATTGAATGTCAATATTTCAGATTTTGCATCAAATTGTATGGGTTTTCATAATCTTAAAACAATGAAGATGTGCTGTAAACTCCTCATAAAAGAACAATCAATTTCTATTGATTTAAACGAGGTCTTCAACCCATTGCATTGGAGACCTCTTTGTCATTCATTTTATAACAATGAACTGGAGAGCTCTCTAACGTTGAAGGAGTCAAAAGGCTCATTTATACCTTTGAGTGTCAGAGGGGTATGCAACACATTGATTTGTGTACAGTCGCTTCCCTCCAGAATTTGGCTTTATACGAATTATACAAATGCACTTAGGTTCACATCATTGCCCTTTTTTGAAGGGGACCCTTACAGAAAATACAAATGCAGGCTGCATTTATCTAATGGAGTCATGCATTATGGCAGCATCTATTTCTCACAATTACCCCCTGTCAGATGAAATGTTGCACTCTAAAGCTACACAGTTAACCAATAAATGTATTACTTTTACTCTACCAGTTTCCTGCTAATTTACTTACACAGAAACTCAGCAGTTACTTGTTCACATTAAAGGGATAGTAATACTTAAAATGTAAAAAAAAATATGTTGTATGGTTTATCCCCCTGAGTAAAACAAGAGTACTCCCACTGCTGAAACGTGTTTCATTCAAAAGTTATTAGTTTTCAAAGTTGAATTTTTTAGGTGCAATATCACAGTGGCCTAAAATTGTACAGTGGTGCTGTTGCTACACCATCCTATGGAGATTTGTAGTCCCGGGACCAGAGCTGTCCATAGGATGGTGTAGCAACAGCGCCACTGTACAATTTTAGGCCACTGTGATATTGCACCTAAAAAATTCAAATTTGAAAATTAATAACTTTTGAATGAAACACCTTTCAGCAGTGGGAGTACTCTTGTTTTACTCAGGGGGATAAACCCTACAACATTTTTTTTTACATTTTAAGTATTACAATCCCATTAATTTGTATTATATATTCACTGCATCACTAAATAGTGATAGGTAGTGAGGTGTCATAAATTTTACTAGTAAAACCCACTCTTCACAGCTGAGGGGTAGGTTTCTTTTTCAACCACTCCCAATCTCCATCTCTCTTATTTCTCTCTCTGCCATTCCATGAATTTTTTCTGCTTTTCCAGTCTCTGACTCTTTACCTATCCATTGCCTGAGGCTGATGAATCTGGGCAGTTTGGTGACATACCAAATGCACCATAATGGACAGATTCAGATTCCCAATGATTTAACCCCTTGAGTGTTAACCCTTTCAGTGCCTGAGGGGTACGGAATGCATTGCAAAGCAATGCATTGCATACCCCTCTGGCACTCAAAGGGTTAATAGATGTCTCCAACACATCTCTCTGCAAAGCACTGAATATTAGTACCAGTGCTGGACAATTTGTATTAGTCCCCTGTGGAGCAGTTGGCTTGCTCCAGATCTGTTCCATATTGCATCAGCAACTCTCTTTTTCTCCTCTCTCTCTTTTTGAAGTAGTAGGAATGATATTAAAAAAAAAACTAATCTTAAAAGATCATCAGAATTATTATTTTACATAAAACAGCACATTTCAGAGTTAAATACATTTTTTACTAGTTAATGTTATAAAAAGACAGTTATAGAGAAGTGGTCAGACAGAATGTCAAAACAAATCATATGTAGAAAAAATGGTGTTATTAAAGTGGAACTCTCTCTTAGCCCTTTTAAAGTCAGACGGGCATCCAAAACACTCAAAAGTTTTAAGCAGCTTAGGCAATTTTAAAACATCTTACAAAAAATAGCCCACGTGTCTACATAGACACCATTAAAACTTTATACAGAGTTAAGAAAATACCTGTTTTTATATGAGAGCAAGGAGGCTGCCATAGTGCTGATTAGCATAGGACATTGTTAGAAAAGCACCCTGTTTCCCTACCACTCATTATCAAATTGTCTGTGCAGACAATGCCAGTGTAATTAACACCTCAATTTCTAATTATATTTGTAAATTTCTTGGCACGCTTATCTGACACTTACAGGGTTAAACATGCATTTAACCATTTGACATAAATGCTTTGAGAGCCAGAAAGATTTACACATAGCAGTCAAAGGATTTAACCCTTGACGTATTAGACTTTATAGTACCTCCAAGATCCCATGCATACCATTATATTGATTTTTACCCACCTTTTCTTTTATTTACCCTTTCACTGCTCCCATGCTGAAGCTGTTTAGTATCTGGTGGGTTAAGTAAGTGATTGTATTGACTGCTCTCTGCTATGAGTCAATAGTAGTTCACTTTAGTCATCCTATTATATTATACCTTCTCATGGCAGGACTTTATAATACACCATTGATAAGTGTGCATTGCAAGTTTTTGTTTAAAATATGTTGCAATTTCACTAAATGCACTTTTGAGTGCCAAAGAGCTATGAAATGCATTGCACATATACATGGAACACAAAGTGTTAAAGGAACAGTAAGTACATGAGATGTAAAGCCAAATTGCCTATACATTTTTCTCTCATCTTTGTCCCTGACAGAGAGCTATTTGATTTGTCTTCTTTTTTCAGAAAGCATTCTATGTGAGAGTTTGAAAACAGAAAGAGTTCAACAATATAAAACTGATACCATATAAAAAAGTGAAACAATGTAGGAAAACTTACCAGCATATAGATCATGGAGTACTGCAGGGAGACTTGCAACAGTGTATCCCTTTGTCTTCTGTCAAAGAAAACAGAAAATTCCCAGGTTTCAGAGGTTCAATGGCCTCACTGTCAGGGACATAACAATTAAAAAATAGGTGAAAATGAAAAAAAATTAAATGTAGTCAATTTGACTTCATATATTATGCGCTTGCATAGAAATAAAGTTTAAAATGTGAAATAAATCACAAAGAAAAAGTCTCAAAAGATTTGAGTGGCAGATCGAATTACCATATGTGATAGATTTCCTTTATAATATAATTAGATTTTTTTTTTTTAATAAATTAATGAGAATGTCAAAATAATTGCTCTACTGTTCATAGGAACCCAACACCAAATCATAAAGAAAAGTCATGGCTGTCAGTCATGGGTGATGAAACACTAACTCATACTTCATCTAATCGGTGTGTGCTCAGAATGGGTCAAAAGCTTCAGCGCAGTAAATATTTTATATAGGATGATATATATTCTTGCAGTTACTCTTTAAAAAATGTAGAGTGAGAAGTAGAGCGAATCTACAAAAAGGGGGAATGTAAGAACACTCAAACCTCCTATTTAAATAGAATTCCTCTCTAACCCTGCTACATATCCTCCCACCCAGTATAACACAGGAGTTTGAAGCAGCTGTAGAGAGGCTGTGCTATCTTGACAATGCATCCATATTACTAGGAAGTAGACCTGCTCTGTGCTTAATGGAGAACCTAAATGGTTATAAAGCAAGGAACCAACATGTGACCCATGCATTGTTATCCCTATCACTATGCATCCACTAATGGTCACTAATAAAGGGGAAAGACCTACCTAGGAGATAGTATTTCAAGGTCTCTGTTGCCCATTTATTAGCAAAGCATTCTTTATCTACTGTTGCTTAGTTTTGCTCTCTTGGCAGCAGTTTACTGCTCAGGTATAATACCAGATGTTCTTCCTCCCCAGCCAGCTGAGAAAGTACAGCTCCAAGACTCACTTCTGAAGCATCAGTTTACAGGATAAAATGCTTTTTGAAATCAGGACCTACCAAGACATGGTTATTGCATAGAGCTGTATGCACATCTGCAAAAGCTTTTTCAGCTTCACAGCTGTATCTCACTTTATATGGTACCATTGACTTTGTCAAGTCAGTGAGAGGGGCAGCCTGAGTTGAAAAGTGCAGAATAAAGCATCTCTAATAGCCTACTATTCCTCGAAAAGCTCGGACTTGCTTTTTCTTAGGGGACATGCCCAAATTTCAGTTGCACCTACTTTAGAAACTTGGTGACCCTCTGTTACATTTCTGTATGTGCAAGGGAGAACTCAGCAAAGTGCAAAATACAAACAGCTATCGCTGTATCTTTATTGATGACATGAACACATACAACGTTTCGGGGGGCTCAATGCCACCCTTCTTCAGGCATAACAATCAATCACCCATACCCCAGTATATATACATATAATACAAATCTATCCACCAATCACATTGTGAATTCCTTCATACATACTTAATGAATTTACTACACTATTAAGGAGAAACATCCATAGCAGAGATTGCTAGGGTAAATCACTGTATGCAGTGCAGCAATGATTGGTAACAGTATACGTAATATGTAATGCACAAAATATAAAAACAATATAAATTGTACCAAAATAACAGCTGCAGTCCATCACAGATCGCTTAATCAGATAACACCTTGTGATCCATTCTCCATAGCAGAGTCCATGTTACCTGGATTACAAGAAACATTTCAGACTAAAGTCCTCATTTAACCCTTTGGGGTAAATAGTGTCCAGTTTATGAATCCAAAAGCATTCACGTTGTAAAAGTAACCTTTGTATAGTACCACCTCTCAGTGGTACTTTCAGTTTCTCTAGTACCTGCCAGCGAAGTTGGAATACATTGTGTTTCATTTCAAAAAATGTTTGGCTACTGGTAATGATTTCCCCTCTGGGTTAAAATTCCTAATAGTAGACTTATGTTCATTGAGTCTAGTTTTGGTCATTCTACTAGTTTATCCAACATATCGAAGACCGCATGGACATTTCAATAAGTAAATAACATTTTTACTATTACATGTACTAAAATGTTTAATTTGAAATTCTAAGCATTTGGATGGGTGTAGGACCACATCTCCTTTAATAATACCTTTGCAATTCCCATAGTCTCTACATGGATATGTGCCATTTTTTGGTTTTGAAAAAAAATGCGTTGTTTTTAATTCTTTGATATTGCTTTTAGTAACAATATCACCAATGTTACTACCCCATTTATATGAAAATAGTTGCAGCTTTACATAAATTACCATGTTCTGGATCCTTTTGAATAATTTCCCAGTGCTTATTGATAATATTTAGTGTTGAGCGAGCACCCCGATGCTCGGGTGCTCTGACCGAGCACCCCCTGAGGCTCGAGTGCTCGGCCGAGCACCCGAGCCCCATTGAAATGAATGGGGCGACACCAGGCACCCCCTGCTCTGATGAGGGGAGGGTGCCTGGTCAATGCCCCCTTCATCTCCGCTATGCCCCCTTCATCTCCGAATGCCCCCTTCAGCTCCGCAATGTCCCCCTTCAGCTCCGCTATGCCCCTCTTCCACAATGTGCCCCTTCATCTCCGCTATGCCCCTCTTCCACAATGTGCCCCTTCATCTCCGCTATGCCCCTCTTCCACAATGTCCCCCTTCATCTCCTCTATGCCATAGAGGAGATGAAGGGGGACATTGTGGAAGAGGGGCATAGCGGAGATGAAGGGGCACATTGTGGAAGAGGGGCATAGCGGAGATGAAGGGGCACATTGTGGAAGACGGGCATAGCGGAGATGAAGGGGGACATTGTGGAAGAGGGGCATAGAGTCTATGCCCTTCTTCCACAATGTCCCCCTTCATCTCCGCAATGCCCCCTTCATCTCCGCAATGCCCCCGTACCTCCAGTCCCTGGTGGTCCAGAGGAGCTTCTTCGGATCTGTGCCTCTTCCGGCACAGATCCCCGCCACCCGAACATGGCGGGAGAGCACATGGCGGTACTCGACGAGTACCGCCATGTGCCGAGCAGAGCGATGCTCGAGCCGATCCGAGCATCGGCCGAGCACGCTCGCTCATCACTAATAATATTCTTAAACTGTTTGCTCCTATAATTAAATTTAGAAACAAAGGGAATCCTAGGTTTTTGTAATCTCTGCTTGGGCCTAAGGGCTCTTCCCTATCCATAGTTGCCACTGAGTCCTTATCTTTGAGGAGTTTAGATTTATTGTAATCCCATTCGTAAAATTTATTTAATATTTCATTAGCACTTATGTCATATTTTTGGGTGTCAGAGGTAATATGTCAGACCCTCATCAACTGACTTTTAGGTAAGCCTTTTTTAACCCCATCTGGGTGAAAGCTGGATTGTAGTAACAAATTATTCTTATCGGTGGGCTTGTAATATAAGTCTGTCATATTTGTCATCACCTCCAACTGGTGAGACACTAATAGAGCAGCAGCAGCAAGGAGGGACTGGTAGTGGTGATGATGATGACGAGGGTGATGGTGAAGCAGCTGGGGTAGAAGAGACATTAATGGCCTTTTAAGCCCAAGAGAAGAAGGAATGGGAGACATAGATACAAATGGGGATGGGCATCACCACCACCAGCAGTGACATTGCAGAATTTGTGGAGTTTGCTGCTGCTGTAATTCCTGCTGCTGCTGAGTTGCAAGGGCAGTAATACGATGAGGAGCAGGATAGTGTGCCACACACCACCGTGGCCACAATGAGAATGGTGTCCAGCAGTAGTGATGTGGGACTAGGACAGGTTCCACTTGCCACCAGCTATAATCCTGGTGCTAGTTGTAGTGCTAATTCTGAGGCAGCAGCAATAATAGTAGCAACATTATCCTCTACCTCAGCCAGAGTGAAGGGTATATGGAGGAGAAGAAGTAAGAGGTCTGGGGTCCTGGGTGTTGGACTATTTTTCTCTTGGGGCAGGCACAGTGCAGTGATCAGCGATGGGACTGTGCACAATATGTGACAAATCAGTGAAAAGAGGAAAGGAGGGAATGCACCTTGGCACAACTGCCCTCATAACTCAAATGAAACACAGATACCATGATATTTATGTGAAGCATATGAAAGCCAAACCTCCACCAAAGAAAATGGGCACCGCTGTTGCTGTACGCCGTGACTCTCTTCAAAGGCAGCAAGAGGTGAGGCTTAAATCAAAGAGGAGGAAGAATAGAGAAACCCAGCCGGAGCCTGAAAGTTTGATGGCGAGTGAAATACCTGGCTCGCCATCACCTTCTTGCTTTACGGTACAACATAGCTACATCTGGCAATCCACCTCATTCATCGCTGCCTCCCCCCTCCAGCTGATAGCCATCCTGTAGATTACAAGATGTGGAAGTTTGTGTCCACCCATTGCACACTTTCTGGTGAACTGACCATACATGGCAGTGCAGTGGAGGATAATTACAACCAGGGCATCAAGTGGCATCTGAGGAGTTTCCATCCTGCAGAATAAGCTATGCTGGTGGAAGGGAGGGTTCATCATTATTATTAAAATTGCAAGTGTCCTTAGCGGGGAGCAGACAAGGGGCATAGTGACAGCAGCAGTACGTGGTTTCTGTGGGATGATTTCACATTGGAGACCCTAAATGTCATGATGTTTGGTTAGAGTTGTGCCAGGTGTTTGATATGAGTTCGGTTGTGCCCATTGTTCCCAGTCCTTCCCTTATTTATCACACAGAGTACACACTGAAGTTGCTGATGAGAGACACAGTTCCTACTCTCAAGGGAAAAATTTCTGTTCCAACAACACACCAATGATTTTGGTGGAGGGGCAGGAGAAGAAGCATTATTGGCCAACTTTTTTTCTCCACATATACCTGAAGTGGGTGGGGCTAGTTGTGGTGCTGCTACTGCCCCATGCTCATCATTGGAGCTATTAGTGGCAAGTCAGACCATGATCATCACCCATATCACTGCTGTTGGGACTTCCTAATAATGCTGCTGCTTAAACAGCTACAAATCATTAAGTCCTCATAGCTTGTGACTCTAAGAAGCCTGAGTGATAGAAATGTACTCTGATGTGATTCCTCAGGGCTTGTGATGCAAACAAGCCAGAGTGCTAAAAAAATTATTTGTTTTGATTATTCAGGGTTTGTGACACTAAAAAGCCAAAATCCTATAAATCAATGTTTCCTTAGGGCTTGGACCTCTAACAAGTCTAAGGGCTCGATTCAATTCCCTGGCCGACACCAGGAAAAAAAAAGCCAACAGTATTTTTTCAAGCACAGTAAGCTATTCAATTACTTGCGCTATGAAAAAATACCGGCAGAGAAAACCCAAGTCAAGGGATAAATGTGTGTGTATTTTTGCCCATTGACAAAAAAACCCCCTGATGAAACATGCAATTCAATTCCGTACGTTAGGCACTAAGATCCTTTGAGGGACCACTTCAACATCCCTAATTGCATCTCGAAGTGCCAGCCCAGGAATTGAAAGTTAAAAAAGCATAAAAAAACAGTCATCGGTGGATGTATTGATATAGGGCCCTAAGCCCCATATCAATACATCCAAAGCACTCCCAAAATGTGTGAAATATTACTGCAATTAACCTTATGAATGCCATTGGGGTATGCTTAACCCACTGACACTCACAGGGTTAATCCAATTAAGTTAAAATACAGCCCTTGACAATACACACTTACCATTAATCCTGATGTCCAGCGGTATCCTCAACACCCTGGTCAGCTGCTGTTCGTCTTCTTCTTCAATCATCCTTCTTCTGTTCTCTGTAATCTTCTTTCATCTTATCTTCTTCTTTTTCATCTTTCTTGTAAAATAAAATAAAACATCAATGCAAGTTATGCCAAAAAAAAAAAAAAAAAAGACCCAAGATATGCCTCCAGCACTCTAAGGTTTAAATGCAATCATGCATATCTTTTCAAAAGAATATGCTGCCATTACAGTTAAAATAAAAAATAAGTCATGTCATTGTTAAAAAATGTAAAGGGCTCCAAAGGGCAGCGGCAGCAGGAATGGATAGTACCACAGATCCCGTTGCCTGAGTCCGAATGAGGGAATTTTGAACAGAGACTGGCTTTTTATATTGCCAGTCTCTGTTCAAAATAGATTCCAGCCTACCATTGGTTGGGATGTGTGCTTATGCATCTCCCAGGAAATCAGCTTCTAGCGGGTTTCGTCATCCCCCCACTAGAAGTCTCTCTAACCCTGCCACTAGGGTTAAAAGCCCTGTTTGAATCAATGGGAATTTTATTTGTCCCTTGTGGTGCTGTGTTTTTGCCCTAGAATTACTTTTTTGAAAATAAGATTGAAAATCCCTGTGCAGAGAATGTTTCTTTACTCTGTTTTATGACAAAACTGTTCTAATACCACCATATTTTCAAAAGTGTAATAAGGATATTGAACATTCCAGTATAAAAAGTGATGCTATAATTGACTTAACCCTTTGAGTGCTAGAGAGGTATGCAACACAATGCAGAGTATTGGTACTCATCGAGTTACATTTAGACCAGAAATCACTAACATACGTTTTGAACATAGGACCTTAAATATCTGTAACATCCCCTGCCTGTTTCCTACTGGCTAGACCCACATTTCTATCTACAAATCAAAACAGACTTTGTGGCCGACATTTTATTTTAAAATCCTGTGACCTTAGTACAAATAGGCAAACTTGGCTCAGAGCAGAGTAATAATAACTACAGTATATGAGTGTAATAAAACAGATTGTGCTTGCTGCTTTCATGAATAATATAGTGGAAGAAATATGAACTACTTCCATTTTACATAAAACTTTCTTTTGCCAGCAGAGCTGGATGAACCAGTCACAGAACTGTTCATCCAGCTCAGGTTTGCCAGTGCTAAATCAATTTAAATTAAATTCATAGCAAATGTTTTACGCAAGCCAAAATGTACTTTTTCCATCCTTAATGGATCTAAATCTAGTACGTTATGAGTTTTGAAAGCAGGCATGCCAAAAGCAAACCAGCTCCTTCTCTGTGAATCTAAACTTTGGTATACCATTTAACCCTTTGAGTGCCAGAGGGGTATGCAATGCATTGCTTTGAAGTGTGTTGCGTACCCCTCTAGCACTCAAATGGTTAATTAGTTGCTAATTTATCTGTTGTTCTATTCAGCACTAAGGGTCGTATGTTCAAAAGAAATACGGAAGCGTTCTGGGACAAATCATTTGCATTACCAGGGAGAACTAAAAATTCATATTGATTTAAATGGAGATTTTAACCTCTTGAAATGCCATGGAGATCTCTAAAGCATTACTTTGAAATGCAGTGGTGACCTCTCTAGTGTTCAAGGGGTTATAATGCCCATTAAAATAAATGGGAATTTTTAGGTCTTCCCTATACTGCAGTTGGTTTGCCCCAGAACTGCTTCACATGTCTTTTGAACATACAGCCCTGTTAATGGTTCCTTGGATTAAAAAAGGGAGTAATTCTGGGGAAAACTGCATCATACGGGACAAATAGCAAATTATCATTGATTTAAATGGAGTTTTTATAGAGTTAAAATCCCCGTTTTAAAATTTTAAATGTGAACTTGTGGAATTAGTATCTGTCCCCTATGGTGCTGTTACTTTTCTTTTGACCATAAGAACATTTTTATGTTCAGAAGAAATCTGGAGTAATTCTGTAACTAAAATCTCAGGGCAATAATTGTTACACAGTTATGGAATATAATGAACAGAGATTAAAATTATTGTTTTATATATATATAAATACATCATCATTTTTTAGTTGTTAGATATTTCAAAATTCTGATTTCATACTTATAATGTCTCTTGGATACATCCTGTAATGTGTGTTTTATTGTTTTACAACTGATTTAAATCTAATAAGTGCAAATATTGTTTTAGTATGCACTGATCAGGAGTTCAGAGAGATTGCCAACCGACTGAGAGACTGGTTTAAAGCACTTCATGAAAGCGGATTCCAAAATATGAAGACCAAAACTGTATCAAGACCAGAAAGAACCAGTAAGACAAAACATATCTACTTTACTGTAATAATATGTTTTTTATTGTTCATGGTTTCTTCAAATAACTACATCTTTCCCATTTTACCCAATTTTTATTTTATTTTATTTTATTTAGAAAATATTTTACCAAGAAGAATACATTGAGATTTCTCTCATTTTCAAGTATGTCCTGGATAGTTTTCAGTAAAGGGTTATATATTTACACAAGTTGAGAAACGTTATATATTATGTTATTATATATACGTACAAACACATATGAATATACATACATATGGAATATTAAAATTATATACAGTTTCACACTGTTTTTAGATATAAAGAATCCTTTACTTTTAAGGATTTTAGACTGGGAGCAGATCTGATTATTTCAGTCAGATTGTTCCAGGCCTTTAGAGCTCTGAAGGAGAAGGCAGATCTTCCTGCTTCTTTCTTGTATTGTGGTATATGTATCGAGTTGTTAGCAGTGGAGCGGAAGTTATATTTAGTATGGAGAGCAGGAGTGAGAATACCGCTCAGGTAGTCTGGTAGTTTTCCAGAGAACTGGTTGTGTTCTAAGCAAGAAAGGTGAAGGGCATGTCTAGATTTCACTGTTAACCAATTTAGTTCTTTTAGCATTTCACAGCAATGAGTAGTGTAATTACATTGGAGGCTAAAGCGGCGTATTGAATTATACAGGGTGTCAAGTTTACTAAGATGGATTTCTGGCACTGGAGCATATACTACATCACCATATTCTATGACTGGCAGCAACATCTGTTGCACAATACGTTTTCTAACCAGGGGACTTAAACATGATTTGTGTCTAAAAAGAGTACTGATTTTGGAATAAAGCTTGTAGGTTAATTTGTCAATATGATGACCAAAAGTGAGGTTGGGGTCAAGCCACGTACCAAGATAAGTAGGAGTCTACTGGGGCCAGTTTACGATTAGACTCCGTTACAATGGGTAGGTGGGTATTGCCGAGATTGCACAGTTTGTGCTTTGTGCCAAATATCATTGTGACAGTTTTGTCTGTGTTTAAGAACAGTTTGTTCCTTGCTATCCATCTTTCAACCTCACAGAAATCATGGTGTAATATGGCTTCAAGGTGTGATATGTTTGAGTTTTTAGCAAATATTATGGTGTCATCTGCATACATGTGTACTGAAGATGATTTGCAAACCCTGGGCAGATCATTTATAAAAAGGGAAAATAGAAGAGGGCCAAGAATGGAGCCTTGAGGAACTCCACTTGTTACTTTGAGCGGAAGGGAGTCATTTCCGGCAGCTGACACATACTGAATCGGAACCAGTTTAAAGACTTATTACTCAATCCTGATCTTTGGAGATTGTTTATAAGAATATTATGGTCTACTGTGTCAAAGGCCTTGGCAAAATGTAGGAAAATGGCTCCTGTGAGATCACCATTTTCCATACCCATCTGGATATCGTTGGTTACTTTTAGGAGGGCCGTGACTGTTGAGTGATTTGGTTGAAAGCCTGATTGAAGAGGGGTGAAAAAACAGTGTGTCTGTAATATTTATTTAGCTGCATGTGTACACATTTCTCTAGGGTTTTGGATAAAGTGGGGAGTAGGGATACTGGTCTGTAGTTTCATACTACATTTTTATCCCCACTTTTGTGTATAGGCACAACTCTAGCCACCTTCCAGGATTTGGTCATATACCCTATTGCCAAAAGGCATTAATTAAAGATGCAATCGGTTTGGCCATGACCATGGCACTGAGCTTTAATAGCATTTCATGTAGTTTGTCAGGGCTAAACTGGGATTTCATTTTTGGGTGGAGGAGGTGATCATATATTTTGCTTTTATTTACTGGCATGAAATTGAATTCATCTTCATAACTGGACCGGGCAACAGACGCCAGTGAGTGTTCTATAGATGGTTGAACTTCTGAGTTATCTTTGTTTTGTGTAATCAGGGTGGTGGCACATCCAACAAAGTAGCTGTTAAATTCATTGGCTATGGCTATGGGGCACTGTATTGTTTCTTTGTCTACAGTTATAGTTGATGGGTGAGAATGATTTCTTTGATTATATTTAATTGGAGATGCCAGTCACTGGTAATTTAAGAATAAAGGTGCAGAATTAGGTAACCAAGTTTTCAAGCATAAAGTAAGATTTTCATTTGCAACTTTTCTTTAAAAAAAATAAAAAAACAAATAAATATGTATATATACAGTACAGTGCAAAAGTTTTAGGCAGGTGTGAAAAAATGCTGTAAAGTCACAATGCTTTCAAGAATAGTCATGTTAACAGTTTATAGTTATCAATTAACAAAATGATATTGAGTTAACAGAATAGTGCATACTGACTGTTTAGTTTGATGGCATAGGAAGCGATTCTTTCAGAAATACTCTACATTTATGACTGAGGCTGTCAGTCTTTTGTTAATCAAGAATATGGTTCCTCCACATTGTCCATTATTGGTTCCTTTATAGTATAGCCATTGTCCATCTTCTAATTTTACTAAACCTTCATCTTTCTTATGAGTCTCACATAAGCCAATGATGTCCCAATTGATTTTATTTAATTCTTGTATGAGTTCCTCTAAGTGCAAAACCATACTAGTAGAATGAATGTAAGCATTCCAAACACAGCCTGATAGATCACGGTAATTCTTAGCACCTTCTGCCATTGAACTGTACTTCCCACTGCCATAGGAAGTAGTACACAAGCCTCTGGGAATGAGGGCCATTGTTTTTGTAAAGCTGTGCTGAGAGAATAGACCATAATGTGCCACACTGGTCCAATGCAGGTTGGCAGATTTTTCATTGATTTAGTCTGTGTTAACGAAATATGAGAAGCAGATCACTTATATAGTGAAAATATGAGGGAAAAGTTAATAC
This sequence comes from Rhinophrynus dorsalis, assembly GCA_037306005.1. Lineage (NCBI taxonomy): Eukaryota > Metazoa > Chordata > Amphibia > Anura > Rhinophrynidae > Rhinophrynus > Rhinophrynus dorsalis. Next base: position 136,203,703 of record CM074718.1, read on the forward strand.
AATTTGCCTTTCAAAACTATCTTATTTAGATGTGACTTTTCACCAGTTTTAGGAGTTTCTGTTTTATTTCTCTCCTTTTCTTGTGACATGCATACCAAAATGAACATATTAATCCTGTCTATTTTAACCCTTCCCCTTTTAATACAGGTTTCCTTTATCCCCATTTCACATTTGAACCATAACATACTAATCCACCATGGACTTCTACATGAATGTGCATTACCCTCAGAGCACTGGTGGAGAGCGCTAAAACCAAGCTCAACCAGCCCCAGTAATTAAAGCAACCAAGGCACGCTTTTGCTATAGGCTCGCAGCAAACAACTCACTAAATTTTCATGCAATTTAATAATTGCCCTGGAAAGTGGTATAGAAGCTAATGTAAAATATCAAACCACAACAAAAGACAACCTTTAAAAAAGAACTTTTTTTTGTCAATTGTATCATGCAGTATACTGCCCAAAATGGAAGAGTTAGAAACATATTATTCTTACTGGATCTTGGCTGAGCCCTCAAATACCTGATGCTTCCATTGCCATTCAAGGATATATATAAAATGTGTGTTTGAGTGTGTGTGTGAAAAATGAGCTTACTCAGTTCACTCCCACTTTTTAATATTCTCCCTTATCTAAAACCTGAGAGGAGAACTAAAGTGCATGCTTACTGTACTGTTTAACCCTAAAAGTACCAAAATTGTCATCAGTAGTTCATTTATATTTTACAAACATTATACATGCTTGCCTAAAACCAAAAAATGACAATCACTACTGTGCTATTGTCCTTTTTATTTCATACATTAAATGATTATTCTCAGTTTATTGCTATTTTAAATATACTGCCACGATTCTGTACTTTTTTATCAGCTTTGACAGGTAAAGACAAGTAATGTTGTGTCAGTTATGCAATGGCTATTGACTACATTTTTATCTTTTGTCTTATCATTTTCTTTTTTACTTTTTTACTTTGCTTTACAGCATATTGACAGTCCCTCTCAATAATTATATTATATTAATATTATATCAATAAATATATTTCTTTTGCTTTCAAAATATTAACATGTAAATTTTTGAGTTATTTGACTTATTTGTGCTTCCTCTTTAGGGTTTGATACCAGCATTCTTCCAATTTGCAGAGATTCACTTGGCTGGATGTTTAACAGACTTGATACAAACTACGACTTACTGCTGGACCAGTCAGAGCTTGGAAGCATTTATATTGACAAAAATGAGCAATGTACCAAGGCCTTCTTCAATACATGTGACACATACAAGGACAGTTTGATATCCAACAATGAATGGTGCTATTGCTTTCAAAGACAGCAAGGTAAACATAGACAATCTTATCCATACATATGGAATAAAAACACTATTGGTTTGGAACTTTGAAGAATCAAAATTATAAGAAATATTATACATTTATTGTCTATGCACTGAGATTGCTAACTGAAATGCAATGGAGTTTATCTGACCTAGCTTACATTACAGTTGATAAGTGTTATCAGTTGGTTTTATGTAACAGACAGAAGTGAATAAAGACATTTGCAGACAAAAATCTTGCTTAAAGGGTTAGTAATGTCTAATATTAAAGTGGAACTACCACATGTTAACAACTTTAGCTTCAATAACTCCGCATCTAGCGACTAGCTGCTTAGTAGCACTAGTCACCAGTAGTCACTAGTCACCAGTAGTCACTAGTCACCAGTAGCACTAGAAATAGCCATTCTTCCTCGGCTGACAGGCAGGACAGATCGTGGACATCTTGCCATAGTGATGTCCATGCGCCTGCTTTGTCAGTCCCTTCCTGAGCCAAACGGCTTCGAGCAACTCCTCCTACTGCCGGCTGGGACTGACAGAGCGGGCACGCAGACATCACTATGGCAAGATGTCTGCGATCTGTCCTGCCTGTAAGCCTGGGAGGAATGGCTATTTCTCCTTTACAAGGTAATAACTCTGGCGACTAGCGCTACTAAGCAGCTAGTCACCAGATGCGGAGTTATTGAAGCTAAAGTTGTTTACATGTGGTAGTTCTGCTTTAAATAACCCTAATATTAAAGGTATTCAAAAGATAATCTTACTGTGCCAAGCTGGATCTCTCAAACCTTTATGGTTTGAGAGATATAAGCGCTTAAAGTTCCCCCTCCTGCTGATGAGCTGTAAAGCTGTCAGCAGTGGATCTGAGTTGTGCGACTCGTGGGCTCACACAGCACAGCACAGCTGAATGAGCGCTATCAAAAAACATACTTCACTGGAACGGTCTACAAAGTGTGCTTGGTTTGCAAGCACACTTTGCAGACCATTCAACTGAAGTATTTGTTTTTTGATAGCACACATTCAGCTCCACTGAAAAGCCACCGGCTGGTCTGGGACCAAGATCTCATGATGTCAGCTACATGCTGATGTTTGGAAAAGGGGAGGGAGGGGGAACTTTAAGCGCTTTTATCTGTCAAACTATAAAGGTTTGAGAGATCCAACTTGGCTCAGTAAAATTATCGTTTGAATACCTTCAATATTAAGGTTAGTTAATGTTAGACATTACTAACCCTTTAAGTTATCAGCTGAAATTTAACCCAGGTCTCTTTTAGATTAAATATATCAAAAACACAAGCAAAGTATATTTCTAGTTAAAATTTCTGATAAAAATGATAATAATGTCTGAAAACGCTTATATTTCAATGCTTCTTACAAATATCTACATTCCTTTTACAAATATTGTGCAAGTTATGGAAGGTTTAGTCATGTTTATCTGAGATGACAAGGAATAAAGCCATATGCAAACAAAACAAAGCACTGTTTGATTAAAACTGCTTGTGATATGTTACAAGAGGTAAGCTAATTTAAGGAGGTTCGTACTCAACACTATTCCTAAAATATTTCCCTATGACAGTGTATAGGCAATATTGTATCATCATTTCTGACATAACTAGTCAAGATTGCAGTGCTAATAATGTCATAGGATGATGCACAAATTAAAAATCATTAGTCCTAGGTAGGCATGGGTGAAAAGTCCCGTTTTGTTCTTGCTGGAAATTTCACGAAAAAAGCATGGTTTTCCTCTTCCGTGGCAGGAAATTTCACCTATAGATAAACATGTAGATTTACCACCTTTTCAATAGGAGCACAGAAAAACGTGCACAAATTCTTCCATCTCCTGCCTTTAGTACTCAGTGAAGCGAAACTTCCTCCCTATATGTTATCTAAACCCATGATCTTGTGCACTCTATTGTGGTGTATTTTAGGAGAAAAGCAAAGTGGAAGGAGACGGAGTGAGAGCGAGAAAAAAAATTTAAATCAAATATTAAAAAAGTCCAAGTGGGAATTGGACTTGGGCCAGTTGGAAGACTGGGAATGGGATATGGCTAGGGCGGGACCTGCGTCGGTGGCAACGTCGACTAGACACCAAATGATACAGCTGAATATTCTGCATCGTATTTATTATACACCAGTTAGATTGTGCAGAATGGTTAGTTCCAGATCTGATTGTTGTTCTCGATGTGCTGATATTCAGGGTACGTATTTTCATTTGATCTGGGGTTGTCCTGGAGTTGAGAAGTTCTGGCATGCAGTCATGCGTATTGTGGTCCTGGTGTTGGGGAGACCTATTCCAGTGACACCGAAGATATGTCTCTTATCTATTTTCCCTGATGAAATTGAGGGTGTTGCCGACAAACTTTTGCTGAGCGAGCTCCTGGTGATGGCGAGAAAGGTGGTGGCCTTGAATTGGATGTCAAACAGAGTTCCCATTTGCAAAGCGTGGATAAATCTGGTTTCACAGTGTATCCCACAATATAGATTAGTTTATCTACACCGGGGTAACCCGAGCAAGTTTGACAAAATCTGGGGAAGATGGCAGACATGGTGGACAGACAGAGCGGATAATAATGTGGCACTTGATGACGGACTGATTACAAGCGATGGTTGATTGGGGCGTTTTCATTTGAATTCCTGGATGCCTGTTGGTTGCTGAGTGTTGTTTTGGCTACGCCCGGTTAATATCGGCTCATTTTGATGTTACTGGCTGGTGGGAGGGGGGGCGCTGCGGGTTTGGGGGAGAGAGGACTCGGGGATGGGGGGGGCTTTGGTGTTTTAGTTTGGGTAGATATTGAGAGTAGTGGTTGTTAGACTTGTAATAACATTAAAACCTCAGGTTGTCTCTGTGTTTTCTACTCATGTAACTGTGATGTTTTTCCATGTCTTCGGAACTTATCTGTTTTAGATGCATTTGTACATTTCTTTGTACTTGTTTGTGCTTGAGTAATATATGGAGCGATCTGATAATAAAAATATATTTAAACTATTAAAAAAATAAAGTTGTTACTTAGTTGTAATACTGGCTGACACTATGACCACTAACAATGTTGGAAAAAAAAGAGTAGTTGGATGGAACCAGAGGCTAGTGACTCACTGAGGATAAGTATTTCACCACCATTGCTAAATGTACTGGGAACCCATATACCCCAGACCTCCACCAGTGTTAGAAAAAAAAAAGAGAGAGAGAGAGAGAGAGAGAAAAGGTGTGTGAGGTGTTTTGGATTTTCAAACTCTGTAGTCAGGTTCCAAAATGTTTATAGGTTTCTTTATACTCCATAGTGTGAATTGTACCTTCCAGTTACATATTTAGTTTCTAATCTTATTTTATTTGATCTGTGGTCTCATAGTAATTGTTACATCTATTGCTTTTCCCTCCACTACTCCTTGTGGAGTTAGTTCATTTCTGCTAGTTTTTTTGTATTTTTATTTATTCTGTATCTTATTGATTTTAAAATGATTTTGTATATGTTATATTAAAATCTGAATCAGTGTCTTTGCAACATGTATTTGAACAAAGCTGGAAGACTGCATTTGCCTTTAACTTTGCCTTTAAGTCGACTTTCACATAGAATGGGAAAAGTTAATGAGTGCTACAATGTTTCATTACATGCAATTAAATCACCTGGTGTGATTGGTTAATTGGGGCTATGGGCCAGCTTTGTTTGATTCAAATACTTGGCTTGTTACACTATTCAACTTTAATATATGAGTAGGCACTGTTTGTGTGAAATGCGTTAGATTGCTTGGATGTTGTCCCGGTGTCCACATGTATCTGATTTTATGAGATTCGTCAGTAAATAGCTTTTTACTTTCAAGATGGTTTTCACGATGTAAATGTGATTTTTTTCTTTGCTATTCCCTACTAGTTGGGACTTGAGATTGTCATTAAGAAATACTTAGAAAACTATTTCCCTTTGTTGTCCTGGAGTCATTTGTTTGAATCAGTTTAAGGGATTATGATTTATAACATGTATTACATTTTCTGAGAAGCATTTTCCATTTGCAGTAGCAGTTGGATTTCGTCAAACTCCCAAATATTAGGTGGCTTATAACAAATGGTAATCATCATATTTTTACTTTGTAGGCCCCCACACGTTTCTGTTGGAACCTGAATTACTATTTTGCATTATATTAGGTTTTAAGGCTTGATTTATATGCAGTCTTACCCCTGACCACCACACTTTTTATTAGCCCTATTTCCCATAATAGTATATATCCCTCTAGATTGACTGCCCAGTCATGTGTATCTCTCAAACAGGTTTCAGTAATACCTGTAAAGTCAAACTGCTCATTCATTGCTATCAGCCAGACTAGGAGCATTTAGAAGCATATATTTTTATGTTACTACCATTCTAAAAATGTGCATTCTTCAAAATATTTATTTGATTTGATTTCAGACTGTAAGGTGAACTAGCCCACTCCCCCACTCCACCCCATGCCCTTTTTCTAATCTAAGTGAAAAGACAGTGCAGTGCTCTAGAAACCCTAACCCCTCCTTTTTATACCAAGTTTTTAATCTCCAGTTGCCTTCCTGGGGTAGCAAGTAGCACTGTTAGTATTTTAATAAATTGCACTTTTGAGGTTATTTGCCTAAGATTATGAACTAAATGCCTGAAATCATTCTTAAAGGGTTAGTAATGCCAAAATGTAAGTCTATTAAATATTGTAGATGTTAAAAAAAATATATATCAAGAAAGTCTTATCTCTCTAACCTTTATGGTTTGAGAGATATTCACCACTAAAGTTCCCCCATCCCCTTCTCCTGATGTCAGCACTCTACTGACAACAGAAGATCCCAGTCCTGGGACTAGCCGGCGGCTCTACAAATTGTGCCTGGTTTGCAAGCACACTGTAGACCATTCCAATGAAGTAATTATTTTTAAATTTCACTATTTCGGCTCTGCTGAACAGCCACCTCGACTCGAATCTCCTTCTGTCAGGTTTACAGCTGACGTGAGGGAGGGGGGAACTTTAGCGGCTAATATCTCTCAAACCATAAACGTTTGAGAGATAGGACTTTCTTCATATACTTTATTTTTTTAACATCTACAATATTTAATAGACTTAAATTTCTGCATTACTAACCCTTTAATGTACAGTCATCTCCAGTTGACTTTGTAATTGGTACCAATACCTACCCAGCCCCTTCCAACAGTCTATCAACCTGATTACTATTAGTTGAACCTGAGTACCCATGTGACAGCCAACTCTTTGATTGTAGTGATCCTGGTGATCTGTCTTACTGTTTATGGAATCCCTTACCATCACCACCTGTCTAGGTCTTCCAGTGTCTCATATCTCATCAGCGCTAGAGGGGATGCTCTCCCAGCTGTTAGAAAGAATAGTCCAATCCAGAAAGTACATTATAATGCGCACAATGCAAATTACATTGCTCAATATAACAAATCTTTTAAGCAGAGCAGTGTCCTATCTATTTTTCCACCCATCCTTATCTGTTAAGTGTAAAACTAACCCATTTAGGTACATGCTTTCCCACAATCTCCACCCACAATCCGTCCTATGTCAGCTACTTTCTTTTCAGTGAGCATCAAAACCCTCCTAAGGTTATCCATCCCCTTTAATGTTGCAGCCAGCCTCTTCAGATTTATAACTTAAGCTTTCACAGAGGCTACTTGCCCACATCTGCAACAGAATTATGAGCCCTGGAATGTTTTTCCAGTTGTGCAATTATATGTCAACTTAAGTTAAACCGTACTAACACTCACTATCCCAGTCACTGCAAGTTAAAAAGATGGGATGAACAATTTTTAAAGCACACACATATTGTTAATTATTAAAGGTTTGTTAAATTCCCATCACTTAACTGACTGCTGCATCCACACACACACTGCTGCAAGCATCAAATAATATAGAAGAAATACACCAATTACAACCCAGCAATCAAAAAGAAGCATACACACCATAGACAGTCTTCAATAACGTACAAAAAACTCATGCAAATGGAGAAAAAGACTTGTTTTTAACCCTTCCACTAATAAAACACAGTTGGAACAAGAAAGCAGTCATTCTGTTTATTATAGTTAGTGCACACAAAAATGCCCCATAACTAATGTTTTTCAAAAGGCAGCAGCTCATAGACTAACACATTTATATAACTTCATTTTTCTTATGATTTGCTAAGTCCATCTGTGTTTCATATTTAGACTGATGAAAATGATCAACAGAATCAAAGACTGAGCCCTGTTATAACAAATTTAAATTAATATATTTTTTTTAGTTTCCTCTAGGCATATGTGTGTTTTCATTAGTGATCTTGGACTCTTAAAACACAGTTAAGTATAGAGAGGTGAATCTACAGCAGAATATGGATACAATCAGAAACCTAGAAAGAGGGATAGTAAGAGCAAACTAATGAAGTAAATGAAGGAGAGGATAGGAGCATACATTTTGACATCAGATAAGAACCAATCAGCACATCCAGTCTATTCAGATAAGATGCATAAGGCTCAGTACAGACAAATGTCTCTCCTAGGTACTTTTTAATTTCCTACTTTATAACCCCTACCACTTCTGCTTCAAGTCTATTCCATGACTCTATCACCAATTCTGTAAAGTAGCACATTTGTTCATTATGTCTGAATCTTCCATTCACTAACTTTAGATCATGCCCTCTTTTATGTCTTTTTTTCTGAAAAATGCTTCCCTCCAGAACGTTATTGGATTTTTATATATATTTAGTGGTTTCTAACATATCCCAGTTTCCCTCCTCTCTCCCATTCTATACATATTATGATCTATCCTGGTTAAGATTTGACATAGATACCTTGCACCATTTTGGTTGTTCTTTGATCTGCCTCCAATTTATTAATGTTCTTCTAGAGATGTGGTCTCTATAACTGTACACATAATTCCAGGTGAGGTCTTACCATTGATTTCTAAAGTATTGCTGCTAATACTCTTCTAGTAGAACTCAGTACCCTGTTAGCAATCCATTATTTTCCCAACTACTGAAATCAGACTCACAGGTCTATAATTATCAGATCCCTCCATATTGCTTTTTTGTGAATAGGTACTATAATTTCCCAGGCTTCTGGAACTACACCTGTGAAGGGTGACTGGTTTTAATACTCTTGGATAGGGATGGTCAAAACTTGTTGCCTCAAAAGCGAAACAGGAGACAAATTGCACTTTTCTGTTGAGTGGCAACTTTTTAGCAAAAAGTGTTTTTCCCTCTTTTTTCGCCTACCTCATTGCATTGAAATCAATGGGAAGACTGAATTTCTACTGAGAACATGTCAAGATTCCATTATTTTCCAGCAGGCTTGTGGTACATTCCCACAGCATACCATTCTGTGTTTGTCGGAGGAAGAGAGAACAGCTCATTTTTGAACTAGAGAAGACAGTATCACGGTGCCCGTGATTGGTGCTGTTCAGTGTCAGTCACTTGCTGAGTATCATGATTGGCTGTCTGTGATTAGCCCTCCTCACACAGCCTTTTTAAACCCAGGCTGAGCACTTGCAGGTTGCCCTTTTGTGGTGTTTCTGACTCCACTCTGCCTGACCTGCTTGTCAGGCTTCTGGGCCTGTTCCTGCTGTACTTGCTGATCCAGTGTTCCAGTGTTCCTGTATGCTAGTGTTCTTGTGTTCCAGCGCCTCGCGGGTTAATCTTACTGAGTTCCAGTGTTCCTGTGTTCCAGCACCTCGAGGGTTAATCTTACTGAGTTCCTGAATCTCCTGCTCCAGCCGTCGCTCTGGCGACATTGTTCTTCTCGCTGCTGATCATACTTTGTTGGTTTACTCCACTAAACCTGGTTGCGATATACATTGTTGGTCCCAGCGTGCGGACGCTGGTTTACTCCACTAAACCTGGTTGCGATGTACATTGTTGGTCCCAGCGTGCGGACGCTGGTTTACTCCACTAAACCTGGTTGCGATATACGTTGTTGGTCTCAGCGTGCGGACGCTGGTTTACTCCACTATACCTGGTTGCATATACATTGTTGGTCCCAGCGTGTGGACGCTGGTTTACTCCACTAAACTGGTTGCAAGATACATTATTGTCTCCAGCGTGCGGACGATGGTTTGCTCCACTAAACCTGGTTGCGATATACGTTGTTGGTCCCAGCGTGCGGACGCTGGTTTACTCCACTAAACCTGGTTGCGATCTACATTTTTGGTTCCAGCGTGCGGTCGCTGGTTTGCTCCATTAAACCTGGTGGCGCTATTACCATTAGTCCCAGCGTGCGGACGTTGGTTTGCTCCTGAACATCCAGTACTGTGGTCAGTCGCTGTCCACTTCCTTGCAGTTGTCTGAGTATCCCTGGCAATAGACTCCTGCTGAGTAAGACCTCTATACTTATGCTCTATGCTGTCTTAGTCACCTGACAGCTGGTCTACTCGCTCAGGCTGCCCTGCCCGGTATTGGTGAGGCCGGTAGAACCTTGACGATACCATCCTGTAGGTTGCCTCACCCGGTATTGGCAGGGCCGGTAGAGCCTACTCCAGTACTCCTTTGGGCTGCCCTGCCTGGTATTGGTAAGGCCGGTAGAACCTTGTAATTCACCATCTTTAAGGTTGCCTTACTCGGTATTGGCAGGGCCGGTAGAGCCTACATTCAGCATTCCGTGGGGGCTGCCTTGCCCGGTATTGGTAAGGCCGGTAGAACGGGTATATGTCATCTCACGGTTGCCTTACCCAGTATAGGCAAGGCCGGTAGAGCCTGTCATTAAAACTGTCACTTGGGTTGCCTTCCCCGGTATTTAGGCAAGGCCGGTAGAACCTATTATATGTTATATTACTGTTGTATTGTTATGTATGTTTACCCTACGGGGACTGCCTTGAACTTTTAATAAAGTTAAGTTATTTTACCAAACCTTAAGTCTGAGAGTCTTCAAATCCGTGACAGTACGAACGGGCCATGACCTCAGACACTAAGAGTGACGGTAACGCACAGAATATCCATTGGAGGATGGATATGCATGAGCAACGTTTGGATCAGCTAGCGGTTGCTATCCGAACTATTCTTGAACGCACGGTACTTGCGGATAAGTCCGGTGCTAACCCGGTGGTCCCGCCAATTCCGACACCGGAGAATGAGTCTATGCCCTCAGGGGCCGCAGTCAAAGGGTTAACGGCTTCTGCACCCTTGCCGCTGAGATATGACGGGGACCCTCAGTTATGCAGAGGGTTTATTAATCAACTTGAAATATTTATGGAATTGACGGCACACACATTTCCTAGTGATCGCATGATATCCCTGCTGACTGGCAGAGCATTGGCCTGGGCCAACCCACTTTGGGAAAACGCTAAACCTTTCACAAAGAATTTCTGTGATTTTGTGCAATCCTTTCGGAGAGTATTTGAGCCTCCTGGTAGAACTACCTCTGCTGCTAAACGTCTCATGGAGATACAACAGGGCAGGCGCACGGTTGGCGATTATGCCATTGAATTCCGCACCTTGGCAGCAGAAGTAGGGTGGAATAACGAGGCCCTGTTGGCAGCCTTTGCTCAAGGATTGAGTGACCAGATTAAAGATGAGATTGCAGCAAAAGAGTTACCTACTGACCTAGACGATTATATCGAATACGTGATTCTAATTGACTCCAGAATACGTGAAAGATTAACCGCCAGAGAGCGACGAGTACTTTTAAAGAATAATGGGTCCAGTAGCATATTTTGCCCACCCAACCCTCCCTCTGCATCCAAACCTAGTGAACCTATTTCGGAACCAAGTGAACCTATGCAGGTGGGTTTCACTAGGTTAACTAAGGAGCAGAGAAGGTATCGCAAGACACAAGGATTATATCTGTACTGCGGTAAAGATGGTCACCTGTTAAGATCTTGTCCGGTACGTCCGGGAAACAAACACACCTAGAGTACCTTGGAGGACAGGCCCTAGGTGGTGTCCAATCGTCCCCATTGTTGGACACACTTAAACCCACCATACAGGTGGTATTGTCATGGGCACAACGCTCGGTTGAGGTTTTGGCCTTGGTTGATTCTGGTGCAGCTGGGTATTTTATGGACAATACCTTTGCTGAATTGCATGGGGTACCACGGATTCAGAGAGAAACCCCTCTTGCTATTGAAGCAAGTGATGGCAGACCTTTGGAACCCGCCCAAGTTACTTTTGAAACGATGCCCTTGTCCATGACTATTGGGGCTCTTCACAAGGAAGAGCAGCAGTTCCAATTGATTAATTCTCCTCACCATGCCGTGATTTTGGGCTTTCCTTGGTTACAGTTGCACAACCCACAATTTGATTGGCAGAAATGTGAGATTGCTGCTTGGTCTCGGTTCTGTATGGATAAGTGCGTTACCCATCCTGTTAAGGTCTTGTGCACCTCCCCTTCACTACCTGATGCCTACCAGCAGTTTAGCGACATTTTCAGTAAGGGAGAGGCTGGCACCCTACCTCAGCACAGACCATACGATTGTCGCATAGAACTGAGTCCTGGAGCAGTACCACCGAGGGGACGCACGTATCCATTGTCTTGTGAGGAGAACCAAGCTATGGAGGAATACATAGCAGATGCCCTCAGTAGAGGGATCATAAGGAAATCTACTTCTCCAGCCAGTGCCGGGTTCTTTTTTGTTAAGGAAAAAGTGACGAACTGCGACCTTGCATAGACTATCGTGGGCTGAATAAGCTGATGGCAAAAAATGCCTACCCAATACCACTCATCACCGAGCTGTTTGATAGACTTAAGGGGTCCTCGATTTTCACCAAATTGGACCTAAGGGCAGCCTACAATTTGATACGTATCAGAGCCGGTGATGAGTGGAAAACTGCCTTCAATACGAGATCTGGGCATTATGAATACCTAGTCATGCCATTTGGTCTATATAATGCTCCTGCAGTATTTCAAGAACTGATCAATGACGTTCTTAGAGATATGTTACAATCTTGTGTTGTAGTCTATCTTGACGGCATCCTTATCCACTCCAAAGACCTGTCACAACACATCAAGGATGTGTCTGAAGTCTTGCTGCGCTTACGAAAAAATAAATTATTCTGTAAACTGGAGAAATGCGAGTTCCACAAAACCAGTGTACCGTTTCTGGGGTTTATAATTGGCAAAGACGGCATTGCCATGGATAAAGAGAAATTGACAGCAGTCTTACAATGGCCTAAACCCAAGAGCCTCAAAGCCATCCAACGATTTCTGGGCTTCGCCAATTATTACAGGAAGTTTATTAAAAACTTCTCCTCTATCGTGAAACCTCTGTCTGACCTCATGCACAAGGGTGCTAACCCATCCCTCTGGCCGGTGGCTGCTGAAGAGGCCTTTGAGAAGTTGAAGGTAGCCTTTGCTGAAGCGCCTGTGTTGTCCCACCCTAATCCAATACTCCCCTTTACTTTGGACGTTGATGCCTCAGATATTGGGGTCGGGGCGGTGCTCTCTCAGCGACAGGTTAAAGGCGGTACACTCAGACCCTGTGGATTCTTCTAAAAAAAACTGACTAGTGCTCAAAGTCATTACGAGATTGGTGATCGAGAATTACTGGCCATTATCCTTGCTCTCAAAGAATGGCGTCATGTACTTGAAGGCACAAAAAACCCGTTTTGATTCTAACTGATCACAAGAATCTGACGTATCTTTCTGAGGCCAAGAGATTGTCTTCTCGCCAGGCCAGATGGGCACTGTTTCTATCCCGATTCAATTTCGTTGTATCATACCTGCCGGGATCAAAGAATGTTAGGGCTGATGCTCTGTCTAGACAATTTGAAGCAGAGGTTGACAGAGAAGAGGTACCAGCCCCTATCATTCAACCCGATCGAATATTGGCTACCATACGTACTAGTATTACTTCACCACTAGGGGAGGAGATTTTGGCATCCCAAGCCTCTGCTCCTCATGAGACTCCAGTGGGCAAATGTTTTGTCACTGAGCCATTCCGTACTCGATTACTTGAGACCTACCACTCCTCTAAGGCTGTGGAACATATTGGTAGGGATCAATTGTTCTGGTCTCTCTCTCAGCTATTTTGGTGGCCTTCTATGAGAGCTGATTGTGCCAATTTTACGAATGCCTGTGCCCGTGCCAAAACCCCTAGACATCTCCCTGTGGGCTTGCTTCAGCCGGTACCTAATGGTGAACGCCCTTGGTCTCACGTCTCTATCGACTTTATGGGAGAATTGCCCAAGTCTAGAGGGTACTCCTTCATATTGATGGTGGTAGACAGGTTCTCTAAAATGGCACACTTCGTACCCCTCCGTGGCCTTCCTTCGGCCAAAGAACTGGCAATGGTATTCGCTCGAGAAGTATTTCGGTTACATGGAGTACCCAGGGTGCTGGTGTCTGACAGGGGGAGCCAGTTTGTGTCCAGATTCTGGAGGGCATTTTGCAAACAGATGGGCATACAGCTATCATTTTCCTCGGCATATCATCCCCAGACTAACGGGGCCGCTGAGAGGGCCAATCAAGGATTGGAACAGTTTCTGCGATGTTTTGTGACTGACCATCATGATAATTGGGCCGACTTGTTGCCTTGGGCAGAGTTCGCCAGGAACTGCGCAGTTAATTCTTCCTCCGGGAGCTCTCCGTTTTTGATCAAATATGGGTTCCAACCCTATCTGCTCCCGGATTCCTTTCAATCACAGCAGATTCCAGCTCTGGATGAGCATATAGAGCAACTCCGTTCCACATGGGCACAAGTTCAAAGGGCATTGGGCCAGTCTTTTCAGTGACATCAGCGTCATGCCAATCGCAGAAGGCTTCCAGTGGTTTCCTTCCGAGTCGGGGATAGAGTATGGCTGTCCTCCAAGAATCTAAAGCTCAAGGTCCCATCTAATAAGCTGGCACCTCGGTTCATTGGTCCGTACAAGATCATTCGCAAAATTAACCCTGTTTCCTATGCCTTGGAATTACCTGCTTCTATGCGCATTCATAATGTATTCCATGTGTCTCTCCTTAAACCTCTGGTTTGTAACCGTTATACTACCACACCTGTGAGGCCAGGTCCTGTTGAAGTCGAAGGGCAGGAGGAGTATGAAGTACAAAACATTATTGATTCCCACAGAGGTAGAGGAGGGGTACAGTATCTGGTGCATTGGAAAGGTTATGGTCCTGAGGATCGTTCCTGGGTAGACAGTAAGGACCTTCATGCACCCAAGTTACTACGAATATTTCATGCCAAATACCCTAAGAAGCCTAGACCCTACTCTGGGAGAGGGGGTCTTTGAAAGGGGGGTACTATCACGGTGCCCGTGATTGGTGCTGTTCAGTGTCAGTCACTTGCTGAGTATCATGATTGGCTGTCTGTCATTAGCCCTCCTCACACAGCCTTTTTAAACCCAGGCTGAGCACTTCCAGGTTGCCCTTTCGTGGTGTTTCTGACTCCACTCTGCCTGACCTGCTTGTCAGGCTTCTGGGCCTGTTCCTGCTGTTTCTGCTGTACTTGCTGATCCAGTGTTCCTGTATGCTAGTGTTCTTGTGTTCCAGCACCTCGCGGGTTAATCTTACTGAGTTCCAGTGTTCCTGTGTTCCAGCACCTCGCGGGTTAATCTTACTGAGTTCCTGAATCTCCTGCTCCAGCCGTCGCTCTGGCGACATTGTTCTTCTCGCTGCTGATCATACTTTGTTGGTTTACTCCACTAAACCTGGTTGCGATGTACATTGTTGTTCCCAGCGTGCGGACGCTGGTTTACTCCACTAAACCTGGTTGCGATATACGTTGTTGGTCCCAGCGTGCGGACGCTGGTTTACTCCACTAAACCTGGTTGCAATATACATTGTTGGTCTCAGCGTGCGGACGCTGGTTTACTCCACTATACCTGGTTGCATATACATTGTTGGTCCCAGCGTGTGGACACTGGTTTACTCCACTAAACTGGTTGCGAGATACATTATTGGCTCCAGCGTGCGGACGATGGTTTGCTCCACTAAACCTGGTTGCGATCTACATTGTTGGTTCCAGCGTGCAGTCGCTGGTTTGCTCCATTAAACCTGGTGGCGCTATTACCATTAGTCCCAACGTGCGGACGTTGGTTTGCTCCTGAACATCCAGTACTGTGGTCAGTCACTGTCCACTTCCTTGCAGTTGTCTGAGTATCCCTGGCAATAGACTCCTGCTGAGTAAGACCTCTATACTTATGCTCTATGCTGTCTTAGTCACCTGACAGCTGGTCTACTTGCTCAGGCTGCCCTGCCCGGTATTGGTGAGGCCGGTAGAACCTTGATGATACCATCCTGTAGGTTGCCTCACCCGGTATTGGCAGGGCCGGTAGAGCCTACTCCAGTACTCCTTTGGGCTGCCCTGCCCGGTATTGGTAAGGCCGGTAGAACCTTGTAATTCACCATCTTTAAGGTTGCCTTACCCGGTATTGGCAGGGCCGGTAGAGCCTACATTCAGCATTCCGTGGGGGCTGCCTTGCCCGGTATTGGTAAGGCCGGTAGAACCGGTATATGTCATCTCACGGTTGCCTTACCCGGTATAGGCAAGGCCGGTAGAGCCTGTCATTAAAACTGTCACTTGGGTTGCCTTGCCCGGTATTTAGGCAAGGCCGGTAGAACCTATAATATGTTATATTACTGTTGTATTGTTATGTATGTTTACCCTATGGGGACTGCCTTTAACTTTTAATAAAGTTAAGTTATTTTACCAAACCTTAAGTCTGAGAGGCTTCAAATCCGTGACAGACAGTGGATCTTAGTTTAGGAAATCTTATAGACAGGATATTTGTTCTCCTTATTAGAGGAGTCTGGGGGACTGAAAGGGAGCATGAGGTTGATCTCAAATACCCCAAAATACTGTCTGATTTTATGTGACAGACTAAGGCAGCTGCGGTCCAAGTTCCTTGCTGAAATTGCTGTTATTATATCTGTATTTGGAGGTATCTGTGGATGTGATTGAGAAGGGAGCAAGGGAGGTGGACCTCAAATATCCCAATATTCTGTCTGATTGATTTGATTTGAGAGACGCAGACAGTAGCTGTCCAAGTTCATTGCTGATCTCGATGTTATTATCTCTGTATTAAAAGTGCCTGGGGGTATAAGTGAGAAATTCCTTGCTGATCTTTCTTGCTGTTATTATCTCTGTGCTGGGGTATCTGTGGAAAGAAGCTGTTGACCTTTTTTATTGTTTTTTTATTTGTTTTTTGACAGTGATAGGATAGGGTGGACAACACTTGATTGACACCAGACGAAACTGAGTATTTTGTTTAATGCCAAGGCGAAACATCACACTCCTCAGTTCTGTTGCATACTTTACAGTAAAAACACTTACAGTAGTTGAGTTATGTCCATCAAAAGCAAAAGGGGAAGGGGAGGGGGAAACAATGGTTAACCAGTATAGCAGCAAGCATACACAGAAAACAGCCAGGTTAGTAACACAAAATCCCTGACTAAATATTTTTTTGCAGGCATGCAACATATCTAAGGCCAGAGTTTTTTTTTTCTTAATCAGGACTTGTGCAAATTTGATTTGTCCCCTTCTTTCCCTTTTTCACAACCTTGTCACAATCACAAAGAGTGAACAGTACAGTTGCTGATGACTGCACTGAACCTGCCCCAAGGGAAGTAGTAGCAGCCTCTCAGGAACCCAACAGTCTGTGAAGTCCACAGTATGGAGACACTTCAACCATGATCCAAAAGCTAAACATGTTTCTATCTATTGTCTGTGTAAGAAGCAGATGAGCAGGGAGAACGCAGGCACACACTTAGGCAACTCCTCAATGAGTCTACGCATAAAGCACAACCACTGATCTGACAGGGAGGTCAGAGGTACCACAGCTTGTCATGGCAGAAGTACTCCTAAACATTTCCAGGGATCTCTGGTACATAATAGACGTGCTGTTGATGTGTCAGAGAGTGTGCTAAGAGTTTCTGTTCCTGCTGCAGAAAAGTATGACTCTGAGATTGTCTATGGAGATGACATGATTCATAGAGTCCCTACACATACCTCCACAACCGCCACAAGTCCTGTCATTAATGCAATAAGGTTACATAGTTATCTACTATATACTGCCTTCCCACACTTACTATGTTTTTATAAAGAACTCAAAACCTGCACAAACACAATGCAAAAGTACGCCTGTGGAATAGTAAACTTTCCAAAATGTTGGTGGTTGACATGCTGCCCTTTTCTTTTGTTGAAAACAGAGGCTTTAAAGAACTGATGTCATGTGTCACATCCTGCTGGAATATCCCTGTCAGCCTGCTAAGAATTTTTTCAAGGCATATGTTGCTGTTACTTTCATCTATTTATTTCTCCACTTTGGCCCTGAGAAGAAGTAATATTGCAGCAGGAAATCTTGCAGTCAAAGAAAATATAGGTGAAATATGGCAACATTCTGGTGGGAAATTATTGGCAGTGGTGAAAAGGAGAAAATATTATGTATTTCTAGGGGTGGGAAGTTTCGCAAAAAAAAACAGGAAATCATTTTTCCACAAAAGGTCTTTTTGCCCACCCCTACTCTTTGATGAACCTCTTCCCGATCAAATGAATTGTCTACTTTTAATTTGGGTAATACCTATAAAACTTCAGTGTCTACTGCTTTAACATTATCAGTTCCTCCATTTTTGTACAGTCTTTTTCTTCATAAAATGAATACAAATAATTAGATAACCTGTTCTCTGTACCTGCAAATCTGCAAATATCTACCCTTTTATAAATTGAATCATATTATTATTTTTTATTTTTACCCCATTCGTTAAGATACCTAAAGAAAGTTTTGTCACTCTTTTTCAGAGCATGAGATATTCTATCTTCTGCATGGCATGTGGCTCATCTTATAATGTGCTAGCCTCCCTCTGTTTAACCTTTAAACTTTACCATCTTCCTCTGACTGTCTTCTTGCTTGCACATTTTTTATCCCTTACAATACTTGCCGTCTCTCTAGGCAACCAGAATAGTTTTGTTTTGCTTTTGTTAATATGCCTAATGCAGCGTTCAGACAAAATATAATGTTTCAGTTGTTCTCATTGTTCTTACAGACCATGAAACAATCTTCTCTCTGCTAACAAATGATGTTATCATAAGATTAAAATCAGACCTTCTAAAATCTAAGCCCTTTATTATTGTGTTGTGATGCATAGACATTATCTGCTTAGTAATTCACACTGTTTGGTGATCACTGACCCAAGGCTCACATCACAGATACAGTACATATGATGCTATATCAGTGTTAGTGCCTAATCAATTGTTGTTTCCTTGCAAATTGGATACTTCACTGGCTCTGTAAAGAATGCCCTTTGCAAGGTATATAGGGTGTCTCTACTCCTTGCTGTTAAAGCATCAGGAACTTGACAGCCCATATCTGGCATATTAAAGTCCTTCATAATTGTTACATCACCCCTCATTGACATTTTATTATTTGTTCCATCAGTGCTTATTCAGGTCTTCATCCTGTACTTGTGGTCTATACATTACTCATATCCAGACAACTACAGTTTCAAATGTTCTGTTTCCTGAGTGCTTATTACTATTGCAGGATTTATATTGTTTTCACCTAAAGAGCAACTCTTCCTCCAGTCATTCCTTGTCTAGCTTTTCTGTAAAGACTATACCCACGTGCTAATATGTCCCAGTAACGTGATTCATTGTTCCAAGATTCTTTTATGACCACCATAGTGAAATTAGTTCATGTAATTTTTTCCTAAATGACAAGTATTTGTACACATATCATAGAGAATAATTCTATGGTTTCCCCTGAAATTCTAGTATTAATATAGTTATAACTTATTTACTGGCTTTATTAATATTAAACCTAATTCCACTATCCTTAACTGCAGCAAGAAATCCCCATATTATTTGTCACCTTGTGGGGAACAGGTGTCTTTGTCATACATTACTTTGCTCCCTTTCTCTAATTTAAATAGCTGCCAGTTAAGCCTCTAAAGGCATATAAATATTATCTTCTATAGTCCTCTATCACCCAAAGGTTTGCCATTACCAGTAAATACAAATTCTATCTCATTACTATACCTGCTTAACCACAAATGAAAATACTTGATGAGAAACATAGCCTACTACCCTCTTCCTGAATGTATACAGATAAAACCCCAGAGTCTCATGGAGAACAATTATTAATGAGTCACTGCAATGCACCAAACCAGATATGCTAGAACTACAACAATATAAACCAAAATGACTGTAAAGAAACCAATGCCATTTTCAAATCCACAATGTTTTTTTAACTCATTTTGGATTTGTACTTCACTCAAGACTTCAAAGCAGAGCTTCTTCTATACAGCAAGCTCTTCCAGAGTGTCCTGTTTACTTTTATAGATGAAAAACATAATGGGGAGGAGAAACCTACTCTGAAACTAAAAATAAAATGGAGGGAAGTTAAGCTAAGAAACAAAATGGTAGGGGTAAAATATTAAAACAACATTGAGGTTGAAAAAGCTAAAGACTAATCCAAGCAAACAGACAAAATGGAGATTGGGTCTGGCTATAAACACACAAATGGAGGATACATCTAATAAATTAAAATAGAATACATTCTTAAAGGGATAGTAATACTTCGTTTTAACTTTATTTTATTTTGTAGGCATTAAAAAAACATGAAGAATGATATAAGTCTTATCTCTCAAACCTTTATGGTTTATGAGATATTCACAAGCAAAGTTTCCCCCTCCCGCCCCTTTTACCTAGTGTAAACAATCTCTTCTCAGATGTGGAATGCAGTCCATAGACTGGACAGATAACAGAAGGGGACACTCTTATTCCTATGAAAACAATGAAATCCCTGCCCCCCTTGACAAGCTTTTCAGGTTTTTCCGTTATCTTAATTGAAGATTGTCCCTCTCTGCAGTCTACCTGGGCAGCTCCCTTCTGCCCTGGCTGAAAAGTGTTACATCAGTAAAAGGGGCGGGAGGGGGACACTTTGCTTGTGAATATCTCTTAAACCATAAAGGTTTGGGAGATAAGACTTATATCATTCTTCATGTTTTTTTAATGCCTACAAAATAAAATAAAGTTAAAACGAAGTATTACTATCCCTTTAAAACAAATTAAGAATGCATGTGAAACTACAGAACAAGAGAGGTGCAGGAAATACAATTTGAGTTGTGTATACCTGCACATTGTACATATTAAAAACTATATAAAATCATTAGTATTCCAAAAAAGTATATGTAGATTGAAAATAGTAATGCATTTAAGACAAAACCATTTGTAACTGACAAATAAAGGATGGGTAGCATTGTAACCAAGAGAAGGCTGTATCAGAGATATCTGAAGAAGTGTAAATTTTCATGGATGATGGTCTGCTCTATCAAGAGCAGCAGAAATGTCAAGAAGAATTACTTGGAGTAAGCAGGAACTAGCAGTATGATCAGACTATTAAGGGCAGAAGTAAGACAGAGGAGCTAGAAGTAAAAAGGAATGTGGAGTGTTAGAGCTGATAAAAACAGATTGCGTAGCTGTAAACAGGCTGCACAAAAAGGTTACGGGTGACAGACAGTAGACATAGTCATTAAAGACAGAGGCAAGAGGGGGTTATTATAAAAAAATGGTGCTTACTTGGTACATTTTGGAAAAAGGGATATACCAATAGAGAGGGTACAGGGGAAGACTGGACAGATATGATTTAGGTCAGGGCTGCTGATGCAGAGAAAGAACATATAAGCATAAAGCGAAAAGAGTAAAATAGTCTGATAATAAAGTAGGTGAATAGAAATATTGTGCTTTCTTTATATTCTGAAACAATGGGCAATAATAAATTTGAATATAAGCACGTTAGATTGGTTTTATTGACAGAATTCAAGATCAGTATCATACTCACAGACAGTAACTGATCTCATAGTGAAACTAGATCAAAACCAATGGTGCTCAGGTCAGACAAGAGCTAGCATGTCTTTTTGTACAATGTGAAATGTTCTGGTGGATCTTGATTGACTAAGAATGGGACTGCTGATTTACCAGTAGGGAGTCATAGACAGAGGAGGGCTGTGAGCATACCTGTGTCATCCTATTCTGACACTTAGTCAGGGGAAGAGTTCAATGTAGGAGTTGCCAGGGGTATGGTTAGGTGCTCATTAAAGATGATCACACCCAGAGTCTCATGGCCACAGTCTTGCTGCCTGCCCTAATAGGTAAGGATGTCACAAGATGCTTTTCTTCCTAATAGTAGTGGTACAAGTGGGTTATGTTGAGCAGTAATAATGTATTAGGAGGTCACAAGCTCTAGGTCTATTGGAAGTACTTAGCAATACAGTTTGGGAGGGCATATGCTAATATAGATAATTATTGAAAATTATTGATATGGGCAGACGCAGATTGTGGAATGACATAATCCATGTCATCACACATCATGGTGTTTATGGAGGAAGGGTGACACAGAAACTTTATGCAAGTAGAGAAAAAAACAGTAAATAGAAAAATAATAAATCATTTTTTCTAAACAAGATTTATGTTTAATGTACAGATATTCTAACTTTTACTAAAGGGTAATATATGGTATTGTTTTCAAAATACAATTATGGGCATTTTTATTAAGGTCATTTTTAATGACCTGCTAAGAGGCGTGTGTAACGATGCAGTCATGCGCAGTAGAGACTGTTGTGCATGCTGCAGTCATGCTCAGTAGAGACTGCCCATACCGCTGCTGATACAGAACTGGACGCTCCGTCTCTACTGCGCATAACTGCCCCGCGACCGTCTGGCAGTGGCACTGTGGGTCATGTAATGGGCTCTTCAACTAGAACTATATATTTGAGTGCCTTGTATTATTCAGAAGAATATTGGTGGAATTCCGAGCAAACCATCTACACTATAATGAGAAATAAACTACTTCCATTGATGTAAATGGGAGGTTTCATTTCTTGTATGCTGGAGAGGTCTCAAAAATCACAATGAGTTGGAACCTTTGTAGCGCTGAATGGAGTAAATCCCTATTTAAAACAGTGGAAATCTGGGAAAACGTGATTTATCATCTATGATTTGCTCCCAGCATTCCTCCAATTTTCATTTGAACATAAGTGTGACATCAAATAATGTATTCTTCTGAACTATTATTAATAATAATTATTATTTATGTTGCTTCAAATTTATATTATTTAATTATATTTGAAATGTGTTAGACCTTTTTCTAGCTCCTCATTTTAATTCACGTATTTAGAGAAAGTAGTAAAAATGAACCTGCCTTAAATGCTTCTGTAGGCATGAGATAGCTGATGAAATAAATGGCATATTCCCATCTGTAGGTTTCATTGGGGTGGTCCATTTTATGGCACATCTGATAGAACTAGATGTCATGTTAACCCGTTGAGTGCCAGAGGGGTACGCAACGTATTGCAAAGCAATGTGTTGCGTACCCCTCTGGCACTCAAAGTGTTAACAGCTTTATGACACAGTAGTGTCACAGTTGCTTACTGGAGCTAAGGCTATATCTTGAAACATTAGGGGTAGGAAATTGTTACCCATGTTTAAACAAAGACTTTTTAAATGTAAATACTATATAACTAACATTATCCTTGAATATCTTCATCCTATTACAGATCCTCCTTGTCAGGCAGAGCTAAGCAACATTCAGAAACAACAAAGGGGAAAGAAACTTCTTGGTGAGTTGACAATAGTCATTGCAACTTGAAGTCATTGACTATAGCTATGAATTTGAAATACACTAAATAAAATTGTCTACACTGCTTGTTCTTTGAGGAAGTCTTGAGAATGCTGTTTTCCTAAACAACACTTCGTTATCGTATAAATATAATAGCTATCAGGGTATTTTATCTATCAGTGTCTTTTTCATACTGCTAAAACTGTCCTTAATTCTGTTTAACCATATCTCATGTGTCATCTATGCACTTCACACAGAGAGGCTGATGTACTAAGAAAATAGTGTAATACGGGCTGAAACCAACTGCACCATAAGGAACAAATATACATTATAAAAATGTCCAATGATTTAAATGGGACTTTTAACCCATTGCATGCTTTGCAATGCATTGAAGACTTTTCAAGCATACAAGGGGTTAAATACCCCACTTAAATTGGTGGACATTTTTATTTACCCCTCAGTGGTGCTCTTGCTTTGCTCCAAAACTGCATCACTTTTTCTTAGTACATCAGCAGAGTGCTTCCTGCAGGTTGCAAATTTGCTCTGAGAATGTACAAATAGTGTCAGTCATTCAGTCATTCCTGGTATACTCTTTTGTCCTAAAAATGTAGAACCTTGCTTCATACATGTAGGATGCCAAAGAAAGCTTACACCATGTTATGACATCATAATTTCATATAAAATTAGACTTTAACAAAGTGGACACACATTGTTTTATGATTATCAAAAACCACACATTCATCTGTATCTGTTAGTGCTGAATAATCATAGCTGGGAACTCTCTGGATTTGCCCCAGAGACTCTGGTTTTGTCTTCTAAGTACTGGCAGAACCTGGGGGCAGAACCTGGGGGCAGAGGTTGATTCTCTGGATGTGGGGAGTTTTGAATAAAACTCTGCCCACTTTCGTGTGTTCCTCCCACTCCCCACCCACTTCTCCTCCTTCCTCACCTCAATTTTTTGTGTATTTCTGAAGCTCCACCCCCACTCATGAGTAAGCCCCGCCCCTTTTCCAATTAAAAATTGTGCCATTGATCTCACCCAACGGCACCAGTGGACTGCCCTCCGGGGAGTCCACAAAGCAAAGTTCCCAGGTATGTGAATAATATGTTGGGACTTTAAAAATGAATGATAATAATGATAATTATAACTACTTAAAACATACCTTATTACATAATAATATTGTTTTACTTCAAGTATTATTATCTTAGTATGATACATTACTTGTTTTGACCTTCTGGTTTGTTTCTTTAATTCTCACTTTTTTCCTTGAATCCATTATTGCATTTTTTTTCCTTTTCATTTTCAATAATATGAGCACCCTCTGCCTGCTGGCTATAAAAAGCCAATGATTCAACTGTACATATAACGCTCTATTTTCTCTCTAATCGCTGCTTAACTGAATAGTCTGCAGATGTGAATATACAGCAAGACAAGCACGGAGTATTTATGTTCCCTACAAAAGAAATGTTTCCAGACTGCAGATAGATAGCACTCACATTACTGAATAGTGGATAAAAAAAAGCATATTTGAAGCAGCATATAAAAAGCCAACAGGTGAAATTATACACAGTAAACTAAAGAGTGTAAATGCTCACATTCATGAGTGATTGTATGTGGGGACCCACATGAATTGGAAAGAGTCATTTTAAGCAGTAGTGCATTGCTCTGCCACCTTTTACTGAAAGAGCTTGAAACGGAAGGTCCCAAATTATGATCATCATATGAATGCAGGCCATGTGCACAGTGCAGCTGTATTGTCACACTGTATTGAAACACATTACATCATGGCAATTTAATCTATTCTTAATTTAAAAAAATTCAAGGAAAAACAGTGCCTGCAATTAAAATGGTTCAAAGACAGTGCTATTTCCTTTTCCCCAGCAATCATAAGCAAGAAGTATTTATTTGATACAAAATCATCCCTAAATGTGCCTTGTGCAAGATGCCATTGCAAGATCACATGATTACTGTGCTTGTAATGATTGTCTCAGATTGTCTCAGAAGAAATATGTGTTATGGTCTGCAAAACATAAAAACATTTTACAGATGCTGGCTGAGTATAGTGCTCATTTTTATTTGTTGGTGAAAAACAAAGTATTCCGTAAGTAACTGGTAAAAATGCTTAAAGAAATAGCACTGTTTGAACGCAAAGGCAGCACCAATGATTCTTTTTAGTTTTTGGGCCAAGTTGAGCAGTATTATCATTATCTATGATATGTAGTTCCAGAGTAATTGCATTATAAAGTATCTCCCTCCCGCCCCTTTTACCTATTGTAAGCCGCCTCCCCTCAGATGTGGAATCTGGTCCCTTGATCAGACAGTTCGCAGTGAGGGACAATCTTCTGGCTGTGAGCATAAGGAAAACCCTGCCCACCTTGAAGGAGGAGGGAAGATTTTTTCTTATTCAATCCATCCAGACGGTCTTGCTGTGCAGTTTTACTTAGGTAAGATGGGTGGGAGGGGGACACTTTATGATTCAATTACTCTGGAACTTCACATTGTAGAGAATGATAATGCTCTACATTGCCCAAAAACTATAAAGAATAATCAGAGCTGAATTTATTATGAAACATTACTATGCCTTTAATTATTGACCAATCATTATATAATGTAGAAAAGAGCAATTCAGCTAAGTTAACTCATCTCGTGAAGTAACATAGTAATTTAGGTTGAAAAAAGACTTGCGTCCATCTAGTTCAACCCTTTTCCTCTTCCTGTTTACCATAGTTGATCCAAAAAGTCTGCTGGCTTTCTAAGCTACTAGCATTTCTCTAATTAATATGTCAATGGCCAGTTAATGTTGCTGGCTAGAAAGTTTCACTATGCAAGTAAGTAACCTTGCCACTCCATGTCCATTTGTAATTCTACTTTCATCCTATATGTAACAATATTTCAACTTGTCTCTATCTGATACTATTTCATTGTTATATACTGCACTACTGACATAGTTCATTGCAGAAATATTTTCTCCTTATATTCAAATGTTTTAGCAACTGTTAAGATCATATGCTTATTTGAAAGTGAAAGGTCACGTCAAAGGCACTGGAGAAAGAGTGGTGTGTGTGTGACATAGAGTAGAAAGAAACATAAAGAGAGAGAAAAGGAGAGTATAGACCTACCAGAGGGGATATGAGGGAGATACTGAGAGGATAGGATATATGAGTAAGAAGGGAAGTGGGGGAGTGGGTGATACTAGTAGTGAGGAAATATGAGTAAGAAGGGAAGTGGGGGAGTGGGTGATACTAGTAGTGAGGAAGACTCAGAGACTGAAATTTACGTGGTTGGTGTTAGTTATAGTGATGGTGAAGCAGCTGGTGCGACTAGTGTGACTGCAGTAGATCATCCTGTTGATGCTGAGGTGGTAGGGGGAAGTAATGCAGAGTGGCCAGACTAGTGGTCAAGGGAGCCCACAATATTTCCCTGACACTGGGAGTCCCCTTCCCCTATGGAATTGTCTCTTAGGAACAGGATCTTGAAGAAGGCAGAACTGGTGGCTCACAGCAATACTTCCCTCATTTCCATACAAAAGGATTTGCTGCCTGTGTCTGTTGCTAGGGCTGCCAGTCTGCCTTCTTCATCTCAACAAGAGGTGGCAAGTGTGACAGTAGGGGACCCTCCAGCCGGTGAGACGTCTGTAACAGAGTTGTAGAAGCAAGGGGGGGCTGGTGGTGGTGATGATGATGGTGGAGAAGCTGGGGTGAAAGAGGCATTATTGGCCTTTTTAGTCAAAACAGAGACAGAATGGGAGATAATTATGGGGGTGGGCATAACAAGTGTTTTGTTAAGCAGATTGTTTATATGTATTTCAGTGACTGTATATTAAGAAGTATATACAGTAATAAAACAAATTATATTAGACTTCTTTGCTTTTTTTGCAGGATACTATATACCAGCATGTGATGAAGATGGTTATTACAAAGCAACTCAGTGCCACGGAAGTGTTGGCCAGTGTTGGTGTGTTGACAGATATGGAAATGAAGTAACAGGTTCCAGAAAAATTGGTTCTGCAGAATGCGGTAATTGTCGAATACCTTAAAAGAGCAATAATCTGTTTTTTTTTTTAATGTAAAACATTTTCCTGCTGAGTAAAACAATGATACTCCCTGTGCTGGAAGATTTTTCTTTAATCTGTAATAACTTTTGAAACTGATAGCAGCAACAACATCTGGGGGGCTATGCACTAAGAAGTGATAAAAAGGTGATAAAGTGGTAATGACTTCACCAGTGATATCACTTCTACAGATCCTGTGTTATTCTATGGAGCCAATGCACTAAGAGTTCTCCACCGTTTCTCCTCGTTATCACCTCTTTATCACACCTTAGTGAATTTCCCCCCTGCTGTCCAAAATTTAATTTTTTTAAATATTTTGTGCCCATGGTAAAGCTTGAGTCATTTACTATATCTCTCCATGTAAGAGACTGGAACAGCACCATATGGTGGCCACAATAGGTCATTTTCCATTAAAGTTATGCAGTATGGGGGTTATGCACTAAGGCATGATAAAGAGGTGATATCTTCTCCAGTGATGTCCCTTCTCCAGTTCCTGTGTTATTATGTTATAACATAGGACTTGGATGAGGGATATCACTGG
Organism: Rhinophrynus dorsalis; assembly: GCA_037306005.1. Classification (NCBI taxonomy): domain Eukaryota; kingdom Metazoa; phylum Chordata; class Amphibia; order Anura; family Rhinophrynidae; genus Rhinophrynus; species Rhinophrynus dorsalis. The sequence continues at coordinate 136,231,069 of CM074718.1, forward strand.
AGAAGTCATCTCCGCATTATAACTTCTTTATCACGCTTTAGTGCATCTTCCCCATTAGCTGTTGTAATGTTTAAGTTAAATATGTCCTAGAAGTGGTAGTTCCCTTGTTTTACTCAGTTGAAAACCTTATAACTTATTTTTTCATAAAAAAGTTTACTACTTTTTTAAGCATATAATATTTCTTTAAAAATATTTTTAAAGGATTGACAGTATGACAGTGTGAGGATTCTTCATATCCTCACACTGTGGATATGAAGAAAAAATAAAGCAACACCTCAGGTGCGTCAACCTATATATTTGTAAATATACAGTGCAGTCCATTAGCATATGGACAGTAATACAAGTTTTGTTGTTTGGGCGCTATTTATTTATTTAGGAAACATTTACCAGGAAGAGTACATTGAGATTGTTGTTGTTTAGCTTCTACAATAAGTTACAAATTTACACAAAACAGAAAAATAACATATACACACAGACATATACAAAAAATTATATACAGTTACAAGTTGTTTTTATATACAACATGCAGTTATTTTTAGCGACTTTAGACTGAGAACAGATTTTTTTCAGATAGGTTGTCCCAGGCTTTCGAAGCTCTGAAGGAGAAAACAGATTGACCAGCTTGTTTCTTGTAGTGTAGAATACCCAGTGAGTTGTCCGCGGTGGAGCAAAGGTTATAGTTTGTTTAGAAAGCTGGAGTCAGGTAGCTTCTTAGATATGTGGTTATAAAGTAGACAAGGAAGGTGAAGGGTACATTTAGGTGTTAGACACTTTCGTTCTTTAAACATATCACAATGATGAGTAGTGTAATTATGTTTGAGAACAAAGAATAATACGGTGTGTTGAGTTTACCTCGAGAAATTTGTGGTGTAGAAGCATGCACTACATCTACATTGTTTATGACTGGCATTATCATCTGTTGAACAATATGTTTTCTTACCAGGAATCTTGGACAGGATATTTTGTTTCTAAACAAAACAACATTTTTAAAGTAAAGTTTGGATGTTTTATTTATCTATACGAAGACCAAAAGTGAGTTTGTGATCAAGCCACATTCTCCAGCACAATGGATTTGAAATAAAACAATGGCTAAGAGGATACAGAATGACAGCTTTAATTTGAGGGTATTTATATCCATAAACTTTGAACCATGTAAGAATTACAGCCCCTTTTTATACACAGTCCTTCCATTTTAGGGGACCAAAAGTATTTTGACAAATAAAATAAACAAAGTCATGAGATATAGTATTTTCTTGCAAATCCTTTGAATTAAAAGACTGAAGTCTGTGACCCATTGACATCATCCGATGAAGGGTATCTTCCCCGGGGATGCTCTGCCAGGCCTGTAATGCAGAGATCATTGGTTCCTGTTTGTTTTGTGGTATTTTTTCCTTCACTCTTGTCTTCAGCAAGTGAAATGCATGCTCAGTTGAATTTAGGTCAGGTGCATGACTTGGGAAATGAAGAACATTCAACTATATGGCCCTGAAAAACTCATTGGTTGTATGTTTTAGGGTCATTGTCCTACTGCAAGGTTAAGTACCTTCTAAATAGTTAGCATTTGGTTGGATCTGAGACAAGTGAGTCAGTTGTCATAAGCTGCTGATAAAGAACATACCTGACCAAGAATAACTGAACAGCCAATTGTTCAATTACTGCTGGTCCATTAAAATGGAGGGACTATGTATAAAAAGGGCTGTAATTCCTATGGTTTATGGATATAAATATCCTCAAATTAAAACTAAAGTTTAAGCGTTCTTTTAATATTTTTGTATATTTTATGCTATACTTATTATTGTGGCATTATTAATATTCTTGTTACTATCGCTGAGTCCTGATGAAGAAGCTTGGATGTTTTGAAATGTGTTGACCTACATTGAATTATTGTATAGCCCAATATACATTTTTTTATTAGATATTTTTATATTTGAGTATACCAGCAGTCTTTTCATTTTTGGAAGTGCAGTCCTAATCAGTGCGGATTCAAATCCCCATCTGCTATCACCAGTTTTAATTTTATGCTTACAACCGGTGCTCCATTGAAATTGTGTGTGTTTCTTCAAGAGTTAATGTACAGAAGGTTTATTGTGGTTTGCACCCTTTCTGTTGTTCTGTTTATCAAATGAAAACTGACAGCCTGCACTTTATCTTCTTAGTTGTTGTTTCATTTCAAATCCATTGTGTCATATGTGTCACTGTCCAAATACTTATGGACTGCACTGTATATACCCACTGAATAAGTTCTTTATGAGGTTATTTATTATTTTACAGTTAGCACTTTATTGGCAAGTTTTTAGCTATGGCTGCATCATTAGTATATTTCTGAATATTTCTGTTCATTAATGTAACATCTCTCTTATATGCTATCCTGTTTTATAGATTATAGTACTTTTTTTTTTCTATTTCTAGTTACTAAATGTTTGAGTATCTCCTTAATGACTATTAGGCCGTATGTAAATGGCATCTTTTGTCATGCCATAATTCACAAGTCCATATATATATATATATATACTCTAATTAAGTTAAGATTGTAGTCGTATTAGTCCAGTGATGTAGATGTAAAATAACAAACAAAATTAATATCTTGTAATACCTTTTTTATTGGACTAACAGAATTATGGATTGACAAGCTTTCGGGAAAAAACTCCCTTTCTCAAGTCTAAAGTATTTCTGAGCACACAGACACAGAATTCACAGTTAATACAGTTAATACATTGAATTCAAAGCTGTGTTGTTTGCAGGGGTTAACACAGCGGGACTGCTGATAAGACAAGGACCAAGAGAAAATCCACACTCTTCTTGCAGAGGGTCGTAAATACCCTGTGCAAGGCAGAGTGTGGATTTAAGACCCTCTGCAAGAAGAGTGTGGATTTTCTCTTGGTCCCTGTCTCATCAGCAGTCCCTCTGTGTTAACCCCAGCAAACAACACAGCTTTGAATTCAATGTATTAACTGTGAATTGTGTCCTTGTGCTCATAAATGCTTTAAACTTGAGAAAGAGAGTTTATCCCAAAAGCTTGTCAATCCATAATTCTGTTAGTTCAATAAAAAAGGTATTACAAGATATTAATTTTATTTGTTATTTTACATCTACTGTATTTAATTTAGAGACAGAGTGACAGCATGATAGCATTTATAGTCAGTGTTCAGCAGATCAGCCAGCAGGAGTCTTCCGGAAGTGAACAGAGATGATCACTTGCCTCTCTTGCCATTCACTTTAATTTTAATCCTCTAGATCACAATGAGGCAAGGAGTAGAGTGGTTTGTCAGTTTATCTAGCACACTACTGTATTAGTGATGCTTGTGTCCCAGGCAGTTAGAGTCAGCCTGGAATCCCTTTTTATTATTGAGTTTTTAGGGACATTTGATGCGCACTAAATGCATGCTAAATCCTGAATTTCTATCCCCCCAGAAAAATTAAATATCGTTTACATAGGTTCACTAAACATTAAATTGGAGAATACTTATTTAGCAAGTACATAGCAAGAAACACAAAATGTCACAGGGTCCTTAAGATGCAGAATTGTCCCCGTTCTTTGGAAGTTGACCACAGACTAGTGAATATTACTAGACAGTTTTTTAATGTATACTTTAATATTTTCTGTATATGACTTTGTATAATTATTTTAAGGAACTGATTCAGAAACTTCGGGAGATTTCGGCAGTGGAGATTTTCATCAATGGACCGATGAGGAAGATGATGAAGATGAAATGATGAATGACAAAGATGAAATTGAAGATGATGATGATGAGGAAGAAGGTGATGATGAAGATGAGGATGGATATATTTGATGTAACTCAAGGCAAATTAATTATTTTTTTCATGTCTACAAAAAGACACCACTTAGGAAATACTATTGCTCACTTCACCACCAAGATAAAAAGGATTTGTCACCAACATGTATATTTTGTATGATCATATAAAGTATTAAGGCTGGAGTCATAGACTATTGTTTAAGAGTCATTTACATGCTTTTGGGCTTTTATATGCTTTTGACAAGAAGAAAACACATTGAAAGTATAACCTGAAGAAAAAAACATTCATTCACTTGTGCAAATGTAAGGACAACTAAAATTTGCAGGGAAGGAAACAATTCCAATAGTTATTGGTGGTTGTTTTTGTTTGGACCTCTGGGAGCTTCTCAAATGACAGAAAAACTGATGAAAAGAAAGAGCTCTAACAAAGCTCAACAAAGTTCTAACAAAGTTCAAGGCTGGGATTCCCTGTCCTTGTTTGTCACATACAGTCTTATGTATATAAGCAAACTGGATCGATTCAGGTGCAAACCAATGTCACTTTGAACGAAAACTAAAAAGCTATAGTTGTTTTAAATAGGGCTTTTAACCGCTTTAATGCTAGACAGGTCTCCAGTGCATTGTTTTGAAATGTATTAGAGACCCCTCTAGCATTTGATGGGTTAAAAGACCAAGTTAAATTAATGTTGATTTTAGGAACATTTATTTCTTCCTTATACTGAAGTTTCCCGAGAATTGCTCCAGATTGCTTTTATACATAAGGACCATAGAAACTCATTGAATATAGTTGGGAGTAAAATGCCGGAGAGACAGTTTGACAGGGAAATGTACACAGTTTATGTTTACCTTTGATTTAATTATAGGAAATTATAAAAATGCTGATACATTTCCTCAGATTATGCAGAAATGTGTTTATTTTGTGGGCTTTTAGATTTGTTGTCCTTTTCTTTCTTAAATCTTAATTTAGCAACCATTTGTATGATTTTTATTTAGTTAAGCATGATGATAAGTATGTTTTAGATATGACCATGTAATTCTAATGATCATTTATCTGACCAGCTACACTAGTACATTGCTGAAATTCTGTAATACATGCAGGACATTGAGTAAGGTATTTAACCAATGGAATAAATCATATGGAACGAGTGCTAATCTTTGAAATACCCTAGTCAAGATAAAGGCTTTTTTGCTTGAGTGCTCTCTCCATCCATGACAATAGAATACATTATGACATTGTCCATAAAATGGGTTCTAGGTAAAAAGTTAAAAGTGAGACTGATCATAAGGTAAATAACCCACTGGTTTATGAACTATACCTGAATTATATTTCTTTTGTATATACATTTTCATTTTTTGTTACCAGTAGTTTTAGATTAGATAAGGAAGTTGTTTTCTATATTAACCAGATATTTTCAGTATTCTTTCTTTCCACGTTGTATCATGGAAAAACATGCTACCAACTACATATTTCACATTTCTTTCCAATTCCTTATGCATCAAACCACATTTGTGGCAAGATTTGCACATAACCTTCAATTTTCTTTTATTGTGTAAGATGAAGGGCAAAAAGCAATCCCTGGTAACTCATGCAATAGTTATTTATTGAGTCTGTTTACCAAGCTCAGGAAACGTGTGCCTTGCAACTCATTAAAATGTCTTATTCTATCAGAAAGCATCTGCTTCAAACAGGGTTGCAGGTTTATTAGCCTTGGGGTTTGTGCCATCTTTGTTCTGGAGGTGTACATGGAAACAGAATAAAATGGACAAAATGATAAAAGATATCTCTTTTTTGGAAGCATTAAATAAAAAATGTATACTGAAGCATGCAGAGAAACCATGTCAATTTCTACAACTGATATTCTGATTTATCACATGCTAGATATCTACGTAAAGATCTAATATTTACATATCAACATTTGGCACTCTGGGGAACATGCACTACAGCACTTCTCAAAGAACAGTAAAAGGCAAGGTTTTAGGTATAGCCTTGCTTGAGTACAAATGAATGACCCATCTCTCTTCAATCAGAGACAACCTTAAAGGGATAGTAATACTTCGTTTTAACTTTATTTTATTTTGTAGGCATTAAAAAAACATTAAGAATGATATAAGTCTTATCTCTCAAACCTTTATAGTTTATGAGATATTTACAAGCAAAGTTTCCCCCTCCCGCCCCTTTTACCTACTGTAAACAGTCTCTTCTCAGATGTGGAATGCAGTCCGTAGACTGGACAGATAACAGAAGGGGACACTCTTATTCCTATGAAAACAATGAAATCCCTGCCTCCCTTGACAGGCTGTTCAGCTTTTTCCCTTATCTTAATTGAAGATTCTTCCTCTCTGCAGTCTACCTGGGCACCTCCCTTCTGCTCAGGCTGAAGAGTGTGACATCAGCAAAAGGGGCGGGCGGGGGAAACTTTGCTTGTGAATATCTCATAAACCATAAAGGTTTGAGAGATAAGACTTATATCATTCTTCATGTTTTTTTAATGCCTACAAAATAAAATAAAGTTAAAATGAAGTATTACTATCCCTTTAAAACCTTTCTTCCCCTTAAAGTGATAGTAATACTTAATACTGAAATCATATTGTAGGGCTTATCCTGGAGTTAAAAAGGGAACACCAACTGCTAAGACCTGTTTTGTTCAAAAGTTGTTGTAGCTAAAATCTCCATTTTTGGGTTCAGTACCTCCATGGACCAAGATTTTATAGTGATGCTGTTGCTACAGCAATCTGTGGGGGTATACGGTCAACTTATCAGAGCTGTCGATAGACTGCTGTAGCAACAATGCCACAATAATATTTGATATCATGGAAATACTGCACCCAAAAAACTTTGCAGTGCAGTAACTTTTGACTAAAATATATTTCTGCAGTGATATTACTCATGTTATACTCAGAAGAATAAACTCGGCAGTATACATTCCAGTTCTAGGAATTACTGTCCTTTTAAGAACCAGTGTAAATAAAACAGACACTACTAAGTGATATACATCTCCAATGACTGCTCATTCTCCATTTCTATGTTTTCCTGGGGAGATTATTTTTTCAAATCAAAACAAAAAGAGACCCCCATAGAATAGCATAAGAGTTAAATCTCTTCCAAGGCTTTAGGGTACAGAACAGTGGGCTTTTGATGAACTGAATTATATTGGTTTATACTCTTATATATGGTGTAACCAACTTTTTGTTTATTGCTAAATGTTGATCAAAGTTGTTATGCAAGGTGCCTTGTAAATTAGAACTAGAAAGGCTTAAGCATGCATACTGATGTAGGCCATTAGGCTAGCTGCTAAAAAATCCAATTTACCAAATTAATGACAGCTTAGTGCAGGAATGAAGACATATTTTTTTTCATTCTTTTCTTTTTTTCCTATTGTTATGTAACTACCATGTAGACTGGATTTTGCTTATAATTACTGTGTATGTTTGCATTTATTTCTTCAGATTAAAAATCTTACTTTATTGAGTTTATGTTGGCATGTTTATTCATTAAATTGATATTTTAAAACTCCACTACCTTCCTGTGTATTGGCAACATGCCCACAATAAAATTGGATCAACAAGTTTAACTTTTCATGGTTGTTTGTTTAATTTCATTTGTGGTCCTCTGAATTTTTTTCTGGATTACTACAGGTTAAAAAGTTATTTTAATTTAATATCAAGAACATTATTGACAAAATCTAATGTTAATCTTATGTATAATGGAGAAAAATATACTGCATTTTCTTTTATACAGTTTATATAGTTTGCAAAATAAAGACTCTTATAACCCTCTTATAACCTATGTTTGACTCATCTTTCAAATTATAAATAAAATGGCTTAAAAACTTTTAAAATATAAATTTATCGATGTGTATATATATATATATATATATATATATATACAGTATTGTGCAAAAGTTTAGGCAGGTGTGAAAAATGATGTAAAGTAAGAATGCTTTCAAAAATAGACATGTTAATAATTTATTTTTAACAATTAACAAAATGCAAAGTGAGTGAACAGAAGAACAATCTAAATCAAATCAATATTTGGTGTGACCACCCTTTGCCATCAAAACAGCATCAGTTCTTCTAGGTACACTTGCACAAAGTCAGGGCTTTAGTAGGCATATAGTCAGATGTATGATTAAACAATTATACCAAACAAGTGGTAATGATCATTAATTTAATATGTAGACTGAAACATAATCATTAACTGAACAGAAGCAGCTGTGTAGGAGGAATAAAACTGAGTGAGGAACAGCCACACTCAGCTAACAAGGTGAGGTTGCTGAAGACAGTTTCATGTCAAAAGTCATACACCATGGCAAGACTGTGCACTGCATCAGCAAGGTCTCCCACACAGAAAGTTCAAGGCAGACAGGGGTTCCCATGTGTGCTGTCCAAGCTCTTTTGAAGAAGCACAAAGAAACAGGTAATGTTGAGGACCATAGACGCAGTGGTCAGCCAAGGAAAATTAGTGCAGCATCATGCTTACTTCCCTTTGCAATTGGAAGATGTCCAGCAGTGCCATCAGCTCAGAATTGGCAGAAAACAGTGGGACACTGGTACACCAATCTACTTTCCAGAGAAGTCTGGTGGTCTTCATGGAAGACGTCCAGCCAAAAAAGTCATACCTCTGACGTGGAAACAAGGCCAAGCAACTCAACTATGCACGAAAACACAGGAACTGTGTTGTAGAAAAATGGAATTAGGTGCTCTGGACTGATGAGTAAAAATTTTAAATATTTGGCTGTAGAAGAAGGCAGTTTGTTTGCCCAAGGGCTAAAGAGCAGTACAAGAATGAGTGGAGGTTTTCTGCAAGTTTTGGGCTTCATTTCTGCAAATGGAGTTGGGGATTTGGTCAGAATCAATGGTCTCCTTGATGCTGCGAAGTACAGGCAGATACTTATCCATTATGCAATACCATCAGGGAGGCGTCTGATTGGCCCTAAATTTATTTTGTAGCATGTCAATGACCTCAAACATACAGCCAAAGTAATTAAGAACTATCTTCAGCATAAAGAAGAAAAAGGAGTCCTGGAAGTCATGGTATGGCCCCCACAGAGCCCTGATCTCAAAATAATCAAATCTGTCCGGGATTTAGCTGAAGAGAGAGAAGCAACCGAGGCTGCCTAAACAGAAGAACTGTGGTTAGTTCTCCAAGATGTTTGGAACAACCTATCTGCCGAGTTCCTTAAAAAACTGTGGGCAAATGTACCTAGAAGAATTGATGCTGTTTTGAAGGCAAGGGGTGATCACACCAAATATGATTTGATATTGTGTTTTCTTCTGTTCATTCACTTTGCATTTTGTTAATTGATAAAAATAAACTATTAACATGTCTATTTTTGGAATCTTTCTGACTTTACAGTATATATATATATATCAAATTAAAAAATCAATTCCATGGCTTGATTTCTATTTTTAAAGTACATAATCGCATAATCATAGTTTTAAACCCATTAAATGCTAAGCATGTCTCAAATGCATTGCTTCATGATACACTGGAAATCTCTGCAGTTAGAGATTATAGTTATGATTTGGAAGAGATATTTATATTTCTGTCTTCCAGTTTGATTTATCCAGAGACTCAGATCCCTATTTCTTATTTTTCTCAAACAACTCTGGATAAACTGTTTTTTAATTAAAAGTTTGTAAAGCATTCCTTTTCTTTTACTGTACAAAAATGCAGTCTCTATCGTCAAATTTGTTGAAAGGCGACACATACCTGACATAATCTCTTGCTAAAATTTTATCTTATTCATAATACTAGGCATGTAAAAATGATACCTATCTATCTTCCTGTCTACTCTAGAACAGAATAATAAATGGCATTTAATGCCATAACGGATGTTATAACTTACTAATCACTCAAATTTAACAAATTTAACATCTGACCTCTTCCACAACGCTATAATCTATTTCCTTCGATGTTATGAATAAAATGAATTTTGACAGTTAATAAATAGTTCATAGAGGGGATTCATCATAAGCTTTGGTAACAAATATCTATTGAATAAAAGTATTATGCCATTTCTTTTCAATTTAATGACACTTTGAAAAACATAGTAACTACAGAGATTTTTACTACTGAAGACTCACCTCAAACATGAGTAAATCTCTCTGGAATGCAGTAATTAAAAAAGTCCATGGAAGAGACCGCCCAGGACCATTTCAACTCCCCATATATGTTCGAATGTGTTTTACATAAAACAGCATATTTAGCAATGTCCTTGACACCTTGGTCCTCATATCCATAAACATAAATAAAGAAATGTACATAAAAAGAAGCTCATAAAATCCTGCTCCCACTGTCAATGCCACCAGGACAAAAAAAGAAACAGATTGCTTTTCAATCAGATAATTCCTGTGTATATTTTCTTATCATGCTGCCATTGGTTGGGTTGGGTTACACAGTACCCTGGGGTAACTTTACCTCCCAGCCAATGACTAACATGAAGGAATTATGCATGCACATGGTTTCTGTTTGGCTAGAGGAAGGGGGTCACACATGTGAACATGTTCTTGAGTTGACAGTGATTGACTTAGAGGGGAGTTTACTCCAGGGTACATTCAGTGTCCTGTATAAACACACCTCCTAGCCAGTGGAAGTGTGGGAAGAAAATGTTAATAGGGATTGATTGTATATATTTGTTATAGTACCAGGCTGGAAAATGGATTTTTTTTAGTTTGTTTAGGTTTTTTGTTCTTTTATTAGTAACATTGACAGTGGCAGTATTTTTTTTTATTTGTGTAGGTTAATGAATGTTAGGATCAAGGCATCAAGAACACTGCTGTATCACATCATCAAGGATAAAATGTTATTTTTAAAACACATACTGTACATTGGGGAGGAAAGTGTCCTTCTGATTCCTACCAAGATTTCTTTAAAATTACTATGGGAGCACTGGACCCCCATATTCATTTATTTTATCAAGTCCTTTCCATTAGGGAGTGTAGAGAAAATGGTCTCAGACCCCTTCCTATGATAACTACACCTTAATAGAAGGGCTTTAGACCTCAAACTCTTTTGCTTGGGCATTTTCTAAGAATGATATGGGATATGCAGACCCTGTGCCAATTTTTTTTAACTTCCTCTCTTAATGTGAGAATACTAATATTTTTTCATTGTAAAATTATTTTTTTTAAAAAATAATGTGAATGTACCCCTTTTTTGTAATTTTATTATATTACTGGATGTGATCAGGATGGAAAGATGGGGTGGAGGCAGTCTGCTCTTACATTCCAGCAAAATGGTATTTGCAATGCCACCTTTCACAGCAGAAGAGGCTTTCAAATATTTGGTTGTTCAGACCTGTAGTAGCTGAGAAAAAGGCATACTCAGATGCAGAAGGCAGCAGACATTTAAATCTCTCTTAACCCCTAAAATTCCTTGCAGCTTGCAATGAGTTGTAATATGTAGCAAACTTACTTGCCATGGAGGAGTTACCTGTTAATAAAGTTTAACTACCCCACCACTAGGAATAGGCAAAACATTTTACCTCAAAAGTGAAACGGGCGAAAAATGTCACTTCCTGCTGTGCGGTACATTTTCCTTTAAAAGTGCAGATTTTCTGTTTTTCCTGTCTAGCTCATTGCATTGAAATCAACTGAATTTTACCACAGTGTGGCAATTTTCCCTTCTTTTCCTACAGGCATAGTATAGAAGGGGTGTCATTCTCTCTTTGTGAGAGAGAGAGAGAAAGCAGCATAATTTTGAGCGAGTCAGGATAGACAAATGAAGAAAAGTTGTAGTAAATTTAGGGAGCCTTGTGGACAGGCAATTTGTTCTCTTTCTTAAGGGAGTCTAGGGGTCATAGTGGGGTATGAAGGGAGAAAAGAGGTTTACCCAAAATACAGTAACATTTTGGTTAACTGAGACAGGCAGCTGTGATCCAGCTTCATTCCATGATCTGTCTGTTATCTCTATGTCAGGGGAGTCTGGGGGTACATGAAGAGAGCAAAGTAGCATTACCCGAAATAGTAAAAAAGAAATACAGGCAGCTGTTCCTTTATGCTGGCTGTTCTCTGTGTTAGGGGAAACATTGGGTATGAGCAGGGAGCAAAGAAGATTTACCCCCAAATACCCCAAATTCTTGTGTGACAGACTGGAAAGACACAGGGATCCATGTTCCTTCCAGCTGACTGCTCTCTGTGTTAGGGGAGTGTAGGAGAAGACGCCATGGCACAGGGAATGTGGGGGTTCTTGTTGTTGTCAGTGGTGATGAGGGACAGTTAATAAAAATGTCTTAAAACATTAAAAAAAGGAAAACATAGTTTGACTGATAGGTGACAGAGACAGGGACCCTGATGTCAGATGTGACTGAGGCAGACAGATGATAGAGTAGATAGAGTATTTTGTAAAGGGTATCACACGCAATCAGTTCTTTTTTTTTTCCAAAGCTTTATTGAATACTAAAATAGCATTACAAATAATATGCCAAAACAGTATGAAGTCAAAGAAGATACAATAAACATGTAATATAAGGGAACATGCAAGAGACCATCATCATATGCAAAATCTAAATAAAGAGCATAATTTAAGAGGTATCCCTTACAGAGAGACATATTTGATCACAACGGTAAGGAAAAATGGGTTACGCTCTCATGCACTAATAAGAAAGAAAGAGAGATAGCACAAGAAAGAGGAGTAAGAAAGGAAATACAGAAAAAAGACAAGGAGGAGAAAGTTAAAGAAAAACATAAAAAAACGGAATACTAAAGGGAGAAAGTATCCAACAGGGGTGGATTCGACCATGTATTGTTTGAAATAAGTCAAGTAGCAGTATTGTCTATAAAGGCAATAGCGCACTATAGGCCAGTCTGAATAGAACAAAGTAGGCCAGTAGAGAAAGATATAGGAGAGAGGACATAAACATGAGGACTAAGAAGATGAAGAAGGAGACTAAGAAGACTGAGGAGACACACCATCCCAGGCCAACCAGCTACCCCAAATCGCAGAGCAGACATCAGCAGAACCAGTATTGACAGCATAGGTCTTTTCCAACAGATATAGACTACGTACTGCTTCTTTCCACTCTCATAAAGTTGGAGTAACCGGAGATTTCCAATAACAAGGTATCAGAGCTTGTGAAACATTTAACAGATGACCTAGCAACATTCTGAATCTAGAAGATAGCCAAGTCCTGTCTCCCAAAGCAAAGAAGAGGTAGAAGGTTGCATCATGTGGTAAAGAGGTTGATAGTATATGTATCATGGTGCCCGTGCTTTTCTTTTTTGAACGGCGACATTATTATTCATTGTCGTTCTCTGATTGGCTGGGTTTAATTGCTACCACTAGGGCTTGCCTCTATATATACTGGGATGTCCTCCCTTAGGCGCCCTTTTGTGGTGTACGAGTTCCTGAGTCTATTCTGTGTTTATGCTGATTCGTGTATGACCTGGCCTGCCTGTCTAGGAGTTTGTTCCTGAGTTCCTGTTGCTACGCTCCGTTGCTGACTGTATCCTGGCTGAGAACCAGCTCCGTTGCTGACCGTATCCTGGCTGAGAACCGCTCTGCTGCTGATCGTATCCTGGCTGAGAACCCGCTCCGTTGCTGACCGTATCCTGGCTGAGAACACACTCCGTTGATGATTGTATCCTGGCTGAGAACCCGCTCCATTGCTGACTGTATCCTGGCTGAGAACCCGCTCCGTTGCTGATTGTATCCTGGATGAGAACCCGCTCTGTTGCTGAGGACTTCTGGCTGAGGAACCCGCTCCGGTGCTGACAGTATCCTGGCTGAGAACCTGCTCCGTTGCTGACCGTATCCTGGCTGTAGAACCCGCTCCGTTAATGACCGTGGTAGGCTGCCTTCCTCGCTATGACCATTGCCTGCCATGGATTCCCATCCATGAGATTACCATGTCTAGTACACATGTGCGAATTCATTCGGAGACATTCGGATTTAGTCGAAAATGGGGTCATTCGGAGACATTCGGCCAATCCGAAACTCAAGGGTCATTCGGAAAAAATGATCCAGCCCAGGTCCGAAATTCGGCGAAACTTTCGGAAGTTTTGGCAATCGACACATTTCCAAAAGTTTTGACTACTTTTGACCAGGACTTTTTTGTACTTCCTGTGTGCGCTCAATTACTTTCCCTCCATAATTTTCCCTCCATGTCTCTAGTCCAGTTCCATTCTCCGTTTCATGCACTACTTCCCTCTTTTGTCTGTATTCGAATAGCCTTCTTCGTTTCATGATGGGGGTTGGACTAATGACACAGTCACACAGACAGACAGCCTGCATTTCCTCATTGCGTTGTTGGAGCTCAGAGAGAGAAGAGATTAAAGAGTGTACAGTTGTTGTGTAGGCAGGCAGGTAGCTTTAGGCTAGGCATAGGTAGGCAGCCAGCATTAGTTCCAGTTATTGCCACTGCAAGAGCAAGTAATATTTGTTCCTGTGCAAAATATAAAAAAATATTAGGTATTTGTTCGAATACAGGGCCGGCCCTTACACGGGTCCCAGTGGGTCCATGGACCCAGGCGGCACTTTGACAGGGGCGGCAATTTGCCGTCCCATAGCATGTTTATTTTGTGCTCTTCCGCCAGTTCTGTGTTGCAGTCACTCAGTGGTGATGCCTGTTGGCTGCTTCAGTGACGTGAATTATGTGATAGTGAAAAATTATGCCTATTTTGTATTGTTTATCGCCCACCTAAAGTCAAGACTTGAGTAAACAGGTCTACCGTCCCAGATTTGCTAGAGAGGTTTTACAAATACAGGAGGGTGCCCCCTGTACGAAATGAGTCTAAACATTTGGGATCCCTAGTATGAGTGCACAACAGTGCATGATGTGTCCTGAACAGGATTGCTGTGAGGTGTCTCCACCCAGAAGGTGCTGTCCGGGCTGAGCTTCAACATTGTGACGAGTGACCAACTAAGAGCACCGTGCCAGACTTAATCTGCAGCCAAAGCATCACCTCCTCCTACTCTCCGGGTCCCGCTGACTGGCAATAACAGGTGAGTCACTAAGAGATCTGAAGCCTTTCTGGAAGTCCTTTTACTTGGAAAGGGGCTAGTATTACTTGGGGGAGTTGCCTAGTGTGTAAATAATTTCTAGGTGGGAGATGAATGTGCATCACTTATGTGTTTCCTAACAGTAGTTAGAATACAGCTCTCATCATCCCCTGATTGTGACGTTGGAAAATGCCCAGCAATTACCGTAGAGCCCTGTATTGCACACTCACGGAAAACGGTGATATTGCTATACTAAGACAATGCTGTGGACCCCTCTTCAGAGTAGATGTCAAGCATTTTTTTTTATTTCTCTCCTGTGTTGCAGTTTGTTCACAACAGAATGTCTCAATTTTTCTTTTTAACACATTACATCTATCACATTACAATCATTGATGTCTATTCTTGATGTAGTATGAAACACTACAATGTATATACACATAGAGTTATTTGATATGAGGGGAAATCAGGATAGGAAAACGAGAGAGAGGAATTTGGGTTTTAAAAGGGACAGTAGGGTAGGAGGCTGGTACCAGAAAATGAAACCTTAATCTTTACCCATGTACTAACATAGAATGTGACATGTAGTTTGTCCATGTTCGAGTCGACCACTTATGTTGAGTAGGATGTGACAGGCATGGGTTTTCGATGTTCGAGCATATGCTATATTGAAGGACAGGCATGGGGTTTCGATGCTGGAACATATGCTATATTGAAGGACAGGCATGGGGTTTCGATGTTCGAACATGCTAAATTGAATGACAGGCATGGGTTCTCGATGTCCAACGTTTGCATTGTGACTGGCATCCCATGCTGGAGTAGAGGTGACATGCACAGACTGGCAATGTACGACAATGTCTGTTTTTGGGATGGATCTTTTTCTAAATGTACACCCTGTCTGCAAAGAATGATAGCAGCGTGCACGGAGGTGCACTGCTATAATTTAACCCATGTTAAATTCGGCCGAATAATTCGGAATGGATCAGAATTTCGTCCGAATCGAATAGGCCCGGTCCCAAATTAGGATCATCCGAATTAGAAAAAAAAAATTTGTCCGAATTCTAATTTTACCGAAAATTTTGCCCGTGCACAAGTCTAGTGTCTAGTCTGAGCCTCTAGGTGACCCCGTGAGGTCACCGGTTTCCAGAGCATTGCAGCTATTTTTGGTGTGCTCCGCGGGGCGCTGTTTCTGTAGATCTAAGGCTGAGCTTTGCGCTCAAGCTGCTCTACTGCCATCTGGTGGTGTGTACAATCGAAGTACCGGTACGGTGTTGGACACACCGACTGAGTTACTCCCTAGTATTGCTGGGCCCACTCCCTATGGGAGTTGCAGTTTATTTGGGTGTTGTCATTTAACCCTGTATGTACCTGGGGCTTCCAGGTATTAGTGCATTACCATTTCTGACTGCAGAGCCTTGGGCTCAAGAGCCAGCGTTGCATTTCCAGCTTGCAGGTTGAGTGACACTGGTTGCGTTCCTGTACTTACCTCTTCTCGATCCACCCCTAGCGTACTAGGGTTTCCCAGTAGCATCTGCCTAGGTATCTGTTAACCCTTTTAGGGTTGGCCTGCTTCTACACGCTTGCTCCTTGCCAGTGGGCTAGGGCCTTGGTCAGTGTTGCCTCGCTACAGTCAGGTCAGTACCCAGGCATCTGGGTTGTGCCAGTCTTCTACTGTGGGCTCTTTGCCACTGTAGTCCCGTTGCCATCTCAGGACTGTGCACTCATTTCCTTGCCAGTTCTGCCAGAATTCTGTATTGTCAGTCGATACCAGTTCTTCCCACTTGTCTATACGGGTTACAGTACCCAGGTGTCTGGGTCAGTCTGTTCTATTCGTGTACCTCCTGTGTTGGCACCCTGTCATCTGTTTTGGACTGTCCGTTACCTCACTAGGTATGCCAGATACTGTTTAATGTATTGTCAGTATCCTACTGTCTTGTGCAGACCTTATTACTGTACTCCAGATTTATTTTCCTGTTCTGTTGTAGGTCTATAGCACTTTATTCTAATATTGGAAAGTCTGACCCTGGACAAGCAGAGATGTCAAAAAGCACACAGTCACCCTATCAGTCATCATCAACATCATCACCTCTTCAAAGTCCAAGTCCCACTCAGCCACACACCTGTTTTGAGTACGCAGCAACAGCAACACAGTTTAGTAACATCCACAATGTTAGATATGGTGTGTGCCTCTGCTGCTGCTGCTGCTGTAAGTGCTGCACCTTTGACACCTAGTAATAGTGGCAGTATAATTGCATCAGCATCTAGCCCCAGTAGTAGTAGTACTAGCAGCAGCAGCAGCACCTCCTCACGAAGTCCATATTATGGAGATACTTCACTCAGGATCCTCAAGCTAAGCATGTTGCTATCTGTTGTCTGTGCAAAAAGCACATGAGCATGGGGAAAGCAGGCTCACACCTAGGCACCTCCTCTATGAGATGCCACCTGAAGCACAACTACAGGTCTGACTGGGAGACACACTATCAGCAGGCCAAAGGTGCCACAATTAGCAGAAGCGCTAAAAAGTTCCCAGGTCTCTAGGGCAGAAAAAAGAAGTAGTGAAGTTATTTATGTGTCAGAGAGTGTGCTGCTGCCAGCGCCATCAGTTAGTTCAGTCCAAATAACACCTATGGCTCCTGCTGCAGAGGAGTATGAGAGACAAAGCAATGACAAGTATATTACCAGCAGCACAGATGAGGAGGTGGAGGAAGGATGTAAAGAAGGGTTTCCACCATCTACCCCACTTGGGACCACTGCTATGATTGACAAGTAATGTGTGTCACTAATCTGAGAAGGAGGATAGAGATTTGACGCAAACATGACAATAGTAAAAACTATATACATACACAAATCACACCATACCAGCCAGTCCCCAACCACCACCACTACAATACACATCTGCCACATTGTAGGAAGTATTTTTTTTTAAATCACTTGACATCATCATGAATAGGTGCCAGTGTCATTTAAGAAGGAAATTAGTGTTGTGGACAAAGGACAAATGCACTCTACATGCTAACATATTTTTCAAGGCATATGTTTCGGTAGGACTCACAACTATGACTTTCACACACTTATCTCTAAACTACAGCCCTCAGATGAAGTAATATTACAGTGGGAAATGTAGTACCTATAGGAAATATAGGTGAAAAATGTGTTAAAATAGGCAAAACATTTGTTAAAATAGGTGAAAATGAGGAAATTTTTGCATAGGCGGAAAGGAGAAATCTTTAACTGAAAAAAGCAAAAAATCAGCAAGTTTTCGCGAAGTAATGCAGGAAAGTTTTCACACTTTTCACTCAACTCTAGTCAAGAGTTGAGATAAACAGTGGCCCTCCATTAACTCAGACACACTCTAAAGTGAGAAACTGTTATTGAGAATGTGGATTCATCCAAGCTAAGACGTACTGTGCCTGCACCGCTAAGTAGTAATGGTAGAAATCAGGCAAGGCTATACCTCTCTCTGACCTAGACCTTCACAGAGAGGAAAGCTAAATCCTAGGCTCCCCCCCCCCGCCACAGGAATCGTGATGCCATGCCCTAATTTTTTCCCAATAATGATCCACAACAGGGACAAGATTGTCCAGATGAAACACAGAGGGAGAGCCAGAAACCATGAACCCCAGGTACTTAAATGTGTCAGAGATTACCATGTCAAAAGTGGCTGGGTGGTCAGCATCCGGGTCCGGTTCAGGAGAAACAAGATAGATTTTCACCAATTAATAGAAAGGCCAGAGTAAAGGCCAAAGGCATTCACACTGTGTAGCAAGGCTAGCAAGGAGTTGTCCACATTCCCCAGAAAGGGAAGTATGTCATCCGCATAGAGTGACAGTTTCTCAACATGGCCTCCCAGGTGAAGACCAGAGATGGCAGGATCAGCCCGTATGCCTGCTGCCAGAGGTTCGATCAGCAAAGCAAATAGACCCAGTGACAATGGGCACCCTTGTCTAGTACCCTTGCTGAACACAAAATCTGGAGAATAGACACCTCCAGTTGTAAAGGATCCCACATACAGGGCTTATAAAGTAAGGATCCATTGTATAAAAGGTGTATCAAGTACTGCCCACAAATATTCCCATTCCATGGAGTTGAAAGCCTTAGCCTCTTCAAGAGAAACAATAGCTCTGTGGTCCTGGTTGTCATGCGGAAGCTGGAAATGGGTATATAGACACCTGAAATTATGATCCAGGTGCACATGCCTGGAGATGACAGTACTCAAACTGGTCTCCAACATTTTTGCCAAAATTGTTATATCCGAAGAGAAACGTGAGATGGGGATGTATGACTCTCAGAGTGTAGCATCCTTTCCATGCTTTAGGAGCACCACAATGGAGGCTTTGCTCATTGAGGGAGTAACAGCACAGGTGTCCAGGGCAGAGAGAAATGCCAGGTGCAGTAGAGGTGCGAGAACATTAATATATTGTTTGTACCATTCAATACAAAAGCCATCCCCCACCCCCAGATAGCCTCAATCACCTCCCACAAAAGGATGGAGGGAGTCCATATAGCATATATCCTCTGGAGACAATACAGGCAAGGGGCAACCCGAGAGACAGAACACAATGTCCTCCATTGATTTAGTCAAGTCTGGATTGATAAAAACGTTGGAAGTAGGTGACCATCCTCATCGGGATATGAAGAATCTGCATAGTGTGAAGATTGTAATACCCACCTTGTCACCATGCTGAAATACCTGCTAACAGATACAAAACATGCTGGAGCTATTTATCTCTGTGAAGCAAAGATTTTGGCATAGAGACGCAGACCTAAAAGCAGCATATGGTAACATATTTCTGTTCAACCTATGCATGTTGTTATCCGTTGTCTGTACAAAAAGCACGTGAGCAAGGGGAAAGCAGGCTCGCACCTAAACACCTCCTCAATGAGATACCACAGGACTGACTGGGAGACACACCATGTACATGCCTCAGGTACCACAACTAACATCAGCAGAAGCACTCCAGAAAGTTCCCAGAGCTCTTGGGCAGATAAGAGAAGTAGTGATGTTACAGATGTGTCAGAGAGTGCCACCGCCACCCTCTCTATATCTCTAGCTGCTTAGTTTTCTGTTTAATTTCCTGGAAATGTCACATTTGTGGTGCGATACTGTGAAGTATAAGTAAGTAAATGGATGGGAAGTTTGTAGGCATTGAAAAACATAGTGAAAACAGCTTTGGAGTAGGCCAAAAATGAGAATAGTAAGATGCGTTAAGGGACTGAACTTTATTGCCAAAACTCTGCACCTCAAAAAGTTGGCGTTGCATCCCCTAATGCATGTTAAAACCCACCACCGTGGAAGTGAAGTATAAAAAAATATCAGAAAAAAGGCTGTGACCCATAGATGTATTGATATGGGGCCCAAAACTCCATAACAATACATCCTGAGTACTTATAAATGTGAGTAATATAAAATTGAGTAATCCTTTCAGTGCCAGAGCGTCCAGCTCTGTATCAGCCGCGACGCAGGCAGTCTCTACTGCTCATGACAGCCCAGCGACCATCTGCCAGTGGTACTGTGGCCACTATATATCAAATAGTGTAGAAATATGACATTCCCAGCATATATTTGTATTCACATCATACATGTATGTATTTATAGGTATAAGCTAGCAATATTTGAACACAGAAGAACAGCAAGGGTTGACTGTCCATTGCAATTAATTATACACTTGGCTGCAGAGTATATCAATACCTGCCTAAACCTGTATAAAGCTATGTTAATTTAAAGTGGAAGGTAATTTGTCATGTAAGATGCACTCAATAAAGCACTTGTCACCCGACAAACCTATAAACCACATGCAACATATTTGCAAGAATGAAAAACTTACCTGGAAGACATAATGTCCCAGATCAGATAAAGAAAATGTAACTATGTATCTGCTGTTTTCAATATGCATAACTTCTGGATGAAGTACAAAAACTGAAAACGTTTTCCAGCAACAGATTACATTTCCCACATAATAATCATTTACAATAGATTAATATATGTTTGTAGAAAAACAAAGACTATATAATTTATATCAATGCAGCATATATAAACTATAATGATTATAAGGGCAACATCATGTTTGCTGCACAATAACAGAACTTGAAGGGATAACTACAGACAGTAACGCATCTCAATAGAATAACTGTAAATACAGTCCAATATGGTGGACAGCCTTTGTTCTGTTTTTCACCACATGGGGGTGACTATCCTGACAGACAAGTCACAGATGTCCCAATACAACTACACATGCAATGAAATTAGCATACGTGACTCAAAGGAATCTCTTAAAGGAAACAAACACTAATTGAGAAAAAAGGGAACACTTCCCAGACAGCAATAATAAAGGGTTAATAATGGAATCACCACATCATAAAAGCAACAATGACCATCTCAGAAGCAACAATAATGTGTATTATCTGCATTCACTTGCAATGGCATGTCTATCATATCCCACAGCAATAAAAACATGTGACTGTGCAGGTGTCAGCAATTATAGCATAGAATTTGATCAGGCAACAGGAAAAATAACTCTATATATCTCTAGTAATCCCTTTGTGGACCTAAATTGCTATCATTCTAATCTCACACAGTTTTAAAATTTATATCTATGAATAGCAATGAATATTTCTATATAGCTTCCTAAATATGGTAACACTACAGCCTAAATAGCTACTATGTGGCAATCCACATTAGATTGGCCAAGTCTACTGGACAGGGTCACTTTGGCTAATCTTATAATAGATTGGGTGATAATAATTCTAGAAGCTTTACAGGATTATTATACAAGAAAGTATTATAGTTACCAATCTTAGACAGAGGTGTGGTTTGTGTGGTTACTGCTCAATGGGATTCAGCATAGACCAGGGAACAAAACAAGAAAAAGCCAACAAAAAAAACTCTTTTCTATCTCTGCACATGCTTTTATTACAAGAAAATCCTTATCAAAATGCATCCATCCATATTTGATAGGCTAATCTTGAGGGAATTAGAAAAGGAGGTTGTACTAAATTTCCAGAATGCTTTTTGATTGGTTAAAATCAATGACTATATGAAAAGATTATTTCTAGAAACAATATTTTAATATTTTAAAGACATCTGTCCAATTAATAAAAATTGATCTTTGGTCAAATAGAAGGTATCTCGAGAATGCCTGACTTCATTGATTACTATATTTCTTTCATAAGATAGAGAATAGAAACACCCAGATGCTCATCTCCCCCAACAGATAACATTTATGAGAATTAGTGTTGAGCGAGCATGCTCGGCCGATGCTCGGATCGGCTCGAGCATCGCTCTGCTCGGCACATGGCGGTACTCGTACGAGTACCGCATGTGCTCGCCCGCCATGTTCGGGTCTCCTCCCCGCACGTTTTGCGGCTGCTGCGCAGCCAATAAACGTGCAGGGAGGCTCTGACATCAGTGTAATGCCAGCAGCCATGTTGGCTGCTGGCATTACACTGATTGGCTGGCCAGAACCCGTGGTCGGGTGCTGTATAGCACCTGACCAGCGAGTTCGGCTCAGTCTTAGCCAGGGAGAGATGAGGATAGGAAGGGAAAGTCAGTGTAGGGAGAAAAAAAGCAAATTTGTGAAAAAAAAAGAACCAAAAGTCCTTTTTAGGACTACTGTGTGTGGGGGCAGCAGTTTATTTTGTGTGGGGGGAAAAAAACAAAAAAAAAAAAATTTCATATATTCTGTTTAGTGTGCAAAGTTGCAGATTAGAGCACATTCTGTTTAGTGTGCAAAGTTGCAGATTAGAGCACATTCTGTTTAGTGTGCAAAGTTGCAGATTAGAGCACATTCTGTTTAGTGTGCAAAGTTGCAGATTAGAGCACATTCTGTTTAGTGTGCAAAGTTGCAGATTAGAGCACATTCTGTTAAGTCTTCAAACTAAAATATCAAAGTCACATATTCCATTCAGTGTGCTTCGCCGCAGTTTAGCAGCACATTCTGTGTACTGTGCAGAGTTGCAGAATAGGAAGAAATACTGTTAAGTCTTCAAACTAAAATATCAAAGTCACATATTCCATTCAGTGTGCTTCGCCGTAGTTTAGCAGCCTATTCTGTGTACTCTGCACAGTTGCAGAATAGGAAGAAATACTGTTAAGTCTTCAAACTAAAATATCAAAGTCACATATTCCATTCAGTGTGCTTCGCCGCAGTTTAGCAGCACATTCTGTGTACTCTGCACAGTTGCAGAATAGGAAGAAATACTGTTAAGTCTTCAAACTAAAATATCAAAGTCACATATTCCATTCAGTGTGCGTCACCGCAGTTTAGCAGCCTATTCTGTGTACTCTGCACAGTTGCAGAATAGGAAGAAATACTGTTAAGTCTTCAAACTAAAATATCAAAGTCACATATTCCATTCAGTGTGCTTCGCCGCAGTTTAGCAGCACATTCTGTGTACTCTGCACAGTTGCAGAATAGGAAGAAATACTGTTAAGTCTTCAAACTAAAATATCAAAGTCACATATTCCATTCAGTGTGCGTCACCGCAGTTTAGCAGCCTATTCTGTGTACTCTGCACAGTTGCTGAATAGGAAGAAATACTGTTAAGTCTTCAAACTAAAATATCAAAGTTACATATTCCATTCAGTGTGCTTCGCCGCAGTTTAGCAGCACATTCTGTGTACTCTGCACAGTTGCAGAATAGGAAGAAATACTGTTAAGTCTTCAAACTAAAATATCAAAGTCACATATTCCGTGTAAGATGAAGAAGGCGGGTAAAAAGGGACGGGGAAGTGGATGTGATCCTGATAGTTCAGGGCGCGGGTCAGGACGCGGAGAAACTGTGCCTGGTGCCAGAGCACAAGAAAGAAAGACATCCACCATACCTAGCTTCATGTCTCATTTTACAGGGCGTCGCAGGACATCACTCTCGAGGTCCGACCACTGCGAACAGGTGGTCGGTTGGATGTCAGCTGATACTGCTTCCAGTCGGTTAAGCACCACCCTGTCTTCCACCAAGTCCACTCTCAGTAGCCAAGAGTCTGTTCAACATAATCCTCACTCTGATCATCCTTCCTCCCACCATAGACGGTCTGGTCAAAGAAGTGATCCCACACTGGGATATAGTGAGGAGCTCGTCTCATCACCAATCCTTCATTTGACCCTCTCTCCAAGCACGCTTGCAGAGGAACATGACATCTTATGCCCTGATTCACAACCTCTAGAGGGTACCCAATCACAAGAAGATGACAGATGTGAACGGCATTTAAGGTCAAAGGAAGTAGTGGATGATGATGATGATGAGACACAGTTGCCATTAAATCAACCACTATTACTGTCTCAAGACCTTGTTGAGGAGGATGTTATACAGTTGTCAATGACTGAGTATGTGGTGGGATCAAGACATGAGGAGGATGATCAGAGTGAGGAAGTGGAGGAGGACTTGGTGGACATTGAGGTGACTGACCCCACCTGGGAAGGTGTAGAGCCGAGCGATGACAGCAGTCCTGAGGGTGAGCCATCTGCAGCACCGCAACAGGCTGGAAGAGGCAGTGGTGTGGCTACAGAAAGAAGGCGGACCGCACCAAACCGGCCCGCAAATGTTCCACGGAGCACCCCCTTGCGTAAATCTCCCTTGCCAAGGGGTAGGTGTTCCGCGGTATGGCGTTTTTTTAAGGAAAGTGCGGACGACAAAAGAATTGTAGTTTGCAACCTGTGCCACACCAGAATGAGCCGAGGCATGAACACTAGAAACCTCACCACCACCAGCATGATCCGACACATGGCATCCAAGCACCGTAATAAGTGGGAGGAACGCCTGGATCGCCCATCTGTGTCTGCAGGCCACACCACTGCCTCCTCTTCCCCTGTTTTCGGTGCCGGCCAATCGCCTGTCGAAGGCGCAGGCCCGCATACCTCCCGCCCTGCACCTGTACCATCTGAAGCACCATCAGCGACCACATCCACTTCCCTGTCCCAGCACAGCGTCCAAATGTCGTTACCCCAGGCATTTGAGCGCAAGCGAAAATACCCAGCCACCCACCCACAGGCCATAGCACTAACCTCACACCTTTCCAAATTACTGGCCATCGAAATGCTGCCATTTAGGCTTGTGGACACTGAGTCCTTCCGCAGCCTGATGGCAGCAGCTGTCCCTCGGTACGCGGTCCCCAGCCGCCACTACTTTTCCCGGTGTGCCATCCCCGCATTACACCACCGTGTGTCCCGTAACATCACCCGTGCCCTGACCAACGCAGTTACTGGGAAGGTCCACTTAACGACTGACACATGGACAAGTGCTTGTGGCCAGGGACGCTACATTTCCCTGACGGCACACTGGGTGAATGTCGTGGAGGCTGGGAGCGACTCGGACCCTGGGATGGCACGGGTGCTACCCACGCCGAGGATTGCGGGCCCTACCTCCATCAGGGTTTCCGCCAGCACCTACGTTATTGGCTCCTCCTCCTCCGTTTCCACCTCCGAATTCTCTACACGCAGCGCCACTCCCCCATCAGCCAGTAGCTGGAAGCAGTGTAGCACTGCAGTGGGGAAGCGTCAACAGGCCGTGCTGAAGCTGATCTGCCTTGGGGACAAACAGCACACGGCCTCAGAGCTGTTGCAGGGGATTAGTCACCAGACCGAGCAGTGGCTCTCGCCACTCAACCTGCAACCAGGCATGGTTGTGTGTGATAATGGGCGTAACTTGGTGGCGGCTTTGGAGCTCGGCAAGCTCACACACGTACCATGCCTAGCACATGTATTTAATTTAGTGGTTCAGCGATTTCTAAAAACCTACCCCAATGTGCATGATCTCTTGACCAAGGTGCGCCGCGTGTGTGCACATTTCCGTAAGTCATCTACAGCTTCGGCCGGCCTGTTGAAGCTGCAGCAGCGCTTACAATTGCCAGCTCACCGGCTGCTGTGTGACGTGAGCACGCGCTGGAACTCCACCTTCCACATGTTGGCCCGGCTTTGTGAGCAGCAGAGGGCAGTAGTGGAGTACCAGCTGTTACACGGTCGTCGCCTCTCCGTTCAACTTCCTGTAATCAGAAGTGAGGAGTGGGAATGGATGTCAGACCTCTGTGAGGTTTTACGCAATTTTGAGGAATCGACACAGATGGTGAGCGGCGATAACGCTATTATCAGTGTAACCATCCCACTTCTGTGTCTACTGAAACGCTCGCTGCTCACAATTAAAACTGACGCTTTGCATGTGGAAGAGGTGGAAATGCGGGAGGAAGAGCTTACACAAGGTGATAGCCAGAGCACCCTCACTTCGTCTTCTCAGCGACAATTGGAGGAGGCGGAGGAGGAGGAGGAGGAAGACACGGTTGCCTCCGCTACAGAGGGTAGCCATGGAACTTTAGTTCCATCTCTTCAGCGTGGGTGGGCAGAAGAGGAGGAAGAGGATGAGGATATTGAGAGTCATCCTCCTGGTGAGGACAGCGAAATCTTGACTGTTGGTACTCTGGCACACATGGCTGACTTTATGTTAGGCTGCCTTTCCCGTGACCCACGCGTTATACGCATTTTAGACAACACGGATTACTGGGTGTTCACCCTTCTGGACCCCCGCTACAAAGAGAATTTCTCATCTCTCATTCCTCCGGTGGAGAGGACAAGCAAAATGGTGCAATACCAGAAGGTTCTTGTCGAAAAATTGCTCCAAAATTTTCCATCTGACAACGCTGGCGGCAGAGTACGTGCTACCTTGGCCAACCGAGAAGGGGAGAAAAGGGGAGCACACAGCAGTTCCGACAAAGGCAGGGCAACACTCTCCAAGGCTTGGGACACCTTCATGACACCCCGCCAGCACCCTCACCCTGATGCGCAGCCTAGTGTCACAAGGAGGGAAAAGTTTTGGAAGATGGTGAAGGAGTACGTAGCAGACCGTGTCAGCGTCCTCAATGATCCCTCTGTGCCTTACAACTACTGGGTGTCCAAGCTGGACACGTGGTATGAACTGGCACTCTACGCCTTGGAGGTGCTGGCCTGCCCTGCCGCCAGCGTTCTGTCTGAGCGGGTATTTAGTGCTGCTGGTGGCATCATAACAGATAAGCGTATCCGCCTTTCCACCGACAATGCTGATAGGTTGACACTTATAAAAATGAACAAGGCCTGGATTTCCCCTGACTTCTCCACTCCACTGGAGGAAAGCCCCGGGGGAACATAAAGTCACTTTATATATGTTATTTACAATGATGGGAATACTCTGTATTCCCATTCACCCCTTCCACCCAAAAAACGGGTATATGGTTGACTCTTAATCTTCTCATCCTCCTCCTCCTCTTCCATATGCCCTGTGATATAATTTTTATATAGGGCCAGCTCACCAGCGGGCCCTGTTTGACAATTTTTATATAGGTCAGCTCACCATCGGGCCTTCTCATATAATGTTTTATTGGGTCAGCTCTCTAGCGGGCCCTCTCATATAATGTTTTATAGCGTCAGCTCACTAGCGGGCCTTCGCATATAATGTTTAGGATGGTCAGCTCCGCAGCAGACCCTCACCCATAATGTTTTAGATGGTCGGCTCAGCGCACGTTTCCCTCTTAATCATGGCCCCAGTTCAGAAAAATCGAGGAAATTTTTGGGAGAATTTGCCTTTGCGCACGTTTCCCTCTTAATCATGGCCTCAGTTCAGAAAAATCAAGGAAATTTTTGGGAGAATTTGCCTCTGCGCACGTTTCCCTCTTAATCATGGCCTCAGTTCAGAAAAATCGAGGAAATTTTTGGGAGAATTTGCAGATGATATACAATTAAATATACAGCAAATACTGTTTGGTAACAATTTTTCACCTAAAGTCGTTTTTATCTGCCTTTTTGTGTGTTTTACGGTCAGTCTGTAAAAATGGCGTACTACGGGCGAAAGATCGTTCCCAGCAGCGATGTTGGAGTCCAAGATGCATCCAGACATCCTCCCTATGCTGTCCCTGAACCATTTCTGTGGTGCTTCCATCCTTTTCTGCCCTTTTCCTATGGACCAGGCACCCTCCCCTCATCAGAGCAGGGGGTGCCTGGTGTAATGCTCGAGTCCTCCCATTGACTTCAATGGGGCTCGGGTGCTCGGCCGAGCACTCGAGCCTCCGGGGGCGCTCGGTCAGAGCACCCGAACACCCGAGCATTGGGGTGCTCGCTCATCACTAATGAGAATACAATATTCTTTATGCTTCAAATAAAGGAGGCAAAGTCTTATCTTGTGTGTGGCCTTTCTTCATATCAGAAAACAGCTTTATGCATTTTCAGTGAAACAAAATCAATTTCTCTTAAACACACAGGCTTAAAATAATATACACATAAACAAAATGGCTATAGCAGACCATTTTAACAATGTGCTACCCATATATGGCAGACCCTTTGACATTGTTCTACCTCTGTGTGATAGGATAATGTTAGGGCTAGTATGACACCACTTTATTGCTCATGTAAGGGGTAATATAGAGACAAGGCAAGGGTTAATGTTTGGGAGGGTGACTGTGTTTTTGATCTCATGCTCCCTGTTTGTGCTATTTTCCTTTGATCTTCCCATTTCTCACACTATTTAGGTTAGGTTAGGTTCTGTGTCCCAATGCTCATCATGGTAGGTTAGTAGGGTAATTGGATTCCTATGGTAACACCGTGTGTGTGTACCATTCGGTATCCATTTTTGCTCTACTGACAGTTTTACCAGGGACAATTGGATCAAGCCCTTAATACTGCAAACTGCAAGATAATGCATTTAGGACACAGAAACCCATAGGTAAAATACAGACTTAATGGTACTTTGTAGACAAAAACATCAGTGGAAAGAGATATAACGTGAGTTTATTTGAAGGAAAGTAAGCAATTCAATGAAGCAGTGGGAAGAGCTAACAGGATACTAGGTTGTACAGGAATACACATAAACAGCAATAAGACAAATACTAATGCTTCTCTAAGATCACTCATAAGGCTCATCTTGGGCTCAATCCATTTCCCACTGTTAAAAAAAAAAGCCAACTGTAGTTTTACAAGCACAGTAAGCCATCCAATAAACCACGCTGTCAACTGCTAACATGAGATAAAAAAATTAAAATGGATGGTAATATTTCACCAAGAACAATGGAACAGCTCTACCCATCTGTGATTTATTCTTGTGTGTTGAGTGATAACATACAGTAAACCGATACATTTACTGGTAGAAATTTTGCTTCTACTTTTCTTAGCTTACAGCACACAATGAAGGTAAAAAAAACATTGAACAACACAAATCAGGGAACAAACAACTCAAACAACACTTAGAACATTGCATAATGACAGAAAATGCTAAATTAACCACGGAATGATAAAGAAGTACACTGCAAATGTGCATGCCCTATAAAAAGGTACTGTGCAACCAACATTAACCCATCAACCCCTCTGTGTGTGTATAGCAAAATCACAGTGGTCCAGCTCCAGCTTCTGTTTCATGGGGGTTAGTTCACATACTAGATTATGTACTGCTATAATGTCCCGTTCACATGTTCATATGGCTGGTTAGCAAGCATCCCCTCATTCTTAACCCTATGAGTTACAGAGGGGCATACAACCCACTGCGACACAATCCTGTGAGTGCCAGACAGTTATGCAGTGCAGTTTCAACTCCTGTCATTCCTTCCCACAGGCATCCATAGCACGACCCATCATGGAACAGAGGAACATGCATTTTACCCTGGTGAAATGCTGACTCCACTTCCATATTGTGCTCCTCTTGCTGCTCCCTAGTGCTACTGTCTTTTAATACAATCATATGGTGGGACTTGATGAGGGCATATCTATTTCTATACAATGGAACAAAGGAATGACATTACCAATCCCTAATGAGCCATTAAATATATTTAACCTGACACAAAGTTACTGTATCAGAGGTCATCCATACCATGCTGTACAAGATGTTGAGGACCCCCACAACCTCCGTATGTTTTTCAAAACCGAAAGGACATCGTCTGAAATCCACACATTCTTTATTTGGAATCTTGGACAGTCAGGATATGCACCTCCTCCTCACAGTGTAACTGAGAAGGAACCCATCATGAAGATAGTTCAACAGTGATGTTTGAGCAGTTCTTTCGTCCGATCAACATGTGGCTCTTACATATGTTCAGCCAGCCTGGAGTTTGTAATGTAAGATGGTTACCCAACACATATATGTGTGTGATGCAATAAGTGATCCACTGGCATTCCAGGAGTCCTCCAAGACCCATCCACCACCCAAAAGCACACCCCTGATGAACAGACACCCTTGGGGATGCACTATGGTTGCTTTAAAGGATATCTTTGTGTTCCAGACACCGTATATTGTCATGGTTTGCAGAGTGTGATCCCTTTGCCACATGCAACATGATCGTATGTGAAGGAGGTGTACCCTTGTTTTGCAGTGCTACTGTCCCTGTGTGTTAACCGTGATCCTGTTTGTGACCAAACTTCGATTGTGACATGTTTCAGCTATTGTTAAGTATACACAGAAACAGCAAGAAGACAGATACTAATGCTTCTCTACAGATCACTCATAAGGGCTCATCTTGGGCTCTGTCCAATTCCCACTGTTAAAAAAAAAAGCTGAGTGTAGTTTTACAAGCACAGTAAGCCATCAAATAAACCATGCTGTCAATTGCTAACATGAGATAAAAAATTACAATATAATAATAATAATAATAATAATCCTTTATTTATATAGTGCACACAGATTCCGCAGCGCTTTACACTCATATTGGTTCCTGTCCCCATTGGAGCTCACAATCTAAATTCACCTATCAGTATGCTCTTCCCATTTGTGATTCATTCTTGTGTGTTAAGTGATAACATACCCTAAACTGATACATTTACTGGTGGAATTCCTGCTCCTACATTTTTTTAGTGTACAGCATACAACTAAGGTAAAAAAGATGTCAAACAACACAAAGCAGTGAACAAATAACTCAAACAACACCTAGGACATTGCACAATGACATCACATGCAAATTAACCCCTGGAATGCCAAAGAAGTACCCTGTAAATGTGCATGCCCTACAAATAAGTCCTGAACAACAAACTTTAACCCATCAACCGCTGAGGGACAAAGAGTTTACAAATCAACCTCAAACAATCCATGCCACTATACCCTGGCACAACAGGTGTTAACACATACAAACATGTATGTCCACACAACACAAAATGCACACGTGGCAATTGTTAAGCAACCAAGCCTGCCTGTGCAACATCACTATCCAATGGAGAGCCAAGGTGCACTGGTTAACTTCACGACACAAACACCTGACATGTAAACAGCAAGTACAACAAACTAATTCAAACAACAAGAGCCACACCAGCATACACTTACCTGGACAACACACCTTCTCACTGGTCCCTCCATTCCTGATGGCTGCGCCTGGACAAAACCCCACCACTGTCTCAAAGGGACATCCTGCTGTCCTCAAATGTGGCATGTTTACAGTGAGACCACTCAGAGAGAGATTAAGAGCAAAATCTGTGAAGACATCAGAGAAGGGGGCATGCAAAGGCTAAGAAGCTACAGGAAGCCCCAAGCACACCTGCACATCTTCCGCCTGCTGCAGCCACTGATGCTTCGGCTGGTGAACCAGCCAGAAGCCCATCTTCGTCTGATGGACCAGAGCATGCAGCAGTATCTCAGCTGACACAATCAGATCTACCACCTGTGGACCTATGGAGCATCATAGGGAGGACAGATGACCACCAAGACCCAGGATATACTGCACAAGGGTCATGCTCTTCTGAATAGTGGAGGCTGAAGTGAGAGAGTCAACCTCCGACCCTTTCCTTTCTGAAATCATACAAACACAAATTCACAAATCATTTCCTCAAAAATCTTACGTTCCCTCTGATTGCCTTACCATCTCACGTATTATATGTCTCCCATAAACAACATTCACCCCCCGTCAAGACTCCATCTTCCATCATCCTCCCCTGTCATGCAGCTCTGCTATCATGACGTTCATAGACAGATTTTTAAACAGCATGCAAATAATTTCATGCAATCCCACATCATTCTTTCTTCCTCCATCTGTCAGTATGTTTTTTGACCTCTCACACAGCAATGCAACCACTAGCAGCGACATTCACCCTCCAGCAGGAGTCCATCTCCCATCATCCTCCTCCAGCACGCAGCTCCACTAGCATGGTGTCCAAGGGCAGGTTTTCAAAGCAGAAACATTTCATGCAGTCCAGCACTATTCCTTTTGTCTCCTTCTAGCTTTATGATTTCACCCTCCTACTTTTCACACAAGCATGTAACCATTAGCAGCGGCTTTCATCTCCCAGTAGGACTCCAACTCCCATCACCCTCCTCAGCACTAAAATTTTCATGTCCCAGGGTAAAATTAAACACCACAACCAACCAAAGAATCATCCCTAATAAATTCAGCCATATTTTAACCCCTCCAAACCCAGAAAAAAACAACTTAACAAGATGTAACTATTTATTTTACTCCCCCCCCTCACAAGAATCATAGCCCTCAAGGCCATCATCTTTCAACAAATACACCAAAGTGCAGACCCTCCCATCAAAATCTCTCCTAAGTTTTTTTTCCCCTTTCTTTTCTTTCACCTCTCTCTCTCTTTCTTCCCTTATATGCTCCTCTTATCCTTCCACCTTCTCATCCATCTGTCATTACTAGGGATGAGCGAGCACCCCGATGCTCGGGTGCTCGGGTGCTCTGACCGAGCACCCCCTGATGCTCGAGTGCTCGGCCGAGCACCCGAGCCCCATTCAAATGAATGGGAGCACTCGAGCATTAAACCAGGCACCCCCTGCTCTGATGAGCGGAGGGTGCCTGGTCAATGTCCCCCTTCATCTCCGCTATGCCCCTCTTCCACAATGTCCCCCTTCATCTCCTATGCCATAGCGGAGATGAAGGGGGACATTGTGGAAGAGGGGCATAGCGGAGATGAAGGGGGACATTGTGGAAGAGGGGCATAGAGTCTATGCCCCTCTTCCACAATGTCCCCCTTCATCTCCGCTATGCCCCTCTTCCACAATGTCCCCCTTCATCTCCTCTATGGCATAGGAGATGAAGGGGGACATTGTGGAAGAGGGGCATAGCGGAGATGAAGGGGCACATTGTGGAAGACGGGCATAGCGGAGATGAAGGGGGACATTGTGGAAGAGGGGCATAGAGTCTATGCCCCTCTTCCACAATGTCCCCCTTCATCTCCGCAATGCCCCCTTCATCTCCGCAATGCCCCCGTACCTCCATTCCCTGGTGGTCCAGCGGAGCGTCTTCGGATCTGTGCCTCTTCCGGCACAGATCCTCTTCACCCGAACATGTCGGGCGAGCACATGGCGGTACTCGTACGAGTACCGCCATGTGCCGAGCAGAGCGATGCTCGAGCCGATCCGAGCATCGGCCGAGCACGCTCGCTCAACACTAGTCATTACCTTTTACCACCTGAACCTTGCTTTAATGTGTAATCATGCTTTCAGATTTTTTCTCCATCCATCCTTCACCACTTTACTCTGTAAGTATTTTTCTTTTCCTTTCAAATCCAGTCTGCACCTTTCCTGCATGCTCACCCCACTTCCTCGGTAAACCATCCTATGCTCTCAGTTATATATTATTTCTGCTTAAGCACTCTCACCAATAAAGCCTTTTCAAACCTATGTTTATCATCATCTATCCACCTCCCCCAATCTAGGTAAGCTGAAGTCAGCCTATTGGCAGCAAAAAATGGCAGCAAAAAAAAACCAAAAACCTATACCCCTCCTATTCATATGAAGCAGTTTCTCACCTTCACCTTACACCTTAATGGAGACAGAAAGTCTTCCTCCTATACCTTACCTCTTCAGAGGTCAAAGATTTCCCACCCACACTTCACCCCTTCAGAGAGGCTGAAGGTTTCCCAATTTTATCCCACCTCCTAGTAAAGCCAGGGCTCTGCGTCATTTGAGCCCCTCCTCATACTCCCACCCTCTTTTTCTTTCCATTACTCCTAAAGATGGCCCTCTAATTGGCCTTCCTCGTCATTCATTATCCAAGGCTAATTAAACCTAGGAAAAGCCACACTTTATTCTATCCTCAACCATGGTGAAAAAAGTCACAACCACAAATGGGGCTTTTTTATTTTTTGGGGTTTTTCAGGGGTTGCAGATGTGGATGCCCTCACCAACTGTCTGGTGATTCTTGGCTGTCTTAAGGTTGTTGTGGGGGTCACACTTGAGGGGGAGGTGGTTGCAGTTGACCCCCTCATTGACTGTTGTGCTCTTTCCACCTGCAGCCTCTGGAGGTAAGTTTGCTCTCACATATCTATTTGCATTTGGCCAAACAAGTCAATGAGTCAGGTCTGAACTAAGAGTATCTCTGTAGTAAGGATGGCTTGCTGGGATTCTATACTGCTGTAAGTGGCTGTGGTTCTCTCCATTTTGCACTGACACCTCTTGCCTGGGGGTCACATGTGACTCCTCCCTAACCTTCATTCCCCACATTCAGTCACTCATGCAGAATCCGACCTCTTCTCACCCAAGACACTACTAAAACTCTAATCCAAACACTCTGTCATGTCCTGTCTTGACTACTGTACTGTAGCTCACTACTAACTGGCCTTCCTCTTACCCAACTAACCCCACTATAGTCTGTAATGAACTCTGCTGCAAGACTAATCTACCTCACTTATCGCTTCTCTAACACCACTCCCCTTTGCCAATCTCTACACTGGCTCCCTTTAGCTTATAGAATTAAATTCAAATTTCTGGTGCTAACGTACAGAGCCTTACTAACACTGCACCCCCCTATATATCATCTCTCATTTCCAAATATACTCCAACTTGCTATCTTCAATCTGCACACAGTGTTCTCCTCTCTAGGGCTCTAATTACATCCTCCCACTCCCGCCTACAGGACTTCTTCTGTGTTGCAGAAGGCACTTACACCCCATAGCACTTACTCCTTCTGTGTCCAACTTACCATACCTTCCTTTAGACTGTAGGTTCTCATGAGCAGGACACTCTGACCCTTTTGATTTGCATATATACTATTTAATATCTCTGTATGTCCATTCCTTATGGTACAGCGCTGCAGAATAAGTTGGCACTATTTAAATAAAGATTAATAATAATAATAATTTTCCTCCAAAGTTCCTCCAGACTCCCCTAATACAGAGAACAAATGTCCTACCTAAAAGTCACTCTAACCTAAGCTTCTATTCCCCTTTATTTGTCTAGCTTTTCTAGCTCAAAAACGTGCGTTTTTCTCTTCTCACAAACACAGAATGGCATGCTGCGAGACTCTGACACCCTTTTATATGCCTGCAAGAAAAGTAGAGAAAACTTTCATGTGGTGGGGAAAATTTTTCTTCACATTGATTTCAATGCAATGAGCTAGGAGAAAAAAGCGGGAAAACTGCACTTTTTCAGGAAATTATTCACCAAGCAGGAAGTGCCATTATTCACCGGTTTTGGTTTTTGCCCATACCTAATACATTGACATGTGAGCCCTTGGGTGACAGAATGGTATCCAATGCATTGTGTTGCACTGTATGGGAAACCATCCTGCCACTCACTGATTGAACAGCTTGACAAGATCCTGTACATTGATGGCAGTGACCTACAGTGATTTAGCTTTGGTTATTAAATGTATCCAGAAGAGTAGGGACGGCAAGGAGGTATACATATATGTTGAGTATGTATTATGTGAAATAGAAGACACATCTTTTTGAATCCGGGGGTAGTCTTTTGTGGCAACACGGATATTATGAACACCATACCCATTATACACAATCATGTATCATGTGCTTGTTCAGTTGTGTGTTGCGGTTCCCTAATGCTCTGGTGTATTGCCAACCCAAGTTTGCGTGTTTGTTCCTGCATGAAATTTGGGATGCATGTTTGTTCTAGTTCTCTTGGTGTGAGAAATGTGTCCTCCAGCTGCTTGTGTTGCTGTGTTCCTCTGTCAGTATGTGTTTGTGGAGTTGCTTTGCCTGTGTGCGGTACTGTCATTGCTTTCAGTTAGTTGTCATAGTTGTGTCAACAGTGGAGATGTGTGTTTTGAGGTCCTGGGGTTATTGCTCATGCGTCTATGTTTTGGACATGCAATCAGTTTGTCTTAGTTGAACTGTCGAGTGTAGAGCTGTGCAACATGTCCCTGGTATAGTATCTTCATCCTCTGTTAACCCTTTGAGTGCCACGGGGGTACCTAATGCATTGTAGAACAATGCTTTGCTTGTCCTTCTAGCGCTCAGAGAGTTAAGAGCTGACCTAACCGTGGCTACATGTGTAACATTGTTGAAGAACATAACAGATATTTTTATGACAACATGATGGCAATCATAGTTTGAATGCAGTATGTATGTTTGATTAACGGATCACCAAGGGGGTTAAACTTATACATGGACATAATTTGGCCTGCTTACCCCATCACATTTCACATTATCTCCTTGTTTGAACCCTATCAGTTTCTGTGTTGGTGAACTTGGGAAGGTCAATGCTGGCCATGTGTTCAGCTGGCAATATGTTTTGGTATACTAGCTAAAAGACTTTTTGTGGTGGATAGTTATGGACATATTGACTTACCGGGTAACTGGAGGGTGATGTAATCTTCCGTGTCACAGCTACCTTGGACCCCCTGAACAGCAGTTGTGGAGAGCTTAATCTCCTCCCAGGCATTAAAGGTGATTTTCATGGAGGGACCACCTCCAGTGCCTCTCACATGCATGGCCAGGTTTCCCATCTTGTGTTTGACTTTCCTTTTGCAGTCTGTCCAGAGCTTCTTTATGGAGTCAGTCGTGGACTTACATCTGGACACCACGTTCACAATATTGTGGACCTGACACCAGGTGATCTTCTTATGAGCATGAATCCCACTTGCCTTTTCCTTGGTAAATGGGATGTGCTCCCTTTCTATGATTCTCTGCACCAGGGCCATGTTCTTCTCGTGGAAGTACATTGGGTCCAGCAATCTGTCTTCCTCCAAACCAGTCTGGAATATATCAGAACACTGTGAGGTAGTTTGAGGTTCAGGCCCTGCCTATCCCTGGATATGTGCTCCTGCTGCACATCCCCTCCGGGTCCCACTGTAGTGTTGGTCCCTATCCGCTGTGTACCTGACCATTGGTGGGTACCCTCCCACCCACCTGCTGTCCCTCTACTCCTACTTCCTTGACCTGAGATCCACTGGTCTCTTTCATCCTCTCCTGCACCTCTCCCCATCCCCCTGCCTCCACTCCTCTCCTTGCCATCTTCTTCCTATCACTCTCCTAGTTCCCTCACACAGTCACTCATACCAGTCACTCCCAGAGGCACTCGGTCACAATCAGTCTCTTGCAATCCTTTGCACTCATTGAATCACACTGTTTGAAATAAAAATACAATTTTGTTGTGTGTCCAAAAAGAAAAAATCTGTATGTTTAAGTCTGTGTGTATATGCAATGTGTGCAATGTGTGCCAAAGTGTATTATGTGCAATGCTGTCTGCTCCCCACCCCCACTCCAAGTCTACTTGTCTCCACTGTATGCTCCACTCTCTTGCTAAATCTATCCTCCACTCCTGGGCCCTGTGCTGTAGTTCTGAGAACCTCCAAACACAGGCATGGTGTTTCAGCTGTTCTGGAGTATTTATAGATTTATTTGAATGTACTTGTTCCTTTGGTGTACTGTGATTGGCTGTGATTTTGAACTTGTATTGACAATGTTTAGTGTAGCTAGATGAAGTTGAATGTTAGCTTGTTTCCTTTGAGGCTGACATATCTGGTGTTGTTTAGCGAGTGAAATGAATGCACGGTGAGGTAAAACTAGGTGCAATGCATATTATGAAGCTACAAATGTTTGTTTGGCCTACTTTCATTAATCATTCTGATAGACAGCTCATTGCATAACTGCTATATACAGAGTCTTTATGACAAAGAGTAGCAGGATAGACTTAAAGACCATGGTAGAGAGGAGGAAGAGGGTATCATGGTCCCTGTGATTCCCTGTCAATCTGGCTGGGTGTACCTGTGCATTGGAGGAGACTGATTGGCCCGCCCAGGATGTGCCTTTATATACTGGGGTCACGGCATCTGCCGGTTGCCCTTCCGTGGTGTTCCTGATCCTGCGCCTCGTTGCTGTGTTCCTGTGTTTTCTGTGTACCGATCCGGTTTGTCTGACTACTCTCCTGTTCCTGCTCCGTGATTTACCCGGTTCTGGCTGACTATCCTGCTCCGTGATTGACCCGGTTCTGGTTGACGACCCTGCTCCGTGATTGACCCAGTTCTGGCTGACGATCCTGCTCCGTGATTGACCTGGTTCTGGCTGACGACCCTGCTCCATGATTGACCGATTCTGGCTGACGTTCCTGCTTCGTGTTTTGATGTGGTTCCAGTTGTCACTCTGGCTCAGTGTACTGCTCCTGTGTTCCAGTGTGGCTCTGGCCGCTCCCGGCGACATTCTGAACTGTCCTGTGTCGCTCTGATGAATCATCTCTCTATACCGAGCTGTTGCCTGAGGTTGCAGTAGTCTATCCGCTTTCGCTGCTGAGCTGTTTACTCCTATACCAAACCTTCTTTAACCCGTGCTGTGCCTGTTGCCTCCATTTATGAGCCCATCCCATACACTTGCCAAGCCTGTGGTTTTCGTGCGAGCCATTAACCTTCCAGAGCCGGTGCTGTAAGACCTATCTACCTATCACACTTGCAGAGCTGTGTTCGTTCCGGTGCTCGGTACGCACCATGGTAGCGCTGGTTGGCGCTGGTAGCCCTGTCTGCTCTGGCAGTGTGTGTTCTGTGCGGCACCGGAAGGCTGTCCTGGCTCAGGTTTCCAAGTGCTCTAGGAGTTACGTTATCCTCCGCACTACCTAGTGCTCCGGCTCTTGAATAGCTTGTGCAGTGTCGCTCCACTTTGGCACCCTAGGGGTGTTTTGGCTCTATCTCATTGACACACGCAGGGTTACTACCGAGTGTAGGTAAAGGGCGATTCAGGTTCTGGTCTCGTCAGCTCTTGCAGTGCTTTCCTCCGAACATCCCACTGTGGTGGTATTGGCTCAGCTCTGGTCTGTTGGTGCGCTCCATTATACTACCATTGAGAGTGATTCAGTGCAGACACTATACTCCAACTCCTCACCATCAAGAGACTATTATCATATCCTGGGCGTTGGCTAATCAAGGACTAAGTTTGTCCAGTCTCTCCTCTAACCCTGTATGGGATTTTCCTGTCTATATATATTTATGTATATACTGCATTATCCTTACTGGGTCTGTATTATAATTCCCAACTATACCTGTACTGTCCTTTAGAGGCATTGTTCTTTTATTATTCTTTCAAATAAAACTGTGTTTTTACTTTCTACCGTGGTCTGAGTGTCAGAAAACCGTAACAGAGGGAGAGGCATGATAGGATAGCAAATTATCATATATATATATATATATATATATATATATATATATATATATATATCATATATATGGATTCCCGTTCATCAAGGAAGCATTTTTCAGAAAAAGAGGAATACTAGTGAGTATGAACACAGATGGTGGAAAGTT
The DNA here is from genome assembly GCA_037306005.1 of Rhinophrynus dorsalis. Lineage (NCBI taxonomy): Eukaryota > Metazoa > Chordata > Amphibia > Anura > Rhinophrynidae > Rhinophrynus > Rhinophrynus dorsalis. Next base: position 136,270,157 of record CM074718.1, read on the forward strand.
CAGAAATAAATGGTATATGTATAACTAAATGGAAAGGGTAATAGAGTCACGAAGCAGCCTCCCAGCAGAAGTGGAAGGGACTAATGTACAGTAATTCAAAATGTCTGGGATAGATATTTCTATTCTAAAATGTGTATAAGAAATTATATAGCAAAATGGTATGACTGGATAGGCCATTTGGTTCTTATCTGTCAACAACAAACAAATCTGTTTCTATAAATGTATTAAACCTTTTCCATTACAAAACAAATATTTATGACAGCAATAAAAGTTCAATCAAGTATATACTGAAACAATTTTATCCTGCAATGTTTATTAAAATGTGTCTTTCAGTCTGCATGTGTACAGATTATAGAATCAACAGTGTGCCTTTATCTTTTTCTGAAGTATGCCAATATTTTCTGTTTTTATGTAGTCCAGTCAATAATTTCTTAGCAACCAGCAGGAAGTGATATTACACCAGCAGACTGAACACAGTCACCAGTGATCCAGCAGGGTTTTAAATAACAATGTGAAGAAATAAAAAAATGTCACAGCAAGAATTTTTGTCTTTTCTTAAATTAATGACATACATACTAAGCCACACACTGTGCCACCTTTCTAACCCCGATTTCAAAGAAAGTTGCAAAATTCATCATAAGCACCTTAAAGCTTGCCAGTGCCACATTGTAGTTAAGGCAGAGTCTACAGATTTCAAACACATTACAAAGGAAAGGAAGGTGTACATTTTCTGTTTTCCAGATTACCTTTACAACATTGAATACAAAATAAAAAGAGTTGTAAATGGAAATACGTTTTACCCCTGATGTGCAGCATATTAAATATGTAAATTATTTGGTTTATCCATATTTTATAGTGTCATCTAGTACATACAGAGATTAAAGCAACTTCCCCAATCCAGTATATGACCTGATTTGGCCAATACTGAAAAAGCTGGTTCCAACTGAATTTATTTTGACCATATATGTATGGAAGAAGAGTAATGGAGACATACCCATCCAACCATTCTGACTTAGTAACAGTATAAGCTGTAAAATCACAGTATGAGATGTAGCAACCCTTGATCATAGAATCGTGTAGTAATTTCTTTTATTAACAGGATTTGGCTTGGTCAGTACCTGAATGACAGACCAGCTAAAATACTAAGTGCTGCAGTTTAAATATCTGCCAACCTGTACTGGACCAGCATTGGAGATTATAGTCCTATAGGCCTTCATGTTGCAGTGGATTAACAATGGTTGCAACTTAGTTTATTTGCATAAAAACACACACACACTCTCTTCCTAACACATATTGAGGTCTTGCATCTCTATGAGCAGCAGGACTGTGAGGTGGGTAATGCTTTAGATACTTGTTTGAATATGTGAATCAATTTTACAAAGAAGTCAGAGCTTTTCTCTTTTTAACTGCAAAAGTGTTAGGCAAGTGTGAAAAAATGCTGTAAAGTAATGCTTTCAAAAATAGACGTAGTAACATAGTAAATTAGGTTGAATAAAGACACACCCATCAAGTTCAACCTTCTCCTCATACCCCAGTGACTGAGAATTTTATAGCTTTCGTGCTACCTATTAAGTTAGTCTTTATCAGACCTTCCTGATCTGCCTACTAAAAAAATAGTATAGCTCTGTATGTTCCCTTTTGAAAGAAATGTATCTAATCTTCTCTTAAATGTATCCATTGTATCTGCCATAACCACCTCCTTTGGCAAGGAATTCCACAATTTAACAGATCTTACTGTAAAAAAAACCCTTCTTCTTATGAAGTCTAAACCTCCTTTCCTCTAATCTCAAGGGGTGTTCCCTGGGCACCTGATCAGGCCTTGTATTGACCTCTCATATACTTGTACAATGGGATAAGGTCTCCTCTTAGACGTATTTTCTCTAGAGTAAATAAAGCAAGTTTGTTTAGTCGTTCCTCATACGTCAAGTCCTCCATTCCCTTAATCAATTTTGTTGCTCTTCACTGTACCCTCTCTAGTTCTAGTATACCCTTTTTCAGAACTGGTGCCCAAAACTGCACTGCATACTCAAGGTGAGGTCTTACCAATGATTTGTATAATGGTAAAATAATGTTATCCACTCTTGCTTCAATACCTCTTTTAAAGCAAGACAGGATTTTGTTTGCCTTTGCTACTGCTTTTTGACACTGGTCACTGTTTCCAAGTTTGTAGTTGACAAGGATACCCAGGTCTTTCTCTAGCAATGAGACCTCTAAAATGATTCCAATAAGTTCATGAGTAGCCTTGGGATTATTTCCTCCCAAATGCATGACTTTACACTTCCCCATATTAAACTTCATATTCCATTTGTTTGCCCAATCTGACATTGTATGTATGTCCCTCTGTAGAGAGAAAATATACTGTTCTGAATTAATTACCTTGCATAATTTAGTGTCATCTGCAAATATTGATATTTTGCTTTCTATATATATTTTCAGGTAATTTATAAACATGTTAAAAAGCAGCGGACCTAATACTGAACCCTGAGGTACTCTACTCTCCACTTTAACTGTATTGGAGAATTTTCCATTTACAACCACACACTGTTCCCCATCCTTCAACCAGTTTTGTATTCAATTGCAAAGGTTATCTCCTAGCCCCAATTTCCTTATTTTATACACCAGCCTTCTGTGTGGCACTGTATCAGATGCCTTTGCAAAGTGTAGATATACTACATCTACTGCCTTGCCATTATCAAGGTTGCTGCTTTCTTCCTCCTAGAAGCTGAACAGATTAGTTTGGCATGATCTATTCTTCATAAAACCATGTTGATTCATGCTAATGATCTTATTTTGTGTTGTAATCCTGAATATAGTCCCTTACTGTCCCTTCTAGCAGTTTTCCCACTACAGAGGTCAAACTCACAGGTCTATAATTCCCAGGTTCTGTTTTAGTTCCCTTCTTAAATAGAGGCACTACGCTGGCTCTTCACCAATCCTGTGGCACTGAGCCTGTGGTGATAGAATATTTAAAGAGTAAATATAGGTGTTTTGCTAACACTGCACTAAGTTCCTGAAGAACCCTTGGATGTATACCATCAGGACCCAGTGCTTTGTCAGTCTTAATTTTGATCAGTCTTCCCACAACATCTTCTTGAGTTAACCGAATATCTGATAATCGTATTGTTAATGTTAATAGTTTATAATTATCAATTAACAAAATTAATATTGAGTGAACAGAAGAAAAATGTAAATCAAATCAATAATTGGTGTGACCACTCTTTGCCTTCAAAACAGCATCAGTTCTTCTAGGTACATTTGCACAAAGTCAAGGATTTTGTAGGCATATAGTTGTAGGTTGAAACACAATCAATAACTGAAACAGAAATAGCTGTGTAGGAGGACTAAAACTGGGTAAGGAACAGACAAACTCAACAAACAAGATGAGCTTTCTGAAGACAAATTAATGTCAAAAGTCATACACCATGGCAAGACTGAGCACAGCAACATGGCAGAGGGTAGTTATAGTACATTAGCAAGGTCTCCCCCAGGCATAAATTTCAAGGCCGACAGGGGTTTCCAGATGTGCTGTCCAAGCTCATTTGAAGAAGAACAAAAAAACAATGTTGAGGACCATAGAAGCAGTGGTCGGCCAAGGAAACTTAGTGCAGCAGATGAAAGACACATCACACTTACTTCCCTTCCCAATCCAGTAGTGCCATCAGCTCAGAATTGGCAGAAAACAATGGGATCCTGGTACATCCATCTACTGTCTGGAGAAGTCTGGTCACAAGTGGTCTTCATGGAAGACTTGCGGCCAAAAAGCCATACCTCCGATATGGAAATAAGGCCAATTGTTATGGTTTTCAGACACTCAGACAGAGGGTTAGAATAAAATACAATTTTATTAGAGCAAAAAACAATAACAAGCTTGCCCCCTAGGGGTAGTACTGAAAATAGCAGAATATGGACTGCAATGCCAGGTACAGAACAGGGAATATATCTCTAGTACAGATATGGAGCAGGCAAAACGGTGACTGAAGACAAATGGTTAATTACAAGGGTAATCAGTCTCAAATGTGGTGTTAGGCACGCCCTTGGTGAACAAGACTGCAGTAGGTGGTAGATCATACAACACCTTAAGTCCATTCAATGTGTAACGCTGTAGATAAGAGCTGCGACTTGAGACTGAAGCTGCAGTGTAATTGTTTGGTAGCCCCCACGGGCGTAAATGGAGACCAACAGTATTGGGATCGTTTGAGCCAATAGCCCCTAAGGGCGTAACGGAGACCAACAGTATTGGAATTGCTTGAGCCAATAGCCCCCACGGGCGTAACGGAGACCAACAGTGTCCTGATAGCTTGAGCCAATATCCCCCACGGGCGTAACGGAAACCAACAGTATCGTGATAGCTTGAGTTAATAGCCCCCACAGGCATAACGGAGACCAACAATACCGTGATAGCTTGAGTCAATAGCCCCCACGGGTGTCTACCGGAGACCAGCAGTAGTGGAATCGCTTGAGCCAAAAGCCTCACAGGCATAACGGAGACCATCGGTTGCTACACTGCTTGCCAATAGCCCACGGGCGTAACGGGAACTACTGCTCTGCAGGTGTAAAGAGCCGCCGACTACCGAGACCCACAACGCAGCCGACTCACAGAAGCAGAGTATCTGGCTAAGGCTTAGCAATGATTAAAGTGGCAGTGAGGTAGAAGGAAGCAACACAAGTGATCAAGGCTCACAGTAGCGACACAGCACAGCAAGTGTCAATAGACTCAGCTATACTTCACAATAAAATGAATATGGAAGGCTCAGCTCAGGAAACACGGCTCAGCAATGGTTAACCCAGGAAATACAGGAGGCTCAGATCACACACTGCAGCGATCAGAATGTCGCCGAGGCGACAACAGGAGCTGTAGACTGGAGTGGCAGAATCCGGAACAAGTCCAGGAGCAAGTAGTCGGCCAGGCCGGGTCAGGACACGTAGGAGATTCGCAGACAAGCCGGATCAGCAAATGAGCAGGAACGACAGCCAGGCCGGGTCGGATCACGGAGAAGATTCGCAGACAAGCCAGATCAGCAACATGCAGGAAGTCAGCCAGGCCAGGTCGGATCACGGAACAGGAACACAGGAGCATAGTTGATACAGGCCAAGTCGGTACACAGGAGATCAGGAACAGTGGAACACAGCAACAGCAATACTGGCTCAGAAACACCATGAAAGGACACCCGACAGGTGCCAATGGCCAGAATAAAACAGGTCACCAGGGGCGGGCCAACACAGCTCAACCAATCAGGGAGCAGCACAACTGAGAGTGACAGAAAAGGATCACGGGGACCGTGATACCAATCGACTCAACTATGTACAAAAACACAGGAACTGGGATGCAGGTGCTTTGGACTGATGAGTCAAACTTTAAATATTTGGCTGTAGTAGAAGGCAGTTTGTTCACCGAAGGACTAGAGAGCAGTTGTCTGCAGGCAACAGTGAAGCATGGTGGAGATTCCTTGCAAGTTTGGGGCTGCACCTCTGCAAATGGAGTTGGGGATTTGGTCAGAATTAAAGGTCTCTTCAATTATGAGAAGTACAGGCAAATACTTATCCATCATGCAATACCATCAGGGAGGCATGGACTGGCCCCAAATGTATTCTGCAGCATGACAAAGACCCCAAACATTCAACCAAAGTCATTAATAACTATCTTCAGCGTAAAAAAAACAGGGAGACCTGAAAGTGATGGTATGGCCCCCACAGAGCCCTGATTTCAACATCATTGAGTTGGTCTGGGATTACATGTAGAGATAGAAGCAAGTGAGGCTGCCTAAATCCATAGAAGAACTGTGGTTAGTTCTCGAAGATGTTTGGAACAACCTACCTGCTGAGTTCCTTAACAAACTGTGTGCAAGTGTGCCTAAAAGAATTGATGCTGTTTTGAAGGCAAAGGGTGGTCACTAGGGATGGGTGAAAAATTTTGCCTCAAACTGAAATCAGCTAATAATGGCACTTCCCGCTTTGCGAATAATTTCCTGCGAAAAGCACAGATTTTTCACTTTTTTCACCTAGCTCATTCCATTGAAATCAATGAGAACACTGAATTTACGCACAACACATTACAAATATTTGTTTTGGGGGGAGTTGTTGACTGGTATTGAGTGAACAGTTAATAAAAAAAATAAAGAAAGAAAATAAAAAAGAAATGTGTATGTAAAATAATAGGAACCCCCTAACATAAGCTGCCACTGGCGTGGACTGAGTATTTTGACCTTGAGGAAACATAGACTTATTAGAGGCACAAGCCCTGAAGAAACATTTATTTGTTGGACTTAAGCTTGTTAGAAATAAACACCCAAAAATAGTTTATTAGGACTATGTTCTTATTTTGTATTTATTTATTTTTTAAGCACAAGCAGGTCATGTTGGCCAGTGGCCATTGTCAAATTTCCTCCTGAGTCCATAACTGCAGAATTTGCAACTGCTGTTCTTGCTTCTTCTGCTGCAAGAACAGCAACAATAGTAGTAACATGGGTGATGAGTGATGAAGGTTCCACTTGCCACAACTAGCTCCAGTGATGCACCTGAGGCAGTAGCAGCACAATAAGTAGACCCCAATCTATGTGGAGAAAAGAAGAAGTTGGCCAATAATTCTTCTCCACCTGCTGCTCCTCCAAAACCATTGGTGTGTTTCCCTTGAGAGCAGGAACTGTGGCTCTCATCAGCAGCTGCAATGTGCACAGTGAGTGTGGTAAATAACATCTGGGGGGCACAACTGTATCCAAACACCATGACACCAGAAACTAAGCTGTCACTATAACCCTTGTTCAGAACCCGCTAAGGACACATTATAACTTGCTGACAGTTTAACCCTTTAAGTGCCAGAGGGGTACGGAATGCATTGCTTTGTATTGCATTCTGTACCCCTCTGGCACTCAAAGGGTTAATAATAATGATGAACCCTCCCTGCCAGCATTTTAGCATCTTCTGTGGGATGGAATCTTCTCAGATGCAGCTTAATGCCCTGGTTGCGATTCTCCAGTACCACACTGCCACGTGTGGTCAGTGCACCACACAGTGTGCAATGGGTGGACATGAACTGCCACATCCTAACATAAACAGAGTGGCTATCATTTGGTGGTGGAAGTAACAATGAAGGAGGTGGATTGGTAGAAGAAGTAATTACCCTAGAATGTGATTGTGATGGCGAGCTAGTTGTTTCACTCATCATGGAACTTCTAGTCTCTGCCTGGGTTTCTCTACTCTTCTTCCTCTTTGATCCTTGCCTCACCTCTTGTTGCCTTTCTGGAGAGTCAGGGGGTACAGCAACAGAGGTGCTTGATTTCTGTGGTTGGTTTTTGGCTTTAACATGTTTGACATAAATACCATGGTGTCTGTATTTCATGTGTGATATCATGGCTCTTGTGCCAAGGTGTGTTCCCTCCGTTCCTTTTCTCACTGACTTGTCACAAATTGTGCACAGTGCCATTGGTGATGACTGCACTGTGCCTGCCCCAAGAGAAAAATAGTCCCACACCTATGACTTCAGAAGGGAGGGAACAGATGGAGAAAAATGACCTCTTTCTTCTTGTCCTCCACATTACCCTTCACTGTCTGTGGCAGCAGATAATGTTGCTGCTGCTGCCTCAGATTCAGCACTGTAACTAGGACCAGGAGTATTGCTGGCACTGGCAAGTGGAACCTGTCTTAGTCCTGCATTACTTGTTGACCCCATTCCTACTGTGTCCACGGTGGTCTGTGGCACACCAGCTTGCCCCTCGGCATCCCCCTGCCCTTGCATTTCAACATCAGCAGGAATTAGAGCAGCTGCAAATTCCTCAAATTCCAAAATCTTACTGCTAGTGGTGGTGGTGAAGCCAGTCCTCATCCCTGTATCCCATTCCTTTTCAGTCTCTGCTAAAAAGGCCATCAATGTCTCTTCCACCACAGCTTCTCCAGAATCATCATCACCACCACCACTACTATTCTCTACATGCTGCTGCTTTATTACAGACATCTCTCTGATGCTTGGAGGAGGTGATGTGCAATTTGACTGTCATGGATTCAATGAGAATGGACCAGTACTTAGGTAACACAATCTTTATTTAGCAATAAGACAGGACAATGAAATCAGCACAGAATACAGGCCAAGAGAGGACTTCAGGATGGATCAAACAGGTACTATGGTACTGACGGAATTCAGCAGCAGAGAAACAGAGACTCAGGTCCGCACCTGGGGACTCACTACAGGTACTCGCCTGTACAGACAACGGATCAGCGACACAATGCGCACGGAGGATATTCAGGTTCACACCTGTACAGACCATGAACCAGTAAGATCAGCTGCGCCACAGGTCCGCACCTGGAGGCTGCAGAAGTCCAATGGCTAGAGGAAGACACCAAGCTCCAAGGACACTCCTAGGTTATCCCCTGAAGCGTTTGTATGCTGGTTGAGCAGTTGACAATCCCAGGCTATGTCAAGGTGGTAGACACTAGGAGCAGATACGGAAAGCTTGGTCAACTAGAGCCACAGGTTCGCACCAGATTGGATGTCAGACAGGCCAAGGGGTCATACACGGAGCAGGTAGTCAGACAGAGCCACAGGTCAACACCAGAACGGATAGTCAGTCAAGCCAGGGGTCATACACGGTAAGGTTCGTCAACTGGAGCCGCAGGTTTGCACCAGATTGGATGCCAGACAGGCCAAGGGTCATACACAGAGCGGGTAGTTGGACAGAGCCACAGGTCAACACCAGAACGGATAGTCAGCCAAACCTGATTGCACACAGAGCCCAATGTAACAATTGTACTGGAACACAACGAACGGGCAACTGAAGTGGTGTCCAGGCAGTTTTTAAATCAGATGCTCCACCCCATGAGGTGGAGCACAATGAGTGCCTGTCACTTTAAGAACCAGGTCGCGACATCCTCAGGGAATCCCTGAGACGCGCGCCTGGTACAGATGCGGCCGGAGCCGCCAGAGGGCGCAACGAGGAGGATGGTCGTCTGGACGGACGCCAGAGCGCACTGGTTTACCCTCGACGTGAGCCGCACAACCCGGCAGCTACACGAACGCCAGAAGGTAAGAGGCGCTTACAGTCACAGAGGGTCCCCTTATGTCACATTTGGCATTACTTTTTTACCTGAAGAAGGCAGAATGACAGCAGTAGCAGCAGGCATAGGCAGTTGATCTTTGCTCCTGCTGGTGATGGTGGCATTAATTCTGTGCCTGCTCCCCAACACCAGTTCTGGCCTCTTAGTCTTCAGGAACCTGTTTCACTTGGACATGTTAGTGAAGGGAAGAGGACTCTCAGGGTCAGAGGAATGGTGTGGGCTACCTTGATCACTAGTCTGGACGCTCTCAAATGTTTACCCTACCACTCTGGCTGCGTCACCATTACTGCTACTACTATTAACACCAACCACATCAAGTTCAGCCGCAGAGTCTTCCTCCTCACAGTCACTAGTAATATGAGAATATTGATTACCACCTCCTTCGCTCCTAATGCTAAAAAGCTGCTAGACCATCTTAATAGTAGTAGCACTAGCACTGGCAGGACTGCTTGGGGATGGCAAGTGTGCCTTAGGATCCCTTGCTGTCACACTTGGCATCATCTTCTCTTTCCCCCCTCCTGAGTATTACAAGACACACTGGCAGTAGGTTCAGCACTGGTAACAGGCACAGCACTGATGGCAATAGGGGCAGCATGTCTGACAGCAGGCACAGCACTAGTGGCAGCAGAGGCAGCATGTCTGACAGCAGACACAGTACTGGTGGTAGCAGGTTCAGCACTGGCAGCAGGAACAGCATTGGTGACAGCAGGGGCAGCACTGGCAGGAGGCACAACATGGTGGCAGCAGGGGCAGCACATCGGACAGCAGACACAGTACTGGTGGCTGCAGGTTCAGCACTGGCAGCAGTCACAGCACTGGTGGCAGCAGGGGCAGCACGTTTGACAACAGACACAGCAATGGTGGTAGTCTTAGAATGGGCAAAACATCTGACAGCAGGCACAGCACTAGTGGCAGCAGGGGCAGCAAGTCTGGCGTCAGGTACAGAAATGGTGGCAGCAGGTGCAGCAATGGTGGCAGCAGGGGCAGCACGTCTTGCAGCAGGCACAGGCAGATGACCTGTCCTGCTCTCACTAATACTACCCTTCTCTGCCTCCCTTGCCATTAATTTCCCCATGATCCCTAGGGTGATTTTGGGAGACTGGACATCATTGGTTCCTCCTTTTACTATTTTTAAGCCTTCTCATAGTGATAGCAGTCACTATGAGCCTCTCTTGCCCCAGTTTTTCAAAACAATAACAGCATCTACCTCGCTCTGTAGCTGCATTTATTGTGTTTCACTTCCTTGAATATGTCACGTTTTTATAGCGAAAAGGCAAAAACAAGGTAAATCAATGGATGGAAAGTTTCTAACCATTGAAAAATTAGTGGGGAATTTTGGCCAGTGGGTGAAAAACATGTTATTGTCTGCTTTTTCACAGAAAAATCTGCTTTTAAAATCTGTTTTAAAAGTAGATTTTCCTGTGAAAAAGCAGCTAATAACCTGGTTTTTGCGGGATTTCCAGCAGGAACATGACAACAACTTTCGCCCACCCCTAGTGGTCACACCAAATATTGATTTGATTTAGATTTTTTATATATATAGGCATATATCCAAACAATTTTGATAAAAAGTAGAAACTGTCATAAACTGTAATATGGTTTTGCCATACACACATATGTGTGTATATGGGTGTATATATATATATATATATACATGCAAATTAAAGGACAGAGATTTCAACATGGAAAAAATCTGCCATGGTATATAGCAATATAGCAGGATCTATAGGACAGTATCATACCCAGAGTGTAACCTCTTTCGTCTCACAAGCGTCATGCCAAACAAAAACTATCATGAAGCACACCATACTGATCCTGCCCATATGACAATACACCCATGAAGAACCAGGGAATTCCTCTCTGAACTATAGATGTAGCCCCAAATATATGTTTTGGCCTTCTTGCATCTCATCATTAAAGTGCAGCTGTTCTTTCCAGGCACTTGTGAGCAACGGATTCAAGTATGGATACGTTCCAATAGGGTCAGCTGTATGCCCTGGAAGGCTTGTTCCTAGCTGATCATCTCTTAATATTGAATTACATATTCAAATTACTTTTAGGCTTATATGCATACCTGGTAACATTTGAAATTAGCTCACCATGAGATCTTTGAAATATTAACCCTTAACACTCCTAAGAAAGTAGATTCTAGGTGCTGTGTCAGTGTTTGCTGTAACCCAGAGGTGATTCAGTTAGACCTAAAGGAACATTTATAGTTCTGAGATATCACTTCTTAAACACTCACAAGACCAGCAGGACTTTTCCTTCTGCATTCCTGGTACAAATTTCATTAATTTAGACACTAAATAATTAGTAAATTGGTGCAAACCAGATAGCAGGAAACATTGGTCTCTCTCACCCTGAGAATTTGGCCTTTCACCTTGAATCCCTGAGATTTGGGTCAAAATCCTGGGTCTTATGATCAAACCTTGAGAGTTAACAAGTAAGTTTATATGGTTATGGGGAATCCAGACATGAACTCCTTGCTCTCAGGTGCTTAGAGTTACATTTAGCAACCACAAATATATTCTGTTGCAGGTCTCTTCTGTCCTAATATAACATACTAGCAACAGTAGCATGGCGTTGCCCATGTGGTAAGACACATATACGTACACACAATAACCAGGGTAATGCTTGCATCTAAGAATTGTTATTCTGGTTGCTGCTAGCCATGAAAAGCATGGTAAAAACACTCACTTATATATGAATGAATCATCAATAAATGTAGGTACTAAGTCATTGTGCAACTTGGTTTATGCTGCTAATTTATTAGACTACTGCAAGAATTATAACTTAATATGACCTGGAACTGTAAAAGGGTAATTAGTCATATCTGACTTAGGCTGGACACTGTGATTTTGGTATTGTCAATTTTCATCTTCATTATCGTCTAGACATAGTGGTGAAAAAGAAAGTATATTGAATGGTATCCAAGCATAACATGCTTGCCTAATATTTTTCTTATTAATTTACTGAGCAAATTAACCTATTTATCTTTGCAATTTCTCCCCCCAGATTTATTTATGGGTTAACTCATTTTTATTAAAATGTTAAATATGTCTGTAGTGACCAAGGTTGTCTATGGTTGAAAGTTTACCTTAGTATAGAGAATATTAATTAATCTTTAGATATTAAGTGTCAAGATTCAAGGAACATTATATTGTGCACAGTTGGATGCATTGTTTATCTCAACTAGGTTGTTATAGAATACTGACAGATTTGTTTTGTAAATGCATTCTTCAAGGACTTTTGTTGAAGATAAATGTACTAAATTGCCCAGTATTTAACTTTCCAAAGCTGATCATCTGGATAGCAGGACATGCTTTTAAAAAATGGAACCTAGCAGTTGAATGGTCTAGAATGGAATTATATTCCTGAGCGGAGCTGATATTAAACAATACTTTGACAATTGTATGAAAGGCAAAATATTTTGCAAGAATTCATATGATTATCTGTGCTCTGACCAAAAAGGAAAATTACTGTTCATTCTTTCAACACCAGGATAACACTAGTATCTTTATTTTTTCAAAGTTACTATCTTGTTGACTAAGATTTTTTTAATAATCTAATGGTTTAAAGCAAAAAAACCCCCCCAAAAAACAGATGTGTGCTAATATTATCAACCCTGTGGCAGATTATCATATATCAAAAGAAATATGGGATACTGTATGGTAAATTGTTTCCTTGATATTTAAAAAGTCCAACAAAATGGAGAAAATATTTACTGCCCTATGACAAATTACTTTCAATTTAATACTTTTAAGGACAATAATATAAGGTATGAAGTGTGTAAACTGCATAACTGTCACGCATGCAGTCTGGTCCTAGAAGCTAGGGAACTCAGTACCCAGTTGGGGTCCCTAAAAAGGGAACAAAGCAAACAGACCAATTCAAATAAAACAGGCCTTGCAGGTAAACCCGCTAATACTTACTGTGTCCATATGAGCGGGGAGCGATAAGCCAGGGTAAGACAATTGGACCACAATTGGAGTGAGAATGAAGGTAGAGTCAGAAGTAGTCGAGGTCAGAGGGAGAGGATTTAGAAACAGGGAAGAGACACAGAACAAAGTCAGGTGTAGCCAAGGTCAGACGGGAGAAGAATCAAAATCAGGGATGAGACGAAGCAGATACAGACATAGCCAAGGTCAGAAATACAGAGAATCATTAAAGGAGTAGGAGAATAAGAGGAGTAAAATATAAGCCAGGATCAAATCACCAGAGGAAGTCATAAACTAAGCCAAAGCTGATCTCAGGAACCAGAAAACAGAAACTAGTTCGATAACCAGGCACTGATGTCTGGAACAAGCAAGTATAAAAGGGGACAGACGTCAATCGGAGAGGAGGAAGGAATGAGCCAGGAAAGGGAAAGAGAGGAATCAATCAAAAATAGGTAAAAGGAAAAATACAAAAATGGCGGTAGGCCCGACTCTACCCTCCTCTTAAAAGGAGACCTCAGGGAAGTTTAGGCTTAAGAGGATATAGTTCATGGAAGGTTTTAGTTAGATTGGGGGAGTGTACATCCCTAGCAGGAACCCAGGATCTATCCTTGGGACCATAGCCTTTCCACTCAATATGATATTGAACAGTGACAGATTCTTCTAGAGTCCAGAATTTGGTTGACTTTGAATTCTGGTTTTCCATTGATAAGGATTGGGGAAGGAGTGGGAGGTGGAGAAAAAAAACTGATTAGTAACCGCAACTTTGAGAAAGAAACATAAAATAAATTTTGAATTTTCCAAGTAGCAGGCAAAGCCAATGAAAAAGTAACTGGTGTAATTCTTTGATTGATTTTGTATGGACCAATGAATCTAGGTCCAAATTTGAGGGAAGGCATTCTAAATCAAAGTTTTTTTTGTAGTTAGCTGGATGAAAAGCTGTTCCAGGATTTCTGGAATGGTAAGCTGCTAGTTTTTGTCTAGCTACTGCTTTAGATAAAGTAGAATGAATGGAGGTCCATAGTGGCTGCAATATTCGCAGCTTGAGCTCCTGATGGGAAACCCCAAGGAAGAGTATGGGGGTTATACCCCATGTTGGCAAAAAATGGAGAACATTGTAATGAATCATGAAATTAGTTATTAAAAGCAAATTCTGCAAATGGAAATAAGTCTGACCAATTAGACTGGTCTGGTATCATGAATTGTCGTAGGATTGGCCATTGGATTGTGGGTGATAGGCAGTGGAAAAATGCAAAGTTATGCCTAATCTAGTACAAAAGGCACGCCAAAACTGAGAAATAAACTGTGAGCCTCAACCTGAGACTATATGGGAAGGGGTGCCATGTAGGGTATAAAATTTCTTTAAGACAAATTGTGGATAGATCTGGGGCTGACGGGGTTAACAAGGGGAACAAACTGATCCTGCCTAGAAAAATGATCTACGACTACAAGAATATAGTTGTATGTCCCTTAGAGAAAGGCAATTCCACAATAAAATCCACGGCCAGATGTGTCCACGGGGAGGTCAGAATGGGTAAAGGGTGGAGAAGTCCTGTAGGTTTTTGATGAGACGTTTTATGACAAGCACATTTGGAACAAGATGAAACAAGTGAGTGGACATCTTTATGAAGGTTGGGCCACCAGAACTGACGTCCACTAAGTTTTGAGTCATTTTCACCCCTGGATGTCCAGACATGGGAGAATGATGGCACCAATGTAAAATTTCTAGGCGGAATCTTGTGGGAACAAAAGGGGTATTAACAGGTTGATTCTTAGCTGGTGGACCCTGAAGGTGTTGAATTTTTTCCATGGTCTTGTAGAAAAGAGAAGTTAGAATGCAGCCTGGGGGTAGAATAGGAGGAGTAGGCAAAGGGCTAGGTTCAAATTGTCGGGATAGAGAATCAGCCTTCATTTTTTAACCTGGGCGGTAGGAGATGAGAAAATGAAATCTGGTAAAAAATAATGCCCAACGGGCTTGACGGGGGTTGAGGCATTTGGGATTCTAAAACCTGTAAGTTCTTATGAACTGGTAAGGTAGATCCTGTCTCCAGTCTTCTAATGCCATTTTTATAGTGAACAGTTCTCGGTTTCATACGTCGTAGTTTTGTTCTGCATTAGAGAAGCGTTTAGAAAAGAAAGAACAGGGGTGCTTCTTTCCAGAGTCTGGGTTTCTTTGGGAGATGATGGCTCCTGCTGCTTGATCGAAGGCATCTACTTTGATTACAAGTTGTGTTGAAGGCTCCAGAAATCAAAGTATAGGGTCTGTAGTAAATGTATGTTTAAGAAGATCAAATGCTTGAAGGGCCTCCACATGGCAATTTCAAGGAACTGCTCCTTCTTTAGTCAAGACGGTTATAGGGGTGATGTAGCTAGAAAAATGTTGGATACATTTTCAATAATAATTAGCAAATCCTATGAAACGTTGGGTTGCTTTAATATCTTGAGGTAATGTCCACTGTGTAACCACCTTGTCTTGTGTTGGATCCATCTTCAAGCCTGTAGCAGAGACTATGTATCCTGGGAAGATAAGACAGTGCTTTTCAAATTCAGATTTAACAATTTTGACAAAGAGAGAGTTGCCTTGGAGTCTCTGTAGTACTTTACTGACTTTTAGTCAATGAGTAGTCAGATCAGGAGAAAAAATTAAAATATAATCTAAATAGATGACCACATGGGATAATAGCATGTCTCTGAATATGTTGTTATGGAATCCTTGAAAGACAGCTGGAGTATTACAAAGACCGAAGGGCATCACGAGATATTCATAATGCCCATATTTTGTATTGAATACCGTCCTCCTTTTGTTCCCAGATTTTATTCTGTTTAGGTTGTAGGCTCCTCTAAGATCAATCTGGTAAAAACGAAAGCGCCTCTCAGTTGATGAAGTAACTCGGCAATCAAAGGAAGCGGATAGCTTTTCTTTATAGTTATCTTATTTAATCTTCTATAGTCAGTACAGAAGGATAGCACCCAAAGTAAATGAACTCAAATGGCAGTAGTTATAGAACGAGTGAAGGGAACTCAGTACCCAGTTGGGGTCCCTAGTAAGGGAACAAGGCAAATAGACCAGTTCAAATAAAACAGGCCTTACGGGTAAACCCACTAGTACTTACATTGTCCACACGAGTGGGGAGTGAAAAGCCAGGGTACGACAGGCCAAGGTCACCGGGGGCGGATACCATAATCTGACCAAGAATTAAGGCAGAGTCAGATGTAGCCGAGGTCAGAGGGAGTAGATACAGCAACGGGGATGATACACAGAACAAAGTCAGGCATAGCCAAGATCAGACAGGAGCATAATCAACATCAGGCATGAGACAAAGCAGAGTCAGATGTAGCCATGGTCAGAAATACCGAGAGTCATCAAAGGAGTAGGACAATAAGCGGAGTCAAATACAAGCCAGGATCAAATCACCAGATGAAGTCATAACGAAGCCAAAGCTGATCTCAGAAACTGGAACACAGAAACTAGCATGATAATCGGGCACCGATGTTTGGTACAGGCCATTATAAAAAGGGGCAGAGGCCAATCTCAGAGGAGGGAGGAACGAGCCAGGAAGGGGAGTTAGAGGAATCAATCAAAAATAGGCAAAGGAAAAATAGAAAAACGGCAGTATGCCTGACAATAACGATGTGGCACATGCATACTGAATAAATCCATAAAAGGAGGAGGTTGGCACATGACTAAAATTCTCCATTTGTGCCAGCCACACCCTGGGGGGAAGTAAGAAGGGGATATTTTAATCTCCATACTGCCTCTTCCATTGGTGAAGGCATGGTGAAAAATACACCCTTTTGGCCACTTGCATAGAGTTCATCCACCCCAGTGAAGTGAGTTTGACAGCATTGACCAAGGGGTTAAGCCCCCTGGTCACTTCTTTCAAAATCTCTGCACAAGCTTGCACTGTATCATAAACTATTGTCTGTACATGCACGTAATAAAAACATAGACCCCACACTCTCTGTATCCTCCTCTGTCCCTGTCCCTTATTCCTATTAGCCAACTGCTCTGTACATCTACTCAAACCCATTCACAAACTCCTGTCTCCTAACAACCCCTCCAATTGAAAACTCCTCTTAAGACAGCCTCACTCAGGCTTCTGTGTCCCTGAACACTCAGCACAGACACGGGCCTGGTGTCTAAATGAACTTGGTTCATGATTGCAGTTTGCATTGACACCCTTCTCTGCACATTCAAACATGCTTCTGAGTCATCTTTGAATTAAATGTTGTGCTCTGCCAAACAAATCAATATCAACCATGAGCATGCTTAAACCTCAAAAAATGTGTCACTGAACAGAAAAAGGTGTAGTTAGTTACACAAACCACACACACTTCTGAGATGTACTTGAATCCTACAGCTAATACCTCATACACAAGTCTCTGCCTATACACAAATCTCCCTCCCTTTCACCACTTCCAAACTTTCCCCCTACCCACCCTTTCAAACTTGAAGGACCTGATTGCAAGTTCAACATTATGTCTTTTGAAGTAAGTATTTCATTCTACTCTTTTTTCATTACTCCAGACATATAGTGAAGTGTGCAGTAATTAAAGTGTTTGGAATGGTCACATATTGAAAACTATGAACTAAGACATTCAGCAAAATAACGGCACAGCAGAATGAAAACCAAACGTGTAATTACCTTACATGCATATTTAACCCCTTAAGTTTCCAAGTGGTGAGCAACACATAGCTTTGCAATGCATTGCATACTGCTTCATTAACAGTGTTGTACAACAAATTGCATTCCACACCACTATAGCACTTGACACATTAAAGGTACTACTTCTCTTTTTTATTTATTAATTATATTTGTTCGAAGTGTCCCACATTGCACGTGCTCTTTTTATTACACAGGTGGCTTCTGTTGCATTGCACGTGACTTCCTGCCTCTGTTCTGTATCTGTGAAACCAAAACACTGTCATATAACCTCACCATTATAGTCTATTGAGGACTCTCACACCATTCATTCCTATGAGAAAATGTTTCCTATAAAATGTAATGTTGTATTGATGTGAGAGAGGCTTAGTAACATAAATAGAGCAGAAAGACAGGAAGCCATGATCTCTGCTTCACCATCTAATGCAGACAAAAATGTTGCAGTGGCTAATGTAAACACAGAGGGGATGTGCGGGGACACCATTTTTGGGACTCATATAAACACATTGAGGAGATGTGGAAACAACACTGCCAGGCCTCATATAAACACAGAGGGAAGATGTGGGAAAACCATTGATGGGACTCATATAGATACCGGGGGAGATGTGGAGACATCACTGAAGGGGCTCATATAGACACAGAGTGGAGATACGGGAACACCACTGCCGGGCCTCATATAAACACAAAGAAGAGATGGAGGAAAACCACTGCCGGGGCTCATTTAGATACTGAGGAGAGATCTGGGTACACCACTGATGGGGCTCATATAAATACAGAGGGGAGATGTGGGAACACCACTGTCAGGCCTCCCACTGGGAAGATTTGGCAACATCACTGCCTGGGTTCATACAGATACAGAGGGGAGATGTGGGAACACCACTGCTGAGGCTCAAATAAACACAGAGGGGAGATGTGGGAACACCACTGCTGAGGCTCAAATAAACACAGAGGGGAGATGAGGGAACCCCACTGCTGAGGCTCAAATAAACAAAGAGGGGAGATGTGGGAACACCACTGCTGAGGCTCAAACAAACACAGAGGGGAGATGTGGGAACACCACTGCTGAGGCTCAAACAAACACAGAGGGGAGATGTGGGAACACCACTACTGGGGATCAAATAAACACAGAGGAGACATGTGGGAACACCGCTGCCGGGCCTCATATAGTTACAGAGGGGAGATGTTGGAACACATATGCATATACCCAATATAGATAGAGAGTGGAGATGTGGTAACACCACTGCCTGGGTTCATATAGAAACAGAAGGGAGATGTGGAAACACATCTGCTGAGGCTCAAATAAACACAGAGGGGAGATGTGGGAACACCACTGCTGAAGCTCAAATAAACACAGAGGGGAGATGTGGGAACACCACTGCTGAGGCTCAAATAAACACAGAGGGGAGATGTGGGAACACCACTGCTGAGGCTCAAAATAAACACAGAGGGGTGATGTGGGAACACCACTACTGAAGCTCAAATAAACACAGAGGGGTGATGTGGGAACCCCACTGCTGAAGCTCAAATAAACACAGAGGAGAGATGTGGGAACACCACTGCTGAGGCTCAAATAAACACAGAGGGGAGATGTGGGAACACCACTGCTGAGGCTCAAATAAACACAGAGGGGATATGTGGGAACACCACTGCTGAGGCTCAAACAAACACAGAGGGGAGATGTGGGAACACCACTACTGGGGATCAAATAAACACAGAGGAGACATGTGGGAACACCGCTGCCGGGCCTCATATAGTTACAGAGGGGAGATGTTGGAACACATATGCATATACCCAATAGAGATAGAGAGTGGAGATGTGGTAACACCACTGCCTGGGTTCATATAGAAACAGAAGGGAGATGTGGAAACACATCTGCTGAGGCTCAAATAAACACAGAGGGGAGATGTGGGAACACCACTGCTGAAGCTCAAATAAACACAGAGGGGAGATGTGGGAACACCACTGCTGAGGCTCAAATAAACACAGAGGGGAGATGTGGGAACACCACTGCTGAGGCTCAAATAAACACAGAGGGGAGATGTGGGAACAACACTGCTGAGGCTCAAAATAAACACAGAGGAGAGATGTGGGAACACCACTGATGAGGCTCAAAATAAACACAGAGGGGTGATGTGGGAACACCACTACTGAAGCTCAAATAAGCACAGAGGGGTGATGTGGGAACCCCACTGCTGAAGCTCAAATAAACACAGAGGAGAGATGTGGGAACACCACTGCTGAGGCTCAAATAAACACAGAGGGGAGATGTGGGAACACCACTGCTGAGGCTCAAATAAACACAGAGGGGATATGTGGGAACACCACTGCTGAGGCTCAAAATAAACACAGAGGGGTGATGTGGGAACACCACTACTGAAGCTCAAATAAACACAGAGGGGAGATGTGGGAACCCCACTGCTGAAGCTCAAATAAACACAGAGGAGAGATGTGGGAACACCACTGCTGAGGCTCAAATAAACACAGAGGGGAGATGTGGGAACACCACTGCTGAGGCTCAAATAAACACAGAGGGGATATGTGGGAACACCACTGCTGAGGCTCAAACAAACACAGAGGAGAGATGTGGGAACACTGCTGCCGGGCCTCATATAGTTACAGAGAGGAGATGTTAGAACACATTTGCATATACCCAATATAGATAGAGAGTGGAGATGTGGTAACACCACTGCCTGGGTTCATATAGAAACAGAAGGGAGATGTGGGAACACATCTGCTGAGGCTCAAATAAACACAGAGGGGAGATGTGGGAACACCACTGCTGAAGCTCAAATAAACACAGAGGGGAGATGTGGGAACACCACTGCTGAGGCTCAAATAAACACAGAGGAGAGATGTGGGAACACCACTGCTGAGGCTCAAAATAAACACAGAGGGGAGATGTGGGAACACCACTACTGAAGCTCAAATAAACACAGAGGGGTGATGTGGGAACACCACTGCCGAAGCTCAAATAAACACAGAGGAGAGATGTGGGAACACCACTGCCTGGGTTCATATAGAAACAGAAGGGAGATGTGGGAACACATCTGCTGAGGCTCAAATAAACACAGAGGGGAGATGTTGGAACACCACTGCCAGACTTCATATAAAACAGAGGGGAAATGTGAGATCTAGTGATGAGCGAGCACCCCAATGCTCGGATGTTCGGGTGCTCTGACCGAGCACCCCCTGAGGCTCGAGTGCTCGGCCGAACACCCGAGCCCCATTGAAGTCAATGGGAGGACTCGAGCATTACACCAGGCACCCCCTGCTCTGATGAGGGGAGGGTGCCTGGTCCATAGGAAAAGGGCAGAAAAAGATGGAAACACTACAGAAATGGTTCAGGGACAGCATAGGGAGGATGTCTGGATGCACCTTGGACTCCAACATCGCTGCTGGGAACGATCTTTCGCCCGTAGTACGCCATTTTTACAGACTGACCGTAAAACACACAAAAAGGAAAATAAAAACGACTTTAGGCGAAAAATTGTTACCAAACAGTATTTGCTGTATATTTACTTGTATATCATCTGCAAATTCTCCCAAAAATTTCATCGATTTTCTGAAGTGAGGCCATGATTAAGAGGGAAACGTGCGCAGAGGCAAATTATCCCAAAAATTTCCTTGATTTTCAGAACTGAGGCCATGATTAAGAGGGAAACGTGCGCAGAGGCAAATTCTCCCAAAAATTTCCTTGATTTTCAGAACTGAGGCCATGATTAAGAGGGAAACGTGCGCTGAGCTGACCATCTAAAACATTATGGGTGAGGGTCTGCTGCAGAGCTGACCATCCTAAACATTATATGCGAAGGCCCGCTAGTGAGCTGACGCTATAAAACATTATATGAGAGGGCCCGCTAGAGAGCTGACCCAATAAAACATTATATGAGAAGGCCCGCTGGTGAGCTGACCTATATAAAAATTGGCAAACAGGGCCCGCTGGTGAGCTGGCCCTATATAAAAATTATATCACAGGGCCCGCTGGTGAGCTGGCCCTATATAAAAATTATATCCCAGGGCACGCTGGTGAGCTGGCCCTATATAAAAATTATATCCCAGGGCATATGGAAGAGGAGGAGGAGGATGAGAACATTAAGAGTCAACCATATACCCGTTTTTGGGGTGGAAGGGGTGAATGGGAATACAGAGTATTCCCATCATTGTAAATAACATATATAAAGTGAGTTTATGTTCCCCCGGGGCTTTCCTCCAGTGGAGTGGAGAAGTCAGGGGAAATCCAGGCCTTGTTCATTTTTATAAGTGTCAACCTATCAGCATTGTCGGTGGAAAGGCGGATACGCTTATCTGTTATGATGCCACCAGCAGCAC
Organism: Rhinophrynus dorsalis; assembly: GCA_037306005.1. NCBI lineage: Eukaryota > Metazoa > Chordata > Amphibia > Anura > Rhinophrynidae > Rhinophrynus > Rhinophrynus dorsalis. Next base: position 136,292,130 of record CM074718.1, read on the forward strand.
TAAATACCCGCTCAGACAGAACGCTGGCGGCAGGGCAGGCCAGCACCTCCAAGGCGTAGAGTGCCAGTTCATACCACGTGTCCAGCTTGGACACCCAGTAGTTGTAAGGCACAGAGGGATCATTGAGGACGCTGACACGGTCTGCTACGTACTCCTTCACCATCTTCCAAAACTTTTCCCTCCTTGTGACACTAGGCTGCGCATCAGGGTGAGGGTGCTGGCGGGGTGTCATGAAGGTGTCCCACGCCTTGGAGAGTGTTGCCCTGCCTTTCTCGGAACTGCTGTGTGCTCCCCTTTTCTCCCCTTCTCGGTTGGCCAAGGTAGCACGTACTCTGCCGCCAGCGTTGTCAGATGGAAAATTTTGGAGCAATTTTTCAACAAGAACCTTCTGGTATTGCACCATTTTGCTTGTCCTCTCCACCGGAGGAATGAGAGATGAGAAATTCTCTTTGTAGCGGGGGTCCAGAAGGGTGAACACCCAGTAATCCGTGTTGTCTAAAATGCGTACAACGCGTGGGTCACGGGAAAGGCAGCCTAACATAAAGTCAGCCATGTGTGCCAGAGTACCAACAGTCAAGATTTCGCTGTCCTCACCAGGAGGCTGACTCTCAATATCCTCATCCTCTTCCTCCTCTTCTGCCCACCCACGCTGAAGAGATGGAACTAAAGTTCCATGGCTACCCTCTGTAGCGGAGGCAACCGTGTCTTCCTCCTCCTCCTCCTCCTCCTCCTCCTCCTCCGCCTCCTCCAATTGTCGCTGAGAAGACGAAGTGAGGGTGCTCTGGCTATCACCTTGTGTAAGCTCTTCCTCCCCCATTTCCACCTCTTCCACATGCAAAGCGTCGGTTTTAATTGTGAGCAGCGAGCGTTTCAGTAGACACAGAAGTGGGATGGTTACACTGATAATAGCGTTATCGCCGCTCACCATCTGTGTCGATTCCTCAAAATTGCGTAAAACCTCGCAGAGGTCTGACATCCATTCCCACTCCTCACTTCTGATTACAGGAAGTTGAACGGAGAGGCGACGACCGTGTAACAGCTGGTACTCCACTACTGCCCTCTGCTGCTCACAAAGCCGGGCCAACATGTGGAAGGTGGAGTTCCAGCGCGTGCTCACGTCACACAGCAGCCGGTGAGCTGGCAATTGTAAGCGCTGCTGCAGCTTCAACAGGCCGGCCGAAGCTGTAGATGACTTACGGAAATGTGCACACACGCGGCGCACCTTGGTCAAGAGATCATGCACATTGGGGTAGGTTTTTAGAAATCGCTGCACCACTAAATTAAATACATGCGCTAGGCATGGTACGTGTGTGAGCTTGCCGAGCTCCAAAGCCGCCACCAAGTTACGCCCATTATCACACACAACCATGCCTGCTTGCAGGTTGAGTGGCGAGAGCCACTGCTCGGTCTGGTGACTAATCCCCTGCAACAGCTCTGAGGCCGTGTGCTGTTTGTCCCCAAGGCAGATCAGCTTCAGCACGGCCTGTTGACGCTTCCCCACTGCAGTGCTACACTGCTTCCAGCTACTGGCTGATGGGGGAGTGGCGGTGTGTGTAGAGAATTCGGAGGTGGAAACGGAGGAGGAGGAGCCAATAACGTAGGTGCTGGTGGAAACCCTGATGGAGGTAGGGCCCGCAATCCTCGGCGTGGGTAGCACCCGTGCCATCCCAGGGTCCGAGTCGCTCCCAGCCTCCACGACATTCACCCAGTGTGCCGTCAGGGAAATGTAGCGTCCCTGGCCACAAGCACTTGTCCATGTGTCAGTCGTTAAGTGGACCTTCCCAGTAACTGCGTTGGTCAGGGCACGGGTGATGTTACGGGACACATGGTGGTGTAATGCGGGGATGGCACACCGGGAAAAGTAGTGGCGGCTGGGGACCGCGTACCGAGGGACAGCTGCTGCCATCAGGCTGCGGAAGGACTCAGTGTCCACAAGCCTAAATGGCAGCATTTCGATGGCCAGTAATTTTGAAAGGTGTGAGGTTAGTGCTATGGCCTGTGGGTGGGTGGCTGGGTATTTTCTCTTGCGCTCAAATGCCTGGGGTAACGACATTTGGACGCTGTGCTGGGACAGGGAAGTGGATGTGGTCGCTGATGGTGCTTCAGATGCTACAGGTGCAGGGCGGGAGGTATGCGGGCCTGCGCCTTCGACAGGCGATTGGCCGGCACCGAAAACAGGGGAAGAGGAGGCAGTGGTGTGGCCTGCAGACACAGATGGGCGATCCAGGCGTTCCTCCCACTTACTACGGTGCTTGGATGCCATGTGTCGGATCATGCTGGTGGTGGTGAGGTTTCTAGTGTTCATGCCTCGGCTCATTCTGGTGTGGCACAGGTTGCAAACTACAAATCTTTTGTCGTCCGCACTTTCCTTAAAAAAACGCCATACCGCGGAACACCTACCCCTTGGCAAGGTAGATTTACGCAAGGGGGTGCTCCGTGGAACATTTGCGGGCCGGTTTGGTGCGGTCCGCCTTCTTTCTGTAGCCACACCACTGCCTCTTCCAGCCTGTTGCGGTGCTGCAGATGGCTCACCCTCAGGACTGCTGTCATCGCTCGGCTCTACACCTTCCCAGGTGGGGTCAGTCACCTCATCGTCCACCAAGTCCTCCTCCACTTCCTCACTCTGATCATCCTCCTCAAGTCTTGATCCCACCACATACTCGGTCATTGACAACTGTATAACATTCTCCTCAACAAGGTCTTGAGAAGGAAATAGTGGTTGATTTAATGGCAACTGTGTCTCATCATCATCATCATCATCCACTACTTCCTTTGACCTTAAATGCCGTTCACATCTGTCATCTTCTTGTGATTGGGTAGCCTCTAGAGGTTGTGAATCAGGGCACAAGATGTCATGTTCCTCTGCAAGCGTGCTTGGAGAGAGGGTCAAATGAAGGATTGGTGATGAGACGAGCTCATCACTATATCCCAGTGTGGGATCACTTCTTTGACCAGACCGTGTATGGTGGGAGGAAGGATGATCAGAGTGAGGATTATGTTGACCAGACTCTTGGCTACTGAGAGTGGACTTGGTGGAAGACAGGGTGGTGCTTAACCGACTGGAAGCAGTATCAGCTGACATCCAACCGACCACCTGTTCGCAGTGGTCGGACCTCGAGAGTGATGTCCTGCGACGCCCTGTAAAATTACACATGAAGCTAGGTATGGTGGATGTCTTTCTTTCTTGTGCTCTGGCACCAGGCACAGTTTCTCCGCGTCCTGACCCGCGCCCTGAACTTTCAGGATCACGTCCACTTCCCCGTCCCTTTTTACCCGCCTTCTTCATCTTACACGATATATATGACTTTAATATATATGAGTTTGAAAACTTAACAGTATTTCTTACTATTCTGCAACTCTGCAGAGTACACAGAATAGGCTGCTAAACGGCGGTGAAACACACTGAATGGAATATGTGACTTTAATATTTGAGTTTGAAAACTTAACAGTATTTCTTACTATTCTGCAACTCTGCAGAGTACACAGAATAGGCTGTTAAACGGCGTTGAAACACACTGAATGGAATAAGTGACTTTAATATTTGAGTTTGAAAACTTAACAGTATTTCTTATAATTCTGGAACTGTACAGAGTACACAGAATAGGCTGTTAAACGGCGGTGAAAGACACTGAATGGAATATGTGACTTTAATATTTGAGTTTGAAAACTTAACAGTATTTCTTATAATTCTGGAACTGTACAGAGTACACAGAATAGGCTGTTAAACGGCGGTGAAAGACACTGAATGGAATATGTGACTTTAATATTTGAGTTTGAAAACTTAACAGTATTTCTTCCTATTCTGCAACTGTGCAGAGTACACAGAATAGGCTGCTAAACGGCGGTGACACACACTGAATGGAATAAGTGACTTTAATATTTGAGTTTGAAAACTTAACAGTATTTCTTCCTATTCTGCAACTGTGCAGAGTACACAGAATAGGCTGCTAAACGGCGGTGACACACACTGAATGGAATAAGTGACTTTAATATTTGAGTTTGAAAACTTAACAGTATTTCTTACTATTCTGCAACTCTGCAGAGTACACAGAATAGGCTGCTAAACGGCGGTGACACACACTGAATGGAATAAGTGACTTTAATATTTGAGTTTGAAAAATTAACAGTATTTCTTACTATTCTGCAACTCTGCAGAGTACACAGAATAGGCTGTTAAACGGCGTTGAAACACACTGAATGGAATATGTGACTTTAATATTTGAGTTTGAAAACTTAACAGTATTTCTTATAATTCTGGAACTGTACAGAGTACACAGAATAGGCTGTTAAACGGCGGTGAAAGACACTGAATGGAATATGTGACTTTAATATTTGAGTTTGAAAACTTAACAGTATTTCTTATAATTCTGGAACTGTACAGAGTACACAGAATAGGCTGTTAAACGGCGGTGAAAGACACTGAATGGAATATGTGACTTTAATATTTGAGTTTGAAAAATTAACAGTATTTCTTACTATTCTGCAACTCTGCAGAGTACACAGAATAGGCTGTTAAACGGCGTTGAAACACACTGAATGGAATATGTGACTTTAATATTTGAGTTTGAAAACTTAACAGTATTTCTTATAATTCTGGAACTGTACAGAGTACACAGAATAGGCTGTTAAACGGCGGTGAAAGACACTGAATGGAATATGTGACTTTAATATTTGAGTTTGAAAACTTAACAGTATTTCTTATAATTCTGCAACTGTACAGAGTACACAGAATAGGCTGTTAAACGGCGGTGAAAGACACTGAATGGAATATGTGACTTTGATATTTGAGTTTGAAAAATTAACAGTATTTCTTACTATTCTGCAACTCTGTAGAGTACACAGAATAGGCTGTTAAACGGCGTTGAAACACACTGAATGGAATATGTGACTTTAATATTTGAGTTTGAAAACTTAACAGTATTTCTTCCTATTCTGCAACTCTGCACAGTACACAGAATGTGCTGCTAAACTGCGGCGAAGCACACTGAATGGAATATGTGACTTTGATATTTGAGTTTGAAGACTTAACAGTATTTCTTCCTATTCTGCAACTCTGCACAGTACACAGAATGTGCTGCTACACTGCGGCGAAGCACACTGAATGGAATATGTGACTTTGATATTTTAGTTTGAAGACTTAACAGTATTTCTTCCTATTCTGCAACTCTGCACAGTACACAGAATGTGCTGCTAAACTGCGGCGAAGCACACTGAATGGAATATGTGACTTTGATATTTGAGTTTGAAGACTTAACAGTATTTCTTCCTATTCTGCAACTCTGCACAGTACACAGAATGTGCTGCTACACTGCGGCGAAGCACACTGAATGGAATATGTGACTTTGATATTTGAGTTTGAAGACTTAACAGTATTTCTTCCTATTCTGCAACTCTGCACAGTACACAGAATGTGCTGCTAAACTGCGGCGAAGCACACTGAATGGAATATGTGACTTTGATATTTTAGTTTGAAGACTTAACAGTATTTCTTCCTATTCTGCAACTCTGCACAGTACTCAGAATGTGCTGCTAAACTGCGGCGACGCACACTGAATGGAATACGTGACTTTGATATTTTAGTTTGAAGACTTAACAGAATGTGCTCTAATCTGCAACTTTGCACACTAAACAGAATGTGCTCTAATCTGCAACTTTGCACACTAAACAGAATGTGCTCTAATCTGCAACTGTGCACACTAAACAGAATGTGCTCTAATCTGCAACTTTGCACACTAAACAGAATATATATATATTTTTTTTTTTTTTTTTGTTTTTTTCCCCCCACACCAAATAACCTGCTGCCCCCACACACAGTAGTCCTAAAAAGGACTTTTGGTTCTTTTTTTTTCACAATTTTTGTTTTTTTCCTCCCTACACTGCCTTTCCCTTCCTATCCTCAGCTCTCCCTGGCTCAGACTGAGCCGAACTCGCTGGTCAGGTGCTATACAGCACCTGACCACGGGTTCTGGCCAGCCAATCAGTGTAATGCCAGCAGCCAACATGGCTGCTGGCATTACACCGATGTCAGAGCCTCCCTGCACGTTTATTGGCTGCGCAGCAGCCGCAAAACGTGCGGGGAGGAGACCCGAACATGGCGGGCGAGCACATGCGGTACTCGTACGAGTACCGCCATGTGCCGAGCAGAGCGATGCTCGAGCCGATCCGAGCATCGGCCGAGCATGCTCGCTCAACACTAGTGAGATCATAACAAGAGTTTCTGTGTCTACATGTGTGGGTTTATCTATATAAATGTGTATGCGTGTTCCTTTGGGTCCTACTTATGCCTGTCTATCACAGAGGTATAAAACACTTTACAATATGTTGGATACCTGTTTTGTAGTCAAAAGGATAAACATACAAAAATGGATTCATTTTAACCATGTAATTGCCAAAAGGGTATCTTATGCACTGCTATACACCCTTCAGTGCCAGAGAGGTACCCTCTGAAATTTTTTTAAACACCGTTTAGTGAAAGAAAGGTATCCATTGCATTGTGAAGCATTGGATAACTCTTTGCCACTGAAAAGGGTAACCATTTGACTGTAGCAGGGGTACCCAATGCATTTTTACAGAATGCGTTGTATACCACTCTGCCATTCAAGGGGGTTAAACCTCACATGTAACACTGTGCTTCTATTTCTAGTAAACTATAAAAGAATGGATGAATGAATGAATGAATGAATGAATGAATGAATGAATGAATGAATGCATAAGTTTATTACAAAAGTCCACATGTGCATGAAACCCTTTACAATTTTGCATCACATTGAAAGTAAAAGTATACGTTTCTGATTTTGCATTCTAAAATGGGAAGGATTTGACATGAGCAAAATATCAGCAATTTGTTTTTTGGATTTGGGAGTCCCATAGAACATTTTGGATCTGAACTAGTTTGTAATGTATCACATATGAACAGGACAGGGGGGATAGAGGGTAATGACTAGCAGACAACTGAGATGGGAAAGTGTGGGAACAGGAGTCCTGACTGCTGAAGAGCATTGGAGAGAGATGGAGTGAGAGCATGGCAATAAAAGGGAATAATTAGGGGTGGGCGAAAGGTCCCATTGTGTTCCTGAGAAAAAAAATCTGCTAAAACCACATGGTTGTTCACTTTTTCACCTAAAAAAAAAAAACCTACAAATCTTTGCCTTTTTTGACTACTGCCAAATTGTTTTCGTTATTTTTTTTCAATGGCTACAAAGTTCCCTCCCCTTTACTGACCTTTACTTTGCGTTTTCATGCCAAAAACGTGACATTCCAGGAAGTGAAACACAAAATTAATCAGCTAAAGATATAGAGAGGATGTTTTGTGATTTTGTATCTATTTATCTGGTTAAATAAGGGAAGCAGAGGCACGACCTTTTGGCTTAGAAGATGAACAGCTATCTATCTATCTATCTATCTATCTATCTATCTATCTATCTATCATTTATTATTTACACTATATTATAGAAAACATGACAAATACTAAAATTGATTAATAACTCTTCTTCGTTGGCAAGTTTGAAAGTATTGGTATAAAGTGGCATGTCTAGCAGGATAAAGTACAGCTTTCAGAATACAGTTTTCGATTTTAGCTAAAGAAAACACAAAGGGAAATAAAAAAACAGTCTGTTTTGAGAGAAAGGTCATTACATTTCTCCAAGGGCAAAATCATATTCCATCAAGCCTGAAAGTAGAAAGAGTGACCCTGGAGCAGATGGGTTGCACATGTTACCTGGGCTTTGTGATGAATGAGAAGTTCAAATGCTGTCATGAAATCTGCAGGAGGTGAGCTATTCCTTTCTTAAGTATCTTATAGCCCATACCAAATAGCTGAGATGAGTACAAAACAAATGGACATATAAGCAGCACATTTTGTTAGTGGCAGCTTTATATATCTTGTATGCTTATTCATTTTATAACAACACTTCACTTTAAGTATATAATAGGAGGGCAGCGTAAATAAAATATCTTATTTTTACAGAAGAATCCTGCAAGATTTTATTTCATTTTAATGTATTCTATGGCCGTATGTTCAAAAGAAAAGCAGAGGAGTTCTGGGGCAAAGCATTTACACTAAAGAGGAGAATTAAAAAAATCCCCAAAGTCCCATTGATCAAAATACTTTTTTAAAAGAGCAGAACATAGAGGGCTATGTACGTTAGTATTGGGATTAATATTTAGTTGGGGCTTGTTGATCCAGGGAGAAATCTGATTGCCATTTGGAATCAAGAAGGAATTTTTCCCCCCATTCAAGGCAGAATTTGAAATTGATGTATTGAGGGTTTTTTTTGCCTTCTTTTGGATCAACTATGGTAAACAGGAACAGGAAAAGGGTTGAACTTGATGGACGCAAGTCTTTTTTCAACCTAAATTACTATGTTACTATGTTAAAATGGGGATTTTAACTCATTGAATGCTAGATCGGTCTCCAATGCATTGCAAAGCTTTCATGGGGTTAAAATCCCCATTTAAATCAATGGAATTATTTTAGTTCTCCAGTGCAAATGGTTTGCCCCAGAACTCCACCTCATTTCTTTTGAACATACAGCCCTAATTGTATTATAATTGTGAGTAATGTGCGCGTTTCTTTTCTAGTGCTGTTTTGCTCACACAGAATTATTAATTCCCCAATTGCTAAACACATAGATAAATAAATACCCTGGACAATATTCATATAGTAAAAACAACTGTACCACAGATTGACAAGTACAAAATATCCTTGATTTAAGTTGGAATTGTAACTCCTTGAATGCCAGAGAGGTGCTCAATGCATTGCAAAGTCCCATTTAAATTAATGGAAAACAGAGGAATTTTTATTTGCTCCATGGCAACAGTTAAAACACCACTTTTTAAAAAAGAAATATATATTTTTTTAACGTTTTCAACTTGCTGGACTGTGTATATGGATTATTGAACCACCCGTTGTAGACAGACCTGGCTGCTTGAGCAGGGACAAGCAAATATCCATGCAGGCTCTTTAAAATACCGGTGGAGCCGTACACTGGTATTATTGACATTGTGAGTACTAATATCTTCTTTTTCTTTAAGAACGTGTATTTAAGAGCTTGTTTGGCAGTACAGCTATTGGCACTTTTTTCTTTTGCAAATGCTCTAATTCCTTCTGATGCTGACATGCAAGGGCAGAAGGATGCTGAGGAGAAGGCTAGTTTGCCAGAGACCACCATGGACACAGTGGGAATGTGGTCAACAAGTGATGCGGGACTAGGACAGGTTCCACAATTTTTGGGGGGCTTGTGCCAAACAAGCTTAAGTCCTACAAATCAATGTTTCTACAGGGCTTGGGCCTCTAATAAGTTTAAGTCCAACAAAGTCCTCTAACAACAAATCAAACAAATCATCCTCTACAAAATACTCTATCAAGTCAAGTATCAGTCCAGCCCAGTGGCAGCTTATGTCAGGGGGTTCCTGTCTCTATCACTTTACATACAAATGTCTTATTTTATTTTATTGATTTATTTTTTTTATTAACTGTCCCCCCAATAGCAGTCAAGAAACCCCCCAAAACAAATCCCCTGTTCAAATGATTAATTAATTCACCAACACGGGCACCCTCCTCAGACCCCTTTATACCATGTCTTATGTTTTCTATTTTATTTAGGATTTATTTTTATTAACTGCCCCCCAATCCCAGTAAATAACCCCCCCAAAAAATCATCCCCTCTTCAAATGATTCTTTCCCCACACCCCACCAACACAGGCACCCTCATGCCCATTTTATACTATGCCTTTGGGAAATAAAATAATATTTGCTATGTGTTGTGTGTAACTTCTATGTTCCCATTGATTTCAATAGAATGAGCTAGGCAAAAAAAGCTGAAAAAAAACAGAAAATCTGCACTTTTCGCTGGAAGTTTTTTGCCCAGCGGAAAGTGCCATTTTTCACCGATTTCAGTTTGAGGTGGAAATTTTCTCCCATCCCTACTTATAACATGCAAGAACAAGAAAGAAAAAACAAGCTTTTGACCCTTTGGCTGTTAGAGAGTGCTTCAATGCATTGCTTTGCAAGAATCCAAGGGGAAATCTGGCTATGGGCCCATGGAACGTCCTTCCACTAAAGGAAACTAAAAAAAAAGAGACTAAAGTAAAAAGAGGTGTGACAACCGTTCACTAAAAATGAATAACGCTTTAATACTCGATGCGCCCCTTCCACTTTGCTACTCAGTCAAATTTTTCATGAGCTCAGAGAGTTGGGTCCTAGGTCCTTGTAGAAAAAACCCTTACTCTGGAGCTACTCTCCCACCCACAATGATTTAATTTTTGCCCCATATATTATTTATTTTTTATTATTATTATTATTATTATTTATTTATTATGCACTTAGATCCATATTTTATCTCTGTGGATTTTGTGTGCACTCCCTGTCCTTCTTGTCCTTCCAGATTTCCCTTTGGTGGTTCACAGGACCACATTGGGCATAGCAGCACAGCAGACTGGATTAATCTCAAGTGGACTCAATAATATTATGACATTCTTCCATCTCCATCATCTACTTCCATTTCCATCTCCATCTTGTGACTAACATCCATAGTCTCTAATCATCATCTCATACCAGGTAAGTTTTATCTATTTAATTGCCTCAGACCAGACTATGAGGACTGGATGGGACTATTTGAATTGTATTGGCTCTTATGATTTTAGAATTGTTCTTATATGTACTTTTATGATATATGGGATCTTTTTAACTATATTTACTCTTATAATATGGTTATGTAAGTCATTTTACAACATCTACTTATTTTGTCTACAATACTATTTTCTTTTTTATTTACATATTGTCCCACCGCCGGGTATCTATCTGCCTCATATAATCTGTAGCACAACGCTACATTTTCTATTTATAAAGCACCAACATATTCTGCAGTGCTATACAATAGTTATCAAGATCATTTAAAATACAATTGCCCATCAAATATGTTGTCATATTACTAACAACTGACAGGTTACTTCAGTTTGTTTACAACAACAATTTTCTGTATATGTAATTGCAATACAGGTTGTACCTGTACATTCATCTTTAATTAATTTTAAGATACTTATTTGGAATTTTGAGAACTTTAGTCTCCAATGGTGCATTTGATTTGCTCCAGACATGCTGCAAGGTACAAGGAATGGACGCACACTCCAGTGGCTCAAGGCATGCACTTGTATTCATCCAGGTGCAGAATCTGCTGTGGTATCCTGGTTGACCACACATAAACAAATATATGGAAGGGAGAACACACTCACAGCAAAGTGCAAACAAGTATCAACTATCATTGAATCTTTACTGATGTCGATAAGATATGCAACTTTTCAGGGGGGCTCAATGCCACCCTTCTTCAGGCATAACAATCAAACAACCATTACACAGTTTACACATTCTCGTTGTAAAAGTAACCTTTGCATATTACCACCCTTCATAGGTAAATTCCTACCAATTGCTATGCATTTTCTCTTTATATGAAACACAATGTATCACAACTCCTGTGGCAAATACCGGAACATGATAAATTACCCATGAGGTGTGGTAATATACAAAGGTTACTATTACAATGAGAATGTTACTGGATTCATAAAATGGACACTAAACATCCTAACCCTAACTCTAAGGTGTTAAGGCTTTTTTTTATAATTCAGGTAAACTGGAACCCTGTTATGGATAATGGATTTCGATATGCCATTTGTATCGAACATCTGTGATGGATTACTTCTGATTTTTGGTACAATTCATATTGTTTTTACATGTTGCACAATGAACACAATCTTTGTCACCGCTTATTTCTGTTGTTATGCATTCTCCCCTTTAGCAAGATCTGCTACAGATGTTTGACTGTAATGTTCAGTGCTAATTATCATTTAATTGTGTATGTGGTAATGAACAATAGGTTTGGTGGAGAGACCTCTACTGTATCTATTTAAACTGTGTAATGGATGTTTGATTGTTGTGCCTGAAGAAGGGTGGCATTGAGCCCCTCAAACATTGCATGTGTTCTCATAAATAAAGATTCAGCGATAGCCGGTACTTGTTTGTACTTTGCTGTGATTGTGTTCTCACTTTTATATATGTGCAAGTCTTAGTACATCATACACAGTATACTAGAAATTTACAAAGGCATTGTGCAGTAAATGGAAGTGGGAACAACAGACTTTTTTTATTATTGTGTTCAGAAGAGATGAATATCCCCCTGTTTAGCAAGAAAAATGCTAAACAATTCTACAAGTATATTAATAACAAAATGATTAAGGTTGATATTGATAGATAAGAGTTGGTACCGTGTTAGCCGTAGAAATACAGGATGCAAAATTTTTTGTAAAGTTGATACCTTTATTGGCTAACTAAACAGATTTAAAATGCAAGCTTTCAAGACTTCTTAGGTCTCTTCCTCAGGCATGTTATACAGATAAATATGAAAACTTCTCTCTTAAATACAAGTACACATTACTGCTCTTTATGTGGGGGAAACGGGACAGAAATTACATAAGAGGTTTAATTCCCACAGATCCAGCATTAACAACAAAAAGACAGAGACACCAGTGGGAGAACATTTTTGCCAAAGTGGGCACAGTATCAAGGACATTAAACTGACTGTACTAATGGGACAATTTCGCAATCAGTGGGACAGAAAATTATGGGAGGTAAAATTAATGTTACAATTTGACTCTTTGACCTATGGCCTGAACAGGGACAGGGAATTTCTGTCACAGTACTTAATTGTGAATTAACTTTTACGACAGTGCCTCTGGAATCATAAATACCTGGACCCATAGGAAGAATGCTATTTAAATCACATCCTCTACCATTGACTGATCAAGGAACTAGTATGTGGACTAACGTTCTTGTCTGATTTCCATTATAAACAATGTAATGTGTACTTGTATTTAAGAGAGAAGTTTTCATATTTATCTGTATAACATGCCTGAGGAAGAGACCTAAGAAGTCTTGAAAGCTTGCATTTTAAATCTGTTTAGTTAGCCAATAAAGGTATCAACTTTACAAAAAAAAAAAAAAAAGGTTGATATTGGTCCTTTTAAGGCTGAGAGAGGTGAACTGATTAATGAGGATAAGGCTATAGCTGACACCCTAAATACATTCTTTGCTTCATTATATTTTATATATATACAAATATAACATTATAAGTTTTTTTATATATAAATGTGCACTGGATCCGGGTCAGCGGGGAGGAGTCTGTAATATATAAGGCTCACCTGTTCATCCGATATACACACCTATGAGTAAGGACCTATGGTCAGAAATGCATTAGGGAGTGCTTGTGTGTTCTTTGTTTGTCACGTTTTGAGCTATCGGAGACAAGTTTTTAACTATGAGTGAATAAAAGAAGTTTTTTATATTCCGGAAGGAGATGTGTTGTTGTCTTCATGTTTCTCTTCATTATATATTACAAATGAATAGTGTTGAGCGAGCACCCCGATGCTCGGGTGCTCGGGTGCTCTGACCGAGCACCCCCTGAGGCTCGAGTGCTCGGCCGAGCACCCGAGCCCCATTGACTTCAATGGGGCGACACGAGCATTACACCAGGCACCCCCTGCTCTGATGAGGGGAGGGTGCCTGGTCAATGCCCCCTTCATCTCCACAATGTCCCCCTTCATCTCCGCAATGTCCCCCTTCATCTCCGCAATGCCCCCTTCATCTCCGCAATGTCCCCCTTCCACAATGTCCCCCTTCATCTCCACACTGTCCCCCTTCATCTCCGCAATGCCCCCTTCATCTCCGCAATGTCCCCCTTCATCTCCGCAATGCCCCCTTCATCTCCGCAATGCCCCCTTCATCTCCGCAATGTCCCCCTTCCACAATGTCCCCCTTCATCTCCACACTGTCCCCCTTCATCTCCACACTGTCCCCCTTCATCTCCGCAATGTCCCCCTTCATCTCCACACTGTCCCCCTTCATCTCCGCAATGCCCCCTTCATCTCCACAATGCCCCCGTACCTCCAGTCCCTGGTGGGGACTTCCGGCACAGATCCCTGCCACCCGAACATGTCGGGCGAGCACATGGCGGTACTCGACGAGTACCGCCATGTGCCGAGCAGAGCGATGCTCGAGCCGATCCGAGCATCGGCCGAGCACGCTCGCTCAACACTACAAATGAAGCAACAACAACAGGGTTTGGGCAAATAGATAAAACCACAGAATTCCCTCCATCATGCACATGGCTTACTGAGGGCAAATTCCAAAAGAGACTGAAAAAGGTTATGGTGAATAAAGAACCTGGAGCTGGTGGTATACACCAAGGGTACTCAAAGAATTTACTTCATTAATAGCAAGACCATTATACTTAATATTTATTGATTCAGTTTTATCAGGTATACAGCCCTGTAATTGGAGGAAAGCTGATGTAGTTACATTGTTCAAAAAGGGGGCAAGATCCAAACCAGGAAATCATAGACTTATGAGCTTGAGTTCCATAGTGGGTAAGATATTAGAAAGGTTACTGACAGTATTCAGAACTATGTGAAAACAAACAATATTGTAAGTGGGAATCAGCATGGTTTTATGAAGAATAGATCATGTAAGACTAACTTACTTGCATTTTATGAAAGGGTAAGTAGTAATTTCGACAATCGAATTGCTGTTGTAGTATACTTGTATTATGCAAAAGCCTTTGATGCAGTACCTCACAACAGGTTACTGCATAAATTAAAAGGCTTCAGTTTGGGCTGTGTTATCTGTACATGGATTGAGAACTGGTTAAATGATAAATGGCAGAGAGTTGTTGTAAATGTAACCTTTTCAAGTTGGTCTAAAGTTGTAAGTGGGGTGCCGCAGGGTTCAGTCCTGGACCCAATGATTTTTATTTTGTTTCTCAATGATCTAGAAGTGGGAATTAAATGTAGTGTCTCAATCTTTGCTGATGACACTAAGTTGTGGAAGGAAATACATACAGGGCTGAATGTTTTTTCTCTGCAGAAGGATTTAGATAAACTGAGTGAATGGGCAGAAAAGTGGCAGACGACATTTAATGGAGATAAATGTAAGGTTATGCATTTGGGCTGTAGAAACAAACATGCTACATATACATATAAATGAGAAACAACTTGGGGAATCCTCATTAGGGAAAGATTTAGGAGAACTGACAGTCGATAGACTTCACAGCAGTGTGCAGAGTCACTCAGCTGCTACAAGAGAAAATAGGGTTCTAGCCTGCATAAAAAGAGACAAGTGCAAGGGATACTTATATTATTCTACCTCTGTATAAATCATTGTTAGAATAGAATATGCAGTACAGTTTTGGGCATCAGTTCTTAAAAAAGACACTATTGAACTAGAAAACGTGCAGAGGCATGCAACAAAACTGATATGGGATTGGATGATCTGAGTTATAGACACTAGCCAAACTGGGTTTGTTTATATTAGTGAAGAGACATCTAAGAGGTGACATGGTTACCATTTACAAATGTATACAAGGTCAATAAAAAAAAGGATATCAGCTTTTTCTCCCATATTTTTGAGCCCTTGGGGTGAGGTATTCACATGTTTTAAATACATGGTGAGGTTATATTGCATATGTTTACTGAGAGAAGAAGTAAAAAGGTGTGTTACCTCCTTTCCCCTTATAAGCACCTTATCACACACTCTGCACAGTGCAGTTGCTCACAATTGCACTCAGCCTTCACCAAGTGAAAAATAGTCAAACACAGAGGATTTTAGTGTATGGGGGTGAGGTGGAGAACAATGGGCTTCTACTTCTACAGATGCACCTGCAGTACCTTGGGCAGGTTGCGGCAGCACTTCTTCTAGGATCAGGAGAAGTAGAACTACATCTAGCTATCCTAGTCCCATGTCCCTGCTGCTATTATGCAATCCCACAATGGCCATGGTGGAAACTGAGACAATAGCCTGCTCTTCCTGCTACTATGACAAATGTATATCTATCTCTGGCAACTCGGCAGAAGGAATTACAGTAACAACCAATGGCATAATGTCATTGCTGTCACTTCTAATTCACTTTCAGCAAAGAATACTTTCATACTTTCATTTACACCACCAACTCCACCACCCTCTGACTAATCATCTTTACCACCACCAGTTCCTTGATGCTCTCCTCTTGGTGATGATGGCAAATGTGACATTTCACTGGCATCAGCAGCAGCAGGCATGAGCAGTTGAACTGTGCTGCTCCTACTATCTAGTAACCATCTGGGCCTTTATTATTATGCTTCCTCAGATCCCTGGAGGTATGTTGGAGACCGGGGCTCACATGTGCAATGGAAGTGGGCTTTCTTCACTAATGTTACTGCTGTTTCTGATGCTTTTTAATTAATCTAATTCTGATGCAGCAGTCCTCCAGCACCTCCTGTTCTAATTTGCATGCAAACATACCAAAACAACTTTTTTTTACTTTCTGCAATGGATTGGAAAAAACTGAAAATCATCCCTTTTTTGCAGAAATTCTCACTGGAACAAAGCAATTGTTTCCAACCATACCTACTAGTGAGGTATTCTTCAGTGCATTGTGAACAGATGCAATGGAAATTTTAATTTAAATAATTGGGGATGATGTTACCTATGGTGGAGTTATTTTTTTCAGAATGTTATTCCTTTAAATGTTTATTTTTTTCCAAGCATTTAAATATACATGCCAGTGTTTCTTGGTAAGAGATATTTTATTTTCATTAGTAATTTTCTGGTGGCTGTATTGAAAAATAAATTGAGGACCACTAGTGTTTTATTATTTTTCACAAGAGAAGTCCCCAGAATAGTAACCTCTTGGAAGCTAAAGAACTGTCCAATGCATTGCTCCAAGAGGTTAAGAAACACTGCATGGTCTGAACACATGGTAAGCAGTAAACTTACTATTTTAATGCATACACTGTGCATCATCTGTTCATGTCTACAGTACTGATGACTGTGATTTATAACTAAAAAATCACTAGTCATGATAGAATGATGAAAGACTATGTCTCGTCACCATGCCAACACAGCTTCTTTTCATTTCTCCTCCTATTCAATGCTCATTTTTTATTCTTGGTATCATCACTCACTAGGAAGTGTAGTTTACAAACAGTAAAGTAACAGATGGAAAATACAGTTCTAAAATTGGGAAATCCATAAAATTCATGCCAGGCTGCATTAGATCTGTTGCTTGGATCTGATCCATTGGTGAGCTGGAATATTACTTATGAAAGACAACATTTTGCTGCCCACTAGGAATCAAAAAGCTATTAATTTTCTTTATTATATTTATTTCAAAAGACTGAAACTGACCGCCTCCAGAAAAAAATGAAGGATAACTAACATAACTACCTTCTTTTGTAATGCATAATGCCATGCTCAGTGCTGTTATAATATATTACATCATTACCTGCCACCAAATGCCTAGTTTAAATGTTTTGCAATTATTTTAATTTGAAAATTTGGTATTAACAAATTAACAAAACATTGAAATGAAAATAAAAATACAGATTGGAGACTAGAAGTTAATTCTATTGTTTTCTTATGTGAATTTACCAGTAAGCTACAAAAACTTCAAGGTTATTAAGGCATCAAAAGGCATACACTGAGGCATAAACTGAAGGGTGGCATCTTCAGCAGATGTGCAAAATACTGTTTTATGGGGATTTTTGTATACTTAGTGATAAATCCTTGTCTCTTCGTCCTAGTGGAATCAGATGAATTTCTGTCTATGTGGCTGCTCTTCTGGTCTCTCTCTCTGGCGGTTGTGAATGCTGTTGCATTGCCAGACAGAGTCCTCACTGGTAGCTGGGACCAATGTGAAAGAGCAATGCATATAGCCTGAAGTTTCAATACCTTGATGGATAGAATGCTATTACTGTCAAATCAAACGCTCTGGGCTGTGTGAGAGCCAAACAAGGCTCCCCTGCCCTTCAGACTGGCACCTGTCATGACTATGGGCCATTTCAGAATGACCAAAGGATGACTCATAGTCAAGTGATAATCTTGGGGCCCCCAATGAAGATCTGTCTTTGTCCAGCTCTGGAGAGACATCACATGGGAGCCATGGCACTGCTGTCTAGTCCAGTTCCTGAGAATCTCCATCTGCAGTTTCTGAGTTTGGACCTGGGCAAGCAGAACTGCCTCCAAGCAGAAACCAGTTACCCCAGCAACTTCATGTATTTCCACATAGGATGGGTGAAAATGTTTGCCTTAAGCTGAAAAAAGGCAGGAAATATTTTGTGAAAAATGGCAATTTTCCACTTTTTTCCACCTTGCTCATTGCACTGAATTCAATGGTAAAGCTGATTTTCCCCAGCATTAAGAACATCTCCTTTTTTTCTAACCATGATGGTAGATAATGGGTGCCAGGTTCCCACAGCATGTTATTCTGTGTTTGTTAGAGAGAGAGGAAGCAGCACCATGTTTGACCTATAGAAGATAGACAAAGAAAGTGGAGTTGGAGTTTAGTTTAGGGAGTCTTTTAGGCAGACAACTTGTTCTTTTTGTTAGGGGCGTCTGGGGGACACTGGGGGAGTGTGAAAGAAGAGCTGAAAAGAGATTGAAAGGTGATACAAGTTCCTTCCTGAACTGGCTGAGCCTCTGCCAGAGACAGATAGGTAAAACTGACACTAACTCCTAAAAAAGCCACAAGAAGAGGGGACAGCATGTTAAATTGGGTCTATCATAATTTGGACTGTGAACAAAATAACACTGCATTATCACTAAGAGAGAGGTAGAAAGCAGCAGCTGAAGAGAGGGGGAAAAGGGAGTACAAGCACTAAATACTGTGCTGAATTAAAAATAATCTCTCCTTCTAAATTCCAAGTTCCTTCATCCCTACCAACAAGGGGATTTAGCATTGGAGAGCCCAGCCCACAATGACAGATTTCCATAATACATCTTCATGTAAAGAATCAACAGTCTGGTCCATACCAATGTTTTAAGGGGGTGAATAATCCTAAGTACCCTGAAGAAAAGCCTGTTCCAAGCCAAAATCCAGATAGTGGACAAAATGTTTTACCATGAGGGTAAAACTACAGAGCACCAAGGAGCTGTGAATGTCTGAAGAGAATTTCAGGGGGAGATGATCCTTTTCCTGATGCGCAACACTTGTCTGCAGGATAGCAGTAAGCAGATTGAGTAAGTGGCTAAGAGTGAGACAGATAAAATGTTTATAGGTAAAGGCAAGAAACAAGCTTAGAAATGTTATGAAAATGGTTAAAATGTGTAATTCAATGATACTAATAGATGTGTGTACTAACTTTAGAAGTGATAACCCATCTGACTGTTCAAATTGTGACAGTCTAACTAGTGATGGGAGAAAGGGAAACAAGTGATAAATGGCACATTCTGCCTAGAGGCACAATTTATGCTGAAGGAGACGTTTTTCTGCTTTTTTTACCTAGCTCATTGCAACATAATCAATGGGAAGAATTAATTTCTACCCACCACATGGCAAGTTTTCCTTCTTTTCCCACAGGCATAGTGTAAAAGGGGTGTCAGTTTGCCACAGCATGCCATTCTGTGTTTGTGAGAGGAAGAGAGAGTAGCACATTTTTCAGCTAGAGAAGACAGACTAATACAATGGATTTGAATCTTAGTTTAGGGAGTTTTGTAGGCAGGATTTTTTTCTCTGTATTAGGGGAGAATGGGGGCACTCTGGGGGACAGGAAGGGAGAAAGGAGGTTCACCCCAAATACCAGAAAGTCCTGTGTGACTGACTGGGAAGACACAAGCAGCCATGAGCCAAGTTCCTTCCTAACCTGGCTTTTATCTCTGTGCTAGGGGTAAGAGAGTCAAGAGGTGTTAGGTGGGAGCAAAAGAGATTTACCCCAGATACCTCAAAATTCTGTGTAACTGATTGGAGGCAGCTGTGATCCAAGTGCTGTTATACCTATGCTAGGGGTGCCTGGGGTGATACAATGGAGCAAAAAGAGATTTACCCCAAATACCTCAACATTTTGTGTGACTGGTTTGAAAGATACAGGGAGCTGTGATCCAAGTTCTTTCCTGATTTTGCTGTTATCTCATGTTTAGGGGAGTCTAGAGAAAGAATCAGTTGAACAGGGAGTGTGTTTTTAGTTGTTTACAGAGATAGGGATAATTAACCCCTTAAGGACCCATGATGGTCCTGGACCGTCATGGGTTAAACTCTCCCATCGCCACCGCATGGAGTGATGGGAGAGCGTGGGCTGGTTGTTGCTAAGTGCTCCAATACCAATAGAGACAAAGTAGCAACATGTGATTCACTTGATTCGCGAATTACACGTTGCAGAAGCCGAATGACAGGGACAGTATTTGTAAATATTGTCCCTGTCAAATCTCTCTGCCTCCCTCCATCTTACACACTTCTGAGGTGGAGAGAGACAGAGAGACATCTTGCTGCTGTGCTGTGTGATCGTTCCTGATCGTTCCTGATTGTTTAACCCCATTGATCACTTGTTGCAAGGATCAATACATACCACCACCCTCTGATCACTCTACTAGTGATCAGTCTGCTGCAGATCAGCTTTAGCTGATCCGTGGTACTCCCCCCCTTGTATTTTTTTTATTTTTCTTAAATTTTAAAAAAAATTTGAACATAAAAAAATGATTTATTAGCATATTTTAGGGTTAGGTAGGTACTTTAGCTAGGTAGTTGGGTAGGTTTAGTCGTTGTGCGTTAGGGAAAAGTTTAGAGTTAGATTTAGGTTTAGGAGTAGAGTAGGGGAAAAAACACAAAAAATATAATAAATATAGTTTAGATAGGTAATTGACTTGGGTTAGGTAGGTTCATGGTATACGTGGGTTAGGAAAAGGTTTAGGGTTAGATTTAGGTTTAGGGGTAGCATAGGAAAAAAAATAAAAAAAAATCCAAAAAAAGTTTGTTTTATCTAAAAATTGATTTTATACTATAAGCTAGTTTAGATTGGTAGTTTGGTTGGGTTAGGTAGGTTCAGTAAATAAGTGGGTTAGGGTAAGCCTTAGGGATAGATTTAGGTTTAGGAGTAGTGTAGGAAAAAAACAAAAAAACAAACCCCCCCAAAAAAAAGTTTCTTTTTAAAAATGTATTTTATATTATAAGCTAATTTAGATAGGTAGTTGGGTTGGGTAGGTTCAGGGAATACGTGTGTTAGGGTAGGGCTTAGGGATAGATTTAAGTAGCGTAGAGGAAAAAAATACAAAATACAAAAAAAATGTGTCATAGGAATAGTGACTGTTTGGGGTGAGAGTTAGGTATAGTTAAGTACAGAAGTTAGTAATTTATTTAGTTTAGAGTAGGTGTATACGATGCAGTGGAGGTACACTTTAGAAGAGGCGTATTCCTGTTTGGTGTCTGACTCAGAAGCCACAGACACTGTGTCAGACTTCGACATCACTCAGTTTTCTGAGAGTGAGAGCAGCTCTAGTGACGCTGGGCCTTCTGTGAAAAAAAGACGCACTGCTCCAAGACCTGCCCCAGAAACTGCCCCAAGAGCTGCCCCGGCAAATGCCCCAAGAGCTGCCCCAGTAACTTCCCAAAGAGCTGCCCAAAGACCTTCCCACAAAGCTGCCCTAAGAAATGCCCCAAGATTTGCCCTAAGAAATGCCCCAAGAGCTGCCACAAGTACTGCCCCAAGACCTGCCACAAGTACTGCCACTCCTGCTGATGAATGGGTATCACCAGCCAATTTATGCCCACAAATTCCTGAATTCACAGGCAACCCAGGAATTCATGTGGATGTTGCAGGATTTACCCGTGTTCAGTTTTTTATTTATTTTTTGGGGAAGAAATTTTGGGGGAAATAGTGTCTCAAACCAATTTATATGCAGCCCAATATATTGCCGCCAACCCATCAGTGTTTGTTTCCAAGAAAGAAATATGGCAACCCACAGACCTTTTAAAATTCAAGAAATTCTGGGCCCTAACAATGACAATAGGAATATTTAAAAAAAACAAGTATTATATCATACTGGAGTAAAAACCCCATATGTGATACCCCTATATTCGCCAAAACAATGACCAGGACTAGATAAGAAATGATTTGGCACTTTATGCACTTTAGTGATAATACCCTGTGCCTCCCAAAAGAACACCCCCAGTATGACAGACTGTTCAAAATTTGCCCCTAATAAATAATTTATAGGAAAAGTTTGCCCAAGTATATACCCCCCAAAAACACATAAGTATAGATGAATCCCTTATGAAATATAAAGGCAGGTTAGGTTTCAAGCAATATATCCCCTCCAAATGATCCAAATTCAGTATTAAATTGTATAAATTGTGCAAAAGTGCCACAGGCTATACCCAGGCTTTTTGAATTTACGAGGGCAAGGACAGCCAACTTGACCCTCCTGGTTACTCAGAATGTCTGGAATAAATGGAAAGATAGTTTGGGATCTAATTTACCCCTTATTAAACAAAGCATATCATTTGTATGTTGACAACTACTACACCAGCCCCCTTTTATTTAAGTCACTTTTTTATTTTGAGACCGTGGCCTGTGGCATTGTCAGGCACAATTGCAGGGAGATGCCCAAAGAACTTGTAGCAAAAACACTAAAAACCAGGATGTCCTCAGCTTTCTGCCAACATGAGCTGCTGGCAGTTACGTACACCATGCATGAGGACAAAACTGTGGAAGTCTCTGTTTGTAGCAGAAGGGCAGTACTAAGAAAGCCAGTCTGCATCAGAGACTACAACAAGCACATGGGGGGAGTTGATCTGTGTGATCAACTCATGCAGGCATACCTCACTATGAGAAAGTCTAGGGCATGGTACAAAAAGGTTTCCATTTACATGATGCAGACTACAGTATACAATTATTTTTTGATTTTCAAACTGGCAAACCCCACTCTAAAATTTAGCTTTCTGCTATATCAGCTCCATCTTATTTCCCAATTTTTGTTTCAAGGGGCAACAGAAATAATTGCACCAAAACCCGGGGTAGTACACTATATTTATAAAATCCCCCCATCCCCCCAAAAGAAAAACCCACAAAAGCGCTGCAGGGTTTGCTACAGCAATGGAATATGGACAGATACCCCCACTTACTGTCCTGATTGCCCTTCCAAACCTGGCCTCTGCATGGGTGATTGCTTCAAACAATACCATGCAGGCACAATGCAGTAGTGCTGTAAAGTTTATTTTATTATTTGGCCACTGTTTCCCCCTGAAATATCCTGTATTTTTATTTTTCAAAACACATCCCTCCTTAGATCTAACACTATCAAAATATAATGGGAAGCAAAGCACAAGTTTTTTTCCATCTCTGATAATGGAAACACACATGTTCCCTACTGGGCCCAGTAGCTCCCCCAAACCCTAACAAACCTATGCATATGGGGCATTGCCATTCTCAGATAATGTAACTCACCACTAATGTAAAGCACTTAAAAATCTGCAAATGTCATCTGATTGAAATCCAGAGCAACAATAAAATATAAGTGTGAAAAATGGTGTTTCTCTTGATAAAATGCAAATAGAATGAAAGCCAGGGTTGTCTACTCTTCTATAACATATACTTTTGGGGGTAAAATTCATTGCAGCATTGCCAGTCTGAAATGAGACAAGGCACCAGCTGTAAAAATGGCATGTCTGTAAAAGGAAACTCACATGTTCCAACTGGGCCCAGTAGCTCCCCCAAACCCTGACAAACCTATCCATATGGGGCATTGCTGTACTCAGAAGAAGGAGCCAAACACTAATCAATGCAGTTTATAAAATCTTCACCTATCCTGTGCTTGAAATTCACATCAACATTGAAATCTAAGTGTGAAAACCACTGAAATTATTACTTACGTCAAGTTTTACAAGGAATTGGTGGTAAAATGGCTGTGTAAAAAATTTTAAAACACACCTAAAATGAAAGCCTGGGGTGTCTTCATTCCAAAAATATACACTTTTGGGGGAAAATCTTAAAGTGGAGCACTGTTACAAAGTGTGAAACTGGAAAAGCGCATGTTCCAATTTGAGCCCCATAGCTCCCCCAAACCTATGCATATGGGGTATTGACATACTCAGAAATAGGTGCTGAACACTAAACGATGCATTTTTAAAAATCTTCGCCTATCCTGTGTTTGAAATTGACATCAACATTGAAATCTAAGTGTTAAAAACGCTGAAGTTTTTGCTTACATTAAGTTTACGAGGGATTGGTGGTAAAATGGCTGTGTAAAAAATGTGAAAACACACCTAAAATGAAAGCCTGGGGTGTCTACACTTTTGAGCGGAAATTTTTAAGTGGAGCACTGGTACACAGCCCCAAATGAGACATAACACCATTGATGCAAGGTGTGAAAATTCAAAGTGTGAAACACTGGAAACGCTCATGTTCCAATTTGGGCCCCGTAGCTCCCCAAACCTAAAGAAACCTATGCATATGGGGTATTGCCGTACTCAGAAGGAGCTGAACACTAAACAATGCATTTTTAAAAATCTTCACCTATTCTGCGCTTGAAATTCACATCAACATTGAAACATAGGAGTGAAAAATGCTGAATCGTTTACTTACATGAAGATTTATGAGGGATTGGTGGTAAAATGTCTACGTAAAAAATTTGAAAACATACATAAAGTGAAAGCCTGGAGTGTCTACGTTCCAAACATATACACTTTTGGGGGGAAATTTTAAAGTGGAGCACTGGTACACAGCCCCAAATGAGAAATGGTACCAGTGACGCAAGCTGTGAAAATTCAAAGTGAAACTAGAAAACGCTCATGTTCCAATTTGCCGTACTCAGAAGAAGGAGCTGAACACTAATCAATGCATTTTTAAAAATCTTCGTCTATCCTGTGCTTGAAATTCACATCAACATTGAAATCTAAGTCTTAAAAATGCTGAAGTTTTTACTTACATGAAGATTTATGAGGGATTGGTAGTAAAATGGCTCTGTAAAAAATTTGAAAACATGCTTAAAACGAAAGCCTGTGGTATCTAGTTTCTAAAAATATACACTTTTGGGGGGAAATCTTAAAGTAGAGCACTGGTACACAGCCCCAAATGAGACATGGCACCAGTGAAGCAAGCTGTGAAAATTGAAAGTGTGAAACTGGAAACACGAATGCTAATCAATGCATTTTTTAAAATATTCAACTATCCCATGCTTGATATCAACAGTAATATTGAAATGTAAGTGTGAAAACTGCAAAAAGTCTAAATATTACCACAATTTTGAAAATTATTTCTGGAAAAATAGCTGCATAAAAAACTCCAAAACTCTTCTGATTATTTACCTTACATTGTCTACTTTTCAGAAACATATACCTTTGTGGGACATTTTTGGTTCTGGCACCGTCATCTAAGCTATGATGCTCACATGCCAATTGTTGAAAAATTACAATTTGGAAATAATGGTGTCCATCTTGTAATATTTACCTTGTACTGGGTAAAGGGACTGAAAGCGCAGGCGCACAGACGTCACTGTGAAGAGACGTCCGTGCTTCCTGCTCCTGTCACCATCGGTAAAACGCCGATATCTGCAGAACCGGGTAATATTTCTGGCGACTAGCGCTACTAAGCAGCTAGTCGCCAGATGAGCAATCAATCAAGCTTAAGTTATTGCGGGGTGGTAGTTCCCCTTTAAGGTATTCCTATTAACAATATAATAATAATGATAATAATAATAATAATATACCTTTCTAGGTAATTTGCTGTAAAGCAAATATCCAGCACAATGCATTAGTCCTCTGTCCATCAAAGACTTGTAATTATATAAAAATTAATTATTAACCATGCTAATATACCCTTGTCTTTGGGGGTGGGGGATCCCAGTAGGAAGCGAATAGTGTGGTACAGGAGGTATATAGATGACCTGTTATTTGTATGGTCAGGTAGTAAGGGGGAAGCTGAATACTTTATGGAAGGTTTGAACAACAATGATTCGAATTTAACCTTCATTCACAATTTTGATTAATTTAGTATCCCTTTTCTTGACCTGACCCTCATTTGCAATTCAATTGACTGCGTTAGCAGTAACATACATTAAGGGACCCACTTTAATGTGGGAAAATCTGCACCCAGTTTTTTTTTTTTGTGCAGAGTGCCGTAACACAGTTTTAAACTGCTGAAGCATGAATTGAATGTGCAAAAAAGTAAAACAAAAACCCTAAGACTCCACTGGATGTATTGCTATGGGGCCCTAAGCCCCATATTAATACATCCAAAGCACACCCAAATGTTGTCATAGTTTTATCCCTTGAGTGCCAGAGCATTTCAATTAGGTTCAAGCAGGGGATTGGAGGAACCTGCTCGAAGCTGATTGGCTTTGAGTCACATAAGCACGGATCGCAACCAATGGCTGTGAGTCATTTTGGACAGAGACTGCCCATATAAAAAGGTAGTCTCTGTTCAAAATTCCTTCACACTGGATTAGGCATTGGATTTAAATTGGATTTGGAGCAGTTCTTCTTTTTGCTGTTTTATCCTCGAGGAGGGGAGAGGTCCATTGGAGGCACCGAGCAGAGATGTGATGAGTTCTCTGCAGGCTTGTTTTGCTGTGAATGTATGTATGTAGATACATAGCAACTAAATAATGTGAGTGTAGTATTCATATATTATTCACTTTATTGTATTGTTGCTGTTATAAGGCACTACTGGTGCCTGCTTGTTGTTTTTGCTTTATTCCATGTATATCTGCTCCATGAGTGGGGTTCTGGGGAGAGCGGCCTATTTATAGAAGAGACAAAGAAGCTGACAGGGTACAGCTTA
Organism: Rhinophrynus dorsalis; assembly: GCA_037306005.1. Taxonomy (NCBI): domain Eukaryota; kingdom Metazoa; phylum Chordata; class Amphibia; order Anura; family Rhinophrynidae; genus Rhinophrynus; species Rhinophrynus dorsalis. Next base: position 136,318,698 of record CM074718.1, read on the forward strand.
CTATACTCCTGGGCCTTTACAGCTGGCCTGCATATAAGTGCACATCCAGCAATTCATTTTGTGAGTACCATTTTGGTGGTGGTGGGGTGAGAAAATATATATATTCTTTTGAAGATATTGCACACAGAAGCTCCTCTTTTTTTCTTCTGTGTCCCAGTCATGGCAATGGACTATTTAATATTTTGTGACTCCCCCTTTACCAGTCTTTTGGTCCTAAACTCAGCTGGGGTAGGAGTGTAGTGACTCCACTGGAGTTACTAGTAGTAGGTTCAGTAATGGACAACTTATCCCCGCTTCATACCTCTTAATTCTTTGGCCGCATTCGATTGCTGTCCCCTCTGGGAGGCTATCCCGAAGATCAGACTTTGCTTTCTGCTGGCCTGGTACAGACGGCCCTCAGTGTTGTGCTGCATCATCAGAAAGACCGGGGGAACCTCCAATGATGCTCTTCTGCCCTGGACCTACCATAAAGTTGGGCTCTTCCTTCCCTCCGGAGGCGGCTATGACCAACGGAATGACAATGGGGCTTCTTCAGCGGAGGATCACTGGTGCAGGCCTCCTTGACAGCATGCAGGTCGGCTATGGATTGAGGGCATGATAAGTACTCCCTTTTTTATAAACTGCTATCTATTATCATCAGGTTGGGCCTCTGAGTTCCACCCTGAAATGCATGCCAGTATCATGCTCTATAAATTCTGACTTTTACACAGGGGACAGGTATCTTTAAGGTCTTTCATGGGGGAGGTGATAGCATATTTATAAGTTTTTATAAAGTATCATAAAGAAAGAGGTCATAGAATCCATTTCAGTGGAAGAAACAAAACAGGGATGGTACTCGGTGATCTTCATAGTTCCCAAGTCCACAGGAGGGTATTGTCCAATTCTCGACTTGAAATAAATACATTGATAAAGCATCAATCATTCAAGATAGAAATGGTAGCATACATAATCCAGGCCATCCAGCCGGGAGAATACCTCTTGACAATAGATCTACAAGATGCGTATTATCACATAAAGTTTGCCCAGGAATTTAGGAAATATCTGTATGTTTTCAGGGGTCATTATTGGTAGTTCAGAGCACTGTCATTTGGTCTTACATCAGCGCCCAGAATTTATTCCAAAGTCCTAGCGGTGGCCTTAGAACCATTAAGGAAGATGGGCATAAAGATAGTACCATACTTAGATGGCCTTCTACTGATAGCAAGTTCAAGTGCCCAAGCAGAACTTCAGAAGAATATAGTGATCTCTCACTTGGAAAAACTAGGCTGGATAATCAACAGACAGAAGAGTCAACTAATTCCGGCCCATTGCATCCAGTTTCTGGGACTAATCATAGACATATCCTGGAACATAGTATCCTTGTCTTCCAGCAGGGTCAAGACAATTTTGGCCAAAGTGAAGCAGTTCAGGAAAAACAAGATTCTAACAGCTCAGGATTGCATGACCATCTTGGGATTCATGGTATCAACAGTACAAATAGTTCCCTGGACAAGACTTCACTTAAGGCTACTCCAGAGATGGTTCATATCACATTGGAACAGGGACCCGATCATTGCAAACCAGAAGTTTCCAATCCATCCCAAAGTGAGAGAGGACCTGGCATACTGGACAAGGCAGAAGAATCTAGACAGAGGATCTTCCTTAAAGAACCTGGAATGGACTAAAGTGACAACAGTTGCAAGTCTGACAGGATGGGGAGGCTACCTAGGAAACAAGACAGCCCAAGGTCTATGGACCAAAAAGGAACAAAGTCTACACATCAATATTCTAGAGTTAAGAGCAACGTTCCTTTGCTTAAAGAAATTCAGGAATCTAATCGGGGCAAACCAGTTCAAGTAGTATTGGACAGCATACATAAAAAATCAAGGAGGACAAAGAGTCCAGCCTTGAACTTGGAAGCAAGAAGCATATTGCTATGGGCAGAAAAGAACTTGTCAGCATTATCCACAATCCACATTCCAGGAAGTCTTAATCATCAAGCAGATTTCCTAAGTCGTACCAAACTGGATTCAGGGGAGTGGTCACTGAACAGAGAGACATTCAACCAGATTGTTCTAAGGTGGGGTCAACCAGTCATAAATCTGATGGCAACAAACAAAATTGCAAAGTGCCAAAAATTCTTCTCAAGAGCAAGGTACAACCAGGCATTGGCAGTAGATGCCATAATGCAAAAAATGGGATTTCAGTTTTTCAAACATATTTCCTCTGATTCCCATGATTCCAAGGGTTCTGAAGAAAATCAGGCAGGAAAAGCTAAATACCATCTTCATAGCTCCCAATTAGCCAGGAGAGTTTGATATGCGGAACTGGTGAACATGTCCATAGATAAACCATGGCCTCTACCCTTCAGATCAGATTTACTGACTCAGGGTCCAGTATGGCAACAAGATCCGGAATTTTTTAAAGTAACAGCCTGGAGGCTGAAATGAGCTCCCTGAGAATTAGAGGGCTATCAGAAGCAGTAATTAATACCATGCTATCTGCTAGAAAACCTTCCACCTCTACTTTTTATACAGAATATAGAGGATATTCTCAACCTGGTGTCCGGATAATGGGATTGACAGATGTGATATATCATCAGCACAATTTCCTGCAAAGAGGATATGAGCAAGACCTGAGACCCTCATCTTTAAGAGTTCAAGTTTCAGCCATTTCAGCATGTCGAGCAAGACAATTTGTGGAAGATGATACAAAAATACAAATTCTGAAGATAAGTTTTGAGGTCTTCTACCACTCTGAGATGGTGAGGCCTTTCCAAATTATAAGAATTATATTACATATTCATTTATATATGTAATTTCGTATAGAACGTGTTCAACTACCTTTTTTGTATATTAGGTAGGCTAAAGATTGACTCTTGGGAGTATACTATATTTATTATTATTATTAATTTTATCCTGCCCTTATTTTTGGGATTTGGTACGTCCCATCAGTCAATTGCCGTGACTGGGACACAGAAGAAAGGATGAAATTTTCTTACCAATATTTCCTTTTCTTATGTGTCCCTTTACGGCACGCCCTACCCATAACTAATATATTTTCTTGTATAATTTTTAGCTCTGACAAAAGTTGGCTGGCAAAGGTGGACTCAGATAATATTAAATAGTTTTTCGATTGGCCATACACCAGGTGGAGAGGAGAAGACATTACCCATCAGTCAATTGCCATGAAGGGACACAGAAGAAAAGGAAATATCGGTAAGAAAATGTCATCCTTTCTTTTCTTTTCCTGTACCAACTTAGTGTATTTTGTGGAATGGAATATCCACAGTTGCTCCATGATTCACTGCTTGCAATTACTCTCCACCACATTGCCATGTGTGGTCAGTGCATGTCTTTTCACCCATACCATTCCCTAGTTCTAGCAAAAGATAAGCTGAATTAGAAGAACAGGTTGAAACACGTGGTGACAAAATAACATTACTGAATAACAATATAAAATGTGTGTGCAGTTAAAAGTAAGAAAGGGTCATCCATAATATCTAATCCAGACACCAGTATAAATGATGACATCGAAGAGGAAATAGACACAGAGGTATTAAGAAAGTAGCTTAATTTAAACATTCATGATTAGTTAATGAAGCTGGGCACAAATGGGGTAACCACAAATGGTTGAGACTGACCATTTGCAAATACTAATACATTTCATAACTGGAGATACAGCACGAACTGTAGAAATCTAAAAAAAAGCTTTAAAACAATGACAGATGTTTTTTATGCATTCATTAAAAAATGTGAACACACATACAGGTTAGTTATGGGATTTTCAGATGACCACTAACCAAACATATCTATGATTAAAGATTTTGTCAAAAAGTTTAAATATTTTGATCCTACTTCATTGTTTTGGAGAAAGATAATTTAGAGGAAGCAGCTGCTTTTGTTGATAAGGTCAGGTGGCAGATACAACAAAATATTCCCAGAGCATAAGTTTCAACAGTTATGTGCAACAGTAATAATTTATCCCACAACACTCATAGAGTTAAAGACACTGAAAACAGCCATAGTTCCAAAGCTAGAAATACTTAAAGGGGCAGCTCATCTCAAAAGGAATATATTCAGGAATATATGTCAGAAAAGTAAGAAAGGATTTTAAGAATTCTTATAGAATATACAATCTAAGGAGTGTGAACATGAGAATGGGTTATCTAACCATCAACTCCAAATGAACCCCACCAAACCTCATTCACACCACTAATTAAGCAAGTCAGGACTTGAACACACACACACACACACACACAAATAACAAAAAACAAATGATCTATTTCAGAATTATGGTTTTAGGCTCCAAAATCCCGCTCCTTTTCATTTTTAGCTCAAACGTATTTGAACAGGAATGGCAGACCCTTTATTAAGTGTTTTCTACACAAGACAGAGTTTCTCCTTGATACAAGGGCACAATTGTATGCGACAAATTAAGTTACCTATATTACTTGGTTCACTTGTTTATAGCTTTGAAGGAAACACATTTAAAAGTGGTATCTGAGGTAACTCTAGAAATAAAAAGACACTTGTACACTAATATTGACATATTGTGCAGTGATTTAGTGGAAAATAATATAATTGACAATGATCTAATACAAAAAGCTGGATGTATTGTTGATATTAGGAACAAATTTATCTTGAATGGACATTTGTCCTAAGGTTCCAATACACCAGGAAGGTAAGGAATGTTTTACTGAAGGGAAACTTACAACTACTTATTTGGTTGAAATCTGCTTCCATCATATATCTGTTAGACAGACTCACAGACCAAATCTTCTTCAGAGAAGAAAGTAAAAAAATATTCTCATTATTACTTCTCTGGTTGACTTAAAAACCAAATTAGATCAACATGAGAGGACAGGTTTAAATCATGAGCAAAATCTGGAACTGTGTCCTAAAGAGTTAAATACTTCTGTTAACTAATTTGACACTAACGACATATATTCTTCTAATTATCAGTAATTCCTTGTAGTTTCATGACAGAGTGGCCATGCTTAAAGGGATAGTAATACTTAGTTTTAACTTTATTTTATTTTGTAGACATTAAAAAAACATGAAGAATGATATAAGTCTTATCTCTCAAACCTTTATGGTTTAAGAGATATTCACAAACAAAATATCCCCCCCCCCATTCAACCAGATCAGAAGGGAGGTGCCCAGGTAGACTGCAGAGAGGCGTTAGTTGCAGAAGTCGAGCACTCCAAATCTGAATATGTTAAAACATCACTTTTATTAAAACCTTAATACATCCGACGTTTCAGTCCCCGCTGCATTTTGGTGTTATCCTTATTGTGACCCGCTAGCAATGCATCCCAGGTCTCTTAAAAAGGTTTACCGAAATCTCAGTTGTTACGGGTGAAACGCATTGTTTCAAATGAGGCAGAAAGTCAGAGGAAACTTGAAGAGATGGGGGACAAATTTATACAAAGGGGTTATAATGTATCTGAGATCAGGAGGGAAATTGAAACAGTAGCTGGCTTGGATAGATAGGCATTGCTAGCGGGTCACAATAAGGATAACACCAAAATGCAGGATCGGATGGTAGTGACCACTACATTTGTGGATATAAGTGGAGCAGTAGGAAAGGCTATAATTGGTAACTGGGACATATTAAAGAGCGATCCCGAAATAGGACACGTTTTTGAACGACCACCTCTACTTAGTTATAAAAGAGGACGGAGCTTAAGAGATATGTTGGTCAGCTCTGATCCAAAATCTAAGTACACAGTACAAACTACTGAAGTATTGAGAGGTGTGTATAAATGTGTAGGATGTGCAACATGTTTACACATGATCACAGGGATCACTTACATTGTCCCAGGCATTGATTATAGGATTAGAATTAAAGATAATATACTTGTAGCACAGCATTTGTTATATATCTGTTGGTCTGTCCGTGTCAGAAGATATATGTGGGTAAAACCACTAGACCTTTTAAAACGAGAATGTGTGAGCATAGATCTATCATCACAAGAGCTCTTAATAATACTTTGAATGAGACACAGTTGCAACGTGCACCCGTAGCAAGACACTTCATAACATTGAAACATAAGGTGAATGAGTTACGGTGTTTTCCGTTTGAAGTGGTGAAACAAGCACCACGGGGTGGAGACAGAGAAAAGCAGCTAGCTAAAAGAGAGATGTATTGGATATATAGGCTGTGATCGCTGTCTCCAGATGGGTTAAACGAGCAATTTAGTCTCATTCATTATTTGTGATGTTTGATATTTTGTTTATTGTGAGTACGTTGTAACATATTCGGGAGAGATCGTTTTTCATTGATGTGTGGAACTGATGTGGCGTCCTCAGGTTGCCTATGACGACGGGGGGACGTCACACTGGCGCCAAATTCAACATCAGAATTTATAAAGTAAGGACCGAGGTATCGATCAACAGTTATATGTATGTTATCCCTGATGAAAGTCCCAGCGGGGACTGAAACGTCGGATGTTTTAAGGTTTTAATAAAAGTGATGTTTTAACATATTCAAATTTGGAGTGCTCGACTTCTGCAACTAATGCTTGATCAGGATTTTCAGTCTAGCGGCACCAGTATATTGCAGTGTGTGCGGGAGCACGAGAAGATTTGTGCAAGACTGCAGAGAGGGACAATCTTCAATTACAATAAGGGAAAAAGCTGAAAAACTTGTCAAGGGGGGAAGGGCTTTCATTGTTTTCATACAAAGAAAATTGTCCCCTTCTGTTATCTGTCTGGTCATACAACCAGATTCACATCTGAGAAGAGATGTCTTACACTAGGAAAAAGGGGCAGGGAGGGGAAACTTTGCTTGTGAATATCTCATAAACCATAAATGTTTGAGAGATAAGACTTATATCATTCTTCATGTTTTTTTCATGCCTACAAAATAAAATAAAGTTAAAACGAAGTATTACTATCCCTTTAATTTAAACATTCATGATTAGTTAATGAAGCTGGACACAAATGGGGTAACCACAAATGGTTGTGAGACTGACCATTTGCAAAAACTAATACATTTCATAACTGGAGACACAGCACGAATTGCAGAAATCCAAAAAAAAGCCTTAAAACAATCACAGATGTTTTTTATGCATTCATTAAAAAATGTGAACACGCAATTAACAATACATCCAGCTTTTTGTATTATTTGTATTTTCCACTAATTCACTGCACAATATGTCAATATTAGTGTACAAGTGTCCTTTTATTTCTAGAGTTACATAAGAAACCACTTTTCAATGCTATAAACAAGTGAACCAGGTAATGTAGGTAACTTATTTAGAAAATCACACAATTTAAAGCAAACTGTGACAGTCCATACAATATTCTTTATATTAAGGGTCAAACAATGCTGAAAGTCCAAAGGCCATAGTGTTATAACACAACAAACTCAGACAAAATGTTTTGGGGTTCATTTGGGCCATTGTAAACTGTATATTTACAATTATTAGAATTTATACTGCATTTGTTTACACAGGTCATATCAAAATCCAGATGGTATAGATTAATCAAGTTTAAGAATAATGAGAAAAAGACAAAGCTGAGGTATTTTCATCTACAGCATGCCAATCTTGATGGCGTTCGTATGATAACATTCAAACTGATAAGAAGAAAAAAGGCAATAAAATGTATAGTACTGTCAAAGAATACAAGAGTCAAAAAAGTATTAATTGTAAGTGTACATAGTCATGTGTGATTTGGTACACTAGAAAAGATTTGGTTCTGTGTGGAATATAGTTTGGCTTTTTTTTAAAAGAAAGTAGAGTTAGCCATGCTTTCTTTGATAATTTAATAATATAGCTTTATAGGAAGAACCTATAGCTCCCACCTGCAGTGCTGAAGCATCTTATGTAGATATAGCCTGCTTGAGAGTACAGATAAAATATTCCACATATTTTTGGGATAATGGCACAAGCCTTATAAGGTGGATTAAATACTCTAGTTTTCTTTTGCTCTAAATCACACTGCCCTATGGATAAACTCATAGGATGTAAAATTACTTATGCTTAAGTTAATCATTCTAATTGTGCTTACAGAACAAGTATTATTTCCTTTGAAAGTCTATATTAATTATTAATAATTTTTGTTTTTGATATTACAACAGTTGATTCTGAACAAGTTAATATTATTGTTTGTTTACATTTTAGACTATTTCCCACACCAATCTAAGACTATACTCTCATTGTGTTGAAATACTAAGAGCCATCATTTTATCACTCCTGTACAGAAATTAAAAATATGTGTACAGGAAATTATATATTTTATTTTATCTACACATTCTGAAAAGAGTTTTCTTATATTGAGGAAATACACTTTCATGAGTCTCTGATCACTTTTTTATAGATTCTCACACTAGATGTAAGTATGCATCCATTACAATTCAATATAACATATAAATTACCTTCCTTTGGGGAAGTGGGCTGAATAAAGTTATTTTTCAACACAAGCAAAGTGAGTTATAAGTAACTAAATTAATTTCTGGGTCTTCTTGGAATGTAAAGTTTAAAAAGTAATCAAGAATATTGGTAGAATTTACTGTTGGTAATTTATAATTTTATTATATTTTTTTCATATTTTATCAAGTTAATTTGCTGTAACAGCTAAAACAATTAGTACAGGAAGAAAAATATAAAGAAATGCTTAGTAGAAAGTTAAATGAAAAATGAACTATTTGTTAAGAGATCACTCTGACAGTTACTCTAAGGTACGCTCCCTTAATAATGTTTGAATGTGATTTCGAGGAATTTTTTTTACCCACTTGGGGCTTAATTGGAAATGGTTTCAGTGTTTGCTATTTGTTGTTTTTTTCCTTTGTCTGGATCAACAGGGAGGATTTGGCATTGGCTGGACACATGTCTTTTTCACCCTCAACTATGTTAGTATGTTACTATTAACAACACGACTGAGGATGGGAAGAATGAGGAAAGATTTGAAGGGGTTCTGCCATCTACCACAGTTGGGTCCCGTGCTAAGACCACTAATTAATGTTTGACAATAACCCCAAAATATGACAAAGTTAAATTAATTCAAACATGGTAATGTAAATACTTTGTCTATCATTCATTCCTATGAATCATAATGAGATAAATACATTAATCAAACCACCACCATACAGATCTGGCATATCTAGTGTAACCTTATTTGTATTTACTTTTTTAAGTTATCTCTTCAAAAGTAATCATTAGCATAGCTGAAGGCCTACAGAAAAAAAAAGCCTGAAAATATTTTTGCAGGCTTACTGAAATTGAAACCTTCAAAAAAATTCAGGAAGGCCAAGCTTAAAAAAATGATGAGTGACTTTTGGACTTCAAACAAGGCTAGCACTGAAAAAATGCTTGATTAAAACATAACTGAAAAAAAAAATGATATGCACTACCAGCCTAGTGCTAGATGCCTGATGGTAGAAAATTTAGCTGGTGACATTCTGTATGATGTAAAATCACGGGTTTTTTGGAATATTATTTTTTCCTTTGAGACTGACTCATCGTCAGCACCTGCAATGTGCACAGTGTGTGCAAGAAAACACTATGAAATAGGGGAATGACTGGGAATTAGCACAATTGACAGAACTGTTCTCTTATTAAGTAATGGACACAACTGGTACCACACAATATATAAAAATCAATATCCTAGCTCTTATGGTCTAATATAAAGCAATCTGTGACCAATAAATTGAAAATGTGACAAAAAACAGTCCAGAGAATTTATTGTATCAAAATAAGGAATTGGAATGTACACTTATACTAAAATCACAATATTATTCCATTACCTCCACACAGCCTAGCTCGTCAATCCTCTAAATAGTAGCAGAATGGACACGCTGATTTATTGGTCACTGCTTTATATTAGATCATAAGCTCTAGGATATAGATTTTTATACAACTGGAACAACACCTTAATACAGTGTTAAACCATCACCAAAGAAATCAAGTACTTTGCCATCACTAGGTCTTTGACCTCTCTCAAATGACGTTAAGAAGACTTAATAAAAAAATAATGACTCCTATCTTCTACCAGCTTAACATATTCAGTGGGATGGACTATCTGTATATGCTCCCTGATACACTGCATTTGATTGCCTTTCAGCACATTGCTATGTGTGTCAGTGCAGAACACAATGTGCAACGGGTAGAGACAAACTGCCAGATCCTCACATCTACAGATTTGATATCAGCTGGTGAGGTCAGTTACGGAGGCAAAGGTGGCAAGCCAGAGGAGGGAGAGGACCCTGATGGATACATTTTCTTGTACTCGGACCTAACATAATTAGACAGTGAACACACTCATCATTGAACATCCTGGCTAGGTTTCTCTAGTCTTCTGCTTTGATGTTTGCCCTCTTTCTTTGTGCCCTTTTGCGATTTTAGTTTGAGGCAAAAATTTTTGCCCATCCCTAACTGTTACCTCACCCTCCTGTTAAGGTCTCATCTTTGAAGTCATGGAAGATGGAGGAGTGCCTGTGAATGTAGGAATCGTGGGTACTCCCAGGGGAGGATGCACACACATGTGTGATTCTAAGGTTGGCATCACAGACCCTCTGGACATTAATTGAATGAAAATGCTTCCTACTTATGAACAGATGTACCTCATGTGAAGGAGCTCACAAGTGAACACGAGTGCAGTCGATAGACCCCATCACTCTTGGTATGCGTCCCCTTCTATAGAAATCCTGTTTTACTATCTGCCACTGCACCTCAGTGGTGGGGAAATGAATGTACACCCTGTCCTTCCTCTTCAGAGCTAACAGCACCTCACCCAATGCCCTGGAACATGCAATCTGGGACATTCCAGTGGCATTGTCTTCAATGGATTGAAAGATCTAGATGCCATGAAATGGATGGGACCCACCAGCATCTCCATGTCAGTTAGGGAATGTTTGCCATTTGTGATGTGGTCGATGTCAGCTTTTAAAAGCTTATAGAGATTAAAGATACTCTGTGAGGTCAACCTGTAGTGGTCTATGACCTCACCCACCCCCATGCCAAACAGTGTGACCCTGGTCCGGTATACTCTGGGTCTTTGTGGTTGTCTTCTTCTACTGGGTTGAGCAACAGATCCCTCTGGCACCTGTGGATATGGAATGTCTGGGATAGGCAACAGAGGTGCTGGTGCATCACCCGCTCCCCTACCTGGAGAAGGTATTCTCAGTGGTTCTTCATCTGGTGCATCCGGCCCTACACATACAGGCAAATGGCCACACTCATTAGGGAATTCCACGGGCTCCCTGCCCCTCATATTCCCCTGATTCTGCTGCCACTGCAACAGATATAGTGGAAGTATGGAGCTGGGGAATGTGGACCACTGTCTGGATGTGGTGATGGACAGCAGGGAGACAGCTACTGTGGAATATTGTTGTAAGCTGTGTAATGAGGGTGGATGATTTGGAGTACTGAATGGTCTCTCGAAAGTGAAGCAGGGCAGGTAACAGCAATAGCAAGATATCCCTGGAACAATCAGGGGGAGGAGGGCAGAGGAAAACTAAAAGGCATCCTGGACCAGTTTCCAATGTAAAATGTTCCTCCTTTTTTCTAATTTTAACAAATTTTTCACTTGTATTTTCTACATTTTCTACTGCGTTATTACTTCTTCTGAGGGCTATAGTGGAGACATAAGTAGCTGTTGTGAAAGTTGTGAGTCCTACAGCAACATATGCCTTGAAGAATGTGTTATCATGCACAGTGCATTTGTCATTTATCCACAGCACTAACTTCCTGCTTAAGTGACACTAGCACATATACATGATGATGTCAAGTAATGGCTTGCATTCATGTTGACTGCAAATAAGTGGAGATGGAAAGAAACTGGTAAAAAACTACATGAAAGTGTTTGTTATTCATTTTGTGTGTGTATTACAAGGGTTAAAAATCAAATTATTGTGTTTACTGTGATTTTTTCTCCTGAGTGATTAAGGGTGATTGTTGAGGGGAATAACCTGGCAGTAGTCCTACTTTAAAAACAGCCCCTAGGCTCATTTGAGCTTTCTTCTTGGTGGCTTGCATTCCAGTGGACCGCAAACAAGTGGAGTTGAAAAGAGACTGGAGTTAGAACAGAAGCAGGAGTAGGAAATCAGCAGAGCTCAGTGGTGAGGGTAAGGGATTTAAATTTAGGGGAGAAAGTAGTAAGAAGGTTGGAGGAGCTTTTAAACTAGGAAAGGGGGAGGGTATAGCTAGCACAAATTAGGTAGATAGAGTAGATGGGAACTAGGTCCAAGTAAATGATCATGGGGATGGAGAAGGGGTTGGGATGGTAGATAAAACAAGAAAACTAGAATTGCTGGTGGTTAATGAGCATTTGGACATAATTGGTACAAGAGAAACATGGTGGAATCAGGGATATTCCCTGTTTAGGAAACCCAGGATTAATAGAAAAGGGGTATGTGCTTTTATTTGAAACCAGAGCTAAATCCAATTTTAAGGGGTGATATTAGTGAGGAAAGTGGCCATGATGTCGAATCCATGTGGGTAAGACTTGAGACTAAGGGCTTGTTCCAAATGTTGGAGATAAAAAAAACGTAGGGCAAAATGGATACCTACCGACAACAGAAAAAGTCTTGGTCGGTATCCAAATGTCCTACCGGCTAAAAGCACAACGGAAATTAGGCCACAAAAATGGTCTTGTGGCCAAACATCCTTTTTGTGAGTTATGTTCCCAAAACGCTGCTAAATAGAGGCAGGAAGTCTTCTCTTCTTTCTTCTCTTCAGTCTTCTTGTATCTGTAAAAGAAAAAAAATATGAATACAATGCAGAATAATACAATGCATTGCTTAACCCCTTGAGTACCAGAGGGGTATGCAACACATTGCAAAGCAATGCAGACCTCTCTGAGGCTCAAAGAGTTAAACAATGTATTAGTGCCCATGTGTGTTGAAATGTGCCGCCATTATTATGTTAATACATAAGCCATTATAGTAAAGTTGCAATATAACTTGTCCAAAAAACATAATAATGTTTCCGCCAATGTGTGCAGCCTCAGAGGCGGCGGAGACATCGCTATGTGCCACAGACCCCCTACTTCTGCTGCCTCACAGGCTGATGCCCATTCCACAAAGAGGAAATCTGAGCAGAGACTGCCTTTATATATGGGCAGTCTCTGATACAATGCCCTCACAGCCATTGGCTGTGATGTGCAGATTCGAGCAACTTTGCAATGTGTTGAGTACCCCTCTGGCACTCAAGGGGTTAAACGATGTATTGTATTATTCTGCATTGTATTCATACTATTTTTTTGTTTTACAAATACAAGAAGACCGAAGAGAAGAAAGAAGAGAAGACTGAAGAAAAAGACAAGAGAGACGACTAAAGAGAAGGACAGAAGATGACCAGCATGTTGAGGACTCCACTGGACAGCAAGATTAATGGTAAGTGTTACTTTTAATGGGATTTTTTTTTTTTTAACTTAGTCGGGTTAACCCTATGAAAGCCGGAGGGGTAATTATACCCCACTGGCACTCATATGGTTAATTCTCCTAACTTTTGACGCATTTTTCATACTTCGGATGTATTGATATGGGGCTTAGGGCCTCATATCAATACATCCACTGATGATTTAAACTGGTTCTTAACTTTCCTGCAGTAACTTGACTCACTTATTGGATCTTCATGGCTAACACAGACATTTGAATTGATAATTATAGTGTTTTCATCATTTTCTATGGGTGAAAACACCTCTTAATTATATCATACAAAGGCTCTTTTTTTGCCAGTAGTTTTTTACAGCAGAGGCATTTGACTAGCTTACTGTGCTTGAAAAAACAGCTGTCTCCAACATTTGAATCGAACCCTAAATGTGGTGTAAAAGGTAAAAAAAAAGTATTAGTGGATATATGGTAACTATCCAGATATCAACTGGAATAATGAGACCTGTCAGAGTGCTAAAGGAAGCAGGTTTGTGAACATGCTTCGGGAAAGCTACATGTCACAAATAGTGGAAGCACCGACAAGAAATAACAATGTATTGGACCTAGTGATAACGAATAACATTGAAATGGTATCCAATATTAAGGTAAGTGAACATTTGGGAAACAGTGATAACAACATGGTTACATTTGAGATCAGTTTGGCAAAGCAAAACTGTATAGGTTTGACCAAAACTCTTAATTTAAAAAAAGCTACCTTAAAATTCTTAAGAGTTTCAATGCAACACATAGACTGGGATAAATTATTTAAAGGCAAACATATTGAGGAAAAATGGTCAGAATTCAAATTTAGGTTGTAGAAATGTACCCACCAGTCTATACCAGTGGGGAACAAAATGCAAAAGAAGTAGATCACAGCCAGTGTGGTTAACTGCACATGTAAAGAAGGAATGGCAGGCATTTAAACTATTTAAGTCTGAAGTAACTGAATATTCTTTCTTAAAATACAGCAAGTACAACAAAGATTGCAAGAAGGCAATTAGGTTATCAAAAATAGATAATGAAACACGAACGGCAAGGGAGAGCAAGACTAATCCAAAAAAAGTTTAAAATATATAAATAGCAAAAAACCTGAAAAGGGAGTGCACTGGACCTTTCAAAAATGACATGGGAGAGTTGAGTAGAGAGGATAAGGAAAAGGCTGGTGTTCTAAACATCTTCTTTGCACCAGTATATACAAAGGAACATGGAATGGTAGATGAGACTCATCAAGTAACAAATAAAACAATACAATTATTAGATATTGGGTTAACAAAAGAAAAGGTCAGTCATGGGAAGACTGAACAAAATTAAAACTGACAAAGCACCAGGTCCTGATGGTATACATCCAAGAGCTTTTCAGGAACTCAGTGCAGTGTTAGCAAGACCCCTATTTTTACTCTTTAAAGATTGTCTCACCACAGACAAAGTGTCACAAGATTGGGAAAGAGCCAAAGTAGTGCCTCTATTTAAGAAGGGAATTAAAACAGAAACTGGGAATTATAGACCTGTGAGTTTGACCTCTGTAGTGGAAAAATAGCTTGAAGGGATAATAAGGGATTTTATTCAGGATTATAACACACAAAATAAGATCATTAGTAGTAATCAACATGGTTTTATGAGAAATAGTAAGCAGCAACCTAGATAATGATAAGGCAGTTAATGTTAATGTAGTATATCTAGATTTTGCAAAGGCTTTTGATACAGTGCCACGCAGATGGCTGTGGTATAAAATAAGGAAATTGGGGGGCGTGTTCGAGCCAGCTACATGGCAGATAAGTAGTGCGTGTGCTCCTGAGCCTTTGCATATAAAAGCAAGTTTAGAGGCTGATTTTCTCCCTGACTAACCATGAATTTATTGAGCTAGGTGTTGTTATGTTTGGCAAGAAGAAAAAGGCGGTTTCAATTGGTACTTATTTTGTCCCCAAACAAACTAAAAACTGACTAGGCTTTCCAGCTCTGTCCCCTGTGTGGCCGAGTGCACAGATGATGGATGACAACAAAGAAAACTGTTTGAGCTCCACTCTGTCTCCTAGACCTGCACAAGACATTAGCCTTCTCCCTACTAAAGCTGACCTGGAGGTCATGCTTACATCTCTCAGAGACTCTATTAAGGAAGATATCGCAGTCCTGAGGTCTGACATTCACAATGTCGGTACCCGTGTTCATGACCTAGAGAATTGACAAGGGACGCTCTTCTCCCATCATGAGGAATTGCATTACATGGTGCTTCAACAGGAGTCTATCAGTGACCAATTACGTTCGCAAATAGATGACTTGGAAAATAGGGGTCACCGCTTGAACATTAGAATTCGAGGTCTGCCTGAAACTGTACCTGCTGATGATCTGCTGCAGATGCTCCATAAACTCTTTTGTGAGCTGCTGGGCCTTACTTCTCCAGTGCTGGTGAAACTTGAAAGGGCCCACCGTGCATTGCATCCCCGCGCCCAACAGGACGACTGCTCCAGAGATGTGATATGTTGTTTCAACTCTTTTGCTCAAAAAGATGCTGTTGTGCTGAGGGCAGGCAACATCCTGCATGTCTACTAAATGCACAGCTCTACCTTTATAACGATCTCTTCTTGTGCACCCTGCAACTGTGGCGACAGTTCAAGCCATATCCCTTAACGATGGGGGTTCCTGTTTGCTATGACTGTAACATTTGAGGGACATTCCTATACTATGTTGGTATAGATCTCCACAACTATTGCATTAATTTTATCCCTCAGTATCGGCATCCTGTTGGAGGTGTGGGGAGGGCTCTGGTTCTTTGGGCCATGTTTGGTGGTCGTGCCCACTCATTATTGTCATTCCAATTGTATGGGCCACCTTGCTGTTGTCCTTTAATTAGACTAACAGAACCAGAGGGAAGATTACTGGCTATGACCTGATACATTAATTTAGTGGTGAGAGGAAAACCCAATGATCAGTGGCAGGTATATAGTCTGTACTGTACCCACTTGTCCACATATCTGTTGTCAGGTGAATTTTAAGCCCTTTGCCCACCACACTAACCACCTGTTTATGCAATTCTTGCACAGCCATCCTTGAAAAATAGGTGTGACTTGGGATATGCTAGCAAGGTGCAAAACATGGCATCAGTTATTTAGGTTTTCAACAAAAGAATAAGGCAGCATGTCACCTGCTAGCATTTTGCCAACAATACCATTTCATGGGCATACTTTACTTGGCCAGAGACAGAAATAAGCTAATTTTCTCCCTAGGTCATCATCTATCACTGTCAACTTCATCTGTATCTGAAGTAGAGAAAGATGCTGGAGGGATATATTCTAGATCAACATCATCAAGAGTTTTTAGGTCATCCTCATCTTATAGGGATTTTCACGGTGCTCACTACTTCTCTTAGGACAGTTTTTATACTCGTTTGTGTCACTGTCAGATTCAGCAGTTGGTCGAACTGCTACACCTTCTTCCATCATGCCATGAACACTAGAATGTGACTTGCTCTTGTCTTCAGTGTTCTTAGATGGTTTAATATTTAATATTACTGGTGGTGATAATTGGAATTTTTATGCGACTTTGACAAACTTCCTTCTCAGGGGTGAAGGATCATCATTTATTCCCCATGCTGCAGTAACCATGGCTGCAATCAGTTTTTGGACTACCACTTTACTAACACATCTCTGCAGTGCTCCTACTTCCTATGCCCTCCCCCTATCCTTAGTATGTTTGCTGGACATTTTTAAAACTGGTGTGTATGTGTTTATGTACAGTGAAGTATATAATAGAACTGATTAACTGTGTGCGATGTCTTGCCATGTCTCTTCTAGTATCAGTATGCCTCAGTCTGCCTGTCTCTGTCACTTATCAGTCAAAATATTTAAATGTTTTAACTTTTTTCTTAATTAACCATCCTTATCCCTATCACTGTAGCAAAAAAATATACTTCCTGTTCAACTGCTTCTTCCTCCAGACTCCCCTAATACACAGGTAACAGCCAGATCAGGAAGGAACATGGATCATACCTGTCCATGTCTTCTCAGTCATTCAAAACTTTGGAGTATTTGGGGTAAATCTCCTTTGCTCTCTTCACACAACTACAGACTCTCTGCTGCCTGTGTCTTCTCAGTCACACAAAATTTTGGGGTATTTGGGGAAAATCTTCATTTAACCCTTCCGTCAAGGTTTGGCTGAGCTGCTCTAACTCTGCTACTTGATTCTGCTGTCTGAGCTAATCTAAGAGCTCTGCTATCCATTGCTGCTGCCTTCCCATTCCTGGATCAGGCTGAATCAGCTGACATCTCTGTGACTACTCACCTGACTGTTATCAGTCAACCCTCACAGGGTATTTAAAGCAGCTTGGCTAACTTCATGATTGTCCTTGTGTTTGCTGCTGCTGGCTGCTGTGGATTCTCCTGTGCTCCTGTTTATCTGTGAATTGCCTGACTCCCTCTGACGATCCTTCTGGCTCCTGACTACTGGTTTGTTCCTGACATTGTGGACTTCTGTGTTCCTGACTCCTGGTTTGTTCCTGACATTGTGGACTTCTGTGTTCCTGACTCCGGCTTGGCTGAGTACTTGTCTTGTTTCCTGACCCTGGCTTGTCTTTTGGTTTATGATCCTGGATCGCAGTTCTTTAATATAGGTGTTTTGCATTTTACATTTTTGTGTCTGTCTGGTTCCTATTCCCTAACACCTTCAAATACTGTCCAGACTCCCTTAACACAGAGATAACAGCCTGATCAGGAAGGACTTTGTATCACAGCAGCTGTCTCAGTCAAGCAAGATTCTCCCTTCTCACTCCATTGCAGTCACCCAGACTCCCCTAACACAAATAACAAATTGCCTGCTCACAAGACTTCCTAAACTATATTCCAACTTTGCTTTATTTGTCTGTCTTCTCTGGCTTAATATTGTGCTGCTTTCTCTCACAAACACAGAATGGCATTCTGCTGGACCCTTAAACCCCTTTTATACTATCCTTGCAGGAAAAGAAGGAACCTTCTTTCAGTGTTACACTGTTTTTGAATTGTGTTTTTACTGGATGAGGTACAGTATCTGTGTTTTAGCACATGTGTGTGCTATGAGAGGATGTTGTGCAGTGCTGTCAGTGCTACTTTCAGAGCTTTGGTGATTGTAAAGAAGTGTGTTTGGGGCAGTGTTGATGCTGGCTGATGTTTTTAATTGGTTTAAGGTCAGTTTTGTTGAGTTGCAGTGTGTAATGTTTCTGCTGGTTGATGATGTGCAGTATTGGTAGGATAGTGTTTTGGCGATGCCAAAATTGATGCCAATGATGAAGTCATTGAGATGAGGGTTACAAGAGGAGAGGATAGGAGCGTGGTACAAGAGATGAGGATAGAAGACAGGTACAAGGAGAAGGGGGATGATGGGATAGGGGAACAGTAGGAAAGAACCAGCAGCAGGGAATGCGGTAGAAAATAAGAGACAGAGACATGAATGAGAGGTACATGAGAAAAGTGGATGGGAGAGACACACAAGATATAAGTGGAAAGATGAGTTGTACAAGAATCAGGGGGATGGGTGAGAGGTACAAGACACTGACCAGTCACTGGAGAGAGATGAACAGGATAATGGACTTTAAGAGCAAGGATATAGCCCTGGAATAGGGTAGCCACAAGAGGCTTAAGCTTAGGTTTGGCAGCAGTCTCTAGGGTTTCCTAGATGCACCTTAGACCAATGGTAAATGTTCTAGCTACAAGACCTGATATCCAACCTCAGTTGAGCTGGAAATCAAACCAGGATTAACCTCCCTAAAGTGGCTTCCTACACCTAGGTGACCAAGGGATCAGAATGCAGACCAGAGTAGATGAAAAGGGTAAGACCCTGGCAGAGTTCTGGAATGTGGTGGCCCCTTTAATAGGAACTGGAGAATTGTGACTTTAGATAATTATTTTTATCTTGATAGTAAATCTTTTAAAACAATGGAAATTCAATGGAAAATATTATTCAAAGACAGAGTTTTCTTCAAACTTAACACTAATGCCCCCATTTGTTTTGGTGAGGACATCAGACATGATATCACAAATGACATGCTAATGACTATCATGTTGCACTTTAGTTAGATAAACATTTTATTGAAGTATGCCCTTCTTGTCAGTGAGTATTAAATTGGAAAGTTGACTCAATTGTTTTAGTGTTTTTTTGTACTACTAACTGAGCATTACTTTGTGTGTTTATGGGTAGTGGTGGGCAAATAGCCAGATCAGGAAGAAACTTGGATCACTGTTGCCTGTTCCTCCCCAGTCATTTTTACAAAATGTTGAGGTATTTGGGGTAATTCTCCTTTGCTCCCTTCACACACACTCACACGCCCCTGACAGAGATAACAGTCAGATCAAAAAAGGAACTTGGATAAAATCTGCCTGTATCTAGTCAATCACACAAAATTTGGGGGTATTTGGGGTAAAACACCTTTGCTACCTTCTCATATCCCTTGACTCTCCTAGCATAGAGATAACAACCAGATCAGGAAGAAACTTGGAACATGGCTACCTGTGTCTTCCCAGTCAGTCACCCTGAATTTGTGGTATCTGGGGTCAATCTACTTTCTCCCATACTGTCCCCCTGAGATTTCCTTCCTACTAAACTAAGCTTCAACTCCACTTTATTAGCTTGCCTTCTCTAGCTAAAAATGTGCTGTTTTCTCCTCTCACATACACAGAATGGTATGCTGTGAAAGCCTGGCACAAATGTTATATGCCTGTGGGA
The DNA here is from genome assembly GCA_037306005.1 of Rhinophrynus dorsalis. Lineage (NCBI taxonomy): Eukaryota > Metazoa > Chordata > Amphibia > Anura > Rhinophrynidae > Rhinophrynus > Rhinophrynus dorsalis. The sequence continues at coordinate 136,338,744 of CM074718.1, forward strand.
AAAGAAGAGAAAATTACCATGTGTTGGGGAGAAATTCTGTTTTTCCACTGATTTTAATGAAAAGAGCTAGGTGAAAAAAGAGGGAAAACTGCACTTTTCACAAAAAAAATTCCACTTAGTGAAAAGCGACATTTTACTCCTGTTTTTCAATCGAGAAGAATGATTTCCCCATCGCAATGCCACTGCTCAAAGGATAGCTGAAGTGTGGCAATGTCAGTTCTAGTCTGGGATTTTACTGTTGTATTAGTACTTTATATCAAAATACAATTTGTGTAGTGCATTATTTTACATTTATTTTATTACATAATTATTTGGTTTGTTGATCATAGGGTTATGAAGTGTTGGTGGAGAATGAGGATGTTCATTGTGTTAAGAAATGTATATTGGTGCAGACAATGATTAGTTTAAAGTTGCTGCTGGTTCATGTTGTGCATTGTTGTTCTAAACTTGTGGAGATGTAGTGTTGGTAGAACATTATTGTAGTGTAGTGTTGCTATTCTCTGATGATTTGTAGTATTAGAAAGGTGCATTTGCGACGTCATCCGTCATGCCATTGATGAGGTCACTTGTGAAGTAACCAATTATTTCATTTGTTATATTATAAGTGACAATCAGTATATCATTGATTATGCAATTTGTTATGTCTGATGTCATCAGCAAAGTGTGGTCATGAAGTTAAGCTTGAGTAATTTAACCTGTAGTTTTGTTTTTGTGTGTTTGAGTGAAAATGTAACCCTTGCTTTTAAAGAAAGTATTTTCTATTTAATAATATACAACTGAGTTGATCAAAGCTTTGTAAGTAGTAATAATATGAATTAGTAAACACTAATAGCAGTTCAGTTATACACTATATGTCACATCTTCAAAACCAATTGCGCTACAGGGGAGAATTCAAACTCCAAAAAATATGATTGATTTAAATGGGGGATTTAACTATTTGAAAAGAGATCTCCAATCCATTATGGAGCAACTTTCTTAGAAATGTTTATTTTTTCCCTATGGTGCAATTGGTTTGCCCTCAAAATTCCTCCACTTTTGAACATACAGTCCTATAATACTAATGTACAAAGAAGAACAGAAGTAATCTGGCATCAAGCCTACTGCACCATAGGAGACAAATAAGCATTCCCAAAATTCTCATTCATTTAAATGGGACTTTCAACCTCTTGGATCGTAACACATTAAGAAGCAATGCATTGGATACCTCTCTAGCTTTCAAGGAGTTAAAATTCCCAATTGAAATCAGTGAGAATTGTTCTTTGTCACCTGTGGTGCACGGTCTGGCTACAGAATTGCACTAGTTCATCATAGTACATCAGGCTTGTGTGTAAAATTTGGAGGCATCACATTAGAGAATGTTTGATCAGGAAGGATTAGTTAGTTATATTTATCTAGTGCCCACTTTTTTAATACTTCTAATAACAGTTCATATTAAAGAAATCAATGTCCTATGTGTAGACAATTTACTGTTTATCAAAAAAACTTTAGTTTATTATATGCACTTTATTATTTATCCTAAAGCCTGTTCTACAGACAATATAAGGCACTTTTTTACTAGAACTATTTTATAAGTATAAATCCACTGTTGTTCAGTCAGTGACAGAGACATGACAGAAAAATCAATAGAAAAGTGTTTTCTAGACATCCAGGGATTAAAAGGGCATCATAAAGCAAGTCTTGTATTACTAAACAACATCATGTTTTGTGGTTTGATCTTTATTGTCCATTGCGGGTTGCCTTTTGACCCATAACAATATGACTACTATTACTGAACCTGAGTGCAACACAAAATACATACATTATGATAACTTACATCCTCTTGTATAACTTGAAGTTATCTCAGCAACTTCTCTTTGCTTGTTACTACTACATATCTAAATTTGGTTTTGTATTTCATATAGAAATGTGATATACGGATGCTATTTCCAATTAAATGAATAGTAAAATACTCAGTTGGTTAATACACCAGTTGTAGAATCTGTTCAAACCATAGAGTCACAAGTTCTAGTTCCGGCAGAGTCAACTCAACATTTCATCCTTCCAAGAGAGATAAAATGAGTACTACAAAATTGGTTAATAAAAAATATCTATACCACAGGGCATACCTAAAAATTAGATAATCTCAGTGTATCCTGCCTGATAAGTAAATAGATAGCAGAACAGTTTCGAGAAAATAATATTCATATTGTTGAATTCTATAAGCTCTTTGAGTGCTAGAGAAAGGTGCAATGTATTCAATCCACATCTCTCTGATGTTCAAAGGGTTTATACAGGTAGGTCAATGGGGAGAGATGCACTAAGGTTTGATAAGGGCTTAGCAAGGTGATGTGTTGGATCTGCACTAACATGTCTTCACTATCATATCCCCTTCAGTCTACCACCAATCCATCCCTCATTGCCATGAATCCGTCATGCCTTCAACAGGTTTACATTTTTGCACTTAAAACAATGACAATGGCTCATTTCCATATTGAAATGCAGGCTAAAGGGATAGTAATACTTAAAATGTACTTAAAATGTAAAAAACTATATGTTGTAGCGTTTATCCCCCTGAGTAAAACAAGGGTACTCCCACTGCCGAGAGATATTTTATTAAAAAATTATAACAGCTCAAACTCAAATTTTTTAGGTGCAATATCACAGTGGCCTGAAAGTTTACAGTGGCGCTGTTGCTACACCATCCTATGGAGATTTATGGTAATACAGGTAATGAGGTAAACCCCCACAATCCCCAGACACAGGAGAACAGACAGCACTACAGTCCACTACCCAGGGCTGAACTCTGTGCCGAGGCCTGCACTACTCATAGCGAGATTGCACCAGGAAGAGAACCTAGCCTATGGTTCTATCCAGTAGGTAGTAGAAACCCTACCAATGGTAATGCTCTTGTGCCACACGATGCAGAGCCAATAACCAAGAGTAGAGATTGCTTGAGTCGCAATACAGCAACTTAGGATAATCTGACAAGTCGGGGACAACACAGAGCGAGTCGGCAGCCAGAGCCACAGGTCAGATCAGACAAGCCGGGGGCAGACACGGAGCGAGTAACGGAAGCCAAGCAATGGTCACAATGAGACTAAGTGTGACACACGGAATGCTAGCAGGAACACCATGCAACGGCAACTACCCCTAGTCTCTGGGTAGTTTAAATTCTCCTCCATAAGACGGGAAGCAATTAGGCCAATAGAGAAGAGCCTATAAAAGCAGCGCAACATCATAGGCTACTAATATGGGAGTCTGCGCCCGTGACCACAGGAATGCAGAAGTGACCGGTACCCGGCCACCAGCCATCCGCAAGATTGAGCAGCGGATAGGAGAACAGAGGCAGAAGGCAGAAAGATTGAAAAGGTACACTGTGATAGTACCTCCCCCTTAACGACTCTCCCCCACAGAAGAGGGTTAGTTCCAGTGGGGAAGCGGGAGTGGAATTCACAGATGAGAGCTGGAGCATGTAAATCTTTTTTTGGCCAACCCAGGAACGTTCCTCTGGACCATACTTGAAGGGCATTGGGTCACCAATCTCTGTCATCTCTGTGAGTGGTGTGACTACAGTAGAGAAGTTTCGTATAAACTTCCTGTGGTAGTTAGTGAAATCCAGGAACCTCTGGATGGACTTCAACTCTCCCAGGAGCGACCATTGCAGGAAAGCAGACAGCTTTTGTGGGTCCATGGCTAGACCGGAAAAGGAGGTAACGTACCCCAAGAATGTCACTTTGGATCTATGAAATTCACATTTCTCCAATTTACAAAATTATTTGTTCTCCTTTAACAGATGTAGGACCAACGATAAATCCAATCGATGAGCCTCTAAGATAGGAGAATGGATGAGGATGTTATCCAGGTAGACCACAACACAAATCTTCAGTAAATCTCTGAAGACATTGTTTATGAATTCCTGGAAGACAGCGGGCACGTTGCACAAGCCGAAAGGCATCACTAGATAGTCATAGTGCCCGTTTTGGGTGTTAAATCTGTCTTCCATTTGTGCCTTCCTTGATTCTTACAAGATTGTAAGTGGCCCTAAGGTCTAGTTTGGTAAATACTGTACAACTAAGTGATTAAAGGAATGGGGTAAGCATTTTTGACAATTAGTTTATTCAGACCCCTTAAGTCAATACATGGTCTTAGTTCCCCATCCTTTTTTTTGACAAAGAAAAATCCTGCACCTGCTGGTGAGGAAGACTTACAGATTATTCCCCTAGAAAGAGCATCAGACACGTAGCCCTTCATGGCCTGATTCTCCTCCACAGACAAAGGGTACACACGGACCCTGCGAGGTATAGCAACTGGAACCAGATCAAAAGTACAATTGTATGGCCTGTGTGTCTGTAACGTACTGGTCTCAACATTGCTAAATACCTCTCTGTAGGACTGGTACTCTGCAGGTAAAGTGGTAGAGGTACACAGAATTCTCATAGGTTGCTGAAGGCAAAACTCACTACACTGGGGGGACCAAGACACAATGTTGCAAGTCTGCCAATCAATCCTCGGGTTATGCATCTGCAGCCATGGGAACACCAGAATGATAGCATAGTGAGGAGAATGAATGACCTGAAACTGCAGGGTCTACACATGGAGTGCTCCTAACCTCAGAGACAAGGAACAAGTCTCATGTGTAACATGTGAAGGTTGCAGGGGTCTTCCGTCAATGGCTTCAATAGTTAACTGAGAGGAGCAGGGCAACAGATTAATGGAATGCTGGGCTGCAAATCCCTCATCGATGAACAACCCAGCGGTCCCTGAATCTACCAGGGCTGGGGCAACCACTGATGACTAGGCCCATGACAGGACTACTTCAAGGATTGGCTTCCATTGAAGTGTCTCTGGGGACTGTTATACTCCACCTAGGGTCTGTCCCCTACTTAACCCTAGGTGCGGGCGTTTCCAGGCCGGACAGAACAGTAACGCAACAAGTGACCAGGCTTCCCACAGTAACAGAGGCCCTCTCTCCGATGGAGCGCCCTCTCCTCCGCCGAAGGAGAGGGAGGAATGGGTGGGTTTATAAAGCTAGGTGCCAAATGAGATGGAGGCCTATGCATATGTTCCTTGAAAGAGGGTCTTTCTTGGATTCTCGTATCCAACAGGATAGTGACCGAAATCAGTTCCTCCAGATCACCCGGCAGCTCACGGGCTGCGATCTCATCTTTGATTGAGTCACCTAAGCCTTTGGAGAATGCGGCTACTCGTGCCTCATTGTTCCACCCTACCTCTGCTGCCTGAGTACGGAAATTGATCACGTACTCAGCCACCGTACGTGTGACTTGGCGGATGGGCAAATTGCTAAAAGCTTGCTCTTAGTGCTTACAATTTTTCAAGATTTACCTTACTGTAGGCTACCCTTACCGTAGTCCTCAGCATGCTAACAATTTATTGTCAATTTATTATCAGCTTAAAATGGAGATCCCTACAAGGTTTCTAACACTTTTCCAGTCCTTATGTTGCTTTTTTTTGGCTTTTTTCAAGGCTTATGTAGCAGTAGGACTCAACCTACAGACTCAAAAATTTCTGTCTATGCTTTCTATGGCCACAAGAATTCCTGCTTCAACTTTTCGAATTCACACTTTTTTTCTAGCTTTGTATAGAAATCACAAGTACAAAGATATGTCAAGACCTATGACACATGAGCCCACATGAGTGAACTGTTAACATTTTTTTTCAAGGTTTATGTTGCAGTAGGACTCAACCTACAAACTCAACAATTTCTATCTTTGAGTCCTATGGCCACACAAATTCCCGCTGAGACTTTTTGAATACACTTATTTCTAGGTTTGCATATAAATCATGAGTACAAACATGTCAGGATCTATGACACATGACTTCTGTCCAATGTCTGATGCATAAGTCTCTCCACTTGTTTGATTCACGGACTTTCAATTGTATAAGGTACTTTATTCTTGTTGTTTGAATCATAATAAAATGTTTGATGCTTTTAATCAGTGTATAGTGTTTTGGATTGAACCATGTTGGTGCATGCTTCTGGCTGATTTCATCCTATGACACATGACCCCAGCAATTACTTTGAAGAAAACAGGATATTATCAAGGTAGGTTACACAATTAAGAAGTAGATTCCTGAAGTCCTCATTTAATAAGCACTGAAAGGCTGCAGGCACATTACATACTATATATTCATAATATCTGGACCTGGTGTTAAAGTGGTCATCCATTCAACTTCTTACTGTTTCTGAAAGATTGCAAGCACCACAAAGATCAAGTCTGGTAAAGATTAATGCTACTTATTTACTTATTTAGTGATCTTGTTCAAACCTCTCCAGTAAGGGCAAAGATAGTTGTCTTTCTTTAGCAGGAAAAATAATCCATCCCCTGCAGGAGAGGAAGAGTATCTAAAAAAGACTATAGGCAGACTGACTTGAGTATATTCTTTCATAGCACTAGTGTCCTGAATAGAGGATGACTAGGTAAAATTTTGACTAGAGAATCATATGGCTTATGTAGAGGTAAGGTCTCAGAGTTTTATTTTCTTTTTTTTTTTTTTTTTTTTTTTTTTAAATCAGAAAATTCCTGATAAGGTTCCAGATATTAGGATAGTAGACTGTTAACATAGGGAAGCATTAGAAACAGCCAGAAGAGGCTCCCTAAGAAATTGATCAACAGCAATCCACTCAGTGAGAGGATTGTGACAGAGAAGCTAAGGAAATCACAGAATTATTAGGTGGGGAGATAACAAAAATAGCTTCCATCTGATAAAGATATTCATAGGTTACATTAATGGTGACTGTAGAATGGGTCATCAGCGCTGCACCAAGAGGGGAGTTGTCTACAGCAAGAATATGTATGGGTTGTCTTGTATTGTTTAAGAGGACTCTTAAGCAAAGAACAATGGATAAATAAATAATTAAAGAGGGGTAAGATGGCGGGTGGCATCACAGCTACATAAGAATATAGGAACATGAAAGTTCAATAGCTAACATGCATACATAAATAAATACATTAAAAGAAATAGATAAAAAGACAAAAAAAATGAACAAACAATTGCAAGCTTTTTGAGTTACATTCAATTTCTGATTGTTAGCTCTGTGGCTTAGAGTGGTGAATATGGCTATCTGAGGCAGTCTCTACTGAGTTCATTTTATGCTACTTAGTTTTCTTATTGATTGCAAGCTCTTATGGTTAGTGAACAATGTAAAAATTATGTGTGTCAAATCTATAGATTACAAGTGCTTTTGTCAATTCCTGGGCACAATTTCTGAGTGTCATATGCAAAAACACTTAGTGTGCCATGGTTGTTAATATAAACTTATGTGTTTATGGGGTTATATTGTTTCTATGTGGTAGTCATTCCTTCTAAATCATGTTTAGTGTGTTTGGTTTTCTCCCTGAAAATAAATACTACAATGACTACAATTTGGCACCCATGATAGTAACATTGCTATCTGCACCTTCACATAGGAAGAGATATGTGGCGGCATATTTCACACTCTTTTTGTCTGTTACACTAATCCTGTATATCAGAATGTGATATAAAACTTGAGATTTATGCACATTCTAAAAAAAATTCCTTGCTTTATAGATTTGTGTAGGATGGTGCTCAAGATGACTTTTGATTTTTGAGATTATAGGAAAAGACAAACAGCTCTACCACCAGGGACAAACAGTCAATGGGATGGAGAGATGAGATACTAATAATATACTCACTATAGAACAAATAGATAAATAAGCATATGAGTACATAGGGATAATTGAGTTCAGGTGTATCAGTGTTATAACACAATGCTAACTCTCCTTATGTGGGCAGTCCTCCTTGTAGTCTATTTCTCTAGTAGCTTTTCACTAGATATACATGAAACCAGAGTCCGCACGTAGAAGATCCCAATAATCATGTGAAAAGAACAATGGGATGGGAGTACAGTGCAAAGAGAATCATACACTGTATGATGGATTTAACACACTTTGTGTGGGGAAGGTACCCAACATATCCATAAATGGTATAAGTGTCTGATTGCTTCCAGACTTCTTGTACCAATAACATAGATAAAGTCTGCAGTCTCATCAGATGTGTTCCTCTGGAGACAGTGGAAGGCACGTTTCTAGTTCCAAAACTCTATTAGAGACTAAGAGCGACACAGGAGAGGGATACGGGGCAAGGCAGAGAACACCACTGGAAGTACTGAGGAGAACTGCAGGAGAAACTACCAAGGGCCATATTGGACTGTAACATCATTGGCTGGAAGTGGGATAGCAGTGTGGACCGCATCAGATGAGACTTCAGACTTTATCTCTGTTAATGGGACAGTGGAAGTATGAAGGAAGAAAAAGATGAACAATTCTGGAGCACACCAACTGCAAAAAAAGAAGGGAAATGAAAATTTCCCAAATATCTATTGAATTCATTGAAGCTTTTAATCCACTGAATGCTAGAGAGAGACCTCTAATGCATTATGAAGCAACTAGTGTAAAAGCCTGTGTACACGGGCCAAGGTCTGGGTGATGTTAAGAGGCCGGTACTGCTCTGCATCCTGCTGCTGGCACAGTCATGCACTGAAGAGACTGCCCGAAAGCACAGAATGTTCCCAGCACAGAACTCCCAGCATTCTGTGCGTTCAGGCAGTCTCTACTGTGCATGATGGCTTCTGACAAACATCCTAGCGAATTATTGTATAGGATGTATTGGAGACCTCTCTAGTATTCAAGGACCCATTTAAATCAATTTGTTGTTTTTTATTCTCCCCTATAGTGCAGCTGGTTGCTCCAGAATTGCTCAAATTTTGTTTCCTGCATAAGAAGTACAATAGTACATTAACTCAAGCAATAACTTGTGAAAATGAAAAAATAAATATTTGAAAGAAAACAGCTTTATCTCCCATTAGTTTTTGAAAACATGGCAAGAAACGTTCATTTACAAAAGAGAAGCACTTATGATCTAATTATTGTCAATTATTTTAAAAGGTTTTCCAAAGTGAACTTTAATAGTTTACACTAATAGTAACCTAAACACTTAAATATAAACTGAGAAGGGAGAGCATGACAAATACATTTCATTATACCCTGCTGCCTTAATGCTCTAGAGAAGTCAAACAAAAACTAGACTGCTGAGCAATCTGCCTCATTGACTATTAAAAGCTGACAATGACCTCACCTACCTCTGTGCATATTGAGTGAATTGGATGTTGGAGCTGTTTGAAAATGATCGCCTATGGGTTAATTACAAAATCTACTAAATGAAACATCTGTTTCATTCCATGCCAGTGGTACTGATAATTAATGCTTGAAATTCAAGAAAGGGCTGCAGTTCATTAGGCAATATTCACTTTTGTGGTTTTCCAAGGCACTTTGATGTTTAAGTCACAATGGGTTTCATGTAGCAAACAATATTGCCAGCTAAACTGATACTGGAGCAGGTTTTATAACATTCAACATGATTATCTATTCATTGGCTCTCTTATTGGCTTTTGGTTGGAGAGGAAGTAAAGATGAGTGGACATATGCACAAAGTCAAAAATCGAGCAGTGCTGTGGCAAAGGAATTACACTGCAGGGAACAAAAAAATAACTCCCAAAATTAAGAATGAATTTAAATATACATTTTATTTGTCCCTTATTGTGTAATTGGTTTGCCCCAGTGAAATCTCTTTTAACATTAATTAAATACAGAATTGTTCAGTGCTCCAAGTGCAATGCTTGCTTCATTTGTCTCTCCGATTACATTTAATCTTTAAAAAATTGTAAAAGGATCTATTTTAATAGTTTTGCCAATGCTTGTTATGTGCTCTATATATTAAACATGAGAAGTGTTGATGTATTGCATAATTTTATTTTTTTGCAAATATTTTTTATTTGAATGTTAAGCAGTGTATATGCTTATAAAGCTAAAATGTCATTTACCAAAATGTCCATTTTGTTTCGTAGAAATACTTTCTTAAATGAGCATTTTTATTTTGGAGCTTAGTGACCCAAAATAGATCATGTTTTGCCTTTTTTCTGTTTTATTTGTAGAAAAAACATACAAGCCAAAAGATGTGAGAGGCTGAGCACGAACAAAAGTAAAGTTACCTGTTCTCCAGCTAGTCACTACTCAAGGGCATCCCATTTTACATCTCTAGTGCCATGTCTGGATTACCCTTTACACTTAGGGAGAGACTCTAAGTGTTTCTCATATACAAGCCAGAAGATGTGAGAGGTTCTGAGAACGAACAAAAGTAAAGTTACCTGTTTTCTGGCTAGTCACTGCTCAAGAGCATCACATTTTCCATCTCTAGTGCCATGTCTGGATTACCCTTTACAGTTAAGGAGAGACTAGTGTTGAGCGAGCACCCCGATGCTCGGGTGCTCGGGTGCTCTGACCAAGCACCGCCGGAGGCTCGAGTGCTCGGCCGAGCACCCGAGCCCCATTGAATTCAATGGGGCGACACGAGCATTACACCAGGCACCCCCTGCTCTGATGAGGGGAGGGTGCCTGGTCAATGCCCCCCTTCATCTCCACAATGCCCCTCTTCCACAATGTCCCCCTTCCACAATGTCCCCCTTCCACAATGTCCCCTTTCATCTCCGCAATGCCCCCTTCATCTCCGCAATGTCCCCCTTCCACAATGTCCCCCTTCCACAATGTCCCCCTTCATCTCCGCAATGCCCCCTTCATCTCCGCAATGTCCCCCTTCCACAATGTCCCCCTTCATCTCCGCAATGCCCCCTTCATCTCCGCAATGCCCCCCTTCCACAATGTCTACCCTTCCACAATGTCCCCCTTCATCTCCGCAATGCCCCCTTCATCTCCGCAATGCCCCCCTTCCACAATGTCCCCCTTCCACAATGTCCCCCTTCCACAATGTCCCCCTTCATCTCCAAAATGTCCCCCTTCATCTCCACAATGCCCCCTACCTCCAGTCCCTGGTGGTCCAGCGGAGCGTCTGTAAGATCTGTGCCTCCTTCCGGGCACAGATCCCTGCCACCCGAACATGTCGGGCGAGCACATGGCGGTACTCGACGAGTACCGCCATGTGCCAAGCAGAGCGATGCTCGAGCCGATCCGAGCATCGGCCGAGCATGCTCGCTCAACACTAGGAGAGACCCTAAGTGTTTCTCATATACAAGCCAAAAGATATGAGAGGCACTGAGCACCAACAAATGTAAAGTTGCCTGTTCTCCAGCTAGTCACTGCTCAAGGGCATCACATTTTACATCTCTAGTGCCATGTCTGGATTACCCTTTACACTTAGGGAGAGACCCTAAGTGTTTCTCGTATACAAGCCAAAAGATGTGAGAGGTTCTGAGCACGAACAAAAGTAAAGTTGCCTGTTCTCTGGATTGTCACTGCTCAAGAGAATCAATGCTTGTTATGTGCTCTATATATTAAACATGAGAAGTGTTGATGTATTGCATAATTTTATTTTTTTGCAAATATTTTTTGTTTGAATGTTAAGCAGTGTATATGCTTATAAAGCTAAAATGTCATTTACCAAAATGTCCATTTTGTTTCGTAGAAATACTTTCTTAAATGAACATTTTTATTTTGGAGCTTAGTGACCCAAAATAGATCATGTTTTGCCTTTTTTCTGTTTTATTTGTAGAAAAAACATACAAGCCAAAAGATGTGAGAGGCTGAGCACGAACAAAAGTAAAGTTACCAGTTCTCCAGCTAGTCACTACTCAAGGGCATCCCATTTTACATCTCTAGTGCCATGTCTGGATTACCCTTTACACTTAGGGAGAGACTCTAAGTGTTTCTCATATACAAGCCAGAAGATGTGAGAGGTTCTGAGAACGAACAAAAGTAAAGTTACCTGTTTTCTGGCTAGTCACTGCTCAAGAGCATCACATTTTACATCTCTAGTGCCATGTCTGGATTACCCTTTACAGTTAAGGAGAGACCCTAAGTGTTTCTCATTTACAAGCCAAAAGATATGAGAGGCACTGAGCACCAACAAATGTAAAGTTGCCTGTTCTCCAGCTAGTCACTGCTCAAGGGCATCACATTTTACATCTCTAGTGCCATGTCTGGATTACCCTTTACACTTAGGGAGAGACCCTAAGTGTTTCTCGTATACAAGCCAAAAGATGTGAGAGGTTCTGAGCACGAACAAAAGTAAAGTTGCCTGTTCTCTGGATTGTCACTGCTCAAGAGAATCAATGCTTGTTATGTGCTCTATATATTAAACATGAGAAGTGTTGATGTATTGCATAATTTTAATTTTTTGCAAATATTTTTTGTTTGAATGTTAAGCAGTGTATATGCTTATAAAGCTAAAATGTCATTTACCAAAATGTCCATTTTGTTTCGTAGAAATACTTTCTTAAATGAACATTTTTATTTTGGAGCTTAGTGACCCAAAATAGATCATGTTTTGCCTTTTTTCTGTTTTATTTGTAGAAAAAACATACAAGCCAAAAGATGTGAGAGGCTGAGCACGAACAAAAGTAAAGTTACCAGTTCTCCAGCTAGTCACTACTCAAGGGCATCACATTTTACATCTCTAGTGCCATGTCTGGATTACCCTTTACACTTAGGGAGAGACTCTAAGTGTTTCTCATATACAAGCCAGAAGATGTGAGAGGTTCTGAGAACGAGCAAAAGTAAAGTTACCTGTTTTCTGGCTAGTCACTGCTCAAGAGCATCACATTTTCCATCTCTAGTGCCATGTCTGGATTACCCTTTACACTTAAGGAGAGACCCTAAATGTTTCTCATATACAAGCCAAAAGATATGAGAGGCACTGAGCACCAACAAATGTAAAGTTGCCTGTTCTCCAGCTAGTCACTGCTCAAGGGCATCACATTTTACATCTCTAGTGCCATGTCTGGATTACCCTTTACACTTAGGGAGAGACTCTAAGTGTTTCTCATATACAAGCCAGAAGATGTGAGAGGTTCTGAGAACAAACAAAAGTAAAGTTACCTGTTTTCTGGCTAGTCACTGCTCAAGAGCATCACATTTTACATCTCTAGTGCCATGTCTGGATTACCCTTTACACTTAGGGAGAGACCCTAAGTGTTTCTCGTATACAATCCAAAAGATGTGAGAGGTTCTGAGCACGAACAAAAGTAAAGTTACCTGTTCTCTGAACTGTCACTGCTCAAGAGCATCACATTTTAACTCTCTAGTGCCTTTACAGTGGAAAAATTTCCACATACATATTAGACTAATCCCACCCATAAGGAGATCTGGGGTTAGCTGGTTTTTCCCATGCAGAGGGGACTTGCCCATCATTTTACAATTGAACCGGGATTAATCTAATATGTATGTGGAAATTTCTCCTCTGCAATGGCACTAGAGAGCTAAAATTTGATGCAATTGAGCGGTGACTAGTCAGAGAAGAGGCAACTTGGCTTTTGTTCAGGTTCAGAACCTCTCACATCTTTTGGCCTGTTATTTGTAGGAAAGCCTATTTAAAAGAAAAAGGTGAGCTGATATTTGCCAGTAAAGGTCAGTTGTTTCGAAATGTCTCAGTTAACATAAAGCTGATTTTATACATTATTGCCTATAGACAATTAACAAAGCACAATAACGTTTCCTTGGGATCAGTTCACAAAGACAATAGTGACTCTAAGTATTACAATGGGCTCCAAAAGACTCAAAAAAGTAAAAATTAAAAGTAATATATATTAATGATACAATGTACAATGGACCCTGAAGATTCATTTTGTGTGGGGAACATATTGCATATCACAAAGATTACAATTATCCTATATCAGGGCTCAAAATTTCCACTCACCACTAGCCAATGGCAAGTGAAAATTTAGCCCTGGCTAGTAGAAATTCAGCCCTGGTTGGTATGTTATGGCTTGCAGTGGCAAGTAACTTTTCAGGTCTGGCTAGTAGCAAAGGACTTTAAATTTTAAGCCCTGCTATATAATAATTCGCTAAAACGTGTGTAACGATGCAGTCAGGAGCAGTAGAGACTGCTGTGCGTGCTGCAGTCATGCTCAGTAGAGACTGCCCGCTCCGCGGCTGATACAGTGGCAATGTGGCCCGTGTAAAGAGCTGTTCAACTAGTTAAATAATACTAACTTAATTAGTATCATATTCATTAAAGAGATAGTAATGGTTCATCTTACACATAGCTCAAAACGTTGAGCATGTGTAATAGTTGTGCTCTGCTATGTACATTTGCTGCATAACTTGCTAGTAACTGTGTAATAAAATATTAAAGATGATCCCGCCCACCCTTTCTCCTGACATCATGTTTTTTTTGTCCCTGATGTGACTGCGGATCACAATGAAGGACAATCCTCATGCAGTATTAGGAAAAACTCGCCCTCCTTTGTAAAGGAGGGCAGGTTTTTCTTTATACTGAATGAGGGTAGATTGTCCCTCATTGTGATATGTCCGTTCAAGCAACTGGACTTCAGAATTGAGGGAAGGTGGCTTCACATCAGGAAAAGGGGTGGGAGGGATCATCTTTAGCATTATATTACACAGTAACTAGCAAGTTATGCAGCAAATGTACATCTCGGAGCACAATTATTACATATGCTCAACATTCTGAGCTATGTGTAATACGAACCATTACTATCCCTTTAATGTTGTATATTACTTCATTAGTGACTGAAGATTGAAAAACAAAAAGGAGAGAAGCACTAAAGGTAGATGATGTGGCGCATATGATTTTGTGGATGTGTTTGAAGTACTTCTACTTTTCGATGTAGACACATATCGCCATATGCACTAACATTTTGGGATGCAATGGAAGGGGATGATAAGTTCCCCATTAACATTCATGATTTTCAAACTGCTGTCAATGTGGAATGGATTCCCTCCCTCATACATCACCAGCAGTATGACAATCCTGAAGTCGGAGAGCATTCTTTTTGCCTCCCCACTTGGCTAGTAGGGGAGTGGAGAAGATACTTTCAGCACCACAAACCGCACCACTCCCATAACCCTTTGAGTGCCATAGGGATGTGCATTGTGCACCCCTGTGGCACTCAAAAGGTTAACAAAGTACACCAAGTAGTGCACAATCACCTCTGCTATGCATCTTATTTCATATATGGTATGATTCAAGGGAGGCTAGGGGTCAGGCAATGTCCATGGGGATTTGTGGCTACCAGCTGCCCCCAGCCTTGTTTCCTTGCACAATGGTAGCCACAGATCCCCATGTACAGTGTCTGACCCCCACTAGCCTTGTTCCCTTGCCCACTGATAGCCACAGATCACCATGTACACTGTCTGACCCCCCAGCCTTGTTCCCTTGCCTAGTGATAGTCACAAATTCCCATGGGCACTGCCTGGTCAAGGGAACAAGGCTGGGGGTGTCAGTCCGTGTATGTGGGGCTACACACAATAGTGATATTCCCCATGTTGCCCCCATAATACTTACATTCAACATGCTGCCCAAACATTAAAATTTGACATATGCTGCCCCCCACACAGTTCCAATTTGACATATTCTGCTCCAAAGTTCCAATATGACATATGCTACCCCCAACACAGTTCTAATTCCACATATGCTCCCCACACACAGTTAACCCACAGTAAATGTAAAAACTGACAATGGTGGTTTTGAAAGCACAGTATTCTATTAACTGCGCTGACAAAAACCACCGCTGAGTAAAATAGTCAAACATGCATAAAATTTGTACCCATTGGACAAAATAAAAGAGTAGTTGACTTTTTAACTTTTTGTAGAGAAAAAAATCTAAAGTAGTTGCTGAGTCCCTAATGTACATTGCAAACCACTGTTAAACACATGTGATAAAAAAAAAGATTAACTCCATGAGTGCCAGTGATGTATGCAACGCACCACACAGCAAAAAAAAAAATGCCCCAAAGATATGACTGACTTAAAATAAAAAGCGTCCAAATAGTTAAAATGTCTCTTCTTCTGCCACCTCCGCTGGCATCAGCAAGAATGCACAGTAAACCCACCCCACTTTTCATACCTATCGAGCCGTTGCCTGAGTCAGAATGAGGGAATTTTGAACAGAGACTTGCTTTTTATATGGCCAGTCTGTGTTCTAAATGGATTCCAGCATACAATTGGCTGGGATGTGCACTTACACACCTCACAGTCAATCAGCTTCTTGGTGAGGGGGGTGACAAAACCCCCAATAAGCTGATTGGAAGTATGGCAGGGGCTGTATGCACTGGCCTATAACAATCCTGATACTACACAGACCTTTATGTAAGTGGAAAAGGAACTGTTATAACACCAGTATGAATTAAGATACTTGTATGCTGGGCCCACTAGTAGCAAAATGACACCTACATCATCAAGAAATATATTTAAGGTATGGTCAAATTTCCAGCCCCTTGTAAATTACACTGATATTGACCCAGACACTCCTCTCCTATGGGGATAGATATTGATCACCTTCTCTCTGTGGGTCTGATAACAACCTGTATAGGTTACTATGTCTAAAGATGTGGGAAAGATCCCATAAACATATAAAAGATCGGAAACGATGGTGAGAACGTATCTTATTAATTCCCACATTAAACAGTACACCCATTATCATGGTAACATTATTGATCAGAAAGTGGCAAAGAGAATCTAAAAGAAATGGCTTAATGTTTGTAGAATTATGAATGATGATCTAAAAAATAGTGAACTGCTTGCATACCCAAAGAGTGTGGAATGCAAGAACAAAGTAAAGTGATAACCCATTTTTTTAACCCCTTAACGACCAGCCGCGCAGGCACGCGCCGATCACTAAAGGACCACGGAGCATTTTTTTTTTTTTAATTCGGATTCTGGACTCCCCAAACGGCTTGCAGCCATGCGAGGAGCCCGGAATTCCATGACAGTCATAGTACGTCATGGGTGGTTAACTCACATCTACCCATGATGTACTATGACCGTCAAGGGTCGTTAAGGGGTTAAAAAAGTGAATACTTATCTATCAGCTTTTGTCTGAGTACAATATTGGTGTTTTGTCAGCGCGCTGCCTTAGTGGTTCAGTGCAATACAAACAATAACATGTAGTGTCCATTACTATGTCTATTTGTGGGATATATGTCGATAATCTTTTTGGAAAATGTTGATTTGTTGACATTGAAATTTAATAGGATAAAAATGAGATTTCTGATGGAAATTAGTGTCTATTAATATAGGTAAAAAGTTGGTACCGTGTTAGCTGTATAAAAAAGCAGGAGGCTGGTCATGTATTTTGTATTCAGCCTTCATTCTAAATGTCTGAAGAAAAGCCTTAAAGAGATAGTAATACTTCCTTTATGTAATCTATAATATTGTAGGTATTAAATAAATAAACCAAAGCATCTATGTCTTTTTTGCAATAATTTTACTTGTTTAACAGTAATCTCGATCTAAAGTTTACCCCTCCCGCCCCTTTTAGCTACATCAGCACTCTATCTGTCAGACCTGAATTATGGTCTGCGGCCCAGACGGCTCATCTGGAGAGCCTAAATAGCAGTGCATACAAAGGAAAACTATAAACTACAAAGCGGGCATGGCTTGAGTCAGTAGACCATTGGCATGAAGATTTCCTTTGTATGCACTATTTCAGATCCCCAGTTTTATTCTACCAGTCTCTAGTCCTAATGCTAATGTACGCTAATCTGCAGTTTTCAGATATGCAAACTTGAACTAAGGTTAAAGTTTCACTTTAAAGGTGGCAGTTGGAAACAATAAACCAAATATTTCCTGATTCAGTCTTTTGGTGCATTAACCCCTTCGCGTCCGGTGACGTACCCGGACCGTCACGCTGGTCCGGCACTTAAGGACCAGTGACGGTCCTGGTACATCACATACTTTTACTCAACGCACTCCTGCAGGAGCGTGGTGAGTAATACCGGGGACTAAAGTTGATCGCTCCAAGACTGGAGCGATCTCTTTCAGTCCCTCATTCGACGTGCCAGCACACATGATCAGTCACGTGGCGTGGCACATCCAACTCGCCTATCTGGTCCTTAAAGGACCAGACACCCTGGGACCGCTGGTCCTTAAGGGGTTAAACACTCTATAGTATCCAAGGGAATCAGCTGTTGCATGTTGAGTATTTGAGTGTTTTCCAATATCTTAGCATACATTTGAGATCAACTTTTACAAGTGCTGTTGGTCTATAACTGGTCCTTCTCCGCTTTAAGGAAAATGTTGTTAGTTTGAAAGTAGTTTGAAAGTACACTGTTGAAAGTAAGGTTTGAAGAGCATTTTCTTATTTATATGTTATTTTAAATCCATCAGAGCCTTGACATCTCCCTGTGAGGTGTTTTATAGAAACACTGATTTATTCATTAGAAATTTTCTTTTGAAAGGAAGATGTTTGTTTGTATGTTAGGGTAAGAAGGTTAAGGATAGTTCTTTTGAATTTTTGAAATGGTGCCTTCAGAATAGCTCATCTATAAACTCTGTATTCATTTATCACCATTCTCATAGTAACATAGTAACATAGTAATTTAGGTTGAAAAAAGACTTGTGTCCATCTAGTTCAAACCTTTTCCTATTCCTGTTCACCATCGCTGATCCAAAAGAAGACAAATACAACCCTCAATACAGCAATTTCAAATTCTGCATTGAATGGGGGGAAAAAATTCCTTCTTACTTCCAAATAGCAATCAGATTTCTCCTTGGATCAACAAGCACTAACTAAATATTAATCCCAATAGTAACATACATAGCCCTCTATGTTCTGATCTTTTAGATAAGTATCCAGGCCCTTTTTAAAGGCATCTAATGTATTCGATAGCACCAACTCCTCAGGCAGTGAATTCCATCCCTTTATTGTCCTTACTGTAAAGAAACCCTTCCGCTGCTGTAGATGAAATCTCCTTTCCTCAAGTCTACGCGGGTGGCCCTTTGTCCTTTGTACTGTTCTGTTAATGAACAGGTCTTTGGAGAGCCCTTTGTATGGGCCCTGAACATATTTATATAGTGTTATCATATCCCCCCTAAGACACCGTTTTTCTAGTGTGTACAAGTTTAACTTTTCTAGCCTTTTTTCATAACTTAAACTTTCTTGTTATTGACTGGAAATTTGATAGCTGGCATTTACATTTGGAACCATTAATTAACAATTTCTCACTTACTCCTTTACATTTCCAAATAATTATTTTAATAGTTACTATTTTTAGAAAAAGTAAAGGACTATTTATAAACTATTTAACAGTTAGGATGCCAAGGCAGTATGTTGTGTGGATGGACACGATGTGCCAAGCCCATACAATATACTGCCTCAGTGCAACCACCACATAAGCTGATATTTCTGGCTGCAATGTAAAAAAAAAATAGCCCCCCCCCCCATGTTCTGACCCCCTTTGACTATCAGATCACGTTGGAAGGAATCATGTCACTGGTGATGTGGGAGAGTTTCCCCAATCTCACCCAATCCTACTCAGAAGTTTGGTCTGCTCTCCTGAGTCACCTTTATTAGGCTAGGAGATCAATACCTGATGTCCACAATGAGTTCTGTTTAAATTCATTTTTAAAAAAGTTTGAAAGCTGAAGAAACACGCTGCTCTCCAAGGTCACTATTGGTCTACTAGCTGATAGTCAAGGGGGGGGGGGTCAGAACATGGGGAGCTACTTTTTTAAACTGCAGCCACTACAAGGCAGAAATGCCAGTTTATTCGGTGGTTATACTGATGCAGTACTTTGTAGGTGATTGGCACATTATTTCCATCCGTACACCACACTTCACTGACACCCTAAGGATTAAACAGTTTATAAATATCCATTTACTTTTTACAAGATTAGTAACTATTAAAATAAATATTTGGAAATGTAAGTTAGAAATTATTAGTTTATGCTTCCAAGTATAAATATCAGTCATCCAATTTCCATATAATCAATAACAAAAACAGTGATAAATTAATACAGAGTTCATAGATTAGCTATTCTAAAGATACCACTTCAAAAATCCAAAGGGGGTGACTGAGCCAAGGATAATTTGTATATGCAAAAGAAATGGTGATAGATTCTCAGGAATGAGCCTACCATAGAATTGAGCAGGCTCTATAAGAATGGTATCCTACCCTGGATGCAGGCTCTTCTAGCTCACTAGTGCCTTACAGAGAGAGGAAATATCCTAAAGCACATAATACTGATCTTGCCATAATGGCAGTCCAGCCACAACATGCCAGGCAATTCTTCCCTGAACAAACAAATAGCAAATCTGAGATGCACTTTTTTTTACCTTGTTGGGCATCGTCAATGAGATGTACCTTATGTCTCTAGGCACGATGAGCAATGTGTTCACAGCTGGATTCCACTGGTACCCGTAGGGTGACCAACGCCAAAGATAATTTGCACGTGCAAAAGAACTGATGTGCTATACACTAAGGAGTGGTAATAAGGTGATGAGGTGGAGATGACTTCTCCAGTGACAACACTTCTTCAGTTCCTATGTCATTCTATAGAGGCTATGCACTAAGATCTCCAAAGTAGAAAATTCTTAGCTCTTTGTCTCCATAGAATAACATAGGACTTGGAGAAGTGATATTACTGGAGAAGTCACCTCCACTTTATCACCACTATCACCCCTTAGTGGATCTCACCTCCTGATCAGAGATATGCAACTAGGAAAGAGCCTGCCATAGAATTGAGCAGTAGGGATGAGAGAAAATTTTTGCCTCAAACTGAAATTGGTGGAAAATGGCACTTTCCGCTTGGAAAATAATTTCCTGCGAAAAGTGCTGATTTTCTGATTTTTACTGCTTTTTTTGCCTAGCTCATTGGGAACATTAAGTTACACACAACTCATAACAAATATTATTTTATTTCCCAAAGGCATAGTATAGGGGCAAGAGGGTGCCTGTGTTGGTGGGTTGTTTACTGGGATTGGGTGCAGTTAATAAAAAAAATAAATAATAAATACAATTAAACCCCCCCATAAGACATGGTATAAAAGGGGTCTGATGAGAGTATCTTTGTTGGTGGGTGGAGTCTGGGGAATGAATCAGTTGAACAGGCAATTTGTTTTAGGCGGTTCTTGACTGGTATTGGCAGGACAGTTAATAAAAGAAAAATAAATCAATAAAATAAAATAAGAAATTTGTATGTAAGTGATAGAAACAGGAACCCCCCTGACATAAGCTGCTGCTGGGGTGGACTGATACTTGACTTGATAGAGTATTTTGTTGAGGATGATTTGTTAGATTTCTTATAGCCCAAATCCTGTGGAAACATTTATTTGTAGGACTTAGACTTTTTAAAGGCACACGGCCTGAAGAAACATTGATTTGTAGGACTTAAGCTTGTTTGGCACCAGCCCTAAGGAAACATTGATTTTAGGACTTAGGTTTGTTAGAAACAAACACCCAAAAATTGTTTATTTTTTATTGTAGGACTATGTATTTTTTTTTTAAAGCACAAGCCCTGATAAAAAAAACATCACTACTGGCTGAGAGCCAGCAGGTGATGACCTGTTGGCCAGTGGCCATTGTCAAATACCCTGATGTAGATGCGGAATTTGCAACTGCTCTTCTTGCTGCTGCTGAGTTGTTTAAGCAGCAGGATGATTAGGCAGCTGAAAGGGAATGGGATCAACAACAGCAGTAATAACAGTAACATGGTGGATGGATGATGAAGGTTCTACTTGCCATGACTAGCTCCAGTGATGTGCCTGATGAAGTAGCAGCACCATAACTAGTCCCCACCATGCATGGTATATGTGTTGCTGCTGGCAATTGGAACCTTTCCTAGTCCCAGATCACTTGTTGACCCCATTCCCACTGCGTCCACTGAGGTCTGTGGCACACTAGCCTGCTCCTCAGCATCCTGCTGCCCTTGCAACTCAGCAGCAGCAGCAGGAATTAGAGCAGCTGCAAATTCCGCAAATTTTCCAATGCTCACTGCTAGTTGGAGCAGGTGACTTGCCATTTGTTGGTGACCTGAAGATGGCAGACTTCCATCTCACAGTCACTGTTAATAGGAGTATATTGATTACCCCCTACTTCACTCCTAACGTTAACAAGCTGCTGGAACTTAGTAGTAGTAGTACAAGCACTTGGGGATGGCAAGTGTGACTTAGGGTCCCCTGCTGTCACACTAGTTATCATATTCTTCTTCCCCCCTTCTGAGTATTACAATACACACTAGCAGCAGCTTCAGCACTAGTGGCAACAGGTACAGCACTGGTGGAAGCAAAAGCAGTACTGGCAGCAGGTACAGCACTGGTGGTGGCACTGGCAGCAGGGGCAGCATGTCTGACAGCAGGTACAGCACATCTTACAGCAGGCGCAGCACGTCTGGCAGCAAGTGCAGCATGTCTTGCAGCAGGCACAGGCAGCTGACCTTTTCTGTTCTCACTACTACTACTACTACCCTTTTGTTCTTCCCCAAAAACCCTAAGGGTGATTTAGGGGGACTGGCCAACATTGCTTCTGTAATGCTCACTTCCTCCTCAGACTCCGACTCAGTGGATGCATAATGGTCCTTCCATTTCTTCCTTTTATTATTTTTAATCCTGCTCATTACAATAGCAGTCACTATGAGCTTCTCCTGCCTCAATTTTGCCTCAAAATCACAGCAGAACAGCACATCATGTCTACTTCGCTCTGTAGCTGTTTCTATTGTGTTTCAATTCCACAAACATGTCACTTTTTATAGCGAAAAGGCGAAAACCACGTAAATCAATAGGTGGAAAAGCCACTGAAAAAAATGGAGAAAAATTTTGGCCAATGGGCAAAAAATGCGAAAATTTTAATCACTAGTTTTAAAGAGGACAACAACGTGGTTTTCGCGGTATTTCCTGTGGGAACATGACGAGAGATTTCACCTAGCCCTATTGAGCAGCTTCTATAGGAATGCTACCCTACACAGGGTGCAGTCTCTTTTAGCTCACTAGCACCTTTGCACAGAGAGGAATTATGGCAGGATCACAGTGATGTGTTTTAGTATGTTTCTTCTCTGTGTAAGGCACTAGTGAGCTAAAAGAGGTTGGGCACTTGTACTGTAGAACCTGCTCAATTCTGTGGTAGGCTCATTCCTAATTCATTGCCTCTGACCAATTCTTTTGAATACAGAATTTTCTTCTTGTGTATGTGTTTCCTCTGGTTCCTCTGAATTGAGCATGTTCATGCAATTCTGATTGCTCTGTTCAGGCCCAGCCAGGCCTGGTTTTTATATCTTATAAATCTATCTGTGGCATAGCCCTTAGCATCCAGACATCTTTGTCTCAGGGTCCGCTATGTCATGCACATGTGGAGAAGTTGGCTTTGACGGCTTGACTCTTGAGGCCAGCATTCTGAGAAAGAAGGGTTTTTGTGACTTCATCATTTCTACCATTTTACAGGCTTGAATACCATTTCTTCAAATCATATTCCAGGTTATGTCCCTGTTCTATAAGAGGCGGGAGGACTGTGGTTTGCAATCTCAACCTGTTCATCTTCTGGTTTTCTTGGCCTTTCCTCAGCATGGTCTTCAGAAAGGGCTTGGTCTTAGTTCTATTAAAGTTCATATTTCAGCTCTTTCTGACCTTTTCTAGAGGCATATTGCCTTATTAACTGACATGCAAACTTTTGTCCAAGAGGGGCTTATGCCTACCCTGTCTTTAGGGATCCCACTACTCAGTAGGATCTGAACCTGGTCCTGGGAATGCTTCAGAAGGTTCCTTTTCAGCCTTTGCCTTCAGTTTTACTGCATCACCTGATTTTGAAAACTGCCTTCTGTTGAATATTATTTAGATTCACAAGAGGTCAAACTTTAGTCTTGATTTTGTAATCCCTTTTTTCGGTCTTCCACCCTGACAGGGTGGTTCTGAGGACTCCTATAGGGTTTCTCTCTAAGAATGTTTCACATGAACCTGGAAACTATCCAGCTTCTTCTAATAGACAGGAGCAGGAGCTTCATCTCTTGGATGTGATTAAATACTTGAAGTACTATGTTCATTGCATGCAGCCCTTTAGGAAATCTGATTCCCTTTTTGCCATCCTGTGAGGACATTGTGTGAGGTTATATTGGCTCCTTGAATAAAGGCAACCATTTCCCAGACCTATGTCCTGCAGAAGAAGCCTGTACCTTTTCAGTTTACAGTGCATTCCACCAAATCGGAGGGAACATGCCTAGTCCCAACATTTTAGTAGCAGATTTCTCTCTCTCCCAACTTCACTGCTATCTTAGTTTTTACAATACAGGATGAGGTTAGAAAAGAGTCAATTCAGAATCAGCAGGTGCAGTAAAATTAATTAGGTCACACAGCATCTGCTGCTGGCATGAAGCACCACCACACCTTGTATCTCTTCTTTTTGAGCTTGTAGGGCTCAATGACATTTGTACTTGTACTTCTCTTGGGTATCAGTCTTCAACGTTTATCTGTTAGCTACAGAGACTCGGACAGCTCAGTTAGGAACTTGAATCACCTGCCTATCTCACTTTTCAGTCAAAAAAAAAAAAAAAAAAAAAAAAAAAAAAAAAAAAAAATATATATATATATATATATATATATATATATTTTTTTTTTTTTAATGTATCTTTTCCCTCTTTGCACTCCCTCAGTTCCCAGACTCCCCATGCAAAAATCTCATGCAAGACCTCAAAAAGAAACCCCAGCTCTACTCTCTCTGCCTAATTCCTTAAACTGATTTTTATACTGCTTTCTCTGTATCTCACACAAATTGTGATAATGCAGGAACCTGATACCCCTTTTATACCTTCACAGTGGGAATACAAGGAGAACTCTCCATATGGGGGAAATTCATTCTTATTGATTTCAAAATAATGATCAAGGAGAAAGAAAGCAGAAAACCGCCACTTTTCTTGGAAAATGTCCTACATGGCCAGAAGTGCAATTATTCACCTGTTTTGCTTTTGAGGGAAAACAGTTCACCCATCCCTAGTAGCCAGCATGATACCTAGTGATGTGGAAACGTGTAGTTGTCTATTAGCAAGTGTGCCGACAGAGCAGGTATATAGTGCAGCTGTTTATGTTGTTAATAACTTCAGATAGACACATCTACCCAGCAGCTGTGTTGGCAGACTTGCATTTTTAAAAATGAACCATCATCTTATACCATATGATCATATAGCAGAAGTGGAAAAACACACATAAGACAGTGAAACATACATCACATGTAGTAACCGCAGCAGAAGGAAGGGGAAGTATGTTGAAAGTTGCAATGATCTACTAGAGTTGGGACCAGTTATGAATGATTCTCAATTGATAATGGAAGTTTATATTGGAATCATAAATTATGCTGTATTTTCTCTAGTATTCCTTCCTATTCATCATCATCTGTAATAATGGATATATAAAAAGTGCATAGGATCACTGTATTAACAAATAAATAAATAAATGATTAAATATAACCATATAAGAATCAGAATAGGTATCATATAAGATGTGTGGTTAGGTGCTATTAGTGAAAGTACAACAACAGTTCAGTTGGGTATCAGTTCTCAGGAGTGAAAGTATAATGTACCTTACATACAATTACTGTGGCTCACTATGGGTATCCTATTGTAATGTCACTCTCTATTTGATGACCATCAAAATGGTGACATCATAATGTCACTTGGAATGTTGTCCACATCAAAGGGCGACATTCTAATGTTGCACGTTTAAGCATTTGCACTCTGATCTGAGGTTTTAAGTGTTTCACAGGGTAGTACAAGCATAGATAACTTCTTACCATGCTTGTCAAGTAAATACAGCTAAACATGTTTTTTTCATGTATATATACTACTTTATTATTTAAAGGGGGTAGTGACACATTTTAACTGTCTCCTAATAAAGAGAGGTAAGTTCATTTGGACTGTACTTTCTGTCTGTGGCTTCATTTTCGCCAGTATCATGAGCACTCGTTGTCCTAGCCATGTATCATAATAATCCAGCTAGAAATATATATGTATAGAAGCATGTTTCTTACTATGCATGTATGCAGCTATTTCAACTCCCAAAGGTAGCCAGTGGTAGGTGCATTAAAGCTGCCGAGACATCATCACATGATTCTTTACCGGGAGAATTTCTTGTAATACCACCTCACATATTCATCAAGGTGCTGTAATGGTAGATACAGAAAATATACATATTACAATATAGATAGATAGATAGATAGATAGATAGATAGATAGATAGATAGATAGATAAATAGATAGATAGATTGATAGATAAAACACAATATAAAATCATATCAGATTTTACTTCTTTTAAAAGATCACACAAAAACTCTCTACTCTAAAAGTAGAAAATAATTAGTAGGATAAAGTTAAAAACAGATGTACAATGTTAATAAAATATCCTCCTTAAGTACTGCATATATTATTCAGTTGTCCAATGCATCACAAGTGATGTGGTATTATAAGGAGTTGAGCTTTTATTATTATTTTTTTTTATCCTAACTGGTGTACGTCTGTTACCAACCCATCATTTAGGTGACTTATTTGGTGTTTTATTAATATTAAATTAGATCAATTGCAAACATACAGCATGTAGATGTAAGTGAATATCACATAAAAAGCTGAGAGTATATGGGTTATTAAAGTGATGCCAACATTCAAGAATTCGTATGTTCCTGGAAAGAAGCAAAGCAGTAGTAGTTGAAATAGATCAGTTGGTTTGTGCATAGAATGAGCAGGCAAACAGGGTAATTGGTCTAAATCTAAGACTTATGGCAATTGGGATACAAGACAACACACACAGTTATTCAGGTAATCTTTATCATTAATGCAAATGGAGGAGGGCAAAAAGTTTTGCCTAAAAAGCGAGAATTGAGAAAAATGTCACATTTTTCCATCTGTGGGAATCTCCACTTTGTCCCCTTGCTTCATGGTATTAGAACCAAACATACTGACTCCCAGCCTTGTCCCATGATGGCCACAGAACCATGCATACTGACCTACAGCCTTGTCCCTCTGCACTGGCATCCATAGAACCACACATCTCATTATCCAGCCATGTCCCACTGCACAGGTATAGCCAGGACCACACAAGGTGAGTCACTCCCCCCACACACACACACACACATGCACACACACACAGGAACTGGCAACGTTTGGGAAATTTCTTGACATTTATGAAAAGAAGGATATCTTGTGGGAATTTTATTGGAAAAGTGAAAAGTAGCCCATTATTACCTGCAAACAAAATGTAGCTGCCTGCAAGTAATCTCTACTATTCATCTCTACTGAATGCAAAGCTCCACTTGTGAGAGTAATTCCTGTATTCACATTCTGCTGTGCAATACGTTCTCTTTGCTGCAAAAGAAGGAAGTATATGACCTCTGAAAGCATAATGTTTACAAAATGTGGAAAAAATAATAATTCTTTGTGATTACTGCACTGCAAGATGTGGACACTGGAATGAGGGGTGTGAAGAATGATGCTAGATGTGGCCTGAAAGCATGAATTAAGTATTATTTGTGCATTGTCTCCATTGTCATGCACTGAAAGAAATGACTGTATGTTAGTTACCAGCCATGGATTCTCTCAGCAGGTGTCCAATGTCTCTGGAACAGTATTGTGATGTGTTTGTTCAAAAAACTGTCTTGTATTTTTGTTTACTTAATGAGCTAAAAAATAAGAGGCAGCTAAATAAAGAATAAGTATGGTAATATAATTCGGTTTGACAGGTTTCTGTTTATCTAATACACAAAGCTACTGTATCATTGCAATTGTTCAAACCATTCTTCTGACCACTTACCAAAGCAATTTGAGTGTTAGATTGTTGTGCAATGCAAGTTTTATGTTAAATAAAAATAATCATAGAACCAAAATGTATGGGCATAAAAAATGACTGTACCTGTTATTTAGTTTTACTAAACTACATGACATTAAATAAATACTGCATGAACTGTGCATGTATGTATGTGAGGTGCGTCCAAGTTCAGTCCTCAAGAGCTGCCAAAAGTCCAGGGGCTCTATTCTACAAGGTGTGGTAAAAATCAAAAGTGGTGAATGCAGTTTTTTACTCAGGGTTTAGTATTTTAGAATTACCTGTGCAAACAGCAAACAATGCAAGTTAATTTCTCACAACTGCAAGTAGATTTCCACCCATTTATATCAATGAGACAGCACATTCCATTTGCAATTTTATTGTATGTGGTCATTGCTAACACGCATAAAGGGGATATAATTTCTGCCAGTAATTCTGTGCCTACAAACAAATCAACACTGCCCAGTGAGTCATAAATACCACCACTGCAAACTTAAAGATGTGCAAAACTCAGTCATCTCAGGAAGACCAACTCAAAAATCAAACATACAAATATCCCATCCACCATGAATGCCACAACACAGACATACCTAACATGAACCCTCCCAAGCTTACTGCCAGTCTTCTGCAAGGTTTTCACAAAGATACTATCAAGAAGAGTGGACAATACTTGGCAGAACCAAAGAACAAGCAGGCTTCAGAAGTGGTTTCAGTACAATTGGCCATATCCAGATAATGCAACAAGTTATAGAGTGGCATAATTAAAACAACCTTCTACTATGCATAGCCTTTATTTACTATGAAAGGCCTTTGACTCAGTGAAAGAGCATGCAGTAATCTGATCAACCAAGGAATATTTAGAACTTATATTAATATCCTCCAATTTTAGTACATGACAGGAGGCTTCGTATTTTGCATTCTTTCTTTACTGAAAATCTCCATAGCAGCACAGTAACCAATCAGAGAACAGAAATCCACAGTATAAATAGTCTGCTACTACTATTCTACTCCCTCTTTCTTGCTGCTCCAACAAAGCTGCACAGGTCAGAGTGTTTTTTACCTTACTAAGAAACTGTATCTATTAGTAATAAGATTGTATTGAGATTATTACTTGTTTTCTAAATATCTATAAACTGCTGTAGTTTACATTACTGGTACTAATGGGTTTCTGATTGCCTGTTGGGGGGTATGTTGCATGGATGCTGTCTTTCACAGTGGTCTCTACTTTGTTAAACAATCCTTCTGGGTTTTTATTGAGTGGTTCTGGTTGTTCAGTCCTGGTGCTGGACTCTGTCTGTATGTCCTTGTTCATGTGCAACGTTTGGGGGTTTTGCGATTCACTTATAACTTTCCCTCTCCCCCTTTTTTAGGGACCATCCTCAACTCTGTGTAGTGGAGGTTTTGCTTCACTATGTTCAGGTTACCGCGTCTTTGCGCGCTTCGCCTTCAGGTCAACTTTTGGTTTCTTATGTTAAACCGCACAAACCAGTTTCATCCATCACGTTGGCTAGATGGGTTAGATGGATTTTATCCTTGGCTGGAGTGGACCCCGGTTTTGGGGCTCACTCGGTGCGTGGGGCTGCAGCATCTGGTGCGGCGTCGGCGGGCGCTTCTCTGGCGGACATCTTACGCTCGGCAGATTGGTCTAGGGAGCATACTTTTCGGCTCTTTTATTTTCGTCCCCAGCCTCATGCGTCTTATTTTTTGGTATCTCAGCGTTAAAATTGCAAAATACGAAGCCTCCTGTCATGTACTAAAATTGTAGATTATGCTAGCTTTAGTGTACTCATAATCTTAATTTTAATAATGACAGGAGGCGAGTATTTTCCCTCCCTTCCCTTCCCAGATACTCTTCAGGGGGTAAGTACTAGGAGACGATTGTTTTAGGGTCTAACATGTTTACTCTGTTTGGGAATATATAATGGTTACCATCTATATATGTTATTGTTATGGATTTATCTGTATTTATTTTATTGAGCTGTATTTCTCTTCATTTAAAATTTGGTACTTTCATGGAATTTTCATTGTTTTTCAGTGTGAATCTCCCGTGGCGACAACGTTGAGGTCCTGTGGATGACGACTTGGATAGGGGAGGTTCGGTGGAAGATGGTCCATTTGTTTGCTTGCAGTTTCTGTTTACCTGTTTGCTTGTTGTTTCTACCGCGAAAGAGGAAGTAGAATAGTAGTAGCAGACTATTTATACTGTGGATTTCTGTTCTCTGATTGGTTACTGTGCTGCTATGGAGATTTTCAGTAAAGAAAGAATGCAAAATACTCGCCTCCTGTCATTATTAAAATTAAGATTATGAGTACACTAAAGCTAGCATAATCTACAATCAATATATGAAAATGCAACTGCATCAATACAGGTCAACATAGAAAAAGGTGTCCAACAAGGGGCTCGATTCAATTAAAGACAGTAAATCTGTTCCGGACGGTTCACACATAGTTGTACCATCAGAATTTAATTTTGTGACCAAAATGAACCAAAACGATTGTTGATCGCCAAAACTTTACTTGTGGCCTACTGTTTGCTGCAGCTTTTTGATCCCACAGTGCACACTAAATAGCGTGAATAATGAGAACATTAAAGGGATCTAGCCAATGATTGATGATTGACAGTGTCAATTATTGCCTGTGAGCTAGTAACACATTCACCCTCCCACCACCCTCCTAAACACTAACCTTAAAAGAAACCCCCAGCCCTCCACTACACCTAACATTACCATTAGATTAAAATCTAAGCCCTAACACTATCCCATGGCCCATTCCCCACAGATGTAACATTAACACTTACCTTGAATTTGAAGGTCCAGTATTGTCTTCTTCACCCTGATCTTCCTTTGACTTCTTCTTCCCTATTCAGTCTTTTTTCTTCTCCTGTAAATCTTTTTTATTCTGCTTTAATTCTTCCTATTTCAAATCTACTAAAAAGAAATAAAGCCAGACGAACAATAGTGTTTTGCATATTGCATTTTGCATATAACTTCACCCCCCCACACACACACTACTATGAAAATTGCCACCCCTGATTTGCTGTATGTGGCCCATCTCCTCCCTGCTGCTGCCCTGGGGTCGGAGAGGATAGAGAACCAGAAGCCAATTAGATTTATTTTTCCTTTGTCTTTTGGTATAATCACTCCCATATGGAGGAAAATACTTCCAGACAAAAGAAGACTCCACCATCTTAGAATTGATATCCTTCCACATTAAATTAGTCAGTTAAAGGGATAGTAATGTTTCATAATAAAAGCAGCTCTAATTAATCATCATAGTATTTGGACTTTGGAGAGTGTTATTTCAATTCTGTCAGAGTTGTAGTTCAAGAGTAATTCAATGACAAAGTATCCCCTTCCCGCCCCTTTTACTAATGTAACACTGTTCAGCCAGATCAGAAGGGAGGTGCCCAGGTAGACTTCAGAGAGGGACAATCTTCAATTAAGATAAGGGAAAAACCTGAAAAACTTGTCAAGGGGGGCAGGGTTTTCATTGTTCTCATAGGAAGAAGATTGTCCCCTTCTGTTATCTCTCTGGTCTATGGACCAGATTCCATATCTGAGAAGAGATGGCTTACACTAGGTAAAAGGGGTGGGAGGGGAAACTTTGCTTGTGAATATCTCTCAAACCATAAAGGTTTGAGAGATAAGACTTATATCGTTCTTCATGTTTTTTAATGCCTACAAAACAAAATAAAGATAAAACGAAGTATTACTATCCTTTTAACTCTGTAGTAATATATAGGATTTGTTAACTATATCATCTTACATGGCATTATGTTCACAAAAATAATATGATATGACTGTTGTGGGGTAAATTACATCTGTTGCAGAAAATAATATTTTCATGTACTGTGACGGAATGGTTGTCACCCTGAGAATGAACCCTGGTTTCAGTGATCTCCATTGTTTCACGTGTTCCCATTCTTGAAAACATTAATGTCATGTGCATGCATTAGAGAGTGTTGGCCATTTACTAGCAATGAATGGGTTGGTTAGTGTATGATGTACAGAGGGATGGTGCCATCCAGTCTCGCTGACCACAGAGATTGTGTTATGAGATAGCCAGTGTTGGCCAGCTAGAGGGGGGTAGGGCAAATCTACGTGTGGAATGTGTGTACCTTCCCCCTTACATCAGGCTAAGCAGAAAGAGACCTTGTAAATGTTACCTGTGACATCAGATCCTGCAGGGGACGTGTAAAAAATAGCCTAAGAGGAGAGAGAGTTGAAGATCTAGGAACAGGAAAGAAGGCCTCTCCATAATGGAGGGAGGCCTAGGGTGTATGTGCTTTGTAAAGGAGTACTGAAGAAAATTGGATGGGTGAGTGCCTTCACCGGAAGAGTTAGAGTGAGTGGGCACCGTAGTGGCCAGGTGGCCTTTTCAGTTGTGGGCTGCAACTCAAGGCGGCTTCAGCCACAGAAGTACCCTGATGTTCCCACCACAAGGATTGTGACCAGGAAGCTAAACTTCGGTGGCTATGGCCCAAGACTAAAGGAAGTGGCTGGGGATAATCTCTTAGGATGCCTTCCCTAACGCCTCTGTCAGTACTAAAAGATACAAAGAAACTTCATTCAATCCAGCACCAGGTGCAGTGGGCGGGGTGCCCACTCTTGCCTCTAGTGGGACTATGTGTAAACTCCAGCATAAAGCTAAAATGGACTGTGAGTATTATATGTAACCCCTGGCAACCTGTGCAACTTTGCTGACCAGGGCCGGCGCCACCTATAGGCGAGGTAGGCGCCGGCCTAGGGTGCACATCTATGGGGGCGCAGCCGCAGAGACAGAACAGAACCTTACCGGAGGGCACATAGTATTTTTTCTTTCTAGGCATATTCTGACTATAGCTACAGCCAATGAGAGAGGAGTGCTTTGACAGACTACTCCGCTCTCATTGGCTGCATGTGCGGTGATGCAAGATGGCGGTGCTGTTGCATAACATTGCATTGTGCTCTGGATGTGGTCATAGGAGCAGAGTGACCAGGGATTCATTCACAGCACTACTACTCAGAAGTTGGCACTTACTTGGCAGTAGCAGCTGAGCTGGGGGAGAGAGCGACTAGAGTAGGAGCTGGAGGCCTGAATTATACACCAGCCAGAGCCTTCTGAAGCCGGGGTTTGCAGCAGAGATCCTGTAGTCAGCAGAGCAATTTAGACTTCAGAGACAGTACCGGCTTTGTGGAGTGCAGGGTGAGTACATGATGCAATAATATGCTACAACAAGAAAAAGAAATGTCTCTCTCCTTTATTCAAGGAGAAGGATAAAAAGTACCACTTTTGCACACCCTTGTATGTATAGTCCATTAGAGAAAGGTCTAAAATCAGACCCTAAAGAGAAATGAGCTAAGGCAGAAAAGAAGGGGGTAGCTGATAACGCAATAAATTAAAGACTTACCCTTACATTGAGAATCATCAAGCAACGAAGGGGTTATAAGTCTAGACTTTATAGCATATTATAATGGATGCTCTAATAGAGATCTATCTGTATGCTGTGGAATTATCTGGCAGTGAAGGGGTTAAAATAGAGCTTTTGTCACAGGATTTATGTGGAGGAGAATCTCATATGGAGTAGAGCCCTAATTAATGCCTCTGTGATGACAAGCAATAGGCAGTGAAGGGGTTACAATCAAGTATAGTGTCACAGATTGTATGTGGAGGAGAATGTTATGTCAATAAAATAAAATGAAGTGAACATAATGTTGGAGAGCAACAGTCCATAAAGCAAATATAAAGCTGGCCTTTAGGGGAACATAAGGTTGTAATTAGTATTCATATCAAATAGGGCATAATACCATTACTGATTGATCTGTTATATGCCAATAAGGTTTCAATATAAGAACTTGGTGAATTATGGTATATTGTTAAGCACTGGAACTAGGAAATCCCTGATTCTTATATTAGTTGATCTTATAATATATATGTGGTTTTAGTAAACAAATAAAGGTTAAGTTTTAACCATTTGTTCTACTGATAACTTTGGGCAGGTACTATGTGAGGTGCCAGAAACAGGTTTCTTTTTTCTTTGTGTGTGGAGCTAGTTTTCTTATTGTTCCCTTAGTAAAGTTCTTGGAAAGTCCTTGATAACAAAGAGCTGTTTGATTCCAACTCCAAAGATCCATACCTGGCCAATGATGTATCTGTGTCAACATGCCCAAAATAGTAAGGCTTCCAGTGTCAAAAAATATTTATGGCTGGAATTACACTGGTAGCTTTATGGCGTTAGTCTTCAAGTATATAGGCATCCTACTGTTGTATTATAGTTATCCAGGAGTAAATAGTTGACTTCCAAGTCTAAATCCCTGATGAGTAGAGTACTTGGATAGTCTAATATTAGCTTATTAATTACAGTACAGCATACACTTATATTTACAGTTATATGAATTATAGTAATTATAATGTTGTTATCAGAGAGTTTCCAAGAACTTTACTGAGGGAACAGTAAGGAAATAAGCTAAATGATTTATAATAGGAGGCATCTTGGACATATCCTAATATATCAGAGTTGCCTAGTTTTCATATTCAGCAACAGAGGATGTTCTATTTGCTTTTTATTCATGTTTTATAAATACAGTATTTCATTGTATATTTCACTATCTCCTTCTTTTCTGCCTTAGCTCATTTCTCTTTAGGGTCTGATTTCAGACCTCTATATAAGGGCATATACAAGGGTGTGCAAAAGTGGTATTTTTTGTTCCTCTCTTTGAATAAAGGAGAGAGACGTTTCTTTTTCGAGTTAATTACCTTACCACTGCACCCATCTTGGAGACCTTTTACTTAAAAGCTCACCCCTATTATCCTAGATAGTGTGTCCTTTCTTCACTCTTAAATATGCTACAACAAGTAATCCCTTAAATTTTTGAGTGTAAGGAAGAAGTCACAACAAAAAGAGAGACAATGTGACTACCTCCAGAGACGTCAGCCCTTGCCATGAAACATCAGGTGTTGCCTGTTTTCCTTTGAATTTCCCTTGGTCTCACAGGGTTTAGCACATGATATCAGCAAGTGATAGTTGTCAAAAAACCTATGATGCACATTTTCCACCAATGTGAGTTTCTGAGACCATCTCTTGTTATTAAGAATGCTAACCGGTTAATAGAATTCCTATGGTAAAATGATGTGTGTACCGGCTGGCACTCATTTTAGCATTACAACTTATTTTACCACATCTAATAGAATTGAGCCCCAGGATGTCTCTGTTTCTGCACAGGTGGGCCAATGAAAGTGAATATGACACTGATTAACTCACATGCTTATCACAGAAGCTTTATATCCTGGCCTGTTGGTGGCTAAGGGTGGGGGAAAGGTCCTGTCGTTTTCCTGTGAAAAAATCTATGAAAAACACATGGTTGTCCACTTTTTCATGAGAAAATCTGCTTTAAATAAAGTGATTCAAAGCTTCGCTGTCATTGCCCATTGCAAAAAATGTTTTTCTATATTTCAATGGCTACAAACTTTTCTCCCCTTTACACTTTTTTTGCATTTTTGCTATAAAAATGTGATGTTTTCCAGGAAGTGAAACACAATACAATCTGCTAGAGAGAGGGAGAGAGAGTTAGGTTAGGCTGTGAGTGCTGTGTGTGCTGTGAGTTATTGTAGCTGGAAGGACGTTTATGTATCCAGTGAGTCTACAGAAGTGATCATTACCAACATTAAAAGGTATGGGCGCCCTGATTCCCCAGACCCAATTATGGCCAGTCCCCCTACATCACCACTAGGGATCTTGGGGAAAATTGTGTCACTGGCAAAGGAAGAAAATACTAGTAGTGTGAGCAGGACAGGTCAGCTACCTGTGCCTGCGGCCAGTGCTGCACTTGCTAGGGTGTCTTGTGATTCTTAGGAGGGAGGGAGGATGAGATAATGCCAAGTGTGACAGCAGGGGGCCCTAAGTCAAACTTGCCATTCCCAAGCAGCCCAACACTACTGCTACTAATAAGATCCAGCAGCTACAGGCTGACAGAGTGTTAGAAGTGAGGGAGGGGGTGATACTAGTAATGAGGAAGACTCAGAGACTGAAATTGACATGGTTGGTGTTAGTTATAGTGATGGTGAAGCAGCTGGTGGGACTAGCGTGACCACAGTAGATCATCATGCTGATGCTGAGTTGGTAGGGGAAGTACAGTGGAGCGGCCAGACTAGCGGTCAAGGGAGTCCACAACATTCCCCTGACCCTGGGAGTCCCCTTCCCTGCATGGCATTGTCCCTATGGAACATTATCCTGACGAAGACAGAACTGGTGGTTGCAGCAATAATGCCGTGTTAATGGGAGCCCAGATCAGATGCCTGTGCCTGCTGCTAGTGCTGCCAGTCTGCCTTATTCAACTCAATAACAGATGGCAAGTGTGACAGTATGGGACCCTCTGTCACATTCCTCATCACCTCCAAGAAGTGAGACGTCTGTAATAGAACAGCAGCAGCAAGGTAGGACTGGTGGTGGTAATGATGGTGGTGGAGAAGCTGGGGTGGAAGAGACATTAATGACCTTCATAGCCCAAACAAGAAGGAATGGGAGGCAGATATGGGGATGGGCATCACCACCACGGCCAACAGTGAGATTGGCGACATTGTGGAGTTTCCTGCTGCTGTAATTCCTACTGCTGCTGAGTTGCAAGGGTAGCAGGATGATAAGAAGCAGGATAGTGTGACACAGACCACCATGGACAGAATGGGAAAGAGGTCCAGTGATGCGGGACTAGGACTGGTTCCACTTACCAGCAGCAATACTCCTGATCCTATTTGTAATGCTGATTCTGAGGCAATAGCAGCAACAGCATCCTCTTTCCCAGCCAGTGAAAGGGAATGTGAAGGGGAAGAACTAGGGGTCCATTGTTCTTCAACTTTTAACCTTCTCCTTGAAGTCTTGGATGTGGGACTATTTTTCTTTTGGAGCAGGCACAGTGCTGTAATCATCGACAGCTTTGTGAAAAGTGGAAAGGAGGGAAAGCACCTTGGCACAATCACAATCAAAACACACATGAAACACAGACACTATGACACTTATATGAAGCATGTTAAAGCCAAACCCCCACCAAAGAAATGAGGCACTGCTGTTGCTGTACCACTGACTCTTCTTGCTCTAGGGTACAGGTACAGGAATATAATGTAACTACATCATTCATCTCCACCCCCCCCTATCAGCTGATAGCCATTCAGTAGATGTTAGGATGTGGCAGTTCATGTCCACCAATTGCAAATTGTGTTATGAGCTGACCACACATGGCAGTGTGGCTGAGAATAATCGCAACCCACAGAATACGTTAAGCGGGTGGCAGGAAGGGCTCATCATTATTATTAAACTACAAGTTATCATGTGTCCTTAGTGGGGAGTGGACAACAGGCATAGTGACAGCAGCAGTACTTTGTGTCTGGAGCGATGATTTCACATTGTGGACCCTAAGCGTCATGGTGTTTGGTTAGTTTTGTCAGGTGTTTGATGTGAGTGCAGATGTGCCTATTGTTCCCATTTCTTCCCTTATTTACCACACACACTGTACACATTGCAGTTGCTGATGTGAGATACAGTTACTTCATGTTCTCAAGGGAAAAATGTATATTCTAATGACACACTCATGATTTTGGAGGAGGGGCAGGTGGAGAAGCATTATTGGTCAACTTCTTTTCTCCACCTATATCTGAAGTGGTGGGTGCTAGTTGTGATGCTGCTGTTACCTCAGACACATCACTGGAGCTAGTAGTGGCAAGGAAAGTGGAACAATGATCATCATCAACCACATCACTGCTGTTGTTGATCCCATTCCCTTGGGGTTTGCCTAATCATTCTGCGGCATAGACAGCTCAGCAGCAGCAGAAAAAACATCAGTTGCATACGCCACAATGACACTGCTGACACGGGCCACTACAACATGACCTGCTGACACTCACATTAAGCCAGTAGGGGATATTTTTTTTTTTCTCAGGGCTTGTTCTTTCATAAAAAAACAGAGGCCTTAAAAAAGAAAAAATATATATATATATATGTATATATATATATATATATATATATATATATATATATATATATATTTTGGGGGGCTTATTTCTAACAACCCCCCATAAAAAATTATCTGTTCAACTGATTCATTCCTTTGACTCCACCAACTTTGGGAAATACATTTTCTATGTGTTATATATAAATTCAATGTTCCCTTTGATTTTAATGCAATGAGCTAAACGGAACTTCCCTCCAAGTGGGAAGTTCCATCCCTATTGGTGGCCCTTGATGATCAAACTTGGACATCTCTAATCTGTCATATGATTGCATTTTATTAATTACACAATTTAAAAATGATTTGTGAATAAAGTGAAATGTATTCTTACAAACTATACCCATATGATTAATGGAACATTAAGAGCTCAAAATGAAATGCATTTATATAGTTTAGCTATTATGTATTTTTAGCTATCATAAAAAAAGTGTTATTTTATGTTAAATTCCTAAAATGTAATCCTAAACTTCTAATGCTTATTTAGAATGTCTTATGTAAACACCATTTGAGTAATTTTATTTGTGCTCTTTAAAATGGAAGATAAGAGCAATTTTGTTTTATTTATTGATATCAGTACCCACAACACTTCTATTCATAAAGGCTGTCTTACTTTATCTTGGCCCATTTACAGACAATTGAACATTAGCACTTCTCAGACACCTATAAAGATCACCGTGTTAATGGAAGCTTTAGAAAAGGCAGGAATGGGAGCCACCAGAGAGCAAATATACAACAAGATATTAGGCATCAGAAAATATTTTTTTCAGATGCTAGAATGGAATGCAGGATATTTAAATGTGAATTAACCCATTTTTTTTATTAACTCGTATGCCAGAGATATGTGCAACATATTGCTAAGCAATATGTTGTGCACCCCCTCAAACAATCAAACAGTTAAAGCTATTTTAATTGAATAAATAGACAAAAAGAAAGAATCAGGCTGATTCCTCAATGGCGGGAAAACAGAAGATTGTTTATTTGTTTTCTAGCAAAAAATACACACACAAAAAAATCAACTTTCATGTAGTACTAACACAAAACTTTAATTGAAATTCCTATGTGTGGGAGGCAATATCAGGATTCATGATGAACTGTACTCTTAAGAGTCTGAAGAGAATTACAAAGGAAACAAAGATATTTTATGCACTTGACTTATTTACTTATCATCACTTTTAGGTCATGATTGTTTATGAAAAGAAAATGTTCTTAGTTTTACATGCTAAATTCCATTTTTGTATAGCATGAATGAAACTTGAGAATTTATTTTTACTTTAGGTAGAATCCAATCCTTAATAAATCTACAAATCACACTGAGTCTGTTTCACACTGAAATTTAAATATATTTGTATATTGTTCTGTAGAGCTAGAATGCAAGGAGGAACTTGTAACAGTCTCTAGTCTATTTTATTACAATATTCTTGGGTGAAACGTAAGAAGAGGTAGTACATGTGCTTAAACATAATGAGGGTTATACACTAAGGAATGATAAAGAGGTGATACAGTGCAGATAACTTCTCCAGTGATATCCCTTCTCCAGTTCCATGTTATTCTATGGAGCTTCTGTTCTAAGATTTTCAAAGCTTGAGAAATCTTAGTGCATAGGCTCCGTAGAATAACACAGGAATTGTAGAAGTGATAAACTGGAGAAGTCATCACCACTTTATCACCTCTTTGTCACTCCTTACTGCATAACCCCCAAGGACTAAATATGTAACAGTTAAATGTCCTACTATGGTTATGACACTCTGTGCAACCCATACTTTATTTATTGTAACACATATTTTATTCAATATATATTCTCTTGATCAATTAAATTTTGAATTATCAGATCTCCCCCGAAAGGTGTGTGACTTACAATAAACTAGGAGTAGTTAACCCTAATCCTCAAGAGTACCCAACAGTGAACCTTTTCAAGATATCCCATAGGTGGGCCAGTTAAAGTAACTGAGCAACTCATTAGTCCGCCTGCTCTGCACCTGGGAGATCCTGAAAGCATGCACAGTTACTAGAACTTGGGGACTAGTGTTGGCTACCCATACAATAAGCATAATATCTCTGGTATGGCTACAATGAGGCATATTTATCATGCTGTCAAAGTGGGAACAATTTCAAGTGGATGTAGGTAACTCAAAGTCACAATATCTCACAGAAGGTCCTATCAAGGGTCAGAGTACCCTTTTAAAATATAACTTTTAAAGTGGTAGTAACAGTAAAAAAGAAGTATATATATATATATATATATATATATATATATATATATATATTTAGAGAGAGAGATTATAGAGTTATAGATATGCATATTGCAGTAAAACAAGGGTTCTCCACTGGCTATTGCAGCTTAGACTTGACTAAAACAGGTGATATTTATTTATTTTTCCATATTAAGAGTTACTCTCACTTAAATTCACTGTTGTAAACAGAAAAAGATAATGGTGGAAATAAAATATATAAACCAATTAAAAACAAGTGTGTATGCATGTAATCTCTGGCTGGTGGGATCTAACAAAAAACCCACAAATGCCCCATGTCATATATCAGTGGGTCACACAACAATAGGCGGTGAAGACTGTTCACTGGTGTCAGGTACAATGCAGCATATTTATGAAGGCAAAAAAGGTGATGTGGGTGTTGTCTGTAAGTTTTATTCATTTCTGCCCTAGACATGCCTAATAAAGATGGTTTCTGTTGTATGTACATTTACAAGTTTTTTAAATTATTTATAATGCAATTATATTTTGGATCTTACAAATACTTTATATATTTATTGTCATGATAATAAAGGTATAAGCAAACAATTCTCATGGCAATAAATATGGAAACTTACAAATAGTTTATATGATTATTGTCATGATAATAAAGGTATAAACAAACAAACAGAGGGCCATCTTACCTTCCTATTATCTACTTACAAAGTCAGTTTAACCCTTTGACTG
Organism: Rhinophrynus dorsalis; assembly: GCA_037306005.1. NCBI lineage: Eukaryota > Metazoa > Chordata > Amphibia > Anura > Rhinophrynidae > Rhinophrynus > Rhinophrynus dorsalis. The sequence continues at coordinate 136,379,153 of CM074718.1, forward strand.
CCCGAAGGATATCCAACGCATTGCAAATCAATGCTAAGAAATATTTTTGTAGCTACTACATTTAGTCAAAATGACTATTGCTATTTTAGCCATCATAAAAATAAATATTTGTACACACAGTTACTATTGTAATTCACATATTATAAACAAAAGTATTATCACATTTTCTGACTATGATATTAACTATTTCCTGCTGTATTCTCCACCTATACAGCAAGGCTTATTATCAAAGTAAATTTAAGTCAAAAATGATAGTAGTGCTTCAGCTCTTTCTGAATCGTTGGCAAGATAGAAGAAAAGCCAAACAGATTAATACAGCTGCCTGCTGTTTTATATGTACATAATATACAGCCACCATCTGTTGAACTTTTAATCCGCTAACATAAATTTGTAGCATGTACCATAAAATATAAATACTTTAAGGTCGTCTTAGCTTATTGCATGACAAATATTTTCCTTTTTTCACTTTACTCAGAGGTTAAAAAATTTAAAAATAATGAACATTTCAAGTTATTGCCAGAATATTGGGTATTCATTTTAGTATTTTCTTCACTGTTCACAAAGAATTTTGTTGATTTGCATAGGTGCATGATTTCTTTTGTACATGTACCTTTTATGTTTACTACACAACCGAAGTCAGTGGATATCATTAAGGATCCATAATATGTAGATCTGTCTATCTGTAGATCTGTCTATTTATCTAATATGATGCATTATTAGCATTTTATATTCTTGTATTTTTTTGGGGGAGTCTTATGTTTTATTTGTATACTGGAGTAAATATGTTTTTTTTTCTATCACTTGTCTGATGGTTCATTATTTATTACCTTTTTAAGCGGATGTTTAGTTGAATTCTTAGTAGCGTTCTCCCATATGTATCTTTGTTTGTTTCTTTCAGTTAGACGTGGCACATTTGGGGTGTTAGCATCTTCATGCTTGGGAACCAATATATTCTGGTGTATACATTTATATACCTTGAATGTTTACTTGTTTCTTCTGTTTGCTTGTGTAATCTTTAATGTGTGTGCACTAGTGGACAGGTAGCCACAGAGGATAAATATTCTATATTGGCTTTGGTATACCGAGTGATATCAACTATTTGGCAATTCTCATCTTTTTTTATAGTTAGATAAACCCGCATATAGGATGGCTTTCAAGTCATATACAGATAGAATTCAACGTAGGGATAGTTGGAAGCAGCAGATTACTTTTAAAGGGAATGATATACATAAACCAAGGGAGGAGTCATTTACCATTAGAAAGACCTTCCTTAGGCTTGAGGATCTGCTGAGGAGGAGATGGTGCACTAGATGGATGATATACTATTAACTAAATATATAGAGAATAACATTGTGCTTAGAGGACTTAGGATCAACAAGCCTTGCAGTTTTGTTGAGCCTCGTATGAAACGCTTGATCAGTGTTCCAACACCCTGATGCATAAGAAGACATAGAGAAGATAAATTGGAGGATATAGTTCGCAAGGTTGAGTCCACTAGGGAGTTGTTGTCACGGTTTTTTAAAGACGCTCAGACCAGTACGTAAAATGAAACACAGTTTTATTTGGCAATAATAACCCATAAGGTCGCCCTCTAGTGGCGGTTGGGTGTACATCAACGATAGTGACTGGAAAATACAAAGGTAGATGCACAAACGGAATACAAGTACAACTGTACCGCAGAGGAAGGGGTATAACCCCAGAGGGTTAAGTCCTTGATAAATAACAGTTTCACAAGGAACTGTTTGGCACGCCCTGGATATAAGTAAGCTGAGCTTAAGGTAACCACAGAGGGTTAAGTCCTTGATTATGATCAGTCTCTTGAGTGGATGTTTGGCACGCCCGAGGTGTAGATAAGCTGTGCTGAAGAAATGTTCACCATCAAGTGGATAAGGACTGTCTCGCCACGGTGTGTAGTAAAGCAGAGCCCAATAGCCCCCCACGGGCGTACCTACTGGAATGGCTACTGCTAGTGCAAGTGATATTAGCCCCACGGGCGTGTATTGAACCGGCCTGCAATGCAAGAGCTCCCAAGCCTCCTCAGACTCTATCGGACTGAGTATAATGAGACAGGGCCAATAGCCCAACAGAAGTAGTACCGGAATGCTAGTGCTGAAGCCTGTGCCCGTCACCACTCGGTATAACGGAATGCCCAGTGTATACAACGAGAGAGAGAGAGAGCCAAAGTGCCCAACTGGCCTAATCGGAAGTGAATACTCTACTGGGATGGTATCGAGTTGCCGACGGCCAACTCAGCAGGAGTATCACTATGAACGAGGCTCCCACTGGAGTAAGGAGAGTGGGACCGAGGCAGCACTGGTAGGGTTAAAAGGCACGTTTACACAAGGCTTTTCTGCAGTAGCACAGTACTGCTGTCTGAGTGAGGCGTACACAGCTCTGCACGATTGTAACACTGCACTGCACGAAGTAACACCAGGCAAGACAGCCACACAAGTACTGGAACAGTGGATGATAATGTCGCGACGGCGACAACCGGAACGTAGGTCTTCTGGAACACACTGTGGGTTGATCTTGCAGGAGGAAGTCAGCCGGGCCGGATCGGAGCACGTAGGAGGTAGTCGTACAAGCCGGATCATACACAAGCAGGAACGTCAGCCAAGCAGAGTCGAGGTCCGGAGGAGGTAGTCAGACGAGCCGGGTCATACACAAGCAGGAACGTCAGCCAAGCAGAGTCGAGGTCCGGAGGAGGTAGTCAGACGAGCCGGGTCATACACAAGCAGGAACACCGGAGAATGGTCAGGGCAAACCAAATCGGTACACAGGAATCAGAAATGCAGCAACAGAACAACTGGCTCAGAAACACCACGAAAGGGCACCTGACAGATGGAATAGTCAGGTATAAAAAGGAAACCAAGGGGCAGGCCAAACCAAGTGAACAAATCACCCTCAACCATAGAAGAGAGTGACAGCTAGATCACAGGCACTGTGATAGTTGTTGATTCAATTTGTGGGTAGCACGGTGTTTAGGGAATTGGAGGACATTACCAATAAGAGGATGGCAATTTTTGAGAAACAGGTGAAGTACAATAGGGATGTAGAAGATTACACAAACAATACAGGTTTGGAGATGATGGCATATTTCTTGTCTCTGGATGACACCCTGCCAGACAAACAAAGGATGTTTATTTTAGAAGGTATTCTTTATATCTTATACCACAATCAGCAGAAAACCAAAGTAGTGCAAATATGCAAGGTCCAGACAAAACCTCACCTCAGCAGCCTCAGATTGACGGAACTGTGCTCACTATTTCCTCATATAATTTCAAAAATAAACATAAATCTGTGCTTGAAATGAGGAAAATATAGATATATTCCTGGACTGAAAAGATGTCAACAATCCACCAATAAATACAAACAATCAAATTTATTTAAGAGCAATAGATATCAGATATCTTGTGCGTCCATGAGAGTCCAAAACATAGTATATCTAGGAGTATAACCACCATATAAATAAAAGCCGAAATCTCCTATTGATGGGAACTAGCGAACTGGTGTCTCACTGTCTACCAATCAAGAACCGTTATTATGTGCAATTCAAAAGGGGTGATTTATGGTATTCAGTTTAGTTGTGAAAGACAATATATTGGCAGAATTAAAAGATATTTGAAATACAGAATTAGGAAACATATATATAATATTAAGCGGTGGTTTACTAAACATAGTGTGTCTATGTGCACAATGGAATGTTCTTTCTTTAAATTGGAAGAGATGACATTCTTCTGCATGGAAACAGTTAATAGAAATTGGAGGTAATTATATTAGTGATATGTCGAAGAAAGAATCCAAATGGATTTATGAAATGCAAACTTTACAGTCTTGGGGCTTAAATGCTGAGTTAGAGATCTTTGGCTTCATTTAGATAAGGAGTTTTCTGTGTTATGTTATCTACAGGTTAAGATTCCTTTTCATCGATGTTTTCCTGTGTAATTGCAGTCCTAATATTTCTATTTTTAATTTAGTTATACAGATTCTTATCCAAGTTGTTTATGACCACATCTTGAATTTAAGCATATATGAAGTTTTTTGAGAAATTGTAATTATATTTTTATGTATTATTGTGTAATACAGATTCCTACTTAGAGAGTTTACAACTACACCATTTATTTTGGGACATACAGGAACTTTTATAGTTTCATGGGGGATATAGGACGAGTTATTAGAGGTATATAGGTTGAATAGTCAGCTTACAGCTCATTTTCCTAATCCCTGATGAAGAAGTCAGCAGACTTTGAAACGCGTTGGAAAGGGGACACACTGAGACAATGAAGGTGTGATGCTGTTGGGCTCATTTTGCGTATTGAAGTTCAGAGTCTGAATTGACTTAACAGTCATAAATAAGACTATAGAGAGAAGAACAGACAGAAAGGGAGTGGCACGAAAATTGAACAACAGACGCCAAAAACACCCTTGGATTGCCAGAGAAAGATATTATCCATACGGGCATTGCGTGGAATAAGTCTGGCAGGAGAGACAGAGAACGGAAAAACCAACTGAACTGATGAGATTGTTTCATGTAATATATATTTTGTTTATACACCCTTTGTGTGCCAGAATCTAGTGATTAATAAGAAGATGATCAGCACAGAGTGAGTCCATCTGATTAATGGACTGAGATCTGGAATATATTTGTATTTTTTAAAGTGCTACATATTTAATCAGAATACATTGTATGCCAGTGAAGTATCAACGTTACATATTGCTACATGTTACATCTCAATACATCATATGCTAGTGAAGTGACGCATGCTCTAGTATGTTCATAGGTTTATATAATATACACCCTGCCTTTCATCTATTGTTTGACAGTCTTCTCTATACTATGGTGGTTTAATAGCTGTCAATAGCAACATTTCATTGGTTGTATAATATTAAAGAGTTAACACACACCTCTTTTGGAAGACCGATCTATCCGGTTTCTAGAACATACACCGGACATAAAGATTTTGGATGATTACAGTGTGTCCAGTTCTTTTTATTTTTTATACATTTTTATTTTTTACGATCGATCATTATAGTTTTACATGGGGGTTTTTTAGTCGGGGGGTAGGTAGTGTAGTATAGGTCTATTTTTCATCTCCTCACCGAGGTGTCACTACAGGGGGTCTGTTCGATACCAGTGGTTATAAAGGTGTCCTGCATGTTGGGAGGAACTGGTGCTATCAGTGATTGCTGACCCGTTAGGTTGGTGACACACTGGTGCGGAGATTAATATTGAGGGTGTAGTCATTTGGGCAGATTTGTTAGCTCTTTATATAGGGAGCTAGATATCGAGGGATTGTTATAATTCACTTTACATATATTGTGCACGGTGCACTTGATTGTTTTATACCATCCTTTGTGATAGGAGTGGTGGATAACAATACACTCATTTATTGTTTGGGACGGAGGTGTAATATACTGTCTTGATTGGTAGACAGTGGGAAGCCGATTCGCTAGTTCCCATCAATAAGAGATTTCAGCTTTTATTTAAATTGTGGTTATATTTCAGCTACATTATGCATAAAACTACTATGTTCCAGGATAATAAAGGACAAAACCATGAATTCTCACATCATATAACCTGAAATACAACATACGTGGTCTATAGTATTAAATGTCCATGTGATAAAATATACATAGGAAGGACAAAAGTGAAAGTTAAGGAGATATTTTTGGAATATCGCAGAAGTATTTTGAAGGGAGACATTAAATTCCCATTGAGCAAACACTATAGAGAATCTACACAATTATTGCCCCTAGGACACCTTCCTGATACTGTTTCAGGAAGTGATAGGTTTACACGTCTCAAGCTTGATACATATATTTTCTATAAGTATCTATAGGCAGATACTACTGTTCTTCTATAAAAAACCTGTTTAGTTTCTAGTTTAGAGATTAGGATTTTTATACATGCACCTGTTTAAGGTATAGATATTGGAATATTGTTTATATCATGTATGAATTTTATGTATCAAGTTTTTTTTATTTTATTTTATATCTCTTAGAATTAATAGATTTTTGATTTTTATATTCACTTAGGTGTGGACAGTGGGAGTTAATTGTGATCTTTTAAAATATAGGGTTCATTCACACATACTGCTTTATTTATCCTTTTGTTGGGATAAGTCAGTGGATTCTCTGAACCTTTATAGTTAACTTTTTGTGTGGTTTTGAATATGGGGGGTTTGTTGATTTTAGGTGTGTATGGTTATGGTCTGGGCCATCCCTTTTAGGATTTCACATTCACATTATGGTATTGTTTGGGCCATCCCTTTAAGGATTTCACATTCACATTATAAGTATGATTTGGGCCATCCCTTTAAGGTTTTGTAGTTCTACATATTTTTTTTTTTTTTGTGGAGGGATAGTGTAGCTTCTTACACTATCCCCTGGTGAACTCGACCTTGTGGCACTATTTATATCATATCATACAATTCAGGTTTATGTCTCACTTTGGAAACATCATATCCCTGTAAAAGATCTTTATATAGGTAAATAATTTAGAGGATATGTTCATTTGTGCAAGCTGTGGGACTCTGATACAGGTGGAAACAGATATGGAGGTTTTCGTAGTAGATAACATTCCCGCCTTAATTAGATAACATTGGCTGTCCTCATGGAGGGAATTTATTTTAAATTTGATATGTTTGGTCAAAAATATTATTCCCTGAGGAAGTGTTCGGGAGACACGAAATGCATTGGAAAGACAGTCCGGTTGTACACAGTTGGAGTCCTGTATATCATCTTTTAAGTAAAGACACATAGACGGTTGACACAGGAATTCGATATACGTTTGCCCGCTTGATGAACTTTGGTGAATATGTAAAAGATGATCCACGGCCCGGAACCCTCCTCTTTCCTCCAGCTGGAAAGAAGTTACTGAAGGGGGTGCTCAAAGGACAAGAAGACAGGAGAGTGAAAGTATTTGTCTGTCTAGCTGTTACAGACGGGAGAGATAATTACTCTATAAATTCACCAGTGGAATAACTGACTGTGTTTTACTCTTTTTTTCTCACATCTTGCCAATGGTCTCCTACTGGACTGTCTATTCATCTAATATGATGCATTATTAACATTGTATATTCTTGTATTTTTATGGGATTTTTGGGTGGGTCTTATGTTTTATTTGTATATTGAAGTAAAGATATATATATTTTTTTCTATCTGTTAACTGCTGCTTCATTGTTTTTTAGCTTTTTTTAAGGGGAATTATATACTTGGATTCTTAGTAGCACTCTCCCATATTTGTCTTTGTTTGTTTATTTCGGTTAAACTTGGTACACTTGTCTTGTCGTGTTAGCAGCTTTAAGCTTTTAAGCCAATATATTCCAGTGTATACATTTATTATATCATATATAATTTTTGTACCTGCAGACGCCTTGAATGTTCACTTATTTCTTCTGTTTGCTTATGCAGATCTGTGATTCTTAATGTTTTTGTACTTGAGACACCCCTAACATGCAATATGGGATTTTCAGCACATTCCCAAAAGTTTATAGGAATATGTCAAGTGTATAATAAGGGGTTACAAATCTTATATTATAAAAGAAGAACTGCTTCATGTCACCAGAATTCTCCATCCATGCTACACACACCCAGGGGCTGCAGTCTGGAGGAGTTATGAAAATATCATCCATACTGCCAGTCCTATAGGTGAAGACATGGGGGAATGATTAATACAGGAGTAGCCAAGGGGCTTCTCCCCTCTGGTCACTCCTGTAAAAATATCTGTTTGTGGTTGCAAAACCTTTTCCACAGTTGGGGGTCTCATTTCTTCTTCCATTCAAATATACAACAGCTTTCGCACCCCACACATAACAGTTACTCAACTGTATACCATTGCTGCTGAAAAAATATGTGCAATGCACTATGCTCACTCAACACCTTACATTTACACAACTTTATGCAGCAATTTTGTGGATAATGGAATTGCAACATATCTGTTTATATCTGTTTTATTTGGTATAGAAAGGTGTTGGTGTAGCACTGGCAAGCAGATTTCATGGCAAAACTGGAGGCCGGGTAAGTTTGTGCAAAGTTATCTCTTGCCTGACTCAGGAATAATGACAAATGTACTATGCAGCTATTGCAGCCGTATTGATGTATAAAATGTAGAATATAAGTAGGCTACCCAGACCTCCCCTTTAAACGGGGACACGTAGGAAATAGGCATATTTCAGGACTGCACTGAAATTAAAGCAGCCCTGCAGTGTACATTTTTCATATGTGTCCCCGGTTAAAGGTGAGGTCTGGTCACCCTAAATATAAGTTAAATGGTCCTTACATCATCTGTTTGAAAGTAAAACTTGCACTTTATTACAAGCATCCCATTATTGATACATAAATCATGAAGGTACTAAGCAAGATGGAGTTTTCCATGTAGAACTTCAAAAATACTTTTATTGAACTATATCTATAGTCACACTGTTCTTTTCATTAGAATATTTTCCAATTCCCTTGAGCAATAGATTGGAAAACAGACAAAACGAAACACTATATTCTTTCCAATAATTTATTTTTATTAACACATTTATGGCAGTTACAGGAAATTTGTTTCTTTCTAACAGTTTGACAAATTAATGAAAACTATAAGGGTTGAAATTTTATGAAGTCCATGATACATCAGGATAATATGCAGTTGGTAACAACTTAGAAATTACTTTCCACATCACAATATAAAGCATCAATAAAAAGTCATCATATTAATTGATTCATTTGTTTTAAAACAGTTGGAATAAGTGCAATTTATTTCCTCTGCTTATTTTGAAACACTCCAATAACTTTACATTGCTATATTCTGCAAGTACCAGAAACCCGATCTGCTCCAGATTAGAGCATTTAAATAAATTAGAAGCACCATAATAATTGGAAGTCAAGTAATTTCTATTGTAGCAGGCCAAAACCTAGTCATTTGGAGGCTGAAGCACTTTGAAAAACATTAGAAATGTTGCAATTAATTTTAATTGCTGTGTTCAGGATAGAGCAATTTAAAATTACTAGAGCTTAAATTTTTAGCACTTTAATTTGGGAGTGAATCAAGTAGTTTCCTTCCATGGCAGTTTAAGAAATATTAAACCAATTTACACTTGTAGCATTTAGAGAAAATCAAATGAAATCAAACTTATGTTACAAGCCAAGAAGGTCATGTCAACAACATAGCCTATAAGATAAAGTTAAATTACATGAAAGACATATAACTACAAATAATATGAACATAATTTATAGCAAAATACTGAAGTAAACAAAAACAAAATGCCAAGGGGTGGTAATGGAGAAGGTAAATATTCTGCAACATTTATATATTTATATTTATATATTTATATATATATATAATGAAAATTAACACCCTTTTCACTAAAAGACCATTTGTTAACTGTATATCTAAACTTGAAATCTCTCATTTACAATGATTAAACTTAACATGAGATATAAAATGAAAAAGTTTACAAACAAAAAGGACTACAAATATTAATTAAGTATGAATGCCATAATGGAATGTGATATTTTAGCCTGTATTATAGCTCTAGCAAAAATGCCATGAATACTTTTTTATTGGACTAACATTCAATTATATGGAGACAAGCTATTGAGAGCGATGTTCCCTATTTCAAGTCAAAAGCATACTAGTAAGAGAAAATAATACAACATTTATATAAAAGAACAGTTTAAAACAGATAACTAAATAATCCCCCTGACAGAAATGTGACTGGAGGGGGTGGGGGAAGTATGAGAGACTGGGAGAGAAAGACACAACCATGGTGCATATACATAAATTGAAAAATATTTAGATGGGTAAACATGTATCAGAGCAAAATAATAGAAGGAAAAATTATATAAAATGTTGGTAGTGTGCAAATAATCCCAAGTCCTTATTAAGTCCAGTGTGTTTGGTGTTGAAAAAACTGATCATCTCAATTTCAAATGTCTTTCTGTGTATTTTTGATGTTCCCTCTGAGTATTTTGGCATCTACACCACTGGACTAACACAGCTAACTAAATTTTAAAAAAAATATATATATATATAAAAGATAGATAGATAGATAGATAGATAGATAGATAGATAGATAGATAGAATCATGTACAAACATCTTGAAGGCCATCTTGTGAAGCCATGCTGAGGGAATGGATCATTATCTGTCATGCTGGTACATTGCAGACTGGCAGATTTTGGATTGATTTATTCTGGTGTCTTAGCTTTGATCTTTCTACCTTGGTTGACCCTGCCAGGAGTATGTGCTCCTGATGGCATAGTTCTCAGATTCATTGACACACATAAACATTCCTGCCAGGATAAGTCATCTGCCCATATATATGTATATAAATATACTAGCTGTTGTAGCACTGTGTTGCAAGTGCAGAAACATCCCACTGACACGCACACACATATTAGGTACTTGAAACACACAGTCACCAAGTTATACACACAGTCACCAAGCCATACACACACAAACAGTCACCAAGGCATACACACACACGCGAAAGAGTCACCAAATTATACACAGAGTCACCAAGTCATATATATATACACACATATATACACATGTACATGCCTCCACCCCTTATTGGTTTTGCTGCCTCCTCCGTTATTTCAGTGCAATCTGTGATGTCTCTTTCCTGCAGTGCTGCTGTGCTTTGCAGCAGGAGGTGAGTGGATAATGCAGGGCATAGTGCTTAGAGAAAGAATGTCCAGCAGAGAGTTAGAAAGTAATATAGTTTGGTGATAGGCACTGTTTACAAAATCTGATCCTTCTGCAAATCACATTGGATGAAAGAAAAAGTGAGAGAGACACATGCTGTTGACTACAATAATGGATTACTTAGCATATAGAGGGGTTGGGAGTGGAAAACAAATAGATGTTGAGATTGTGGGTAAAATAAGGGCAGTTGTTAACCCTTTAAATGGCAAAAGAGGTATCAAATATATGTCAATGCTATTCAAAAAACAGTGGAGCTCAGGGGGTTAACATTAGGGATGAGCGAAAATTTTTGCCTCAAACTAAAATCGGTGAAAAATGGCATTTTCGGTTTGGCAAATGATTTCCTGCGAAAAGTGCCAATTTTCTGCTTTTTCCCACTTTTTTCTCCTAGCTCACTGTGCATTGAAATCAATGGGAAGAACAATTTTTCTCCACCACATGAAAGTTTGTTTAGCTCCACTCTGGAATATCCCAAGCCGCAGTTATTTTTCCAAGACAGATGTGCCTGATTTGTACAAGCAGGTGGTTAGTGTGGTGGGCAAAGAGCTAAAAAGTGCATATGGCAAGAAAATCCACCTGACAACAGATATATAGACAAGTGGGCAGAGCACAGACTATATTACTGTGACTGCTCACCGGGTTTCCCTCTCCTCAGCACCAACAGTGGAAAACACTAGCTTACAGCTTCAGGTGACAGCGAGTAATTGTGCTTCTGGTTCTGCAGTGTGATTAAAAGGCAGCAGCAGCAGCAGTAGCAGGATAGCCTATACCATCATCATGCCACCTTGTGCATGCAAATTTTTGAGAGACATTCACACAAAGCTTTAAAGGGAAAGTAATACTTAAAATGTAAAAAAAAAAATATGTTGTAGGGTTTATCCCCCTGAGTAAAACAAGAGTGCTCCCACTGCTGAAAAGTGTTTCATTCAAAAGTTATTCATTTTCAAAGTTGAATTTTTTAGGTGCAATATCACAGTGGCCTGAAATTGTTCAGTGGTGCTGTTACTACACCATCCTATGGAGATGTATGGTCCCGGGACCAGAGCTGTCCATAGTATCATGTAGCAACAGCACCACTGTACAATGAAAATGACTTCATACTTGAAAATAATAAAATGATATGCATTGACTTCTCAGCCTTTACCAGCTTTAACACTGGAAGTGACCATGGACTAGTGAGAGCCAAATCAGAATTAACTACAAGAATGAACAAAAGGAAATAATCAAGTCAGCAAATGAGCAGATTCACATTGGAATTAGCAATGGTCAATTGCTTTAATGTGCTGCAAGACCTTCCAGACACAGACATCACAACTCATAATGACAAAGCTATTGAAACATTCGTAGATCTGCCTATACACCTACTGTAAAACATTAAAAAAAGAATATCAAAAGAAACAGTTTCCTTGATGAAAATTATGAGAAACAGAGCAAAACAGTAACATTAGAAATGGTAGAAATGTAAAAATGTGCAAGACCATAATGCAGCACATAAAAGAAGAAATATGCCACTTCAATTTCGAGCTAATCAAAAGGACACTGGAAGAAAATCAAAGGCTAAAGAAAGCAAAATGAAAGGTGGCCCATCATAGACGCCAAATGCTTGCAATAAAGCTTGAAGATAGTACAGCAGCAACATCTCAACAACAAATATTATTTTTTGTTGAGATTTATTCAAATCTTTATAAGGATGAAGGACAACCACTGAATGCAGGTCCAGAGGTTGAAGCTTTGAAATAAGTTTTGGTAGAAGTAGAAGCTGCCATAAAATCAATGAATAATGGCAAAGCAGCTAGACCTTATAATGTCCCTGTTGAAATTATGAAAGCGAGACGTCAACCCTTATTCAAATCACTAATTAAACTATATTCAAAATACATGCTACTCTGAAACGTGCTTGCAATTTGGAAAAATGGAGAAGTCATTCTACGTCACAAAAAATGTGATAAGGTGGATCTAAAAAATTATCGACACATAAGCTTATTGACAGTATTCTGCAATGTTTTCACAAACGTACTTTGATGTGGCATAACCTAAAAAAACAAGGTTACAGAAATAATATTAGTACAATGGACTATATCTTGAAAGTGCAATCCAGTTATGTAATGTCATAATGAATACAACCTACCAATATGCATAGCCTTCGTAGACTACGACTCAGTGAAAATAGCAAGCAACAATCAATGCCTTGATCAGCTAAAAAATAACCAAGCTTACATCAATATACTCCAATCAATATATCAAAAGGTAGCTGCATTAATACACATCAACAATGCTAAAGTTCAAATCAATATAGAAAAATGCTGCAAACAAGGAGACAGAATCTCCCCAAAACTATTTTCTGCTTGATTAGAAGACATTTTACAAAAACTAAATTGGGACACATAAAGAACCTAAGGTTAATGGAGATTTCAAACATAACTTATGCTTTACTGATGATACCATACGCTTTGCCAGTAGTCTAGAAGAACTGCAAGGAAGCTTGAAGGAAAGTGGGCCAATTGCAGGTAAAGGGCCAAAGCTGGAGGGAGAGTGGCCCAGGAAGGAGGTGCGAAACCAGGACTTGAAAGGAGGTGTGGGTGAGAGAGATAGAATGGGAGGGAAGAAGAGTGAGAATGAGCCTGTGCATTCTGAAAGTGGGAGCGGACAGTTATTGAACTGTAAATTCATCTGTATTGTACGGATACAGATAGGAACAATTTGTTGTTAAATACAAACAAACATCCACCTGGAATAAAGAGAGGGGTACCAAAAAGCCAGTTCCTGAGAAATATAAATATTAGCCGAAGTAACAATTTATTTAAAAAAAAAAGATAGTGATTAAAAAGAAATGATAAATATAAATAAAGAAATGAAGCAAATTCTTAGAAAAACTTTATTAAAGAGTAGTTTTGAAAAAAAAAAAATTGCATTTCCTCTGTATAAACGTATAATCACAACAGTTATAAAATGAACAATTATGCTTAAATATTGGCCAATTTTACAGCAGGATACAAACTTTGGAAAATTGTTTTCAGAACCCCCCTCTTTTCATAAAGAAAAATATCCAAACAAGAAAAAATGCAGAATTCTAAAAAAAGGAACATATGCATGTATAAACTCTGGTAATTGCAATGTTTTAATAAAAGGGTACACCCACAAAACAGCACTATAATACCTCTGAGAGATTTTGCAGCATGTGATAGTAAAAACATATTACATGTATTGAAATGCCCCTGTGGATACCTGTATGTGGGACAAACTAAAAAAGCAAGAAAAATCAGGATACATGAAAAAAAAAAAAAAAAAAAGATGCTACTGTCACATTTGCATTTGGTTACTTTAGTAACCATTGCCTATTTGCTTTATATTCTTGCATGTCTTGAGTGGCGTTGCTTATTATACTAATCCTGCTTGTATTCATAGTTCTTGCTTGTATCCTGATTTATGACTCGGCTTTTGACTTGTTTCCTTTCTTGATCTGCCTTATCCCCTGGTAATTTGCTTGGCTCCGACTGATTTCCTGGCCTTCAATTTGGTGTTAAACTTGACTCTGTTATCCGTCTACTCCTTTGGTACCTTGCTTGGCTCCAACTGATTTCCCAGCCTTCAACTCGGCGTCAAACTTGACTCGGCTATCTGGCGGCTCCTTTGGTATCCTATTATGCCATGACTGATTCGGCCTTCAACTTGATCGATTCTGTTTCAAGTCCGCCTGCTTCTTCAGGTGCAATTTTTGATTACTTTCCCTCAGTCTACCTCTTCCTTCTCTGTAACCCGGTACTTGGGGTTTGTGCTTTGCTTTTTTTCAGCTTCTGTACAGTTTGTTATCTTGTTTAGAGTCTTACCTATTCAACTTTTTGGCACCGTTCCTGTTTGTATAAATACCTGTACCAGTTGTCTCTATATTCTTTTAAGCTGTAGCATTGAGCACCTATCTTTCATCTTTCTAGAGAGGCATTTGGGCAGGTACAGAACACAAATATTCTGTCCCTCACCATTTTTAGGTACAGGTATTGGGGTTGCCTGTTAGAACTTGACGGGATTCTCTTTCCTCGTACCCCTCAGGCTATATCTACATCTTCGCACCCATTCTGTATTTTCCAGTACCCCTTAGGTTGTTTGAGTCTACAAGGGTGCTTATCTAGCTCAGCTGGAGTCAGACATCTGGCTTTGTGGCCAGCATTTTTGATCCAGCTTTTTGTTACTCCAATACATACAATACATTGCTGATTGATAGTCATGTCCTATGGTCACAGTGTAACCAGCTGCACTGAAAACCTGCTCAGACTCAAAGCTTGCTGAAGGGCAGATAAGGGTTTCCACTGCAGTATGTGTCAATACTGACCACACACACACTGTTTGGTTTGCCAGTAGTTCATGGGTTCATTGTTTCAGCCTAGAACATAGCTATCCTGCAAGTATGCTGAAACCAGGGCTCAAAATTCCACTCGCCACTAGCCAATGGTGAGTGAAAATTTAGCCCTGGCGAGTAGAAATTCAGCCCTGGTGGGTATGCTATGGCTTGCAGTGGCGAGTAACTTTATAGGTCTGCCAAGTAGCAAAGGACTTCAAATTTTAAGCCTTGCTGAAGCCATCTCACATGCAGTGGGACCACTCCTAGGATCTACACAGTGTTCCTGTTTGTCAGTTACCAACTCATTCTCAGTGAGCAAGTCCCAAAGAGATGTGCCTCCACCAGTGTCACCACCACCAATGCTGGATATTTGCTGCCCCTTCTGAGAACCATGAATTGCCCTGTGTTCAGAATGGGTGGCTCTGGTTGATGATGTAGCTGCTTCTGCTGCTGCTTCTGTTGGTTTAAATATTGTGCTGCCTTGTTTTTCACTATGCTGTCTAGAAGTTTTTGTGGGCCATAACATTCTCCCACTCCTCGACAGCGCAACCCTTCACTCGATCAGTAAGCATATGTCTATATTCCTTGACAGAATATGTTTCCTCAGAGAGATGCTGCTGATAGTCATGACTCCTTGTTATGACAAACTGCTGCTGATGACGCTTTGGCTGAAATTCTGAAATTTTGTGTTTAAAGCAGGGGTCCAGCAAAGTGGCAAGAATGTATTCTGCGTTGCTTTTACTGGTCCTGTACATCTGTCGAAGCCACCACATGGAATAGGATAGCAAAGACTACTTTTTTTATGTGATGTCCAGTGGGTGAAAATTTTGCATCCGTTAGACATTTTTGCATGGCTGTTGTTTTTGACAGCACAGTTTATAGAATTGTAAACTGTCTGTCAAAACCACCACCACTTCTGAAATATAATGGGACTAACAGAATCGGGCCCTAGGAGTGATTGAATATGTTATCCCTTTAAAAAAGGTACACACACAAAATTCATAGGAGCCATTGTGATTTTCTGACCATGCAAAGGTATGTTGGGATTCATTATTAGGAGGTTTACTTCTACTTTAAATTAAAAACTTTCATTAAAGCTAATGTAACAAACAAAAGATGGGAATTTCAGTGTTAAACATTTGCAGCTATAAACTCTGAACTCCCTTCTCTGAGCATTTACTTTGTATTGTTATTAATGGCAATGCCGAGATTAACAGGATGAATTACTTAATACGTGAATACAATTTCATTTTTTATTACAGGGATACTGAAAAGGTTTTTTAAAGTTTGCTTTTGTTTTCACTCAGTCCAAGTGTCTGTTTTTCTGAAAAAAAATACAAGCTTGACACTCTTTTTGAATGCTTGAAGCTGTAATCAATCATATATTTCCTGTAACAATAGCCACATGGCTGTTGCACCTGCTATAATCCAAACACTTTTATTAAAACAATCAAGCAATTAACATAGAGATAATACAGCAGGTATTCTCTTGCCATTGAAATTTGGATCTTAGTGGTGATATGTCCACCGATGAGTGAAGTGAATGGAATACATTTGGCAAATTAATGCAGAGCCTGAGCAGGTGTTTGTATGGTATCTCTCTATCGTTGCAATTAGTGTTATAATGTGATGTATGGCTCTGATTGTTCAAGTGATTTTGTTTTGATTTAAGAATTCTGTTTTTTCTAGGTCCAACAAAAACTTCCATTAAAAACATATGTATGGTAAATGTGAAGGTTGTTTGTGCTTGCAGGGTTTTTTTTAATAACTTTTATGTATAATTGTGTTGGTGGTGAATTGTGTGTGTGTGTGTATTGAAAGGTGTAAAAATAAGTTGTAATTCTTTTTTAAAATGAAAAACTGTCAAACAATAAAAAATATAATTGAATGATGAATAAAAATCAGTGTACAAAGTCCAAATCCATAAGGCTTATTAAGCAGAACATTTATGTCAGCCTTCAACAAATCAGCACTGAATGGTAAATGAGAATGGATGAAAATTAGGCTCTACACTTCGCTGCACAGTGACTGTGTGGAGTGACTTTTTTTTTAACCGTTTGAGTGCCAAAGAGGTATCCAACAACATATTGCTTTGCAATTAATTGTATACCTCTGAGGTTCTCAAAGGGTTAAATTATATTAAAAGTCAGACCTAGTGAACTCTCAGTTGATTTGGCTCTCATTTGAAAGCTCCCATGTTTCCATTGTACCTCTACTACCAGGTAGGAGTGGGCAGGATTGGGTAACCCTCTAACATTAGTGAGGAAGGCTTTCCCTCACTGACATAAGAGTTTCCAGATCCTGCCCACTACTACCCAACTCTGGGTAGAATGGAAGCAGGGGAGTTCTCTTGCTCTCCTGTGTCCCCTCTATTGATCTCTCAGTGCTTTCCAGCCACGTCCCCTGTCATCAAACCAGATTCACTTGGATATACATATATATATACAAAAGTTCAAGGTGTTGCCATCAAAGATTACAGGAGCATTCATGTAAAGAATAATTTAATGCATTTATTTGTCAATGTTTCTGCACCCTCAGGGGCCTTTATAAAGACAACCAGAACCAAAAATTAATTGACCTTAAATACAGTGTGTGATGTAGAACAGCTCCAAAAAACACAAGAAGAAGGCTAATGATGTCATTATATGTAATATAATGTTCACCGTATTAGCAAATGAGAAAGAGTAACCCGTTTTATACCGTCTTGGATGGAAAAAACAAAACGCGCAATACGATTGACGCATAAGAAAATAGGAGGTTTCCCATATCCCATAAACATGCTATATAAACTTATCTACATAGTTATCACAAGCTGATCAATGGAGGGTTGATTGGCATGTCGACAGACACCAATCCTCCCTGTAAGTATCCAACCAATACATGGGACCACTCAATGTGACAGACAATATCAGTCTCAAAATGAAATTGCTAATGACACAATGTTGATCCTCACTAGATATCATCACTGAGAAATGTCATGGTCGAAACATTACTCTGATCCTGTGACCAAAAGTGATCATGATCTCGCATACATGGACATCAAATACAAATAAAATAATGTAAAACAATGTAACTCACTGTTCTGTAGTGTTCAAGGAAGACATGTCTAATATCTGAAACGCAGGGTTAAACAAAGTGTTGTTCTTTAGCAGCCCTTGGCTCTATGTGTGCTACTGTTGGCATACATCATGGAGTCCTATTATAGGGCTCTTCAATCTTAAATCCTCTTCTTTAGATACAGATGGACTCAACCTCATTTCTACCTTCCTGTCACCCAGAGTGCCACCAGACTATGCTAATACAGAGAACAAATATGTTGCCTACAAGATGACCTAAAATAAGCTTCAGCTCCTTTTTATTAGCCTGTCTTCACTTGCTGAAAAATGTGCAGCTCTCCCTTTCTCTCACAAACACAGAATGGCATACTTTGGGAACCTGATACTTCTTTTATACTATACTGTGGAAAAAGAAGGTAAACTTGCCACGCGGTGGGTAGAAATTCAGTCTTCTCATTGATTTGCAATGATTTAGGCAAACAATGTGGAAAAAGCACACTTTTTGCAGGAAATGTACCGCTAGACAGGAAGTGCCATTTTTCTCCTGTTTCTCTTTTAAGGAGAAAAAGTTCACCAATCCCTATCCACAATATTACATGCTAGACCAATTGTACAAGGAGAATAATGCTATTAGAGAGTATACCATACAAAACTGGGAGGCTTTGGAGGAAGATGTTTGCAGATCAGCAATGAAAAACCATCCACCAATAAGCCACGTACTGTCACTATGTCCACTCAGCTAAGAACATGGAAAGGGACAGGAGGCACAGAGACAGCAACTCTTGATTTTTTTTTTCCTTGGGTTCTGCTTTCACGTGTTTTTAAAAACCCCTTACGAACCAGCAGTCCAGGGAAGTTACCTTCCTTTAAGGACTGCTTTGATCCTTGCAGACGCGCCGGTACATGTGACCTGTTACGCGTACCAGCGCGACCCTTTGGGGATTAAGAGAGATCGCTTCAGTCTTGGAGTGGTCAATTTTAGGCCGCGTTTTTACTTACAGCGTTCCCGGTAGAGCGCTGTAAGTAAAAAGTATGTGACATGCTATGACCATCACCGGTCCTTAAGGGTATAAGGACCATGACGATCATAGCATCTCATCTGGTCCTTAAGGGGTTAATGAATGTTGTGGTGCCTTTGTTGCATGTGTTTTATGATGGCAGATGAGAAGGTGTGTCCCCTCCTTTCCTCTTTTCACTACCCAACTTCTTCACATATAGTGCCAACTGCAATTGTTGATGACTGCATTGTGCCTGCCCGAAGGAAAAAATTCCCACAACCACGATTTCAATGAGTGGAGAGGAGGAGATAAATGACCTTCTTCTCCAGAATCACCTTCCCTGACTAAGACAGATGATGCTGCTGCTGCTCTGTTTGTAGCAAGTGGAGCATGTCCTAGTCCCATATCACTACTTCAAAAATGCATAAGCTTGCTTATCATCATCCTACTACTGTGGCAGATAAATGTCTGCCACTGACAACTCAGCAGCAGGAATTACAGCAGCAGCAGCAGCAGCAAACTCCACAATGTCATTGCTGGTGGTGGTGGTGATGACAACCCCCCATTTGCATCTCTTTCTCCCATTTCTTATTGCTTTCCACCAAAAACACTCTAATTCCCTCCTCCACACCAGCTACTCCAACAACACCTTCATCATCACCACCACTACCAGTCTCATACATCTCTTTGAGACGAGTTGGGGATGACTAGTGTGACTTTGGGTCCTCTGCTTCCCACTTGTCATTTCCTGGGCAGTAATAGCAACATGCACAGGCAGCAGGCATGTGTTACTGTTCCTACTGCTATCCAGGTCTGCCTTATTCAGTATACTCCCCCTGAAAGGACAATGCCAGCAGGGGACTGAGAATTATTGGGTAAGGTTATGTGGGCACCTCTGACTGCTGCTGTTTCTGCTCACTTTCTCCTCCATGTCTGTATCAGCAACATCAGGATCCATACAGCTTCTTATTCTTGTCACAGTGCTAGTTAGCACTTTTTTATAGTATGGAGGGGGGAAGTTTCCACACTAGCGGAAAACATAGGTGGGAATTGAACCATTTTTGCAGGAAATTCTGTGGTATGAGCAAAACGGCAGAAAATCTATGGGTTTCTCTATGGGAGGGAATTCCTGCAAGAAAAGTATAAAATCATACTTTTTTTCTTGAAAATCCCTGCGAGAACAAAACAAGACTTTTCACCCATCCTTGCTACTAAGTAGGAACCTAGGAGACAATGATGTAATAGATGTAGAATACCTTGACTTTGCAAACCCATATGATACAGGGCCATTCATGAGGCTACCTTCAAAAATAAGGCAGCTAGGGCCAAATAAAGAAAAGCTAAACCATAAGACAACAATGTTCCTTGGATATGATATTTTCTGTAGCTCTAAGCCAGAGTCGAGTTTGAAGATCCATAGAGAGTTCCTAGTAGGTATCCTGTCCAGGGAACACTGTTGACTTGTGGTTCAGCATCCCTTAGTTACTACTGAGGGATATTTTATCTGAGAGGATCAAGAGAGATCGTAGTAATAATCTTTGAGATGTATGATAAAGCTCCATGTTTGTGTGTGACCATTTGTCAGAGTGAATTTTTAACACCTTCTCTTTTGTTAATATTGAACTATTATCATATTTTTGTTTTATTTTTATATTAGTGTAAAAGCCGTGTACACGGGTCAAGGTCTGAGTAAATGTTAACCCTTTGAGTGCCAGAGGGGTACACATTGCAAAGGGCATTCAAAGGGTTAAGCTGTCGCTACCTCACTGCTCCATGCGATACAATCACGCGCAGTAGAGACTGCCCAAACACAGGCAGTCTCTACTGAGCACGACTGCATTGTGACAAACATCCTGGCATATTATTATATAGGATACCTAGGAGTAGGGGTGTGCGAAAAGTGTGAAAAATTTCCCACATGACTTCATGAAAACGTGCTGATTTATCACTTTTCCTTGAAAAAATTTCACCTTTCCGCCTATGAAAAAGTTTCCTCCTTTTCGCCTATTTTAACACATTTTCTGCTTATGTTAACACATTTTTTTAATAATTTTAACACATTTTTCCTATAGGTACTACATTTCTCACTGTAATATTACTTCTTCTGAGGGCTGAAGTTTAGAAATAAGTGGCTGAAAGTCAAAGTTGTGAGTCATACAGCAAAATATTGCTTGAAAAATAAGTTGGCATGCAGAATGCATTTGTCATTTGCCTACGACACTAAATTCCTGCTTAAGTGACACTGGCACATATTCATGATGATATCAAGTAATAAAAAAGATGAAGTACAACCTACAATGTGGCAGATGTGTATGGTAGTGGTGGTGGTGGGGGACTGACATGGTGTGATTTGTGTATGTATATTGTTTTTACCATTGTCATACGCTATCCTCCTTCTCAGATAACTGACACACATTATTTATCGGTCATAGCAGTGGTCCCAATTGGGGTAGATGGTGGCAACCCTTCTTTACACCCTTCCTCCACCTCCTCATCTGTGCTGCTGTTAATATTTTGTCCTGGCTTTGTCTGTCATACTTCTCTGCAGCAGGAGCCATAGGTGTTATTTGGACTCAACTGTTGGCACTGGCAGTAGTACACTCTCTGACACATAAATAACTTCACTACTTCTTTTTTCTGCCCTAGATCTCTGGGAACTTTTTAAAGTGCTTCTACTGCTGCTAGTTGTGGAACCTTTGGGCTGCTGATAGTGTGTCTCCCAGTCAGATCTGTGGTTGTGCTTCAGATGGAATCTCATAGAGGAGGTGCCTAGGTGTGAGCCTGCTTTCCCCCTGCTCACATGCTTTTTGCACAGACAACAGATAGCAACATGCTTAGCTTGAGGATCCTGTGTGAAGCATCTCCATACTGCAGATTTCATGGAATGAGGGGTTCCTGAGGTGTTGCTGCGACTACTAATACTACTGGGGCTAGATGCTGATGTAATTTTACTGCCACTACTACTAGATGCCAAAGGTGCAGCATTTACAGCTGCAGCAGCAGAGGCACTCATCATATCTAACATTGTGGATGTTAACCTGTGTTGTTGTTGCTGGGTACTCAAAACATGTGTGTGGCTGAGTGGGACTTGGACTTTGAAGAGGCGATGGTGCTGATGATGACTGATAGGTTGACTGTGTGTTTTTTGACATCTATGCTTGTCGAGGGTCAGACTTTCCAATGGCTTTCTCAAACAGTTTATAGACAAGCACAGTGCACCTTAAAAGTGGTGGAAGATTCAGCCTTTGACTTTCTGCTATCCTTATAGCCCTGTCATCATCCTCACTCTCAACTTTATCTGTATCTGAACAAGAGAAGGATGCTGTAGGGATATATTCTAGATCTGCATCATCATCAGTCACCATTGGGTTATCCTCAGCAGCATCAGCATCTACCCTTATATTCCTTTAAGCTTTTGGAGGTTTCAAACAATTTATTTTTACTTTTACTGTAACAAAGTTCCCTACTACGGGTGTTTTGGTGCTTGTTTATCTCACTATCTGATGCAGCAGGTGGTTCAGCTGCTACACCTTCCTCTATTATGCTACTGCCAGCATCATCAACACTTGAATGACACTTGTTTTCGTCTTCAGTGTTCTTCTTATATTGGTCTTTATTTCTACTGACACTGGTAGTGCTGGAACTAGTTTTGCTGGGACCTTGACAAACTGCATCCTCCTTTGGAGTAGAGAGATCATCATCATTGATTGCACACACTGCAGCAACCATTGCTGCAGTCAGTTTTTGAACTACTACTTTACTCTCATGTCCCTGCACTGCTCCACCCCACCCCATTCCCCTTGTGCGTTTGCTGGACATTATGCAACTACACTGTGTTTATTTACTGTACGGTACACAACACAACTGATGGAGCTATATGATACCTTGCCTAAGCCCAGTCAGCTGTCTGTCACTGTCACCTAATATATTTAGTTCTTTATTCTTTTTTATTTATTTATTTGTTTATTTATTTAAGTTGTTCACCCTGTTGTCTTATCACAGTCTGTCCCAAAAAAATTATAACTGAAAAACAAAATCAACAAGTCTTTCGCCAGATTTCCCCACCCAGCACAGAGACAATAACAGCAAGATCAGCAAGCAAATAGGTCCCTAGCTGCCTGTGTCTTGCCAGTCAGTCACATGGAATTTTGGAGTATTTGGGGTCAACCTCCTTCTTCCCGTCTTCTCCCCAGAGTGCCCCACTGACTCTCCCAATAGAGAGAACAAATATCATACTGTAACGGTTTGTTCAACACTCAGACACAGTGGTTTAGGATAAAACACAGTTTTGCTGAAAACACAATGATAATTACCCTTCACCGGCTATAGCGTATCTTAGCAGAATTATACAGGTGTAATACAGGACTTAGATACATACGCCTACACAGGCCCAGTATAATACAAAGCAATAGAGTTCATATACTGACACAGGTCAGGCATGAGAGGGTGAATACCCAGAGTAGCAGCACAGTATGAGTTAAAGTCCCAATAGATATAATCAGTCTCTGTTATAGAGAAGTCTGTGGTGAGTTCTCTAGTAACGCCCAGTATGATGGAATAACAGCGAGTAGGAGACTGCAGTGCTAGAATGGAGACTGAGCACTGGTAATCTGCTGGAGCAGAGCTGAGACTATACCCACTGCCGTAGCAGTAAATGGAGGCAACAATGATACTCTGCAAGAGCTGAACGGAATACAGCCAATGGCACCCTGCCGTAGCAGTAACGGAGGCAACAGTACTCTGCAAGAGCTGAACGGAACACAACCAATGGCACACTGCCATAGCAGTAACGGAGGCAACAGTAAGCTCTGAAAGAGTAAATGGGAGGCCCTGCCAATGGCACACTGCCGTAGCAGTAACGGAGGCAACAGTAAGTGCTGCAAGAGTTAACGGAGGCTCAGCAATATGTACACTGCCGTAGCAGTAACGGATGCAACACAGAATACTCTGCCAGGTAGGCCCAGTCACAGCGGAAGACAGAATGTCACCCAAGCGACACAACGAAGCAGGAACAGGAGAGCTGGGTCGGATCACGGAGCAGGAACGTCTGACAAGCCGGGTAAGATCACGGAGCAAGAACGTCAGCCAGGCCGGGTCGAATCACGGAGCAGGAACGTCAGACAAACCGGGTCAGATCACGGAGCAGGAGCGTCAGCCAGGCCGGGTCGAATCACGGAGCAGGAACCAGAAGCAGAGTAGTCTAACGGGCCTAGTCAGTACACGGGAACACAGCAACTCTAGTCAGCACTGGTACAGGAACACCACGAAAGGGCACCAGACAGGTGCCAGAGCCCAGTATAAAAAGGCCATACTGAGCAGGCCAAACATAGCTCAGCCAATAGGAGCGCATCACACAGAGACAGACAGAAAGCACGGGCACTGTGACACCTACCTAAAAGAGTTCCTAAACTAAACTTCAGTTCCCCTCTGTGTAATCTCTAGTGCAAAAAACATACTGCTCTCTCCTCTCACAAATACAAAATGGCACGGTGTGAGAGCCTGACAGCCTTTTATATGGCTGTAGAAAACTTTCTTGTGGTGGAGAAATAGTTTTCTTCCCACTGATTTCAATGGGCAAAAAAGGTGGGAGAAAGCAGAAGAACAGCATTTTTCGCAGGAAATTATTTGCCAAGCAGAAAGTGCTATTATACTCTTATATTCACCATCCCAGGCTGGGAGTACTTTATGTAAACTATTTGCTTGTAAATGTTTTAATCACATATCAAGTATAAAAATAAACAAGTGCACACAATCAAAGGCTAAACGTTTTGACTATCTTGAGGATAAGACCACTACCACTATCACAGACACCCAGATGACACCTACCCACATTGAATATAGGCTAAAATGGCTTCTCTTAATAGTAACTGGTACCCTTGGGTAGGTATTTCTGTTTAAATGTGCTCCAACTAAATGATTCCAGTTCTTGTCTCAATAATATTAATATTTTCAAGGATCTTCCAAAAAGACAAGGATAATGACAGTACCACAGGCCCTTTAAGTGTAGTATGCAACAGATCTAAAGTGATCCACCACCCTGTTGGTGGTACTCACATAGATTAGAGGCAGATATGGCCTCTCATTGTAAATGTGTATGATGTTGTTGTTGTTGTTGTTGTTGTTGTTGATATCAAGCAGAAATTCAGAAGTACCTGTGCTTCACAACTTCTATGTCCAGGAGCAACCAGAAGAAGCTTCTTTATAGAATAGGGTGCTGTTAAAAAGGATATTTTTCTTGTGTTGCTTGTATTTCCAAGAGAACACAAAGTCTTCCTGATCCCTGATCTTTCATTCATGGCCTCTAAATTTAAAATAGAGGACATATTTATAATGAATGCATTAATAGCATTAATATCCCCAAACACAGCAGTATGTTCATTTTCTGTAGCTTTTAGAACCAGTCCCATAAGGGACAATGAATAAGCCAATAATATTTAATTCCAGTGATCTTTAAAATCTGGATCATTGGTAAAATGTCAGACAGACATCCTTAAGCTTTTTAAATATAAAAAATATGCTATACATCTTAAATTGCATGCAACAAATTATTATAGAAACAAGGCAAGTCTACTACAATCTGATATTATGACTCATATGACAACAGTTAAGAACATTTTATCTATTTATAATATGTCCATAATAAAATATCAGCATCAACAATCTGGTTGGCAGTTCTGTTTAAGCATGTATCATGCATGTCTTTTGAATCATGCATCATGCATGTCCCTAGCAAACTTTAATAAAAATTATTTTCAACTCAAGCTTATTTTTTACATTGCAGCTGGAAGAAAGAGGCATTGAAGACAGGCAGAAAATAATCTACTCTTCTATAACACAGTAAATGAATTTTAAAGATTTTGGATAGAGTCCAAAACTCCCTTGTGACACAACATGGAGACACGCGTTAACCTAATTCTTTCATTGAGTAAGAAAAGGAGACACTTCTGGAATTCTATCAAAAATTACTAACTGCATGAAGTGGATTTCCATCTTACAATATGTCACAAGAAAAGATAATGGACAAATAGCGCTTTTCACAATGATATTTTCTTTCTTGCTTGACTGCCCAGAATAGGGGGTTTGGGTGTATTATTAAGAGGATATTAATCTTTACTACCCTCTTTTTTTTTTTAAATTAATTTACTGTTACAGGAAAAGTTTTGCCACTGACAAGTGAAAATTAGATAAAAGGTGGTACAAATAAAATTAAATACATTCATGGAAAGTTAAATACATTATTCTTCATAAATATAATTAAATGTAATCTAAATTATTTACATGACCTAAATCACTGCTGTTTTCTAATGATGGCCTGGATTACATTGCAGTGGATAACTTTGCCAAGGGTGTAATTCTAAATTAAAAATGTAGATAAAATCTAGTTGATAACACTTTACATATTGACAATCATTAAAGTGTCTGGGCCTAGATGCACTAAATGTCGATATGGTGTCAGTATGATATTGTCGATGTGTTTGAATCACTCAGACAATTCGATCTGCACACACATAGACATGTTCACAAAAATTGTCGGATGGAAGGGGAAGGTTGGAGAAGGTCCCTATTATCATACAGGATTTTCAAAGTCCTGTCAGTGTGGAAGGGTTCTCCTCCCCTCATAAATCACCAACACTACAACAATTCTGAGCAGCACTCTCTGTGCTTACCTACCAAGCCAGTAGGGGAATACAGAGAAGGCATTCTGTACCATGAATGCCATAGTGCTGTGCATTGTTCACCCTTGTGTCATTCAAAGGGTTACAATAAACAGAAATAGTACACCAAGCACTACACAATGCCACCCGCTTCGACACCCCCCCCTTAGTATGTCAACATATATTGCATATATTCGACGTACTAACTCCATCCGACTTTCACCTCAGGGCCTGCCATTTAGTCAATGAACCTGTCTTTTATTCGACACTTAACCCTTTGAGTACCAGAGAGGTAGGAAGGCATTGCTTAGCATGTGTTTCCTACCTCTCTGGTACTCAAAGGGTTAATAAGCAAGATATGGACTGCATACTTTGCCTGTATATCTGTGTCTGTGTGATAAATGTATTTTTATTAAAAGATGTGTTGAAATGTATTAATGCAAACATTAGACCTCAAGGGGGTATCATGACCCTTCATGACACCAAACTAACATGAGACCGACATAAAACCTATGTTATATGTCGCTTTTATCATTACAGTAAACAAACAGACCTCAAAGGGGGGCACCAGGACCCCTCCTGATAGCCCCCTATCATGGATCATCTATCCAAAAGGATAGATGATCCATGGGGGACCCCAAATGCATTTACTGCCTTCTTGATGCTGCCTTTACAGTCACATGCAGCATCAAGCACTTGAAGAATGAATGAACCCTGTCACGTAGATTACATAGTTTATACTTTGTCCCAAATAACATTGTGACCGTTTTGTCAGTGTTTAGAAATAGTTTGTTCTTTGCTATCCATCTTTCAACTTCAGAGAAATCATGCTGTAATACACACTCCAGTTGTGATACGTTTGAATTTTTTACATATTGTCACACAATTCGATCTCCTCAGGAGTATAGAGTAGAAGAAGTGACTCCTCCAACAAGAGACAGAGGAGCAAGAAGCTGGGGAGCGACGCTTAGGTGCAATGCTCGGGAACGTAGGTTGTCCTAAGGGGATTGTGCTGTGGCCTAGCCGGATAAAGGTGCTAGCTGCAAAGCTAGATTGGACCCGTCCTGTTGAGCCAAAGGGTTCCCCTGATAACCTCCTTAGGACAATCTATACTACCTCTATTCCCAGGAAGAAACTGGCTCCAACAGGAACAAACACTCACTAAGGAGCAGAGACAGGAGAATGGTCTAATAGCAGGCTGGGTCATACATGGTGGATCACAGAGGAAGGTACCAATTCAGCAGGCAAGGACAAGGTCGGGCCAGGCTGGGTCATACACAGGAAATCCAAGACAATGATCAGCAGGCAAAAGACTTAGTCAGGGACAGCAAGGGTCAATATGGGAATCACAGTACTGGAATCAGCGAGCAAAGGCTAGGTCAGGAATACACAGAAGAATTAAACTGGCTGCAAAACTACTAGAGACGCTATACTAACGCGTCAGTAGAGTGAAGCCACTGCCCCTTTAAGGCTAAGTGCCGGAAGCCACTCCTGCACATGCACAGTGAAAAAGCCCCAGACAAGGCGGCCGTCGGCAGTAGAGTGACAGAAAAGGGGCAGAGGGATGCAAGAGGACAGGAGTCAGACAAGGAGCAAAACGGGGGCAAAGGTGGGACAGGACAGAATCTGGAGAAGGGGCAAGGACAGCCACTGCGAGGACATAAAAGCAGAGGCAGAATGCAGCACCCAAACGGGTAACACAGGACTGGAACAGTGGCGAGACGCCGGTAAGGAAGTGACACATATATTACAGTGTCATCTGCATATATGTCTACAGAAGATGCTTTGCAAACCTGCAAACCATGGGCAGATCATATATAAACAGAGAAAATACAAGAGGGCCAAGGATGGAGCCTTGGAGAACCCCACTTGTAACTTTGAGCGGAAGGAAGGTATTATCAGCAATAGACACACATTTCATTCTGCCCGATAGATAGGATCAGAACCAATTTAGAGAATGATTACCCAATCCTGAACTTTGAGTTTACTTATTAGAATTCAAATTCTTATTAAAGGTACAAGTATACAATATGCTGCCTTTAAGTATATAAGAAGTCAATACAAGGATCTCTCTAGTGAGCTTTACATTCAAAGCCTAATCACATAACTAGGGACCATCCCTTAAGAGTAGAGAGAAGGAGTTTTCTTTAGAAGAGAAAGGGGTTCTTTACGGTAATGTCTATCAAACAGTGGAATTCTTTGCCCAGGGATGTTGTAAATACAATGATTTCATTTAAGATAAATTACTAGCAGAATGAACCATACAGGGTTATACTGTGTATAAGTTGGTTAAACAAGAAGTTGAGGTAAATAGACTAACATCAATGTTTGAGTTGGGAAGGATTATGTAACTCTCCTTTTTTCAGTTATACATGGCAAAGCTTGAACTTTTTGGACTAATTTATTAAGTATCTATGTAACATGGTACCAGCATTCACCTGTATAACCCTACTGCATATGATTTCTCTGTGCAAATAACTGTGCTTATAATCCTCTTATTTAAAAGCCAAGTGAATGGTTAGATTGTGAAACATGGGGCTCTCATGGTCATCAACAAAGATGCTAATGTATTAATTAATAAGATGAACTGGAGACATTAAAGGGAAATTGATTTAAATGGTACTTAATGCATTGGAGACAACTGCATTCAGTGGGTTACAGGCCCTAATTAAATCAGTTGTGATTTGGGGATTTTTATTTGTCCACTATGCACCGCTATCCACCTCTTTGAATCCTGTCAGGAAACAATATTTGAAATACAATTGGTCCTGATTAATATTGATATATGTTCATCACAGTTCATAAATAAAAGTAAACTGTAAACATTGATGTAGATTAATAATAGTGGCACCAGTAATGCTTATTCATTTAGTAATTATTGATCCTGCAGTGCAGGAGAGAGGGTGGGGTACTAAAGTCTCCTGGGGGCAGAAAATAATTGTAAATGCACAAAGTCAAAAGTACTGACCTTTTGTACTAACTGCAACATAGGGAACTAATAAAAGATACTCAAATTCCCATTTATGTAAATGTGTATTTTAAACCTCTGAATGCTAAAGAGGTATCCAATGCATTGCATCTGTTCATATGAGACTTATCTAGCATTCATGGAGGTTATGCGCTACATTTAGAAAAAAACCACTAATTTTATAGGTCTTTTAACACCTTGGAGAGATGCACTAAGGTGTGATAAAAAGTGGAGATGACTTCTCCAGTTCTTATGCTAACTATTCACTAAGATCTCTCCCACTTTAGAAAGCTTAGTGCATAAAATAACATAGGAACTGGATAAGAGATATCACTGTAGAAGTCATCTCCACTTTGTCACCTCTTTTTCACACCTTTGTGCATCTCTCCGAGGTGTTAAATGACCTATAAAATTAGTGGTATATTTTTAAATGGTTCCCTATGCTGCAGCTATGTTTCAGGGGAAAAAAACACAGAGTTTCTTTGATATATAAGGTCACATTTTTGACCCCAGAATTATTCCTCTTTAACCTTTCAAATGTATGTTTCATTACTTGCCTTTAGTTTGCTCCTGTTTAGCATGCAAGTGCATATCCTCACTGTATTTCCCTCCACTCCATGAGAAAGGGTGTGACTCAGGAGAATCAGATCCACATCAATCAAACAACAGATAC
This sequence comes from Rhinophrynus dorsalis, assembly GCA_037306005.1. NCBI lineage: Eukaryota > Metazoa > Chordata > Amphibia > Anura > Rhinophrynidae > Rhinophrynus > Rhinophrynus dorsalis. The sequence continues at coordinate 136,409,533 of CM074718.1, forward strand.
GGTGTGTGTGTGTGTGGGGGGACTTATGTATAACCACAAACTGGATCTATTCTGGAGCTAAACAAACTGCCCCATAGAGGAGAAAATAAAAAGTCACAAAATTCCCATTGAACGGGGCTTTTGCCACCTTGAATTTTAAAGAGGTCTTCCATGCACTGCATAGCAATGTGTTGGAGACCTCCCTATCATTCATAGGGCTAACAGCCTCATTTAACGTAAATCAATGACAATGCTTAATTGTCGTCTATGGTGGAGGTGCTTGCCTCAGAATTGCTCCGATTCCTCTTCATACATCAATCTCAGAGTAATATTGTAGCTCAGGAGACTAGGATACACATCAATCGATCAACAAAGACAATGTTTAGACTGAAGTTAAGTGGCCTCAAATGGCAATTTCCAAAAGACAATATCATGTGCATCATTCTTATAGACAGGAACCAGATATGCAGATGTTCTTGATGTTAAACTCGTTTTTCACAGTATCAATTGATACATACGCAGAAAAGAATCATGAATGAAGATATTGGTGTTTAGTTATTAAGACAGATGGTTAAAAATGACAAGCAAAACAGTAGCACCTAATGTATCTAATAAAAATCCCCATTGATTTCAACTATGTTTTTCTTCTGTAGATAAGTCACAAGATTTTTGCTTCTACTTTTCTAAACTTTTGTTTTTTATAACTGCACCATAACTCCCAGTCCAATTGATTTAAATGGAGTTTTTAACTCCTTGAATGCTAGATGCGTCATTCATTAAGGTAAAGAGGAGAAGTTCAGGAGCAAACCAATTGTAGAATATATTTAAAATTAAAATTCACTTTGCTTCTATTGATTTAAATGGGTTGAAGATCTCTATAGCATTCAAGGGGATTACAAGTAAATTTTAATCAATGGGAACTGTCAATTGCCATCTATAATGCAGTTGGTTTGCTCCAGAAGTGCACTTCTTTACCTTAATGAAAATGGCCCATTGAGGTTAAATATGTGTAAAGAGCCATTTCTAAGAGCTACGCTCGTACTGCACTTACTTAATTATATATGTGCAAAAGCCCATAGTCATAAAAGCAAACTGGAGTAAATCAACTGCACTATGGGGAGACAAATAAAAAATCCTAAATTCCCATGCACTTGAGTAGAGCTTTTGAGCCCCTTGAATGCTAGAGAGGTCTCTAATGCATTGAAAAGCAATGCAATGAAGACCTTGATAAAATGTAAGAAAGAATTTAATTTCTTAGCAATTTCTATTTGTCCCCTATGGCGCAGTTTGCTTTTAAAAATATTGGCCAGCATTTTTTGCATGTTTAAATAGCTGCTTTACTTTTTTAAGGATCAGAGGGGTGTGCAATGCACTAATACTTGCTGGTTTAAACACGTACCAGAGCATAGGCAGTATGGGAGTGCTATTCCTGCCATTCATGGTATGCCATTCCTCTGTGCCCAGGAGGAGGCTAAGTAGAAAATGGAAGAGGTGCAAAACATCCTATTTCATACCTGCTCCAGTACTGGTTTGAAGATTTGTGCATTTAGATCGGACATGGGCAACCTGAGACACTCCTACAACTTCCATCTAGGAATGATGGGAAATGAGAGCAAGGCTGGAACTGTAGTCATCCCAGGAGAAGGCTATGTAGAAAATGTTTGAAAAGGTAAAAAACATCTTTTTTCATGCCTGCTCCAGTACTGGCTAGAAGGTTTGGATGGCATTTACCTTTAGTTGGTTTAAATATGGGCCCCATCTAAGCCCTGCACACTCTTTTTATAGATCCCCATTATGACTTTCAGATAAAAAACCTGCAGAAGCTTCTTCCATGTACTTTTTTGAATCTGTAATTTAAAGTCATCTTTAATACTTTGGGGTCCATTGTGTATGTGACCCTTGTGTCCATTGTGTGTATGACCCTTGGCTCTGTCTGACTACCCAATTTGTGCCTGAACCTCTTGCCTTGTCTGACTACCCGTTCTGTGCTCAATCTCTGGCTCCGTCTGACTACCCGATCCGTGTATGACTCCTGGCCTGGCTGACTACCCACTCTGTGCTAAATACTCTGGCTTTGTCTGACTACCTGTTACGTGTTTGATCTTGGCTTTGTCTAACTCCGCTTTTGCTATACATGGGCCTGACTCCCTCTCCGTGCAAGTCCCAAGGCCTGGTCATTATCTCCGTACTACTCCGGGTTCTGTCTGACCGTTCGGCCTTGTATCTCTCTGGTCTACGTAGGATCCCACCGGAACCCTAGCATTCTAGGGTGTTGTGTCTCTTGCTCTAGCATTCTAGGGTATCGCGCCTCTGCTGTCCTAGTGTCCTAGGGTGAGATCGACCATGTACCACCCTCTCTCATCTCAGGTGGTACCCAGAACCATAGGCTAGGTTCTCTGCCTCGTTCCTGGTTCCAGTATTTGGGATAAGGTTCAGTGTCAGCTCCTGGGTAGTGGATTGCGGCACTGTCTCCACACCTGACCCCGGGGAAGGTTGGGGAAGAGCTATTCATTATATTACCTTTCAGTAAAGTAGTGTTGATTTTATCTGCACCTGTTAGAGTCTTTATTTCGTCTAGTTACCATGACAGTACGAAAGGGCCACATGACTACTGAAGGTACAGGCAACCCACAGGTTCCTAGCATTATGGCCAGAATGGACTTACAAGATCAGAGAATTGATCAGCTTGTCTTGGCAATGCAAACCCTCCTAAATCACACAGCACACCTTGACAGGACTGTGCGACAACCGGTGACCCCCCTGACCCGGCACCGGCAGTGGTTGCAAACTCATAAATCAGTATGTTCCGAGGGCTGTCCGGATCCGCTCCAGTCCTTCAACTCTACGATGGGGAACCCATAATTCTGAATTTTGCGTAATTTGTGAACGCATTCCGCAGAGTCTTTGATGTTCCAGCCCAGGCAATGTCGGCTGCTAAATGACTTATGACTATCCGCCAGGGCGCATGCACGGTAGCAGAGTAGGCAACTGAATTTCAAACTCTGGCGGCGGAGGTGAGCTGGAACAACGAGGCCCTGGTAGCCGCTGTCTCATAAGGGCTAAATGATTTGATTAAGGATGAGACGGCAGCCAATGAGCTGCCAGAGGATCTAGATGAGCTCATCACATTTTCAATACTGATCAATACTAGGATCAGAAAAAGATCCTCGGCTAAAGAAAGGATGCGTAAAGCTTCCTCCCGGTTGGTACCTAATTTTAAATTCCCACCCTATCCACCCTCGCCTACCCTCGCCTCCCATGACTCCTAGTGCTGAGACTGTCAGTACAGAACCTATGCAACTGGGGGTCACGCGCCTTTCAGGGGAGGAGAGGGCCTTCCGTCGAAGAAAGGGACTGTGTCTTTACTGTGGTAAGGCATGTCATTTGTTGCATTCCTGTCCCATGGGCCTGGAAACACCCACACCCAGGGTTGTGTCGGGGACAGACCCTGGGTGGCGTATCACAGTCACCAGACCAGATGCAAGGGAAATCCATCCTTGAAGTGATTCTATCTTGGGTCACATCATCGGTCACGGCTCCAGACTCCAGAGCCTCAGGGTTCATGGATGTGGAATTCGCTACCAAACATGATATTCCATTCGTACCTCGTTCTTCTCCTCTCGCCATTGAGGCTATTGATGGGAGGCCATTGCAACCGTCACATGTGACTCATGAGACTTGTCCTCTATCTCTAAGGGTGGGGGCTCTCCAGATGAAGACTCTACAATTCCAGTTCATAATGTCTCATCATTATGCTATCATTCTGGGGTTCCCCTCCTAGCCAGAGGGATCATTCGTAAGTCATCCTCACTGGCAGGTGCAGGATTCTTTTATGTAAAGAAAAAAGATGGGGAGTTGAGGCCCTGCATTGACTATAGAGGCCTGAACAAACTTATGGTCAAGAATGCCTACCCCATACCGTTGATCACTGAGTTGTTCGACCGTATTAAGGGTTCCACGGTGTTCACCAAGCTTGACCTAAGGGCAGCATTCAACCTTGTCAGAATCAAGGGGGGAGACGAGTGGAAATCTGCATTTAATACTTGTAGCAGTCACTACAAATATTTGGTTATGCCTTTTGGTTTATTTAATGCTCCGGCGGTCTTCCAAGAATTTATTAACGATGTACTAAGAGATTTGCTACAGAGCTGTGTAGTAGTCCACTTGGATGATATCCTAATCCATTCCCTGAATCTAGCAGCACATTGGAAGGATGTGGCATCAGTTTTACAACTTTTGAGTGAAAACAAGCTGTTCTGTAAGTTTGAAATGTACAAATTTCATAAAACCCAAGTGACCTTTTTTTGAGGTTTGTAATCTTCTCATCCAGTCTTGCTATGGACCCCCAAAAGCTCTCAGCAGTTCTGCAATGGCCCAGTCCGGTAGGGCTAAAATCTATACAGAGATTCTTGGGTTTCACCAACTATTATAGGAGATTTATAAAGAACTTTTCCACTGTGGTTAAACCTCTGACTGACATGACACATAAGGGGGCTAACCCGTCTGAATGGTCCCCCAGTGCTCTATGGGGATTTGAGGATTTGAAGTCTGCTTTCGCTAAGGCTCAGATCTTGGCTTATCCCAACCCAGCCCTACCCTTTACACTGGAGGTCGATGCATCTGAGACAGAAGTAGGCACCCTCCTGTCCCAGAGATCAGGGCCTGGTGAAACCCTACTGTCATGTGGGTTTTTTCTAAAAAATGAACTAGTGCTCAGAGACTGTATGACATTGGTGATTGTGAGCTCCTGGCCATTATCCTTGCTCTCCAAGAATGGCGTTACTTACTTGAGGGGACGAGTGCCCCAATCCTGATTCTCACTGAAAACAGTAACATAGTAACATGAGTCTGAAAAAAAGACATGCATCCATCAAGTCCATCCCATGCCAAACACACCCCTGTTCATCCAGAGAAAGGCAAAAAAGCCCTCTGGAGCCATTACCAATCTAGCCCCAAGTGTGTGTGTGGGGGGGGTGTATTCCTTCCTGACTCCAATTGGTAGTCAAATAGTTCCCTCAGGAATCTCTCAGTCTATGAAATCTACAGTACTGATGTATTTAATTCACAATCCAAATGCTAATCATGTTGGAAACTTGTTAACTCTTGTCTCTGTAAACATATGTGATTTGGACCAAACAGAAACACATTTAGGCATATCCTCATTCAAATCCCAGCTGAAGCACAACCAGAGATATAACTGGGAGATACATCAGCAGCACATCATGTTGGAAACTTGTTAACTCTTGTCTCTGTAAACATATGTGATTTGGACCAAACAGAAACACATTTAGGCATATCCTCATTCAAATCCCAGCTGAAGCACAACCAGAGATATAACTGGGAGATACATCAGCAGCACATCATGTTGGAAACCTGTTAACTCTTGTCTCTGTAAACATATGTGATTTGGACCAAACAGAAACACATTTAGGCATATCCTCATTCAAATCCCAGCTGAAGCACAACCAGAGATATAACTGGGAGATACATCAGCAGCACATCATATGTATGCTTACTTGCAGCAGGAGAAGCACTCCTAAGTAGTGCACAGAGCCAGTACAATTATATTTTGATAAATAAGCTTATATATGTTTTGTGAAATTATGTCACAACTATGAAGGAATTGGGGTTGATTAACAACAAAGTGAAATAATTATGGAACAAAGCAACTATAACCAACTGTAAATTAAAATTCCCACTGTATTAAATGAGACTTTTAACCCCTTGAATGATAGCGAGGTTTTGAATGAAAATGCTTCATAATAAGATGGAGACCTCACTAGCATTCAATGGGTTAAAAGCCACATTTCAATCAATGCACCTTTTAATAGTATTTGTGGAATTCGGCTGTGCATGCACTAATAATGCATTAGGATGTCCAAAGCCTCAGGTATTTTAAGAACCCAACAAGACCATTTAAGGATTATTTCATCACACTTAAAATATGCATGTCAGATGTCAAAATACCTTTTTACTCTTAGTCTCCTTCCCACTGTGAAGTAAAATTTCCTTATTATTTTCAATACAAATATTATAACCATAAACACACCCATGTGTATACAGCTGAAATTATGGGGCTCTGAGTCATAAATAGTTTTTATATAATGACATTTCCTATAGTGGATTCAGCTGGGAAAATAAAATCTGAATCACAAAACAATTGTAGAAAATGTGATTGTTTAGAATGTTTGCTGAAACACACATTTTTAGCTTGAAATGTAGACTATTTCAAGGTCTGCATATCTACATACTTTTCATATAAATAAGAATGTTATAATGTTTTGTACATTATGTACATTTTCTGTTCAATGTTCACATTAAACATGGTTATGAAAAGTAAAATTTAATTGAGAATACATAATAATATAAAGTCAATAGAGATGTATCAGATGTTCTAGTCTTACATATAAGATATCAGGAAAATAATTTATGAAGCTTTTTATTATTTTCTTCATATTCTTTTTTTCTTAAAAAAATAGATGGTAACATGCATTGTATAGTTTTTTTATTAATTCAAAACTGATACATTTTCAAAACAAAGCAATACAAATACTTACTATTCATAACAACTAAGGCTGGATGTATTCAATTGCCCTACCAACTGAAATGAAAAAGAATATTGGACCAAAGAACCAGACTTTTGGCCAAACATTCGTCATAGGTTTTTAGTTCCCATAACCCACGCTAAATAGCATGAGAAATGGGAAAACGGCTGATGCTCTGTGTTTGCCACACTACCAAGCACTGAGAGTGGGTTCAAACAAAGTTACTCTCGCAAACACTAACGCTACACTACCTCTAACAGTAAAGTGAAATAATACAAGCCCTAACACTATCCTAACACCCAGAACCCAGAGCTTTATAACACTTACCTGTCATCCACTGTGTCTTCTTCTGTCATCTTCTATTTTGCATCTTCTTCTTTCTCTTCATCTTCTTATCTTCTGTCTTCTCTTCTTCTTAGTTCCAAAAATGTCCCTGCAAAGAAGATAAAGAATTAAACATTATATATGCCCCCAAAAATTATGAATCAAAGATATGCAGGGTTAAATCCTTTGAGTGCCAGAGGGGTAGGCAGCACATTGCTGGTATTCCAAATAGATAATATATGTTTATAGCCAAAATAGACAAATATACTGGAAGTTCAAATAGATGATATATTGTGTCAGTCCAAATAAATATGTTCTGTCAGTCAAAGAGTTAAAGTATGACACTGCCACAGTCGCTGGTGGTGGTGGCAGGAATGCACACAAACCCCCCCCACCCTTGTTACCTCTTGGACCATTGCCTGAGCCTTTCTGTTTCAACATTACAGATATGTAATACAGTAATGTACACAGTGGCAGCATTACAATTAAAATAAAATAATCTGAGGGCCTATGCTGAAAAATAGTTTGCAAGGCGAAAAGGCGAAACTTTTCACGAATAAAGCAAAATGTCGGCAAGTTTTCATGAAAAGACATGCATGAAATTCTTCACACTTTGTGCCCACTGGCAGCAGGCACAGCAATGGTTGCAGGAGGGACAGCACATCTAAAAACAGGCACAGTATTCATGGCAGCAGGTTCAGCACTGGTAGCAGGCATAGCTCTGGCAGCAGCAGGAGCAGCACTAGTGGCAGCAGGGGCAGCACATCTGACAGCAGGCAGAGCAATGGTGGTAGCAGTAGCAGGGGCAGTACGTCGGAAAACAGGCACAGCACTAGTGAGAGCGGGGCAGCACCTCTGACAGCAGATATAGCAATGGGGGCAGGAGGCAGAACGTCTGGCAGCAGGCACAGGCAGCTGTCATGTCCTGCTCTCACTACTACCCTTTTCTTCCTCCCTTACAATTAATTTCCCAGAGATCCCTAGGGGTGATCTAGGGGCACTGGATAACATTGGTTCTGTAGTGCTCACTTCCTCCTCAGACTCAGTGGACACATAAGGGTCCTTCCAAATCGTCCTTTTACTATTTTTAAACTTTGATAGCAGTCACTATGAGCCTCTCCTGCCTCAATTTAACAAACAAATAACAGCAAAACAGCACAGCACGTCTACCTTACTCTGTAGCTGCTTCTATTGTGTTTCATTTCCTGGAATATGTCACGTTTTTATAGCGAAAAGGCGAAAACCACATAAATCAACAGGCAGACACTTTCTAGCCATTGAAAAAATGGTGAAGATTTTTGCCCATAGCATGAGAAATGGGAAAACAGCTGATGCTCTGTGCTTGCCACACTGCCAAGCACCGAGCATGGGCTCAAACAAAGTCAGACTCCCAAACACTAACCCTACACTACCTCAAACAGTAAAGTGACATAATACAAGCCCTAACACTATCCTAACACCCAGAACCCAGCGCTCTATAACACTTACCTGTCATCCACTGTGTCTTCTTCTGTCATCTTTTATCTTGCATCCTCTTCTTTCTCTTTATCTTTTTATCTTCTGTCTTCTCTTCTTCTTCTTTGTTCCAAAAATGGTCATGCAAAGATAAAGAAGTAAACATTATATATGCCCCCAAAAATTATGAATCAAAGATATGCAGGGCTAAACCTGTAACGGATCATAGTCCGTTACTGGAGCCCTTGTCTGGGCATAATACTGTTCAACAAAGAGCACAAGAGACTGTGGACATTTTGCCCTTTTTGGACACTCCTTTGGGCCTGGTCGTACAACCTTGAAAGCCCTTCGACTTGATTAAAAGACTGTGTTGAGCCCTTATGTGAATAGGCCATTGGGGTGAACAGAACTAATTGCATAGAACTGTCCTGTGTTAGAAGTAACCCCTGTGTTTAAGTGTATTGTCGAGTTCGAGGGTTTACACATTCTCCGACTATGAGTCGGAAGTTCCCGGTCGAACACCAGGAGTCTTCCATACTTTGGAAGCTTGGAAGGAGAATGGCAAAGTGAAGTGGTGGGATAATAATATAATATCAAAGTATTTAACCAGGAAGGATACATTGAGGTTGTCTCTAGTTTTCAAGTATGCCCTGGGAGTATAGATATTATTGCCCAATTTAACAGTACTCATTTTAACTGTCTTGGAAGGATGAAAGGCTGAGTTGACCCTGCTGAGGCTTGAACCTGTGACCTTGTGGTTTGAACAGATTCCACAGCTGGTGCCATCTCACCAGCTATAGATGGAGGTACCAATAACAGACTATATTTTTGTTTGGCTTTGATATGTATTTATAACCATTTTCTTTTCTGAAACATTAACTTGTTTGGTTGTGCATGTTATAAGACAAATACATTCTAAAAATAAATGTTATGCGAGCAGATAGCAGTCTTCTTAACCATTTGAGTGCCAAAGGGGTACACCACACAATGCATTGCATAGCCCCTGGCACTCAAAGGGTTAAGTATTATGCCACATAGGACTCTCAGATTATACATTTATTCTACTGTCTGATGTGAAAGATTCTGAAAATAACAGGAAAATATATGGATATCTATTGGATATATATTTAACATTATTTTTCAATTGTCACAAGTAATTAAAATACATATTTTTAACCTGATCTGAATCTGTTAGACACACTAATTAAAATGCTTACTATAGTCATAACATCTCCTCTTAAAGTTCATATAGAGCTGTTAAATCTGTGACTTTCCATTAATCAATCAATATTCATATACCTTTTCAAACCTTAGCAAGAAATATTGGTGATAAAATGAATTGCTTCGTCAATGGCATCACTTTATATCAAGTGCTTAATTATTTTATAACATTACAAACTAAATAACATTCTGACTACTTTTATTCTCAGTTCACTAGAAAATTGTAAACAAAAAGATATTTCTTCTTGAATATTCTCTAACTTCTTTCTGCATTTATCAACAGCAAATTGATAGAACATGAAAAATGAAAGCAATGACCGGGAACATATTACAGTGGTTGCTAATATGTCACAGCTTTCAACCCATTCTTAAATAACACTGCCTTTACCTGTTAATGAGAGTGACTCTAATGGAGAAAATAACATAATGATAATGAACACATCTATGAGCAGAATGAGGAATAGAACAGATTGTAGGTGTAATCTCAACACACAAAACCATACATTTAGCAATTTGTGGCAATATTCTCATTATGTACTTGTAATGCATCCCATATCATTTCGATTTGACAATGGCATATATAGTTCTAGACCAAGGTACTGAACCTTATTTGTGTTTCCTTAACTGTTTGAGGACAAGAGTTTGTGTGCAACTGATCTCTCAAGACAAATCTCCTCACAAATATACTCTACTAGTTTATCTGTCATCCCATTGAGGTTCACCTGTACATGATTGACAGACTCTAGTAAATTATGATGCACTATCTATGATGAGCAGGCAGAAAAGCAAGACTCAAGGACTCCTTGTACTACTTACTCAGAAATGCAGAGGGTGGCAGGCTATTGTCTTAAATTGTACTAAAGAGCAGGTAGGCTCACACAAATGGCAGAGCTCTTACAGGCTTACCCACCATGATGGGCTATACTAGAGGTCTCCTTCGAAGACCCTTACCCAATCTACAACCTATTTTTCGTTCCCATGTTCCACAAAGTGCTACCAAAGGAGGGGAGCCCACTAACATGAAAGACCATGGCACAATATTAAAGATTTCTACAACATCTGCACCAATAAGTTGTATGGAACTATGGCTGATGACCTGACTGTCCAGAAGGTTCATATTTACATTTGATCATGTGGTCCAAGCACACAAATTACTCACTTGGAATGTAATAGGGACAATATCACTGTCTGGGTTTATAACAATTGATTTATACTCATCGGTAAACTAATGTTTGCTCATCTGGGACAAATATTAACAGACATTCAAAAGCCATGGACCTCATCACCAATGGGAACTTAGTACCCTATCCATGATCTATAAGAAGCTTCTGACCAACATCCCATACCACTTACATGAATGACTGGGCAGGAGGACCTAGAACAAGAGGAGTAGAGCCACATTGTTCCTGATGTGCACTCTGGCTTCATATCAATCAATTTCAGAAAGCAGTCAAACCAATTTCTGCACATAGCTTACTTTGCCCCAGCCTAAATGTACAAATTAATCTCATACTACATTGACCTTTGCTTCTAATCCTGCAGTGAGGTAATTTTTTCGGTATACCTTGGACATGCAGGGTCGATATGGGACATCCTGTATTTGCATCAGTTACTTCTCAACCCACATAGGTCTTGCATCCAGCCTCATCATAGCAGTAACTTAAATCAGACTTGAGATAGGCAAAGTTCATTGCTCATTACAATTGTAGTTTCAATGCACTCTTTATCAAGAAGATGGATGAATTTAGACCTGCCTGTCTGCCTTGTTCCACACACCTACATGTAATCATACTACCTCTCTATTGCAACCCTCAATGGAATAAACTAAAATGTAAGGTTCAGTTGAACCAACACATGACATTTCACAGTTTCATTTATGTGTCACGTGATAAGCACTTAGAGTTTTTATTTAAAATGTGGGAGATGATTCCAACTGCAGACAAACCATGCCAATAGGGGTGGGTGAAAGGTCCCATTGTGTTCCAAGTGGTTGCTGTTTTTTCACAGGAAAATCTGCCTTAAATAAAGTCCTACAAATCAATGTTTTGTCGGGGCTTAGGCCTAAGTGTAAGGCCTACACATCAATATTTTGTCAGGGCTTGGGCCTAGGTCTACGGCCTACACATCAATGTTTCCTCAGGGCAAGTTGGGTCTAACAAGACTAAGTCCTACAAATCAATGTTTCCACATGGCCTGTGCCAATCAGCTGTAAGTCTGACAAATCCATGTTTCCTCAGGGCTTGTGGTTAACACATGTCTAAGTCATATAACAAATCAAGGTTTGCTCAAGTTTTGCCTAATGTTTGCCCAAAACTGTAATGCATATTTGAGGTGAGGTCTTAACAATGATTTGTGCAATGGCAAAATAATGTATGCTTTTGCTACTGCTATTTGTCACTAGTCACTCTTTCCAAGTTTGTAGTTTGCAAGAATTCCCAGGTCTTTTTCTAGCAACGAGTCCCCTGAAATGGTTCCATTAAGTTTATAAGTGGCATTGGGATTTTATCTTCCCAAATGCATGACTTTACACTTTCCCACAAACTTCATATTCCATTTGTTTTCCTAATCTGCCATTTTATGTAAATCCATGTTTTATGTGCTATAGAAGATAGTCAAATAAAAAAGAATTGAAGCTTAGTTTAGGGAGTCTTTTAGGTGGGACATTTGTTCTCTGTATTAGGGGAGTCTGGGGGTACTCTGGGGAAGAGAAATGGAGGAAGGATGTTGAACCCAAATACCCCAAAATTCAGTGTGACTGACTTGCAAGACACAGGCAGCTGGGGTCCAGATTGCTTGCTGAATTTGCTTTTAATGTCTCTGTGCTTGGGAAGTCTGGGGAACGAAGTTGTTGATTTTGTTTTTTAGTTATAAATACATTTTTGGACTGACTTATAAGATAGGGTGGACAACCTATAAAATAAAAACCTAAAATAAAAATTAATAATACATAAATAATTATACAAATAAATATATTAGACAGCTGACTGGGAGCCTGATGTGAGCTCTGTGACTGAGGCAGACTTGACAGACAGCAGACAACATTGAGAATTTTGTTGAGGGCCAAGGCAAGACAACACATTTCATCAGTTGTGTACTGTAGAGAGTAAAAACACACAGTGTATTTGAGTAATGTCTAGCAAATGCACAAGCTGGAGGGGGAAAGTGGAGCAGTGCAGGGAAGTATGAGTAAAGTGGTAGTTCAAAAACTGACTGCCGCAAAGGTTGCTAAGCATGTGCACTAAATGATGATCCCACTCCTGCCGGGGTATATGAAGTTTGTCAAGGTCACACCAATCACACCATGCCAGTCTCCCACCACCACTACCATACACATCTGCCACATTGTAGGTTGTACTTTATATTTTTTATCACTTGACATCATAATGAATATGTGCCAGTGTCACCACTGGGACTGTTGATCTTTTTTCCTGCCTCCACCAGCAGTGGAGGTAACGGAGGTATCTGTAATTATTTATTGGGAAGTGCATCATGAACATATGTATTTCACATTATATTGCGCATTATGTACTTGTGTTTGGATATTCCTAGGGGGCATAGTGGACTGACATTTGGGATCTTTTAATGAAAAAATGTCTAATTTCAACCTTTTTTTAGAATCATCAGATATTTGTGAAAAAAAGGAGATAAAAAGACAGAATATACAGATGAAGAGGACAGAGTATGAAGAAGATAGAAGATTACAGATGAAGACTGACAATGGATGACAGGTAATTGTTACACCTATAGGGTAGAAGGTGTTAGGATAGTGTTAGGGCTAGTTTTGATTCACTTTCTTGTTCATGTTAGGGGTAGTGCAGGGTTAGTGTTTGGGAGGCAGGGGAAGGTGACTGTGTTTTGAGCTCACTCTCGTTGTTTGACACTGTGTCACATAACAAGAGTGGCTATTTTCTTTTGGCGTTCCCACAACACACGATATGTAGCATGCTTTGTGGGAATAAAAAGCTGCAATGACTGTTTAGCCACAACGTTTATCCATGTACCATCCAGTTATAGGATATTTGCAGTACTCAAGTGGGTTTCTCTTTCAGTGTTTATTTTTCCCTTACTGACTGTTTTACTGGTGGGAATAGTATTGAGGACCTAAGTTGGACTCCCCAGTTTTGCCCTGATAGTGGTGAGGTCTATAATTATATACACACATTTAAATAGAGCCTTGTAAACCCAGCAATGGATCACATAAAATATACCAGCCTGCCCTTGGAAAGTAACAATATTCATTTCAATACATAACACTTTAATGAACAAATACAACATCTACTTTTATTATAACGGTGAATTTAAAAGTCTGTGGTACAGACACATACCTAATATGGAAAATAAGAAATATACAAAGATAATTTTCATTACTTTCTTCTGCAAATGAGCAAACAATTGCAGATTGTTTTCATTTCATATGTTATAGTCTCACAAATGTTTTTGTTACTGTTTTCTTTTCCTTTTTTCAGATATTTTGGTTAGATTTTTACTTGCTCCGTGTTCCGTGCTTCAATATATTTATGGAACTGCTTGTGTTTATTTTGCATCTGTATAATTGAGTTATTAACAGTTTAAGCTAATCTAGATATTCTAAGGGATTTTAATTATTTTGATTGATGCCTTAAAAAAAAGAGATATATTTCAGGTTTTGACTTCTGGCTCCTAAAACACGAGCATATTTCCACCACTCATTAATCATTCCAGCAAAATAATTGGTTTGATCTTTGTCAAACAGTGTAAATATTTTAATAGATTTATAGTAATTGAGTTGGACATTAATGATTACTATGTGGCTAACTGATGTCTGCTCTTAGATAAACAGCTCTTCTATCAACCATTAATTTCATGTTACCAGCAATTAGAACAGCTCATATTGTAATTACAATAAATTAAACCTAGAAAATGTTTATAAAACTCAGTTTGACCTTAAGAAATGTAATAATTTGTAACTTTAACTCTTTGAGTGTAAGAGGGTTGTGCAGCACATTGCTTTGCAATGTATTGCACACACCGCTGGCACTCTAAATGCTGCATTCATAAAGAAATTCAAAAACTACCTTTAACTCTAACTGTATTATAAAAACAAATTGTCTTATATTTTATACACCTATTGAGAAAATCTATTTATACATCTGCAGAGAAAATCACAAAAACAATTATAATAATAACAATAATATGCTTTATAGCAAAATTAAGGAAGTTCCTATTGGCTCTTGGACACATTATTACAGTGATTTTCAATGGGTGTGGGACACTTATGTGGCATGATACCATGGCTATTGTATCACACCATTGTAAAGTCATAGAATAAAGTGAAATTGTTTTTGAGCACATCAGGGAAACCTATATTTTTCCCACAAAAATTCCCGACCATAGAAAATACATAAAATTCCCACCTTTTTGCCACTGCCAAAAAATTTCCCTCAAGAACGTTGCCATTTTCTGCTTATGCTTTCTATGGCTGCAAGATTTCCCACTGCAATACTGTTGCTGCTGATGGCTGAAGTGGAGAAATCAGCAGCTGAATATAAAAGTTGTACTCAGACTGAGTCCTACAGCAACATACACTTTCAAAAAAATTGTTAGCAGATTGAGTCCTTTTGTCCCTTTGCAAATGTCACTCACCACTTGCTTGCAAAGTCTGGCACAGCCGTCTTTGAAAATAACTGCAGCTTGGGATTGCAGGGTGCAACACAATACATTGTTTCCAGGTATGGGTGAAAGGTACCTGGTATAAAAATTATCCATCTCCCTGTTATTTAAATAACATTTTTGTTTAGACACAGTGGCTTTCAGTGCAAGAAAATAGGGGGCATCCCCAATTTTCTGCCAAAAGGAGCGGTTGGTGTTTAAGTTTAAGGACAAAAAGGATGTGTAAATGCTGACCACCATCCATGATGAAGGCACTGTGCCAGTTTCAGCCTGTGGCAAAGCCGAGGTGCTAAGAAAATCAGTCTGCATCAAAGAATCCAACAGGCACAAAGGGGTGGGGATCTATCCCATCAGTGTTTGCTGCCTTCTCTCCATATAAAGAAAATTAGAGCTTATTATAAAAAGGATGCCATTTTTATGGTGCAGATTGTCACTAATAATTCATATTTAATTTTTAAAATGGCAAACCCCACTACAAAGTTTAGATTTTTGCAGTGCCCACTCCAATTGATCATGATTTGTTTTGTTCCAGGATCTGACTTGTTAGTTTCCATAATAATTTACCTATTTTTTTTGATAATATTCTATCTACTTTTGCCAAGTGCATTGTTTAATCGTTTGAGTGCTAGAGAGGTACACAACGCATTGCTCTGCAATGCATTGTGTACCCCTCTGGCACTCAGGGGGTTAATCATATGTCTGAGTTATGTTTGTGGCACATATTTGATATTTCTGTTTTTCTTTCTTTTACAGGAATGTCCATGTAACATGGAACAGAGAAGATAGAACAGAAGAAGAAAGAAGAGAGAGGATTGAAGAAAATTTTGGAAAAAAGAAGGATGCTAGAAGAAAACGGACAGTGGATGACAGGAAAACGTCACACAGATCTGAGTGTTAGGCTAGTGTTAGGGATAGTATTGTTACACTTTACTGTTGGGGTAGTGTAGGGTTATTGTTTGCGAGCTGGGAAGGTGACTGTGTTTGATTAACAATCGGTGCTGGATAGTTTGTCAGGCACCAATCATTAGCTTTTTTCCTTTGATGTTCCCAATATTGAGCGCTTTTTAGCAGTGTTTTGAGAACTTAACACACAAATCAGACATTTGTCCACAAGTCCTTTTCTGTGCCCCAATATCTGTTGTGGTTTCAGCTTGTAGGGCAATTGAATAGCTTTCTAGCACTTTTTGCTAATGGGCCGTTAACCAATATTGCCCTAACAGCTTTTTTATCGAGATCATAATGTTTTGCATACATCCATAGATAGCAACTTGGAAATTCTGTAAATGTTACAAAGCAACCCTATGTGTGCTGTGTGTGAATTTCAGATATAATCTAGATACTCTGTTAATCAAGACACAGTGTCGCAGGACACACCAACAAAATGCAAACCAAAAAGATAAGTAGTAGTGCTTAAAAGCAACATGTCCTTTACTGAGTATAAAGTTAAAAAGTACCTCATTACTAATGAGACTGATGTTAATTGCTGGAGAAGGTCAAGGAATAGGATATAATCAAGCCAATGTTGCAAACAGCCAAGATCAAAGCACAGAAGCTGATTACTCATGATCGTAAAGAAACAGTATTGTCTCCAATTTGATCTTTATAGAGGTATCACACTAATCAAGTTTCAAATAAAGTGCTCCAAAATGTCACATAAAAATAATCACCATGACCGGCAGTACTTCAAAACCAAAGACCACTTCATCTCCTAACATAAACTCTCTGAACACCAGAGAAGAGACCTGCTCTAACATTGAGTGTTTGAGGCACCTTCACCAGTATCAGGGGACAAAAAATGGGAAAATGCTAAATGAAACTAGGGAAACAAGCAAAGCCAAATCACCCCTCATATCCCTCCACACACAATACAGCTATTAAAAGAGAGAAAGGATGGAATGCTATACATAGTGAATGCAAAAGAGACCTAAGCAATATTCTCACTTCAGCTCTCCATACTAACTATAACCTGTGCTCCACTGATAACTCACTGAGTATTCCACAATACAAGAAAGAAGCTAGACAATCTACCTTCTTCTTCAGAGCTTCAAAAGTCTGGAATAATCTTCCCCAAATAATCAGATCTTCTCACAGTCTACAATTCCTAAAATTAAATGCTTCTTTGTATCTAAAACCAACATGTAACTGCATATATTTTTTTAATGTGTATCTATATGAGTGTATATATTGTTTCTCTAGGTTGTCTAAATATGAAACTTCTCCAGGACATACTTGAAAATGAGAGACAAATCAATGTATTCTTCCTGGTAAAATATTTAATAAATAATCTAGATAATAGGTCACAGCTTTTGCCTATTCGGGCACACCATGCACTTCAGGGACCCCGTGTATCACTGCAGTGGTTGGGGGCACAGCTGCATGCAGCTGATCTCTACTTTGGGTTGACCCAGACAGCGAACCAGAAACCACTTAGAATCTCCAACTATGCCTGGTTCTAAGGCATATATGTATCATTATAAGCAGCATTTTTAGATTTGCTTATAATGAATGTTTTTCAAACTTAATAGTATGCTTTCTTTGTGCAAGATCTTGATTTCAGCTGGTACCAGTGACTAACATCACTAAACAAGGTTATCACATTTAAAGTGTTTGTAGCAAACTCTACATGTAAGAATTAGTGATGTATAGTGCTATACTGTTTTTAAAATTAATTTAATTTGTGTTTTTATGATGTGTAGCAAATCAACCTCTTTTAAGTATATTGAGAAGAGCCTCAAGGTAAACACGTATAGTAAAGTAAATGGAAATATTAATATGATACAAAGTATCAATGTAATTTTCAATATTTAGTTTTTGTTGCATATATGTATATCACACTTTTTTAATCCAAATATATATTTATTATTTTCTTCTAATTTCTTATTAATATTAATTCCTTCTATAAAAATCAGTCTTACATAAGCATACGTATTCCAATTTTCAAAGAATAATGGAGGATTTTGGTTTTGATTCATGTATGTTAATCCATTAGAACCTAGAAATGTAAAATATAAATTAAATTTCGTTATTACAATGCATGTAGAAAATCATTCCTTTATGACATAACACATTCACACTGTAATACCCAGTGGCTCATGTAATTGTCATTGGAATACAATGAAAATATTAATCATACATAAATGTGTTTCTTTCAGATAACTAGTTCAATTGACAGCAGAAAATGAGACTGATATCTGCAAATAGCACATTACATTATTAAACTTTGTTAAATATAAAAATATAACACATTAAAAAGTTTTAAATATACTTAAAATTAACTTGCTATGTAAGTTTGTTTATTTTTTATCTTGATAACTGAATAAACTACATTAGGAATGGGGACCGTTATGAAATCTGAAACAAAATGTATTTACATTGTTAGAAGCTTTTATTGTTCATACAAAAAATATATACAATACACGTACCTGTTAATAATTATTGATTCAATATATCTAACAATATAACAGCAGCTCCTCAAAGCAAAGGTCCATAAAGCACATTTGTTAGGATTACAATGAAAGTTTTGTGCCTTAAATCCAAATTAAATAGGTCTCTAACCGAATTAGGCCTTCAAAATTTGATGATATTGCCCAGACAGTTACAAGAGGATTATTGAAGCACCTTAGTGACAAGTAAATGTAAGATATAGAAAATGTATATATTAAACTTCAGATTTTTATGTAATTTTCCATAAGTTGGGTGGGGTTACATGCTATCTATATGTATAGCAGACACTCTTTCCTACTTGACAGTGGCAGGCTGAATGCCAGATTTACTATGAAATTAATTCAAAACAAAAGAAATAAAGTATTAAATACTGAATTTATATCATTGACTTGTGCAAGAATAACAAAAATAATGGCTACTATCAGTTTCCTTAATTTCAAGTGCATTATTCTTACTCTCTATTGAATCTTAAGTAGTAGTAGCACATGATTAAAGGAAAGCACATGTTTCAAAAAGATACAGGATCTAAGCCTGATAAGTATACCTGTAACCTTGTAAACTTTACTACATACACAGCAATACTTTTATCTAGATTACTACTTGCTCTGTCATAAATGCATGACATTTGTCTGACATGATTTATCCCTCATTAACCTGCACTGTCTCTTAATATTAAGAGTAATAAGAATCTTACTAATACTTTTGTTGTTCAACACATGAGGAGAATATATAAAGCCACTCAGGCTTCAGCTTGACTGGCATTAGTCTGCAATGCCAGTGGATTCACTTCAGGATATGAATTATAGCATATAATTGCTGTTGTGCATAGCTGATGAGTATTCCTCCATTGTTAAAACTTTAATGCCAGCAAACTCTTTGCTCCTGTGACTCTGTCCTATTGCACGTGCAGGAAAATGGAGTAAAACCACGCCATTTCATATACTCCTTGTTTAGAGTGGCCTGTACACCAAGAGCTCCACATCATTATTTTCCCATTGATTGCACACAGGCATCAGACAGTTCTAACTGTAAGTATTCCTTAGTTACCCTGTATTTCTCTCTCACACGCACAGCTCTCTCTCTCTCAGGAAGCTGTGTTGGCAGATACCACAGATATTTTCAAAGAAGTACTGGATACCTTTTAGTTTAGAACAATATAGAGAATCATGGCAATTGGTTTCAGTACACATAGGAAGCTGATCCAGGGAGAATTTCTTTGATTTCCTATGTGGACCAACAAAGGAAATCTGGTAAAGGCTGAACTTGATGAACTCTTGTCTTGTTTCAACTTTAACAATAAATGTTCAATACATTTTCATTCCATTGTTATATATCATCCTTGGTTCTACTTGTTTTACATAAAGAATATATGCATTAAACTCTTTAGATACTACATACAAGGAAATGCATTGGAGATGCTGCTAGCTTCTAAGTTGGTTAAAATAAGTATGTACATGCCATTTTTATTTATTTCATATACATTTTTTGTAACTGTATCATGATTTTTTAAATGAATAATTCCATTTTCCAGATGTACATTTACTGGGAAGTTATTAATTCACTGCATTCTTTATATCACTAAGCAAAATATTAAGGTAGGAACTCCAGTAAGTAACTAAGAAATGGATTACAATAGAATATTCAAATCAAATTTAATTTAGTTTAAAACTTAAAATAAAACAAATGGATAGTATCTGAGTATTTAAGAGAAATGTATGTCCTCTCTGGATGCTAACCTCAATTTTTATAGCATGATGAGAACAAAAGGTCCCACTCTGAAACTGCAGAGTAACAGGTACAGTAGGAATACAAGGATGTATAGCTCTAAGTGTAACGGTTTACCTTGGTTGGAGTCCATAGTGCAGAGATGTCACTCAGCCTTGCTGATAAACACAGCCCAGGGTGACCAGGTAAAAAGCCATGGGGGCTAGGCAGGAACAGAAACCGGATACGTAGAATCAGACAAGGGCAGATCCAGAAGAGAGATCAGGGCAGGCTGCGAACAAAAATCAGTCTGAGAATTAAACAACAGGAACAGGAACAATGAACTGACCCAGCCCTCAGGGAGAAACAGTGTTTTATACCCAGGTAAAGAGCAGTTAATTGGCAAGCTGCCTCAGATGG
The DNA here is from genome assembly GCA_037306005.1 of Rhinophrynus dorsalis. Taxonomy (NCBI): domain Eukaryota; kingdom Metazoa; phylum Chordata; class Amphibia; order Anura; family Rhinophrynidae; genus Rhinophrynus; species Rhinophrynus dorsalis. The sequence goes on from CM074718.1 coordinate 136,430,274, forward strand.
ACCTTGAATGACAGGAGTAGCTGCAGATGAAATCTGATAGCATCAGTCCAGCCCCCTAGTGCTGCAGTGAAGGCACGTATACAGGGCTAGAACCACACTGATACCACAGATTCCGCAGTGGCTGAAAGACAAGAAGCAGGACCAGAGAATATGAAAACTCTGGTTCAAGTCCACCGTGACCCACCAGAGGGGTGACCATGCCTGGCAGTCTGCCCAGTCCGTGGCAGACCGTGACACTATGAAACAGATTCCCCACAAAGATGGTGGAGGAAAAATCAATATGTAAATTCAAACATACTTTGGAAAAATATAGAACAACTGGATCTGAGCTATTTCAGTAGCATACATAAGAGGATATATATTCCATTGTAAATTAAAAGCACACTCAGTTATACCAACTAACGGAATGTTAGTAGTCCATTGCTATTTATTCATTGTTTTGCCTTATTGTTAATAGCAGAGCTGAGAAATCCATAAGAAATAATTTAAATGCTGAGACAGACTTCAGTTCACTCATTTTTTTATTATTGGGTTTTAACATATTGAAAAAATTGACATGCTTTTTAATTCAGTGGTAATATAAAATTTGAAGGGGGGGTGGGTAAAATGTATACCTCCTTTTTGTCAAAAAGGCAAAATGTATATGAATAACCTAGTACAGGAAAGAGGAGGGTTGTGTTACATAGTCCTGAAGTGAAAAAACAGTAACCCTCTCCTATGCATAAATGTAAATATTAGGTATCCTGGAGTAAATGGAATGTAGTAATGTACCCTTCATCATCATCATTGTTTTTCTTACAGGTGTTTTATTTTTACAGACATCAGATATAGGTTTCTGTGATATCTGTGGAGACTTCACTGCTGGGGATGTTCCCTGTGATGTCCTCAGTGATATCTGGAGGAAACATTTCTTAGCACTTTATATTTAACTAACTAGAGCATTCCATTTGCAAGAATTGTATAACACTGAAGTAATAAATAGTGTCTATAAAACTGTAGCAAACTGAAATAAAAATATATGTATATATGTGACATTTCACTAAGTATTAACTCCAGTCAGTTAACTTGTTTGAAAATTGTAGAAATGGAGTTGTCCAAATAGGAATTGTCACAATGTACACATAAAGATAGTCGCTAATTGTGCCAAAAATAAAGGCAATTTTAGTGATTAAATCTTAAAATCAGGTATATAGGAATTATTACATCATAGAGAATAAGCTACGTATGTGAAAAAAAATCTCATTAGTGAATTTTCTCCGAATATCCTCAGACAGGGACATATTTAAAACTTGACTTTATTCTTTATAACGATGACACACAGTTGTGAATTTTAACAGCAAGTTTTAAATATACAGTGTTTTTATATATCTACCCCAAAGTTTCTAAACAATGACACCCTTTGTGATCTGCAGTAAGAAACTATCAAATAGACCCCTACAATAAAAAGCAAAAAACAAAACATTTTGGGTGTTATGTGCTCACAGAAAAAAACTAGCCATATTAGACAAATTTGCCACTGCAAGAGTCCTCATTATTGTGTCTCATCTGTGCCCTACAACAACTATATTTTTTTATCAGAAAATGATGCATGAGAAAATTAGATGGTAAAAACTAATATCCATTTGAAAAACATAAGGATGCAAGCCATCTTACTACAGAGAGCTTTAACAATATAACTAGTTTCCAGATATTAAAACTGATTATCAGTTCAGCATTAGAGAGATTTCTTATTAACCGGCAGTAATAGCAAAAACACTAACGCCTAAAGAAATCAGCCATGTACCTCAGCTATTCTATTGCTGCAGAGGTACATGGCAAAGTGAGCGTAGTTGGCCAAAACTCACATTTTGGCAAAATGTTTGTTGTTGTTTTTTGTTCCCACAACTCCCACTAAATAGAACGAGCTGCAGGAACATCAAAGGAAGAAAAAGCAAACTGTCGTTGTTTGACAGTGTCAAACAATGAAAATGAGCTAAAACTATAAAAAAATGTAACACTTGCCTGTCATCTGCTGTCCAGATTCTTCATTTATGGTCGAGGCTTCAGGGAAAGATTGCAATGGACTAGAGTCCTAGTGGCCAAATTCCGAGGGTCGCTGACTGACCCCTGGAATGATAGATGAGGCAGCAGGCCTGATTAGAGGGCCTGCCTTAAGGTAATGCTTGAGAGTAGGGGGATCTCTTGGGATGGGTTTCCTGGATGAAGTGTCTGCCGTCGCCAGGAGACCTGTGGCTTACAAGGTCCCTACGCCCCTCCCATAAATCCAGGTGAAGCCTTTTACTTATGGTCGAGGCTTCAGGGAAAGATTGCAATGGACTAGAATCCTAATGGCCAGATTCCGAGGGTCGCTGACAGACCCACGGAATGATAGATGAGGCAGCAGGCCTGATTAGAGGCCAAAAGAAGAGGCTAGAAATCATGCAATTACTTTAATGAATAAACTTATTTACATAAGCAACATAGTGCATTTCTAATTTCTTTCTTAGGATTAGGAATATAACAACTAAAACAGTGAGACCTCCAGCGTCCTAATCTTTGAATGATGAATGAAGGAACATTATTTCTGGAAGCTGAGGACGCTGCACCTATTCTGAAAGAGTGACCCAAAAATAGAGAAGGGTTGTAACCTAGTCTGGAGAGCAGGATTCTAGACAATTGTATAAACTTAGTAGTTTTGAGAGGTCCGTCATGCATAGGTGTAACGGTTTGTTCAACACTCAGACACAGTGGTTTAGGATAAAACACAGTTTTATTGAAATCATAAATAATACCCTGTAGGCCCTGTAGTACTTCAGCAGAATAATACAGACACAAGACAGGTTATTTGTGCATATGCCTACACAGGTCCAGTATAACTAGAAAGTTCAGAGTGGTCTTATACTGACACAGGTCAGGCAGGAAAGGGTGAATCCCCAGAGCGACAGTTCAGCATGGGTTAGTTCTCCAATAGGTGTAATCAGTCTCTGTGCAGAGAAGTCTGTGGTGAGTTCTCTCTGTAATGCCCAGTATGGTAGAATTGTGCACGTAGGAGACTGCAGTGCAATAATGGAGACCAGAGCACTTGCACTCCGCCAGAGCAGTAACTGAGACTAAGACACACTGCTGTAGCAGTCACGTAGGCAACACAGATGCTCTGCAAGAGCTTAATGGAGGACTCAGCAAGTGGCACACTGCCTTAGCAGTAATGGAGGCAACACTGAGACTCTACAAGAGCTTAACGGAAAGTTCAGCCAATAGCACACTGCTGTAGCAGTAACGGAGGCAACACTGAAGCTCTGCAAGAGTTAACAGAGGACTCAGCCAATGGCACAGTGCCGTAGCAGTAACGGAGGCAACACAGAGGCTCTGCAAGAGTTAACGGAGGACTCAGCCAATGGCACACTGCTGTAGCAGTAATGGATACTAGGCCCCAGGCACAGCGGATGTCAGAATGTCGGCCAAGCGACACAGCGAACACTGGAACAGGAAAACCGGGTCGAGTCACGGAGCAGGAACGCCAGCCAAGCCGGGTCGGATCACGGAGCAGGAACGTCAGCCAGGCTGGGTCGAATCACAGGAGCAGGAGACAAGAAGCAGAAAAGTCAAACAAGCCAAGTTGGTACACAGGAATCCACAAAGCTCAAGAAGGCACTGGTACAGGAACACCACGAAAGGGCACCGGATAGGTGCCAGAGCCCAGTATATAAAGGCCATACTGGGCGGGCCAAACATAGATCAACCAATGGGAGCATTGTATAGCAAAAAACTGACAGAAAGCAACACAGGGAGCACGGGCACCGTGATAATCAGCAGTAAAGGACTGTCTGCAGGTTTGTTGGCCAAAATAAGAGAAACATTTTTGAGAGTATTGAACGGGCACCACTGATCGCCAGTAGCATAGTAAGGAATACTCACTCCTGCACCTGACTGATCTGTCTTGGAACTAGCGAGAAAAAGAATAAAGTGGTCCGGGTATTGAATTAAATCTGATTTTTTAAGGAACTGAGTAGAGCTGGAAGAAACAGTGAGCTCGCCTGGTCTTAGGAACCCGAAAAAAGTAGATAGCTGCTAGCATAGTACTATTAGTCACATCGTCAAAAGGTTTGGATTTAAGTAGGTTAGCCATTTTCTTAAAAATCGTACTGTCTATAGGCAGACGTGCCCAGAGGGGTAGACATACGAGACACTCTCTTCAGGAACAGTCTAATATTGTGAGATGCGAAAACAGATGGCCATGATGGGTGGAGAACTGAGATAAAGTGCTGAACACCAGCTAGATATAGCTTGATGGACAGGGGTGACAATTTGAGGGCTGTATGGCAATATGAAGCAAAAGCCAGGATCATGGATGGGGAGAATGGTTGATAAGGGTTGGTATAAAGGAGGAATGTTTGAAAAACTGACCATGCTTTAGCATATGCTTGCCTGGTATTAGGAGCTAACCCATGCTGCGTTATACTGTGAGCTGTATTGATGAAGGACTCTAACTTGAAATCAGGTCTACAAATACTGGAGGAGAGACTGGGCATGGATTGGTTTCTGGATGTAGATGGAAGAATTCCTGAAAATGAAAATGAGACAAAGCATCAGCTTCTCTGTTAGCTGACCCCGGGATGAACACACCATGAAACTGGAAATTGCGCAATAGAGAAAGTTTGGTCAGTTTTCTCATAAATAACATAATAGAGGGTGGTTTGGATCTACCTTTGTTTAAGATAAATGCGGTGGGCATGTTATCAGTATAGAATAGAACCGCTTCTCCTAACCATTGGTAACCCCACAATGCGGCTGCTGCTACAATAGGGTAGATTTCGAACAAGGGAGAGCTTTTGGAAAAATGTGGTAGACTCAAAACTTCAGGCGGCCAATGTTCTGAGAACCAATGATCTTTGTAAATGGCCGCATAACCGTAAGCTGCGGAGGCATCTGAGTACAATGCTGGGGAAGATGGAGATGGCCTAGGTGGGAACATGCTTTTACCATTCCAAGATTGCAAAAATTGGCTCCACATTCTCAGGTCTTCTTCGATAATAGAGCCCAAATTAATATGGTCAAATGAATCTGAAGAATTGGAAAGAAGCATAAGTAAACTAGAAATAAAAGATCTACCTTGGGGGATAATGCGCATGGTGAAGATCAAATGACCTATCAAGGATTGAAATTCGGTCCTAGTGCAATTAGGTTTGTCGAGGAACTGTTGGATTAGGTCCTGAATGCGTAGTAGTTTCTCTGTAGGTAAACTAGACTCAAATTTGTCCGAGTCTAATATTATACCCAGGAATTCTACTGAAGTGTCTGGGCCGGATGTCTTGTCCTTAGCTATTGGTATATTCAGTTCTGAAAACAAAGATAGCATCTTTCTCAGGCTAGATGGTGATCTGGAGAAAGGTTCAATGAGTAAGAAATCATCTAAGTAGTGGAGGACCATAGGACACCTGCAATGATTCATGAGCAACTCTGAAACTCTGTCAAAAAATTTTGGACTGGATTTTTGACGCCATTTAATACCCTGCAAGTGCCATAATGAAGGATGAACCGGTAAGAGTTTAAACGCGTCAACAATATCTGATTTGGATAGCAAACATCTGTGACCTGCTTGCTTGATACGTTTAACTGCATTGTCTATACTAGTATATTCTACAGAATATTCTTCTGAAGGAATTAATGCGTTGATGCTGGGTATCAGACTGGCTCGTGGGGCCAAAAAATTGATAATAAGTCTTTTCTTTTGGGAAAATTTTGTGACAAGAATGGGCCTGCCAGAAAACCTTTACTGAGTTCTATGTCTAATAGTCTATCTACTACATCAGGTTCAGACACAGCAGAGACTAAAGTAGGAGATTCGAAAGAGGTTGCTGGGGATGCAATAATTTTTATGTGGAAATCTTCCTGAAAAACTGTGATGAGAGCCTGAACGAGATTGTGGTCAGGGTGCTGAGCCAATAAATAGTGCAACAAATACATATTAATTGGTTTATTAGGAGCTGCGGAGCGTGGACATATAGTTTTGGCGTGAGCCCTGTGACATATTGAACAAATATGTTTTAAACAGCAAGCACTGAAAAAACAACCTTTAGAATTGAAATTATTGCAGATTGGAGCACCACCAAAGTAATGAATAGGTCTCCTTAGTTTGTCCCGTTGAGGAGGAGCTGGCATAGAAGCTGAGTTGGGAGGGGCTAAATTTGGCAAGGGAGGGCCCTGTGCAATATTGCTGGTAGAGGGTACTGCCGAGGGGCATAAATTCTCTAAATGAGAGCTGGACTGGCATAGAGAGCATGTGGCAGTTTTTAGGCCTGCAAAATAACTCATTATCCAGTACACTCCAGTCAGTCATGGAGTTAAATTGCACCGGTGCCGCAGCCGCTTTGGCCGAAAAGCACCTATGATAGTCGAAAAAAGTGAAACCGCCATATCTATAACCTAGATCTACTATCAGATATAGATATTGATCGAGCTCTTGTCTACATTGTGGATGGGCTGTGCACAATATATCGCTGAAGACACTGAAGGCCAGAACGAATTCGGGAATGGACAGTTTTTTACTCAATCTGGGGTCCTTGGCCTTTAGAGTCACAGAGACGTCCCCGCAGCTCACGGTTCTATTCTCCGCCAAATCTTGGGAAGTTATCAAGAGCGATATGAAATTGATATCCTTTCCTTCTATAATATCTCTTCTAATATGGGCTGGGACGAGATGACCAGATGTAATACGAGGGGAATTACTCATGATCATACCTGTTTGGGGGTTGACCGCTTGAACAGCTGGGGATTGGGCAAATGGTATACACAATGACTCCAGGGTAGATACCCTGGTTTGAATGTCTGCCACAGCTGAACTCAGGTCTGTCAGCATCTGAGTAATGTGCTGCAGTTGGGGCAGATGAACAATAGTCGGAGAGGGAGGTGGAAGAGAAGGGGAAGCAGGTGGAAACAAAAGCCGAACTAATTCGGCTTTTCGTGCTGAGGTAGCATACGGGATATGGTGACGAGTTAACTCAGCCATAATTCTGTTCTTTGTCCAGTCTCTTAGTGTTGATGCCTGGACACTAGGTGTCATAGGGGCTTCTGGTGTGGATGCCTCAGATCCCGAATTGGCTTGAGAAACTGCTTCCTCCATGCTGCAAAATAAGAAAACAATATTTTCCCTTTGTCAGCATACAACTAGTAAAATGGCGAAGATATAGGTGCTGGAAACTCTAGGTGGTGTCGTGAGCCCTAAGCTGGGGTGAATTTGGTGCAAAATTGGTGAGAACTAGAATTAGTGATAACGATGCTGCTGCCAATGCACCTAACGACTAATACTACTAACCAGAAAGAGTGCTCGTATACATGCAAAGTAAACCACCCTGATAATAATATAGTGGAGATGTAAATCGAGACCCACCTCCGGCCTCTGCGAAGAGGTAAGGAGGGGCTGGATCCAAAGACAGAAACATCAACCTTCGGCCTCTACTGCAGAGGTAAGGAGGACGTTGCCACTAAACAATGAACCTGCCCCTATCAATACTACAAGTGCCCATATCGTGCTCTAGTAAGTGTAAAACTAAAACTAAGCCAAATGCCTTCGGCTTCTGCAAAAAGGTAAGGCTTGGTGGTTGTGGTGGGGGACCTTTGGCCTCTGCGAAGAGGAAAAGGCATGGAATAAGGCTGACCTAGGTGGAATCGAATCGGTCTACCTTCGGCCTCTGACAAGGTAAGGATGACTTGAGTGATTTGACCAAGTGCATATAAGGAAGTGCTTTCGCTCCATGAATCAGGACTGGTAAAATCGTGGAAGTCTACCTTCGGCCTCTGACGAGAGGTAAGGATGACTCCCATTTCAAAATCCTGTCAGGAGGTGATAAGGAATAAATATCTGTACTAGAATTGACATAACTCAACCTTCGGCCTCTGACAAGAGGTGAAGATAACTGAATTAATAGTTTGAATTTTTTTTTTTTTTTGGACTGGAGGGAGAATTGTGAAGGAGGTGAGGGAAGAAAGTGAGGCTGATTAAGAAACATAATAGGAATATGAAAAGCGTAATTGCCAAGAAATAAATACCGGAAGGTGCCTAAACGATATAGCTAATTTCTAACCTGATGTAAGGATCCTGTAATGAGATGAGGAACCTGCGCGAGAAACAGAGTACAGTACCTGCCAATTCCTAATTCCGGTTAGCAGAAATGAAATAGGATTAGATTTATTAGCTAGTAAATAGATGTATAGCATAGAGCAGGGAGAATGGAATTAATGCCCGGTAGGACCTGAAATAACAGTATACCGTTACGATATAACTAGTTAAAATCGAATCAGGGTGAGCAACACCATGTCATATGATAACAGAAGGAGAAAGCATAAGATATCATATATAATCTGGCTAGCAGAACCAATAAATATATATATATATATAATTTTTTTTTTTTATATACCTATGAATTGGATGAGTAGGATTCGCTGGCAGGTAGATAAGGTGAGCGGTCCGACCTGTAATAACAACATAACGTTGCCACAAATTAGGGGATATACATGAGGGGACTGCCTTATAGAGAATAAAAGGTTTCAGAATAGTATAGCCAAGATTCGTAACTGTTCCTGCAGTAAACTAGAAACATAGAAGGTTTAGGCGACTATAGATAAGACTGTACGATTGAACTACTAAGTTAAACTGCCCTGGGAACATATACAGAAGATTGGTCAATCATGACCTGTTAGCCCTAGCATCCCCATAGACCAACAGGTCTCAACAGCTACAGTTCTGTCCCAGGGGAAACCATCCTCATCATGGGGAGAAAATAAATGCCTTTAAGGCAGAACCCTTCATACATCAAATGCAACCAAATAACCCACCTAACCCAACCAAAGAGGGAATAGTTTAGCAAAACTATAACTGATGCCCCTGGATCCCTACCTGCTAGGAAAGCAGCATGTTATTAATGAGTGTGTCTCTGATTGCTGACGTCACTCGCTGCGACCCGGGAATGTGGAAGAGCTGAGACTCAGAGTCGCATGGATGGATGGCCACGCTTTATAGACAGACGTGAAGTGACACTCACTCTGAATGCCTGATGTGCGATGGAACTGCGGGGCGGGAGAGAGAGAGAGACAAACGTTCCTGACGAGGAAGGATTACAGTGTTGACTAACGAAAGGACTTGATGGGAAAGTCTCATGTACCGGAAGTGACGTGCCTCCCTTTTCTGTTTCCTGGACGTAGCTTCTGCTGTCGCCAGGAAACCTGGGGCTTATAAGGTCCCTATGCCCCTCACATAAATCCAGGCAAAGCCTTTTACTTATCTTCTCTTCTTTCTTCTCTTCTGTCTTAGTTTCTTCAATCTTCTGTCTTCTTTCTTTCTTCTGATCTTCCAGGGAGTAAATAAATGTAAAGTTTTAATGAATATGGACATTTCTTAAAAAATATAATATTTATATTTCATGCGGACACTAAGATGCCACCAATAATAACCCTTTGAGCACCGGAGGGCTACCCCTCCGGCACTCAAAGGGTTAACGGTAGCATCTTTGGGGCATTATGTTTTTAAAAATAAAAGCGCACTAATAGATATATTTTTTTACTACAGCAAGAAAGAAAAAAGAAGATCATAAAGAAAAGAAGAAGAAGCCTGCTGCAACCCAGCTGGACATCAGAATTACTGGTAAGTTTTTATTTGTCGGGACATGTGTGAACTGTTTCTGGATTAATCATATGAGTGCCAGTGTGGTATGCAATGCTGTATAATGCATTGCATACCCCACTGCCACTCATAGGGTTAATCTTTTTCTTTGTTTCAACCAGTTTTCCAACACATACCGGTGGTTTTCACAGCGTGTTTTGTATTCTGCACCTGCCTTCGCATGGCGCAGTATTGGTGCCATAATAAGTGCAGTCCTGAACATGTGGTGGAACCATTGCATGGAATAGGATAGCCTACTATTTTTAATTGATGTTCAATGGGTAAAAATTGAGGACGCTTTGAACATTTTTGCGTGTTTTTTGGTGTTGACAGCACAGTTTCTAGAATTGTAAACTGTGCTGTCAAAACCACTGCCGCTTGTTTTAAAAATACCGGGCTAATAGCATTAAGCCCCTTAATGCATAACATTTCGATCTATGAGTATGGTTTCATGCTTAGAAGAACTCATGCAAGAACTAAATAACATCAGTTAGGGCTTTATCGGCTTGTGAGACACATAAAAAAGATGAAGATTTAGTCACATTAGATGGACATTGGCTATGCTACAAAGGAACCAATGATGGATGATGTGGAGGAATCGGATTCTTTATTAACAAATGACTGACAGACTCACTTGTAAAAGTAAAAAGTATTTCTGAAAGAATTGCTTCCCGTTCTATCAAACTGAACTGTCACTATGTTCTTCAAATCATTCAAGTTTATGCTCCTACAAGTAGCCACAGTGATGATGAAGTTGAAGAATTTTGATGATTTATTGCATTTCTACAAACAGGACAATTACCACTGCAAATTTATAATGGGAGATTTCAGTGCAAGAATTGGTGAGATTTAAAATGGTGAAAAATTGATTGCAACACTTGGAACTGCAAAAAGATATAAACGAACCAACATCATGAATTTGTATATCATGAATTCATTCTATAGGAAAATGCCCCAGAGAAAATAGACATGGAAAAACCCTAATGGTAATACAAGTGAAATTGACTTCATACTTGAAAATAATAAAATGATATTCACTGACAGCTCAGTCTTAAATCGTTTTAACGTTGGACGTGACCATCGTCTAGTGAGACCAAAAATCTAAATTCACTGCAAGAAAGAAAAAAAGAAAATGGTCAAGTAAACAAACATGAAGATCAACACTAGCAAGCTACTGAAATCATAAGAATTTTAAGATATCACTGTTTAATCGCTTCAGTGTGCTGCAAGACACAGATATTTCCATGAAAAAGTTATTGAGACTATGCCCATGCCCTTGCACTTACTGAAAAACAAGAAAAAAAATAGCCCAAATATCAAAAGAAACAGTTGCCATAATGAAAAAGTGATGAGAAATGAACCAAAAACAGTAATAGTAGAAACATTGTAGAATATGTAGAAGTATGAAATACCAAAAAGAGGCACAGAAAAGAAGTTCAATGTTGAGCTCGTCAAAAGGACACTGGAAGAAAATCAAGGGCTGAAGAAAGCAAAACAAAAGATGGTCGCACATAGGAGCAGCATGTTTGCATTAAATCTTTAAGATGGTACAACAGTAAAAACTCAACAACAAATACTAAAATGAGTACAAGGATTTTATTCAAAAGTTTATAAGGATAAAGGACAAAATGAATGCAGTGCCAGAGGCTGAAGCTGTGTCAGAAGTTTTGGTAGAATAAATAAATGAAAAATAGCAAAGCAGCTGGACCTGATAAAGTTACTATTGAAATGTTAAAAGCTGGAGGTTTTTGAACAAAGTATCCTCCCAGTCCTTTTGTATGACTGTGAAACATGGACACTGAATGCCAAAGCTATACAAAAACTTAAGGTTACACAGAGTAGTATGGAGCGGCGAATTCTAAACATAACAAAAGAAGAGTTAAAAATACATGCATGGATTTGTCATCAAAGTTCTATGACATAACTGAAAAAGTAAAGCATCTGAAATGGAAATAGACAGGCCACATAGCAAGAAGACCTGACGGTAGATGAAATTGGCAAATTTGTTGGCACACAGTGGCAACAAAAGGCACAAGACCGGAGTTGTTGGAGACCTTCATCCTGCAGTGGATCATCACTGACTGAAAATGATGGTGATGATATATAATAATAATATCAAAGTATTTTACCAGGAAGGATATATTGAGATTGTCTCTCTTTTTCAAGTATGTCCTCAGGGTATAGATATTATTACCCAATTTAATGGTACTCATTTTATCTACCTCGGAAGGATGAAAGACTGAGTCAGCCCTGCTGGGTCTAGAACCTGTGACCTTTTGGTTCAAACAGATTCTACAGCTGATGCCTTAACCAACTTTCTCTCTGTCTTTTTGTATGAAGGAATCTCTACATTTAACTAAATCTCTCTAAGGAGTCTCATATTTCTGCAACTCATGTTTTCACTCCCCAAATTAATAAACTTCTATGATTCTTCACCTAATATGGTTTTTCCATACTGTAACTTGATGCTAAGGTTCTATAGGCTCTCCTTGATTGGTACCACATTTCTTACTAAGCCTTCAGACACTGTGACTTATAGAATTCAAACTTTGTATAAGGTACATACATTATTTAAAGGATAGGGAACCATGCTTTTACACTCCTCTTTTACATAGTTATAACTGAGTCTGGGACCTAGATTCCACTGCATGCCACTGAATAATGTTTATGAATAATATAGTAATAATGGAAGGTTAAATAAGAAGTTGATCTGCTAGGAAATATCCAACAGCCATTTGGAGTGAGGGAAGGGATTTTTAGACCACTTGAGGCTTAAATGGAAATTGCTTTAAAAATGTTTTATCCTTCCTCTGGCTCAACAGGAGTGATACGAATTATAGAGGGATATATGTGCCATCTGTAAGCAATGTTTTTATTTGTCTCTTCATATTTTTTTTTTATAATGGTGTATTTTTTTAAATTGGATTGGTTATATAATATCATGTCATATATATTTGATGGGTACGTCAAACATATTGATATGTACCTGTTTTATTATAGCTCTTTTGTTGATAGAAATAGGAGGGTGCAAGAAAGCTGAGTGTTTTGTTGATTTATACATATACTAGTTGTGATTTTTATTTATACACTTTATTGTTTTCTTCATTAATTCACAGTAGCCAAACAATTACTCTACTAAAACTAGGGTTAGAAATGTATTCTGTTTATACAATAGCCTTCAAAGTGGTAAGCCAAGAAACATTATTTGAAGGAAACTTAAATTTATAAACTTAACAACAGCAGCTATATTCACACAAATTATTAAAAAAGAAATAAGAACCCCCTAGAACTGTATAAAAATAATTCACCCTCCCCGCTAACATGCACTCATATTTTCCAGGATAAGTGGTTCTTGAGTATTCCTTTATATCTGCAACTTGTCTGTCTCCACATAGGGTTTAATGTGTGAACATAAATTGCCAAACTCGTGCCTGCACAGAATTGCTGTCTAGAGGGGGTAATGGTATTGGTGGAGGGATTTGAGACTGAATAGGAACACTTTGGATGGGTGTGGAGGTTGAGAGTGTAAAAGCCACTGTTGGTGTGACGGGATTGCGGCTGGCTGAAACCCCCCATCTCTACACCCAGTTAGGTTACTCTTAGATCTTCACTACGTAGGACTTTGTTAGTCCAAATATTCAGTGAGTGAGGGTCATGTTTTTAATATACAGTTCCCAAAGGACATGAACTTGGAATTCAGTTTTCCACTGATGTAGGAGCTGGAGTTTTTTTGCAGGATATATGCAAAATATCTGCCATTCTCATGGCATCTATGATGTTGGAGTCATTGTCTGAAAACACAAAGCCAGCTTTCAAGCAGTAGGGTACAGGATATTCATCTATACCTTGATGCGGTTTCATTAAGACATCTACAGCTTTGTGCCACAACAATTGTGTGGGTTACTGTGCAGCTGGACTTTGCTACTCCTAACAGAGGTGGTTGTGGTGAGCTGCTACTGTTGATGTTGCATGCTGCTTCTGCCTGCTGATGGGCAGGATACCCAGTGAGCATTCACAGTCATATTGTCTGTGCTCTGCCCACTTGTCCACATGTCTTTGGTCAGGTGAACTTTCATGTCATAAGATGATTCCAGCCCTTTGCCCCACACTAACTACTAGATGGTGTTTCCCCTTAATAAGACGTAGTACTTCAGGTGAGATGTTAAAGAGTAGCTACCTAGATGGGATCCTGTTTCCTCCCGTCAATGTATTTTTTTACACAAACAACAGATAGCAACATTTTTGGATTTTGGATCATAAGTTAAGTATCTCTAAACTGGGGATTACATAGAGTGAGAGACTGCTTCTACAAATAGATGAGCTGCTGAACCTGCTGCCAGTGTGTCTTGTAACACTCAGGAGGGGGGGGGGGAGATGATGACAAATTTGACAGCAGGGGACCGTAAGTCACACTTGCCATCCCCAAGCAGTCCTGCCAGTGATAGTACTACTAAGAAGGTCCAGCAGATTGTTAGTGTTAGGAGTGAGGGAAGGGGTAATCATATTACTAGTTACTGTGAGGCGGAAACCTCAGTGGCTGAACTTGATGTGGTTGGTGTTAGTAGTAGTAGTTAAGAGTAATGGTGAAGCAGCCGGTTGGACTAGTGTTAGGGGAGTGGACGGGGAAGCAATTGAGAGCATCCAGAGTTAGCAGTCAAGGGTGCCCATACCATTCCTCTTGCCCTGGGAGTCCCCTTCACCCCACAGCATTGTCCATGTGCAACATGATCCTGAAGAAGCCAGAACTGGTGGTGGATAGCAGGTGCAGCAATAATACCACAAACTTCAGGAACACAGAGCAGCTACCTGTGCCTGCTGCTAGTGCTACCAGTCTGCCTGCTTCACTTCACCATAAAATGGCAAGTGTGACATTAGGGGACCCTCTGTCACATTTCTCATCACCTCCTCCAACCAGCATTGAGCTGTCTGTAGTAGAGCAGCAGCAGCAGCAGCAAAGACTAGTGGTGGTGGTGGTGATTATGATGGTGGAGAAGCTGGGGTGGAAGGGACATTAATGGCCTTTTTAGCCCAAACTGAGAAGGAATGGGAGACAGGGATGAGGATGGACATCACCAACACTACCACCAGCAGTGAGCATTTGTAATTTGCAGAGTTTGCAACTGCTCTAATTCCTGCTGCTGCTGAGTTGCAAGGGCAGCAGAATGCTGAGGAGCAGGTTAGTATGCCACATACCATCGTGGACACAGTGGGAATGGGGTCAATAAGTGATGCAGGACTAGGACAGGCTCCTCTTGCCAGCAGCAGCAGTTCTCCTCGTCCTAGTTGCAGTGCTGATTCTGAGGCAGTTGCAGCACCATTATCCTTTGCCCCAGCCAGTGAAGGGGAATGTGGAGGACAATAAGAAAGAGGCCATTCTTCTCCACCTGTTCCCTATCCCCATGAAGTCATGTGTGGGGGACTATTTTTATCTTGGGGCAGGCACAGTGCAGTCATTACCAACTGTACTGTGCACAATTTGTGCAAGTCAGTGAGGAGGGGAAAGGAGGGAACACACCTTGGCACAGCCACCCTGACAACACGCATGAAACACAGACACCATGACATTTATGTCAAACATGTTAAAGCCAAACACCCACCCGCAAAACAACTAGCTCACCATCACCTTCTTCCTCTAGGGTAACTACATCTTCTACAAATCAACCTCATTCATCATTAACTCCACTGCCAAATGATAGCCACTCTGTAGATGTTAGGATGTGGCAGTTCATGTCCACCAATTGCACACTGTGTAGTGCACTGACCACACATGGCAGTGTGGTGGAGCCGAATCTCAAGTAGGGCATCAAGCAGCATCTGAGGAGATTCCATCCCGCAGAATACGCTAAGCTGGTGGCAGGGAGCGTGCATCGTTACTATTAAAATGTCAGCAAGTTATCATGTGTCTGTCACGGTTTGTTTTGACTCACAGACACTGAGTTAAGATAAAAACACAACTTTATTGAAAAGTTTAATAAGAACCTTCACAGGTCCTGAACATACACATATGTTACAGACACACGACAGATTCAAGTAGCATAGATACAATGATATAATAGATATATAGGCTCTACCGGCCTTGCCAAAATACCGGGTAAGGCAGCCTGGAGACTGGCACAACAAGATGAAGGAGGCTCTACTGGCCTTACCAAAGTACCAGGCAAGGCAGCCTAGAAGAAGCACAAGAGGACTGAAGAGGCTCTACTGGCCTTGCCAATATACCGGGTAAGGCAGCCTGGAAACTGGCACAACGAGATGAAGGAGGCTCTACCGGCCTTACCAACATACCGGGCAAGGCAGCCTAGAAATAGCACTGAGGATAGAGGATGCTTTACCGGCCCTACCAATATACCGGGTAAGGCAGCCTATGACACAAGTTACACCGAGTATTGAAAGCCCCACCGGTGCAATAACGGATGTAGCATCAGCAACCGGTGATAGAGTGGAGAGAACCAGTACCTCGTACTGGACAACAAGGAAGCCCTACCGGTGCTAACGGAGGCAACAAGTAACCGGTGTTGAGTGGAGCAAACCAGTACCACGTACTGGACCAACACGGAGGCCCTACCGGTGCTATAATGGTTGTAAAACAAGCAACCGGTGTGGAGTGGAGCAAACCAGTGTCGCGTACTGGACAACATGGAGGCCCTACCGGTGCTATAATGGAGGCAGCAAGCAACCGGTGTAAAGAGTGGAGCAAACCAGTACCGCGTACTGAACAACACAGAGGCCCTACCGGTGCTATACGGAGGCAGCAAGCAACTGGTGTAAAGAGTGGAGCAAACCAGTACCGTGTACTGGACAACACGGAGGCCCTACCAGTGCTGTAACGGAGGCAGCAAGCAACCGGTTAAAGAGTGGAGCAAACCAGTACCGCGTACTGGACAACACGGAGGCCCTACCAGTGCTATTACAGAGGCAGCAAGCAACCGGTTAAAGAGTGGCGCAAACCAGTACCGCGTACTGGACAACACGGAGGCCCTACCGGTGCTATTACGAAGGCAGCAAGCAACCGGTTAAAGAGTGGAGCAAACCAGTACCGCGTACAGGACAACATGGAGGCTCTACCGGTGCTATTACGGAGGCAGCAAGCAACCGGTTAAAGAGTGGAGCAAACCAGTACCGCATACTGGACAACACGGAGGCCCTACCGGTGCTATTACAGAGGCAGCAAGCAACCGGTTAAAGAGTGGAGCAAACTAGTACCGCGTACTGGACAACACGGAGACCTGACGCCTGGAATCAGCGGTACCACCATAGGAGGAACCCAGCGGTCAGAATGTCGCCGAGGCCACTGGAGTCTTGCAGAATGCATCCAAATCAGGATCCAGGAACAGGAGCGACAGCCAAGCCGGAACAGGATGACGGATCAGTCACAACAGCCAAACTGGGTCAGGAATGGAAGCAGGAACGTCAGCCAAACTGGATCAGGAACGGAGGCAGGAACGTCAGCAACCAGATCAGGAACGGAAGCAGGAACGTCAGCCAAACCGGATCAGTACACAGGAACAACTCTGGAGTGTATACTGGTTCTCTGGGTAGGTACACCGATGCTGGAACAGTAGAGAATTCAGGCAGGCCCCAGTTGACACAGGAATCCATATGCAGGTGTTCACTGACATAGAGACACCACGAAAGGCCAGTGAAAGGGTGCAGGAACCCAGTCTATATAGGCAAAACTGGGCGGACTAATCACAGGCAGCCAATGGAGCGCCCCCACAGCTAACTGACAGAAAAAGCCAGCAATCACAGGCACCGTGATAGTGTCCTTAGAGGGGTTTGGACAAGGGGTATAGAGAAAGCAGCAGTACTTGGTTTCTGGTGTCTTAGTGTTTGGAGTTGTGCCCCCAGGTGTTATTTACCACAAACTGTAGTTGATGAGAGGCACAGTTCCTGCTCTGAAGGGAAAAATTTCTATTCTAGTAACAACACACCCATGATTTTAGAGGAGGGGTAAATGGATAAGAATTACTGGCCAACTTCTTCTTTTCTCCACATATACCGGGGCTACTTATGGTGCTGCTACTTCCTCAAGCACATCACTGGAGCTAGTCGTGGCAAGTGGCAGTCATCCATCACCCACATGACTGCTGTTGTTTATCCCATTCCCTTTGAGCTGCCTAATCATTCTGGTGCTTAAACAACTCAGCAGAAGCAAGAACAGTAGTTGCAAATTCAACATCTACATCAGGGCATTTGACAAAGGCCAGTGGCCAATGGCCATAATGACATGACCTGCTGGCACGAGGCCAGTAGGGCATTTTTTTTCCTCAGGGCTTGTGCTTAAAAAAAAAAAAATACAAAAAAGAAAAAAAAGTAACAATTTTTGAGGGTTTTTTCTAACAAGCCAAAGTCCTACAAACCAATGTTTCCTTAAGGCCTGTGCCTCTAATAAGTCTAAGTCCTACAAATCAATGTGTCCTCAGGTCTTGGGCCTCTAACAACAAATCTTACAAATCATCCTCTACAAATATTCTGTACTGTCAAGTATCAGTCTACCACTTTGGCATCGTACATCAGGGGGTACCAGTCTCTATCACATTACATACAAATGTATTATTTTTTTTTTATTAACTGTCCCCCCAATACCAGTCAAGAAACCCCCCAAAACAAATTTCCTGTTCAACTGATTCCTTCCCCAGACTCACCCACCAACACAGGCACCCTCATCAGACCCCTTTTATACCATGTCTTATGGTTTTTTTTAATTGTATTTAGTATTTATTTTTTATTAAAGTATACTTAAATCAATAGTAATGTTTCACAAAAACAGCAGCTCCAATTATTCTTCATAGCAATTGAGACATAGTATTATATCAATACTGTGAGAGTTGTAGTTCAAGAGTAATTGAACAATAAAGTTTCCCCCTCCCGTCCCTTTTACCTAGTGTAAGCTCCCACTCCTCAGATGTGGAATCCAGTCCATAGACCAGACAGTTCACATCAAGGGTCAATATTCTACTATGAGAACAATGAAAACCCTGCCCCCCCTTGACAAGTTTTCCAGCTTTTTACCTTACCTTAATTGAAGATTGACCCTGTCTGAAATCTAGCTGGACACTCCCTACTGCTCTGAGCTGAGCAGTGTTATATCAGTAAAAGGGGCAGGAGGAGGATACTTTATCATTCAATTACTCTTGAACTACAACTCTGACAGAACTGAAATAACACTCTCCAAGGCCCAAATGCTACGATGATTAATTAGAGCTGCTTTTATTATGAAACTTCACTATCCCTTTAACTGCCCCCAATCCCAGTAAACAAACCACCTCAAAAAACATTCCCTGTTCAACTGATTCTTTCCCCACACCCCACCAACACAGGCACCATCATGCCCCTTTTATACTTTGCCTTTGAGAAATAAACTAATATTTCTTATGTGTTGTGTGTAAATTCAATGTTCCCATTGATTATAACTGAAACTGAACTAGGTGAAAAAAGCAGAAAAACTGCACTTTTCACGGGATTATTCGCCAAGCAGGAAGTGCCATTATTCGCCAATTTCAGTTTGAGACTAAAATTTTTACCCATCCCTAGATATAAATTATTTGCTTACTTTTTTCATTATGTGTTCTACTAGTTTTGTTTTGTTTTTGGCTCTACCTTTCACTCTCCACAATGCAACCTTTCACTCTGTAAGCTTATCTTTATATTCTTTCACAGAATCTGATTCTGAAAAGAGATGCAGCTGCTCACTTCCCAGAATATCACACATTGGCACAAATTCAGAAATGTTATGTTTAAATGGGGGATCCAGCAAAGTAGCAAGAATGTATTTCTCCTTGCTTTTAATGGACATTATGAGAAGATTCTACTCAAAGCATGCTAACGTGTCATTCACTAAGTGGTTTATGTCTGTGCTTTTATTATTTTAAGATTCATCAGCCATGCTCTGGATTAAAATATATAAATGGAAGTTTCTCACAAATTCCTGCCCCAAGATGACTAACTAGCAAGTTGGCCTCCTCAAAGGTTTCAGTAGCTCATGTGGGTCGCACATTAGTTGCTATTTCCCAGGTGACAATGTATGGAATATAATGCATTGGGAGCATTGTAAGGAGCAGCAAAAATGGGCACAGATTTTGTGGATAACATTCAGCATCTCTCTAACTGGTTCAGATTTTGACATGTGAAAATCAGGAAACATTATCAGCAGACACAAAACCAGCTTTCAAGGAGTGAGGTACAAACTATTCCTCTATCACCTGCTCTATTTTCTTTAATACATCTGTGGCTTTGTGGGATTGTATCTTAAAATTCTGCGTGCACAAAACTGGCCATGCCAATGATATGGTCTACCCTGTTACTATCAGTTTATAATACAACTAAAACCAGAGGCAATATTACTGGCTGGGACTTGATTCCACATGTTGCTGCTCAATGGTAGGAGGGAAACTCAGTGAGTAGTCATATAGTCTGTACTCTGGTCCCCTGTCCACATATCTATTAAAGGGCCTCACACTGCCCATCCCCTCCATATCATTTTATAACTTACAAACATGCATGCATATTTTTCCTGCTTGTTAAAAAAGTAAACTTTACAAACTATGGCCAATTTGCTGTTGATCATAAATAATAAATGACAAACTTAGACAGTCTCCCAAATGTATGTACTGTTTATTTTTTATTTTTGTGTTATTATTTTTTAACTAAAAAACACTTATCACATTGAAGAGTTTCCAGAACTGAATTTACAGTTTTGAACAGAACAGTGAAAATATAATTAGAGCTGCATGTATTAAAGATAAACTCAAACTGTATTTCCAATACACATATTTACAAAGTTAATGTCAATATCTCTGAGACATAAGGTATAACTTTTCTTCAAGTGAGGAGATTGCATTGCCACTAGTAATTTTGAAAGACAGAATTTTGCCGTCTTCCAAACTACACTGTAAAAGTCAAGTATGAATGGCAAATTATAAAGATTGCTCACATCTCCTCTCAGTTTACAGTCTAGACTTGAGTTTCTAATGAACAGGTTGTAATTATTTAATCAAAATAACCACATTTACATTTTAATTCTGAGACGTACAAGAAAGTTTTATGTAAAAGCAATGGACATTTAACACATCAAGTGACATATTAGTGTCTACTGCATTGCTTTAAACAAAGCTATTACACTCAGAATTAACCCCATAGGATACAAGGGTGGTATTCAGTGAATTTTGGTAGAGCAATTCATTGGCGGCATCTATTGCATCCAAGGTGATAAAATATGCAAAGTGTAACCTTCATTAAAAAAAATTACATTTTAGATTAAAAGTAACAAATTTGGCATTTTAAATCTGTGCCATAGGCTAAGCATTATAATATACTAAAACATCATACTCCTGTACCTCTAAATCTAATAATGATGATTCATTAAACTAGATAATTGTTACTGTATTATTCAAAACTAGTGTAAAAGTCCATGTACAAGGGCCAAAGTGCATAAAACCGCAGAACTACACCTCCCAGCATTCTGCACATTCGGGCAGGGTCTACTGCGCATGACTGCATCAGGCAAACATCTGCATTCAACTGCATTGGCCTGATTTTGGGCAGTCTCTACTACGCATGACTGCATCAAACAAACATACATCTGGTCTTTTATATTATAGGATATGTATAGATATGTGTATAAAAGTACACTGCTAGGTGCGCTTGTTACCAGGGTGTAAATAGAACATGTTGGATGCTTAAATGGTTTAAATGCATCTTAATTTATTTAACTATTTAAGGCCTGGAATACATTGCAGTTGATACATGCATTCACTGGTTTTATCTCATAGATTCAGAGGGAAACGTTGTAACTAAAATACTTGATAATGTTATCTATCTGTCTGTCTGTCTATTTTTTTTTGCATTATATCTGCAGTATCCTATTGAGTGATCTCTATTTAAGTGTGCCTCTAGGTCACACCTATTTCCAACAAACAATGGGCTTCAATAGTCCTGAATGGATGACAAGGGACGCAAGTATTTATATATTTTATTAAAGACATCTTCGAGATACAGCACAGAATCAAGACAATGCATGAAATAAAACAAAGAGGGCAGTGCAGTGCCTTAAGAGGTATGCATAGTAGATGAGAAAAACATAGAGGGCAAAATGAAATACAGATCAATATTCCCAAAGCTGGGGAATACCCCAACTTTACCCATCTAGGGAGAGAAGTCTGTCCCAAAGTTAGATGTTCCAGATCCCCAGATCGCATGGAACCTGTGAAGGGTCCCTCTGTGAGGATATACCAAACATTAGTGTGGAAGATTCTGAGCCACCAGATGTATCCAATGATCTTGTGAGGGAGTAGTGGCAGACATCCACACCATGTTAACTATCTTACACTCTATAACCAAAGTCTGTCTCAGAAGAGGTTTAACAGAGTGGGTGTCCAAATCGTTAGGGAAACTTGACAGGATACCCAGCTTCAGGGTAGGGGGATTGGAATGGCCAGGACCTCTGACAGGGAGGAGAAGACCTGATCCCAAAACCAGAACCACAGGACAGTCCTACACAAGGTGCAGAAAAGTACCAGTGACATGAGAGCATCTTCCACATAAGGTGCCATCTCGAGTGCCCATCTTATATATTCTGACTGAGTTAAAGTATGAAGAAGTTTCAGTTGAATGAAATGTAAAGATGTTCCATGTTGGCTAGTCTTGGCAATAGACCACTCCCACTCCTCCAGCATCCCCAGGTCCCCTTCCCACCTCTGCCTCAGAAGAAGTTCCCCGTGCGGTGTACAAGCATCAAGCCAATGGTAACTAAAGCCTTTTAGTCAACGTAGTAAGTGGAATGCAGCACATGGCTCAGATGAAGATACAAATAGAAAAGATGATGTGGGTAGGGGTGGCCGAAAGTTGCCGCCATGTTCCCATGAGAAATCCTGCAAAAACCATGTTAGTGTCTTCTTTTTCGCAGGAAAATCTGTTTTTAAACCAATTAATAAAATCTTCACTTTTTTCTCCCATTGGACAAAATTTTTCTCCAATTTTTCAATGGCTAGAAAGTTTCCACCCATTGATTTACATGGTTTTTACCTTTTTCCTATGAAAACGTGATGTATTTGCAGAAGTGAAACACAATAGAAGCAGCTACATAGGAAGGTAGGCTCATAGTGACTGCTATCACTATGAGAAAGTTTAAAACTAATAAAAGGAGGAACTGGAAGGACCCTTAGGTGTCCACTGAGTCTGAGGAAGAGGAGGAAGTGAGCACTACTGAACCAAAGCTGTCCAGTGTCCCTAAATCAACCCTAGGGATCTTTGGGAATTTAATGGGAAGGGAGGAAGAGAAGGGAAGTACTAGTGAGAGCAGGACAGGTCAGCTGCCTGTACCTGCTGCAAAAACGTGCTGCCCCTGCTGCCACCATTTCTTACCTGCTGCCACAACCACCACCACCACCACCACCACTAGCAATGATCTTTTGGAATTTGCAATTGCTCTAATTGCTGCTGAGATGCAAGGGCAGCAGGATGCTGATGAGCAAGCTAGTTTGCCACAGACCACCGTGGGCACAGTGGGAATGGGGTCAACAAGTGATGTGGGACTAGGACAGGTTCCAATTGCCAGCACCAGCAATACTGCAGGTCCTAGTTGCAATGCTGATTATGAGGCAGTAGCAGCAACAGCAGCAACATCTGCTGCTACAGACATTGAAGGGGAATGTGAAAGACAAGAAGAAAGTGGCCATTCTTCTCCACCTGTTCCCTATCCCTACCCCCATGAAGTCATGGGTGTGGGACTATTTTTCTCTTGGGGCAGGCAGAGTGCAGTCATCAACAACGGCACTGTGCACAATTTGTGACAAGTCAGTGAGAAGAGGAAAGGAGGGAACACATGTTGGCACAAGCACCTTGATAGCACACATGCAACACAAAGACCATGACATGTATGTCAAACATGTTAAAGCCAAAAACCCACCATAGAAATCAAGCACCGCTGTCGCTGTAACCCCTGACTCTCCAGAAAGGCAACAAGAGGCAAGGCAGAGATCAAAGAGGAGGAAGAATAGAGAAACCCAGGCATAAACTGGAAGTTCCATGATGAGTAAAACAAATAGCTCACCATCACTATCACCTTCTTCCTCTTGGGTAACTACAACTTCTGCTAATCCACCTCGTTCATCGATACCTCCCCCACCAAATGATAGCCACTATGTTGATGTTAGGATGTGGCAGTTCGTCTCTACTCATTGCAAAATGTGTGGTGCACAGGCCACAAATGGCTGTTTGGTGGAGGAGAATCGCAACCAGGGCATCAAGCGGCGTCTAAGGATTCTGGGTTCTGGTTTCATGATGTTTGGATACAGTTGTGCCACCAGATGTTATTTACCACACACACACACACACACACCCTGTGCACATTGCATTTGTTGATGACAGGGACAGTTCCTGCTCTCAAGGGAAACATTTCTATTCTAATAACAACACACCCATGATTTTGGAGGAGGGGCAGGTGGCGAAGAATTATTGGCCAACATCTTCATTCTCCACATATACTGGGGGCTACGTATTGTGCTGCTACTGCCTCAGGCGCATCACTGATAGTCGTGGCAAGTGGAACTTTCATCATCCATCACCCATGTTACTGCTATTGTTTAATACATTCCCATTCAGCTGCCTAATTATCCTGTTGCTTAAACAATTCATCAGCAGCAGTAAGAACAGCAGTTGCAAATTCCGCAATAATGGACTCAGGAGGGCACTAGGCCAGTAGGGAATTTTTTTTTCTAAGGAGTTGTTCTTTAAAAAAAATAAAAATAAAAAAAAGATATGGTCCTTCAAAAAATAAACAAAGTCCTACAAATAACTGTTTCCTTAGGACTTGTGCCAAACAAGCTTAAGTCCTACAAATCAATGTTTCCTCAGGGCTTGGGCCTCTAACAACAAATCTATGAAATCATACTCTACAAAATACTCTATCAAGTCAAGTATCAGTCTACCCTAGTGGCAGCTTATGTCAGGGAGTTCCTGTCTCTATCACTTTACATAAAAATGTCTTATTTTATTGATTTTTTTTAATTAACTGTCACCCCAATACCAGCAAAGAACCACCCCAAAACAAAATCCCTGTTCAACTGATTCATTCCCCAGACTCCACCCACCAACACAGGCACCCTCTTCAGACCCCTTTTAAACCATGTCTTACGGAGTTTTTTTAATTTTATTTAGGATTTATTTTTTATTTACTGCCCCCAATCCCAGTAAACAACCCCCCCAAAAAACATTCCCTGCTCAACTGATTCTTTCTGCACATCCCACCAACACAGGCACCCCTGTGCCTCTTTCATACTATGCCTTTGGGAAATCAAATAATATTTGCTATGTGTCGTGTGTAAATTAAATGTTCCCATTGATTTCAATGAGCCTGTGAAAAAAGCGGAAAATCGTCACATTTCGCGGGAAATTATTCGCAAAGTGGGAAGTGCCATTATTCACCGATTTCAGATACCAAACTTCCTGTGAAGCTGCTCAAAAGGTTTCAGACTACCTCCAACATATGTTCTAGCGTCGTCATTCTGTATCTGGTCAAGATGGGCCCAAAGTCCAGACCGTACAGGTGTATCAGGTTACATCATTCAATAATGAGGTAGATGGGTCCCAACTCCTCCACATTACCACCGCCTGGATCGACCCCCATGCCTTCAACACCACATCCGCCATGGCTGTAACAGCGAATTGACCATAGTACTCATAATAAACATCTGGGGCAAACAACGATTCTTGCAACAGATGGACTACTCCAACTAGAACTGGGCGTCAAGGCTAGACCAGGCTAAGGCATACTGCCCCTGAGCTGCCAAATAGTATCTATAAAAGTCAGGCAATGCAATACCTTCCGCAGAATTAGGTTTACGCAGAGTCGACAAATTGAATCTGGATCCCCCACCCACCCACCAAAGAAACCGTAAAGTTATCAAATCTAATTCTCGACAAAACCTTCTTGGAATGTGGATAGGCAAATTCTGAAAAACATACAAAATATGGTAAAAATAGCATTTTTATAAGGTTAGCCTGGCCTATAACATTAAGCGGTAAGAACTGCCATGCATTGGTCTTATCACAAAAAAAACGATTTATTAATGGAACAAAATTATCCCTCATAATTATCCCTCATAAACACGGAAGGGGAGACAAAGACCAAAATACCAAGGTATTCGAATGTGTCTGAGATTAACATGTTACTGGAGGACAGATGATCAACATCTGACATCTAATCCAAGAGAAACAGGGAAGATTTCGACCAGTTAATGGAGAGCCCTGAGTAAAGCCCAAAAATGTCTACACACTCCAATAAGGCTGCCAAGGATGATCGTATATCGCCCAAGAACAGGAGCATGTAGTCTGCGTCAAGAGCAAGCTTCTCAATCCAACCTCCCAAATAAAGACCAGTGATATTGGGATCCTCCCTAATGCTGACTGCCAAGGGATCTATCACCAAAGTGAAAATAATGAGCAACTCTGCCTGGTACCCCTGCTCAAAATCCATGGAAAAGATACTCCCCATATGGACCGAACCCACTGGCCACGCATAGATAGTGCAAATCCAGAGAATAAAGGTCAGCCTGTAATGGTTTTAGGACACTCAGACCAGTATGTGAAATAAAAACACAATTTATTTAGAGTAAAATAATGCAAATGTTGCCCTCTAGTGGCGGTAAATAACACACAAACAGTGTAGATTGATAGGTTACAAATGTAAATGTACAATAATATTACATGTACAAATAATAAGCAATAGAATGGGATATAACCCCAAAGGGTTAAGAACTTGATAACAGTCAGTGTCAGATGTGGATGTTTGGCACGCCCTGGGTGTTATAAGGCTGCGCTGGTAGACAAAATTCACCATGTACTGGAGACAGGACTGCCTCGCCAAAGTGTTCGGGTAATAAGCAGAATAGGAATCCAACTAGCCCCCTCGGGTGTACCTACTGGATCTGCTTCTGCTAGTGCAAGTGAGAATAGCATCCACAGGCGTAACAGGAACCGGCCTGCAATGCAAAAGCTGCTAAGCCTCCTACACTGCAGATACACTGCACTGAACGTGGGTAACACCAGGCAAGGCAGTTACACGGAAACTGGCAACAGCAGATGATAATGTCGCGGCGGCGACAACTGGAACGCGGGTCACTGGAACAAGCTGGAAGTTGATCTTCGGAGCAGGAAGTCAGCCAGGCCGGGTTGGAGCACGTAGGAGGTAGTCATACAAGCCGGGTCATACACAAACAGGAACGTCAGCCAAGCCGGGTCAGGATTAAAGGGTGGTATGCAGTCGGGCCGGATCATACACAAACAGGAACACTGGAGAATAGTCAGGACAAGCCGATTCGGTACACAGAAATCCAGAACACAGGAACACAGCAACAGTACTACTGGCTCAGAAACACCACGAAAGGGCATCTGACAGGTGTCTGGGCCAGGCATAAGAAGGTCACCAGGGGCGGGCCAAACTGGCTCAGCAAATCAGAGCGAACCACAGGAAACAGTGACAAGAATCACAGGCACTGTGATAGTACCCCCCTCTCAAAGACCCCCTCTCCCTGCCGGAGGTCTGGGTTTCAAAGGATATTTAGAGTGAAAGCTGCATACCACTCTAGGCGCATGGAGGTCCCCTTGATTAACCCAAGAAAGTTCCTCAGGACCATAGCCCTTCCAATGGACCAAATATTGCAGCTTTCCTCTAAATCTCCTAGAATCAATAATACTCTGGACCTCATACTCTTCTTGGCCCTGGACGTCCACCAGCCCAGGAATCACTGGCGTAGTAGTATAACGATTACACACCAAGGGTTTCAGAAGCAACACATGGAACACATTGTGAATGTGCATTGAGGGTGGAAGTTCCAGTGCATAAGACACCGGATTAATCTTGCGGATAATCTTAAAGGGACCAATGAACCTGGGAGCCAGTTTGTTGGAGGGCACTTGTAAATAGAGGTTTCTGGATGACAGCCATACCCTGTCCCCAACTTGAAATTAGACCGCTGGGAGACATCTGCGATTAGCGTGCCGCTGATGACGCCTAAATGACTGATTGAGGGACCTCTGAACCTGTGCCCAAGTGGAACGAAGTTGCGCCAAATGCTCGTCCAGAGCAGGAATCTGCTGCGCCTGAAATGAGTCCGGGAGCAGACAAGGCTGGAACCCATAGTTAACGAGAAATGGAGAGCTCCCGGACGATGAATTAACCGCACAGTTTCTGGCAAACTCTGTCCATTGCAACAGGTCAGCCCAATTATCATGATGATCAGTGACAAAGCAACGCAGGAACTGCTCCAGTCCCTGATTGGCACACTCAGCTGCCCCATTAGTCTGGGGATGGTAGGCGGAGGAAAAGGACAATTGGATGCCCATCTGGCCACAAAATGCCCTCCAAAACCTAGAAACGAACTGGCTTCCACGATCGGAGACAATCACTCTGGGTACTCCGTGCAGGCGGAACACCTCTCTGGCAAAGACTACAGCCAATTCCTGGGCCGATGGAAGGCCAGTCAGAGGCACAAAATGTGCCATCTTAGAGAATCTATCGACCACCATAAGAATGAACGTATAACCCCTAGAGGCTGGTCATTCTCCCAAGAAGTCGATGGATATATGAGACCAAGGACGGTCTCCGTTGGGCACTGGTTGAAGTAAGCCCACGGGGAGATGCCTAGGGGTCTTGGCACGGGCACAGGTGGTACAAGCTGCTGTAAAAGCGGCGCAATCGGCTCTCAGTGTGGGCCACCAAAATAATTGCGAAAGGGACCATACGAGTTGGTCCCTACCAATATGGACAGCCGCTTTAGAAGCATGATAAGTTTCCAACAGACGGACACGGAAAGGCTCATCCACGAAACACTTCCCCACTGGGGTCTCAGGAGGTGCCCTTGATTGTGATGCCAATATCTCCTCCCCCAGAGGCGAGGTTATGGTGGTACGAATAGTGGCCAGAATGCGGTCTGGCTGAATGATAGGTACAGGTTCTTCCTCCCTCTCAGTGTCAGAAGCGAACTGACGTGACAACGCAACAGCCTTAATATTCTTAGAGCCAGGAAGATAAGACACTAGAAAATTGAATCGAGACAAAAAAAGCGCCCACCTAGCTTGTCGAGAGGACAGTCTTTTGGCTTTGGAGAGATAGGTTAAATTCTTATGGTCAGTAAGGATTAGTACTGGAGTCTGAGTACCTTCCAAAAGGTGGCACCACTCTTTCAATGCTAGGATAATGGCCAACAGTTCCCTGTCGCCAATCTCGTAATGGCTCTGAGCACTAGACAATTTCTTAGAAAAAAAGCCGCAAGGCCTCAAGGCGCCACCTCCCACAGGACGTTGGGAGAGTACTGCCCCAACCCCAACTTCCGAAGCGTCAACCTCCAATGTAAATGGCAGGGAGGGATTAGGGTGGGACAGTACTGGAGCAGATGCAAAGGCAGATTTCAGGGTAACAAATGTGTCTTCAGCTGCCTCAGACCACTGAGAGGGAGAAGCGCCCTTATGTGTCAAATCTGATAATGGTTTTACAATCGTTGAAAAGTTCTGGATGAACTTCCTATAATAGTTAGCAAAACCTAAGAATCGTTGAATGGCCTTTAACCCCTTAGGACGAGGCCATTGCAGGACTGCTGCCAACTTTTCCTGATCCATGGCAATGCCATTTTTGGAGATTATGAACCCCAGGAATGGTACTTGAGATGTATGGAATTCGCACTTTTCTAGTTTACAGAATAACCTGTGCTTACGAAGTCGGAGCAAGACTTCTGAGACATCCTTAATGTGTTGGGAGAGGTTGGCAGAGTGAATTAATATATCATCTAGATATACTACCACACAGGACTGGAGCAGGTCTCGTAAAATATCATTAATAAATTCCTGAAACACTGCAGGTGCATTGCATAAGCCGAATGGCATCACCAGATATTCATAATGCCCTGTTCTGGTATTAAACGCCATTTTCCACTCGTCACCTTCTTTAATTCTGACCAGATTATAGGCGGCTCGCAAGTCAAGTTTAGTAAAGATCGAAGAGCCCTTTAATCTGTCAAATAATTCTGTAATAAGTGGAATAGGATAGGCGTTCTTAGGCATTAGCTTATTCAGCCCTCGGTAGTCAATGCATGGCCTGAGTTCACCACTTTTCTTTTTCACAAAGAAAAATCCGGCACCAGCCGGGGACGTAGATTTACGAATGATTCCCCTCTCAAGGGCATCCGCAATATAATCCTCCATAGCCTTATTCTCCTCACATGACAGTGGGTAAGTGCGTCCCCTGGGGGGCACCGCACCTGGAGGCAAATCAATGGCGCAATCATATGGCCTATGC
This sequence comes from Rhinophrynus dorsalis, assembly GCA_037306005.1. Lineage (NCBI taxonomy): Eukaryota > Metazoa > Chordata > Amphibia > Anura > Rhinophrynidae > Rhinophrynus > Rhinophrynus dorsalis. Next base: position 136,460,198 of record CM074718.1, read on the forward strand.
TTAAGTAATGCGCTGGCCTCTCCTTTGCTAAATACGTCACTGAATTGCCCATATTTTGTTGGCACAGCCGGAGAGGTACACATAATCTTGACAGGTAAAGAGAGACAATTCTTGTTACAGTACTCAGACCAGGAGTTAACCTCACATCTCTGCCAGTCAAATTGAGGATTATGTACCTGTAACCATGGGAACCCCAAAATAACTGAATGGTGCGGGGAACGAATGATCTGAAATCGTATCTGCTCCCTGTGACAAGCCCCCACAGTCATTGTCACTGGAATTGTCTCAAACGTAATGAATGCAGGCTCCAGGGGTCAGCCATCAATGGCCTCTATTGCCACAGGAGAATCCTTTTTACATAAAGGAATGCCGTGCAAGTCGGCAAAGGACTGGTCCATGATGTAGCCGGCTGCCCCGGAGTCCACCAATGCCAGGACCTCGATTACCTTGTCCGCCCAAGCAAATACCACCTGGATGGTGGGTTTAGTGGTGCTAGAATCTAGGGTCTGTTCTACACCACCTAGGGCCTGTCCCCCAAGGTACCCTAGGTGCGTTCGTTTCCCAGCCTTACTGGACAATTGCGTAATAGATGCCCAGGTTTGCCACAATATAGGCATAAGCCTTGCCTCCTACGATTCAATTTTTCCTCCTTAGTGAGCCTAGTGAACCCTAATTGCATAGGTTCAGTACTATCGGCTGGTCGTTCAGGAAGAACGGGTGGTGTGGGTGGGTTAAGGAAACTGGTCTGGCCATAGTTTTTTGCTTTAGCCCTTTTAGCCAACCGTCTCTCACGGATGCTGGAGTCTATTAACATGACATAATCGATGTATTCATCCAAATTGCTGGGTACATCTCAAGCGGCTATCTCATCCTTAATCTGTTCAGCGAGACCCTGGGTAAAGGCTACAAGTAAGGCCTCATTGTTCCAGCCCACCTCTCCTGCCAAGGTCCGGAACTCCATAGCATAATCGCCCAGTGTGCGTTTGCCCTGCTGAATTTCCATCAGCCTTTTGGCAGCAGAGGCAGACCTGCCAGGAACCTCAAACACTCGTCTGAACTTCATCACGAATTCTCTAAAGTTCAGTGTGCAGGGTCTGGCATTCTCCCACAACGGATTCGCCCATGCCAAAGCTTTGCCCGTCAACAGAGATATCATAAAACCGACCTTACTACGGTCGTTAGGAAATGCCTGGGGTGCCAATTCCAAAAATATCTCCAACTGATTAATGAATCCTCTGCATAGGGAGGGTTCGCCATCATATCTTAACGGTAACGGTGCCGCTGCCGTTAACCCTCTCGAGTTAGCTGAGGGGACTACAGACGGATTCTCCGGTGTCAGGACTGGGGGGACCATCGGATTAGGACTAGGCTTGTCCAAATGTACTGTACGTTCGAGTAACGTCTGTAGAGCCAGTGCCAATTGGTCCAGGCGCTGCTCATGGACATCCATTCTCCAGTGGATGTTCTGGGTATTGCTTTCACCCTTACCGTCTGAGGTCATGGCCCTTTCGTACTGTAACGGTTTTAGGACACTCAGACCAGTATGTGAAATAAAAACACAATTTATTTAGAGTAAAATAATGCAAATGTTGCCCTCTAGTGGCGGTAAATAACACACAAACAGTGTAGACTGATAGGTTACAAATGTAAATGTACAATAATATTACATGTACAAATAATAAGCAATAGAATGGGATATAACCCCAAAGGGTTAAGAACTTGATAACAGTCAGTCTCAGATGTGGATGTTTGGCACGCCCTGGGTGTTATAAGGCTGCGCTGGTAGACAAAGTTCACCATGTACTGGAGACAGGACTGCCTCGCCAAAGTGTTTGGGTAATAAGCAGAATAGGAATCCAACTAGCCCCCTCGGGCGTACCTACTGGATCTGCTTCTGCTAGTGCAAGTGAGAATAGCCCCCACGGGCGTAACAGGAACCGGCCTGCAATGCAAGAGCTACTAAGCCTCCTCAGACTTAACTGGATACTGGAGTTTGAAGTGCTAGAGCCAATAGCCCCCACGGGCATTGTTACCGGATTTGCTAGCGCTGAAGCCTTTTAACTGCCACCACTCTGTATAACGGATATCGCCCAGTAACCAACAATAGGAGAGAGCCTTAGGCGCCCAACCGGCCCAATAGACGTGACTACTCTGCAATGGAAGAATAGAGTTGCCGACGGTGAGCGGTCAACTCAGCAGGAGTATCACCGAGAACGAGGCTCGTACTGGCGGTAGCGAGAGTGAGACCAGGGCAGCACTGCTAGGGTTAATAAGCACGTTTACTCGGGGCTTCAGCGAAACAGCAAGGCTCTGCAGTATGAGGGAGGCATACTGAGACACACACAGCTCTGCACGGGTAGCGATACACTGCACTGAACGTGGGTAACACCAGGCAAGGCAGTTACACGGAAACTGGCAACAGCAGATGATAATGTCACGGCGGCGACAACTGGAACGCGGGTCACTGGAACAAGCTGGAAGTCGATCTTCGGAGCAGGAAGTCACCCGGGCCGGGTCGGAGCACGTAGGAGGTAGTCATACAAGCCGGGTCATACACAAACAGGAACGTCAGCCAAGCCGGGTCAGGATCCAAGGGTGGTACACAGTCGGGCCGGATCATACACAAACAGGAACACTGGAGAATAGTCAGGACAAGCCGATTCGGTACACAGAAATCCAGAACACAGGAACACAGCAACAGTACTACTGGCTCAGAAACACCACGAAAGGGCATCTGACAGGTGTCTGGGCCAGGCATAAGAAGGTCACCAGGGGCGGGCCAAACTGGCTCAGCAAATCAGAGTGAACCACAGGAAAGAGTGACAAGAATCACAGGCACTGTGATACAGCCCAAAGCTGAATTTATCAATTAGGACTCACAAGTATTCAAACTCCAAAGAATCAAAGGCCTTGCCTCAAGAGAAGCAATGGCCCATGACTCTGATTATCATGTGGAATCTATAGATTGGCATACAACCACCAAAGATTATGAGCTGTCGATTTACCCAGGATAAACCCGGTTTGATCTGGGTGTAAAAGTTTTGGAGATAATAGAGTTCAATCAAATTGCCAAAATCTTGGCAAGTATCTTGACATCTGTGGTTAGGAGAGAGATGGGACAAATTGATTCACAGAGATTTACATTCTTCCCTGGTTTGGGGAGAACAATGATGGATGCCATGTTCATTGAGGGAAGGGAGCAAGAGTCCGGGGCTGATAGAAATGCAATGTGAAGTTGAGGCATAAGGACATCAAGTTATTTCTTATACCACTCTACAGGGGCTTTTGTTCTTTTACCTGCACCTCACTCAGGTGTTCAGCCATTCTTTGTGCTTTATGAGATAATTGCTGTTTTCTGATTACTTTTTGTGTTTGATCCAGCTATGTTTCTGACCTACATTTGTATCATCCCTTGACTCAATACTCTGTTTGACTTCCATTAGTACTGACTTTGGCTATGATCATGAACTCAATTTAAGCTATAGCTCTAGACAACACTTACAGTTTGTCTTCCTGGCACTTGACCATGACTATGATCCTTATCTCCACTTTTTCTACAGACCTTGGGTATTGCACTTTGATTCAGCCATTCACCTCCTGTAGCCACTCATTTGCCTTCCATTTAGTTCACTCACTCACTCTGATAGACTTACTGAACACCCTCTCTGTTTTGATCCTGCTTCTGCAGTGGACATATTGAGCAATACTTTCTTGATGAGCTAGCACACCATTTTCCTTTTAAAGGGCTTGTGTACTTTACACAGACAATATATCCAATTTACTAAGAGTATCCCTGGGAGTTTAACTTCCTCTGCCTTTTGTGTGTTCATCCAGATCTGGCTCCGTCTCAACTGACCTTCCAGTCAGCACATCTACTCTCGATTAGGGATGGGCCAAAGTTGTCACCGTGTTCCTGCAAGAAATTCTGCGAAAACCACGTTATTGTGTACTTTTTTTTTGCTATACAAACGTGACGTATTCCAGGAAATGAAACACAATAGAAGCAGCTACAGAGTGAGGTAGACGTGCTGTGCTGTTCTGCTGTCAACTGTTTGTTAAATTGAGGCAGGAAATGCACATAGTGACTGCTATCACTATGAGCAGTAAAAGGAGGAACTGAAGAACTCTTATTATGTGTCCACTGAGTCTGAAGAGGAGGAGGAGGAAGTGACTAGAAGTACTGAAACCAATGCTGTCCAGTCCCCCTAAATCACCCCAAGGGATCTTGGGGAATTTAATGGGAAGGGAGGAAGAAAAGGGAATGGGAATGGAAGGGTAGTAGTAGTGAGAGCAGGACATTTCAGCTGCCTGTGCCTTCTGCAAGACATGCTGCCCCTGCTGCCAGGGCCACTATTGCTGTACCTGCAGCCATCATTGCTGTACCTGATGCCAGATGTGCTGTCCCTGCTGCCATCAGTGCTGTACCTGCTGACATCAGTGTTGTACCTGCTGATACCAATACTTTGCCTGCTGCTACTGTGTCATGTAGTACTCGGGGGGGGGGGGAGAAGATGATACCAAGTGTGACAGCAAGGGACCCTAAATCCCACTTGCCATTCCCAAGCAGTCCCACCAGTGCTAGTACTACTGCTACTAAGGTCCAGCAGCTGGTTAGCATTAGGAATGAATGAGGGGGTAATCAACAATATCCTCATATAGTAACTCTGAAATGGCGAAGGAAGTCTCTGCGGCTCAACTTGATGTGGTTGGTGTTAGTAGTAGTAGTAGTAGTAATGGTGAAGCAGAAAGAGTGGTAGGGGAAATATTTGAGAGCATCCAGACTAACGGTCAAGGGAGCCCACACCATAACTCTGACCCTGGGAGTCCTCCCCTTCCCTTCACTAAAGTGTCCAAATGGAACAGGATCCTGAAGACTAAGAGGCCAGAACTATTGTTGGGGGGAGAGTAGGCACACAATTAATACCACCACCAGCAGGAGCACAGATCAGCTGCCTGTCCCTGCTGCTAGTGCTGCCACTGCCAGTCTGCCTTCTTCACGTCACCAAGAAATGCTAAGCGTGACATTAGAGGACCCTCTGTCACATTGCTCATCACCTCCTCCAAGCAGCAGTGAGATGTCTGTAATAGATTAGCAGCACATAGGGACTAGTGGGGGTGGTAATGATGATGCTGGAGAAGCTGGGATGAAAGAGACATTGATGGCCTTTTTAGCAGAAACTGAGAAGGAATGAGAGACAGGGATGAGGATGGGCATCACCACCAACACTAGCAGTGACATTTTGGAATTAGAGGAATTTGCAACTGCTCTAATTCCTTCTGTTGCTGAGTTGCAAGGGCAGCAGGATGCTGAGGAGCAAGCTAGTGTACCACAGACCACCGTAGACACAGTGTGAATGGGGTCAACAATTGATACAGGACTAGGACAGGTTCCACTTGCCAGTGCCAGCATACTCCTCGTCCTAGCTGCAGTGCTGAATCTGAGACAGTAGCAGCAACATTATCTGCTGCCACAGACAGGGAAGGAGAATGTGGAGGACAAGATGAAAGAGGCCATTCTTCTTCACCTGTTCCCTCCCCCATGAAGTCATGGGTGTGGGACTATTTTTCTCTTGGGGCAGGCACAGTGCAGTCATCAGCAACAGCACTGTGCGCAATTTGTAACAAGTCAGTGAGAAGAGGAAAGGAGGAAACACACCTTGGCACAAGCACCCTGATAGCATACATGAAACACAGACACCATGACATTTATGTCAAACATGTGAAAGCCAAACACCCACCACAGAAATCAAGAAGTGCTATTGCTGTACCCCCTGAAAGGCAACAAGAGGTGAGGTGGAGATCAAAGAGGAGAAAGAGTAGAGCAACCCAGACAGAGACTGGAAGTTCCATGACAAGTGAAACATCCAGCTCGCCATCACCTTCTAGGGTAACTACATCTGCCAATCCACCTCATTCATTGTTACCTCCTCCGCCAAATGATAGCCACTCTGTTGATTTTAGAATGTGGCAGTTCGTCTCTCCCTGTTGCACACAGCGTGGTGCAATGACCACATATGCCACTGCTGTGGAGGAGAATAGCAAGCAGTGAATCAAGCGACATCTGAGGAGATTCCATCCTGCAGAATATGCTAAGATGGTGGCAGGGAGTGTTCATCATTACTATTAAACTGTCAGCAAGTTGTCATGTGTCCTTAGCGGGGTCTGGATAAGGGGTATAGTGACAGCAGCAGTACTTGGTTTCGGGTGTCATGATGTTTGGATACAGTTGTGCCCCCAGATGTTATTTACCAAACACATTGTGCAAACTGCAGAGAGTTCCTGCCCTCGAGGGAAAAATAACTATTCTAATAACAACACACCCATGATTTTGGAGGATAATAATTGGCCAATTTCTTCTTTTCTCCACATAGACTGGGAGCTACTTATTGTACTGCTACTGCCTCAGGAGCATCACTGGAGATAGTAGTGGCAAGTGGAACCTTCATCATCCATGACCTATGTTACTGCTTTTGTTGGTTCCATTCCCTTTCAACTGCCTAATCATCCTGCTGCTTAAACAACTCAGCAGCAGCAGCAGTAGTAAGAACAGCAGTTGCAAATTCCACAATTATGGACTCAGAAGGACATTTGACAGTGGACACTGGCCAACATGACCTGCTGGCACTAAGCCAGTAGGGCATTTTTATTTTTTTCTCAGGGCTTGTATTTTGAAAAAAAAAAAACAGTCATACAAAAAAATAAACAATTTTTGGGAGGTTTGTTTCTAACAAGCCTAAGTCCTACATATCAATGTTTCTTCAGGATTTGAACCTCTAACAACAAATCTAATAAATCATCCTCTACAAAACACTATCAAGTCAAGTATCATTCCACTCCAGTGGCAGCTTATGTCAGGGGGTTCCTGTTTCTATCCCCTTACATACAAAAGGTCTTATTTTATTAATTTTTTTGTATTAACTGTCCCGCTAATACCAGTCAAGAACCCAGCCCCCCAAAACAAATTCCATGTTCAACTGATTCATTCCCCAGACTCCACCCACCAACACAGGAACCCTCCTCAGATCCCTTTTATACCATGTCTTATGTTTTCTTTTGTGTTTTTTTATTTAGGATTTATTTTTTTATTAACTTCCACCCCAATCCCAGTATCAACCCCCCAAAAAATAATCCCCTGTTGAACTGATTTTTCCCCACACCCCACCAACACAGGCACCCTCATGTCCCTTTTATACTATACCTTTGGGAAATAAAATAATATTTGCTATGTGTGGTGTGTAACTTCAATGTTCCCATTGATTTCAATGGAATGAGCGAAGCGAAAAAGAGTGCAAAAAAGTGGAAAATCTGCACTTTTCGGGGGAAATTTTTTGCCATGTGCAAAGTGCCATTTTTTGCTGATTTCAGTTTGAGGTGGAAATTTTCTCCCCCATCCCTACTCTCGATGAACACTGCAGCAAAAACACATCTGAGGCTGTAGATGATTTTAAGCAGTACTCCCTACTCTGCTCTCGCATCTGTAGGCACTCATTGATAAATCTATGAATTACAAAATATTGCAGAAAATGACCATATTGTCCGGAATGTCAGTAAATGAATTCAACAGTGTATTATATGCAGACATCATATAGGAAGAAAAAAAAAAGACATGTTTATTATTTTTATTTAGAAAGTGTTTTACCGAGTTCAATACATTGAGATTTCTCATTTTCATTATTTCCTAGGATTAATGGAAACTGCATGCAATGATACATAAGAGTGATTTTTGTATAAGTCTTCCTAAGTTTTGACACCATTGGTATTTTTATCCATCTGTTGGCTTAAAGGGATAGTAATGTTTCAAAATAAAAGCAGCTCCAATTAATCTTCATAGTATTTGGGCCATGGAGAGTGCTATTTCAATACTGTCAGAGTTGTAGTTCAAGAGTAAATTAATGATAAAGTATCACCCTCCCTCCTCTTTTACCTAGTGTAAGCTTCCTCCCCTCAGATGTGGAATCTGGTCACTTGACCAGACAGGTCGCAGGAAGGGTCAACCTTCTTACTGTGATCATAAGGAAAACCCTGCCCTGTTGACAGGTTTTGCCTTATGCTCACTGAAGATTGTCCCTCTCTGATCCATCTGGACAGCCTTGCTGTTCAAAGGTGAGCAGTGTTACATCAGTAAAAGGGGCAGGAGGGGGATACTTTATCATTCAATTACTCATGAACTACAACTCTGACAGTACTGAAATAACACTCTCCATGTCCCAAGTACTATGAAGATTAATTGGAGCTGCTTTTATTTTGAAATGTTACTATCCCTTTAACACAGGGCAAAGGAGAAACAAAAACATTGAATCTGATTAAACATAGAACAAAATTGTATTTCTTCTTTAACCCCTTGGATGCTAGAGACATCCCTTATGATCTGTAAAGCAATGAGCTGAAGACATATCTAGCATCCAAGATGTTTACACATTTAATGCAATTGTGCTTAATTTCTTGTTGCCAAGAGATTTTGATTAAATTGCAATAAAGCTCAAGAAAAGAACTGTTACAAAGTGTGTGCATAATAAGGGACAAATGAAAATTGCCACTGATAGGACTTCTAGCCATTCACAGTGTTAACTCCTTGAAAGCTAGAGACCCTTATGGTACAGCTGGTTTATTCTGGAATGATTTCTCTTATTTTGTACATATATCTCTTGGTATTAAATTACCATTTTAATTCTGATCTGTTCTATGTAAACCCCTATAAAACTCAGAGCTGTAAACAGAGCCAAAAAGCAAATACCAACTGACTAAATAAATCATGATTGTTGCTCCATTCTTTATTTACTTGTAAGTGAAAGCACCTGGCCCTGTTAGACTAACTACTTCAGTGCCAGACTCCCTTCCCATTAAGACAGCATAGTCTCCTATGTTAAATTCTGATTTTCAAAGGCTTTTCATGACTTGGTGCCAGTACCCATAAACCCAACAATTTTAGTTAAAATCAATTTAATAGAAAAATTGGGCATGTCAGAAAGAGCCTTCTCCTCTACAACTTTTCATGCAGTCATGAAAATGTTATCAATGCTAGAGCCAAGTCAGATGTACAGCAAAATTCCCAGATATTATGAAGGGCTATTTGCTTTTATTTACCTTCTTTAAAACCGTTCCCACATTCCTGCTATTTTTAATTTAAAATAGTATTGCATTGCACATCCTTCTGGCACTCAAAGGAAGAGATGTGCAAAAAGTTGTGGTAACTGAAATTGTCTGTAATCAGTCTGAAATGGTTTTTACACCATGGCACATCAATTCTCAAACGTTTGCCGTAATTTTTTGCATCTAAATATCATGGGTATGCTTCACTAACTACCAACAGGACAAATATTAAGGATATCATTGCTTGAATGCAGATGGGTGATCAGCATAGCTGGGAACTCTGGATTTGCCCCAGAGACTCTGGTTTTGGCTACTAATTACCAGGGCTCTGGGGGCAGAGGCTGACTCTCCAGATGTGGGGAGTTTTTGATAAAATTCTGCCCACTTTTGCGCTCTCATTCTGTTCCTCCCACTCCCCGCCTATTTCTCCTCCTTCCCCAACCTATTCCTCAATTTTTGTTTCTATGTTTATGAATCTCCACACCCTCATGATTAAGTCCCACCCCTTTTTAACACAAATCATGTAATTTATTTCCCTCAGTGGCACCAGAGGACTCCCCACGGCAAAGTTCCTAGGTATGGTGAACATTGGATCAGTCATTGTGACAATCTACTAATGCTTATGCAAAGAAATTATCTGTTCTCATGTCCTGATGACTTCAAGTTTCAACAACAACATTTCTGCAAAATAACAGTAAGTAGTAATGCCTTTAATTAACTTTCAACTGATAGTAGGATAGGTATGGTAAGCATGGATTCAATATATCACAGCTAAGCAGTGATAAAGAGGTGATAAGGTGGAGATGACTTCAACAGTTTATCACTTCTTCAATTCCTATGTTATTCTATGGTGCCTATGCAAGAAAATTTCTTTAACCTTGGAGATCTTAGTGCATAGGCTTTATAGAATAACATCGGAAATGGCAAAGTGATAAACTGGAGAAGTCATCTCCACTTTATCACCTTGTTATCACTACTTAGTGAATCTCCCCTATTATCTGTTATATGTTGCACTACAGAAACTATTTTAGCTAGCATTTGCAAACAGCAACACTGATGTTTTACAAATGTTTTGACAAAAGGATATCTCTTTTCAAGTGAAGCTGTCACTTTGTAACAACTAAGTGATTCTGAAAGAGATTTCAAAGCAAGCAATATTCATGTTAGGCCATTAGGCTTGGTATTGTGACCATTTACTTGCCTAGGCTTCTTATTATGACCATTTACTTGTCGCTGGGCCTGAGACATTAGATCGTTCCTTTTTATTTTTGACACTTCGCACAGCATGTTTTCCTGTGTTATCTTACCCATCCTTTTATTAATCTTTTTATGTGATGTAGCTACACAGTTTTTGTTTTTGTATTTGAGGATTTCATTTCTACATATGGCTTTGGAGATTTGCAATGGATTCTAATACTGATGTCACAACTGGAACACTTTTTCCTCTGGTTCTTTATATTAGGGTTATCATTTTCTACTTTTTTATACATTCAATGTATTTGTATCTGTATTTGTAAACATCACCCTCAATATGCTACTATCATAGGACATGCGCATTCTGATGCCCTAGGTTTGTTTGTATATTTTGTAACAAGATCTGAATAATGCTCTTTGATTGGTCAATTCAAATTGCTATAAACCAATTCAATTCCCTAGTTATATATGAGCTGGACATTTAAACAGCCCATAACAGCACGGACCTTCTATTTCCTCTGAAGAAGTGGTCAGCAGATCACGAAACATGTCAGGAGATTTTTGAAGTATTTGCTTTTAATTTACATGGTTGTAATAATTTTTTTTGGTTTGGATTTGTTCTTTCCATTGTGTATTTAACCCATGGAGTGCTACTTCTGATTGTGTTGTCCAATTGCAGGGAGGACTGGCAACATTTCCCTGCTAGCCAATACACAGGTTCTCGTTTGTACGGGCCGGTAGTAATCTACAACGTAAGTTTAGAGTGCACATTTTATTCCAAAAATTATCTTTTTGGACTTTTTGTGTATATTTTTAATATTTATGTTACGCATTTTTTATTTAAATAATAGTTTATATTTTTTAGCTTTATTTATTTTTAGTTAGTTCAAGTGGTCCAGGCATGCCTGAGGACTCAAGCACTACACACAGATCTGTATTACCAACTGCCATTTCTGACCAAGAAGTACTCTATCAACTCAGTAAACTGACAAATAAATAAAACAAAATATATCAGAAATTTTGGCTTGAAATTAAAAATTACTAACAAATATGGGTGATTTTGGATGAACTTTTCAAAATTACCTATTTGTTACAAAATCACAGTTCCATTGTAGATATAGCATTACAACAAACACAAATTACAGTAAATCAGCAATTCTAAACATAAAATCAGCACTGTCCATTAGCATTGGGCTACAGAACATAAAATATTTATATTTTAAAATTAAAAAAAATAAAATATATGATAGGACTTTTATTTATATTCTTAGTAGAACGCAAATAAATTAACAAGTACCTTATGCACAAAAGAACAATTGAGCAATTCTGGGGCAAACCAAATACACCAAAAGGAGACAAATAATAAAAAAAAATCTAGTAACTTAAATTAGACTTTTAATCCTCTGTATGATAGAGAGATCTCCAATAGACTGCCTTGCAATAATTTGGAGACCTGTTTTGCAATCAAGGGATTTATAATCCTTAGAATGCCAGAAGGGTATGTCATTTATTGTGAAGCAATTCAATACAATAAGTTTTACAAAGAGTATTTTCAAAACAATAAATTGCATCATATATGGAAAAAAATCAAATATCCAAGAATAAATATGCAGAAGCAAAGGACAGTGTGGGATGGGAATGGGTGGAAGGTAAAAGAAGGACAAAGAAAAGAGAGAAGAAAATGTATGGAAGAATCCAGAAGTATAATTACTTCAAACGTTGCTGACAGTTTCTTCCTCATTTATAAAGGTAATTTAACATGTTATTTCAATGAAATAACATCCCACGGGATAGTAGGCCAGCATGATCATTATGATCAGCATTGAGTTGTTAGATATTGATATCTTTAGAGAAGAGAACCAATTGTTACAGACATGATAAAGAAAGTCAATAATATTCTATTGCAATCAGCAAGTTTCCACCTGTCAGCCCTAAGGGAATCATTACCCCTCTCATAGTTATTGTTAATATAAACAGCAACTTCAGATGAGAAAAGAGTCAAATTACTCCAGCTGTTTAAGGCAAGAGGGTATAGTGGAAGAAGCAAGCACAAGGACTTTAGATGTGTTCAGAATCAGTATATCACCACATCCAAAGCAAAAGAAAAAAATAATATTTTGTACTACCAAATACATAATATTGCAGGTTTCATCCAGATGTCAGGAGGACTGGTGAAATGACATCTAAGCCAAGATTTAAAAGACACCGTTAGGTAAAAAAAAACCCAGTTGGCAGTTTCTCAAGCAATGTAAGCAATGCAAATACCTGTGCTATGAAGAAATTATGACAGGAAACTAAGCATCTCAGCCGCTAAAGTTAGTGGCCATTTGAGCCCATAGAAACATACTAGAAAGTGTGTAATGTTTAATTCAATTGAATGCGTTAGGCAGTAAGATGCACTAAGAGACCCACTTTAACGTGGATATTCTGCACCCAGTTTTTTGGGGCGCAGAGTCCCTTAATGCAACATTAAACTGAATGTGTAAAAAAAAAAAAAAAAAGTCCCCAGTGGATGTATTGATATCCTGGTAAGTGGGGTCTTCTGCACCCTGGACAACTACTGTCCATCTTCCTCATCTTCTCCATCTTCGGTTCCATCTTCTCTTCATTTACCTGTAAAATAAAGAGACATAGTAATAGATTTGCCATATAAAGAACCCACACGTCTCAGCATAGATTAACTCCTTGAGTGCCAGAGTGGTATGAAAGTCATTGCAGAGCAATGTGTTGCATACCTCTCTGGTACTCACAGGGTTAAATAATGCATAGATGTGTGAGTGAATATTGTCAAAGATGCCTGCCCATATACACGTCGATGACTTGTAATCTCAAAAACGAAACTCATTAATACTCCTCTGCAGCACACTCTCTGACATCAACAGCACTTCTGTTATGTAGTCTGCAATACATTTAGCAGTACTTTGGCTGCTGCCAGTTGTAGCACCTCTGTCCTGTTGATGGTGTGTCTCCCAGTCAGACCTGTGCTTGTGCTTCAGGTGGAATCTCATTAAGCATTGCCTAGGTATGAGCCTGCTTCCCCCTTGCTCACATGCTTCTTACATAGACAACAGATAGCAACATCCTTAGCTTCTGCATCATGAGTGATCTCAATACTTTGGACTTCATAAACTGTTCCTGAGAGGCTGCTACTACTACTGGTCTAGATGTTGCTAAAATTGTACTACTACTAGGTGTCATGGGTGCTGTACTTCTATGAGCAGCAGAGGCTGTGGATGTTGATAACCTGTGTTGTTGCTGGTTACTCAACACTATTAGAGTGTGTGGCTAAGTAGGACTTGGACTTGGAAGTGGTGATGATGCTGATGATCATCGACAGGATGGCTCTATATATTTTTTCATATTTGCTTGTCCAGGGGCAAACTTTCCAATTGTTTTCTCAGTGTTCTTTTCAGTGGTGGAAGATTGAGCCTTTGTCTTTCAGCTAACCATTACTTTCAGGACAGGTGTTTCTGTGCTTGTTTGTCTCACTGTCAGATGCGACAGTTGGTTAAGCTGCTACACCTTATTGCACTATGCCAGCAACACTGGAATGTGATTCTTTGTCATCTTCAGTACTTTTAGATGATTAATTAATAGTACTGGCGCTGATGGTGGAACATTGACAAACTAAATCCTGCTCAGGAGGAGAGGGATTACCATAATTTATTGCACATGCCGCAGCAACCATGTCTGCAATCAGTTTTTGGTCTACAACTTTACTCAAACTTCCCACTACCCCTTGTGCATTTGGGGGATGTTACTCAACTCCTGTGTTTGTGTTTTACTGTAAAGTACATAACAACTGATTGAATGTGATGTCTTGCCTTGGATCTCTACAAAATACTCTCTTGTCAAGTATCAGTTTGCCTCAGTCACAGCTCACATCAGTGTCCATCACCTATCTTTTTTATATTTACTTAACTCCTTAAGGACCGGGAAAATCTGAGGTCGTTTTCCCTTAAGGACCAGAGAAATTCTGACCTTTTTGACTATGTCTTTGTTCAACAGTGTTTTTTTAAGCACAAATAGGGCTTTCATTTGATACCCTACTTATATGGATATCCCACCATTCACTTTATTAAAATGATAAAAAAAGGTGAAAAAAAGGTAAAAAACCCACCATTTTTGTTTTTTTCTTGGGATCAATTTGGCACAAAGGGTTACATTTTTATGGCGACTGCATGAAAGGTATGACCGGTCAGTCATACCTACAAAACGTGCAGTTTAAAGTGCCCACTGTCCCCCCCTTGGGTGAAAATCCCCATGTCCCTTTTTCCCACCCTATTTTGACACTTTTTTATCCCTGACATTTGGCGATGTGTTTAAGTGTATTACATAGCTCCACAATGATCACACTTCCAAAATTGTTTAATTAGATTATTTTTTTTTAAATAAAATATTTTTGTAAAAAAAAAAAAAAAAAAGTGTTTAAAAAAAAAAAAAAAAAGTATCATCGCAGGTCAGAAATTGACCTGCATTTAGCAAGCCTCTGGCACCAGCAGTGAAGGGGTTAATACCCCCAGCTGCTGTATTTTCTTTCACCACTAGGTGTCTCCTGTCTACTTCTACAGAGGCATACGAGACACTCACAGACAGCATGCTTTCTCTGCTGCCTCTGTCTGTCACTATGCCAGTACATGTGATCGCTGCTATGGCGATCACATGAACTGGCACAAGCAAGAAGGGCTGAGACTGAACGCCCCAGTCTGGGAGCACTCAATCTCAGCCTGGCATTAATGATAGCAGCGTGCACTGAGGCACGCTGCTATCATTTAAGCCATGACGGTCCTGTTACGTCATTGGTCCTTAACTCAAATCCAGCCATGACGTACCAGGACCGTCAAGGGTCCTTAAATATTTATATATTTATTTATTTTAATTAACTGCTCCCCCTAATCCAATCACTGTAAAAAAAAAACTGCTTCTTTCCACAGACTCCCCTAAGACAGAGAACAGCCAGATCAGGAAGAAAATTGGATCACGATTGCCTGTGTCTCCCCAGTCAATCACACATAATTTGGGGGTATTTGGGGTAATTCTGCTTTACTCCTTTCCAACATCTTCAGACTCGCACAGAGATAACAGCCAGAGCAGGAATAAACTTGGATCACAGTTGCCTGTGTCTTTCCAGACAGTCACACAAAAATTGTGGGTTTTTGGTGTTATTCTCTTTTGGTCCCTTCTCACACCCCCGGACTCCCCCCTTGCACAGAGATAACAGCCAGATCAGGAAGGAACTTGAATCATGGTGGCCTGTGTTGACTCAATCACACAAAATTTGGGGTATTTGGGGTAAACACCTTTGCTCCCTCCTAACACTCCCAGGTTCCCCAAGCACAGAGATAATAGCCAGATCAGGAAGAAGCTTGGATCACAGTTACCTGTGTCTTTGGGGTAATTCTCCTTTACTCTTTTCCCCCACCTCCAGACTCCCTTCTCACACTCCCAGGTTCCCCAAGCACAGAGATAATAGCCAGATCAGGAAGAAGCTTGGATCACAGTTACCTGTGTCTTTGGGGTAATTCTCCTTTACTCCTTTCCCCCACCTCCAGACTCCCTTCTCACACTCCCAGGTTCCCCAAGCACAGAGATAATAGCCAGAGCAGGAATAAACTTGGATCAGGGTTGCCTGTGTCTTCCCAGTCAATCACACAACATTTTGGGGTATTTGGTGTTATTCTCCTTTGCTCCCTTCTCACACACCCTAACTCTCCCCTAACACAGTGATAACAGCCCGATCAGGAAGGAACTTGTATCACCTCTGCTTGTGTCTACTCAGTCACACAAAATTTGGTGGTATTTGGGGTAAACATTCCCCTTTGTTCCTTTCTCACACACCCAGGTTCCCCTAACACAGAGATAACAGCTAGATCAGGAAGAAGAATGGATCACCTCTGTCAGTGTGTTTCCAGTCAGTTTCCAGAATTTGGAGGTATTTGAAGTTATTCTCCTTTGCTCCCTTCTCACACCACAGACTCTCCTAACAGCCAGCTCAAGAAGAAACTTGTAACACGGCTGTCTGTCTCTCATCAGTAAGTCACACCAAATCTTGGTGTGTTTTGGGTCAAACTTCTTTCTCCCTTCCTGTCCCCAGAGTCCCACAGACTCCTCTAAATCAGAGAATAGATTTCCTGCCTACACAAGTCCCTAAAATATACTTCAACTCCACTTTATTAGCCTGTCTTCCCTAGCTCAACAATGTGCTGCTTTCTCTTCCTCTTGCAAACACAGAATAGCATGCTTTGAGAACCTGACATGCTTGTATACTACAAAAAATATATACAGGTCTAGCATACATACATACAAAATAAACACCAAGGGGAGTATTCTCTGTATATCATACACAGGGTTCCTATGGATCCAAAAAAATACAGGAACAGGAAAAAATAAGAACAACAGAATGCATTAAAAAAGCACTCAGCTCCTCCAACAAATCCCTTCTTAAATGATTAACAAATAAATTGTATCCAAAAAAGTTGAAATTTATTCTTACAAAATATATAAATAATTCCTGTGAGCAGGCTGCAATACAGTACTTAAATACCCCCCCCTTCCCCATGACAATTTCCCCTATATATAGTCTACTTTAAACCTAAAACCAACAAAGTGGTAAAAAAACAAACCTATCACTAGGTACCATAACTGAATAACTCTCCAATAAACAACACAATAATATAAACAAGGGTTATTTCAGATATCAGAAGGGACCTAAACAATGATAGCGTGCCTCATACAAATGGGAATTGTTTTTTGTTGTTGTGACACCTCTAACCTGCTAATAGTGTGTTTCCGTTGTGCTTCAGGTGGGATCTCATAGATGAGGTAGCTAGGTGTGAGCCTGCTTTCCTCCTGCTCACATGCTTTTTTGCACAGACAATAGATAGCAACATGCTTAGTGTTTGGATCCTGAGTGATATATCTCCACACTGTGGACTTCATGGACTGAGGAGTTCCTGATCTGCTGGTACTACTACTGGGGTTAGATGTTGATGGAATTCTGCTGCTACTACAACTAGGTGTCAAAGGTGTAGCACTTCCAGCAGCAGGAAGATGTTAATCACCTGTGTTGCTGTTATTGTTGCTGCTGGTTACTCAACACAAATGTGGAGAGGAGAGGGATCATCATAATTTATTGCAGATGCTGCATCAACCATGGCTGCAGTTAGTTTCTGAACTACCAATTTAGTCCCATGTCCCTGCATCTTTCCCCCTCCACCTGCTCCCAGTTTTGGACATTGCTCAACTACTGTGTGAGTTTTACTCTAAACAGTACACAACAAAACTAATGGAGTGTGATGTCTTGCCTTAGCGCTGAACAAAATTCTCAATGTTCTCTGCTGTCTACAAAGTCTGCCTCAGTCATGCAGCTCATGTCAGGCTTCCAGTCAGCTGTATGCCACCTAATATATATATGTAATTTTTCCACTGAACTAGAAGTCAGAGAAATAAGAATCACATGTACTGCCCTGCCAACCTTGTTCCATTGCACAGCCAAAATACCACTCATACTGACCCCTCTCAAAACAAAAATAACACAAACTTGTCCCACTATATTGGTAGCCATAGAACCACAAATACTGACCCCCACAGCCTTGCCCTACTGTTCTAATATCCAGAAGACCACAAATACTGACCTTCAAGTCCAAGCCTTGTCCCACTGCACTGGTAACCATTTTACTACACATACTACAGAATCTGCCCTTTGGGATATATATTGGATATAGAAACAAGCTGGCAACATTCTCATGGGAATTGTTTTGGGGTTAGCAAAAAAGGCAGCTATTGTATGAAGTTACTATATGTGGGAAATACATGGAAAAGAAGCACATTGTGGGTTTTCAGAAAAAAATCCCATGAGAAAAAAATGTGACTTTCTGCCCACTGTAGATACTACACAAATATTGGAAATTATTAGCTAAACTTTGAATAAGGTTACTAAAGATATTTTTAATGTAGCAAAAAAGGAACAATTATGGGAAAACCATCTGCATCACAAGGAAGAAATACAGATTCTCCAAATTCCCACTAGTGTGTAAGAATCCCATTTCAAACAATGGGATGTTTCACTTTCCCCCTACGGTGCAGATGATTTGCCCAGATCTGCTCACTATTTCTTTTGTACATATGGCCTCAAGCATCCTACTGTATAAAACTGTCACTTCCTCATACCTAACACCTGCTAGACTCATTGAATGACATATTTTATCATGGTTTTCTGTATTGGAAATGATAGTAATAAAATTATGTAAATGTTTTCTCATACAGTAAAAATGTTCCAAGACAGTGAAATTCTGATCAGTTCTTGTTAAAGCAATGAGAGAAAAGTACACAGAAAAGAATCTTGAGCTATTTTTCTCAATATTAATGTCCAGTTTAGTATCATTCATACTGTTTAATAGTAATGTCTTACCAAAAGGAAAACTAATGTTCAGGGTCCTAGGCACATATTTGGGCACTGTTCATTATTTCATATCTGTCCTAGATTAAACTACAGTTGATAAAGGTAACAAGGGTTTTATTTACACAACTCTCCATAGACTTCAATGGCAATCTGTTAGGTAAAACCATGTATGGCATTTATCAATTGCAATGTAATTCAGGCCTTTGCTTGAAAACCCTTTGAAGATCTTAGAAGAAAATAATGTTGGGGGGGCTGGAGAGAGGGACAAAATGTAAATAGTTTGCTGCTCTGCTGTGCCTATTATGACAATAAGCCCCGTGTCTACCTCATTTCTAGACAAGGGGCAGGTAACATTGAGCTCTCAAGCTGCTGAAGGCCCCCATCATCACCAACCAGCCAACAGATAGAGAGCCAGAGCTTGACTACCCCTGTTCTAGAAGGAGACTGCTGACCTAAAAGGGAATTTAGATCAGCAGGGCTGCAATGTAGTTAAAATGAGAAATCCTTTTGAGGGCTACAGCTTCTTAGCTGGGGGCAACATGGCCCCAAGGTCACATTTGACATGTCTGAGCTATACATACAATATGTCAAACATTTACTATATTGGAACTTACTGTAACATAAATGTTAACTTTATCAGGGTACAAACAGAAAAAAATAGAAAACAATGATTATCTTTGTTATTTATTTATAAAGTACCTGCAGACAAATTTTCTCTATGTAATAAGTCAAATATATCTGAATTTCCTTGATGATTTTTGTTTAGTGTTTTTCTAAGTAATTATATGATTAGGTAAGATAATCACATGGGATCTGCAGTAATAAACAGTTACATCATTAATATGTGAACATTTGTCCAACAGAGTCAGTTCAATGTCTTTAACCCCTTAACAACGGCAGTTAAGGACCACAGAGCATTTTTTTATAGAGGTTTGGATTCAGGAGTCCCCGAGAGGTGTGTAGGAACGTCACTGGTCCTGAAGTGCAGAAATACCGTGATGGTCCTGGCATGTCATGGGTCCTTAAATGGTTAAAGTCTATAAACACATGGCCGGATTTCCCAATAGGCAGAGTAGGTGATTGCCTAGAGCTCTAAGTTTGAGGTGAGCCTTAGCTGTGTTGGTCACACCCACATTCTGAATTTCGGGTATGGCCCGAGCAATATTAGCATCCACGTACCAGTTTTATATCTATCTACAGGCTATTATCTCTATCAAGAAAGGGTTTGAAGACTTTTTGTCCTTGTTTGCTATAGGCCCTGAGTATTTTGTACGCCAGGAAATAGTGGTTGGGATATTGGGCAAAGCCATGTGAAGGGTGGATGTGTGATCATGGGCAGAGATAAGGGCCCCTAGAGTGCATTCCATAGGAGTGCATGGAATGTAAAGTCAGTCCTGTTTAAACATGGCCAAAAATTAGCCACATCAATACTAGCTGTTTGATCTAGTGTAGTCTTTAATAGATGAGCCTACTTCCAGAATATTTGAGTCCTACTCTAGGCCTTTATTTACCTCATGGGAACTAAATTTCATTCAAAAATTATGTCACAATCCATATAACTATGACATCAGCATTAGCTAGAAACAGTATAACCTGAAACTAGATATAAAGGAATTTCTTGCTTAAATAACTAATTCTGGTTGGCATCTGTCACTTGACACAAGGGTTCAGTGTCCTACAGACTTCAGTGTCATTTGATAACCACATTATAGCAACAGTCTCCACAGTCACATTTACATCTTGACAAGTATAGTATTACAAATAAGGTAATAACCACATTTTATAGACCATTTTATGGACCAAGGGTTTATATACGTTTAACAGTAAAGGAACATGTAAGAAAGCATATAAAAAGGTCACTATAAAACAGGAGTGGGTGTTTTTTGAGGGGAAAATTAGAGTTGTGCTGACCACACCCCCACAGCATAGTACAGTAAGAGTGGAAAGCACTATTTAAGCTTCCCCTAATAATATGACCCCCAAGATCAGGGACTGCCAACCCTTGTGCTCAAGAGCTACAACATTGCATGTTTTCAGGATATCCCATCTAGAGCACAAATGGATTAATTAATGGTTCAATCACTTTAATTGGTCCACCTGTGCTCATTCAGTGATATCCAGAAAAACATGCACTGCTGGTAGTTCTTTAGGAACAGAGATAGCTTCCCCTGACCTAGGTGGTTTACATACTCTGCCTAAAGGGAAACCTGACCCTGACAGTAGCCACTAACACATTACCCTGGAATCTATTGTGAGCAATCCCACTACAAAACATTTACATTGAATGAAATGTGCCTTCATCTCACTCAGGGGCTGCAAACATGCTATACATACACTTTATTCATAATGCTAAAGAAGTGCAATACTGAATCAAACGAAGAGTGGCATAAGTATTAAATTAAAATTCAGTGACTTCCCATTGATTTAAATGGGGCTATAACCATGTGAATGCTAGAGAGGTCTCCAAAGCATTTCTGTTCTTATCTCTCACTATACCCCTTCCCACTACCTTCATTCTGCTTTAGGGATCCTTCTTTCCACTCCCTGCCAAACTCGAGCCAGAGACAGATTAAGACTCTATGGGGCCCTAGGCAGGATACCAAATTGGGGCCCCCCTCCAGCTTGCCCCCATCCCCACTACTGCCACAATCCTTTCTGGATTTGCCTTCACTGTCCCCACTGTTCCCCTCCACATTGCCCACCTCCACATTGTTCACCTCCACATTGTCCCCCATTGGCTACCTCCATATTGGCCCCCATTGTCCACTTCCACATTGGCCCTCATTGTCCACCTCCACGTTGCCCCCATTGTCCACATCCACATTGCCCCCATTGTCAACTTCCACATTGGCAACCTTCACATTTCCCCCTTTGTCCACCTCCACATTGGCCCCCATTGTCCACCTCCACGTTGCCCGCATTGTCCACCTCCACATTGCCCCCATTGTCAACTTCCACATTGGCAACCTTCACATTTCCCCCTTTGTCCACCTCCACATTGCCCCCATTGTCTACCTTCACAGCGAGCAGCGTTGTACTTCTTGTGTGCTCTGCTTTTGTTTCCCCTATAACCTGAGCATGGTCCATGCACAGTCAAGGAACTAACTTCCCTTCATTGAGTTCCCCGGCTGCGTATGCAAGCACAGGATAGGGGAACAGAGGCAGGGGGCAGAAGAAGAAGCTCGTTGTCAGTGCCAAACACTGACAGTGAGTAGGGTTAGTGGGTGGGTGGCCCAGTGTTGCCCCCCCCAAGTCACTGGGCCCTAGGCAGGCACCTAGGTCACCTTGCCCATGATCCAGCTCTGACTCGAGCCATCTCTTGGCTGCAAACATAGGCCCATATTTATGAAAGCAAACTTGAGGAAACCAACTGGATCACAGAGCAAAAATTTAAATTACAAAGTTTTCATGCACTTACAGTGGGGCAAAAAAGTATTTAGTCAGCCACCAATTGTGCACGTTCTCCCACTTAAAAAGATGAGAGAGGCCTGTAATTTTCGTCATAGGTACACTTCAACTATGAGAGACAGAACGGGGGGAAAGAATACAGGAAAGCACATTGTAGGATTTCTAATGAATTCATTGGTAAATTCCTCTGTAAAATAAGTATTTGGTCACCTACAAACATGCAAGATTTCTGCCTCTCACAGACCTGTAACTTCTTCTTTAAGAGTCTCCTCTGTCCTCCACTCGTTACCTGTATTAATGGCACCTGTTTGAACTTGTTATCAGTATAAAAGACACCTTTCCACAACCTCAAACAGTCACACTCCAAACTCCACTATGGCCAAGACCAAAGAGCTGTCGAAGGACACCAGAAACAAAATTGTAGACCTGCACCAGGCTGGGAAGACTGAATCTGCAATAGGCAAGCAGCTTGTTGTGAAGAAATCAACTGTGGGAGCAATTATTCGAAAATGGAAGACATACAAGACCACTGATAATCTCCCTCGATCTGGGGCTCCACGCAAGATCTCACCCCGTGTTGTTAAAGAACGGTGAGCAAAAATCCCAGAACCACATGGGGGACCTAGTGAATGACCTGCAGAGAGCTGGGACCAAAGTAACAAGGGCTACCATTAGTGCCAGACGTGTCCCCCTGCTTAAGCCAGTACATGTCCGGGCCCATCTGAAGTTTGCTAGAGATCATTTGGATGGTCCAGAAGAGGACTGGGTGAATGTCATATGGTCAGATGAAACCAAAGTAAAACTTTTTGGTAAAAACTCAACTCGTCGTGTTTGGAGGAGAAAGAATGCTGAGTTGCATCCAAAGAACACCATACCTACGGTGAAGCATGGGGGTGGAAACATCATGCTTTGGGGCTGATTTTCTGCAAAGGGACCAGGACGACTGATCCGTGTAAAGGAAAGAATGAATGGGGCCATGTATCGTTAGATTTTGAGTGAAAACCTCCTTCCATCAGCAAGGGCATTGAAGATGAAACATGGCTGGGTCTTTCAGCATGACAATGATCCCAAACACACCGCCCGGGCAACGAAGGAGTGGCTACGTAAGAAGCATTTCAAGGTCCTGGAGTGGCCTAGCCAGTCTCCAGATCTCAACCCCATAGAAAACCTTTGGAGGGAGTTGAAAGTCCATGTTGCCCAGCGACAGCCCCAAAACATCACTGCTCTAGAGGAGATCTGCATGGAGGAATGGTCCAAAATACCAGCAACAGTGTGTGAAAACCTTGTGAAGTCTTACAGAAAACATTTGACCTCTGTCATTGCCAACAAGGGGTATATAACAAAGTATTGATATGAACTTTTGTTATTGACCAAATACTTATTTTCCACCATAATTTGCAAATAAATTCTTTAAAAATCAGACAATGTGATTTCCTGTATTCTTTCCCCCCATTCTGTCTCTCATAGTTGAAGTGTACCTATGATGAAAATTACAGGCCTCTCTCATCTTTTTAAGTGGGAGAACTTGCACAATTGGTGGCTGACTAAATACTTTTTTGCCCCACTGTAATTACAGCTTTTTAACCCCTTAACAGCATTTTTTTCCACACCTGCCTAAGACTTTTGCACAGTGCTGTATATATACACACACATATACATATATTTTTTTTTGTTTGTTTTGTTTTTGTATATGGTATATACTTTTTTTCTTTCTTACATACTAGGTGTTCGTTTTCTCAACATTCTACTAGACATACACACAACTGCACCAATGAGAACAAATTACATTTATCAAAGCTATAATTGATTAAATGGAACTTGTAACCCCTTGGATGTAGATAGCTCTCCAACTCACTGCTAACATTCCAATTTTATGCAGCTTGTAAACTAACTTCCAGACAATGGATTTGCTCTATCACAGAGAAAGGGAATTTAATGTGCTTCATTTAATAATATTTTTTAGAGCTGGCAGTTATTGCCTCCCCATGCATACACTTCAAATGTATTTGAGTATGCAGGGCAGATATTCTCTATGTATCTTCTCGCTGTCAAACCACCATAGTTACTGTTTCCAGCTCCTGCATCCAAAAATTGCATTTTATCAACTCAAGGTGATGTTTGGCTACATGAGCCTGAAGTAACCACTTTAGACGTCTGACGGCAAGAAGATGCCCATGGAAATTTTTCATGCATCTTCAAATACATTTTACTCAAAGCGCATATATGGAGAGGCAATAATTGCTAGCACTAATTATTATTATTATTATTATCTTTTACTTAGAGAGCACAAACCTATTCTGCAGCAATGTACAACAGAGAATAGACATTGTGACTTCAAAGATTTCATTCAGAGATTTGCTTTCTGTATCATGTACTCTGATTTTTCATATTTTTCTTATTAAAATAAATGTATGCTCCTTTTACTTGTTCCTTCTCAAGGACATACTTGAAAACGAGAGGCATCTCAATGTATTTTTCCTGGTAAAACATTTTCTAAATAAATAAAATAAAAATAAATCCTTCATAGGATATCTGTCTTCTTCACACACAGAGGTGATAGAGCAGAACAAAAATCTTAGATCAAATGAAAACTGTGGGTAAAATGAAACAATTCATAACATAAGTAGGGGAAAGGGGTGAGCGACCAGGGTGCATCTCTACAACCCCCTCAGACCTATTTATGACCCACTCAGACCTATTTTCCATATATTCCAGAAATGTGCAACCTATAGAACTCTAGTAGGGATATGCAAAATTATTTTTTACTCCTATTTTACATTTGGTTTACCAAAGAATTATTCCATTTTATTTTAAGCCCTCAGTTTACTGGATCATATCACTTAGCTCAAGTCCCCTGGGGATATATGCACTAAGGACTGGAGCAATGGCAAAGTGTGGTTGGTAATGTGTGGCAAATAAAGGAGAATATGACACACACTGTGTCATATTCACTAAAAATTATTAACCCTTTGAGTGCCAAGTGGGTACATTGTACGAGTTTGGACAGCTGTACCCGCTGTGCCAAGCTCGTACGATGTACCCACTAAAATGCGGTCACTGCATGAGCCGGTATAACCGGCATGCAGTGGCCGCATTTTAAAAATAAAATAGCTGGGCAATCGTGGGGGGACATGAGGATCACTCCTCATGTCCCCCCTGTTATTGATCTCCCAGCCGATCGCGCTGGGAGATCAATAAAAGAAGAGGAGAAGCGCAGCTGAGGCGCATCTTCTCCTCTTCCTTGTCTCCTACCCGAACTTCCGGGTAGGAGTGGGCAGGACCGGGGGAAGCCTCCCAACGTCATCAGTGACATGTCACTGATGACGTTGGGGAAGTTTCCCCGGTCCCATTCACTCCTACCGGTGGTAGGAGTGAAAGGCAGGAGAGCTTCTGCTCTCCTGCAGTCGCCAAATTGGTCTCCCAGCCTATTGGCTGGGAGATCAATTACTTGGGGGACACCAGGAGGGGTCCTGATGTCCCCCACGAGGTCTGAATATATTAAAAAAAAAAAAAAAATAATAAAAAAAAAAAACTAACCCTGTGAGTGCCGCAGTGGTCCCCAGCACATTGCTTTGCAATGTGCTGGAGACCCTTGTAGCACTCACAGGGTCATTTTTTGGTTTTTTTTTTTTTTTTTAAAGACCTCATTGGGGGGATCAGGGGGAATCCTGATGCCCCTCAATGAGGTCTATTATTAAAAAAAAAAAAAAAAAAAAAAAATTTTTAACCCTGTGTGTGCCACAGGGGGGGTCCAATGCACCCCCCCCCTCCTGTGGCACACACAGGGCTTCTATCATTACTTTGTTACTAGAGATTGTTGGGGGGCCATCAGGATTGGTCCTGATGGCCCCCCAACAAGCTCTGATTACAAAGTAATAATAATAAAAAAAATTAACCCTCTGAGTGCCAGAAGGGTCCAATGCATTGCTTTGCAATGCCCTGGAGACCCATGTGGCACTCACAGGGACATTTATTTTGATTCCTTTTATTTTTTTTTTTTAAGACCTCATTGGGGGAATCAGAGGGGTCCTGATACCCACCAATGAGGTCCATAATAAAAAAAATGTAAAGAAAAAAAAATTAACCCTGTGTGTGCCACAAGGGGGGCCAATGCAGCCCCCCTTCTGCGGCACACACAGGGCATTTATCATTACTTCGTTATCAGAGATTGTTGGGGGGCCATCATGATTGGTCCTGATGGCCCCCCAACAAGCTCTGATTACCAAGTAATGATAAAAAAAAAATTAACCCTCTGAGTGCCACAAGGATCCAGTGCATTGCTTTGCAATGCGCTACAGACCCCTGTGGCACTCACAGGGTCACTCCGTTTGTGGACATATATATATATATTTTTTTTTTTACTAAGACCTCATTGGGGAGGGATCAGGGGGTCCTGATGCCCCTCAATGAGGTATATAATAAAAAAAAATTAAATCAAAAATTAACCATGTGTGTGCCACTGGGAGGGGGGGTTCAATGCAGACCCCCTTCCTGTGGTACACACAGGACTTTTTATCATTACTTTGTGATCAGAGCTTGTTTGGTGGCCATCTGAATACAAAGTAACGATAAAAAAAAATTAACCCTTTGTGTGCTGGACACCCCTGTGGCACATAAAGGATTTTTTCCCCCTTTATTTTTTATTTAGACCTCATTGTATGGGTTCTGATGCCCCCAACGAGGTCTACACAAAAATATTGGGGGAAAAAGCCCCAAAAAATGCACGTGCAACAGGAAGGGCGTCCAACGCAGTGCTTTGTATGAGGGGACATACAGTGCACAATGGTAGTCAGAGATCTCCCATACACACTATCAGACACTGCCCCACCATCACCACCATCCTTGCTCCTCTGCTCATACCCACACACACTGCCTAATCCCTCACCCTCTCACACATTTTGTTAGACTTGTAGTCACAGGTCCGCACATACACCGGCTGACGTCCTAGCTTCTTTCATCTGTTAGCCATAAAATCACACATACACTGTTTGTTTTCCCATTTCTGTTTCACTGGTAGCTACGCTCTTGTAGCGTAAATTGGTATGTGAACCCAGAGCAGTGGGGTACCATTTTTTTTTGGCTGGCAAGAAGTCCTCCTAGGAAATCCCACGCCATTGAACCATTTTAGTATCTTTGAAGTGACTGATGTGTAAAACAAATGTTTGTTTTTCTTTCCTGTAGCACCACATTCTGGAAATAGTTGTTCCAAATAACTTAGGGGTACAAAGGCAAGTGACCCCTTATTAGATGCGGCAGGTTGTCTTCTTTCCAAAATGGTATGGTTTATCTACCTTTTCTTCAATTCTGAAGGTGTTATAGCCATTTTTATACAGGCAAGTCAGGTTTGAGAAAATGTTAGAAACATCAGAGGTTATAGTAGGTGTAGTTTTCTACTTCTAGCACCCCCTAAGGTAGTTCAACTCATATCAATGGGGTGTCGTTTGACTCCTAAGAGCACTAGCAAACAAATGCAGTTGAAAATTCCATGGTTTTCACAGAGCTCCATACATTTAAAGGGGCAGAAATGTAAAAAAAAGCATTTTTTTTCATTAGCGCCACCTCCTGGAAGCATTTGTGCATACCAGCCTTTGGGTAAGAAGGCAAGTGACCCCTCATTAGATGCGGCAGGTTGTTTTCTTTTCAAAATGGCATTGTTTCTCTACCTTTCCTGCATATCTATTATGGTTATAACCATTTTAGTGCAAGCAGATAATTTAAAAAACAAAAGTGTCAGGTTTACGTTCGTGTTC
Source organism: Rhinophrynus dorsalis (assembly GCA_037306005.1). Lineage (NCBI taxonomy): Eukaryota > Metazoa > Chordata > Amphibia > Anura > Rhinophrynidae > Rhinophrynus > Rhinophrynus dorsalis. Next base: position 136,488,041 of record CM074718.1, read on the forward strand.
CTAGCACCCACATATTGTATGTTAACCCACACAAATGGGCTACCATTTTTCTCATGATGGTAGCAAGTACTGAATACAGCAGGAAATGTTATGGTTTTCAAAGATTTTAGTATCTTTGAAGTGGTGGAAATGTAAAAAAACCTGTATTTATTCCCATAGCGCCACCTTTTGGAAATATTTGTGCACTTCAGCCCAGGGGGTAGAAAGGCAAGTGTCCCCTCATTTGATGCGGGAGAATGTCTACTTTCCAAAATGGTATACCTTTTATACCTTTCCTTCATGTCTCTAACAGTTATGGACATTTTAGTACAAGCAGCCATTTTCGAAGAAGCAAACAGGTAGGTGTAGTTATGTGCTTCTGGCACCCCTAAGGTAGGTCGACTCATTCCAGTGGGGTGTCATTTTTCTCCTAAGAGCACTAGCTAATGAATACAGTTGGAAATACCATGGTTTGCACACATTTCAGTACATTTGAAGGGGCAGAAATGTAAGAAAATGCCTTTTTTTTTCATTAGCGCCACCTTCTGGAGGCATTTGTGCACTCCAGGCTTGGGGTAACAAGGCAAGTCACCCATCATTAGATGCGGCAGGGTGTCTTCTTTTCAAAATGGTATGGTTTGTGTACCCTTTCTTCACTTCTGTAGTTGTTATAACCATTTGTGTACAGACAAGTAATGTTTGAGAAAATGTTAGAAAAATTTGAAGTTGTAGTGGGTGTCGTTTTGCACTTCTAGCACCCCCTGAGGTAGTTAAACTCATACCAATGGGGTGTCATTTTTCTCCTAAGAGCACTAGCTAATGAATACAGTTGGAAATACCATGGTTTGCACACATTTCAGTACATTTGAAGGGGCAGAAATGTAAGAAAATGCCTTTTTTTTTCATTAGCGCCACCTTCTGGAGACATTTGTGCACTCCAGGCTTGGGGTAACAAGGCAAGTCACCCATCATTAGATGCGGCAGGGTGTCTTCTTTTCAAAATGGTATGGTTTGTGTACCCTTTCTTCACTTCTGTATTTGTTATAACCATTTTTGTACAGACAGGTAATGTTTGAGAAAATGTTAGAAAAATTAGAGGTTGCAATAGGTGTAGTTTTGTACTTGTAGCGCCCCCTGAGGTAGGTGAACTCATACCAATGGGGTGTTATTTTTCTCCTAAGAGCACTAGCTAATGAATACAGTTGGAAATGCCATGGTTTTCACACATTTTAGTTCATTTGAAGGGGCAGAAATGTAAGAAAATGCCTTTTTTTTTCATTAGCGCCATCTTCTGGAGGCATTTGTGCACACCAGGCTTGGGGTAACAAGGAAAATCACCACTCATTAGATGCAGCAGGTTGTCTACTTTCCAGAAATATATAGTTTTATATAGTTATTCCACTGTTTTAGGGTAGTTTTACCACAAAAACCCTAGAATGCGCATATTAGTTTATAAAGTTGAAAATGTCATTTTGCGCTGCTGGTGATTAGGGCTCTACGCTAGCCATGGACGTAGGTAAAACTATACAAATTTGGTATTTTTTTACTCGGGGGACTCGAGGCTTTTTCAAATAATTGAAACTTTTTCAATCAAGGTAAATGTTTTTGATACATAGTATGTGATTTTAGCAAAATGAGTAAATTTTCACTTTTTTTTGTCATTATGACATCATAGCTTTTTGCACGATGTAAAATTCTCTTCATGTAAGGTATCACAAGAAAGCTCAATTCGTTCTGAAAAAAACAATATATAGTTTTCCATATGTAACTAAAAATCCCCAGAGGAAATCAAGCCTAAACGGAAGGATAGCAAAAATGTTGAAAAAGTGTCTGGCCTGCAGGGTTCAGAAAATGGCCCGAGCCTCTGGCACTGAAGGGGTTAATGAAAGGAAATGGGTAGAGACTTTCATCATTATTATTTAGGGTTGGAATAATGCTGGCAATTTGATAGGGAGGATAAGTGTGGGAGTGGAGAACATGCGATCAGGCTTCAGCACCAAGAACACCACAGCCCTCCTTTATCCCTTTGAGTACCATAGGGATGGATATTGCACGCCCTTGTGGCACTAAAATGGTTATAATACTAAGAATCCATTGCCCGGTTTCAAAGTTCATTCAGAGAAAACCAGGAATGCACCTTTTACATTTAACAGCTTCTCTGCTGGCTCGTCCTTACAAGAGACAGCTGTTTACCTGTTTCTAGGACACAAAGGACTTACTGCTGATCAGTTGATTCATGTTAGCAGAATACTCACAAAGCAGTACCAAGGCAAACAAAGTTCCTTGTGAGTCTCTTGTTTACATGAATCAACTGACTGACAGTCCAATGTATACTAGAAAAATCTGATCAGCTGTTTCATGTAAGGACAGACCTAGCAGAGAAGCTGTTATATTTAACAGCTGTTTCATCTGTTCTATCAGTTGATATATAAACTATGAAGCAAGGCAATGGATTCATAATTTTAGAACCCTTTTAGTGCCACGGTTGTACGTGCAATGCATATCCCTATTCCATCTCAGTTTGGGAAGTTAAAAAAGTCTATTCCAACAGAATAGGCAACGAATGGAGTTAAATGAATGTGGCAAAGTAACACATTAGCATGTAAACACACTCACATCATGAATATGATAATGGCTTACTAAGCTGCATTTCAATAGGCAGATGAGCCATTGTCGAAGTGATCACTGCAAAACTGTAAACCTGGTGAAGGTATGTTGACATCATGGTGATGTGGGCATATTTATGGCATATTCACAGTGATATGATGATGTCATTGATGCAAACATGCCACTGAATCATCAACTTGGCCCCGTTTCAAACCTTAGTGCATCTCCCCCAGTTGTCATTGGACTACAATCTCTATCAGTTGATCATTTTAGCCATATACATAAAGTAAATGGAAACGTTCTGGGGCGAGCAAATGAAACCAGAGTGAGCAAATAAATATTCCCATTTATTTAAATTGGTCTTTTAACCCCTTCTTGTTATTGGGTTCCCTACAGTGCAGTTACTGTGCCCCAGATTGTTCACTTGATTTGTGTGAATAAGGACATTGGATTTTAGCAATTTGTATTTGTTATTAAATGTTTAAAGGGATAGTAATAATAATAATAATAATTAATAATAATATAATAGTAATAATAGTTAATAATACAGAACAAAATAGTTTTCAGGGTTTGTCCTGTTAAGTAAAAAATGTTACTCCTATTTCTGAAAGATTCTTTATCTGAATGTTATTGCTGCTTATACCTGCATTTTTTTTTTATCTCCATGATCTAAAATTTTGCAGCAGTGCTGTTACTACAGCGCCCTCTGGAGGATCAATGTTACTCTCAACTGTTGTCCATAAATTGCTGAGAAACAGTGCTCACAGCATATGTCAGACCATGGGAGTACTATGATGCAAGTCAGAGCTGCATTATCTTTTGAATAAAACATTTCACAGAAGTAGAACACTTGTTTATCTGGATAAACTTTGTAATATGTATATTTTTTCAGAATAAGCAATACCATCCCTTTAATAGCATATGTTCCCAATGTGTTAATATTGCTTATTTAGCATTATTTTATATGAAATAATTTACAATTTTTATGTGGATAATGCCCACTCTTCTGTTGAAGTACAGTCCTAATCTGTTGTTCACAATTTATTAAAGGGATAGTAATGTCAGAAGTATTAACTATATGGTAGATACAATTAAAAGAGAGTACTTGCACTTATTCGTATCTCTCAAACCGTTATGGTTTGAGAGATATAGGAAAATAAAGTTCTCCTCTCCCCCCCTTTCTGCTTGACAAGCTGAAAAGCTGTCAGAAGCAGATTCTGGTCGCTTGACTAGATGCGGCCCTTCTGCAGCACCTATGTAAAGATATCTAAAGATAAATACTTCATCGGAATGGTCTACAAAGTGTGCCTGGTTTGCAAGCACACTTTGTAGACCGTTCCAATTAAGTATTTATTTCTGAATAGCGTGATTTCAGCTCTGCTGAAGAGCCTCTGTCTGGTCAAAGGATCGGAATCTGCAGCTGTCAGCTAGATGGCAGATTTGAGTGAAACAGCCAGGAAAAGGTAACTTTAGCAAGTTATAGCTCTCAAACCATAAAGGTATGAGAGATAAGACTTATGTTGATGGTAACCTTATTTTAATGTCTACAATAAATTAACCATTACTATCCCTTTAATAGCACTATTCATAACAGTATTACGGAGAACCAGTGATGCGTTCTGATTTCCCTGCCTAGTGGAAACGTGTCAGTGGAAATTCTTATGACATTATCTACTACTAGTACACAGTGTACACGGGCCAACACTGGTGGCGCTGCAGTCATGCGCAGCAGCATGACTGCAGCGTGCGCAGCCGTTGGTACTGTGCATGGCGGCTTCTGACAGACATCCTAGCAAATTATAATATAGGATGGTAATGTGTATGTTTTCAATAAAATTATTTTATCATTGCTTATAAGTAGACGCTGCTAATTTTGCAATGCCGTAAGGAGCAAATTTTGTATCATCTATTGAATTTTAACCCCTTGAGTGGTAGAGAATATCTCTGACAAAAGAGAAGGCAGTTATACTAACTTAAAGTGATATAAACATACAGATTGCATTATAGAGAGTGAAAGGGACTTTATCACCTAAATATCAATATGATTCAGACATTTATATTTTTTTGTACACAAAAGTTAGAATTTGCAACAAAACAATTTACAGGAGGTTGTAAGATCTGCTATAAATGAATGTGTAGGGAGGATATGAGCTACATTTATGCTGCATTTGTTATAACAATTCTTAAAGTATTTACCTTATTTAGGATTTACTCATGTTTGATAATCAAACCCTTCCCTTGGCCCACAAAGAGACCTATAATATTATTTGCCGCATACTGTAAATGACATACACTTATCACTTATTAGGAGCTTGCATAAACAAAACAGGGACATATGGTCATGCAGAGCCGCTAACATCAATAAAAAAAGCTTGTTTAACAAATGTCTTAGGGATTATGCTACTACTTAAAATGAACAAATTCTGGTTATGAATCTTTTATGTTTTAAAGGACATGAACCCTACTCATATAAAGTGTGGTCCCTATTCATTTTATTAGATATTGAGGAGAATGTGCAAAGCTCATTTTTGCACTTGGACAGAGGCATAAAAATCAGTTAGCAGCACTTCTGTATGTATTAGCATATATGATCACTTTTGTACATATTGGATTACACCTTGGTAATCTTAAGGCTTTTGTTGGAAGCAAGCCTCCCCTATGTAATGAATAGGAAAATGGAGTAATTTAATGTCAATTTGCTTTGCACCTTTTTAGAATAATGGGATTAAGGAATAACCATACATTCCACACTGCTCAGTCCTTAACACAAAAAGTAGTAATAGTCAAAAAGTTGTAAAGTGTCAAAATTTGAATAAGTTTGACAACAAGAGCTATAAGGTTTGATTTATGAATGCTCATATAAATATTCCAGATATTTTATGACACAGTCCAATCTTTATTTTCTCATCTTAGAAAATGTGATTAAAGTTAATTTAATTTGCCTTGAAGGCCATTTTATGAGTTTATTTGAGTCATATCTAGTGAACAACCAATCAGAAGGATGGTGCTTACTGAGATGCTAACATTATTTTCTGACATGTATCATACCTAGTTTGTTTGATCTAATTATTTTCATGTTTTCTAGCTTTTAGACACGCAAGAGGTTTTTTGTGTTTGTGAACAAGTTAATGGTATATTTTTGCCCAAAATGTTTGCAAAGCTATAACTCACAGGCCTTTTGCACATCAGGAGACATGAGCTAATTTGGAGCAAACCAACTACACCTTTGGGAGAAATGCTTTGCATTGCATTGTAGACCTGTCTAGCATTCAATAGGTTAACCCTTTGAGTACCAGAGAGATATCCAAGGCATTGCGTTGGAATGCGTTGTCTACCTCTCTGACACTCAAAGGGTTAAAAGCCCCATTTAATTCAAAATTTATTTTATTTGTCCCCTATAGTGCAGTTAATCTGCTCCAAAATAGGTTCACTATTTTTTGTGCATAAGTCCCAATACATTTTTTAAGCTTATGGTTTTGAAAATAATCTGAATTTATATACACAACTGATTCACTTTTTCGCCCAGTGGCAAATGAAAAAGAAAGATGAAGAGGTGAAACCGATTCTTTTTATTTCGTTAGGATGTAACTGGTTAATTATTTTTTTTCAAATACACCTCATAGCTCATCACTAAGTGAGGCCATTGATTGTGTAAGTTGAATCATTCAGGAAAGCTGTTGAACCTTGATAAGAGGCATGAAGAAAATGTAATGATGTGTCACATTTCTTTTTAATGAAGCCGTCAATCATTGTGAATTGCAGTGTGTGTACATTGTCTTTTCTTATTGGCAGCTCAAACAGTCCTTGTATGAAGTCTATGAACTATTCCCATCACCAAGAAAAATAGATGCATGGCAGAATTGTTATCCTAGACTTTGTTTTTTATTAAAATGCTTTTTAACAGATTGGTTCTCTGAATTAATATATCATTTAATAGAATATTACTGAGTTTTATTTAATTTGTTAAATAATTATTTTTATCATATTCAAAGGTGTGTTCTTGTCCATCTGTAATAACAGGGGCAGCTCTTTCATAAGTGAGTGTGGGGACCATCTCCATGTAATCATCAAGTCATGTAACAATGAGTGAAGCCTAAATATGAAACCTAAAGAACAGTGCCCCATGAGTATGACAGAGACTAATTCCTATGTCTATATTTTTTTCCTCTCCTACAGCTGTGTTAGCCTTAATAGCATTAAACATGCATGTGCAGCCAACCTTTATTTGGATATTTAGTTTAAATCCCAAACCAGCCCTATCTTTATTCGCTGCCAGAGACTAAGGGAAAATAGATTGCACTAAGGTTAGCAAATAAAATCCCCACTGGGTACTGGCTGTACATTTAAACCATGTGGTGTACTCAGGTTGAGTAATAGAGCTGTAAAAGGGTAGAAAAAGATGTAATGCATGAGTCTATATCATCCCTTATTTCACTGAAGAAATCACACACAGCACCCTCACCAAATAAAAGGAGCATGTGCTAGATGCTATGGAGATTATGGAACTGTGCATAGCATTCCAAAAAAAGCTCAAGAGCTTCCTGTCTGTTTCATTGCCTTCTTTAGCCTGTTTTTGACCAGGGACAGAACATTTTTTTAATCTGGTGCTATTTAGGTTAACTGCAATGTTTTAATCACCGATTAGGCACTCAAAAGGTTAGCTATTTGAATACTAAAAGTGTGTGCAATTCATTTAACCATTTGAGTGCCAGAGGGGTACACAACACATTGCAGTGTAATGAGTTGCGTAGTTCTCTGGCACTCAAAGGGTTAACATCTTTAGCCAATTGAAAGTAGAATGTGTGCTATTGCATGCCCCTGAGGAGCTAAGGGTTAGCCACCTGAATACCCAAAGTATTTGAATACTAGAAGTGTGTGTGTTATGCACTACACACCCCTCTGGCACTCAAAGGGTTAACCATTTGAATACCAGGGATGTGTGATATGCATTGCACAGCCCTCTGACACTCATTTGAGTGTGTGCTCTGCAGTTCATGTCATATGGCAGTCAAAGGGTAAATGTGGTTCTTGTTTAAATGTAATGTTTGTCTTGTCTGTTGTTGGGGTTATGTAACCACTTGGACACTATACACATCTACACATTTGTCTTTAGCATCCTGTGAGTAACCCTTTGAGTGCCAGAGGGGTATGCAAATCATTGGCACTCAAAGGGTTAGAATTATGTGAAGAGGTTCACTTGTGTGTGTGTATATATGTGTGTACATGAGCTAGGTATGGTGGTCATTTAAACTCCTCGGATACTAGATACATCAATATATTTGACTTTGCATCCTTGCAGTTATAAGAGGTGCATGTGTAAGCGTACGGCTATGTGTGATATGAATAGAGGTGACCAAAAGTAAAGAGAATGTGCAACAATTTAGATTGAAAAATGCACAAAGAACTGTGTGTGGGGGCAGTTGTGCTATTCTGGGATGCAAATATAATTCTACATCTATATAAATACTTGGTAAGGCCTCATCTAGAATATAGAATGCAGTTTTGGGCACTGGTTCTTATCCCCTTAACGACCAGTAACGTGTCAGGACCGTCACCAGTACACCTGCCTAAAGGACCAGTGACGGTCCTGACATGTCAAGTAATTGTGCTTACAGCACTCCTGCGGGATCACTGTAAGCACTAGTGGGGATTGAAATTCACCACTCCAAGACTAGAACAGTCACTCTCAGACCCCCATTCAGCACGCCGGTACACGTCATCAGTCACGTGTGCCGGTATGTGTCAACCAACTTCAAAGCGGTCCTTAAAGAAAGTTCACTTACCGGACCGCTCATCCTAAAGGGTTTAAAAAAGATTATTGAACTGGAAAAACTGCAGAAATGTGCACTGATAAAGGAGTTGGAGGATCTGAGTTATAAAGAGAGAGACTATCTTGACTGGGTATGTTTACGTTAGAGAAGAGATGTCTAAGGGATGATATGATTACCATTTACAAATATATTAGATGTCAATACAAAGAACTATCCAATTAATTATTTACTCAAAGAGCTGATAAAAGAATGAGATGTCATCCATTAAGACTAGAGGAAAGGCACTTCTGACTAGAACAAAGTAGGGTTTTTGAGGCTTAATTGGAAATGGCTTAAATTATTTTTTTTTTTTTGCCTTCCTCTGGATCAACAGGGGTGACTTGGCATGGGCAGGACTTAATGGACGCATTTCTATTTTTTTGGCCTCATCAACTATGTTACTATGTTACTGCTATGTATAACAAATTACCTCTACTAAAAATACTCTATGTAAATCCCCACCAGAGAAGACTCTCTATTCTATTGTGACTCCTTTCTCCTTGGCTAAACAAATTTCAGATCACGAAATCTAAGAATTTACGAAATGGTGATAATGTACAAATATACCCCACAAAATTAAAGCTGTTTAGAAATGTATACAATGATTTTTATATTTCAAAATAAGATAGGGACACAACCATTTACATTGCTACTAGACAGGAAATTTACATGCTTCTTGTTGTTTCTATTTCACAGATACCTATTGAGAGTTATGGTGCCACTGGTATATAGAACCAGTGATAAAGTTATCACCTGTACTGGAATACAGCCCACTGCAATCACTAAAAAGACTGATATATTTGTCACTTTTTATCTTTTGCACCTACTATGACTGAAGTTTGTTAGAACAGCAAATCTGTACCCTATAGGCTACATTTTGTCAGAGTGAAAGGAAAAAGCAAAGGATTGCATTTTTTCACAATTCAAGCTAATGAAAAAGCAAATCATTCACAGCCAAAGATTAGACATTAGATCCCCTTAAGGGTTCTTTCATATGAGAGACAGAGATGAAGTAGCATCTGTGCTACATTTTCTTTGTCTGTATTTTGATTGCAGTATTTTCTGCGTTCCCCTGGTGATTCTATCTCTGAGAGGACTGCTGGCTGGTCCATATATATGACTCCGTGACATCCACCTGCTTAGCCCAAACATTGGAAGTAGTGATAAGCATCACAACCACCAATGTAGCTCATGTGAAAGCTATATCTGTGAAGTTCAGCAATGTGTCAAATGTACTGCTTTCTTGAGTAAAAGCAGTAAAGATGCAAAATACTGGATCTTAGCTATTTCATGTGAGGAGATAGTCACCCTTTCTGCATGGTTGACATCACTAATGTACCATTACTGAATACCTTAGGAATAGATGATTCCTAATTTAACACAGTAATTTACCCATGTAACTTTCTTTTGTAAAGCAGAAGACTAGAACAGTAGATTGCAAGATTTCAATACCAATTAGGTATTTTCATCAGGTATGTTAAAATCAGTAAGGCAGTTGTGATTTTTCGAAAGAGAAAGCTGCCAGGTCACCTTATTCCGTAATGATGTATTTGTCTGTTGGTGGCATATAATAGTATATTACTCTGATGGTGGCATTTCATAACAGATGAAAAACATACCGGGACATCGACTTGGAATGACTTGACTGAAAATCACCCCTGTAGTAAAGAATGTCTATTTTTTATGTATCGCAATAAATCTGTTTTTTTCTATACAGTGATCTCTACTCAAGTGTGCTCTAATTTGCTCCACCTCACAAAAAACAATGGATTTCAATAAACATGAATGGATTGCAGGAGCCACTATTGTGTATCAGATTATAAACTGTTAGAAGTGGACAACAAAAATCAACAGCACAAAAATAAGCTGACATTTTACTTATCTACATACACAGCAGTAGTGGGAAATATCAGGCCCTTCAGCTGTTGTCTGACTACAATGATCATTCCCCAGCAGTGAACAATGGGAATGCTAGTTTGGCTGCATTTGAAGGGCCTCAAGTTACCAATCCCAGTTACCAGACAGTAGAAAATGGGTCGTGGTCAGTAAAGTATATGTGGTTCTGTGGCCATGGGAAAAGACTGGGAGCTCAGTATTTCTAGTTCTAGTGTAGTGGAACAAGGCTGGGGTCTCAGTGGGAAAAAAAGTGGAAACAAATTAGCTTCTTGTGAGAATTACAGCAGAAGTAGAAAAGTGGTATTTTTGTTATTTTTCTTTTGTAGGAAAAATGTATCACCTATCCCTATTTGTAAGGTATAAGTCACACTTAATATTATTGGTTAACTAGACACAAGAGGTGCATCTGGATAAGTAACAAGTAAAATGGCAGTACCCATACTCTAAAAATACTTTATCCGTAATATTATAAAGTGGACCAAAATAACTTAAAATATAGATTCACGCTTCAGATTTTCACCATTTTTTGGTCTGTTAAATTCTGATGGCTAATTTGCCACACTTCAGTTTAGGTTTTAAAAGAAAAATACACAATAGAGCACTCAATAGTGTCCAATAACCAACTAAATTATAAATATTTAGGAAATAATCAGGATACTCATAATAGTGATGCTCAGATAACCAGGTGAATGCTGAGAAGAACAAGGTGCTGCTCCAAATCTCCACTTGTAACAAATATTTTCATTTAAATTCATAAAATAAAACAATGTTAAAATTAGAAAATACTTCTAATATGCCACCAGAGCTCGACGTTTTGCAGTAAACTTCTTCTGGATCAAATGGCAGTGATACAAAAAAGACCTTTGCCTTTAACTGGTTACCTGAGCAGGTTCATTTCTCTGCATGCACTGTTTGTTGTAAGGTGTATATGCCCATTTCAACCATCACTTTTTGTGAGTATCCATGTTATTTCCTATTTATCATTTAGTTGTTTACCAGGCACTATTGGGTGTCCTCTTGTGTGTTTTTCTTAAATATATTTCTTCTGGATGGATGTGTTAAGGAGCAGCCCATTTAGAACATAGCCATCAATAGTGGATGACCAGATATACTGTAGTTAGGGCAGTATAAAAATCCCTGATTTACAGGGGGGATGTAAGTGCTATTCTGGACATCACATTTGTGAGTAAATGTCTTACAACCAGTGATGGGAATCGGTGAAACCAGCTTTTGTTTGATAATATTACACTAGGAATGCTCCCTGTTTTTACTGTCTTTCTTCAGTTAGGGTTTTGTTAGTAGTAAGGTTTAGAGGTGTTTCCAGGAGAGGAATAAAAAATGTGATTTCTGCACTGTGTGAAGTGTGTGTGATTTAGGATTAGGTTAGTGAGGGTCAGGCAAGTGAGATTTAGAGTTAGGACAGTCAGGGACATTCCAATTGTACAAGTTTGTGTTAGGGCAGTGAGGGGCATTCAAATTCAGTTAGTGTGGGTAACTAAAATTGAGCTTGTGTTATGGTGGTTAAGGTTTATGAAGTGTATAGTATGAGTGACTTTTTTTATTATTTTTAAATCTAGTTATATTTCATTTTTTTATAATAATCATGTTTCTAAAACTTACTTTTCTCTATAATATTCTTTCATAAAAAGAAATGTGCTCAATCATGTCTACCATAAAGACTTGAAGGGAACGTGGAGGAACTGTAGGAAAATCACCCTTATCAGGGGGAGTAGGCCGACCTAAATAGGGTTGTTCACTCACTTTCCAAGGTGTTAAGAGAGGCACCAATTGTTAGCAGTGACAATGCTACTACCACCAGCAGCTTGACAGTGGAGCACTAGCCAGTGCCATCTGCATCAACAATGGTGGGAACATCAGATGCACCACCCTTATCACCAAGCAATCTAGCAGATAGCAATGAGTCCTCAGAGTCTTTCAGTGCACTCCAAAGCTTTTGTCACCAGACGAACATGGAGTTGCAGCAGAAAATGGTGCACCACTCATTGAGGTATAAAGGGTGTAATTAAACTATTTGTTTAGTTTGTAATGTGTCTATTATAATATCATAACATCAACTGCAAACACTACATTAGCCAGTGTCATCAACTGCAAAGTTGGCTATTCTGTTTCGGAGCATAGTGGATTCTATTTCCCATACACTGAAAGGATTTTATTTGTTTTTAAATTTGCTACTTTTGAGAGGTTTTGTTACTTTTAATAAAAGTAAAGTTTGATTAAATATTGGTGCCCTCTCTGTTTCTGTGATATTCCTATTATTTACCATTTACATTAGGGGTGGGTCTGGTGCTTATGATTGTTTTCTTTCCAACCTGGAGTTGCACAAAGAGGAATAGAATGGGGAGAGAGAATTCCAATTCAGATGACAGTGGAATTGGATGTAGGTGTACTAATTGACAGATATGGCCTGTGAATGGCCAAGAAAAGGAGGTGCAGGTTACTGTGAGGGGTCAGATTCTGGCTGTGAGTGGGCAAGAAAAGGGGCAGGATCCTGTGAGTAGTCATGAGGAAGAGGCCCAGGTTCCTGTGAGTGAGCAATACGAGGGGCAGGAACCTGTGTATGGGAAAGAAGAGGTGCCGGCTCCTGTGACAAGGCCTGAAGATGTTGTGGTGGGACTGGTGACAGCAGCTGTAGAGTTTGTGGAGGAGAATCAGAGAGGCAGAGCCCAATGGTCATTGTGTGCTGGGTCATGCTCAGGCTTTGACGTGTTTCAGACATAAGAAAATGATCTCCTCCTCCTCCTGCTCTGAAGTCCTGGGTGTGGAAATATTTCTCTCTAGGGCCTGTAACAGTGCAGGAAACTACAAATTCTTTATGCACCCTGTCTAAACACACAGTAAGGTGGGGAAAGGAGGGATCCCACCTTGGCACATCTGTATTAATAAAACATATGCAACATATGCATGCTAATGTGTATTGCAAAAAAAAAAGTCCCACTCCCATGCCACTGCTGCTGAACCTGCTGGTACTTCTACTAACCTCCGAACGTAGACATGAGAAAACCTCCACTAGTAAGAAGACCAAAACTGGCTGCAGAGACCTGCCATCGGCCAGCAGCAATCCCCAGCCACCACAACAGTGGTTCCCCTCACCGTCCCAGTTTCTACACTAGTCCAAAGTGTTCCCACTCAGTCCCAAATCCCTCCACTAATGACATTGCCCATCCAGAGAGCAAGCACCATAATGGCAGTTAGTGTCCATGCATTGCACACTATGTGGCACAATGATTACACACAGTAATGTTGTGGAGACAAACAGAATGCAGGGAATAAGAGAACACTTAAGAGCCATGTATCCTGCAGAATATAAATGACTTTTAGCAGGGAGGGTGAATTCATTTTATTAAGATTCTTTTTTTCTTTCTGTTCCTTTTTTTTTTTATCTTTTTTAATATCTTTGTGAATGTGGCTACTGCCAATCTGACTCATTTTTATGTATACTTTATACATTTATTTTGCCACCTTCAAATAATGTTTCTTGCCTTACCATTCTGTAGGCTATTATATAAATGAAACATATGTTTAGACTTAATTTTAGTAGGGCAATTTTTTGGCTACTGTGAATCAAGCAAGAAAACAATAAAGTGTATTTGTGGTCTGGGCTTCCGGCGACTGTAAAATAAGGTTTGCAGCACCCCTGAGCTCACCGAAAGCTCAGGTGATGATTGGCAAGGTAGGCCTGAAAAGAGGCCACCCTGTTAAAACCTAATAAAATGGGGTGATGGAGGGGGGGCACAATGACGGAGCGCCCCTTGGGAGAGGCTGAAAGCGGTATTTAAAGCCTGCAGCCCCTCCCACAAATGCAGGCACAGCCTTTTACTTGTGGTCTGGGCTTCCGGCCGCCTGTAAAACAAGGTTTGCAGCACCCCTGAGCTCACCGAAAGCTCAGGTGATGATTAACGAGGTAGGCCTGAAAAGAGGCAAAAAGATACATTTTTAACTGCAAAGTATTTATTACACATTGTACAAAATCACATCATTTTGCCAGATTAATAAGGGCTTTTTGGATTTCCTCTGTAGGATTGGGTATATAGCGAGAGTAGCAAGATGACTGCCACCTTCCCAGACGTTTAATAATGTGCACCGGGACGTTGTTTTTAGATGCAGCCGACGCAGCTCCGATTCTGAAAAAATGAACAGAATAATGGTCTGGGTTAAGTCCCAGACGTGACAATAGTATTCTTATGTATGACATGAATTCGGAAGTGGCGAGAGGGCCGGAATGCATGGGCAGGAGTGGGCTATCTGCAGGAAGGTGCTGATAGTGAGCTGTAAGATTAGCTAGAGCTTAGTAGGGACACCATGCATCATAAGTGGCAAAAATTGAAATTAGATGGCCCCTACGAGCTTGGTCCGTTTTAGAGTGCGATATAAAAAGCGTGAAATAGTTAGTGTGTTGTACTAGTTGATCCCTACGCACGAATACATCTGACCTGGAGTGGCATGAGAATTCGCCAGGCCTTAAAAATCCAAAAAAGGCCAGGCAAATAGCAGCTAACAGAGTAATATTAGTATTTACGGAAAATGGTGCCGATTTTAACAGGTCAAACAAGTTCCTGAATAATTCGCCCGAAATTGGAAGTCTGAGCCTAGAAGCCGATGGTTGCGACCTGACCAAACCCTTCAGGAAGAGCTTGACGCTGTAAAAGGAGAGGATAGAGGGTGAAAAAGGGTGAATAAGAGCATGATAGTGCTGAATACCTGCTAGATAAGATTTTATAGTGGCTGGTGAAAGCTTAAGTCGTAAGTGGCAGTGTGAAGCATAAGCTAAGATAGTCGATTGAGAGAATGAGACGGGGACATTGGTGAATGCCAGAAATATTTTAAAGGACTGCCATGCCCTATCATACGTTCTCCTTGTATTAGGGGCTAGAACGTAATGAATAATGTTTGAGGCCTCTGAGAGCAAACTGTTTAGATTGAAGTGAGGACTGAAAATGACTGTGGAATTGCTGAGACTTGAATTGGAACTGCCGGGTTCTGAAGTTGAGGCTGTGAGAGACATAGAGAGGCTGGGTTAACAACATTGGTGAGAATAGAGGGATACATAAAGAATTTATGAGTAAGGGATAACCAGTTAATTTTCTTTAACACTCTATCAGTAATGACATACAGGGCCCTACCTTTTTTGAGGAGCTTAAGAGAACTATCTGATGGCGCGTAAAAAACAACTGCCTGCCCTTCCCAAAAGGTGGCCCACGCGGTGGCTGCGGCCACCATTGGGTATAATTCCATAAAACCTGGGGTAGTAAGGTGATCCGTGGATTCAATGTCATTTGGCCAAAGACTGACGATAACCTTCTGACCCCAAACTGCGGCAAAGCCAAGATTGACGGAGGAATAGGTAAAGACTGCGGGAGAGGTTGAAGATGGGGATGGAGGGAACATAGCTTTACCGTTCCAATTAGCTAGAAAATTCGTCCACATTAGTAACTCTTCCTTAACATCGCTATTTAGTGAAATAGATGAATGAGGAAGGGATGCGGAAGGTAAAAGGGACAGCAGGTTGGACAGGAATGCCCAGCCCTGAGGGAGGATTCTAGTAACAGAACTTAGATGACCAATTAAAGATTGTAATTCTACTTTAGTCATGACTTCTAGGTTGGCACTTCTTTGAACTATTATCATAATTTTTTCAATTTATCTTGGGGAATACGGGCTTCCAAGAGTGAAGTATCTAAAATGATGCCCAGGAATTCTAACACTTTAGTAGGACCAAGAATTTTTCCTGGGGACAAAGGAATATTGAGGAAGTGGAATAATTGTTTGAGTTTGAACAAGCTGTCTTGGGCCGAGGAGTCATTGTCAATAAGGAGGAAGTCATCCAAGTAGTGAAGGATGAAAGGATTGTATAACATATAGAAGGGTTAAATATTCTTAGGGTTAAATTGTTTGTGTAACAAGTCATTCCATATTTGTGAAACAGGCCATGTTAACATTATAAAGGGAGTCAGGTTATCAAACTGCTGCTCTGTTGCTGTGCATACCACGCCCGTAACTCCCCTGCCAATCCGTATGCCCCTTACTTGAAAATGTTATCCCGCCGCCCTACCCCTCCCACCCCTTGCTATGATGATATCCATGGCCCAGTGTAACCTCCAGAACTTAGTTTGGTGAATCAGTTTAGTACTGATTCAAAGAAGGGATTGAAGGGAACAGGGATAAGGTGTGTAATACTTATGCTCGGTACCTATAGGGTTAATGGTTACATTTGACTGCTTTGCAGAAATTCATGTACTAGGGAGGAAATCACTAGACTAGTTTGTTCCAGCTCTTATCTGTGTAATTGCAACAATCGTTAGAATATGTTCAAAGCTGCAAAGTTTCCAGACCCCTCCACAGGGGAGGAGATGGGATACTGAAGAAAAATGTTATCTGCATTCTCTCCCCTTCCCCCCCTTCCTGTGAACAAGTCTTGCTTTTCTGTTTTTTTTATAATTTTCTGCTCTATGTTGAAACTGTGAAACTGTGCACCTCGCCCCTCCCTGTAGGGGAGGGGGCTGTATAGGGCTATAAAGGTTTTGTATGATAAGAATAAAGAGAGAGCTTGTATTGTATACGCTGTTGTGTGTGTTTTTCTTTGCGAACCATACAGGCCCCCGGTATACCGGTAATTGACATAGATTTCATAGATAGACTAATAATAATAGGGTGAAAGGTATCTCTTCAGGCAGCGATCCAGGTAAAGATTCCCTAACAAAGGATTCCCGGGCAACGGCAATGGTTCAATAACAGCCAACACAAGACCTCGGCAAAAGTATTGAAGATCTTAGGGCTGCTACGTGAACCAAAGTTAGTAGTGGCAAAGTAATAAGAAACTAGCCAACGAACGCCCTGAAGATGCCAGAGAGAGGGAAGGACGGGGAGAAGCTTAAAGGCATCCTGAATATCAGCTTTAGATAGCCAACAATTGGGGAGGGCTTGCTGAATAAGGCATATGGCATCGTCAATAGTGGAGTAATTTAAAGTGAAGGATTCAGAAGGAATCAATGAGTTGATACTAGGCATTAGAGTAGAATGAGGAGCTGAAAAGTCAAAAATAAGTCTCTTTTTACCTGAAAATTTATGCGTAGCCAATCCGATAGGATTAATACGCCACAACGGAAAGGGGGGGGGAAGGGAAGGGACCAATTATATATTTCTTTTCTAATTCCTTTGCTAACAAAACTGAGACTGTATCAGGATCTGCCAATGCTGAGGATAAGTTGTCACATTCTAGGGAAGTATGTGGGTAGGCAACTATCCCAGTATGAAAGCCTTCAGAGATGCCTGACAGTACATAATTAATAAGAGGTTTGTCATGGTGAGATTCAAGAATAGACTGGAGCCCATAGATGTACATTCCGCCTGATTTTTTATTTGAAGCAGCATACTTATAACAAATAGTTCTGGCATGGGAATCCCTACAGTAGGAGCAAATATGCAGCATTCTACAGCCACTGAAGAAACAACCTCGAGAGTTAAAGTTGTTGCAAATTGGGTTATTACCTTGATAATGGATAACTCTTCCCTGCTTGTCATGGGAAGGGCGAGATGATGTTTCAGCTTGCGAGACTGACTGGGAAGGAACCGCCGCTTGCAGGCCGGTGGGACCTGCCGCTAGAGGAAGGGAAAGACAGAAGTCAGTTGAATGAGATGAAGATTGGCATGACTGGCATACTGGTGCTTTAAGACCGGCGAAGTGTCGGCAAAAAAGCTCCGTGTCCAGGCAGCTCCAGTCAGTCACGAAATTAAATTGAGATAATGCTGCCGCGGCTTTGGCTGAGAAAGATCTATGGTAATCGTAAAATGTTGACCCACGATATTTATGAGCTAGATCAACTACTAAATGCAGGTAGTGGTCTAGTTCTTGGCGTCTATGCGGGAAAGCGGAGCAGACTATATCCCGATAGACGCCGAAAGCCAAGACAAATTCCGTGACTGACAGCTTCTTATTAAGCCTAGGATCCCTGGACCGGAGAGTTACCGACACGTCGCTGCAATTAATAATCTTACTATCCGCTAGATCTTGCGAGGCAATTAGTAATGTAACTAAGTTTACATCTTTCCCTTCTACTATATCTTTACAGATGTTGGGGGGAATTAAGTGCGCTTGGGCCACTCTAGGAGCCCCCATGGATGCAGTACCTGAATAGGGTATTACTGTCCTCGGAGGTAAGAATAGGAGAACCTACAACCTCTACGAAAAGGCAAAGGAGGGAACCTACAGCCCTTGATAAGAGGTAAGGTAAGAGCGGTGGAAGGATCGGGCTTCAGAGAGGGGGAAGGAAGTGTGGGGGTACCTTTGGCCTCCAATGAGAGGTAAGGCAAGCGAATTGATACCTTCAACCCTCGTGAGGAGGTGGGATAGGAGTTGATACCTTCGGCCTCTATGAAGAGGTAAGGTAAGTGTAGTAATACCCTTGGCCTCAACGAAGAGGTAGGGTAAGCGGAGTGATACGTTCGGCCTCCATGAAGAGGGTGTGGTGATACCTTCTGCCTCCCCGAGGAGGTAAGGTAGGTGAGGTGATACCTTCGGCCTCCACGAGGAGGTGAGGTAAGTGAGGTGATACCTTCAGCCTCCACGAGGAGGTAAGGTATGTGAGGTGATACCTTCAGCCTCCACGAGGAGGTAAGGTAGGTGAGGTGATACCTTCGGCCTCCACGAGGAGGTAAGGTAGGTGAGGTGATACCTTCGGCCTCCACGAGGAGGTGAGGTAAGTGAGGTGATACCTTCAGCCTCCACGAGGAGGTAAGGTATGTGAGGTGATACCTTCAGCCTCCACGAGGAGGTAAGGTAGGTGAGGTGATACCTTCGGCCTCCACGAGGAGGTAAGGTAGGTGAGGTGATACCTTGACCTAGCAACCTTTCGTGACGTTGAAGAGGAAGGAAATGGCAAGGCCCTCCTTATAAGGTAAGGTAATACAGCCCTAACCCTAAGGAATGGGAAAGGTAAGTGCCATGTCACCCTTAGTCTCTATGGAGGGCAACGAAATGTAACCTAGCCTACTATTTTAGTGCTAAACGTGACACAATTCATACCTCAGAAGAGGGTAAAAAGGGGAGGAGGTGGGGAAGAGTTAAGTGAGGGCTACCACTTTAAAGTGAGATCCTGCCAGGATGGACCAGCTTGCCCCCAATTAGGTGGAGGGGTGGGGGAAATGGACTGGCTTAACACCCAGATAGAGGGTGAGGGGCAGGTGCAAGGACCAAAGTAGTAATTACCAGAAGTGCCATAATAGAAAAGAATATCTTACCTGGATGAAGCAGACGAGCTTAGACTGAGGATACAGAAGTAAATTAGTCAAGAATAAGTAGAGATGGAAGTGATGTATTGTAGGAAACAAGAGGTGAAAATGATACCTGTTAACTTTAATTTAATCTTGCGTGGTAAGGTTTGGCAGCAAAGAGATGCTGAGGAGGGAGAATCTGGAAGATCACTGATAAATAGTCATAAGATAAGCTAGTCAGAGGGTTAATATACAAGAAGTGAAAAGACACAGATATCTAGCTTCAGTAAATGTTTTTTTGTAAACAAATCACACAATTACTATGTATAAAAAATGTGAATTTGAGTAAACATCGGGTTTGTAATAGATGAAAAATTGATATTTTATGTAAACAAATCACTCAATTGCTAAGTATAAAAATTTGTTAATTTGAGTGAAACATCACGTTTGTAATAGCTAAGAGTGAGACATAGAACGGTAAATGAGAATTATTACCCGCATGAAATTTGCTTGATGCGCTGAATATATTGAACGAGCTTACGGGTACTCCAGAGTGCAGGTAGCTACCCTTCTTAAATATACCGGCTTCACTGGCTCTGGCTTACAACGAATTTGCATTCGTTCTTACCTTGCAGCCGCTCTATGTCTTTCCTTGTTAGAACCGGACCGGAAGCGAGAACGGGACCAAACCGGAAGTGAGAACAGGACCGGACGTGAACGCTTGCTAGCTAGAGCGGGCTGTAGTCAAGACGACGTAGGGATGCACAATGACGGAGCGCCCCTTGGGAGAGGCTGCAAGCGGTATTTAAAGCCTGCAGCCCCTCCCACAAATGCAGGCACAGCCTTTTACAAATCACAGTCGCAACTATTATATGTATAAAACAACAAACACCAAAACACTCCTCTTTCTTGCACCCTCCTATTCCTATTAACAAAATAAATAAAACAGGTACATATCAGTATGACTGAAATGCCCACCAATTATATTTGGCATGTCATAAGATTAGCATTCATTCGCTGAATGTAAAGAAAAACATGACTTATGAATATGTAAAGAAATTATGAAAAGACAACTAAAAACATTGTTTACAGATGGCAAATATATCCATATGCCATTTCACCCCTGTGAAAGGAAAAAAACCCTTTAAAGCCATTTCCAATTAAGCCCTAAGTGGGCCCAAACATTCCCTCCCTGACTTTAAATGGCAGTTGGATATTTCCCTGTGGATCACCATTTTATTTATACTTCCATTTTTACTACATTATTCATAATCAATCAATGGTCTGTGCAGTGGTCCAACACTGACATATGGTAGTAACACTCCTCCCCCTCAGTGCTGCTACTTTGAGGACAGGTGTTTTTACTCTCACTGTCAGAAGCAGCAGTTGGTTGAACTATAACACCTTCCTCCGTCATGCCATCAACATTAGAACATGTCTTCAGTGTTGTTACATGTTTATTTAATAATTTAACACACCTTTGGTCTTCATGAGGTTGAATAAAATCAGACATCTAGCTGAGGATGCATTTGGATCTGGGGGCAGTGGTATACATTTCCCCATTTGAGTACCAGAGGGATATACAACACAGGGCTAAGCAACACATTTAACACATCCTGGTCCTCAATATGGGAAGATTATTTTGGGGTGCATACTTAGGTATCACGGTGCCCGTGCTATGCTGGCGACATTCTGTCAGTCTTGTTCTCAACTGGCTCCTATTGGTTGCAGTGGTATTGGCCCGCCCAGTATTTGTCCTTAAATACTGGGCCCTATCACTTCGCTGTTGCCCTTTTGGGGTGTTTCCGTACCAGCGCCTGTTCCAGTTTCTCGTGTGATCTCAGTGTATGACCCGGACTGCCTGACTACTCTGCTGCTTCTGTTCCTGCTCTGTGTACCGACCCGGCCTGACTGGCGTTCCTGCTCTGTGTACCGACCAGATTGGCTGACGTTCATGCTCTGTGTACCGACCCGGCCTGGCTGACATTCCTGGTCTGTGTACCGATCTGGATTGGCTGATGTTCCTGCTCTGTGTACCGACCCAGCCTGGCTGACGTTCCTGCTCTGTGTACCGACCCAGATTGGCTGATGTTCCTGCTCTGTGTTCTCGTTTGAGAAACACGCGTATTACCTGACTTGTGTCAGTAGATTGTTATTATTGCTTGTACAACTTCTGAACCAGTTTGGGTATGTACTCTGTAACCTGTCCCATGACCATATTATATTGTATATATATTACTGGACCCGTGATGGTTATTGCCACTTCTAATTTGTTCAATAAAACTGTGTTTTTTACCTAACGTACTGTCTCTGAGTGTCAATAAACTATAACATTAGGAAACTGGTGCTAGGGTACACATTTCTTCCTTTAAGGACCAGCGGGGTCTGCAACTCCTTGCTTGACAATGCATTACACACCCCTAACAACTCAGGCCTCTATGGCTTGAATAATATGGGACAATTCTGACAACAGAGATTATGAATGAATGAATGAATGAATGAATGAATGAATGAATACAGGGTTACAATGCTTTGCAAAGTGAAGCACTGGAAGTGAAATCCCTGCCCAAATGTTTACAGTCTAAAGTGGAAAAAGGAGACATACAGAGCACATAAGGTTCAAGTGCTGAATACAGTGCCAGAGTTCTGGTTAGGATAGGGGACATAAATAAAGTAAATAATTTATAAAGAGCCTAAATTGTACAAGAGTCAGTACCTTCTAGCATGTTTAAGTTTTGTTAAGGAGGTGTAGTAAATAATAAATAATAAAGTAAATAATTTATAAAGAGCCTAAATTGTACAAGAGTCAGTACCTTCTAGCATGTTTAAGTTTTGTTAAGGAGGTGTAGTTTCAATCATGATTTGAAGGCCATAAGAGAGGTGCAGTGGTGCAGTTCACTATTGAAATATCGCCCACTATTTGGAGACTAACAAACTCTGAATTTAAAATGCTCTTCATCCCAACCTGCATCACTGCGTATTCTATAGGAATGTTGCTCTATTTGGTGACCAACAAAATGCTGCATTTAAAATGTCACCTGCATTAAAAGGGTGACATCAGAATGTCGCCTGCATCAAAAGGGCAACATTCTGATGTTTCACTGTTAATTGTGGACAAGAAAATAGCTCACACCCTCTTCAGATGCTATCCTCCTCTCACAAGCCTGCATCAAAAGGTGTGCAACATTGTTATGCAAGCCTCTGCATTTTTTTCTATGCCCATGTTGAAGCCATAGTGCATCTACCACATTGATTCACTTAGCTCTGATGTGGCATCGTTGTATAACAAACATAGTTTTCAAGTTTCAAGCTTCTTTTAGAAGTTGTTCATGACCCAGAACAACAGACCAACTTACTCCCTCTGAATGAACCTAATGAGGTTTAGTGGAGAAACGGATGCCAAGGCTTCCATAACAATGTTGCACACCTTTTGAGAGGAGGAGGGCATCTGAAGAGGGTATGTACTATTTTCTTGTTGACAATTAACCGAGTGTCACCCTTTTGATGTGGGCAATATTCTGATATCGCCCTTTAATGCAGGCGACATTTTAAATGCAGTGTTTTGAGGGTCACCAAATAGAGGGTGACATTATGATAGGATACCCACTGGCGCAGGGTGGTATGGATAGCATTCCACAGATAAGGGACTGACAGCGCAGACGCATGGACGTCACTATGACAAGATGTCCGTGCTTCCTGCTACTGTCAGCCTCCGAAAAACTTGAAAATCTTTTAAACCAGGTAGTATTTCTGGCAACTAGCGCTACTAAGCAGCTAGTCGCCAGATGAAGACTTAATTAATGTAAAGTTTTTGCGGGGTGGTAGTTCCCCTTTAAGTCAGAAATTCTGGGCCTCGGAGGTTGAGGCGTAGAAGCCATAACAACAGTTTCAAAACCATCATTCTTCAAACAAAAGCAGTGTATAATACAGTATACAACATAGAAATCCGACATAAAGTGCCCCCCTTCAACATATTAAGCCCCCGTTTGAAAAGTCGACTTACAGTGCTTTCTTTCACCACTTTAATTTGACTAATATTGTTCACATTCCCCATATTAACCCTTCCCCTTCATAATTCGACTTGCAGTGCTTTCTTTCACCACATTAATTCCATGAATATTATACATTTGACATTTAACCCTTCCCCTTCAAAATTCTACTACAGTGCTCCTATGACTTTCTTTCACCATTTAAATTCAACAAAAATTGTTCACATTCAGCATTTTAACCCTTCCCCTTTAAAATTCGACTTATAGTGTTCCTATGACCTTCTTTCTCCATTTTAATTTGAATAATATTTCTCACATTCAACATTGTTTACTCTCCAATTTTACTGCAAAATACAGACTCTTTATGTGTCACAGTGATACCTGTATAAGAATGTATAACTTGATGTGCTAAGTGTGAAAGACCTCTAACTCCTACTATTTGATGGCTAAACCCATTTGATGTGTTAATGCTACTGTAAGAAGTGATACTAACCCCTCCTTTACTTTTGTAAGGAAGGTTACAGAATAAGTGTAACCCAATTTACATAGCAATGAGTGAAACTATTCTAAAAAGGAGTCTCCATTTTAGAATAGCTTCACTTATTGTTATGTAAATTGGGTTACGCTTATTCTGTAACCTTACAAAAGTAAAGGAGGGGTTAGTATCACTTCTTACAGTAGCATTAACACATCAAATGGGTTTTGCCATCAAATAATAGAAGTGAGAGGTCTTTCACACTTAGCACAGCAAGTTATACATTTTTGTACAGGAATCACTGTGACACATTGATAGAGTGCCCCCCTTCGACATATTACCCCCCCCCTTATAAAAGTCGACTTAAAATGCTTTTTTTCACCAAATTAATTTGACTAATATTGTTCACATTAAACATTTTAACCCGTCCCCCTTGAAAATTCGACTACAGTACTACGACTTTCTTTCACCATTTAAATTCGTCACATATTGTTCATATTCCACATTTTAACCCCTCCCCCTTGAAAATTCAACTACAGTGCTTCCGTGACTTTCTTTCACCATTTTTATCTGACATTTTTCTTCTCCTATTTTTTTCGACATGCCCTCGTATCTTATTTTGCATGATTAACCCTATGAGTACCAGAGAGGTAGCAGCACATTGCAGTGTATTTGCTACCCATCTGACACTCAAAGCATTAAAAAAAATTAGTGGAAACAGTGCTCCTCAATATTACATAAACCTATATCTTGATTCAAATGAGTAGCCTAAACTTTATTTTATGAGATCATCTCTTAGTAAATAATAGGGATCTAACTTCCATTATCTTTATGAGCCACCCTGCTGGTCGCTTGTGAGCCCTGGGCTGTAGAAACCTCAGAGTTCTCACAGCCAGCGTGTGTATGTATGGCTTGCTGTCAAAAGCTGACAATAAGTTCCAATCTACCCTTGCAACAAAGTATTCAGTCAGAGTTCTTACAGTCAGCGTGTGTATGTATGGCTTGATGCCAAAAGCTGACAATACTTTGTTGTAAGGGTAGATTGGAACTTATTGTCGGCTTTTGGCAGCAAGCCATACATATACACTCTGGCTGTGAGAACTCTTGAGGTTTCTGCAGCCCAGGCCTCACAAGCGACTAGCAGTGTAAAGGTGGCTCATAAAGATAATGGAAGTTAGATCCCTATTATTTACTAAGAGATGATCTCATAAAATAGAGTTTAGGCTACTCACTAGAATCAAGATATAGGTTTATGTAATATTGAGGAGCACTGTTTACACTAATTATTTTAACCCTTTGAGTGTCAGATGGGTAGCAAACGCATTGCAATGTGTTGCTACCTCTCTGGTACTCATAGGGTTAATATTTCAACACAAAATAGGAGGGCATGTAAAAAAAAAATAGGAGAAGAAAAATGTCAGATAAAAATGGTGAAAGAAAGTCATGGGAGCACTGTAGTAGAATTTTCAAGGGGTAGGGGTTAAAATGTTTAATGTGAACAATATTATTCAAATTAAAGTGGTGAAAGAAAGCACTGCAAGTTGACTTTTAAAAGGGGGGGTTAATATGTCAAAAGGGGGCACTCTGTCTGATTTTGTTATGTGGGGAACACATCTAACACTGAACTTGATCTTTCTGTCGTCAAATGTACGCCTACTCCTCGGACTTTTGTAGGCGGTAGTCGAAAAAAAACAGACAGCGCCAGTTTTGTTACTACTCTGAAAAGTGCTGTCTACACCAGTTTTGTTTTACATTGGTTCGGCAATAGAATACTGACATAACACATGTTTGCAAAATTCACGCTACTTGTTTTTCTTGTAACGCCGGTTTTAGCTCGGGTAATAGAATCAAGCCCTCAGTCAGCTACAAAGTATCCCAATGATTTCCCAAAAAAGTGGAAGAAATGGTATGATCACAGAGATGATCTATCCTGAGGGGTATAATTTCACACTTGGGTTGAAGGAGTTTGGGGATAATGCTCAAACCATCACCACTCAGTCTATTTCACTCAATAGGATTGGAATCCAAATGCTTCTCTTAGTTGATGTCAAAGTCCTCTCTGTGTATCTACCCCAATTGTATAATGTGAATAAAAAGCTTCTGGTTGTTACTGTACAAATAGCACTCTGGTATAACTTCAGCCCAAGTGTGGCATTATACCCTTCAGTATGGATCATCATTTTAAATATACCATTTCTTACACTGTTTTTGGATATCATTGAGATACTTTGATGTTGACTGAGGACAGTCTATGTACTCCTCACACACATCTCTAGCTTGACTGACTGGCATGTCAGCCAAGCAGAGACTCAAAAAGTGAGTGTTTGTATCTATTCAAGATTGACACTATTGTTGATTTGAGCATTCTTTGGATAATTAAGTTTTCTGAGCGATATTTTAAATTGGGGGTATTTTATATAGATCACACTATGTGTCTATTTTCAATCCTCTTTATGTGTTCATTGATCCGAATTTTGGAGACGTCAAGTTCGGATCAATATTGAATAGTCTCTTTATAGTTCTTATTACTAAGGGTTTGTGAGTGTAACACTCATCCTACATAATAATTTGCTAAGGATGTTTGTCAGAAGCCATCATGCGCAGTAGAGACAGCTGCACGTGCTGCAGTCATGCACCGTACAGACTGCCCGCGCCACTGCTGATATGGAGCGGGGCACTCCGAATTCAGACCGGAGTCCTCTCTGAGCACCTTCCTGGGAGCAGAGGTCCTAGGAAGGTGTGCAGAGAGGACTCCGGCCTGAATTTGGCGCGACCCGCTCCGTATCAGCCGCGGTGCAGGCAGTCTGTACTGTGCATGACTGCAGTGCCGCCTTTGTTGGCCCGAGCTTTAAAACTAGTTATATATAATTTGTATAATATTGCTTATTATATATACTTTGCTACAATATATTTTGATTTTCAAGGTGTATTGTATGTTGTATATTATCTTGTTCATGAGGTTGTTCAGTATAATACTGACACAGGACTAGTAAGAATAAGACTTTCATATATGTCGCTCTTGAGAGGGGGAGGAGCTATGACGTGAGAGGGGTGCGCGCATAGCGTGTGCGTGGCGCGAGCCTGGTGTTTGCTGGACGCAGGCAGGAGACACTCGGAGAGGAGGCCTGGATGAGAGCGGACTAGGTGGGAGTGACTACAGGGGGTACCGGAAGACATAAGGAGGATTGAGCCACAGCTATGATACATCAAGCGGCTGAGAGTTGGATGGGCAAGATGGAGCAGCAGATGCGGAGGTGAAGTGATGGGGAGTGGAAAGAGAGGAGGAGGTTGGGAAAAAGAGCTGGGACACAGAGAAAAGAGAGACGGTTATATTGACCTTCCCAGGAGAGGAATGGTGGTGGTGTAATTTATTACTGTGGTCCCTACCCAGGGTTATTAATGCTGAAAGTTGGAGCTCTTAGGATTCTCCGTATGGAGGGCATACGTGATTTTAATGATGTGATTATAAGGAGAGGTTCCCCCCGTTTGTTGATGGAGATATGAAGGTGAAGAGAAGTACACCTACAAGGCCTAGCTAAAGCAATTACGGATGAGAGCATTGACCAGGCCTCAGGAATAGCGAATACAGAGGCGAGTGCTGATCCCACTGGCTAAGGCTTAACTGTGATACTATTCAGAGAGGCATTCGATGAAAGAAAAGGGAAAGCCAAGCCAGAGTGGGCCATAAGAGAATTAGCTGAGTCTCATCAGAGAAGTGGATAAATTCTTATTAATGTTAATGAGAGTGGGAAAGGTTCACTTTATTCTATTTTTCCTCTCCTTTTTAATTAGTCAAGATGGCCTCAAAGAAATCCCAGGATGCTACTCAATCGGGGGAAAAAAATAAGAAAGATATGAAAGATAATAAGTCAGATAAGAGGATGTCTGATTTTTATACTACCCAATTTTCTATCATAAAAGATGGACTGGAACCTAATGTGGATCAGGAAAAGCAAGGAGGAAATGTGAATAGAGATAATATACAAGGCTTTTAGGATATATTAAATATAGGTCTCCAGAACCAATTTCAACAGATAAAAATAGATATTGCAAGATGTGCTAATGAATTGCGATCAGATATAGCACAAATGTCCCAAAAAATGGGGAAGATAGAAGATAAAGTTGAAGTAATGGAGTTCCAGCTTTCTATAACAACAGATAATTATACTAAGATTGTGAAGAAGTGTGAAATGTTGGAGGGGAAAGTAAATGAGTTAGAGGACAGATCCAGGAGAAACAACTTGAGATTCCGGGACATAAGCGAAGAAATAGGAACAAAGGAACTGGAACAATATATTCAGGATTATTTGGCGGCAATAGGAGTGGGGTGTTCCTCATCAGAGGTGGTAATAGATAGATGCCATAGGATTTATAAACCCAAAGGTGCCCCAGATACGGCCCCAAGAGACATTATAATATGTTTCCACTTGTATGGCTTTAAAGAAAAGGTATGGTCAGCATATAAGACTAAAAAGATATTCCCAGACTTGTCATGGGAGACAAGGAGTAGAAGAAGATCATTCGTTAATGTGACTAAAGAACTCAGGGCCAAGAACATAAAATACAGGTGGGGTTTTCCCACTAAGTTAATTATAAATAATGAGAATAAGTGGCTCTCATTTCAGGATCAGGAGGCGGTAGCCAACTGGTTAAGGACCTTAACAGAGTCTCAATAATAGTAATTGATGGGTTGGAGAGGAATATGTCACTATTAATCTAAGTTGTGTTTTTTTGTTTTTTTTTCACAGAGTGGGGAGATTGGGAGGTATTGGTATAGTTAATTACCTATAGGGGAAATAGTTAGAACAGTGGTGGTACTGCTATAAGGAAATATGCACATGATTGTATTTGATTAGTATAGTGATGGTTAGGATCACATATGAAGAATGTGGCTGAAAATTAGTCTTTGGTGTGGACACAATTAAGATAATTTTGTAAGTAGTGATTGGAATTTTATAAAACACAGGGGGTATGATTGAGGATAAAGTTTATATAGTCACTAGGTCCACTAGGTAATACAACTTATAGTTAGTGGTGGGGAAATACATTTAGGAGGGGTAATGGGGCGATTAGTAGGACATTCTGAAGCAAAGTAGAGTTCACTAACTAGGTGTAATTAGAGGTATTGCCAACAATAGGGAGAGGGGGGGTTAGAAGCTGGAGATATAGGGTTTTTTTTTTTTCTCTCTCTCATTTATATGTATGGCAAATGTGAGCCGTGGGGCTCAAAGAGCGGAATAGGAGTTTGGTGTGTAGGGTCAAGACGCGCCAGACCCCTATTCTATGGGTGATAATTGAGCGTTTGTATTGTACTTAAGGGAGATAAAATTGGAATAATGGTGAAGCCCTAAGGGGATTTTAAAAAGCCCAAGATAATTATGAAGGGAATATCTTGGGGAGCACGGAGGGGAGGAGATGAAGGTGCTCTCTATTATAGGTGGTTCATCTAGGAGATGTCCGGTTTGGAAGTGCTTAGAGGGCCTGTGCGTTTCGGGCCATTACTATTTTGTGTGGACTCGAGTGGACGGGCTCTGAGGGACGGGATGGTAACCAGAGAGGTGGTGGGGGGCTGGGGCCTTGGGGTTGTTTGTTGCCTATTGTCTGGATATAAAAGGTGCAGAGGTGGTTGAGCAAATGTAAAGATGAGTATGGTTAGATAAGTGAGGCTTTGTGAATTTTGAGTTAGGCATATATCTGATGGTATAATAAAGGGATTAAGTATATAAGTAAGGATTTTAGAGGTAGTATAAGGGGATGAGTGCAATAGTTAGTGTACCTGGACCTAGAGAAGGATCAATAGAGTAGGTAACACTCAGGGGAGTATGGGGGGAAGAGAAGTATGGATGGTTAGAACATAAGTGAAGCCCCTGTAGATAGTAAGGGGGAGAGCGTGTTAATCTGGCAGGATCTAGAGCAAGACCAACACCAAGGCCCGCGCCATGTGTTTAGCTAATTGAGAATTAGCATATGTTGGAGATACTCAGGAAAGGGTATGGTATTGTTTGGGAGGGAGAAAGTAATGGATGTATGTGGGGGGAAGATGGGGGGAGATTGGAGTTTGGTGCAAGAAACCCATTGGAAGGGGGATTCGGGAAGGTATATTAGAAATAGATTTGCGCATGTTATTGATGCCTCTCTTCCGGAAAGGAGGGCTAGAGGGGTGGCAATTTTTGTGGGCAAGTCTGTGGATTATCAAGTATTGTATGAAGAATGTGATGAGCAGGCAAGATATATTATGTTAAAGTGTAAAATTAATCAAGAAGTGTACACAATTGTTAACATTCATGTCCCAAATACTAAACAGGTTGCATTTGTGGGGGCAATATTAGAAAAAATGTGGAAAATTGCTGAAGGTATGATTATTGTGGCAGGAGATTTTAATTGTGTTTTAGATGTAGGTATGGACAAAAAATGTGGGAAGGGGAATATAGATAAAGGATTAGTAACAGCATCTAAAGCATTAACTGCATTAATTCAGAAGGAGGGTTTGTTTGATGTATGGAGAATATTCCATCCGGAGGAAAAAGAGTATACACGTTATTCCTATCCACACAATTCTTATGCACTGATTGATTTGTTGATTGGGAATCCTAGAGTTGTCGATAAGACCTCTGAAATTCAAATACGGAAAATAATTTGGTCAGACCATGATGAGATTATATGGCAGTGTAAAGATCAGAGTAAGGGGTATTATTATGGCAGATGGAGGCTGAATGATTATTTACTTTATAATAAAGAAAATGTTGCCCAAATAGAAGAATTGACTATATTATATTTTAAGGAGAACATAGGTACGGTAGATAAAATCTCAACAGTTTGGTGCACATATAAAAGCGTCATTAGAGGATATTTGATTAAAATGGGATCAAATGAGAATAAAAAAGAGGCCTGAATTTAACATCTCTTTACCTGGCATTATATAAACAAGAGGCGGTTAATAAGCAGGCTCCTACGATAGAAAATGCGGAGGTATTGTTAAAACTGAAGCAGAGTATCAATAAATTGGAACAAGAGAGGATAGGTAGGAATTTGAAGATATTAAGGCAGAAATATTATTATAGGTCTAATAAAGCAGATAAAATGTTAACAAATAAGCTTAAGAAAAATAGACTTAAGCAGGCCATATTAAAAATTAGAGATGCAAATAGTGTTGTATTGAATCCAAGGAAAATAGGGGAAATATTTAATGATTATTATGGATCATTATATAATATACAAGGAGGGAATAATCGACAAGATTTGGATTACTTAAGAAACATATCGATCCGTAAAATAACAAAGGAAGAGTCAAACTGGATGAGTAGACCGTTTAATGAACAAGAGATTGTGGAAGCTATTCATAGACAAAATGTACATAAAACTCCAGGATCAGATGGATATGGAGCATTATTTTACAAAATATTGAAGAAAGAAATCGCACCATGGATCAAACCTTTGTTTAATGAATTGAGTGATCAGGCAGGCTGTCCATCAGAAATGCTACAAGCTAATATCATACCAATTATTAAACCAGGTAAAGATGCAACATTGGTGACAAGTTACAGGCCAATTTCATTATTGAATGTAGATGTTAAAATGTACTCCTCTGTTATCGCCAATAGGATGAAAGGCATTTTGGATAAGATCATACATAGAGACCAAATAGGATTTATTCCAGAGAGATCTTCTTATACTAATATACAAAGAATGATTGATTTGATAAATTGGATGAATATAGGGAAAATTCCATCGCTAATATTGGTGATGGATGCAGAAAAAGCTTTTGATTGGGTAAGATGGGAATTTATGTTTGCAGTGTTGGGAGCAGTGGTGATAGAGGGACGTAGGATGAAGGCCATAGAATCTTTGTATGGTAATATACAAGCCAGGACGGTTGGTCAGAATTTTACAGCGGACTGGTTTCAGTTAAGTACTGGTACAAGGCAAGGATGCCCTCTGTCCCCACTGCTGTATATTTTAACTATGGAGATATTGGCTATAAAAATTAGGAGTAAGGTGAGGGTGTCGGGATGTAAAGTAGGGAAAGAAAAATATAAGACCTGTCTCTATGCAGATGATTTGTTAATAACGTTAGTAGAACCTGAGAAATCGCTGCCTATATTGATGGAGATAATAGAGGAGTATTCGGCGGTATCAAATTATACATTGAATATAGATAAATCTGTAGTGCTTCCAATTAATTTAAAAGAAGATCTGTGTACGACATTAAAATTTAAGTATTTGTTTGAGTGGAGCCATGATGAAGTTAAATATTTGGGTATATTTTTGACAGCTAAAGTGCAACATCTAATGCAAAGGAATATAATGGCTTTACTTAGAGAAACTAATGCTATTTTGAATAGTTGGAGGAATTTTGAAATATCTTGGATTGGCTGAATAAATGTAATAAGATCTTATATATTACCAAAGTGGAATTATTTATTCGGCCATATACCCCTTGCTATCCCAAAAGCATGGATAGATATGATACAAGAGAGTTTTACTAGATATGTATGGAAAGGTAGGAAACCTAGGATTGGAATAGATATATTAGGTAAGGGGATGGGGAAAGGGCGACTAGGTTTACCGAATATAAATCAATATTATAAAGATAATGTTTTAAGACACATGTATCTGATGCAGGTGAAACAAAATCAATCAGAATCTTGGTATAAAATAGAGAAGTTTATGATGAAAGAGGTCTCTTTGTCTAAGTTTGTTTGGATGTCCAAAAAGGCCCTTGGACAGGGAAAAATTTGAGGTAGTAATTATGTGGTGCAGGATTTGATTCCACAATGGGTGAAAATTAAGCAAGAATGGCATATAGAAAATAAGATTTTAGATTTTATGACTCTTACAGATTTGAGTTATCAGATGTCAGATATGGATGTGAAGAATTGGGAAGAGGTGGGGATTCGAGAAATAAAGGGAATAAATTGAAGCCATTTGATAATTTAATTTCACAATACAAAGTTCCACATGGGGATATATTTAAATACATACGAATAAAAGGGTTTATAAAA
The DNA here is from genome assembly GCA_037306005.1 of Rhinophrynus dorsalis. Lineage (NCBI taxonomy): Eukaryota > Metazoa > Chordata > Amphibia > Anura > Rhinophrynidae > Rhinophrynus > Rhinophrynus dorsalis. The sequence continues at coordinate 136,521,027 of CM074718.1, forward strand.
GACAATCTGTATAAAGAAGATCAAGGGTTAATGGATAATTTGGAAGGGCTATTTAGGGGAAATAAACTAAAGTCCTGTTTAAATGTAGAAAGGTGATTGATATAAACAGGGACAGAAAGGATATAGGTGTGATACACAAGTGGACATCTGAATTAAAAGTTGCAATAGATAGAGCAGAATGGAACGATGTACTTAAAAGGTTGAGTAAATTTATACACTCTGCAAATATAGTGGAGAATAAATTTAAAGTCATGTATAGATGGTACTTAGTACCAACAAAATTAGCAGCAACATATTCTCAAGAATCTAATATATGTTGGAGATGTGAGAAGGAGGTAGGGTCTTTCTTACATATATGGTGGACGTGCAAGATGGTGAAGGATTTATGGAATAAGATCTACGATGAAATAGAAGAATTGGGGGGATTAGATTAAGGAGAATACCAGAAGTAGCTCTATTGCATCTTAAATGGCCCCCGATGGATAAGGCAATGATGCTTATAACGATACATCTTTTTGTGGCAGCTAAGTTGGTGATAGCTAGGCCTTGGAAAAAGAGGGGCGGAATTTGTGTGGTTTCAGGTGTGGAATCAGGTCCTGCATCAATTAAACATGGAAAGAGGGCTGGGTTGGATAAGCCGAACTAGTAGATTAGACAAAATAGTAAAATAATAGAGGAATGGCTGAGTAGGGATGATTTTAAGGTTTGGCCAGACATTATGGAAGAGGAGTAATAGATTTACCATAAAAATATAATAAGAGGTGGAGTGTGACACGACCAGGGTGTTGAATTTGAGTATGGTTATTGTCAATTTAAGATTCTAATCTATGTAGTTGATATGTATGTGTGTGTAATTGGATATATTGTAAGATGTTTTATATGTATAAAATATAAATTTGGGAAAAAAAAAATAAAGAGTAAAAAAAAAAAAAAAATTTCATATATGTCAGAGAATTGGCACATATTATTTGTACGTATGCACTATGTTTGCTTCTTATATATTATTAGTTTTGTTGCGTTTATTATTTAATCTATATCATTATCAATGATAATTCACATATAATTTATATGTACCAATTTTATATATGGTGATTTTTATACAGAGCGCCTCTTATTTTACTTTCACATTAATTCTACTCATTGCTTCCTGGGATGTTGGGTAAGGGGATAATTAGTATCTCATGTATGAGGGTGGAGGCCCTGCAGTCTCTTCTACACTTGTGCACGGCAAAAATTTTTGGTAAAATTAGATTTCAGACTAATTTTTTTTTTTTTCATTCGGAGAGTCCGAATTTTGGACCGGACCTTTTCGAGTCGGATGAAATTCGTCAATAGTCCGAATTATTCGGGCGAATTAAAAAAGAAAAATTTAAATATTCAATAAAAAATTAAAACTAAACAAAAATTAAAAAATACATTAAACTACATTAATAATAATATTAAATCTCTAATGAGACAGGAATGGGTATTTTATAAACCCTTACACACTTATATATGTATATGTCACATCAAAATAAAGCCCTTTCTGCCCTTTAAAAAAATGGCATATAATATGTGTTTGTGCAATAAATGAGAGAGATAGGAATTATGGTTGAACACACACATAGCAAAAATGGCAAAATTGCTTGTGTCCTTATGTGGTTAATATCTGCAGTTTGCATGAACTGCAAAGCGCCTGTTTTACCAGATTTATTTTTAGCAGTATGTTGCAAGATTTTAATAGTTTCAGGCGGGAAAGTGCCATGCCCTCTATTTTTAGTAGCATGTAGCAACATTGTAATGGTTTCAGGCGGGACAGTGATGGCTGTCCGAATTTCTGAAATTTACACCGAAAATTCTAAGTCCGTTTTGGATTCTGTTTTTTTTGTGAGGGCGGACCTTGGCTTTCGGAAGGTCAGAATGATGCCGAATACGCCGTATTCGTCCGAAATCCAAAATTAGCGGAACCGAATTGAACAAGTCTAGTCTCTTCCTCTGTCCCTGCAGTTGCAGCCCCTCAACTCACCACCCTCTTACCATCCTCCGCTTCTCTGTCCCTCTCCCTGGAGGCCAACCTAACGGTCCTCCCAGGCCTTGCTAAACTCCCTATTGCTGATCTCATTCCTCTATTTTTCCTTCTTTTATTTGCTGCTTGCACAAGGATGCCACTATCCTCTCGGCTTGCCTCTCATCACCCACTGCTCTCCTCCTTCTCAAGCACCTACATCAGAAGACATTCTCCCATTTTCATTAACTTTGGTTCACATGCTCATTTCCATGCAAATCCTAACAACAAACTCTTCAAAGAAAATATAAATGCAGCAAATAAACCAAACAGTAAAGAGAATGAAGAGTTGCAAACTAAATATATGTCAAATGAAAATATAATAAAAAATCATAAACAGAACTTACAGCTAGGGATGGGCGAAATTTTTCACCTCAAACTGAAATAGGCGACAAATGGCACTTTCCACTTGGGGAAAAATTTCAAGTGAAAAGTGCAGTTTTTCCCACTTTTTCTCACTTTTTTCGCCTAGCTCATTGCATTGAAATCAATGGGTAGAAAACATTTTCCCCACCTGACAAAAGTTTTCTACAGCCATATAAAAGGCTGTCAGGCTCTCACAGCAGCCATTCTGTGTTTGTGAGAGGAGAGAGCAGCATGTTTTTGAACTGGTGAAGATAGGCAAATAAAGGGGAATTGAAGCTTAGTTTAGGGAGTCATTTAGGTAGGACATTTGTTCACTGTAGTAAGGGAGTCTGGGGGAACAATGGGGAGAAGGAAGGAAGGATGTTGACCCAAAATACCCCAAAATTTGGTGTGACTGACTGGCAAGACACAGGCAGCTGGGGTCCAAATTGCATGCTGATTTTACTTTTATTGTCTTTGTGCTGGGGAAGTTTGGGGAAAGAAGTTGTTGATTTTGTTTTATATATTTTCTTTGGGGACTAACTGTGATAAGATACGGTGGGCAACTTAAAAAATAAATAAATAAACATAAGTAATTAAATAAATAAATATATTATACAGCTGACTGGGAGCTCTGTGACCGAGGCAGACTTGATAGACAGCAGACGACATTGAGAATTTTGTTGAGTGCCAAGTCAAGACATCATACTCCATCAGTTGGGCTCTGTAGAGAGTAAAACAACACACAGTAGTTGAGTAATGTCTTCCAAATGCACAAGTGGAAGGGGGAAAGGTGGAAGAAGTGCAGGGGTGTGGGAGTAAAATGTAAAAACTGACTGCAGTAAGTGCAATAAATGACGATGATTCTTCTCTCCCAGGGTGGATGCAGTTTGTCAAAGTCCCACCAATCACACCACGCCAGTCCCACACCACCACTGCCATACACATCTGCCACATTGCAGGTTGTACTTTATTTTTTGTAATCACTTGACATCATCATGAATACGTGCCAGTGTCACTTAAGCAGGAAGTAAGTGTTGTGGGCAAAGGACAAATGCACTCTGCATGCTAACACATTTTTCAAGGTATATGTTGCTGTAAGACTCACAACTTTGACCTCCAGCTACTTATTTCTCCACTACAGCCCTCAGAAGAAGCAATATTGTGCTGGCAAATGTTGCACCATATTAAACATTGGAAAAATATGTGTTGGAATAGGAGAAAATGTGTTGGAACAGGAAAAAATGTGTTGGAATAGGAGAAAAATGTGTTAGAATAGGAGAAACATGAGTTAGAATGTGTTAGAATAGGAGAAAATGTGTTGAATGGGCAAAAATGTGTTAGAATATGCGAAAAATGTGTTAGAATAGGAGAATAATGTGTTGGAATAGTTGAAAAATTTGCCAGATTTGTCGAAAAGGAGGAAAATTTTGAATTGGAGAAAAAGAGGAAACTTTTGTGAAAAATTCGAAAAATCGGCCGTTTTTTGTGAAAAGTCATGCAGGAAATTTTTTTCACTTTTCGCCCACCCCTAAAAAAAAAGCTGACAAAATTAAGAAGTAAATGGGAGGAAGTGGGGGTAAAAGGGAAAGTGTGAGGAATTTGCTTGCTGATCTTGCTTTTATTGTCTCTGTGGTGGGAAAGTCTAAGGAAAGAAGTTGTTGATTTTGTTTTTTAGTTCTAACTTTTTTTGGACAGACTGTGATAAGATAGGGTAGACAACATGAAAAAAATAATATTAAAACAATTATTAAAAAAAATAAAAACAAAATACTAAAGGAAAGTAATAAATAAATAAATAAATATATTAGGAGACAGACAGCTGACTGTGAGCCTGGTGTGAGCACTGTTACTGAGGCAGACTTGATAGACAGCAGACTACATTGAGAATTTTGTTGTTTTAAGTTTTAATACAGATTTTGAAATTGTAAGAAGAACCATGAGTGTGTTTTTGCTGACACTATGACTATATATATATATATATATATATATATACACATCGATCACACCATGGTAGTAGGCAAAAGATTTGTTGTAATAGGAGAAAATTTTGTTGGAATTTGAAACATTTTTTTTTTGCGGAAAGTCATGTGGAAAATTACTTTTTGCCCACTCCTACTGCTGAGCGCCATTTCATAACTCTATATAGCCTGGTATGCAACCAACAAACTGGAGTTAAAAAGTATCTTATGCAGAATATCCCCTAGTCCTTTTGTTATTACACTCAAATCTGTTTTTGGCTTTCAAGATTTAGAATTCAGGAATCAAGTTTTCAACCATTTACTTGTTGATTAAAGACAAACAATTGGTAACACTGAAAAACTGACATCAACTGAGATTCACTCTTGTGGATTTGGCTGGAAGCTCTGCCTTTTTTGGGAAGCTCAGTGACTGGAAGTGGCTTCCATGTTATTAACTGGGTTTTATATATTTTTCTCCTGAAAGGGCAAAAAGATATTCAGTAGTGAAAGTTGGTCATAAAGAAACCTAGGAATAATAGAACAATTGATAGGTTAACATACAATATCCTGTAGCATCCACTATATTCTGAGATGGGTAGCAAGAATTCTGGACTGCTACGTCTCCCTTTCCTACCAATTTCGACAAAGGAGTGGTCGGAATTGTTCCAGAAGCTATCTACAGGCAAATCTTATCACTGAGCATATTTGCAATCATGTTTCTATGTTTAGCTTTGTGGTAGTGAGAGCACTGGATACTTTTTACCCTGCTTTTATTAATAAGCTACATTTTGCTATTCAAAACATCAGAGAATGTGGTTTATATTTATTTATAACTTCTGCCCATTCATTTTTTTTTTTTTTGCTTCTTCCATCTTTGTTTTATAATCACCCTTTACATCGTTTTTATTTCATCACTTGCATTTTCTCATTTGGAAATTAATGTTTAATATAGAAATCCTTTTTACTGCTTTATCTAAGGACTCCATAAGATTCATCTTAAAGCCCTGGGGAACTCCCTTAGAGTATTCATTCTCAGATGATAACAGAAATCCTTTTCATTATATTGATGCACATCATCCTTTCAGACTTTAAATTATATATATAAGCAAATAATTCAAGCTACTATAAATAAACAATGTTTGGCGTAAGCGCTCAAAAAAATGGAATACTGAAATTCAACAAGTGTCTGCTATAAACAACAGTAATTCAAGTTCTTTCTAATTGCAGCATCAGATAGTAATTCTTGTTCATGTTCCTGGTTGACCAAATAGACAAATAATGCAAATACACAGCACCAGAATTTAAAAGTCTCTGGAAAGAAACAACAATCACCTCCTATTTTTCCAAATAACGGGAGAGAGTTCAACCATTAGTTGGGGCCCTTTCTGTTCAACTGGATGTCTTATCTGGCTGCTTTAAAAGCACTTCAAAGACCTCACCAAGAGCAGAAAAGAAGCAGAGGTGTGATTAATGGAGATGAGTTGGGGTTATTTTAGGAAAGCTGGGTCATGAGAGCTAGAATTTAGGATAGTCTTATGATAGCCATGTTGATACAGCTGTCAAGGAACAGTGAGGAGTAAGGAATTACAATGCTTTAGAGACCTCAATAAAATTGTGTATCTGTTACCTGTGGTACAGTTGGCTTGAACCAGAATTGTACTACATTTCCCTAGTGCATCAGCCTAACTATGATTTACTACCGAAGAAAACTAAATTAGATGTGTGTGGGTATCTGTTCTCTTTATCATCATTAACCTTTAGCTTCTGATTCACCACATGGTGGGTTAGGAACACAGTGAGAACAAGTTTGGTTATGCTCAGTCTTTTATCCAGAAACTAGTGTAAAAGCCTGTGTACACGGGCCAAGGTCCAGGTAATGTTATGAGGCCGCTACCTTACTGCCTCACTCACTCACACAATGCAATCATGAGAAGCAGAGACTGGCAGAACATGGGCAGTCTGTACGTGCTGGCAGTATCTACTGCGCATGACTGCATTGTGACAAACATCCTAGTGAATTATTATATAGGATGAGCATATGAAGTTCAGGAAAATCCAGATGTCCAGGTGTCAGAGGTAAGCAGGTTCCAATCCAGAAGTCATGAACTATACATCATTGTTTTTTCTATTCAACTGACTATGACATACTAGTGTAAAAGCCTGTGTACATGGGCCAAAGTCTGGGTAATGTTAATCTTTTGAGTGTCAGAGGTGTACGCATTGCTTTGCAATGCGTTATGTACCCCTCTGGCACTCAAAAGGGGAAAGAGGCCGGTCCTGCTCTGCATCCTGCCACCGACGCAGTCATGCACTGTAGAGACTGCCCGAAATATAAAAAACATAAAAACATCACAGCTCTCATACCAATAAATCAATTGTTTTCATTAGTCCGTGCCCTAGATTTTAATCTACATGTCCTACTACACCATTTAGAATAGGAGAGCTATTGAACTGAGTTGTCTATAATATTCACACTTATTTATTATTTCCTCTTTAGTTATGTATATTTGGTTGGTTGAAAGCTTGAAACACAGAACTTAAATCGAAATGATTACGGTAAATTATGATTAAACTAAATGTTGAAAGTATATAATTTGGATGTTTATAAGTATAGTTGAAATAATATCATATATTTATATGTACCGCTCTGGCACTCAGTTAAAACGTTCAGCCTTTAAAGGGTTAAACCTTTAAGGATCAGAGTGGTGTGCACTGTGCAATGTATTACTTCTCTATCTATCGGAGACCTTTCTGGTCCTTAAAGGGTCAAAGATCAAAGAATAGTCTAGATGTACCTTTTGCCTTTCTTCTGAAACAAAATACTAAGGCTGATGTACTAAGAGGAACTGGAGCAATTCTGGAGCAAACCAACTGCACCACAGAGGACACATGAAAATATTAAAACTTCCCACATATATAGTAGGGCTTTTAACCCTTTGAATGCTAGAGAGTACCTAATTCATTGGTAAGCAATACGCTGGAGATCAGTTTAGAATTCAAGGGGTTAAAAGCCCCTAATTAAATCAGCTTGTATTTGTATTCGCTCCTATGGTGCAGCTAGTTTGCCCCATAAATATTCTAGTTCTTCTTAGTACATGAACCTCATTGCCATGCTATATAATAATTCTCTAGGATGTCTGTCAGAAACTGTCATGCGCAATAGAGACTGTCCGAACGCGCGGAATGCTGGGAGCATTCTGTGCTTTCGGGCAGTCTCTACAGTGCATGACTGCGTCGGTGGCAGGACACAGAGAAGGACCGGCCTCTTAACATTACCCGGACCTTGGCCTGTGTACATGGGCTTTTACACTAGTAAGATATAATCAGCAGCTGAGTGCAGACATGATGCTCTTCTAATCACATGTAATGTATTGCTCACTGATCTCATGTAATACTCTTCTGCACTACTGATCTCAAATAATATGTGTATTGCACTTACAGGGCTGGATTCTATTGCAGGTAATAAATGTTAACATCCATTTTATCAAACATTTTCCCAGTCTATGCTGAAATCTGGAGATAAAAGCAGTGATAAAATTAGCACCTGCAATATAATCCAGCCCATGGTCACATGTAATAATCTGCTGTTCCCATGTAATATTGTACTGTCATTCTGATCTCAAATAATGGTTAACTGCCATATTGGTCTTATATATTTTGTATTTTAGTGATTAGTGCTGGGATACTGTTGGGATATACTGTAGCTTGTGCTGCTAACTTGTCTCGTTTCTCTTTTTTGTGTCTATCTGCCCCATTGGTCTGGCTCCAGGGGTGGCTCTTTCGTAGGGATATTTTGGGGTCCATCCATTTAACCCCTTGGATACTAAATAGACCAACACATTTGTCTTAAAATTAAAAGGTGATACAATTGTGTGCTTGGGCTGGGTATGGTAGTACTACTAAGTACTAAGTTAGCAACACTAAAATATCAAGGTTTTTTTTTAATGGTCTACATTCAATTTATGAACATTGCGCTAAGAAAATACCATTGAACAAATGCATAAAATAGAACAATCCAGCAAATGTGTTCAACCCCACAAAAGAGAGATTTTGTTAAATGTGTTATTAAAAAAAAAAAGGAAGTTTCTAGGCTACAAATGCGTATTAGAAAATTCTGAAGCAACATCAGCATCATCTAGTGGTTATACTATGAATTGCAGGAATCAGTAGTGCTCAGCAGAATAGAGTGAATAACTGCAGTTAAACAATCAAGACAGCAATCAGAGTTGATGTGATTATCCATCTGGGGCAGTGTTTATTCCATTCATCTGTTTTGTAGAATCTCCATGCCTGTGCACATGTGCATTAATTATTGGGTCAGTCATTTACTGTAAATAAGTTCACCTGTGTTTCTGATGGCATAAGGAGAAATAGCATTTTATTATGACAAAAATATATAATGTAGGATTGCTATGAAAAGCAAGGAAGCAAGGGTATCCCCACTGCTGGGAAATACTTTATTCAATAGTTATTACAATTCAGGTGTATACCCACTGCTATATCAAAGACAATAATTAAACCAGGATTTATCTCCACCTGCCTGCTAAGTCAGAATTGCCTCTGACCATCCCATTTGATGTGATTTCTTTTGTACGTACTATTGGGCTCCCTTTGTATATTCTGTTTTCTGCACGTTCTGGCCATCCTGAGTGAGCAAGTTTTCCAGGAGCAGCCCTGTTTGGAGTGTTCAACATTTACCATTTCCATTACCATTTACCATTTACCATTTGTGATTCCAACAATATGTAAACATTTTATTTGTATTAATTTTACATTTATTCTATTCTTATACCAAATTTTATGAAGGGTACAGGCAGCCTCCTACAGCCTATCCCCTCACTCCCTTTAAATAAGGACTATGTTTTACACATTTAAGTCATCCTTATTCATATTCTTACTACTGAGAACCATGAATGGTTCTCAGTAGTAAGAAGGAAAGCCAGGTGTCTAGCTTTCCTGACTCAAATGTACAAGTGTGCACATGGGAGCACATTGCCATTACTGACAACTTGCCCTATTCTCTTACTCACTGCTGACAGAGCTTCCTTCTGTTTAATACGCTATCACCATATATATACATAATCTGGTCTTTAAAGGGATAGTAATGTTTCACAAAAACAGCAGCTCCAATTAATCTTCACAGTATTTGAGCCATATGGAGTGTTATTTCAATACCGTCAGAGTTGTAGTTCAGTAGTTATTGAATGATAAAGTTTCCCCCTCCTTCCCCTTTTACCTAGTGTAAGCCACCTCCACTCATATGTGGAATCTGGTCCACAGACCAGACAGCTCACAGCAAGGAACAATCTTCTTACTGTGAGAACAATGAAAGGCCTGCCCCCCTTGACAGGTTTTTCAGGTGTTCCCATATGTCAATTAAGATTGTCCCTCTCTGCAATCCACTTGGACACCACCCTGCTGCTCTAAGCTGAGCAGTGTTACATCATTAAAAGGGGTGGGAGGGGGATACTTTATTATTCAATTACTCTTTGACTACAACTCTGACAGTACTGAAATAACACTCTCCATGGCCCAAATACTATGAAGATTAATTGGAGCTGCTTTTATTATGAACCATTACTATCCCTATAAGGCACAAAAATGTCTGTGGTTTAAAGGGTTTCAAGAGATGCATTCACCAGCATCCGAAAAGGGCTCATAACCATTTACATACTGAGTGCTCCTTCCATTATTCTTTAAACATTTATTAACTGGTAAGAAAGGTCTAATATCTGTCAGAAATAAATGTGTAAGGAGGTGTTCAAAGTTCCCTGTGGTGTAGCTGGTTTGCTTCAGAATTGTACCAGTTTTGTAGGTGTATGACCCTATTTGTTGTTTCTACTTGATAAACAGGAAGAGATGAAAACATGATTACTGAATAACTTATCTACCAGATTGCTGTGAACTTTTTATGCTGGCATTTAGCTGAACTCATTCTACAAACGTTGTGCATGTTAAGTGTTCTACAAAGCACCCAAGAGACGAGCAGACATAACAAAACATCTTCCACTCCCCCTGTGCAGGTTTTATGAGAACCTACATTCCACAACAGTCCTCAGGCTTCCTCCAATGCACAATACAATAAACAAATAGCCTATTTCTTGCAGTAAAAAATACACTTGGATGGTCAAGTAATTAGCGCTGCTCCATTTATTTTTGAATTCACTCAGAAAGGCTGCTATAAACATAAGATATTTGAACTAAATCCTCCATGTCAAGTGAAAATGAAACATAAAACAAACGGTAATAAAGTTCCACAAGTGAAAATGTTTCTTTAACCCTTGGAGTACCAGAGAAGAGTCAAAAGCACTGAAAATAAATGCATTGGTTGCCCTCTAGAATTCAAGGGTTCAAATAATGTACACTTTAACCCTTTGTATGCCAGAGGGGAATGCAGCGTACCCCTCTTGAACTTAAAGGATTACAGGGGAACTCTCACCTCTAGTAAACGTGCCTTCATTTAAAAGTTCAATTCTGGTTAAGCTGTTATCCGGTTTAATATTTCATTATGAATCTTTATTGGCCGAGATATTGCCCTTTAATGATATGCAAGTGACGTCAGTTCCTACAGGCTGCGGGTACAGCTCTGCCCCTTTATAAAAAGTGGCAGTGCGCTTGACTCTGTGGCTATTTTTAGTTTGGACTGCCACTTTTTATAAAGGACTGAGTGCATAAGCGCGCTCAGTCTGTGCCTGTACAATGACCTGGATACGCATTTGCAAGACAGTGCACCAGGTCATCTGCCAGAATCATCCTTCATTGGAGGAGATGTAAAGGAGCCATTACTTGGGGAGGGTAACAGAGGAAGATTGACAGGCTGTGGTACAGAGCTGTACCCACAGCTAGTAGGGAATTGATGTCACTGGATTAACATTAAAAGGAAATATCTCGGCCAATAAAGATTTATAATAGAAAACAAAACTAGATATAACATTCACTGGAAGGGATCTTTTAAATGAAGACAAGTTTACTAGAGGTGAGAGTCCCCCTTTAAAAATAAAATAATAATAATAATAATAATGATAATAAACAAGTTGAGCTGCATGAAGAAAGTTGGTGGAAAGCAGGGAAACTCCTTCTATTGTGTATGTGTGTGTGTGTGCACGATTGTATGAGTGAATATGTGTGCATGTATGATGGCACACATGCAGGTGCCTTGACATCACCATAGGAATGTCAAACGTGCTGCCCTAGAACATCATAAATTAGTGAAGGAAAACACTACACCAGAACGCTTCATACCATCAAGATGTAATTTTAACCTGCGTTTCCTCCTGACTGGAATTTCCATGGAAAGGAAGAAAATAGCTCCCTTTCCACTGAAATTCCCACAAGAAGGAAATAAAAATTCTGCACTTCCCATACTAGGTAGAATATTTTTTTTAAGCAGAACAGTTTGTTGTACAATATAAGCCAGTCAAATTTACACGTGAGGTTTTGTGAAATGATATGCCTTAAAGGAATATTAACACTGCCTAAAAAATTTACTTTCACTTATCTTAACCCCTTAAGGACCGGGAAAATCTGATGTCGTTTTCCCTTAAGGACCGGAGCAATTTTGACTTTTTTGACTATGTCTTTGTTCAACCATGTTTTCTCTTTAATTCCTTTTGTGCACCCACATAAATTATATACTGTTTTTTTAAGCAGAAGTAGGGCTTTCTTTTGATACCACAATTATATGAATACCTCATTGTTTAATTTGATTAAAATAGAAAAAAAGAGGAAAAAAATTTAAAAAAAACAACATTTTGCTTACATTTTTCTGTCAGGATTTGCATACTATTAGTTAATGAAAAAAAAATACCCCTAAATATATTCATTTGCTTCTCCTGAATATAAGAATACCCCATATGCCTAGTATTTTAGTCCTTTACTCACATTTACAAGGTAAATATTACAAGATGGCTGCCGTTATTTCCAACTTGTGATTTCTCAACAATTGGCATGTGAGCATCATAGCTTAGCTGACGGTGCCAGAACCAAAAATGTCCCACAAAGGTATATGTTTCTGAAAACTAGACAACATAAGGTAAATAATCAGGAGAATTTTTGAGTTTTTCATGCAGCTATTTTTCCAGAAAAAAATTTCAAAATTGTGGTAATATTTAGTTTTTTTGCAGTTTTCACACTTACATTTCAATACTACTGTTGATATCAAGCACATGATAGGTGAAGATTTTTAAAAATGCATTGTTTAGTGTTCAGCTCCTTCTTCTGAGTACGGCAATACCCCATATGCATAGGTTTCTCAAGGTTTGGGAGAGCTACGGGGCCCAAATTGGAACATGCGCGTTTCCAGTTTCACACTTTGAATTTGCACAGCTTGCATGACTGGTGCCATGTCTCATTTGGGGCTGTGTAACAGTGCTCCACTCTAAGATTTCCCCCCAAAAGTATATATTTTTGGAAAGTAGACACCCCAGGCTTTCATTTTATGTATGTTTTCAATTTTTTTACGCAGCCATTTTACCACCAATCGCTCGTAAATCTTGACGTAAGTTAAAAAAACAGCGTTTTTCACACTTGCACTTCAATGTTGATGTGAATTTCAAGCACATGATAGGTGAAGATTTTTAAAAATGCATTGTTTAGTGTTCAGCTCCTTCTTCTGAGTACAGCAATACCCCATATGCATAGGTTTCTCAAGGTTTGGGAGAGCTACGGGGCCCAAATTGGAACATGCGCGTTTCCAGTTTCACACTTTGAATTTTCACAGCTTGCATCACTGGTGCCATGTCTCATTTGGGGCTGTGTAACAGTGCTCCACTCTAAGATTTCCCCCCAAAAGTATATATTTTTGGAAAGTAGACACCCCAGGCTTTCATTTTATGTATGTTTTCAATTTTTTTACGCAGCCATTTTACCACCAATCGCTCGTAAATCTTGACGTAAGTTAAAAAAACAGCGTTTTTCACACTTGCACTTCAATGTTGATGTGAATTTCAAGCACATGATAGGTGAAGATTTTTAAAAATGCATTGTTTAGTGTTCAGCTCCTTCTTCTGAGTACAGCAATACCCCATATGCATAGGTTTCTCAAGGTTTGGGAGAGCTACGGGGCCCAAATTGGAACATGCGCGTTTCCAGTTTCACACTTTGAATTTTCACAGCTTGCATCACTGGTGCCATGTCTCATTTGGGGCTGTGTAACAGTGCTCCACTCTAAGATTTCCCCCCAAAAGTATATATTTTTGGAAAGTAGACACCCCAGGCTTTCATTTTATGTATGTTTTAAATTTTTTTACGCAGCCATTTTACCACCAATCACTCGTAAATCTTGACGTAAGTTAAAAAAACAGCGTTTTTCACACTTGCACTTCAATGTTGATGTGAATTTCAAGCACATGATAGGTGAAGATTTTTAAAAATGCATTGTTTAGTGTTCAGCTCCTTCTTCTGAGTACGGCAATACCCCATATGCATAGGTTTCTCAAGGTTTGGGAGAGCTACGGGGCCCAAATTGGAACATGCGCGTTTCCAGTTTCACACTTTGAATTTTCACAGCTTGCATCACTGGTGCCATGTCTCATTTGGGGCTGTGTAACAGTGCTCCACTCTAAGATTTCACCCCCAAAAGTATATATTTTTGGAAAGTAGACACCCCAGGCTTTCATTTTATGTATGTTTTCAATTTTTTTACGCAGCCATTTTACCACCAATCGCTCGTAAATCTTGACGTAAGTTAAAAAAACAGCGTTTTTCACACTTGCACTTCAATGTTGATGTGAATTTCAAGCACATGATAGGTGAAGATTTTTAAAAATGCATTGTTTAGTGTTCAGCTCCTTCTTCTGAGTACGGCAATACCCCATATGCATAGGTTTCTCAAGGTTTGGGAGAGCTACAGGGCCCAAATTGGAACATGCGCGTTTCCAGTTTCACACTTTGAATTTTCACAGCTTGCATCACTGGTGCCATGTCTCATTTGGGGCTGTGTAACAGTGCTCCACTCTAAGATTTCCCCCCAAAAGTATATATTTTTGGAAAGTAGACACCCCAGGCTTTCATTTTATGTATGTTTTCAATTTTTTTACGCAGCCATTTTACCACCAATCGCTCGTAAATCTTGACGTAAGTTAAAAAAACAGCGTTTTTCACACTTGCACTTCAATGTTGATGTGAATTTCAAGCACATGATAGGTGAAGATTTTTAAAAATGCATTGTTTAGTGTTCAGCTCCTTCTTCTGAGTACGGCAATACCCCATATGCATAGGTTTCTCAAGGTTTGGGAGAGCTACGGGGCCAAAATTGGAACATGCGTGTTTCCAGTTTCACACTTTGAATTTTCACAGCTTGCATCACTGGTGCCATGTCTCATTTGGGGCTGTGTAACAGTGCTGCACTCTAAGATTTCCCCCCAAAAGTATATATTTTTGGAAAGTAGACACCCCAGGCTTTCATTTTATGTATGTTTTAAATTTTTTTACGCAGCCATTTTACCACCAATCGCTCGTAAATCTTGACGTAAGTTAAAAAAACAGCGTTTTTCACACTTGCACTTCAATGTTGATGTGAATTTCAAGCACATGATAGGTGAAGATTTTTAAAAATGCATTGTTTAGTGTTCAGCTCCTTCTTCTGAGTACGGCAATACCCCATATGCATAGGTTTCTCAAGGTTTGGGGGAGCTACGGGGCCCAATTTTGAACAAATATTGAATTTTCACATCTTGGTTAACTGATGCCATTACTCATTTTGGGCTATGTTCCAGTGCTGAACTTCAGAATTTCCCCCCAAAAGTGTATATTTTTGGAATGTAGACACCCCCAGCTTTCATTTTAGGTGTGTTTTAAAATTTTTTACACAGCCATTTTACCACCACTTTCTGATAAACTTGACGTAAGTTAAAAAACAGCGTTTTTCACACTTTGCCTTCAATGTTGATGTGAATTTCAAGCACAGAATAGGTGAAGATTTTATAAACTGAATTGATTAGTGTTCAGCTCCTTCTTCTGAGTACAGCAATACCCCATATGCATAGCTTTCTCATGGTTTGGGGGAGCTACGGGGGCCAAATTGGAACATGCGCGTTTCCAGGTTCACACTTTGAATTTTCACAGCTTGCGTTACTGGTGCCATGTCTCATTTGGGGCTGTGTAACAGTGCTCTTTTTTAAGATTTCCCCCCAAAAGTGTATATTTTTGGAAAGTAGACACCCCAGGCTCTCGTTTTAGGTGTGTTTTCCAATTTTATACACAGCCATTTTACCACCAATCCTGTGAAAATTTGACGTAAGTAAAAAAAATTCAGCATTTTTCACACTTTGCCTTCAATGTTGATGTGAATTTCAAGCACAGAATAGGTGAAGATTTTATAAACTGAATTGATTAGTGTTCAGCTCCTTCTTCTGAGTACGGCAATACCCCATATGCATAGCTTTCTCATGGTTTGGGGGAGCTACGGGGGCCAAATTGGAACATGCGCGTTTCCAGGTTCACACTTTGAATTTTCACAGCTTGCGTTACTGGTGCCATGTCTCATTTGGGGCTGTGTAACAGTGCTCTTTTTTAAGATTTCCCCCCAAAAGTGTATATTTTTGGAAAGTAGACACCCCAGGCTCTCGTTTTCGGTGTGTTTTCCAATTTTATACACAGCCATTTTACCACCAATCCTGTGAAAATTTGACGTAAGTAAAAAAAATTCAGCATTTTTCACACTTTGCCTTCAATGTTGATGTGAATTTCAAGCACAGAATAGGTGAAGATTTTATAAACTGAATTGATTAGTGTTCAGCTCCTTCTTCTGAGTACGGCAATACCCCATATGCATAGCTTTCTCATGGTTTGGGGGAGCTACGGGGGCCAAATTGGAACATGTGCGTTTCCAGGTTCACACTTTGAATCTTCACAGCTTGCGTTACTGGTGCCATGTCTCATTTGGGACTGTGTAACAGTGCTCTTTTTTTAAGATTTCCCCCTAAAAGTGTATATTTTTGGAAAGTAGACACCCCAGGCTCTCGTTTTAGGTGTGTTTTCCAATTTTATACACAGCCATTTTACCACCAATCCCTCGTAAACCATGACGTAAGTAAAAAAAAAAACAGCGTTTTTCACACTTAGGGTTGGCGGCAGTATATTGGGCTGCATACAAATTGGTTTGGGAAACAATTTCACCTAAAATGTCTTCCCCAAAAAACAAATCAAAAAAATGATCATGGGTAAATCCTTCCACATCAATTTGAATCCCTGGGTTGCCTGTGAATTCTGAGATTTGTGGGCATAAATTGATACCCATTCATTAGGATCCGGAGTGGTAGGTGTTGGGGCATTTCTTTGGGCAGGTCTTTGGGCAGATCTTTTGGCAGGTGCTGGGGCAGTTGCCAGGGCAGCTCTTGGGGCAGCACTTGGGGCATTTCTTTGGTAGGTCTTTGGGCAGATCTTTTGGCAGGTGCTGGGGCAGTTGCCAGGGCAGCTCTTGGGGCAGCACTTGGGGCATTTCTTTGGGTAGGTATTTTGGTAGGTCTTTGGGCAGTTCTTTTGGCAGGTGCTGGGGCAGTTGCCAGAGCAGCTCTTGGGGCAGTGCGTCTTTTCTTGACAGAAGGCCCAGCGTCATCACTAGAGCTGCTCTCACTTTCTGAAAACTGCGCTGTGTCAATATCTGACGCAGTGTCTGTTGCCTCAGAGTCAGACGCCAAAAAGGCATATGCCTCTTCAACGCTGTACCTGCGCTGCATTTTGCCCACTAAAAAAACCTTTTTTTTTCTTACGCTATCCCTAAACCTAAATCTAACCCTAAAACTTACCCTAGCCTACGTATATCTTGAACCTACCTAACCCAAATGAACTACCTATCTAAACTGCACTTATATATATATATATATTTTTTTTTTTTTTTTTTGGGGGGGGGTTTGGGGTTTTTTGGGTTTTTTTTTTTCTTACGCTATCCCTAAACCTAAATCTAAACCTAAAACTTACCCTAACCTACGTATATCCTGAACCTACCTAACCGAAGTGAACTACCTATCTAAACTGCACATATTATATATACACATATATTTTTTTTTTTTTTGGGGGGGGGTTTTGGGGTTTTTTGGTTTTTTTTTCCTTACGCTATCCCTAAACCTAAATCTAACCCTAAAACTTACCCTAACCTACGTATATCCTGAACCTACCTAACCCAATTGAACTACCTATCTAAACGGCGCTTATTATATTTTTTTTTTTTTTTTTGGGGGGGGGTTTGGTTTTTTTTGTTTTTTTTTCCCCTAAACCTAAATCTATCCCTAAAACTTTCCCTAACACACGTCTACACTAAACCTACCCAACTACCTACCAAAATACCTAAAGAATATTTACTATTAAAAAAAAAAAAAAAAAATTTAAAAAAAATTAAAAGAAAATGTAAAAAAAATTTAAAAAATTTTAAAAAAATCTAAAAAAAATCTAGGGGGATGGGGGGTGTCCCACAGATCAGAAAACACTGATCTGCAGCAAATTGATCACTCCAAGAGTGATCAGATGGGGGGGCACTTATTGATCACTGCAGAACAGTGATCAAAGGGTTAAATTTCTTTATTTAAACTTTTTTTTTGACTTTTTTTTTTTACAGTAAGGCAGTAACAGCATGTCTCTCTGTCTCTCTCCACCTCAGCAGTATGCAAGGTGGAGGGAGGCAGAGAGATCTGACAGGGACAGTATTTACAAATACTGTCCCTGTCATTCAGGTTTTGCAACATGTGATTCGCTTTTGAAGCGAATCGCATGTTGCAACAATGTTTCAGCCGCTTGTTACTAAGTGTCCCGATACCGGGACACTTAGTAACAAGCGGCTTGAACTCTTCCATCGCTCCGTGCGGCCGCGATGGAAGAGTTTAACCCATGACGGTGCAGGACCGTCATGGGTCCTGCACCGTCATGGGTCCTTAAGGTGTTAATGTATCCAGAAAATTCCAGTGGCCACTTTGAATCAATTCTGCTTGAATTGGTTCCCCAAAATTAATCTTTAACCCTCTGAGTGCCAGAGGGGTACTCAATGCTTTGCGTACCCCTCTGGCACTCACGGGGTTAAGTAATGCTGTTCACAGAGGCAGATATGATTCTTGTTGCCAGATTCCAGGGTGTTATTCATTATTGTGAGAGAAATTTGAGGTAAACTCTAACAGAAAAATTCTTATTCAGCAAAAACGTTTTTCAAGTTGGAAAGACCTTAGTACATAGAATCCACAGAATAACAACATTTTACAATGATATCTGACTGAGAGTTTATATCAGCTTAGCGCATCTCCCCATGGACTTCAAGCTCCTCCCACTGATGTCTTCTTATAATGGAAAGAACAAAATATGAGAGGCTGTGAGGATGAACAAAAGTACAATGGCTTGTTCTATAGCTAGTCAAGGTTCAGAAACATAACAGTTCAGCTCTCTAGTGCTATTACAGCAAAGACAGTTCCACATACATATTAGATTAATCCTGCACAAAGGGGCAGTCCAGCACCAAAATTATGGGCAAGTCCCCTCTGCACAGGAACACCAGCAACTCCCAGAGGTACTTTTTGGCCTTGTTGGGCCTGGTCAGTGAGGTGCAGTTGGACAGCTTTTATGGGTGGTCTAAGTCTAATATATACATGGAAATTTCTACTCTACAGTGGCACTAGAGAGCTAAAACATGATGCTGCTGAGCAGTGACTAGCAGTGACTAGCAGTGACTAGCCATAGAAGAGCCCATTGTGCTGTTTGTTCATCCTCAGAGTCTCTCACATTTTGGATATGTATTTTGAATACTCTTAAGGAGTCACCCTAAGAGTGAAGGGTAATCCAGACGTGAACCCCTTGCTCTCAGTGTGTAGGGGATGCAGCTGCACCTCACTGACGAGGTCTAGCAAGGCTGAAACATAGGTCTAACTGATTTTCCCGTGCAAAGGGGACTTGCCTGTCATTTTGGAAAAGGACTGCCCTATTGGGTGGGATTATTCTATTATATATGTATCCTTGGTAATAGCACTAGAGAGCAAAAACCTGTTGCTTCTGAGTGGCGACTAGCCATGTAACAGTCCATTCTGCTGTTTGTTCATCCTCAGAGCCTCTCACATTTTGGATATGTATAATGGAAAGAAGAAAAGATCAATTGGGCAGAGATTGGGTTCATGGAGCCTGACAACAAAGAATCATGTCTGTCTTCCATTACTAATTAAAAAATAATTTTGGGGAACCGAATCCGAAAATAGAACTAATACATAGTTACCCAGCTTAAAGGGGTAGTAATACATAAAAATTACTATCCTGCATCTTGTAACAAGTAAAAAAAAGAAGTTAAATGAGCCCAGTGGCATCTCTCAGACCTTTTTGGTTTGAGAGATATTCACTTTCAAAGTTCCCTCTCCCCTGACGTCATTCTAGGTGACAGCAGGGGAATCCGGCCCACAGACCGGCGGAGGCTCTTCAGCGGAGCCAATATCGCGTTATGGAAGTAGAAATCTTTCACTGAAATGGTCTTCTAAGTGTGCTTGCAAACCAAGCACACATAGAAGACCATTTCAGTGAAGGATTTCTTCTTCCATAATGCGATCTCGGCTCTGCTGAAGAGACTCCACTTGCTCAGAGACCGGATTCCCCTGCTGTCAGCTGAAATGCTGACGTCAGGGGAAAAGGCAAAAAGCAAAACTTTGAAACAGGATATTTCTCAAACCATAAAGGTTTAAGAGATGCCACTGGGCATATTAATTTTTAAGTATTACTATCCCTTTAAGGTAAATGGGAGCTATTATTTGGTGGTGTTAGTGTTTCATTATTTTGCAAAACTGACACTTTGATACCTGATTTTGATGCCGGAAGGCTAAAGAAAAGCAAGTTGAGCATTAGATTTTTGGAATAAAAATAGCAAAGATTTTTTACATGATACATGATATTAAATAAAATATATCTCTTCTTTGTGCATAGGTGTTAGCGTTGATTGGACAGATGTAGTCAGCTTTAAGAAAGGCTTTGTCAATGGATTTTTTGTTATCAGACTGATAGTAAATATGTAAAAAATAGTAGTCTAACATGTTTGTGTAAGAACCCTGCTTCGAGTGCTCCATTTCTCTAGACAGCAATCAGCCTATCTTGCCTCCACATTGCCACAGACATGGCAATGGTGCCCTCTTAAACCTCACTTTAGTAACTGCTTTACTGTGTTCATTATTTATTATGTGTTGCTAAGTTCCTTTTGTCTTTCTCTTATCTTCTCCTCATGGTCTGCTCTCACTGTATGCTGCCATTCCTCCAGTTTGTTGCCTCAACCATTCAGTATTCTCAAACCATGCTCTCTAGCTCCATTCCCCAGCATAGGCTGTATCTACCATCCCGGTTGTATCCAGTTCTTTGTTCTTAATGTTATCCAGTGTTCCTGTATGCACTCCTTACTCTATGTCCTATTAACCCTGTCTTTCTTTTAATGTCCAGACTAGTCTTCTATTACAAAGACAACCTGGCTAATATTACTGGCTAGTATCTGTGCCTCAGGCCCATTTCTGTTATATTCATTCCTTTGCCCTGTTTGTGTCTGGTAATAAAGTGATAAGATGAAAATGTAAAGTTTATAAGGAGGGACAACATGTTTTTTGTGGTAGAGAATGAGAGGATTTGAAATTAATATTGTCTAAAATGTGTTTACTCTAATGAAGCCATTCTGGGTACACCAACTGAATGAGGATGTTTGACGCCCAAGGAAGAAGCCTATGGTGATAAGATTTCATTATTAGAGTTTCATAAAATGACATATATTTAGTGAATGTTTTTGATAAGACTAATGACAGTCGGTTTGAGAGTAGGAGGCGTCCAATAAAGTCTGACTCTGAAGTTTAAGACAGTATATTTCCAACTGAGGGATTTGGGGTAAGCAAGCCAAATTTTGTCAATTTATTCATTTGTGACTTTGTGATTATTAGCTGATAATACATCATGAATAGGGATGGTCAAAAATTTTCGCCTCAAACCAAAACTGGCGAAAAATGCCACCTGGTGAATAATTTCCAGTAAAAACTGCTGTTTTTCTGCTTTTTTCACCTAGCTCATGCCATTGAAATCAATGGGAAGACAATTTTTTCCAAACCACATTAAATTTATCTCTGCTTTTCTACAGCCTACTTTTCTACAAAATTGTCAGGCTCTCACAGTGTGCCATTCTATGTTTGTGAGAGGAGAAAGCAGCAAGTTTTTGAGCTAGAGAACATAGGCAAATAAAGTGGAATTGAAGTTTAGTTTAGGGAGTCTTTTAAGTAGGGCATTTGTTCTATAAATTATGGGGGTCTAGGGGCTCTCTGGGGGAGAAGAAGGGAAGAAGAAGGTTGACCCCAAATACCCCAAAATTTGGTGTGACTGACTGGCAAGACATATGTGACTTGGGTCCAAACTGCTTGCTGATCTTGCTTTCATTGTCTCTGTGCTAGGGAATTCTGGGGAAAACAGCTGTTTATTTTGTTTTTCTATTTATATAGATTGTTGTGGGGGACTGACTGTGATAAGAGGGTGGACAACTTCAATAAATTAATAAAATTACAAAATGTAAAAAAATAATACATAAATAATTAAACTAATAAATATAGTAGGTGACAGAAAGCTGACTGGGAGCCTGATGTGATCTCTGTGACTGAGGAAGACTTGATAGACAGTAGACAACATTGAGAATATTGTTGTTGACTAAGACAAGACAACACGCTCCATCAGTTGTGTACTTAGTAAGTAAAAATACACACAGTGGTTGAGTAATGTCCAGCAAACTCACAAGGGGGAGGGGGAAAGGTGGAGCAGTGCAGAGATGTGGGAGTAAAGTGGTAGTTCAAAAACTGACTGCAGCAACGTTTGCTGCAGTGTGTGCAATAAATGATGATAATCCCTCTCCGGGGTGGATACAGTTTGTCAAGGTCCCACCATTCACACCATGCCAGTCCCCCACCACCACTACCATTCACATCTGCTACCACTTTATTCTCACGTTCCTGCACTGCTCCACCTTTCTCCCTCCCACTCGTGCATCTGCTAGACATTACTCAACTACTCTGTGTGTTATACTCTCTACAATACACATCTGATGGAGTGTGATGTATTGCCTTGGCCCTAAACAAAATTCTCAATGTCGTCTGCTTTCAAGTCTGCCTCAGCCACAGAGCTCACATCAGGCTCCCACTCAGCTGTCTAATATATTTATTTGTTTAATTATTTATGTATTTTTTATTTTATTTTTTATTTTTTAAGTTGTCCACCCTTTCTTATCACAGTTAGTCCAAAATATATACATCTATAAAAAAAAATCCAAAATCAACAACTTCTTTCCACAGAATCCCCCAGCACAGAGACAATAAAAGTAAAATCAGCAAGCATTCTTTACCCCAGCTGCCTGTGTCTTGCCAGTCAATCACACCAAATTTTGGGGTATTTGGGGTCAACCTCCTTCCTCCTTTCTTCTCCCCAGAGTGCCCCTAGACTCCCCTAATACAGAGAACAAAAGTCCTACCTAAAAGACTCCTAAACTAAGCTTCAATTCCTCTTTATTTGCCTATCTTCTCTAGCTCAAAAACATGCTACTTTCCTTCTCCTCTCACAAGCACAGAATGGCATGCTGTTATAGCCTGGCACCCTTCTATATGTATGTAGAAAAGTAGAGAAAACTTTAATGTGGTGGTGAAAAATGTTTCTTCCTATTGATTTCAATGATTAGCCAAGTAGAAAGTGCCATTTTTTGCCAATTTCAGTTTGAGGCGATAATTTTCGCCCATCTCTACCTCTCAGGGTGTTGTCCTTACACTCAACATCCATGGGTTCATCAAAACAGCTGACTGAGGATCAAAAAATAAAGTTAACTGACTCTTACAAACTAGGGGAACTTTGGTGTCCTCAGGGGCGACAAGAAGGGGCATTTGCCCCCACCTGGAGGGGCTCCATTCAGAATGATGCAGGAGAGGGAGCTTGTGGTGATGAGGAGAAAAGCAGGTCATGCAGCCTGCTTCTGGTCTGGGACCTTCCAGAGCCATGCCATCAATTGGGGAACAGAGCAGGAGCAGAGTGAGGACTTGGTGCAGCAGAACAGAGGAGGAATAGAAGAATTCCTCTGGTATGGATAGATCTCAGAGAGAGAGGTTAAAGTATGCTGCTGTCTGTGTATTAGTAGAACATTTGCAAAAGCAGCATCCTGCTCAGCGTTTCTATACTGCCATTCTGATTAGTTTGCAGTTAGATGACAGACTCACTGCCCCATGCAAGCGCTGAAACACTGAGCGGAGAGTTGCCTACACAGTGAGCAGGACATGTTCTAAAAAAAATGATGTTAAGGGAGACAGGTGGAAATGGGGGAGTGCTGAGTACATGTAATGAAAGGGGAGAGAGAGCACCAGAGCAGACCACACCTCAGCTAAAGAGCAGGCAGCCATGGCAAGTATTTGATATGCTGCGGTGCTGCCTGAACTCACTGCTTAGCTGCCTGTTCAGTGGCAAGTTCAGGGCTACTGAGCACTACTTAGCTTCCCTTGTCTTTCTACTTCCTGCCAAAGTTGCCTGGATCTTGATAGGAAGAGCCCCCATGTTGTGAGTCAGGTGACCTTGTGAGGACCTGACATCACGCATGTCCTTCCTGTCCTCTCAGCCTCTACTCCAGTTTTGACTCTCAGATCAGGTAGTACGATTAGTATGCCACCTTCTCCCTTGTTCTATTTTTCTGCCAACCGTGCGCTTTACCATCCATTTGCTTTCTGGTATCTTCCCTTTGCCCCATATTTAACTCTCTGGTCTCCCATTGTCCTTTTTGTGTCTCTTTCTCCTATTTTGCCACTCAATTGCCCCATATGCCACTATATTATTCATCTTTGTTCCCTTATGCCTTTTACCAATTGTGCCCTTGCTTCTCCCCTATGCTCATCTCATAGTGTATAAAAACAAAGTGGAGTAAAACACCACTCTAGCATTTTAGGTTAAAATTCCCTATTAATATAATTGTGACTTTTTTAAATATTAATTTGTCCCCCAGAGTTCAGATGCATTGCTCCAGAATTGCTCAACATTTACTTTAACTCTTTTAGTGCCAGAGGGGTGCACACGTCACAACACGTTGATTTGAAAGGTCTTGTGACCTTGTTGTCAACAGCACAGACCAAATGGCCTTAACCATTTGAGTGTCAGAGGGACGTGCAATGCATTGCAAAGCAATGAGTTTTGTTTCCCAAAAGGGTTAAAGTCATAGCTGATGAATACTGGAGCAAACCATCAGCACTGTCAGGGGCAAATTAATATTTCCATAATTCATATTTAATAAAATGGGCTTTTAATCCCTAGAATGCTAGAGAGGTCTTTTTCTTTTTCCCCTATTGTGCAGTTAGTTTTACCTATAATTGTGTCTCTTTGCCTTTATACACAAGGCCCAATGAGCAATGGATCAATTTTGGAGCAAACCAACTGAAAAAGGGAAAATAAACATTTCCAAAATGCACACTGATTTAAATAAGGTGTTTAACTCCTAAAATGTAAGAAAGGTCTCCAACACTTAATTACACAAAGCACTGGAGACCCCTCTAGCAATCAAGGAATTAAAAGCCCCATTTAAATATAAGGGAGAGTGATCAGGGCATTGTACCTATTTCACTTGTCCCAGGCCCTATGATTTCTGGGTAGATCTTCCTATCAGGGATCACTCAGTGGGCTGTGCAGTCATGGGTCAGTTTTGGAGATCAGTGGATCTCCCCTGAATGACCAAAATGCTTTGCTCACCCAGATCAGTAATGGCCAAGTCTCATCCAACTCTAGCTCCCACTCAGTGCAGGGTTAGCCCTAAGAGTTTGCCAAGTCTTTCTACTCCTTCACTAGCCCCCATTCAGAGGAAGTTTAGCCCTAAGTACTGGACAAGTCTGTCTCATCTCTCCCTAGCTCCCACTCAGTGAAGGGTTAGCTCTAAGTATTGGCAAGTCTCTCTTATTCCTCCCTAGCTCTAACCTTGACACCCTCCTTTTCACCAGCAAACAGTATTAGCTAAATCGCTTCCCTCCTGCACAGGGGAAAGGTTTAGCCACCCCTTTCCTACCCAAGGAAAAATTGTCCCACCCACCCCTATACTATAGGGACATACAAGAGTGTTTACATGTAGTGATCCCAAACATGCTCTCTATGTGCTTTTGAGGAGTCTGCTTTTACCCACCCATCCTTTTTCAGCTGCCTGTCTCCTTCTCTTAGAATTGCCACCTGCTGTCTAACCCCCCCTGGCCCATGCTCCACCCTGTTCTACCTAGTACTCACCCCTTTGCCAGAAGAATTGGGTAGACTGTGGGTAGGGATAACAGTTTGCCCCCCCCCCTGAAAAAAATGTCTGTGGACGCCCATGTAGGGGAAGGCTTTAAAAAGATATCTAAATGCTTCCTTCTTGCAATTTGCACTGTCCTAAATCTCATTAAAATTATAGTAATGTTTTATAATAAAAGCAGCTCTAATTAATCTTCATAGTATTTGGTCCTTGGAGAGTGTTATTTAAATTTTGTCAGAGTTGTAGTTCAAAAGTAATTGAATGATAAAGTATCCCCCTCCCACCCCTTTTACTGATGTAACACTGCTCAGCTAAGAGCAGCAGGGAGTGTCGAGGTAGATTGCAGAGAGGGACAATCTTCAATTAAGATAAGGGAAAAAGCTGAAAAACCTGTCAAGAGAAGCAGGGTTTTCATTGTTCTCACAGTAAGAATATTGATCCTTGATGGGAGCTATCTGGTCTATGGACTGGATTCCACATCTGAAGAGTGGGGGCTTACACTAGGTAAAAAGGGTGGGAGGGGGAAACTTTATCATTCAATTGCTCTTAAACTACAATGCTCACAGGAATGAAATAACACTCTCTATGGCTCAAATACTATGAAAATTAATTGGAGCTGCTGTTTTTGTGAAACATTACTATCACTTTAAGAAATGGAAGTTAAGGGGGACTGTTGAAGTCAAGACCAAGAAAAATCTCCAACAGAACTTCTTGTAGGCTGGTCAGAAATGCAAAGGAAAATTCCGATATCACTGCAAAGGACGTGCAGCACCGTATAGCTGGCACAGGAGTTGTGGCAAACTAGTCCACTGTACAGTGCTTCTTGTACAAACATGATCTGCGTAGAAGAGTCATCAGAAGGAAACCTTATCTGCAATCTCAACACAAAAGTCAATGTTTGAAATATGCAACATAATCCACAGATAAGCCAGATACATTTAGGAACCAAGTGCTGTGGTCTGATGAAGTTAAATATGAATTCTTTGGCTCCAACACATGCAAATAAGTTGTCCCCAGTAAGTTTATAGGAGAAAGACAAAAAAAAATGAAAATGTGGTTGAATAAGGTAGGCATGTATATTTATGGAAAAAATATATTCTACTTGTACGTTTGTTAATTCTTTTACAACATTTTAGTCTACAGTAACATGAAAGATTTATAACATGAAGCATTTTATTAATTGTCTCACACAGAATGTATATGTCATTACTTGTCAAATGTGTAAAATACGATATGTCGGTAAAACTAGTTGTAGCATTTGTGAACATCTAAGCAATATTAATTGTAAAGTGTATAAAACTTGAATTGCTCAGCACTTTCGCCTTGAACACAGCTCTGATATTTTTGGTTTCATGGTACAAGGTATTGAAAGTGTTATGCCCCAAATTAAGGGTGGTGATTTGTCCTGTAGACTCTCCCACCTGGATTTCTTCTGGATCTTTACTCTGTGAAGCTGAATACCAAAAGGTTAGAACAAAGAGTATGATGTTCCATATTATGTGTGATAGGGAACAGGTATATGGGGGATTATGAGAAATACATGTCACCAGTGTCATGGCATTACTTAAAATATTGTATTTCATTAGGTTAATATCTTTAAAATGTTCCAACATAATTTTAACTTCTTTTTTCCATTTTATTTAGTATTTAAAATTTTAGTTGTTTTGTAATTTAGAAACCGAAGAGGTCATTTTGAATATTTATAATTCCTAGTATTACACTGGTCATATATATTGAAATCTTCGTATTGGGAGATTTTGTGTTTAAACATTTTATAATGTCTCTTTTTATTTGTGCAGATGATTGACTACATTGTATTTGGGGAAGGAATTATTTTTCTTTAAATGGTCTCTTGGCGTTTTACAATGGTTTGGTCTATGATTAGGCGCTATTAGTGTTAAATGTGCAAGAAAGTTTAGTCCATTTCTTGCCTGGTGTCTGCTTGTTTATGTTTCAATAAAATAGCTACTCTTTTTTTCTTCATCGAATCTCTGCCATTTATTAGAGTTTTCTGACTTTATCTATTGAGCTTCAGGAGTTGATTTTCCTTTGACTAGCACTGATGGCACTCAGACACGGGCTGTGAGTGATTTTATGCAGTTAATTTACAACATATTTGGCACATTTTTATTAAATTAGTACCACCCTTGTTATGTGAATGAATAGTGTAGTATCAATTAAATTGAAAGAAGTATGCAATTACAATCTTCTGCTTACATTTGTGGAGTGACCAAAGTAAGTCTAATGTTGATATTTGAGTTGTTAGAATTCATTAGTGATGCAACTTAGGTTGTGAAAAGTCATGCTCTCTCAATTGAATGTTAAATCATGAATGCAACTGCTATGTGCATGATGTTTAATACTCACTGATAATAAAAATAATGCTGCTTTCTATTTTAATAAAGCTCATTGAAACAAAGAGTCATTGATGTTATTTTAAAGTTTATAAACAGACATACAGATGTTTGCCCAGAATAATCCAAGCAAATTTTAGTTAATAAATAATAAGGCACAATATATAAAATGTACTTTTTAATTTTTGATGACAATATTTACAGGTCTACTTACCAATTTAGACTGATATGTGTAAATGTTAAATATGTATCACATTAAGTTAGCTGGTGAGGTAGGAAGCACTATATGGTTTTGGTCATTGGGAGTGTAGCAGAAACATGCTTTGAGTTTTCCATGAGATGTGAGTAAGGCTGCTTATCTTCTCTCCTCACCAATTAATGCCCAATAAGTCTAAGTCTAATAAGACTAATCAATATACACATATAAATTGGTAGGGAACATCTTCTGGGGAAAACCACAGCAAAAAGTACTGGACTGAAAACCATGTAGGAAGAACAGAAGAAGTATGGGAGCAAGAGGGATGAATAAATATACATTGAAAAGAGAATAATTAAAATATCACAAGTGGCTCTTACAAGAATGAGCCTGATGTATATGTAAAAGCTACAAGTTTTTGAAAGAATGTATGTATAAGACTTGGAGTGAATACACTTTACATGCAGTCCTTACTACCTGACACCCTATTCTAATAGAATACAAACTCCTTATCAGCAAGTGAGAAGTGAAAGGAAAATTGTTTCCTGCTAATAAACAGCACATGCAATATCATGTATTTTAAGTTCTCTTAAGGTAGAACACTTAGACTTTAAATCAAGAGAATGGGTGAATTTGTTCATCTATTTGCTTGATTTATAAGGAGTAAGCAAGTCTCCTTATATAGTACTCCTCTGGCACTCACAGGGTTAATAGTGCAGCATGCTGTACATTCCCCATCTATACAAAATTAGTTTTTTTTTTTTACATTTACAAGTATAGTTTAAAAAAAATTCAACTCCCAGCATTAACCAATACATAACAGTAAAGTCTGTCTATCTTGCAAGCAAATTCAAATTACAGTCTCTTAATCTTTCAAACTACAACAGGCTTCAGGAAAAAAAACAACCTGTCTCTGCTGAGGTAAATTTTCAGCTGATGCTCCTTCATGTAGCCTATTCCTCCTCTAGCAGACACTCCCCCTCAGCACCAGCCACCAACAGCTGATTTCTAAATGCCTCAGGAAGTTTGATCCTCCTACTGACCTTTCCAAGTCGACGACGTGAATTCCCTAACCTAAATGATGCCACTAAGGGGAGCTCATGATTAAAAAAAACACAAACTTAAAATGGGAATTACTCCTTAACCAAAAATCCCTCAGAAAAAAAAAGACAGCACTGAATACACCATCACTTAATCTACTTATATAATGTAAGTACTTTTTTAAGTTTACTGCTCCTTTAAATATATTTAATCTTTTAGCCCTTGGTGCCAGAAGGGGATCTCACACATTGAAACAAATGGCAATGAAAGGGTTAACCACTTGAATGTTAGTGAGGTATCCATCACATGGTGAACCTCCATTTAGATCAATGGGAATTTTTGGAAATATTTATTTCTCCCCTAGTACAGATGGTTTGCTTCTGAATTACTCCCAGTTTCTGGCAGTAAAACTGCAAGCTAGAAGCATGAAATGAACTGTGAAGATGGTCAGCATCATTTATTATGCAAGATATTAGCTAAATCAAGAGACCTAAAGACACAAGCAACCTTATATATAAAGGTAACGTGGAGTAAAACAAGAAATGCTTTGTATTTCCCTCTGGCACTCAAAGAGTTAAACCCCTCTGGATTTCTTTCCAATGTGCATTCAACCTTTCAACTGTTCAAGGGGTTAAAAGGCCTGTTTATATCAATGGGAATTTGGGGGATGCTTTCGTGTTACCTACAATGCAGATGGTTGGCCTCAGAAGTGCTCCGCTTTGTTTTTATACAATGAAGTTGAGTGAAATACTAGCAAACCAACTGCATTTCTGCTAGTATATAAATAGCAAATAGATGAGGGTTGAAATCATGCCCCTTTAAACCAAGCAAAGGCTGGCACCTTAATAATTTCCCTCTGCATGCACAAAGAAGCAACAATGGCAGGCTTTGGGCAAACATGAAAATCACATCAATTCCTCCATCATGTGCCTGGTTTAGTGAGAAAAAATCCAAAGCAGACTAAAAAGGTTATGGTGAATAGAGCCCCTGAACCTGATTGCATGCATCATGGTTTTATGAAGAACAGAACATATCAAACTAATTAACTTGAAGGGTGGGTGAAAGTTCTTGCTTCAAAAGAGAAACAGGAGAAAATTGGCACTTGGGAAAACTGAATTTCTACCCACCAAATAGCAAGTTTCAGTTCTTTTCCTTCAGTCATAGTATAAAAGGAGTTACAGGGTCCCAATGCATGCCATTCTGTTTGTGAGAGGAAGAGAGATCAGTACATTTGTCAGCTAGTGAAGATGGTCTAATAAAAAGGAATTGATGCTTAGTTTAGGGCATCTTGTAGGCAAAACATTTGTTCTCTACAATAGAGGAGTCTGGGAGCGGAGGTTGACCTCAAATACCCCAACATCTAGTATGACTGACTGGGAAGACACAGGCAGCTGTGATCCAAGTTCCTTACAGATGGCTGTTATTTCTGTGTAAAAACTGACAGAAGCTATGGTTGCAATAAATGATGGTGTCCCTCTTCTCCTAAGGAGGTTGCCGTTTGTTAAAGTCCTACCAAAATTTCCATAAACACCAGCACTACTACTATTAATAAACCATCTAAAACACTAAAGGAAGAAGGTGTAGCAGCTCAGTCAGCTGCTGCATCTGACAGTGAGGCAAACAAGCACAAAAATGTGTCTAGATGAATATAAAAGTAGTGGGCAAACAGTTTAGGAAGATGCTTTATAATAAAAGCAGCTCTAATTAATCTTCATAGTATTTGGTCCTTGGAGAGTGTTATTTAAATTTTGTCAGAGCTGTAGTTCAAAAGTAATTGAATGATAAAGTATCCCCCTCCCACCCCTTTTACTGATGTAACACTGCTCAGCTAAGAGCAGCAGGGAGTGTCGAGGTAGATTGCAGAGAGGGACAATCTTCAATTAAGATAAGGGAAAAAGCTGAAAAACCTGTCAAGAGAAGCAGGGTTTTCATTGTTCTCACAGTAACAATATTGATCCTTGATGGGAGCTATCTGGTCTATGGACTGGATTCCACATCTGAAGAGTGGGGACTTACACTAGGTAAAAAGGGTGGGAGGGGGAAACTTTATCATTCAATTGCTCTTAAACTACAATGCTCACAGTAATGAAATAACACTCTCTATGGCTCAAATACTATGAAAATTAATTGGAGCTGCTGTTTTTGTGAAACATTACTATCACTTTAAGAAATGGAAGTTAAGGGGGACTGTTGAAGTCAAGACCAAGAAAAATCTCCAACAGAACTTCTTGTAGGCTGGTCAGAAATGCAAAGGAAAATTCCGATATCACTGCAAAGGACGTGCAGCAACGTATAGCTGGCACAGGAGTTGTGGCAAACTAGTCCACTGTACAGTGCTTCTTGTACAAACATGATCTGCGTAGAAGAGTCATCAGAAGGAAACCTTATCTGCAATCTCAACACAAAAGTCAATGTTTGAAATATGCAACATAATCCACAGATAAGCCAGATACATTTAGGAACCAAGTGCTGTGGTCTGATGAAGTTAAATATGAACTCTTTGGCTCCAACACATGCAAATAAGTTGTCCCCCAGTAAGTTTATAGGAGAAAGACAAAAAAAAATGAAAATGTGGTTGAATAAGGTAGGCATGTATATTTATGGAAAAAATATATTCTACTTGTACGTTTGTTAATTCTTTTACAACATTTTAGTCTACAGTAACATGAAAGATTTATAACATGAAGCATTTTATTAATTGTCTCACACAGAATGTATATGTCATTACTTGTCAAATGTGTAAAATACGATATGTCGGTAAAACTAGTTGTAGCATTTGTGAACATCTAAGCAATATTAATTGTAAAGTGTATAAAACTTGAATTGCTCAGCACTTTCGCCTTGAACACAGCTCTGATATTTTTGGTTTCATGGTACAAGGTATTGAAAGTGTTATGCCCCAAATTAAGGGTGGTGATTTGTCCTGTAGACTCTCCCACCTGGATTTCTTCTGGATCTTTACTCTGTGAAGCTGAATACCAAAAGGTTAGAACAAAGAGTATGATGTTCCATATTATGTGTGATAGGGAACAGGTATATGGGGGATTATGAGAAATACATGTCACCAGTGTCATGGCATTACTTAAAATATTGTATTTCATTAGGTTAATATCTTTAAAATGTTCCAACATAATTTTAACTTCTTTTTTCCATTTTATTTAGTATTTAAAATTTTAGTTGTTTTGTAATTTAGAAACCGAAGAGGTCATTTTGAATATTTATAATTCCTAGTATTACACTGGTCATATATATTGAAATCTTCGTATTGGGAGATTTTGTGTTTAAACATTTTATAATGTCTCTTTTTATTTGTGCAGATGATTGACTACATTGTATTTGGGGAAGGAATTATTTTTCTTTAAATGGTCTCTTGGCGTATTACAATGGTTTGGTCTATGATTAGGCGCTATTAGTGTTAAATGTGCAAGAAAGTTTAGTCCATTTCTTGCCTGGTGTCTGCTTGTTTATGTTTCAATAAAATAGCTACTCTTTTTTTCTTCATCGAATCTCTGCCATTTATTAGAGTTTTCTGACTTTATCTATTGAGCTTCAGGAGTTGATTTTCCTTTGACTAGCACTGATGGCACTCAGACACGGGCTGTGAGTGATTTTATGCAGTTAATTTACAACATATTTGGCACATTTTTATTAAATTAGTACCACCCTTGTTATGTGAATGAATAGTGTAGTATCAATTAAATTGAAAGAAGTATGCAATTACAATCTTCTGCTTACATTTGTGGAGTGACCAAAGTAAGTCTAATGTTGATATTTGAGTTGTTAGAATTCATTAGTGATGCAACTTAGGTTGTGAAAAGTCATGCTCTCTCAATTGAATGTTAAATCATGAATGCAACTGCTATGTGCATGATGTTTAATACTCACTGATAATAAAAATAATGCTGCTTTCTATTTTAATAAAGCTCATTGAAACAAAGAGTCATTGATGTTATTTTAAAGTTTATAAACAGACATACAGATGTTTGCCCAGAATAATCCAAGCAAATTTTAGTTAATAAATAATAAGGCACAATATATAAAATGTACTTTTTAATTTTTGATGACAATATTTACAGGTCTACTTACCAATTTAGACTGATATGTGTAAATGTTAAATATGTATCACATTAAGTTAGCTGGTGAGGTAGGAAGCACTATATGGTTTTGGTCATTGGGAGTGTAGCAGAAACATGCTTTGAGTTTTCCATGAGATGTGAGTAAGGCTGCTTATCTTCTCTCCTCACCAATTAATGCCCAATAAGTCTAAGTCTAATAAGACTAATCAATATACACATATAAATTGGTAGGGAACATCTTCTGGGGAAAACCACAGCAAAAAGTACTGGACTGAAAACCATGTAGGAAGAACAGAAGAAGTATGGGAGCAAGAGGGATGAATAAATATACATTGAAAAGAGAATAATTAAAATATCACAAGTGGCTCTTACAAGAATGAGCCTGATGTATATGTAAAAGCTACAAGTTTTTGAAAGAATGTATGTATAAGACTTGGAGTGAATACACTTTACATGCAGTCCTTACTACCTGACACCCTATTCTAATAGAATACAAACTCCTTATCAGCAAGTGAGAAGTGAAAGGAAAATTGTTTCCTGCTAATAAACAGCACATGCAATATCATGTATTTTAAGTTCTCTTAAGGTAGAACACTTAGACTTTAAATCAAGAGAATGGGTGAATTTGTTCATCTATTTGCTTGATTTATAAGGAGTAAGCAAGTCTCCTTATATAGTACTCCTCTGGCACTCACAGGGTTAATGGTGCAGCATGCTGTACATTCCCCATCTATACAAAATTAGTTTTTTTTTTTTACATTTACAAGTATAGTTTAAAAAAAATTCAACTCCCAGCATTAACCAATACATAACAGTAAAGTCTGTCTATCTTGCAAGCAAATTCAAATTACAGTCTCTTAATCTTTCAAACTACAACAGGCTTCAGGAAAAAAAACAACCTGTCTCTGCTGAGGTAAATTTTCAGCTGATGCTCCTTCATGTAGCCTATTCCTCCTCTAGCAGACACTCCCCCTCAGCACCAGCCACCAACAGCTGATTTCTAAATGCCTCAGGAAGTTTGATCCTCCTACTGACCTTTCCAAGTCGACGACGTGAATTCCCTAACCTAAATGATGCCACTAAGGGGAGCTCATGATTAAAAAAAACACAAACTTAAAATGGGAATTACTCCTTAACCAAAAATCCCTCAGAAAAAAAAAGACAGCACTGAATACACCATCACTTAATCTACTTATATAATGTAAGTACTTTTTTAAGTTTACTGCTCCTTTAAATATATTTAATCTTTTAGCCCTTGGTGCCAGAAGGGGATCTCACACATTGAAACAAATGGCAATGAAAGGGTTAACCACTTGAATGTTAGTGAGGTATCCATCACATGGTGAACCTCCATTTAGATCAATGGGAATTTTTGGAAATATTTATTTCTCCCCTAGTACAGATGGTTTGCTTCTGAATTACTCCCAGTTTCTGGCAGTAAAACTGCAAGCTAGAAGCATGAAATGAACTGTGAAGATGGTCAGCATCATTTATTATGCAAGATATTAGCTAAATCAAGAGACCTAAAGACACAAGCAACCTTATATATAAAGGTAACGTGGAGTAAAACAAGAAATGCTTTGTATTTCCCTCTGGCACTCAAAGAGTTAAACCCCTCTGGATTTCTTTCCAATGTGCATTCAACCTTTCAACTGTTCAAGGGGTTAAAAGGCCTGTTTATATCAATGGGAATTTGGGGGATGCTTTCGTGTTACCTACAATGCAGATGGTTGGCCTCAGAAGTGCTCCGCTTTGTTTTTATACAATGAAGTTGAGTGAAATACTAGCAAACCAACTGCATTTCTGCTAGTATATAAATAGCAAATAGATGAGGGTTGAAATCATGCCCCTTTAAACCAAGCAAAGGCTGGCACCTTAATAATTTCCCTCTGCATGCACAAAGAAGCAACAATGGCAGGCTTTGGGCAAACATGAAAATCACATCAATTCCTCCATCATGTGCCTGGTTTAGTGAGAAAAAATCCAAAGCAGACTAAAAAGGTTATGGTGAATAGAGCCCCTGAACCTGATTGCATGCATCATGGTTTTATGAAGAACAGAACATATCAAACTAATTAACTTGAAGGGTGGGTGAAAGTTCTTGCTTCAAAAGAGAAACAGGAGAAAATTGGCACTTGGGAAAACTGAATTTCTACCCACCAAATAGCAAGTTTCAGTTCTTTTCCTTCAGTCATAGTATAAAAGGAGTTACAGGGTCCCAATGCATGCCATTCTGTTTGTGAGAGGAAGAGAGATCAGTACATTTGTCAGCTAGTGAAGATGGTCTAATAAAAAGGAATTGATGCTTAGTTTAGGGCATCTTGTAGGCAAAACATTTGTTCTCTACAATAGAGGAGTCTGGGAGCGGAGGTTGACCTCAAATACCCCAACATCTAGTATGACTGACTGGGAAGACACAGGCAGCTGTGATCCAAGTTCCTTACAGATGGCTGTTATTTCTGTGTAAAAACTGACAGAAGCTATGGTTGCAATAAATGATGGTGTCCCTCTTCTCCTAAGGAGGTTGCCGTTTGTTAAAGTCCTACCAAAATTTCCATAAACACCAGCACTACTACTATTAATAAACCATCTAAAACACTAAAGGAAGAAGGTGTAGCAGCTCAGTCAGCTGCTGCATCTGACAGTGAGGCAAACAAGCACAAAAATGTGTCTAGATGAATATAAAAGTAGTGGGCAAACAGTTTAGGAAGATGCTTTATAATAAAAGCAGCTCTAATTAATCTTCATAGTATTTGGTCCTTGGAGAGTGTTATTTAAATTTTGTCAGAGCTGTAGTTCAAAAGTAATTGAATGATAAAGTATCCCCCTCCCACCCCTTTTACTGATGTAACACTGCTCAGCTAAGAGCAGCAGGGAGTGTCGAGGTAGATTGCAGAGAGGGACAATCTTCAATTAAGATAAGGGAAAAAGCTGAAAAACCTGTCAAGAGAAGCAGGGTTTTCATTGTTCTCACAGTAACAATATTGATCCTTGATGGGAGCTATCTGGTCTATGGACTGGATTCCACATCTGAAGAGTGGGGACTTACACTAGGTAAAAAGGGTGGGAGGGGGAAACTTTATCATTCAATTGCTCTTAAACTACAATGCTCACAGTAATGAAATAACACTCTCTATGGCTCAAATACTATGAAAATTAATTGGAGCTGCTGTTTTTGTGAAACATTACTATCACTTTAAGAAATGGAAGTTAAGGGGGACTGTTGAAGTCAAGACCAAGAAAAATCTCCAACAGAACTTCTTGTAGGCTGGTCAGAAATGCAAAGGAAAATTCCGATATCACTGCAAAGGACGTGCAGCAACGTATAGCTGGCACAGGAGTTGTGGCAAACTAGTCCACTGTACAGTGCTTCTTGTACAAACATGATCTGCGTAGAAGAGTCATCAGAAGGAAACCTTATCTGCAATCTCAACACAAAAGTCAATGTTTGAAATATGCAACATAATCCACAGATAAGCCAGATACATTTAGGAACCAAGTGCTGTGGTCTGATGAAGTTAAATATGAACTCTTTGGCTCCAACACATGCAAATAAGTTGTCCCCCAGTAAGTTTATAGGAGAAAGACAAAAAAAAATGAAAATGTGGTTGAATAAGGTAGGCATGTATATTTATGGAAAAAATATATTCTACTTGTACGTTTGTTAATTCTTTTACAACATTTTAGTCTACAGTAACATGAAAGATTTATAACATGAAGCATTTTATTAATTGTCTCACACAGAATGTATATGTCATTACTTGTCAAATGTGTAAAATACGATATGTCGGTAAAACTAGTTGTAGCATTTGTGAACATCTAAGCAATATTAATTGTAAAGTGTATAAAACTTGAATTGCTCAGCACTTTCGCCTTGAACACAGCTCTGATATTTTTGGTTTCATGGTACAAGGTATTGAAAGTGTTATGCCCCAAATTAAGGGTGGTGATTTGTCCTGTAGACTCTCCCACCTGGATTTCTTCTGGATCTTTACTCTGTGAAGCTGAATACCAAAAGGTTAGAACAAAGAGTATGATGTTCCATATTATGTGTGATAGGGAACAGGTATATGGGGGATTATGAGAAATACATGTCACCAGTGTCATGGCATTACTTAAAATATTGTATTTCATTAGGTTAATATCTTTAAAATGTTCCAACATAATTTTAACTTCTTTTTTCCATTTTATTTAGTATTTAAAATTTTAGTTGTTTTGTAATTTAGAAACCGAAGAGGTCATTTTGAATATTTATAATTCCTAGTATTACACTGGTCATATATATTGAAATCTTCGTATTGGGAGATTTTGTGTTTAAACATTTTATAATGTCTCTTTTTATTTGTGCAGATGATTGACTACATTGTATTTGGGGAAGGAATTATTTTTCTTTAAATGGTCTCTTGGCGTATTACAATGGTTTGGTCTATGATTAGGCGCTATTAGTGTTAAATGTGCAAGAAAGTTTAGTCCATTTCTTGCCTGGTGTCTGCTTGTTTATGTTTCAATAAAATAGCTACTCTTTTTTTCTTCATCGAATCTCTGCCATTTATTAGAGTTTTCTGACTTTATCTATTGAGCTTCAGGAGTTGATTTTCCTTTGACTAGCACTGATGGCACTCAGACACGGGCTGTGAGTGATTTTATGCAGTTAATTTACAACATATTTGGCACATTTTTATTAAATTAGTACCACCCTTGTTATGTGAATGAATAGTGTAGTATCAATTAAATTGAAAGAAGTATGCAATTACAATCTTCTGCTTACATTTGTGGAGTGACCAAAGTAAGTCTAATGTTGATATTTGAGTTGTTAGAATTCATTAGTGATGCAACTTAGGTTGTGAAAAGTCATGCTCTCTCAATTGAATGTTAAATCATGAATGCAACTGCTATGTGCATGATGTTTAATACTCACTGATAATAAAAATAATGCTGCTTTCTATTTTAATAAAGCTCATTGAAACAAAGAGTCATTGATGTTATTTTAAAGTTTATAAACAGACATACAGATGTTTGCCCAGAATAATCCAAGCAAATTTTAGTTAATAAATAATAAGGCACAATATATAAAATGTACTTTTTAATTTTTGATGACAATATTTACAGGTCTACTTACCAATTTAGACTGATATGTGTAAATGTTAAATATGTATCACATTAAGTTAGCTGGTGAGGTAGGAAGCACTATATGGTTTTGGTCATTGGGAGTGTAGCAGAAACATGCTTTGAGTTTTCCATGAGATGTGAGTAAGGCTGCTTATCTTCTCTCCTCACCAATTAATGCCCAATAAGTCTAAGTCTAATAAGACTAATCAATATACACATATAAATTGGTAGGGAACATCTTCTGGGGAAAACCACAGCAAAAAGTACTGGACTGAAAACCATGTAGGAAGAACAGAAGAAGTATGGGAGCAAGAGGGATGAATAAATATACATTGAAAAGAGAATAATTAAAATATCACAAGTGGCTCTTACAAGAATGAGCCTGATGTATATGTAAAAGCTACAAGTTTTTGAAAGAATGTATGTATAAGACTTGGAGTGAATACACTTTACATGCAGTCCTTACTACCTGACACCCTATTCTAATAGAATACAAACTCCTTATCAGCAAGTGAGAAGTGAAAGGAAAATTGTTTCCTGCTAATAAACAGCACATGCAATATCATGTATTTTAAGTTCTCTTAAGGTAGAACACTTAGACTTTAAATCAAGAGAATGGGTGAATTTGTTCATCTATTTGCTTGATTTATAAGGAGTAAGCAAGTCTCCTTATATAGTACTCCTCTGGCACTCACAGGGTTAATGGTGCAGCATGCTGTACATTCCCCATCTATACAAAATTAGTTTTTTTTTTTTACATTTACAAGTATAGTTTAAAAAAAATTCAACTCCCAGCATTAACCAATACATAACAGTAAAGTCTGTCTATCTTGCAAGCAAATTCAAATTACAGTCTCTTAATCTTTCAAACTACAACAGGCTTCAGGAAAAAAAACAACCTGTCTCTGCTGAGGTAAATTTTCAGCTGATGCTCCTTCATGTAGCCTATTCCTCCTCTAGCAGACACTCCCCCTCAGCACCAGCCACCAACAGCTGATTTCTAAATGCCTCAGGAAGTTTGATCCTCCTACTGACCTTTCCAAGTCGACGACGTGAATTCCCTAACCTAAATGATGCCACTAAGGGGAGCTCATGATTAAAAAAAACACAAACTTAAAATGGGAATTACTCCTTAACCAAAAATCCCTCAGAAAAAAAAAGACAGCACTGAATACACCATCACTTAATCTACTTATATAATGTAAGTACTTTTTTAAGTTTACTGCTCCTTTAAATATATTTAATCTTTTAGCCCTTGGTGCCAGAAGGGGATCTCACACATTGAAACAAATGGCAATGAAAGGGTTAACCACTTGAATGTTAGTGAGGTATCCATCACATGGTGAACCTCCATTTAGATCAATGGGAATTTTTGGAAATATTTATTTCTCCCCTAGTACAGATGGTTTGCTTCTGAATTACTCCCAGTTTCTGGCAGTAAAACTGCAAGCTAGAAGCATGAAATGAACTGTGAAGATGGTCAGCATCATTTATTATGCAAGATATTAGCTAAATCAAGAGACCTAAAGACACAAGCAACCTTATATATAAAGGTAACGTGGAGTAAAACAAGAAATGCTTTGTATTTCCCTCTGGCACTCAAAGAGTTAAACCCCTCTGGATTTCTTTCCAATGTGCATTCAACCTTTCAACTGTTCAAGGGGTTAAAAGGCCTGTTTATATCAATGGGAATTTGGGGGATGCTTTCTTGTTACCTACAATGCAGATGGTTGGCCTCAGAAGTGCTCCGCTTTGTTTTTATACAATGAAGTTGAGTGAAATACTAGCAAACCAACTGCATTTCTGCTAGTATATAAATAGCAAATAGATGAGGGTTGAAATCATGCCCCTTTAAACCAAGCAAAGGCTGGCACCTTAATAATTTCCCTCTGCATGCACAAAGAAGCAACAATGGCAGGCTTTGGGCAAACATGAAAATCACATCAATTCCTCCATCATGTGCCTGGTTTAGTGAGAAAAAATCCAAAGCAGACTAAAAAGGTTATGGTGAATAGAGCCCCTGAACCTGATTGCATGCATCATGGTTTTATGAAGAACAGAACATATCAAACTAATTAACTTGAAGGGTGGGTGAAAGTTTTTGCTTCAAAAGAGAAACAGGAGAAAATTGGCACTTGGGAAAACTGAATTTCTACCCACCAAATAGCAAGTTTCAGTTCTTTTCCTTCAGTCATAGTATAAAAGGAGTTACAGGGTCCCAATACATGCCATTCTGTTTGTGAGAGGAAGAGAGATCAGTACATTTGTCAGCTAGTGAAGATGGTCTAATAAAAAGGAATTGATGCTTAGTTTAGGGCATCTTGTAGGCAAAACATTTGTTCTCTACAATAGAGGAGTCTGGGAGCGGAGGTTGACCTCAAATACCCCAACATCTAGTATGACTGACTGGGAAGACACAGGCAGCTGTGATCCAAGTTCCTTACAGATGGCTGTTATTTCTGTGTAAAAACTGACAGAAGCTATGGTTGCAATAAATGATGGTGTCCCTCTTCTCCTAAGGAGGTTGCCGTTTGTTAAAGTCCTACCAAAATTTCCATAAACACCAGCACTACTACTATTAATAAACCATCTAAAACACTAAAGGAAGAAGGTGTAGCAGCTCAGTCAGCTGCTGCATCTGACAGTGAGGCAAACAAGCACAAAAATGTGTCTAGATGAATATAAAAGTAGTGGGCAAACAGTTTAGGAAGATGCTAAGGATGACCTAATAATGACTGATGATGATGTAGATCTAGAACATATCCCTACTGCATCCTGCTCTTCTTTAGATACAGATGTATCACGGCGCCCGTGATCTGGACGACATTCTGTCCATCATGGCTGATTCTATTCTCCTATTGGCTGCCTGTACTGCTCCTCCTAGTGACAGCCTTTTTATACCCTGGGCTGTCACTCTTCGAGTGCCCTTTCGTGGTGTACCTGATGCCTGGCGCTAGTATCATTGTTCTGATCAAGTGTATGACCCCGTACTGTCTGACCACTCTCTAGTCTCGTTCCTGCTGTTGCTGTGCACTGATTCAGATTGGCTGATGTTCCTGCTTCCTGTTCTCACCCGGCCCGGCTGACGTTCCTGCTCCGTGTACTGACCCGGCGTTATTGACGAACCTGCTCTGTGTACCGAACGGCGCATCTGAGGATCCTGCTCCATGTGCGACTTGGCCTGGCTGATGTTCCTGATCTCTCTATCACCCATCCGGGCGAGGTTCCTGCTCTGCTGTTCCAGTTGGCGATTTGTGTTGCTGTTGCCAGCCTCCCGGTTGGGCACCAATCCTGTGTCTGGTCTAAGTGCTGAGCCCGTTGTCTGCACACTCTCCTCTGTTGTCAGAGTCTCACTGCTTCCACTCCATGTTGCACTCGCTTGGTCTGTGTTGGTTCACTAGGGCGTCTCCGGTACATTCCGTTGTACAGACCACAGCGCATTAACACCTTCGGGGGAAGGGCCTCGTTATTACTACCATTGGGTTCCGTTGGGCAGTATTGTTTGGGCTTGGTATTCCGCTGTCGAGTAAGGTGCTTCCTGTGGCCATCCATACATACCATAGCCCATTAACCCTGTCAGGTAGTGCATGCACACGGAGCTGGGTTATTTCGGTAGGGCCTCCATTAAGCACGAGTTCTGACCTTTCCGTTAGTTGTTGGTGGGCGTCCACCATTGGTCACATTCACAGGCGTCCAGAGCCTGAGTTGGCAGTCCGTTCCTGTGGCCTCCTGTATTTCAGGTGACATTTAGTCTGTAGAGTGTTGCGACCAACACTTCACTAGTTAAGTGGGCGTCATACATTGTATCTATTACATACCTGACCTGTGTCAGTATTGTGTGTTCACTATACTGGACCCATGTGGGTTAACCATTCGTAACCTGTCTTGTGTCAGTGTGCTATACTGGACCTGTGAGGGTTACCTTGTTCATTGTGTGTTTCAATAAAGCTGTGTTTTTACCTATACCTCCTTGTCTGAGTGTACTGAACCGTAACAAGATGAAGTTGAGAGTGAGATAGATGATAACATGGCCAGAAAGTTAGCTGAAAGGCAAAGGTTTGAACCCAAAATATACTTGTGGAATTGTAAGGATTCCAAGATGTTGGCAGTGGACATGCTGAAGTATACTTTTGTTGAAAATCAAAGATTTAGAGAACTGATGTAATGTGTAGCTCCTCCCTGGCCTATCCTAAGCCACTACTGGTATAAACCTGTCACGGTTTTACCGAACACTCAGACAATTTGGTTAAGGTAAAATAATGAATCTTTATTAGACAAATAATACAGAACAGAAATGCCCTTCATGGATCCAGACCCAAACAGAGGATAGGACTATAGAATCTGACACAAGTCAGGGCATTAACAGAATAAAACAAAGTACAAAAATGTAAAAATGACTGGAACAGGAACTGGAACAAAACCTCAGCAGTACAGGTCAGGAGAAGCCCTAAGAGGGGCTGGTACTGCAGGGCAGACACCCCAATAGGTTAGGGAGTGGATAGGCTCTACCGGCCTTATCTATAACCGGGTAAGGCAGCCCACGTGACGGTACAAATGAGTATACTGAGGACTGGTGAGAGGATAGGCTCTACCGGCCTTGCCTATAATCGGGTAAGACAGCCCACGTGATGGTACAAATGAGTATACTGAGGAGATGCCCGGAGGCGAGCAGAGTAGGCACAGTCTGCACGGAGCGCAACCGGAGGTGATGGTAGGCAGA
This sequence comes from Rhinophrynus dorsalis, assembly GCA_037306005.1. NCBI lineage: Eukaryota > Metazoa > Chordata > Amphibia > Anura > Rhinophrynidae > Rhinophrynus > Rhinophrynus dorsalis. The sequence goes on from CM074718.1 coordinate 136,564,075, forward strand.
CTGAGTCTAACGAGCCCGGACGCAATAAGGAGAGCAGCCGTACAGCAATGCAACCTGAGACAGCTGATAGGTGCAAACGGATAGGTCGAACCACCACAAGTGACCGTTAAGGCACAGGCAGTATAGTGACAAATGGAGGCTACAGTGAGGCACAGGCTGTAAGGTAGCGCAACCGGAGGCAGCGGAGAAGTGCAGACTGACAGGTGGTAGAACCGCTAGTGACCGTAAAGCACAGGCTGTATCGTATGCAAACAGAGAATGCAGGGAGGCACAGGCTGAGCGGTAACGCAACTGGAGGCAGAGGAGAAGAGCAGACTGACAGGTGGTACAACCATTAGTGACCGTAAAGCACAGGCTGTATAGTATACAAATGGAGGCTGCAGGGAGGCACAGGCTGAAAGGTAGAAATGCGAAGCTGGCGTTTTAGCCCCCACGGGCGTATAACCGGAGACCAATGTGAGCACAACACGAGCCAATAGCCCCCACGGGCGTTTACCTACGGATCTAGCAAGAGCTTGGAGCCTAACCTTGCCACCAATAGCCGCACCGGACACCTCCGTTGATAACCGTGAGACCAAGAGCCAAAGATGCCCAACTGGCCTAACAGGATAGACTACTCTGCAAGCGTAATCGGGAGTCGCCGTCCAAGTAGTGGCCAACTCAGCAGCAGTAGACTTACAAGGTAACGGTTCTGTATTTAGAAAGGAGGTCTGGTCAGAGAGCAGCGGCAGTGCAAGGGTTAAAAGGTACATTTGAATCTCCCAGGCTCGGTATGGTAGCTTAGCTCTGCAGCGTGTATAGGCTCGGTACAAGAGGCACAGCTTACGCAAGTCAGCAAGGGACTCTGCACTGATGGATGGGTTAACCAGGAGGGTAATGGTCACACTCGATCGGCCCAGTGATGCAGGATTCAGAATGTCGCGGCGGCGACAACAACCAAGCAGGCCGCGATGATCTTGAAGCAGGAAGTCGGCCAGCCGGATCGTAGCACGTAGAGGGTTCTCTGACAAGCTGGGTCGTAGCACGTAGAAGATTCTCAGACAGGCCGGGTCGTAGCACGTAGAACATTCTCAGACAAGCCGGGTCATACACAATCAGGAACACTGGAGAGTAGTCAGGACAGGCAAAAGTCGGTACACAGGAATCGGATACTGGAACACAGCAACAGCAAGTCTGGCTCAGAAACACCACGAAAGGGCATCTGACAGATGTAAGAGTCAGGTATAAAAAGGTCACCAAGGGGCGGGCCAAACCAAGTGAACATATCACAGTCTGCCACAGATGAGAGTGACAGAATAATCACAGGCACTGTGATAGTACCCCCCTCTCAAAGGCCTCTCCCAGCTGGAGGCTTAGGTTTCTGAGGGTATTTGGAGTGGAAATTGCGCACCAGTCTGGGCGCATGGAGGTCCTTCTGGTCAATCCAAGAGCGTTCCTCCGGGCCATAGCCCTTCCAGTGGACCAAGTATTGCAACTTCCCTCTAAGTCGCCTAGAATCAACAATGCTCTGAACCTCATATTCCTCTTGCCCCTGGACGTCCACCGGCCCAGGAACCAACGGAGTGGTCGTGTAACGATTGCAAACCAGGGGTTTTAACAAAGACACATGGAACACATTGTGAATATGCATAGACGGTGGAAGTTCCAACGCATAGGAGACAGGATTAATTTTGCGAATAATTTTAAATGGGCCAATAAACCGGGGAGCCAACTTATTCGAAGGGACTTGCAGGTTGAGGTTTCTGGAGGAGAGCCATACCCTATCCCCAACCTGGAAAGAGACCGCTGGCAGCCGTCTACGATTGGCATATCGCTGATGACGCTGGAAAGACTGACTGAGGGTCCTTTGTACCTGTGCCCAGGTGGAACGGAGCTGCTCCATATGCTCATCCAAAGCCGGAATCTGCTGAGACTGGAACGAGTCCGGGAGCAAACCTGGCTGAAACCCATAATTAATTAAGAACGGGGAGCTCCCGGACGATGAGTTAACTGCACAGTTCCTGGCAAATTCCGCCCATGGCAACAGGTCGGCCCAATTGTCATGATGATCAGTGATAAAACAGCGCAGGAACTGTTCCAGTCCCTGGTTGGCACGCTCAGCGGCACCGTTGGTCTGGGGATGGTAGGCGGAGGAGAAGGACAATTGAATGCCCATCATGCCACAGAATGCCCTCCAAAACCTGGACACGAATTGACTCCCACGGTCGGAGACCACCACTCTGGGTACCCCGTGCAAACGAAACACTTCTTTAGCAAAGACCTTAGCCAATTCCTGAGCCGATGGAAGCCCCCTGAGTGGCACAAAATGAGCCATTTTGGAGAACCGATCAACCACCATAAGGATAAATGTATACCCCCTCGAGACTGGCAACTCTCCCAGAAAATCAATAGATATATGAGACCAGGGCCGTTCTCCATTAGGCACAGGTTGAAGCAAGCCCACTGGGAGATGCCTGGGGGTCTTAACACGGGCACATGTGGCACAAGCGGCAGTAAAAGCGGAACAATCGGCTCTGAGCGTCGGCCACCAGAATAATTGCGAAAGAGACCATACCAGCTGATCCCTGCCGATGTGCCCGGCTGCCCTAGAAGAATGATAGGTCTCCAATAGACGAGTGCGAAAAGGCTCATCTACAAAGCATTTACCAACTGGAGTCTCAGGTGGGGCCCTAGCTTGAGACCCCAAAATCTCCTCTCCCAGAGGTGAGGTTATACTAGTGCGAATAGTAGCCAATATACGGTCGGGCTGAATGATGGGTACCGGTGCTTCCTCCCTGTCAGTGTCCGACGCGAACTGACGAGACAATGCGTCTGCCCTCACGTTCTTAGACCCTGGGAGGTACGATACTACAAAGTTAAACCGGGACAAAAAGAGTGCCCACCTGGCCTGTCGAGAAAGCCTCAGAAAGCTATGTCAAGTTTTTATGATCGGTCAGGATCAATACTGGGTTCTTGGTACCTTCCAACAGGTGACGCCACTCCTTTAGTGCCAGAATAATAGCCAATAACTCCCTGTCGCCAATCTCATAGTGGCTCTGTGCGCTGGACAATTTCTTAGAGAAAAAACCACAAGGTTTCAAGGTACCACCTCCCACAGGACCCTGGGAGAGTACTGCCCCAACCCCAACCTCAGAGGCGTCGACCTCCAAGGTAAATGGCAGGGAGGGATTGGGATGGGACAGTACTGGGGCAGACGCAAAGGCAGATTTTAAGGTCTCAAAGGCATTATCAGCGGCCTCGGACCACTGAGAGGGAGTAGCGCCCTTATGAGTTAAGTCAGACAAAGGTTTCACAATTGTAGAAATGTTACGTATGAATTTTCTATAATAGTTGGCAAACCCTAAAAATCGCTGAATCGCTTTTAACCCTTTAGGGCGAGGCCATTGTAATACAGCTGCCAACTTGTCCTGGTCCATAGCGATTCCATCTTTGGAGATTACGAACCCCAAGAATGGTACTTGTGACACATGGAATTCGCATTTTTCCAATTTGCAAAACAGCTTATTCTCCCGGAGTAGCAACAAAACTTGCGTGACATCTTTAATATGTTGGGAGAGAGTGGCGGAATGAATCAATATATCGTCCAGATATACCACTACGCAGGACTGAAGCATGTCACGCAAGATATCATTAATCAGCTCCTGGAATACCGCAGGTGCATTACATAAGCCAAACGGCATTACCAGATATTCGTAGTGCCCAGTTCTGGTATTAAATGCCGTTTTCCACTCATCACCTTCTCTGATTCTGATTAGATTGTAGGCGGCCCGCAAATCAAGTTTAGTGAAGACAGAAGAGCCCTTCAATCTGTCAAATAACTCGGTGATGAGTGGAATAGGGTATGCGTTCTTGGGCATCAGCTTATTAAGCCCCCGGTAATCAATACATGGCCTAAGTTCGCCATTTTTCTTCTTTACAAAGAAGAATCCGGCACCAGCCGGAGAAGTAGACTTGCGAATAATTCCCCTACCAAGGGCGTCCTCAATGTACTCCTCCATTGCCCTGTTCTCTTCGCATGACAGTGGGTAAGTTCGACCCCTCGGGGGAATCACACCTGGAGGCAAATCAATAGCGCAATCATAGGGTCTATGCTCGGGCAATGCGCTAGCCTCCCCTTTGCTGAATACGTCACTGAATTCCCCATATTCAACTGGCACAGCAGGAGAGGTACACAGAATTTTGACAGGAAGAGATAGGCAGTTTTCTTTACAGTAATCGGACCAGGCACGAACCTCACATTTTTGCCAATCAAATTGAGGATTATGCCGAAGCAACCATGGAAACCCCAATATGACTGCATGGTGAGGTGAGCGAATAATTTGAAACTGAACCTCCTCCTTGTGGAGTGCCCCAACTGACATAGAAATAGGGATGGTCTCCATTGTAATAAAGGCGGGTTCCAATGGTCTGCCATCAATGGCCTCTACTGCCAATGGAGATTCTTTTTTGCATAGAGGAATATTGTGTGAAGCCGCAAAAGATTGGTCCATAATGTACCCGGCTGCTCCAGAGTCCACCAGTGCCAAGGTTTCTGCGCCCTTATCGGCCCAAAAGAACGCCACCTGGATGGTGGGTTTAGCAATGTTAGAATCTAGGGACTGTTGTACACCACCTAGGGCCTGTCCCCCAAGGTACCCTAGGTGCGTGCGTTTCCCGGCCTCACTGGACAATTGCGCAAAAGGTGCCCCTGTTTGCCACAATATAAACATAGGCCTTGCCTTTTACGAAAAGACCTCTCTTCTTTGGAGAGTCTAGTAAAACCCAGCTGCATTGGCTCTGCTGCCTCTCCTGGACGCTCAGTAGGAAAGGGTGGAGAGGGTGGGTCAAAGGAGCTGTCCTGCCCATGTTTTCTGGAGGTTGCCCTTCGTGCCAACCGTCTTTCCCGGATACGAGAGTCAATGAGCATTACATAATCAATGAATTCATCCACGTCACTAGGTACATCTCGGGCAGCTAATTCATCTTTAATTGTTTCGGATAGCCCTTTAGCAAAAGCTGCCAATAATGCCTCATCGTTCCAGCCCACCTCCGCTGCCAGGGTCCGGAATTCTATCGCATAACTGCCCAAAGTACATTCGCCCTGCTGTATCTCCATTAGCCTTTTTGCAGCGGAGGCCACTCTGCCAGGAACCTCAAATACACGGCGGAACTTCCTTACAAACTCATTGAAGTTCAGCGTGCAAGGTCTGGCACTTTCCCACAAGGGGTTTGCCCAGGCCAAAGCTTTGCCTGTTAGTAGCGATATCATGAATCCAACCTCGCTTCGGTTGTTAGGAAAAGCCTGGGGCGTTAATTCCAAATAGATCTCTAACTGATTAATAAAGCCCCTGCATAGGGAAGGCTCGCCATCATATCTCAATGGTAATGGTGCCGTAGCCGTTAAGCCTCTGACACAAGTAGGAGGAGCTAGAGGCGGATTGCCCGGTGTCAAGACTGGGGAGACCACCGGATTCGGATTAGGCTTGTCTAGGTGTACCGTACGCTCAAGTAGGGTTTGTAGAGCCAGTGCCAATTGATCTAAGCGTTGCTCATGGACATCCATTCTCCAATGGATGTTTTGTGTGTTACTTTCACCCTTACTGTCTGAGGTCATGGCCCTTTCGTACTGTAATGGTTTGTTTTGACACTCAGACCAGTAGGTAAAATAAAACAATCTTTTATTGAAAGAAAATAAATACAAATGATCGCCCTCTACAGTTGACAGCAACAATTGCAAGCTATAACACAGTACACATAGCTTTAATAATATGGATAGAAGGCACCAAACATAGGAACAGCGAATAGGGAACTGGCCCCTAAAGGGTGAATGAGAGTAAATTGTCAGTCTCAGCTGTGGGGTTTGGCACGCCCGTGTGGTGTATTGATCAAGTGAGCAAATGTGCACAGCACAGAGTTCATATAAAGATGGGTCGTAGATGTTCAGTGACCAATGTGAGTGATAGAAGCACAGTAACCCAAAATAGCCCCCACGGGCGTTCGTCAATAGACCACTGAGCCTGCAAGTGCGAGAGTATGTAGCCCCCACGGGCGTGATCGAGACTAGCTAGAAATGCGAAGCTGGCGTTTTAGCCCCCACGGGCGTATAACCGGAGACCAATGTGAGCACAACACGAGCCAATAGCCCCCACGGGCGTTTACCTATGGATCTAGCAAGAGCTTGGAGCCTAACCTTGCCACCAATAGCCGCACCGGACACCTCCGTTGATAACCGTGAGACCAAGAGCCAAAGATGCCCAACTGGCCTAACAGGATAGACTACTCTGCAAGCGTAATCGGGAGTCGCCGTCCAAGTAGCGGCCAACTCAGCAGCAGTAGACTTACAAGGTAACGGTTCTGTATTTAGAAAGGAGGTCCGGTCAGAGAGCAGCGGCAGTGCAAGGGTTAAAAGGTACGTTTGAATCTCCCAGGCTCGGTATGGTAGCTTAGCTCTGCAGCGTGTATAGGCTTGGTACAAGAGGCACAGCTTACGCAAGTCAGCAAGGGACTCTGCACTGATGGATGGGTTAACCAGGAGGGTAATGGTCACACTCGATCGGCCTAGCGATGCAGGATTCAGAATGTCGCGGCGGCGACAACAACCAAGCAGGCCGCGATGATCTTGAAGCAGGAAGTCGGCCAGCCGGATCGTAGCACGTAGAGGTTTCTCTGACAAGCCGGGTCGTAGCACGTAGAAGATTCTCAGAGAGGCCGGGTCGTAGCACGTAGAAGATTCTCAGACAAGCCGGGTCGTAGCACGTAGAAGATTCTCAGATAGGCCGGGTCATACACAATCAGGAACACTGGAGAGTAGTCAGGACAGGCCAAAGTTGGTACACAGGAATCGGATACTGGAACACAGCAACAGCAAGTCTGGCTCAGAAACACCACGAAAGGGCATCTGACAGATGTAAGAGTCAGGTATAAAAAGGTCACCAAGGGGCGGGCCAAACCAAGTGAACAAATCACAGTCTGCCACAGATGAGAGTGACAAAATAATCACAGGCACTGTGATAATCGGTACACAGAGAGCAGTAGTCAGCCAAAGCCTGTATCGGTACATAGAGAGCAGTAGTCAGCCAAAGCCTGGATCGGTACACAGAGAGTGGTAGTCAGCCAAAGCCTAGATCGGTACACAGAGAGTGGAACCAGCCAAATCGGTCACGGAATCATAGTCAGGCGAGCCGGGTCAAAACAATACGGGCAATGAAGACAGAAGCAAGGTCAGAAGAAACCGGATCATACACAGAACAGGAACACAGCAACAAACGTCTGGTCAGGAACACCATGAAAGGGCACCGGCATAGTGACAGGAGGGTGTATATAAAGGCAAGCCCTGGGAGGGGTTGACAACCCAGAGCCAATAAGAAGCAGCCAAAGCAAACCCGGAAGTAGGAATGTCGCTCAGGCAGAATCACGGGCATCGTGATAGTACCCCCCTCTCAAAGACTCCCCCTCCTGAATTGAGGGGGTCTAGGCTTGGCAGGAAACTTAGCATGAAATCTGCGCAAAAAAGTGGAGCATAAATGTCAGAGTGGTTAACCCATGAGCACTCCTCTGGCCCATAACCCTTCCAGTGCACCAAGTATTGGATCTGACCACGGAATCTACGTGAATCCAAAATACTCTGTACCTCATATTCATCATGGTCCTGGATGCGCACTGGACCTGGGACTGCAGGAGTGGTAGTGTAGTGATTACACACCAGCGGTTTATGAAGTGACACATGGAACACATTATGTATCTTCATGGAGGCAGGTAATTCCAATGCATAGGAGACAGGGTTAACTCGACGTAGTACCCGGAATGGGCCCACAAACAGAGGTGCAAACTTGTAAAAAGGAACTTGCAACCTAAGATTTTGGAGGACAACCAGACACAGTCCCCCACCTGAAATACCGGGGCCGGCAATCATCTGTTGTTAGCATGCCGCTGGACACGTGTTAAAGAATCACTTAGGGTATTCTGGACCTGTGCCCATGTGGAGCGGAGTTGCCTATTATGCCCATCCAGAGCCAGAATCTGCTGTGCTTGAAAGGTGTCTGGGAGCAAGCACGGTTGAAACCCATAATTGATCAGGAAGGGTGAGCTCCCGGATGTGCTGCATACTGCACAGTTCCTGGCAAACTCTGCCCACGGCAACAAGTCAGCCCAATTGTTGTGATGGTTAGAAATGAAGCAACGTAAAAACTGTTCCAAGCCCTGGTTAGCACACTCAGCGGCCCCATTCGTCTGGGGGTGATAGGTGGAGGAAAAGGACAACTGAATCCCCATCTGGTTACAAAAGGCCCTCCAAAATCTTGAAACAAATTGGCTCCCACGGTCCGAGACAAGCACCTTGGGCACCCCGTGGAGTCGGAATACCTCCCTGGCAAACACTGTAGCCAGATCCTTAGCAGATTGCAAGACAGGGAGTGGCACAAAATGAGCCATTTTGGAGAATCTGTCAACTATCATGAGAATCACCGTAAACCCTTTAGAGGCCGGCAGCTCTCCCAGGAAGTCAATAGAAACGTGTGACCAAGGACGGTCACCATTAGGAACAGTTTGCAACAGTCCTACTGGAAGGTGTCTGGGAGTCTTAGAACGGGCACAAGTGGCACAGGCTGCAGTAAATGCCACACAGTCATCTCTCATGCCCGGCCACCAAACCATCTGGGACAAACACCAGATTAATTGATTCTTTCCCACATGATCGGCCACCCGAGAGGAGTGGTATGTTTCCATTAATTTAGCCCGAAAGGGCTCTGCCAAAAAGCACTTGCCCACAGGCTTCTCTGGAGGAGCATTGGCCTGGGAAGCCAAAATCTCCTCCCCTAATGGTGAAGTGATGCTGGTCCGTAATGTGGCGAGTATATGGTCCGGAGGGATAATAGGCACTGGTACAGAGTCAGCTTCTGGATCCGAACCAAATTGTCTGGACAAAGCATCGGTTCGCACATTTTTAGTACCAGGTAAGTAGGAGACAATGAAATTGAAACAAGACAAAAACAATGCCCATCTTGCTTGTCTAGGGGATAGCCTTTTAGCCTCAGAGAGGTACATAAGGTTTTTATGATCGTCAGAATCAGTATGGGCACCCTAGTGCCCTCCAACAGATGGGGCCATTCACGTAAAGCCAGGATAATCGCCAAGAGTTCCCGATCACCAATGTCATACAAACTCTGGGCTTTGGTAATTTTCTTAGAAAAGAATGCGCATGGTCTAAGCGTCTTATCAGGGCCTGGTCTTTGGCCCAATACTGCCCCTGCTCCGGTCTCAGAAGCATCCACCTCCAATGTAAATGGTAACCCAGGAGTGGGATGCAACAGAACTGGGGCAGTGGAAAATGCGGTCTTCAGAGTTTCGAATGCCCTAATCGCCTCTGGGGACCATTCTGAGGCGTTGGCATTCTTGTGGGTCATATCAGTGAGTGGCTTAACGATTCTGGAATAATCGCAAATAAATTTCCTATAATAATTCGCAAACCCTAAAAATCGTTGCAAGGGTTTGTAACAAGTCCCTTAATACATCATTTATGAATTCTTGAAATACCGCCGGCGCATTGCACAGATCAAATGGCATGACCAAGTACTCGTAGTGCCCCGTACGAGTATTGAAGGCCATTTTCCACTCACCACCCTCCTTAATCCAAACTAGATTATATGCCGCCCTCAGGTCTAGTTTAGTAAAGATGAATGTGCCCTTTAACCGATCTAACAATTCAGTGATAAGTGGAATGGGATAAGCGTTCTTTATCATTATTTTGTTGAGACCCCTATAATCAATACAGGGTCGGAGCTCCCCATCCTTCTTTTTAACAAAAAAGAATCCAGCCCCCGCGGGCGAGGAAGAGTTACGAATAATGCCACACGCCAGGGCGTCACTAATATACTCCTCCATGGCCCGTTTCTCGTCACAGGACAACGGGTAAGTCCTACCCCTAGATGGCATAGCGCCTGGCACAATATCAATAGCACAATCGTATGGGTGATGCATAGGCAGAGTGCTAGCCTCTCCCTTACGAATACATCGCTGAATGATTGGTATTCAAGCGGTAGGGAGGGAGAGGTACACAAGATCTTAATAGGATGTCTTAGACAATGAGTGTTACAGTGTTCGGACCAAGACAATATCTCACATGTCTTCCAGTCCATTCTGTGATTATGCTTATGTAACCATGGAAAACCCAAAATGACTTCAAAATGAGGAGACTGGATTATCTGGAACTGTAAGGTCTCCTTGTGAAGTGCTCCAATGCAAACAGATAACGGGCATGTCTCCTGAGTGACTTGTGGCGGTACCAGAGGCCTCCCATCAATGGCCTCAATATCGAGCGGAGATTCTCTGTTCAACAATGGAATATTATGCAGAATAGCGAAGTCCCTGTCCATGAAATAACCGGCCGCGCCGTAGTCACGGAATCAGAAGCCCAAGAGGCAACAATATTGAGTACTGGTTTGTTTAATGTGCCTTCTGGGGACTGGTTTACGCCACCTAGGATCTGTCCCCTACTTGAGCTTAGACGCGAGCGTTTCCCGGCCGCACGGGACAGGTCTTTAGCAGGTGACCCGCCCTGCCACAATACATACATAAGCCCTGTTTGCGGCGAAAGGAGCATTCCTCCTAGGGCAATCGTGTGAAGTCCACTTGCATAGGATCTACACTCCCAGTAACATGACCCGGAGGTATGGGAGGAGAGGGAGGCAAGGGTGGGAAATTAGCCCTAGTAGCCAACTCACTCGTGGATCTTGATTTACGATCTATATATATACTCCTCTCCCTTATGCGGGAGTCAATTTCATCTTTAATCCTATCCTCGAGACCTTGTGCGAAAGCAGCAACAAGCGCCTAGTCGTTCCAACCTACCTCTGCTACGAGTGTGCAAAATTAAATGGCATAATCAGAAACAGTATGTGTGCCCTGTTTGAGTCTCATAAGATGCTTGGCAGCAGAGGTGGAATGCCCTGGAATTTCAAATACACTACGGAAGGCCCTTACAAACTCGGCAAAGTTATTAGTGATTGGTTTACCAGTCTCCCAAATCGGATTTGCCCAAGCTAGAGCCTTGCCCGTGAGTAGGGAGATCATGAACCCCACCTTGCTCCTTTCACTAGGAAATGCCTGCGGTAACAGTTCAAGAGAGATCTCCAGTTGGTTCAGAAACCCTCAGCACAGAGTTGGCTCCCCATTGTATCTCAGGGGAAGAGGGGCGGTAGCGGAAAGCCCCTTAGAGGAAGAACTGGATGTATTCGCCTGTGCCAATGGTGCCGGAACTGGAGTGGCCACCAAAGGCTGAACAGGTCTCTCGAGACAGGCAGTGCGCTCCAAAATAGTCTGAATAGCCATAGACAACTGGTCTAACCGTTGTTCCTTAGCGTCCATTTTCCAGAGGAGATTCTGAGAGCTACCTTCACCAGCTTTGTCTGAGGTCATGGCCCTTTCGTACTGTCACAATTTTACTGAACACTCAGCCAATTTGATTAAGGTAAAATAATGAATCTTTATTAGACAAATAATACAGAACAGAAATGCCCTTCACGGGGCCAGACCCAAACAGAGGATAGCACTATAGAATCTGACACAAGTCAGGGCATTAACAGAATAAAACAAAATACAGAAATGTAAAAATGACTGGAACAGGAACTGGAACAAAACCTCAGCAGTACAGGTCAGGAGAAGCCCTAAGAGGGGCTGGTACTGCAGGGCAGACACCCCAATAGGTTAGGGAGTGGATAGGCTCTACCGGCCTTACCTATAACCGGGTAAGGCAGCCCACGTGATGGTACCAATGAGTATACTGAGGATTGGGGAGCGGATAGGCTCTACCGGCCTTACCTATAACCGGGTAAGGCAGCCCACGTGACGGTACAAATGAGTATACTGAGGAGATGCCCGGAGGCGAGCAGAGTAGGCACAGTCTGCACGGAGCACAACCGGAGGTGATGGTAGGCAGACTGAGTCTAACGAGCCCGGTGGCAATAAGGAGAGCAGCAGTACAGCAACGCAACCTGAGACAGCTGATAGGTGCAAACGGACAGGTCGAACCACCACAAGTGACCGTTAGGTGAGTAGCCAAAGCCTGGAACAGTGCACAGAGAGCGGAAGTCAGCCAAAGCCTTGATCGGTACACAGAGAACGGTAGTCAGCCAGAGCCTGGATCGGTACACAAAGAGCGGTAGTCAGCCAAAGCCTGGATCGGTACACACAGAGTAGTAGTCAGCCAAAGCCTGGATCGGTACACAGAGAGCAGTAGTCAGCCAAAGCCTAGATCAGTACACAGAGAGTGGAACCAGCCAAATCGGTCAGGCGAACCAGGTCAAAACAATATGGGCAACGAAGACAGGAGCAAGGTCAGACAAAACCGGATCATACACGGAACAGGAACACAGCAACAAATGTCTGGTCAGGAACACCACGAAAGGGCACCGGCATAGTGACAGGAGGGCGTATATAAAGGCAAGCCCTGGGAGGGGTTGAAAACCCAGAGCCAATAAGAAGCAGCCAAAGCAAACCCGGAAGTAGGAATGTCGCTCAGGCAGAATCGCGAGCACAGTGATAAAACCCTTTGCTGCCTTCCTTTTCACTATGCTTTCTAGCATTTCTTTTGGCCCTAAATGTCTCCCTCTCATCCTCTATAATGCAACACTCTACACAATGAATAAGCATATCTTTATATTCCTTGACAGAATCTGATTCCTCATAGAGATGCTGCTGATCATCATGACTCCTCATTGACGCACTGATCACGTTTTGGAAGAAGTTATGAGAATGTGTGTTTAAAGTGGGGCATGCAGCAAAGTGGCTTTTAATGGACACTTTACAAGGATCTTGCGCAAAGCACGCTAACATGTCCTTTACCAGCTGGTGCATATCTGTGTTGCCATTATGGTAAGATTATTAAGCCAAGTTCCTCAGTATTCTCTGCAATTTATTAAGCCAAGTTCCTCAGCATTCTTTGCAATAAATATATCAGTGAAAGTCCTGCTCCCACATGACTAATAAGCATGGTTGCCTCCTCAAAAGGTTTCAACAGCTCACATACATCACACTTTAGCTGCCATTGCACAGGTGACAAAGAGGGACCCTCCAAAAAACCTTCCAGTTTTGCACTGTGTACTCGCTAACGGCCTTATTCTGCTCGTACAAATGCTCTAGCATGTACAGTGTGGAATTCAACTTGGTAGAGACCTGCATTTTCAACTGATGATGTGGCAGATTATTACACTCTTGTATGGAATGTAATAATTTGCATGCACTGTAGGAGTGGATAAATGGGCGCAGATTTTGTGGGCTATAATCAGGATCTCTTTGAGGGTTTCAGATTCTGCCAAAAATCTGGTCACAAATACATGCTCAATATCACCTATTCCCAATGCAGCTATTAGGTTGAAGCCATATCAGCAGACACAAAACCAGCTTTTAAGGAGTGGGGTTCAAGCCATTCCTCTATTACCTGCTTTAGTTTACTTAATACACCTACGGCTTTGTGGGACTGTCTTTCAAAACTCTGCATTAACAAAGTGGTGTGCCGATGATATGTTTTATCCTGCTACTGCTGCTATTGCCTTTTAATCATAATTCCAGACCTACATAGTAACATAGTAGATAAGGCTGAAAAAAGACATGCGTCCATCAAGTCCAGCCCATGCCAATAACACCCCTGTTGATCCAGAGGAAGGCAACAAAAAAGCCCTCTGGAGCAATTTCCAGTGTAGGTGTGTAGAGGTGTGTGTGTGTGTGAAATAGTTCCCTGGCTCAATATCCTATTTGCTTTGAAGCCATCTGTCATAACTGTCAATATTGTTCTGTGCTAGATAGGCATCCATTGCTTTTTTGAATGCAGTTACATTATCTGCAAGCACAACATCCCGAGGCAAAGAATTCCATAGCCTTACCGCCCTTACTGTAAAGAATCCCTGCCTGTGTTTTAGTCGAAAGCGCCTTTCCTCAAGTCTTAATGGATGACCTCTTGTTCTTAGCTCAGCTCTTTGCATAAATAATTCATTGGATAGTTCTTTGTATTGACCTTGAATGTATTTGTAAATGGTAATCATATCACCCCTTAGACGTCTCTTTTCTAATGTAAACAAACCCAGTTTGGCTAGTCTCTCTTTGTAACTCAGATCCTCCAATCCCTTTATCAGTTTTGTTGCACGTCTCTGCACCTTTTCCAGTTCAGTAATGTCTTTTTTTAGAACAGGCGCCCAAAATTGTACTCCATATTCTAGATGAGGCCTAACCAAGGATTTAGTGATATGATTACTGGCTGTCACCTGATGCTGTAAGCTAGTAGCATTTCCCACTGGTGGTGGGAGGAAAACCCAATGATCTGCCCACTGGTCCATATTTCTGTTTTCAGGTGGATGTTCTGACTGTATGAGCTTTCCAGCACTTTCCCCACCTTCTGAGGTAGGTATCTCTTATTATCTGCCACCTTATGAATAAGGAACTTTAATTTTTGTCCAAAGAGGGCACCACCTTTGAAGGTCAACTAACACACGCAATTCTTGGAAGCTGCATCTGAAATCCAGGATCTAAGTCAGATGGCCCTGTGAGCCACTACTACAATGGCTGAGGCTCGTGCAGAGAAAAGCACAAATTCCCAGGAGGCATCATACAAGAAGTCCACTGCTAACTTAACTGCTAACAACTTACCCAGAATCTTGCCTCTAGAGACCTTGGATGTAATATCATCCAGTAGTTCTGACAGCAAGTCTACTGAATCTGCTGGAATTCCTGGTCAAAACACTGTGGTGCAGCTTTCAAAGGCTTTCTTCACTGCTGCCCCCACTTTCCTACCCATGGGATAATCAAAGTTGGAGTTGTCTGCCAATGGAATGGCATCCACTTAAGATACCTCCCATTCCCTGAAATCCTTTGTGTGCAATGTAAATAGACATAGCATACCAGAAACAGTTACCGGGAGTCCTGCAGGGCGTGTCATCACCACCACCAGATCCCAAACTAGGGATCTTAAAAAAAAAAAAAAAAAAAAATAGCTTGCAATTGAAAAAGCACTGGTCTCTGGGGGATGTTAGGACCCTTTCATGAGCTAGTTTTTTAATGTGCCAAAAAACTGATAATGGTAAAAATCTTTCAACTAAAACAAAGACAGTCATTTTTATAGTAAGGGTAGTAAGGCTCTGGAATTCTTTTCCTGAGGAGGAGTTTGCAGATACTGCCTTTCTAGCTCAGTAAAATATTGAGAATGATGACAGTTGCTTTCAATGCAGATAGGATATAGATACAGGGAGTTACACAACTGTTGTTTGCAGGCAGGAATATTTTCTTACCTACCTGGGGCTTAAATAGTAATGGCTTCAATAGGGTTTTTTCTTATTGCCTTCCTCTGGATCAACAAAGATCATATGCAAAAGGCAGAACATGATGGGCTTTTTAGTCCTCATCAACTATGTTGCTATGCAACATAGTTAACCAATACAAATTCAAAAGTCACCCTGACTTAAATGAGATATTTTAACCCCTTGAATGCAAAACAGATCTCTGGTACATTGCTTCACCGTGAGTTAACAATCTCTCTGGCATTCAAGTGGATAGAAGTTCCATTCAAATCAGTGAGAATGTTTTAATACTCCAGAAGGTGCATTTGGTTTAGCCAGGACTGCTGCACTTTATTTAATACACCAGCCTGTTTTATTAGCCTTTCACATAACTGTTTCATAAGAAAACAAGAATCAGAAATGAATTATAGAGACAAGTTAAAAGAACTGTTTTAATAAAAAAAAGATTTATTAGTGCCAGTGAATGTTTGTGGTGAAATTACAGATGTCTGATGCCAATGTAGTTAGCAACCTACATCAAACAATACCAAAACAATACTTCTATCTAATAAAACATATCTTATTTCAGTTTGATTCCCAATAAAGTTAAATAACCTATTTGTTCTGCATTTGACAACTTTAAATAAAGTTGCTATTTGTCAAAAAGGATTCCAAGGAATTTGGCACATAAAGTAACAATTTAACTGGTCAAACATACAAGAAAAGTCACACTTTTGGAACATTTACATTCATACAGACTGACATTTGCATATACACCTTGACTAAAGCCGTATGAGGCCGAAAGCACATAATATAACTATTCAAAAATAACATACATCATTCCTACATAGAAAGCAAGTCATTATATGTACAACAGCGGCTTTAGCTAGATTTTATGATTTTTTTTTTAAAGATCTTTTGTAACATACATTAACATTTTTAAAGTTCCTAACTGATGTATCAAATTATAGATGTATCTACAAGAAGATCTGTATGATCGTGTGCAAGGGTTCTAAGGCAATAGTTGTTCCACAGGATATTAGTGCTGTAATCACATTGATCTCTTCATACATGCTATAAGTCTGTATACTTCAGATACAGCCAGGCTTAGTCAGACATTCATGTTTTGCAGATTGTTGGTTCATTAATTAAATGTATTGTGTTTGTTTAATTTCATTTTTTATGAAGCTATGAGGATTAGCACCATTGGAGATTTCTTTCAATAACAGTTATATATACCACTACTGGGAATGTTTGCATTTAGTTGGAAGGACTACAGTGTCTCCTTTACAAGAAAAAAATCAAATATTACACACACTTAAAGGGATAGTAATCTTTCATAATAAAAGCAGCTCTAATTTATCATCATAGTATTTGGACTTTGGAGACTGTTATTTCAATTCTGTCAGAGTTGTAGTTCCAGAGTAATTTAATGACAAAGTGTCCCCCTCCCGCCCCTTTTACTGATGTCACACTGTTCAGCCAGAGCAGAAGGGAGGTGCCCAGGTAGACTGCAGAGAGGGACAATCTTCAATTAAGATAAGAGAAAAACCTGAAAAGCTTGTCAAGGGGGACAGGGATTTCATTGTTTTCATAGGAATAAGAGTGCCCCCTTCTGTTATCTGATTGGTCTATAGACTGCATTCCACATCTGAGAAGAGATTTCTTACACTAGGTAAAAGGGGCGGGAAGGGAAACTTTGCTTGTGAATATCTCATAAACCATAAAGGTTTGAGAGATAAGACATATCATTCTTCATGTTTTTTTTAATGCCTACAAAATAAAATAAAGTTAAAACAAAGTATTACTATCCCTTTAAAGATGTAGTAACGCCTTAACATAAAACAAATATATATTGCATATATATTATCCTGCTGACTAAAATAAGAATACTGATACTAATGAGAGATGTTTTATTCAAAAGCTAGTGCAGCTTAAACCATCATGTACAGCATGAGGGTGTGGTACCCTCATGGCTTTAAATTTTAAAGTGGAGCTGTTACTGCATCCTATGGACGTTTATGGTCATCTGACAACAGCTGTCCACAGACTGCTATAGCAACAGCGCCACCATAAAATTTCAGGTCATGGAAGTACTGCACCCAAAAAAGTGCAAGGTTGAGCTGCAATAACTTCT
The DNA here is from genome assembly GCA_037306005.1 of Rhinophrynus dorsalis. Taxonomy (NCBI): domain Eukaryota; kingdom Metazoa; phylum Chordata; class Amphibia; order Anura; family Rhinophrynidae; genus Rhinophrynus; species Rhinophrynus dorsalis. Next base: position 136,581,451 of record CM074718.1, read on the forward strand.
GCATAAAACATCTCTCAGTAATGGGAGTACCCATGTTTATGTGCAATATATATGTTTTCAATATGAAGTGTTAATATCCCATTAATGGGCCTTATATTAAAACAAAAGTGCAGTAACTCTGGGCAAACCAGCTGCACCACAAGGGAGAAATGAAACAAATATCCATTATATTAACCCTCTAAGTGCCAGAGGAGTACACGTTGCCTACACTTCTGGCACTCAAAGGGTTAATTGGAGCTCTAACTACTTTAATGCTACAGAGGTCATCAATCCCTTGCTTTACAATTGGTTGGTGACCTATCTAACATTCAAGGGGTTAAAGGATCTATTTAAAGGGATAGTAATGTTTCAAAATGAAAGCAGCTCCAATTAATCTTCATAGTATTTGGGCCATGGAGAGTGTCATTTCAGTACGGTCAAGAGTAATTGTATGATAAAGTATCCCCTTCCCGCCCCTCTTACCTAGTGCAAGCCACTTCCCCTCAGATGTGGAATCTGGTCCTGGGACCAGACAAGTCACAGCAAGGGACAATCTTCTTACTGTGAACAATGAAAACCCTGCCCCTTGACAGGTTTTTCCCATATGCTAATTGAAGATTGTCCCTCTCTGGGAGCTATCTGGACACCACCTTTCTGTTCTGAGGTGGGCAGTGTTACAGCAGTAAAAGGGGCGGGAAGGGGATACGTTATCACTCAATTACTCTTGAACTACAACTCTGACAGTATTGAAATAACACTTTCCATGGCCCAAATACTATGAAGATTAATTGGAGCTGCTTCTATTTTGAAACATTACTATCCCTTTAAATAGATGCTCCCTATAAACTTAAGTGAAGGTTTTGCATTTTAAAAGTTAAACTGATCTCAGTCACACTCTTAAAACACTATATTTGGTCAGTTATCTAACCTTTAGCATGCCCACCCTCCCCTTTAAGCAACATGAGCCCCTCTCCTTGACAATGCAATCAAACAGTAAGACTTTTAAATTACAAACTATAGAATTTCTGTATAGAAAACAATAGTCACTGTTACAGCTGGTTTACCCCAGATTTTCTCCAATTTTCTTCTGAACATAAGACCCTTAGACAGAAATATAGCAGCCATTTTAAATGTTTATAATACAGTGTTGGGCAACCTGAGGCCTGTTCAACTATCCTTGGACTACAGCTCCCAACATCCTCAGCCAGCAAATGACTGACTGAGGATGATTTGAATTGTAATTCAACAGTAGCTAAAAAGCCACAGGTTTCCCACTCCTGTTATACTGAATGATAAAACCACTATTATGATTTCTCTGTGGGCCTCAGGTGATTACATTATTATTGAGCTTTTCTTTATTTCCCTTAGGATACAAGAAATCTCACTTATGTTACAGCCTTGCAAAACACCAGCAGGTCCCTGATAATGTTTGGTGCAAAGTAACAGTACATTAAAGCGTATGGAATATTAGACCAGAAAATCGAAAACATTCACCAGCATTCACACTATGAGCCTTATGTAGAAATCAAAAGATGAGCAATTCTGGAGCATGCCAACTGTGCCGTAAGGGGACAAGTAAAATGTCCCTAAATTCCTTAGAGTTACAAGTGGCTTTTAACATCTTAAAAGCAAGAGCAATGCGTTGGAAACCTCACTAGCATTCAAGGGGTTATAATACCTATTTACATTAGTTTGAATCGTCTGCGATGCGGCCGATTTGTTCTGATTGCTCATCTTTTTTATTCTGCATAAGGCCTTATGAATGTAATAGAGAAAACATCATACATTCTCATAAATGAAGGTTGCAATAAAAGGAACAAAAAGCGGTTTCTAAGATGTAAAACAGACATCTGCATGAACACAAAGAGGCTTTAAGGTTCCAGTTTCCAAGCATCTTTGATGAACTGAATACATGGAGGAATCCTGAACAGTTTCATATCGTCTTGTTTTGCATTCCACATACCATTTTATTTGCTTTGTATGCTGACTGCAAAGCACACAAGCTAAGTCTAAGAAATTTTGAGAACAGATGAGTCTGTGACCTGCAGGAACTTTTCATCTTGTCTTTCTTATATTTTTCCCAAACAATAATCAGAAGGTAAAGCTGTCCTCGGGTGACTTTCTGTGAATGTTACTGATTGATTCTGCAGGCATCTCTAACAAATGTCAAGCTGAGTATGAAAGCACATAGTCTCCCTAGAAGCATACAGTGCCCTTTCTCTGACTCCAGCAAAAACAGTCAACCTGCATAAACTTAAACAATGTCTCTGGGGTGGTAAAATCTTCTTTATTGATCAGTGCTGTTCCTTGGTATTTTATGATGCTTCCATTTATATCTATGATATAAAACATTTGTACTAATAATGTTAGTAAAAAAAATACTTCCTTTCTCTCAATATCTTTCACGCACACATTCTTTTTTTTTTCATAGAGGTTTCTTGTGTTATTTGGTGTGTAGGGTATCTTGATACTTCACGCTTTTGTATCGTATATGAAATCCCTTCTTGCTGATTGTGTCGTCGGTGTGAAAATGAATTAGTATTGCATCTCCTGTTGATATGATTTCTTCTGGAGGCTGCAATAAAAATGCACAGAATGAATATTCACAGAGTGCAACTGAGGACTGTAAAGCATTGCTCTGACATGTAACAGTGATCTCAGCAGCAATTCACTAAAGTATACCTGTTACCCTAACTAAGACAAATTTAATTTGCTTTATAGAGAATTTAATTGAACCTACACTCTGTACTAGTGATTCTCCAGTAAAACAAATCATATTTGAGAAATAAACCTGTATATTTTGGTAACACAGTGGGACAATTTATGCTAATTCCCTCCTCAGTAAATAATTAGTTCTATTCAAGGGCAAACTTATCAGTCACTGTGTTATTAGAATTGACCCCAGTATGTGTGCTCTGTCTGGATTCATTTATAACACAGTGTTGTAATACTAGGTCATCAATGAACTAATTAGCATAAAGTGCCACACTGTGCCCAACAAGCAAAAGTTAATTTCTAAAAAATGATTTATATTGTAGACAAATGGCTGACTAACATACAGGCAGTTTTTAATTCTGTTTAACATTGATATAACTAATTATCACAGAACTTTAGGCAAATTAAACAAAAACTGATCATGACTAGGGATGGGTGAAAGGTCTTGTTTTTTTCCTGATGGAATCTTCACAGAAATCCTGCAATTTGCCCCCTTTTTCACAAAAAGTCCAATGCATAGAAACCCCAAGAAATTTCAGCATGTGTGGTTCTATGGCTACCAGTACAGTGGGACATGGCTGAGTGGTCAGTATGTGTGGTTCTAAGACTACTGTGGGACACGACTGGGGGGGGGGTCCTCATGTGTGGTTCTTTGGCTACCAGTGCAGTGGGGCATGGCTGGGGCATGTGTGGTTCTATGACTGCTATGGGATAAGGCTTAGGTGGGGGGGGGGGCAGCATGTGTTGGTCTATGGCTACCAGTGCAGTGAGACAAGGCTGGGGGTCATCATGAGTGCTTCTGTGGCTACTGTGGGAAGAGGCTGGGGGGAGGAGTCTGTATGTGTTTCTATGGCTACAATGGGACAAGGTCTGGGGTCAGTATGTGTGGTGCTGTGGCTACCAGTGCAGTGGGACAAGGCTGGGGGGTTAGTATATGTGGTTCTATGGTTTAAGTGGGGCAAGGCTGCAAGGTCAATATGTGTTGTTTTATGACTGCTGAGGGACAAGACTGGGATCAGTATTCCCAACATCTCCAGGATGCAAACGTCGAAACACTTAGTGATCAATGGGTAGATTGCGATCTAACTACTAGGCACCCCAGCATTATAACATCCCCATCTAGTTAGGTGTCCTTCATACAGCAGTCTGTTATATCTATGTATGAGACGAGTAAAAATGATCAAAGCCTTTTTACTCTACTAGCCCCCTGCTTTTGCTATGGCTAACACAGTACTATGCTTTACCCATATCTATGTATATATGTTTTGGACTGTATCTACAACTTCCTATTTAAAATGAACTATTGTAAATGGAGCTTAATAACAGTAGAAAGCAAATGAAAAAAAAGTATTGAGATATAACTGACTGTATGAAAGACAAATACCTTATTAAATTCTTCTGTTAAAGGGATAGTAACCCTTTATTTTAACTTTACTTATTTTTCAAGTGCATAATATGTTTATTTATAAAATGTTTTACCAGGAAGAATACATTGAGATTTCTCTCGTTTTCAAGTATGTCCTGGATAGTTTTCAGTAAAGGGTTACATATTTATACTAATTGTGAGACATTATATACAAACATACATAAATATACATACTTATTAAATAATGGGATTATTTACAGTTACACACTGTTTTAGATATAAAGATATGTGCAATCAAATTGCTTATACATTTTATTTTCATTTCTTCTACTATGTTTTACACATATATATCCCTGACATGGAGCTAGTGGATCTCAGTTTACAGAGAGATTTCTGGTCAAAAGACCATCAGGACTTTATACAATGTTATCGTCTCTCTCTCTCTCTGAGAGCTCTTTCTCATTTACATTGTATCACTAGACCTGCTTTCATGTTCTGTGACAGAAAACTCTCTGCAAACATTTCCAGGTAGCTCACTGGTAGGTATGTAAATGTATGAAAAAATAGATGACTTTGGGGAAAAAAATGCAAATTAACTGTACATATTATTTACTTGCAGACTATGAAAAGTCAATATAAAGGTATACTATTCCATTAAAAAAAATTACAAGCCATGTGTTTATAGAGAATAGCTCCCCTTTAAGAGGCATAAAAAAAAAATTAAGTTTAATCAAGCATTGATTCATACTGTCCCCTATGGTGCAGCTGGGTTGCCTCAAAATTGCTTCACTTTTCTTTTGTTCATTTACATTCACTATGAATTCTGAAACTCAGATCTAATTATTTTTTTATTTTTATTTGGTTTATGTTATGTTTAGTTACTTTTCACTAGCAGCTGAGAATGTGCTCAGTTTTATAATCACAGTGAAGTGATTAGTTCAAATGGAAGAAATTGCTATATAAAGTCATGTTTGTCTTATTTATTTTTCTTACCCCTGATCCACAGTAACGACCCAGCCTCAATGCTGAAGTGTCATGACCATCAAACAGTTCCATATAGTCATAGCCACAGTCTGCTTCTTCTTCCACCTCAAATGTTTGAAAACTCAGTTCAACATGTAAACCTCTTTCTGTCACTAACAACCACTCACAGTCTTCTTGGACTGGGTAATTGTTGTCACCAAACTGGGCATGGGAGTATAAATCTCTTGGCTTTGTTTCAGGTTTCAGTCTCCCACCGCACTCTGTAAAACATAGAATACATTTGAAATAAAGTAATAATGTTTTGTCGAAGATGTTACATAGTCGAACTTCTGAAAGTGTGCAAATCATGGGTTAGTAGAAGGATAAAATAATGTGAGATACATTATTATCAAGTTCTAGTATCATGCATTAACATATCTCCAAGTTAAGGTTTATAGTAGTCTATTATTGTTATTATTAGTTATTCATTTAGAAAGTGGAAACTGTTGACAAATTGACAAATAAGTACATTCACAGATACAAAATGTGATAAGTGCCTTGCTCATGAGAGCTTTCAGTCTATAATGTTAGTGCCATATGTGAATCAGAAGGGTATTAGCAGGTACATCAATTATATGACTGTTTAAGTTGTTTTATGACTACACCCAGATTGGAAAGTTGGGTCTTCCATTAAACAGTTGTGGTAAACTTCCTGAATGAGACAAGAACCAGCATGAAAAAGGTCTTGTACTTGAGAATAAGAGGAGGTTGAAAGTGGAAAAGAGAAAGTGAAAAAATACAGAATATAAGCATTTTGAGATAAACGATGAAATATAAAAGAGGATGTGTTGAGATCAATGAAGATCAAAGTTAGACATTTGACTTTGGTAAGTTAGTCAATGAATGTGCATGGTGATACATAAGATTAAGTCAAAGAAGACACCTCTTTAAAGCACATCATCACCTAAAAATTAAATTGTGATATATAATTTTAAATATCATGCACTTCCATATAGTATGTGTAAAATTGTATTATTTTATGTCAGATCTATCAAATGTATCTTAATATATGTGTAGACTAAACAACATAGACATATTTTGCTTGTGCAGAGATAATACTATTACTGTAGGCAAGCCAAACTCAAATATAGAAGACAGCATACTCAGCGATTCAGCTAAGGAAGGCAGCAACAATGGCTGTCAATGCCTGCACTTTTATTTTGTTGGGGAAATCTAGAGAGAGGGATGGAATGTAAGTTGTTTGTGATAGATAGATAGATAGATAGATAGATAGATAGATAGATAGATAGATAGAGGCAAAAACTGATATGTCATATTTAGTTACTCTTTATACAACCTGGAAGAGACGTATCTTAACATACTGTTTATTCACAAAGCAAAAACACATTTACAGTTATTACACTGTCTCACCACTAGATGCTGCTGTATGACAACTAACATTTTTACAACAATTAAAACATTTTTGTGTGGATGTTCACATTATGGAAAAAATGTTATGAAATATACCAACTATTGATTTAGAACAAAAATAACGTAAATGTTGTAACACTGTATCTAAGTGCTGGCAAATGTTATATGTAAATCTAGTACTTTAAAGATTAATTTTGGAAACTTGCATGTTTCTTTTGTCAGACTTTATGACTGACATGAAGGCAAAGGAAAATGTAAACAGTTAGAATAGTCTCCAAAATCATACTACAATACAAAAAACTATTATGATTTTTGTATTAATTTCTCAAAAAATAAGTTTAAATGTAAAGAGAAACAAATCCTCTTGAGATGCATCTAAAATATGATTATTTTACATATGAATTAATCAATGGACAAGCAGAAGTGTGTACTTGAATTTAGGGGGTTTATTCATCAAACTGGAATGGCTGAATGAACAAGGAAATCTTCAAATTTCCTTGCACATTAGCAATATCATCAATGGTCATCTTGCACCTGGCAGCCCATCATTCATCAATGGATGAGTCAAAGGTAGAATTACCAGTGCCATTAGTGATGCTAAGCCTTTTGGTTCCCACAGATCTCTATGGAGGTGCACACATGCATACACTTTGGTGTATGATAATCTGTGTGTGTATATTAAGGAATACACATATTAATATCATATTTTTTTAAATTTTCCTACCTTGAATATGCAAGGGAGAGAAATATGATTGGTCATCAATAAAAACCTGAAGTTGGACTGCTGTGAAGAGAAGCGTATCAGATACACTGCTCTTCCCGCACTTTGAATTCCAGCCTTTATGTTAACCCTTTACAGAACTGAGGAGGTGTGCAATGCATTGCAAAGTACTGAGTGCTAGAGAAATCCCAAAACATTTTGTCTTATGGCAAAATGAGTCCAATTTGCCAAAGATTAGTCCAGTTTGTTTCAGAACATCAGCCACAAAGGAAGTACAATCACTGGTTTCATTGGTTGAGTTGCTGAACAGTGGGAGACTGCAACGCCTTGTTAAGAAAAAGCTATAAAATGTCAGTCATATAAGTGTGTTTGTGTATCAGATTTCAATGGGAAACTATCACCTAAGAACAACTTTGGTGATTTTTAAAAGAGCCTTTAAAATAACCTATATGTTGTATTAGCAATTTTTTATTTATTTAGAAAACTAGTTTTTTTTAACATATAGATTATACTAATTAAATCATGCTGAGAAAGCACTTAATGGCTTAGCCCTACTGCAGTGCCAGTAAGTAGAGAGGTTCGTATAGATCTCCGGCAAGAAATGCCTGCATGACATGCCTTAACCCTTTGAGTGCCAAAGGGGTACGCAACGCATTGCAAAGCAATGCGTTGTGTACCCCTCTGGCAATCAAAGGCTTAATAGAATAATTTATAAATCTAAATAACTTGAAAATTTGTTAACTAAATTAACGCCTTAACGACATGTGCCGTACTATGACCGTCATGGTCCTTGAAATACTCAAGGACCGATTATGGTCATAGTACGTCACTTACTTTTTACTTACAGCGCTCTACCGGGATCTCTGTAAGTAAAAATAGGGCCTGAAATTGACCGCTCCAAGATTGGAGCGATCTCTATCAGGCCCCATAGTGACGCACCAATACACGCAACAAGTCACGTGTACCGGCGCGTCCACATGGTTCAATGCGGTCCTTATGGGACGGAAACGTCCCAGGACCACCGGTCGTTAAGGGGTTAAAAAATAGCTAATACAATATATAGGCAATATTGAAAGCTGTTCGTAGGTGTTAGTGTCCAATTAATAAATTTAAGATCGTTTATCTTTCCAAAATTAAAGTTTTAGTAAACCAGATTATGTTGAAGACCTCTAGCTTTTATAGGGTTGAAAGTCCCATCTAAATCAATGGGTGTTTGTGTTTTTTCTCCATAGTGAAGATGGTTAGCCCAAAGATTACTCAGCCTATTTCTTTATACATAAGGACTCTTGTTTCCTACATTGCTGTATCAACAAACCACTATGGAGGTAGACAAGGAATAATAAAGTTTCACAGTTTTACTGACCTGTGGAATGGGTGGCTTGAAAGCCTTTCCTTTGTACTGATGCATCCGACACAAACCGAAGAAACATTCTATTTCCCGTAGCAACCAGGGGCTCTGGTATCTTATTACCACATAAACGACCCAAAATCGATGACTTCTCTGTTTCTCCATCAAAAACTTCCAGGTGATCATACGCACATTCTTGATGCTGTTCAATCTCAAATTCACTGAAAGCCTAATGCAAAAACAACATTTCATTGCACATAAAATAAAGCAATTTATGTATTTTACCTATAAATATTCTACCTGAATTCTGATCCCAGTTTTCCTATTCTGAGCTTTAACAGTGCACCATTCTACAGTCTTTAAAGGCTGACATAGTAAGTAGGAATGAGAGGAAAGTACAATTTTTTCCTGCTGGACTTTAGTGGAAAACTGGCAATTTTCAGTTTTTTCCATGAAAATTCCCACATAAAGAAACCCTGACAATGTCCTCCTTTATGATAACCCCAAGAAAATTCCTGAAGAAACTTTATTGTTACCCATGAGGGGATTTAGACTCAGTATGCATTATTGTGGTTCTACCAGTGCGGTGGAACAAGGCTGGAAGGTTGTATGTGTGGTATGTGTTCTACCATGGGATGAGTTGAGTTTGTTCCATTTGGTTCTATGGCAACAAGTACAGTGGGACAATGCTGGGAGGTCTGCACATGTGGTTCTGTGACTATTATGGGACAAGGTTGTGTTTGGGGGTTGTGTGGTTCTATTGCCACCAGTACAGTGTTTTTGTTTTTATTAACATTGCCCTCTAGTGGTCAAATTCCAATTAGTTATTCAGTTACATTCTATTTGAGAGTAAAGTCAATGACAAGCAGTTCTCCATAGAATGTGATAGAAACTGATTGATGTCAGAACTTTCAGGAAGTAAACAAGCTGTAATTCACTTCATCATTATTTGAAGTATTATAATATTTGAATAAAACAACTAACAACACTGGGAGTAGCCTTGTTTTACTCAACAGGAAAAGCTCTAAAACATACAGGTTTTCATTTAAAAAAAGTTTACCGCTCCTTTAAATGTCAATTTAAATCAAAAGAATGTTTATGTGTCCCCTATGGTTCACTCCAGAATATCTACATTAAATGTTTAGTACATAATCTTCATACAACAAATAGACTGCTTACACATACTAAGCCAATAAATCAGCCAGTCACACAGATATGAATGAAAGACTAGGCATGATTGTAATAATATATGCAACTTTTCTTGTTTATAGTCTCCTTTTATCCTGGACTTGCAGTAAAAAAGAAATGATTCATAAAGTGTAACTAAATAAAGTTTTTTGTATTAAAAAAAAAGTCTTCCATCTGCCACCTCTGCTGGTATTGACTGTATACAATTGCATTTGAATTTTTTTTCACTTATATGATCTCCAGATTTCCCCACAGACTAGGAATCTATTAAACATTTATCCAATTATATGTAAACCAGCCCAATGTTGCCACTCAAGGTACACTTGAGACAGGTAAGAGAACATACCTTCCAACATTTCAAATTGCCAAAGAGGGACAGGGGGTGTTGCTGGGGGTGTGGTTGGTGGGTGGGGCATTACCAATCATTTTTAGGCTATTTCATAACCTAATGACACCTCCTTGTGCAACCTAATAAATGACTTATAACAATACCATAGTATTTTATTTACACAGACTAATTTATAAACACATATATTGACATTTAAACAAACAATAATGTGAGTTTTATTGCTGTGGAGCAATGTGATACACTTATATACACACCACACAATCTGATATCCTAAAAAGAGGGACATCAGGGTGGGAAAGAGGGACAGAGGGATTTGGGTCTAAAAGAGGGGCTGTCCCTCCTAAAGAGGGACACTTGGGTGGTATGAGAGAAGGCCCCTCTGACACAGTATTTCTATATTTTGCATCACCCTTTCATGTGGAGTGAAAGAGAGATACGTAGGAATGTACTTGTGGGCATAGGAGAAATTGTTTTCCATAAGACAGAGGGGATAGAGAAATACAAAAGTAGAGAGGTAAGTTATAGAGGAATAAGGGAACAGTAAAAGGACAGGAATGCAGAGTACAAAGGGTGATGGAAATGTAACGCTATTCCTCCTCACCAAGGTGTGGGTACAACAAGTATTATTATATAAATATTTGTCTGCACAGCTGAGATGTTATATAACTGTCTCTTTTGATCTGGTTTTTATTAGGATTAGCATTAGAGGTTGTAGCAGTAGTTTTCACATTAATCAAATTAGGAATGTTTATTTTCTGTCACTATTCCTGACAAAGCTTAAAGGAACAGTAACACTTAATATGTAAAAAAATATATTGTTGGGTTTATCTTCCTGAGTAAAAGTAGGCCACTCCCACTCCTAAGAGGTTTTTATTCAAAAGTTATTGAAGCTCAAACTTGAATCATTTAGGTACAGTATCTCAATGGCCTGAAATTTTACAGTGGCGCTGTTGCTACATCATCCTATGGAAAGTTATTTTCCAGTTGACCATAAACCTTCAAATAATAATAATGTAACAGCTCCAACATTTGATTTCAGGCCACTGAAATACTGCACCTAAAATGCAAGTCTGAGCTGCAATCATTTTTGAATAAAACAGCTTGCAGCATTGGGAGTACCTCTGTTGTATGCAGCAGGAGACACCCTACAATATATATTTTACTATATATTAAGTGTTACTATCCCTTTAAGAAATCATGAATCACCTATACAGACTCAAAATTAAGTAATGTATTAGTCTTGCATGCGTCACAATGCTTTATTAACTATTTGAGTGAGAGAGGCATCCAGCACATTGTTATGCAATGCACTGGGCACCTACTTGGCATCCAAAGGGTTAAAAGGACACTGTGCCATTTGTACAAAGTCAAAGGTACAGCAAATCTTGGGTAAACCAACCTTTACTTTAGATAAATAAAAATTCCCTAAATCTCCCATTGATTTTAATGTATCTCTGAATCCCTTGAATGCTGCAGGGCAAGTCTTTAACACTTTACTTTGCAATGCCTTAGAGACATCTCGGGCTAGATTCTATAGCAGGTGCTACATGTTAACACCCGTTTTATCAAAACATTTTCCAATTGAAGTCTATGTAGATAAAAGCAGAGATAAAATTAGCACCTGTAATAGAATCTAGCCCCTCAAGCATTCAAGTAGTAAACCCCATTTATTTGTGTGAATTATAAATGCTTTCTCCTGTTCTAAAAAACCAGTTCATACTTTTAACAGATCATTTCCCCATAGAAAGCCCTATTGTCCCTCACAATTAATTGGACTCTAAAGGGTCAGAGTCAATACATTTCTAGCAGATCTTTCCCACACAAAGAACTCTAGAATTCCTCATGATCAATGTGACTCTAAACTGTATACCCAGGCATTCCATTGCTTAACATGTATAATAGGGCATTTATATATTTATTTAGCAGAGTGGCCAAATTAAAAGGTCACTGCCTCATAAGACAAAAGTGAGATCAGTAGCATGCTGATGGGAGGAAATAAATCACATTTCTCATTCACACAAAAATATATTTTTAAAATGCTTCACTTGCCATAGCAACATATGAAGCTTATTAAGAGTCGTTGATCTAAATTTATGTCTACTCTGGTGATGTTAGGTGTTAAAATCCCACCCATCCTTCTAAGCTGATGCAGATTCCTCAAATGTCCTTGGCTGGCTTGTCATCATCAGTGGAAGGTTTAAACCGTTAATGATCAGAGGAATTTGCAACACTGCATACCCCTCTGGCACTCAAATGGTTAAATGAAGAAAGGGGAAAATGTAAAGTATATAAATGGGAAAAAAAGAATAATGTTGATTGATATTGGTCCTTTTAAAACTGAGTAACGTGAATTAATTAGTGAAGATAAAGTGATGGCTGATACATTAAATACATTCTTTTCATGTGCATATACAAAGCAAGGAACAATGACAGGCTATGGGCATACAGACAGAATCACAGAATTTTCTCCATCGTGTACATGGCTACCTAAGGACAAAGACCAAAAGAGAGGTTATGGTGAATAAAGCACCTGGACCTGATAGCATACCCTCAAGGGTACTTAAAGGGATAGTAATGTTTCATAATAAAAGCAGCTCTAATTAATCATCATAATATCTGGACTTTGGAGAGTGTTATTTCAATACTGTCAAAGTTGTAGTTCAAGAGTAATTCAATGACAAAGTGTCCCCCTCCAATCCCTTTTACTGATGTAACACTGCTCAGCCAGGGCAGAAGGGAGGTGCCCAGGTAGATTGCAGAGAGGGACATTCTTCAATTAAGATAAGGGAAAAACCTGAAAAACTTGTCAAGGGGGGCAAGGCTTTCATTGTTTTCATAGGAAGAAGATTGTCCCCTTCTGTTATCTGTCTAGTCTTACAACCAGATTCCACATCTGAGAAGAGATGGCTTACACTAGGTAAAAGGGGCGGGAGGGGAAACTTTGCTTGTGAATATCTTTCAAACCATAAAATAAAGATAAAACAAAGTATTACTATCTCTTTAAGGAACCTAGTTCAAGAATAGCAAGCCCCTTATACTTAATATTTATCAAGTAATTAACATCAGGCATAGTGCCCTGTGATTGGAAGAAGGAATGCAGCAAAAGGGGGAAACAACCGTCTAGTTGTTATGCTTCGGTTTTCATCCCAGTAGAGAATATGTAGTCGTTCTTCTTATAAAACTCATTAAATAAAGTTAGAACATTTAGCAAATCTATATCAACAGCTGCTTCTATGGAGATTTATAGAGCAGTCAGAATTATGTTGTATAATCCTTTCTTTGTGTGAAATAACATTTAACGCTTGTTCATGGTCATACATAAAACAAATAAAAAACACCTGCACATATTGTCCTAATACCAGAAGACAGCTGTTGCCATTACAATAGGATAAAATGTGGGAATGTATGATGCACTTAATAAAAGGAATGTGTGGGATGTGCTTTGATTAATTCATTACAACAGCCTCACCACAAAGGCTTTTTATGCTACAATTACATGATATCCAACCTTTGAGTGGCAGAGGGGTACACAACGTATTGTAAAGCAATGCTTTGTGTACCCATCTGGCAAAAATATCTTGAGTGGAAAAGGTATAAATACTTACTATTTTGACTCTGTGTCCAGGGGTGGCACTGATTTCCCACGTGCATTCCTTTCGGCTTGGATATTTGTCTGGCCAGTTAGGACTTGTGATGACTCCATTTGGACTATGTATCCTGTGTTCACACTCAGCTATGTGTGAAAAAACAGCATCCATGTATTATTAGTTATCTGTTTAGATGAGTTCTATATTTTAATTCAACAGCATAACCCCTTTGAGTGCCAGAGGGGTGCATTGCTTTGGTTAACTAATACACCTGTGTGCTCCATTAAGAGAGAGCAGACAGTGTATGGATGGTTATATGGATACCAGTGGACAAGGGGTGGGGGTGTCAGTGTAAGCTCATTCCAGAACATTCAGATTTTACACATTACTTATAAATTACGTATATGTGTGTATGTATACATACAGACATATGTGGACCCTACCAGCCAATGTTGTAGCATTCCTTGGAGGGAAATGTGGAGTGCACAGGCCTTTACTCTATTTGAGTTTGACATGCCTGTGTTACTCTGTGGCTAGATTTATCAATCAATGTATCAGTCAGTGTATCTGATACACTTTGCTTCCCCAATTCTTGCATGCGATCATTCATGAAAATCCTTCTGGTATTTAGGAATAAATGGCTGATATAACAAAACTAGGTTAATACATCCTTTGTTATACATACCTTCCTTGCAGTCATGCTTGTTCTCATGAAGTACAAATCCATTGCGGCACTGACAAACATAGCTACCAATGGTGTTGATGCACTCGTGCTGGCAGCCACCATTGTCTTTGGAACATTCATCTTTATCTGAAGACAAGCAAAGTCATTTGTTACAAGGATTCCTATATACTCCATTTTGGCACTGTGTGCAGGAAAGGTAAAACAGTTCAATTCGTTATCATGTTAAGAACACATCAGCAGTTTGTTAATGGAAGCATTGCCTAGTTCAGCCTGTAACCTTGCATAAATGTGAAATAATGTGTCAGGAGTGTGCACTATGTTGTTCTCCAGCTGTTATTGTATTGGTTAGTTAGCCATTACATTTGCAGATTAACAATAGCTGGAGAATACAGATTTACCACCTCTGTTATGAACATAGCTGGGAACTCTCCGGATTTGCCCCGGAGACTCTGGTTTTGTCTTCTAATTACTGGGTCTCCGGGGCAGAGGATGATTCTCCGGGTGTGGAGAGTTTTAAATAAAACTCTACCCACTTCTGTGTATGTTCCTTGCACTCCAGCCAAATTCCCCTCCTTCCCAGGCTATTTTTCAGGGTTTTTTTGTGGTTTTTGAAGTCCCGCCCCCCAATCGCTAGTAAGCCCTGTCCCTTTTCTGACACAAATCTCGTCATACATCTCCCCCAGCCGCACCAGAGGACTGACCTCTGGGTAGTGCACAATGGAAAGTTCCCAGGTATGGTTATGAGTCATATGTAATTATCAGCATCAAGCCATTTCCAATGTGCATAAGATCGAAATACAAAAACAAGTCTAATTTGTAATCATGTTTTTCATTTGAATTTGGAAAATGACCCACTAATAATTTATTTTAGGCCAAACAGGTGGAACAAGGTTACATGCAACAAGCATTACTGAAAAAGAATGATTTGCTAAATAAAAATGGACATTTCAGACCAATTCATAAAGCAAATGTTTCAGTGAATAACAGAAATGGTTTACAGTCTTGGCCCACTACAGAGAGGAGAATTAATAGGAAGTAAAAAATGAATACACCCAGTAGGACCTCTTCCACCATTAGAATTAAAGATTAGACGATATAGAGTAACTGGGAGAAGACCAACATATTTACTGATATACTGTATAAAGTAAATAAACAAATCTGTAACTCAACTAGATTAAAGGGATAGTAATGTTTCATAATAAAAGCAGCTCTAATTAATCATCATCGTATTTGGACTTTGGAGAGTGTTATTTCAATTCTGTCAGAGTTGTAGTTCCAGTTTTACTAATGTAACACTGTTCAATCAGATCAGAAGGGAGGTGCCCAGGTAGATTGCAGAGAAGGACAATCTTCAATTAAGATAAGGGAAAACCTAAAAAACTTGTCAAGGGGGCAGGGTTTTCATTGTTCTCATAGGAAGAAGACTGTCCCCTTCTGTTATCTGTCTGGTCTATGGACTGGATTCCACATCTGAGAAGAGATGGCTTACACTAGGTAAAAGAGGCGGGAGGGGAAACTTTGCTTGTGAATATCTCTCAAACCATAAAGGTTTGAGAGATAAGACTTATATCATTCTTCATATTTTTTTAATGCCTACAAAATAAAATAATAATAAAATGAAGTATTACTATCCCTTTAACTGCAGCCAGTGATACATTAGCTGCCACTAGAATGTGTCAGTTGTCATTATTCATCAGACCTAATCATCCCTTTAAATGTAAATGGCCACATTCTACTGGAGGGATTGAAAATCACTCAGCACTCAAAGATCTTCTAAGCAAATACATTGCAACTAATTAGAAATGACAGTCAAACAAACAACGTTTCAGGCAATGCTCTATGGTCTCAATTTATGGAATAAATCAAGGTACTATTAGTTGTTGTCTTTCATGAAAAGTTAATCAAAATTATATATTTTTCTACATAAAAAGAATAAATCTGAGTTTGAACCCTATAAATGACAAAGGAAACACAACGCATCGTGAAGCAATTAGTCGTGCATCCCTCTGACACGTATGGTTAATCTATGATGGGCTACTGCATGGAACTGTATATTTATCTGCTTTCTATGCCCTTAAGTTATAATATATTGGCCATTCCCTTCTCAGGAAGGCTTGAGATGAAATAGTAAAACTTACCATGGCCAATCATTATCATGTTTTGTAAATCTAAAACAACCTTTTTATAAAAAGGGAGCTGCTTAGGCGACTGACCTAATTATAGTCAAAACAACTAGCATGTAAAAGAGATGAATGTTTTTATATAAACGCTCTCTAGAATAGGGATAGACTTTTCTCTCCAGCTGTTAAAGATTATAGTTCACTTAATTCCCAGCTAATTGTAGGCTGTTTGCATGTTCAAAATGATCCTGTGTTGTCAGTGATTGGAGCCAATGGAGCCAAGGTGAGTTTTGGTTTCCCCACATGTACCCACTGTGATTCAATGTGTGTTTGCGTATTTAAAGAAATAGTAATGTTTAATATTGGAAATATATAAGGTTTATCCTGGAGAAAAAAGGGTATTCCCATTGTGGCAATAGGTTTCTTTCAAAAGTTATAGCTAATTTTTTGGATGAAGTACTTTCATAGTCTGAAATTATACAGTGGCGCTGTTGCTACAGCATCTAATAGAGATTTATGCTCAGCTGACAATAACTGTCCTTGGGCTGCTTTATCAACAATACCACAACGATCCATGGAAGTACTGGACCTAAAATAATAGAGAAGTTAAAGCAACAAAAACCTTTAAATAAAACATCTGTCAGCGGTGGGAGAATCCATGATTTTGTCCAGCAGGATAAACCCACAATATATACATTTTGTCTATATTAAGTGTTGGTATCACTTGGGTAAATGCTCAGAACTAATTCTGTGCTAAGTCAAGTCCAGGAATCAATCTTCAGTTCCTGTTCCAGCCTAAAGTCAGTTTACTAAGGTACATACTCCAAATTTCCTCTCTTTAATGCTGCTTGCATCAAAATAAGGACAAGGGGGCAGTCTGTGAGCATTTCCTTTATACCTTGCTTAGTTCAAGGTACTAAGCAAGGCATAGAGGAAATGGTGAATGCGTACTCCATTTCCCTGCACATGCTATGGGGCTGGCATTCAGAAGCATTAAATTCCTATATTCGTGGAGTGTGCCTGTAGGTGAGCACTACCGCAATCATACATTATAGTGCACAATCTTGAGTTCAACCACTGGCTAATGTCAGTGGGGCAGATTTGTACATTACCCCATTAAACTTTTAGCTGTCATTAGCAAATGCTTGTACTCATCATTAAAGACAAAGATAGTCAATCATGGTCCTCAAAAACTACTAAATGTGCATGACTGCAAGATGTCCCAGAAATTAGCACTAATCCACTAAGAGTAAAGTGTGGTACTATTTTAGCCATAGAAAATGCACGAGACTAGTACAGTAAAAATGATACCTTTATTGACTGAGTGGCTTTGGATACAAGCCTTCAAGATAACTATGTCTCTTAATAAGAATCATGCCTGAAGAAGAAACCTAGTTGTATTGAAAATGTGTATCCAAAGCCAGTAGAGGTATCAATTTTACTGTACCAGTGTTAAGCCATTAACTAGTCTACCTGTGCTCTAGCTGAAATATTCTAAAAACATCAACTGTTGGTAGCTCTTGAGGACTAGGGTTGGTAACTCCTATTACAGACCAATTAACTATAAGCAGGTATTTATACCTTGAAAAAAACTAACATGTCCAAATAGAGATTTGTCCATATGACCTGATTTAAATGTACAGACCAAACAAACAAGCTTATTACTCAAGCTAATCAGATTATAGACAGAACCATGACCAGCTCATTCATCCCTGTAGGTTATGATAAAGCTAGATATAAAATTATAGGTAAATGTCAATCTTTCTCACAAGTAATAACCAATATAGGACAATATAATATATCAATATTGTTAGTGCAAACAGTCCAACAACAAAACAGTATGCTGCAACTTTTCTTCATGGAAAAAGATCTACCAGAATATTCGGCATTATATATCTGTTTCCGTTCTAACCCTAACAGGACACTAAGCATTATAAATCTGTTTCAGTTCTAACATTAACACAACATTAGCCATTACAAATCTGTTTATGCCTTTCTTAGCGTGTTACAAAAGTGCAAATGAAATTAGAAATCTTATATGAGTTAGTTTTAATAAAATAATAAATCCAACTTTGTTGAGGGAATAATTGCTCATTGCCAGTGCATAACCTTGAAGTGATTAGGTTCAAGGAAATGGAGCAAAGCATAAATCCTTTGAATTTAATTGGGGAGGCAAGCAAAATCGTAAAAAATAAGTTTGTAACTTCTATAGTATTAAGCATATGCAACTAGTTATATGTGAAATAGTAATCATGATTATTTCCAAATTGTCAGTGTTTTATTCTCATTTTGATTTTTACTGTACATTTTAAATTAAGTAGCAACTATGTGGCCTACCTCCAGAGTTCAGTACAGTATGTTCTAATAAATGGAATTTACAGTATTTATACAGTATTTTAATACATTTTAGATTTTGGATGTTTCTGTGTTGTTTACTGGGTACACTGTACTATTATGTTGCTGAAGAAGAAAGCTAAAAAGTAGAAAATCAACCAACCAAGAAGAGAATGAAAACCTAAACCAAACCATCTCAACTGCATTAATAGTTCTTTCCTAGCAAAGGCTGTGCAAAGATTACATTTTTAAGACTCCTGCTGGAATTTAAATAATTTAGATCAAGCTTTTTATATATAACATGCTTTGTCTTCTCAAAGATATATTGATTCGTGTATAATAAATTGGTAATTGTCAATCAATATATAATTAAACAATCTATGACACAATCCTATGGAAGCATCAGGGGCTGGATACTATTGCAGGTGTTAATTTTATCTCTGCTTTTATCTCGAGGTTTCCCCATAGACTTCAATAGAACATTTTTTGATAGAATGGGAGTTAACACTTATCTCCTGCAATAGAATCTAGCCCCAGGAGAGAAATTTTAGAGAAAGAGAACTTTGTGAACTTGCATTTTGTTAAGAAGACAAAAGTATCCCTCAAAAATGCCCATGTTGTTAGTATTTATTTATCAAACAAATGTTTTGAGCTTAAAAAAGACAAACCATTTGTTTTAGGGTAAGCTGAAAGCAATATTTTGTTAGGAATGGATAATTTTTTATTTAGCTCCCAGAGAAAGCAACAATCCATTCCCCCACCGCATGTTAGACTACAACAGGTAGTCATACCTCTGAAGCTTTCAGAGGCCACCAGTCGGTCAGTTATACGTACTCGACCTGCTGGGGCACCTTTTATCAAATCCTTGCAAGATTCAAAAATAAAAATTTTCTCTTTGCAGGCAGCTTTCTTGTCTGTAAATGAAATGTACCAGGACAGCACCAGAGATGAGTGTGGATTCACAATTATGCATTATGAAGGTAAAAAACAGTTGTCATACAATTTCTATGTTTCCCTCCATAACACAGCAAAATTATCATGGCATGATAAGAGAGGTATCAAGAGAAAAACAAAGTCCATAAAGCCTATTAATTATATTATATCTCAAGTCATTAGGTTAACCTGAGTACCACAGAGGGGCAACTTATTGTCACATGTATTCCCCAATCACTGTATAGTTAACTTGTTGGATGATAGATGTATCCAGTGCTCAATAAGCTGAAGACCATTCAAGCATCCGAGGGATTAAGATCTCAAATCTAGCTCTAGCAGCCAGCTATCAACCATATAATGGCTTCTTGTTAATATTTGTTATTCATTTTATATGAATCACATTCAATAATGTCTGAGTTACAATCAACGTTGGTACATATGCTTGTACTATGCTATTTAGAATATCCTCCTTACGAAGGTACAAGCTATATTTCCCGTATCACCTGGATTCCTTTATTAACCCTTTGAGTGCCAGAAGGCAATGTAATGCAATGTAAAGCAATTTGTTGCACACCCATCTGGCACTGAAAGGGTATACAGTGTTTTGACAGTTGAAGCTCAACCCCCTGAGGAACAGAGCGCGTATGCAATGCATTGAACCCTGTTTGTCCTCAAGGGGTTAAATGCTGTTTCTGGAATGGATTTGTATTTTATAGAAATTAAAATTAACCATAGGCAGGATCTGAATAACCAGACATCAAGTGAAGTGATTTTGTGAGGTAGCTACCTCAGTGCCTTCTCATTCTTAAAGGAACACAAATACTTCCTAATAATAATACTAATGGTCTCGTACATTAATGTAGGCAGATAATTTCAATAGCCAGTATGCATCAGTTCTGTGTGGATTGGTTCCCCCAAATTAATCATTAGTTAGTGACTATCAAGGTGGAAATGTTTCTTCATTTCTGGACTCCATGGGGGAGATGAATTAATATGAGATAAATGCTTATGTTTACGTTATTTTATGGAATTTATATAAAGATATTTTAAATTGTAGCGGTCTTAGTGTATAGCCTCCATAGACTAACAAAGGAAACGGAGAGCTATCTCACTGAGAGTTAATCTCCTTTAATCAATAATCTCCCCATGACCCCCAAACTCCCACTGAAGTCTCCCTTTCTGCCAAAAAAAAAAAAAAAAAATTCAGGAAGAGGAGATTAGGGTCCTGGATGGATATAGACTAACCCTTTGAGTGCCAGAGGGATACGCATCGCTTTACAAAGAAAGGCTTTGTGCAACCCTCTGGCAATCAAAGGGTTAAGGGTAAGAGAAACTGTCTAAACCTTATGTTATTCTGTGGAGCCTAAGCATTATGATATCTCCAACCTGAAAGAGTCCACACAGGACATCATCACAATTGGAGAGTTTTTCCTCACTAGTTTATCTCACTTTTATCTCACCGCCTTAGTGAACCACTCCCCTGTAATCAAGAAACAAAGAACCATGTCTACCTCCTCAGTCCTGATATTCAGAAGTAATTTAATAGTATTTGGGAACCAGTCCACGTAGAATGGATTCTTAGTGGCCATTATAATCTTCTTTCTGTCTCAACACTCAATGGGCAGTTCTCTCTCTAGTGCAGAGAACTCTGTGGTGTGCTCTTCTCTCCACAGTGTCCCTGAACGGCAGAACTGAAATGTGGTAACCCTAACCTTGCTAGAATCCAAGTGGTTAACCCTTTGAGTGCCACTCTGGCACTCAAAGGGTTAAAATCTCCATTTAAATCTATGGGAATTTTTGGAATGTTTAGTTCTCCCCTGTAGTGTAATTGGTTTGCCCCAGAAAACCTCAACTTTTTTTTTGAACATATGGATCTTAATATTTACCTAAAAAAATTTTTAACCATCTGAATGTCAAAGGGGTATGCAACGCATTGTTGTGAATCCCCGTGACACTAATTGGGTTAACCCTTTGAGTGCCAGAGGGGTATGCGAAGCATTGCTTTGCAATGCATTCCGTACCCCTCTGGCACTCAAAGGGTCAAATTAGGTGCAGCAAGGCCCCTCCTAATCCGAATGAACCAGAATTTAGTGAAGAGCATTCACCATTAACCCTTTGAGTGCTGGTGGGGTGTGCAATGCAATATGAAGCAATGCATTGCACACCCCTCTGGTACTCAGTGGGTTAAGAATCATAGCAGAGCAAGGAGTATTGGAAATGTAAATGTTTATATGATATAAATAGCAGATTGTAATTGTCTCAGATAACATTGACAGGAAACCCAGGAAATGATATCAGGTTTGTAAAATGACATACATTTCTGAGGTACTGTAGATTGTTTTAATGTTTCCCACTCAAGAGATTCATAATTTCCATCATTTTACTACAACCTTAGAGCTGTCTGGCATACATATCAACATAATCTGCCTATTTACAAAAACGTATAAAGACATTTATATGAAGGGAGATGGGATGCCAAAAGCTAAATATTCAAGGCTGAATTCTGTGGTAAACCAACTGCACCAGATAAACGGTCCTTAAACCTCTCTTGCATTCAAGAAGTTAACCCTCTGAGTGCCAGAGGGGTGCTCAACATGAAACCCTCTGGCACTCAAACGGTTAAAATGGCCCTCAAATGGTTAAAATCAACAGGCATTTTCATTTTCCACCAGGGTACAGATAGTTTGTTTCAGAAATCCTCATCTTTATATTCCTCTTTAATTTCTAGCTTAATGTTACATTAACCCTTTGAGTGGCTGAGGGGTACATTATGGCACTCAAAGGGTTAAAACAAAAATGTTTGACCTCTCGAATGCTAGGCAACTCCCCAACAGATTGCAAAGCAATGATCTGGAAACATCTTTGGAATTCAAAGTATTAAATGAACCACTGAAATCAAAGGCCATTTTCATTTGTCCCCTGTTTTGTAGTTGATTTGCTCCAGAAGGCCGCAATCTTAAGCTTTCACTTTAGTTTCTGGCAAAATATAACTTTAAAAAAAAAAGCTAAATGTGAATAACTCTTTTCTTCACTGGCTATATTTACCGTAAAATCTCAGGTATAATACGCACCTGTGTATAATACGCAGGTGTATATTATACCTAAGATTTTAGGGGAAAACAAGAGTATAATATGCACCCTTGTTTTCCCCCTTACTAAAAATTTTTTTACTGCCGGCAAATACCTTCCCTCCCTCCCCCCAGCACATTCTGCTCTCCAAATAAGCTTAATTTCATCCCGCATAAGTCCCCCATCTTCCCTCCTGCTCCCCAGCTCAATCGATCTGGAAATAAGCCTTACTATTATCCATCAGTCCGCCCGCTTCCTACAATGCGTGCCGCAGAGGCAAGCGTGCCGCCTGCAGAGATCATGGGGACTTCTGATGGATAATAGTAAGGCTTATTACCAGATCGATTGAGCTGGGGTGCGGGAGGGAAGATGGGGCACTTGTGGGATGAAATTAAGCTTTTTTGGAGAGCGTATTGTGCTGGGGAGAGGGAGGGAGGGTATTTGCCGGCAATATACTTTTTATAAAAAAAACTCTCGGTTATAATACGCACCCCCCACTTCACATAAGGTGAAGAGGGGTAAAATTGTGCGTATTATACCCGAGATTTTACGGTATGTATAAAAGAATAGAATATTTATATACTTTAAATGATTAATTTTTCACACAATGGCAAGTCTTAATGTATGCACATACCATATGAGTTTTATAATGAAAATAAACGTCAATGTTCATTTTACATAGCACATTCAAATAAGTATTTCATTTTATGAGATAGATGAAAATTACTTTAACTTGTATGTTTGATTCAAGAAAATCCAGCTCCAGAGAGTTTAGGTTGGAATTTTTTTCAAAGCGAAGAATTTTATTCAAAGTGTGAAAAATAAGAAATTGTCATTTAGACTTTTTTTTCTGCTCTTTAAAACCCTTTGAGTGCTACTAATGTAATGCATTGGATACCTCTCTGGCACTCAAAGGGTCAACCCCTTGATTAATATGAATTCATGAGGGGTTATGCACTAAGGGGTGATTTCGAAAGCTAGAGAGATCTTAATGCATAGGCTCCACAGAATAACATAGGAACTGGAGAAGTGATACCAGTGGAGAAGTCACCTCCGCTTTATTACCTCTTTATCAGCCCTTAGTACATCTCCCTCAAAGTAGGCTAAGATGAACTGCAGGTATACTGGGATAAATGAAACAGAAATACTAGAGAGGTCTCAAAAGCATTGTTTTGCAATATGTTGGCAACCTCTCCTGCATTCTAGGGGTTAAAACCCCCATTTAACTCAATGAGGATTTTTACATGTCCCCTAGGATGCACTTGGTTTGCCCCAAAATTGCATCAGCTCATACAGCAGCCTCTTAATTTAAAGGGATAGTTAAGTTTCACAAAAACAGAAGCTCCAATTAATCTTCATAGTATTTGGGTTGTGGAGAGCGTTATTTCAATACTGTCAGAGTTGTAATACAAGAGTAGTTGAATGATAAAGTATCCCCCTCCCGCCCCTTTTACTAATGTAACACTGCTCACCCCAGAGCAGCAAGACTGTCCAGATGGACTGCAGAGAGAGGGACAATCTTCTGTTAACATAAGGGAAAAAACTGAAAAACCTGTCAAGGGGGCAGGGTTTTCCTTATGCTCACAGTAAGAAGATTGTTCCTTGCTGTGAGCTGTCTGGTCTCAAGACCAGATTCCACATCTGAGGGGAGGTGGCTTACACTAGGTAAAAGGGGAGGGAAGGGGATACTTTATCATTCAATTACTCTTGAACTACAATTCTGACAGTACTGAAATAACTATCTCTATGGGTCAAATACTATGAAGATTAATTGGACCTGCTGTTTTTGTGAAATATTACTATCCCTGTAACCCCATAAAGACCAGCGAGGTGTGCAAAGCATTGAATATCCCTCTGGTCATTAACCCGTTAATGTCCACTGACGTGCCAGGACCGTCACGGCTGTCCGGCACTTAAGGACCAGTGACGGTCCAAGACGTCATGGTATTTAGGGCTCCGTGGTCCTCAAGTGCCGGCCGTGCATGAGCATGACAGTTGTTAAGTGGTTAAGGAGTTACCTCTTTTTAACCCCTACTTAAAAACATTACATTAAAACAAATAACAAAAGTGGGGCGATTCCAGAGCAAACCAGCTGGACCATGGGAAGCAAATATAAATTGCCATTCATTTAAATGAGGCTTTAACTCCATGAATGAGAGACATTTTTCTTGAACATTGGTTCTCACTGTTTAGGAGATTTCACTAGAAGTCAAAAGCATTTAAACCAATAGGATACTGGGGATATAGTATTTGTTCCCAATGGCTTAATTAGATGAACGCAACATTGGACCACTTTTTTTTTTTATTTAAATAAGAAGCTTTGAATAAAATCCCCCCACTCCTTTAACCCTTTGATTGCCAGAGTGGTATGCAATGCATTGCGCTCTGGCATTCAAAGGGTTAATATCAGTTTGGCTCAGGAAATGGAAAAAATAAGTGAGAAATAAACTACTGTACCTGAGAAGAAGTGGGCCCGGAAGCCCTTCTTTGATACCGTGTTGTCTGACTTAAATTCAATCCTCATGTTGTTATACTGAGATGTTATTACCTCGGGCACTTCTGTTCCACAAAATTTGCCGTGCAGTTTGGAATCTGAGGAAAGTCCACTCCGAATTTCCACATAGTCATATTTACAGACCTAAAAATAAGTATATCATTATTGTTTATGAGAGGAAGTAATCATAGCAGAGAACTCACTGGATTTGCCCTGGAGTCCCCAGTTGTTGCTGCTAATTACCGGGTCTCTAGGGCAGAGGTTGATTCTCCAGATGTGGGCAGTTTTTATCACACTCTGCCCACTGCGTCTTTCCAGTCTGTTCCTCCCACTTACTCTCCTTCCCCAGTCTATTACTCCTACTCTAGGCACGTATTTTAAGCCATACCCCTTTTTTGCCGCGGATCGCATACCCCTTTTTTGCCAGCGGCACCACAGGACTCCTCTCCAGGGAGTCCACAAGAAAAAGTTCCCAGGTATGGAAGTAATGTATAATAAAACACATAGCCCCATATATACATAAGCAGTGGAGTTATTTTGGAGTAAACCAGCTGCACCATAAAGGACAAATAAAAATGCCTAAGTTCCCTTGCACTTGAATAGAACTTTTTAAATCCCTGAATGAACTGGAGACCTCTTTAGCAATCAAGGGGTTAAATGTAATAAAGAGGAATTTTTACTTGTCCCCTATGGTACCGTTGGTTTACTCCAGAATAACTTCAGTTGGCCTTAATAAATAGTGGCCATAATAACTGGGCATTGTGTTCAAAAAGAAAGGGAATTCATTCTAGGGCAAACCAAGTTCACCATAGGACACAGAGCATTAGCTAAACGTCCACTGATTTAAATAGACCTAAAGAGGTCTTCTACAAACTGCAAGGCAATGTATTAAGGACCTATCTTGCCTGTAAGAAGGTTAAAAGCCTTTTTTAAGGCAATATGTTTTTTTGCCCCTGAGATGCAGTTAGTTGGTCCCAAAATTACACCCACATTTCTTTTCAACATATGATTCACTGAGTAATACCATTT